>CM062628.1:46636484-47901484 GCA_025617555.3 Puccinia polysora | reverse complement strand
TTGAATTTCCTCAATAGGTGCCCAAATTTGAGTTCTCCAAAATATTTCACCCCAGAAAAACCCCACAGGCGGTCCAGAGGCTTTAATTTAACCACCTGGGGCTTTAATTAATGTTTACAGGACACAGGGGGCCCAAAAAGACATTTATTGCATTTTCTCCCCCACCAGGAAATTCTTAAACCTTAAAAAGGCTGCAAGGCTCTATGGTTTGGGAAAGCACACCAATTGGTGTGCCTATAGTAAAAGAACTAATATAATCACAACAGTTATGCCTTTCAAAGGCTGAAAGCCTTCCTGCAAATTGGTGTGATTATAGTTCAAAAATTTTATGATCACACCAATGATGCCTCTTTTGGCATCATTTTAGGAAGAAATTTCTAAAATAACATCAATTGTCAAAATATGTGTTATTTTAGTAATTTCTTTGGGATTATTATAGCCTGGGCCAAGAAATGAGTGCCTATTTGACATATTGAATAAATTTAAATTTGATTTTTGATGGGCTTTTCAGTTCAATAGAAAATAGAGCGATTGTCTAATTTTCTTTTATTTCATGAGGTGGAGTAATGGGGTGATTGTTTAGGGCATTCCTTCACATGATATTCAAACTCTGTTTTTAAATTTTGATTTTTGGACTTCTGTCATTGGGTGCCTAAATTTTTGGATACCTATTGAAAATCTGAGAATATGCCTCCCCATATTATTCAAATTCATGACAGCTCTGAAATCATTGCACTCCGTGAAAACTTCACCATTAGTACCTTGAAGAGAATAATGGAGTTTCTCTAGAGCCCATAATAAAGAAAGAGATTCAATTTGGCTAGCTCCACAGATATTTTTGGTATCATTAATTTTCCTTTAAATGTGTAGCAGGGCTTTCTTTAATGGTTTGGAATTAATAATCAATTTTTGTGCTAGAGCCGTTCTCAATAAATTGATTCATGCATCAATGCTTAATTCAATTTTTTTGGATGAACCTGGCTACATTAAGACAGGTGAAGAGGACATTTATTTAGAAATTTTCTCAGTAATTTTCATTGATTTATGAGCCAATTTAAAAAACTTTCCATTCTTCAATATTTCATAAACATTGATATTCAAAAGGGAAAATTATGGATTATAATCTCTTCAATAACTTTGAATAATGATGAATTATATTTTATTCTGAGTAATTGGTCTATTCATGAATGCTGGCTATTTTGGTTTTGGTGATCAGGCAAATATAAACCAGAAACCAATATATGAACTAAGGCTTTGAGATTTTCATATTCAAATTTGCATCTCTTTATGGAAAATTTAATTCTTTCCTAAGCTATTTTTTGATTAATTGACGCAAATTATAAATATGGGTGTCTGATTTAATTTTGGATATGATAAAATAATCCATTTAACCCACCACTAACCCTTATATGATCACTTCTGGTAGCAAGTTTGAAATCATTATTTAGAAGTGAGAAGGAAAATTTTTGATACCAAATGCAATATTAGGTTCTCATATATGCATATATGATGTAGAAGACTCATCAATTCCTGATATCTGGGCTTATTTGTATCTTATTACACCCTTCAAGATTTCCACAATAGTTATAAACTTGTCTAATTAAAAGTTTTGAAAGTCAAAATCAATTCATGGTACAGGAAAATATTCTTCTTCTGTGTAGTTCTTTTACATCCTTAAATTCAAAAATATCCAAAAATTATCATTTAAATCAACCAAAAATAGATTTGTGAGGTCAAAAAGATAATTCTTTTCTACTTTCCTCAAATTTTTTTATTAAGCAGTCCATGATTTTTTCATTGAAATTCATCTCTAAACAAGGGAAATGAAGGTTACTCAGTTTTATAGAGATTTTGAGGGTCAATAGCTATAATAGTCATATTTGATACCATTTTATGTTCATTTATGTTAAATAATGGGTGATAATTGTTACAAAAGGCACACTTTTTTGCAAAAAAAAGTGTAATGTTTCAACCTTCCTGTCCTAAGGACTCTGGGAGTCAATAGGAGCTTGATGATAGTGCTCTTGTACAAACATCTCTAGGCTTTTCTGGTAGGTTGAGGTAGGAGATAATGCTTTTATATAAAACATTTGAAAGGCCCATGATAAAACCATGCCTTTAGAATTAGTAGATCCACAATTTGTTTCAAAGGAGTCATAATTTTAGTATTTCTTTGCTAAAATTGATCCACCTTCCATGAAAGTAAACCATACAGTAAATATTTACTCAAATAATAACATCTGGTGTGTTATACCACTGCAGGAATGCATTGAAAAATTGAAAATATTTTCAAGTTGAAAAAAGCCATGAGTTTGGAAATTAAGGCTTGCCACAGATTTTGAAGGTTCAAAGGAGCTGTGAGATTGTGGTTATGAAAACCTATCCTATAGCCGCCATAAACCCTTTCATAGTAGAAATATATTTTTTTAGAAAAGTAAACCTTGTAAGGGTATTTTACAGCAGAATCAAAGTAAATTAACCAATAAATAGGATCCCTTCATGTCTCATGGTTTAGAAGCTACAGAGAAAATGGGAAGCCTAAAAGGTGTCACAAAACCAGTGAAAGGCACCTAAAGCCTGACCAAAAGACCTCAGAAGGTTCAAAATAATCATTACAAGGAACCATGCAACATTATTTCAACAATAAATCCCATAAATATATCATGAAACAAATCCAGAAGCAGGGGGAAATGTGTGCCTATCAGGTTTCATATTTTCCCAACCACTAAACATGCCTCAGGTCCAGTAAAAATCAAGATAATCCAGTAATTTAAAGAGCCTCAGAATTGCACAAATTAAAATCAAAATTAATTAATTAAAAAATTTAAACTTTACATCCCATAAATCCATCATGGACTGATCCCAAAGCAGTGTGTACATCTGTGCCAATAAATTTTTTATAATTCTCCCAAATGTTACACATGTCTCAGCCCCAGTAAAAACCAAGATAATTAAGTAAATCAAAGCGCCCCAGATGATTCTACTATTCCATCACAAATAACCATCTGAATCAATTTCAACTATGAAAATCATATACCCATCATGGAACATATACAGAAGAAGGGGTTACATGTATGCCAATCAGGTTTCATATTTCACCCCCATTCCTCAGACCCAGTAAAATAAAATATTATTCATGAAATCACAGAGCCCCACAAGCTTCCAAAAAATAATCAAAAATGAGAATTTGGCACCATTTCAATTATTTACCTTATCCAAGCCATTTTACAGCTGACACGCACAGGGGGTAGAATATGTTTCAAAAATGTTTCATATTTCACCAACAAGCACAAATCACCCAAGTTGACTAGAGCCCAGAAAGATTATATGCAAAAAAAGGCATCAGAAACCTCTCAAAAGTCACCCTGTAGACTCAATTCCAACCACTTCAGCCATAAGGGTCATCCCAAAGCATACAGAAGCAGGGGGTACATGGATGCCAAGGATTTTTGAGTGTTATCCAAAAAGCAGAAAAAAATAAGTACACAGCCTTTTCATGTATTTGGAATGAGAAAAATAGTCTGGATTTGCATCTTTCCAGTCACCTGTCTGATTTATTTCCCACCAATTCATCCATAAAAACCATGCAAAGATTCTCAAAAGCAGGGGGTGCATGCATGCCAAGCATGTTTCATCTTTTCCAATCAGGAGAAAACTCCCATTTACTTTTAACTAAATGTAACTTACAGGTACTCAGGGGAGCTCTGAACGTCTCCTGAGGAAGGATTTTTCTATTTAAGGGGGGCTGCTTTGCCCTACACAAATTTTTGAGCATGGAATCTGACAACTGCAGGTCATATTTCTATTCCACCCATTCACCAAACCAGTCCCAGACTATCAGAAAAATATTAAGAAAGGCAAAAGAAATGAGGAATCATTTCAACCCTGATTATCAATAGTTTTGAAAATCTTTTGTTTTCTCTTCAAAGGTTTCTTGAAAATACCTATATTAGAAATTACCTATTTTCAAAAAGGAAAAAAATATTTTTTAATCCATAAAATTATCTGAAAGAAATAGCAAAAAAACAAGTTTTTGTTTGGGGAGGCTCAGATACCCATTAACAACATGGCTCTTTGGTCCCCCTCCTGCATGAATACCTTGAAATGAATCCTGAGAAGGTTTTTTGGATTAGAATAATGATCAAGAAAAGTAAAAAATTCTTGTTTATTAAATTTGCAACCATTGAAAATAATGCAAAAAACTGGGAACAAACTTCCAAATACTATCAATCTCATATGATGGTTAATTTAGGTCTGTTCTGTGAACTATTTCAAGTCTCAAAGGTAACAGAATTCAAGTTAAAAAAATGGAGACTTGATAGATCTTTAGAAAAACAGAAAATTCACAAGCACCTTAGTTTAATAACCATCCAAATAAGAAGAAGTAATACTAGATTACCATTTAAATTCTTCCAGGAATAAATTTTCTAAATTATGAAATATTCCTTTAAAGTCTCTAAAGTGGTGGAATAAAAAAATTTTTATGAAATCCCAGGATTGCAAAGTTATATGAAAATCTATTGAGCACTTGACACCACAAAAAATCAAATGGAAATTGCTACCCATTTCCATCAAGGATATCAGATCCAAACTATGTTCAAGCTCTGGTCAAGCTCCAACACTGATTGTTTCAAATTTTAACCTACATCCACTGCAAAGTCACTGTGCACCAAAAAATTGGTTGAAGAGTGGTGATAGCTTCAAAAATGTATTTGAGAGAGGAAAAAATAGAGATTATTTCAGAAATATCCAATTTCCTTCAATATATTCACTCTAAAAATTTTTATTATGGCTTATGTAATATATCAAGGGTTTTGTCAAATATGAAAAAGGATTGGGAATTTTATCCAAATATAAATACATATTTAATTTCTTTATTATTGTTGTTCTCAATAAATTTATAATTAAATCCAACCATTGATATTCCATTTGGTAGAAGAAACTGTGTTTTTGTCCAATTGATTGATTTATTATATTTCTTGCAGTTCATTTCAAAAAGGTATGAAATAGGATTTTAATTCCTTGTAAATTATTGAAATTTGTTTCATTTCTACCTGTTGGAAATAACTCAATGGGTGTTCATTTTTGGATTATCCAAGCAATGTTACCTCCCATTTAACCCAGAGCGGGACTGTAGGCCTGATTTTAGCACCCAAGGACTCAATTAATTTTAAATGAGATTTGATTGTATTTCTAGAGAACTTAGAACCAGCTGAGGCTGAGAGATCAAAAAGAATCAAAGAGAAGCATATCAGAAGGAGACCTCAAAGAAAAATAAATAAGTAGGAAGATAAAAATGTAGAACCCTACAGCGTACATCAATTAGAGTTTTCTAATGAGGCAGCTTCAAGTTGAGAGAGATCTATGTACTGGGAGACAACAGAGGAAACAGAAGGGGTGGGATTTGAGTATAGATAAAGATAGGCTGTTTGTAGTGTGAATTCAGACTGAGTTCAAGATGCTTTGTAGGAGAAGTCAACGTCTTACCGGTCAGAGATTGACGTATTGTATTTGGGTCAAGTGATTTGATGGAGTGATGTTGAGGGTTGAGGAGATTGGAGGAAGAAATAGAAATGGAAGGGAATAAAAAGGACAGAAAAAATAAAATAGATAGAAGAGAAGAAAGATAGATGGGGAAATAGGTTGATGAAGATCCAGAAGAATTGGGATTGGTAAAAGGGGATGAGACCGTGTGTGAGTGAGAAGAACACGTCAGGGGCCCCGTCATAGACTCAGTGCGCACCCCCGCGCAGAGGTGCAATAAGAGATGAGAGCAGGAAAATACTCAACAATTTTCAGAATCCTTGGAGGTCATCAACCTTCCCCAAAAATCCACCTGAGGAAATTTTTCAAATGTTAGAAATGAATTCCAAACCTTTATCTTCTATAACCTGAAAATTTGAAGCTGAAAAGTAACTGCATTGAATTGAAAACTAAGACCAATGGTCTAAGACAAATGCTGAAAAGAGCTTTAAAATTTAAAATCAAATGAGAATGAGAGTGATGAGAACAATAAAAAATGAAATGAGAGAAAACTTACCCAGGACTCTGTCATACAATGACAGAATACCCAAGGAAGAAATGAAATAAAAGAAGGGAGAATGAAACAATTGAAGCTGAAGAGAAAATTGTTGCAATTCAGGATTAGTTGTGATCAAATTATGAAGGCTTTAATACTTCTCAAATCTGATAAGATTGGTAGCTTAGTTTTGAAAAGCAATGGATTCAATTAATTGTTAATTGAAGTAGATGCAGAGAGTTGATTTTTATAGTGAGTTATTGGTTAAGGTAATTTATTGTTTATTGAGGTTGATATTGATGTTTGAACCAAATTTGAATTTGAGGAAGAATGAGTAAAGCAAAGGAGGTGAGGAAGCAGAGTATTGAGGGTGAGATGATAAATGATTAGAGGAATGAGGGAAAAAGAATGGATGGAAGAGGGATGAAGGAGCGATTTTGAATGGAAGAGGGATTGAACAATGATTAATGAAAGATTGATGAAGGACAGGATAATCCATGGAAGCTGGGTCAAATTAATTCAATGTTGGATATATAAATGAGATTTGTGTGCGCAAGTGCTCAAGGATTCAAATTTGATACATTTGCACCAGATTTGGTGGGTCAAGGTGAGAGGAGATAGGATGAGTGAGTAATGACAAACCACCATGATCAGATGTGAGTGGAAATGATTGAGGAGTTGTCATGGAAAACCAAGGATTATATAGCCATTTTATTTAACAAGTTGGCAAACATCATATTAGAATTCACTAGATGTGTGATAAAAAGGTGAATTTCTCTCTGCTCTTGGAGCCATTTAATTTCAGTATTTATGTGCTGGAGCCAGCTGTGGTGAGATTCTTGACCTCGCAGGTCATTCAGCGCTTTTTTTTCAATGAAGAAGCAGTGGTTTAATTTACGTTACAGATTCATTTGAATCAGTAGTTGCTTCAATTATATTTTTTCTTATGTTGCCTGAACCAGTTCCTAGAGTTCAACTCCCATGGAGGATTCCCAAAAGGTTGGTTGAGGCTTACTGTGACATGAAACAGGAAAGCCCTACAGCATTATCAGGTAACCAGTGTCACTCTATGATTTTTGGTATCATTTCCCCTGTTGGAGTTGCTTTAAACTTTGGTATAGTATGGAAACATTGAGTTCTGGAGTTGCAGGTCTATGTTTTTTTAGGTATTTAGATAGTGCCATGCCTTTTTGGATTTGAACCAGTGAGATAGTCCTGGTTTATTGATGAATTGGGAGAGGTTGGAGATGATTTACAACAGGTCTCATCAGGTCCTACTAGAAATGAATTTTAAAAAACCAGTTGAGGATCTGTAAATAAGGTTTAGTACAAGGAATGACTGAATATTGAGTTCAGAAGCCAGGATTAGTTTCACACTTGGTGTCATTGGGGAATTTATTGTTTTTCAGTTGCTCAGACCTATCTACAAGGCCAGTCTTGATATGATTGGGTTGATTTAATCCCAGAACTAACTGGTTTGCACAATATGGTTACCAAGGATGTTACGCAGAGGTCCTTTGTGAGATATTTTGAATTGTGCCTTGAGTTGGTCCCTGATTCTTTCTGAGTTCCCTAATATAAGCCGGTCATGTACGTACACAAAGAAATAAAGCTTCTTAGAAGTGTTCACATATAAATGTGGGTTGGAAATTGTGGCTGTAAATCCTTCTTCAAGTAGCCATTTCTTCAGCATATTGTTCCAGGTTTTTGGAGCTGGTTTCATTCTGTAACAAGCTTTTTTGAGTTTGAGGTATGGGGGCTCCAACTTGTTCCCAAGGGGAGTTTTTATGTAGACTCCTTAATCAAATGGGGCATGGAGGAAGGCCAACTTAATGTCCATTTATTAGATAGTGAGATTATGATTAAGGGAAAAAACAAGAAGAACCCAAAGAGTGGTGATGAAAACTCTGGGGGCATAGGTTTCTCTGTAGTCAACAATTTTGACTTGCTTGAATCACTTAATGCATAGTTGTGATTTGAATGCAATCCCAGAGCCATTGGTTTCATCCTTGATTTTATACAGACACACAGTTTTGAGCGCTTATTTTACATTGGGTAGAGATTTGCAGTATTCCAAAACCTCCAGTAGATCTATCACATTGAGCTTGACTTTCATGGATATGATTCAGTTTACTTTTTCTTTGGAATGAGTATCCCGGCCATAGCTTCTTGGGATTTATCATGCTAAAAATCCATATATTTGTGTTTTTTGGAGGGTAGAAAAGTTACAGAGTGATTGGGGATTGTGGTGGGAAGATTCATTGATGTTCTTGTGTTCTTCAGGTGGGACTGATTTATAGTTGTTGTTTTCATGTAAATTTGAGACAGGATTGGAGAATGAGTTTGGGTCAGTGATTGGGGTTAGTTTTTGAGAAGTGTAGGGGGCGCAGTTCAGTTGTAGAGGGGAGTTTGGAGCTGGAATTGGAGGTGGATTTGATTTCAGAATGTCAGTAAGATTTTCATCAAAATTAAGGATGGGATAAAATGTATAATTGGGAGAGAAGGTAGAGTCAAGAGAGGAATTGAAAAGAGAGAGTTTTGGAATTTTTGCTCTAATTAGAACAAACCATGTTCTTGAAGCTTGGAAAGTAAAATTTTTAATAGTTTACCTCCAAATAAAAGCCAACAAGAATAACCTCTACAATATTTTTTTCTAGCTTTCCTGGGTTAGTTGATTGGTTGATTACAATTTTATCAAGCCTAATAACCTTTTAAGATGCAGTTTGGGAGGTTTTCTGGTCCACATTTTGTAAGCAGGGACCTTAGATTTGATGGAGGAAATGAAATTCAGGATTAGAAACAAGCTTATCAAAATGTCTTCCAAAAGGTAGCATAGTATTTTAATTTCAATCATAAAAGTTCTTGTGGATCCAAGGATTTTTAAATTCCCTTTTTTGGAAACAGGATTATGTTAAGGAGCATATGGCTCTGAGTATGTGTGTTTCATCCCAGTTTCAACAAGGAACTGAAAAAGTTGATTTTTGAACAATTTGCCACCATTGTTGGAGTGAAAATTCTTCAGCATTTGTCCAGTCCAGTTTGCTTCTGGTTTGAAAAATTTGATAACTTGGTTGGTAACCTCTGATTTATGTCTGATGGGAATACATTTTTTGAACTTATAGAAGTTTTCCGTTAGGAAAAGGAAATACTGGGAACTGCAGATGGAGGAGGGGTGAATTGGTCCACAGATGGCAGCATGAATTTTCTTGATAAAGATTTTACTGGGAGGAATTTGACCATCAAAATGAATTCAACAAATCTTGCCTTTGGCGCACAAGCTGATTTTGACTTGATCCGATTTGAGGTTGGGGAATTCCTTTGATAAGGGGAAATTTTTCTTCAGGTGTGGATGGAAGTGTAATGCTCCAAGGTTGAGGGTCATTTTCTTCTTGACTTTGACATATCCTTTACCTCATTACCATCTACCTCATTCCATCAGTGTGACACAAATAAATCACAAAATCAATTTTGCCATCTGCTTACCAACTTTGGCTTGTGTAACAAACTTCCAATCTTGGTGACTCAGTATATACTTGAAAAACTTTGCAGTTAACTCTCAACCACTCAACCACCCATCTGAGCTTTGTTCTTCCACCCAGGGTATCATCAACCCTTGGAATTCAATTCCCGGTCATGCATCCACACTATTTAACACTAATGCCTAGATGGCCACATCAACTGTAAGTTTGAAAATTGACTATTCCCTTACCCTTCATAAAATAAATCTTTTCATTTGGATGTTCCTCACAAATCCTTCCTTCCTTTCTCATCCATCACTTCCTTTTAAACTTGTTTTCTATTGTCTTGAACCTATGCTACAACCTGGGAAAAACTGTACTTTTATATCATTTTTACATTCCCTTCATGTCATTCATTGCCTTATTGCTCCCTAGCTGTATTTTACCATCCATCAGGTTGTATCTAGTCACCCTTGTATTGCCTTATAAAGGCTGTGTTGGTTTCCTGAAGATTGTCTCCTCAGTTAGTTAATTTTATGCATTCTTGCATCTTTCTCAATCCAGTCATCACATGAGGCTTGTGTATGGTTCCCTTCCAGCAGAAAACTTCATCACTCTTGCTGTTTGTGGAGACATCAAACCACAGTTTGTGATTTGCATTGAGCCTTGCTTATTTTAATTTTCCCTTACACTCAGTCTCTCCCTTTGCGCTCACAATCATCTCAGATTGCCCTCCATTACATGGGGTGTTTATGTGACAAACAGAAGCATTTGTGGGTTGTGAAGAGTAAGAAAAACAAGCAAAACATTGATGGAGTGGAGTTCAAGTGTTCTTTAATAGATAGTAGATTGTCTACTATGGTAATGGAGAGGATTCTTTGATCTTTGGATAGATTTTCTTCTATGGTACTGGAGAGGATTTTTTGATCTTTGAAGGTGACTGCAGGGCCTTTATGGCCTAGTGGTAAACATCACATGGAGGCTTGATACCACCCCTGCAACAGTAATTCAAGTCTGGTTTATAAATCCCAGGAGACCCACCTCCTGGCTGCTACCCCTTCTACCTTGGATAACCACGCCCACATCATTCATGTTTTGAACCCCTGATTGTTTGGCCTTTTGGCTTGTGGATGATGTTTCATTTTGAATAACCGTTTCCCAAATCACAGTGGACCTCAGACATGGTCCAAAACCAAAAACAAATCTCCAATCCAAGTCAAAAAATTAACCTAAACTATATACCATAGTGCAACATGTGAAATCAATCGCACCTTAAAAAAACAAAAAAAAGCTGACCGCGAAGAGACGTGGGGAGAGTTCAATAAGTGAGCACCCTTTCTTGATGAGCAGGCATAACAAAACAACATTGATAGCTAGGTCGGAAATGTTGTGGTGGCATTAAATGGCCTTGGGATTGGGGACTGTGTTGCAGGCTGCGTGCTCAGCTTCAGGTGCAAAGAAGTCTCAGAATAAGATTATTTGATTACTCAGCATCAGATGTGTTTCTGTCTTAGAAATAGCTTCTGCTCAGCATGTGGTGCGTGTTTGGCTCAGCATTGACTGCGGTGCACCTGAAATCAACACTGGGTAAAAGGACCAAGAAATGAAGCATACCCAGTCAATGATGGGGAACGCAGGAGTGGGTTGGTGTTGCGGGGCCATCAAGGAAGGGAAAACAAAGAAGGGCGCAGGGGGGGCTCCAATCGGGGCGCAGGAAAGGCCCCACCATGAGAAGGATAAAGGCATATTGATGTAATGGCAGCTAAATGACAAGGGCTGTAGACGGTGGAAGCTTAGGGTTGTTGTTTTCAGTTGTTTGTGTAACCTGGTTAGGGTTGCAAGGGATTTCCTAATACCTTGCTATCAAATCTGAGTTGTAGATAGACAATAATGTAGAATATTAGAGACCAGCTCCACAATGCTAGGAAGGAAGGAAGGAATTCTCTGAATATCTTTTTCTATGATTCTCATTTCCCTCTCACTGGATCTTGGTTCAACAGAATGCTCAGCTCTTTACACAGGAAATGTAACAATAAATTCCAAATCTTAGGAAAACTCCAGGGGTTATTCACCTTCTGTTTCCACATTTGGGGGTCTTACCAGGAAGTAATCTTTTTATTCCTTGTCTCTTGAAGGTAAATGGGTGTGATGTATAATTTGTACCTCCCAACAAAATCTTCTGGGTCTAATTCCCCAACTCCTCTTGATCCTCCTCCACCGGTTTCTTGCCCTGAAAACCCATCCAGATTTTCTTCCCCCCTGCCTGTTTCAGATGACTGCAACACCCCTTGACTGGTTTGCATAAGGCCATAGGAGTAACCTCACATCCAGTTCAACATTGGGGATGTGGAGCAGTTCATCTTGCCTTATGCAGGTATTACATAAGCCAAGGGCGCATTGGACTTGGAAAAAGCTTGCCTTTTTTTCCCTCTTAATCACAAATAAGGAGAAGATCTGGGTAATGGAAGAGATGGAAGGTTACAAAAGTCTTGACTGGCCAAAGCTGAAGTCCAAGATCTTGAAGCAGTGGGGAAGGCGCAAACCCAGGTCCAGGAAAATAAATTTGAGTGGGTGGCAACAGAGGCAAGGATGCACAGTGGAGTCCAGAAAAAAGAAAAGGTTATGGAATATGTGGAAAAATTTTATTGAATCTAAAGCTATCTGTCATGGAATGAGTTGTTTGTAGATCAAACAGGTGCAATTAAGAAGGTATTTTTGGGTTGATTTGCACCTCAACACCAGGCGTGGGTGCAATGGCATTTGCATTACCATGAATTGGTGAAGCATTCATTGGACGGGAGTATTTTTCTCTTCCCAAACTTAGCAAAAATCTTCCAGGCTGTGGAGAAAAAGATAAATTTTTATACGCTTATTCAGTACATAGTGAAATTATTTCCAGTGGCTCAAAAGAAGTAAGGCTCCTACCCTACTCCCACGGTGCCAGCTGTTGTTCCTTTTGCGCCTGAAGGCACCCCAGCGGCGCAAACGGCAATGGCCCCGCCAATGAGAGAGGTCATCAAACTCTTGAAGGACCTGAATATCTGTTTTAATCAGATGGCGGCAGTGTTGTTAAACTTGCTGCCCCACATGTCAGAAGGGTTCCAGACGTCTAACAGGCCTTCCAATTTTTTCATGGCTTGGACCTGTAATTAATGTGGCAAGAGCTAGCACTGGAGGTTGGGGTGCAACAATTCCACCAAGGAAATGTGTTTGGGACTGGTTTGATCAATAGGTACCGGTTTCATGTTCCCAATGGGTGAGCAGAATTTTCTGGAAGTGGATCAGCACACTCCCATGCATCAAGTGGGGGCATGGAGCCAAGCACCAACAGAAACCACATGAGTGTTTCTTGGCATTGCCACTGCGCCAGGGTCACAGAATTCTCTGCGGGTAGAAGCCAAAGTAGGGAAATTGGTTTTTTTTTTTCAGATAGGATGGACATGGAAACAAAGTAACATCTGTTGCCTACTGATCCAAAAATAGTTGCCCATCACCTGGTTGAAGAGGGACAGCCAATGAAACCTTCTTGAAAGAAGAAGCCCACAGATATTGTGCAGAGGGTGGTGACAAATGAAGCCCCAATCCCTCTGAACTTTCTGGAACTGGCAGCTTTATCCCCAGTTGTTCTGGAAAAAATTATCCAGGCTCTGTGGGACTGCACCCAGGGGCAGATCCCATCAACAGTGCAACATGAGGTGAAATTGGCACAGGAAAAGGTGGATTTCTAGTAATGCCAGTTGAATTCAGTTTTGATCTTGCTTGATTATGTCTCAATGAAGGTGTGGGTAATGGTGGATATTGATTCCATGGTAAACCTTCTGCTTTTGAAACTGGTATAGAAATTGGGTTTGGTTTGGAAAAAGTGTGCAAAGGGACTCTGGGTGTTTTATGGCGGGGAATGTTTCTTGGATGAGGTAGTTGAGGGGTAGGAGGTTAAGGTTGAAATTTTTTTGATACCCTTGTCCTTCATTCAGTTTTAATTTTTAGATTGTTTCTTGGGGTGGCTGTTTGTGTTTGGGTTTGGGGCGCAAATGGTTTTTGATTCAAAAGCATTCACAGAGGCATTGAGGGTGGAGGATTTGTTGGGTGAACAGAGTTCTTGAGAGCGGAGGATTTTTCCAGTGCACAGAGGTGTTGAGAGCAGAGGACTTTCCTGGTTCACGTTTGGAGGCCAAAATCTGAAATCATGGGAAGTGGAAATGGGTGAAACAACATTTGATTGGCAACAAAGGCAATTCACACAAAGCATCTGACTAAAATGGTTGTTTCACTGAGGATTTTGCCTATTTGACCAAGGAGAACTTATGGAAAAAGCTGGGTCATTGCACAGACAGTTTACTAGAAAGGAGAGGGGGGGAGATGGTGTGCAGAGAGCAGTGTGGTAGACCAAACCATACCTGTGGCCATCAGACCCAATTTTATATTTTAAAGATTTTACCAATCATAAATGGATTCTAGAACAAAAATAACCCATAGTAAAACAGACAAACTAACCCTCTATCTCTCATTTTTGAGAAGATGCAGCCAAAACCAATTATGGCCAGCTCATATCACACCCAGGTATGAAAAGCAGTGAAAGGCCATGTGGGTATACCTTGGAAATCCTAATTGAGTTCAATTTCCAGTTTGGGTCTTGTTTCTCCAGATAAGTTGAACCAACACAAGAGCAAAAGGCTCCACTGTCTAGAAGTAACTTAACAGGGGAACCTTGGATTAAACCAGTAGCATAGCATGTTTTGCCTGAAGTGTAACTTTTACCGGAAGAAGGTTTTAGAGTCAAGGCCTTAGCCTCAGAGTTGTGGTGAATCTTCATGTTGGGATTCCATTTTTGAGGTAAGTTAGAATCCTCATTGATGGAATTTATGTCCAGAGAAGAATCAATACTACCTTCAATAACATTGATGGGGTTAGTGATCATTAAAGCACAATCAGAGAGTGATCCATCAGTATCATCAAGGTGAGGGTCAGGATTGTCATACTCTTCTCCTTCAATAAGATTAATCCTTTTCCTAGGTAGAGGACAATCAGGTTTTACATGTCCTGTTTGGTTACAGTTCCAACATACTTTTTCCTTTGATTCTGGAGTCTTCTTGACTTCCAAGGTAGATGGATAAGTAGCAGGGGATTCTTTAGTTTTGGCAGTATATTCTTCCCTGTTCCTAGTATTTTTTTCCCTGGGGAGTCCATTGATTCTTTTATCAAGACCATTCATATCAATAGTCTCTTCCAATACACCTATTAAGGTGGAAAGATCTGAATCCATAGGCATTCTGCACCTGAAACTGTGGTTGATTTATCTGGGACATAAGTTTAGGAGTCTTTCATTGACTTCTTCTTTATCAGCATCAGGGTAGAAACAGTCTAACCACTTTTTCTGGTCTAAGCACCACTTATGAGGTTTTTCCTTGGATGGATCAAACTGGGAAGTTTCAAAAGTTTTCATCATCTTTCTTTTCCAAATCCTGGTACCAAATTGTACTTTGATCAATTCTTTCCAAGAATTCCAGGATAAAGATCCAACTTCTTCTATTTTATTGATAAACCAATCAAGAGCTACTCCTTCAAATATTCTGGGCAATCTTACCACAGCTATTGCATCAGGGAGCTCATAAGAAGAAAGAGTATATTCAATAAATTCAATGAAACTGACATGGTTGTATTCTCCCTCTCCAGAGAATTTAGGCCATTCAGTGATGGGAGGAAGTAACTTCAAAGCCTGCTCCATTTCAGGAGTAGGACTGGGTCTGAAAGACTCATTCCTAGTTATCCTGGTTCTAGGAGGAATATTAGGAGTACTGGTGAACCTGGCAGGCCTAGTTTCTTCTAGTTCAATGACCAGAGAGTTAGTAGAATTGATCTTAAGATCTCTGATATCATTCTTAATCATACCTAACTCTAAATCAAGTTTATTGCTTAATAAGTCAATTTTGTTAATCAGATGAGCTGAAGGAGTAGGACTAGTTTTCTTAACTTCTTCCTTAAGCTGGTCTATGGTTGCAAGAATATCTTCCTGAAGAATTGATTGGTTATCATCAATATGATTCATCAGGTCCAACTTACTAGCTTTTATACTATCCTTGATTTGTTGTATTTCCAACTCATCAATTCTCATAATCTGAGACTGAGTGTCAATCACTCTGAAAATACTTGAACTCAATTTTTCCAATTGTTGATAAACTTTGTCAAAGCATTGGCTAATAATAGTAAAATTGTGAGACACATTTACAGAAAAGCTATTAAGAGCTTCTACATCTAATTGTGGTACACCTTTTTCCACTTCTGGGCTAGGGATATTATGCTGTCCCAATCCTTTGGGTTCCTTAACTTATGATGGGCTGAGGACCTCTTCTTTTTGGGGTCCTTTCCCTTTAAGGAAGCTAACTGATCCCAGGGATTCCAGTTCTGAACGTAGCCTTCTACTTCTTTCTTTGGGATTAACCTCTGCAGAGAAATCTGAGATTTCTTTGCCTGAGAAATGGCTTTTCTCATACCTGGTTGATCCTCCTGGGTCTGAGCCAACCTGAATTGTTCCCAATAGCTCACGTGCTCTTTCACTAACACTTTGACTCTTTCCTCCTTGGTTGAGTCCAGCTGGGGTGGCGTAGGAGGACCTGTACCCTCCTGGGATAAGATGGTGGGCAATGGATGGTTCTCCAATGGTTTGTTGGTCAAGTTGGCGGCTGCAGTTGTTGTTGTTGTTGTCCCGTGTGACGCTATGGTCACGGGTTTGAGTCCCCTCATTGCGCTTGTGACTGGAGTCCTTGCGCGCACAGGTTCCTCTGTGAAGAGATCCATATGACGGTTCTCTACCTGTTGCACGGGTGTTGTGTATCTTTTGATATATAGCACCAAAAAAAAATGAGTAACTCTTTTGTCAAAACTTTTGAAAAAAGACCTTAACAATATAAAAATGATATTTTTATTTGTGTTTTATATTTTTAATAATTTTCTAAACTTACTTAAAGTTAATTTCAAGGGTACCAACACTTGGTTTGGATCACAACTATCCTTGGAGGGTATTCCAACGGGGTCTGAGTGAGTTCCAATCAGATCCCGGGATAAATCCAAGGGTAAGTCCAATGGTACACTGTCTGGAACGTCCTCTAGGAGGTCCTGGTCAATTAGATCACCAAAAACAATATCCACTGAGATGGATAAAAACAAAAAATATAAGTTTAATATTTTTTTGTATTTTTACGTGTTAAAGTGATATTTTTAGAAAAAATAATCACTTTTATTATTTTTGGATTTTTGTTTATCTTCAGGGTTATTTAGTTTATAAATATAAAGCTTCCTTTGATAGATCTTCCACTCCTTATGTTGCATTAATAAATAATTTAAATTGATAATTTCTTCAAGCTCAAGTTCTTTGTCCTTTGTAACCTGCTGTTTATTATAAAGCAATTTCTCTTGTTGTTTCTCAGGAGTTATGACAAGAGGGACAAAGTTACAGAGTTTTTCTTCTTTTTTCTTTTTAAGAAGGTTCAAATAATAATTGATCAATTCTCCGTTGGTCTTAAGATCCACTAGAGAAACAAATGATCAAAAATATATTTTATAAGTATGTTAACCGATTTTTTTAAAAATAAATAGACTGGTCCAAGGAATAAATAATTAAAAATTGATTATTTGATGATAATTCCCGGCCAGACCCCCTGTTTTCAGCTCTCTGATACCAGGAACCTTGCAGTCCTTTAGCTACAGAGAGTGATAAAAATGCTGGAATAATAATAATTATTATTATTCCAATGATAAAAACTTAGAAGCTCAAATAAATTATATAATAAGAGCTTTTGCAAGGTTTAATTGGTTTGGTAATAAATCTTTTTCAATATAATATTAAAGAGGGGCCACAGTATTATACTACTGGGGATCTTTACAGACTAGCAACCTCTCTTCAAGGGGCCTCCGTAGGGAGTTTAAGAACCTTGGAATAAAGATGGGTGCCTTAGAAAGGACTTATTCCACTAATGGCCGGGCTTAACAGCACAAATGGCCAAACCAGGAAGGGTAAAACTCACTCTGAGCACTTTACCACGAGAATCCTGGAATAATTGGAAGGGTTTCAGAGCAGATGGGGTAGATTGCCTGACAAAACTTCAATGGTTGATTGGTTAATAAGGGTAAATAACACTACTACAGACTAAGTCATAAATCACTTGCTTATCTTCATATAAGCACTTGATCAACAATGACATGGTGTCTGATTGATAATAAATAATTCCTGGTAAACTGATTAACTGATTGGATCCAAAGAGGTCTGTATAAGACCTTTTTGGGGTGATTTTGACCTTCTCGGGGCACGTAGAGAGGGTTCTGCTAGTGGGCTGAGGCTTTCAAGCCAGTCAGGGCAATATTAGCACGTCCACATGGTGCTGTCAATCAGCTGTCCTTAGATCTGTTGTATTTCTGTACCATTTTAGCCACAGGATCTGTCAATTTTTTATGGCGTAAATTTGATCATTCTGTACTCATCCTTCATTTTTACTATTGATATTGCTTCAAAGCGGAAAGATGTGGATGTTTCCTGATTTCCTATTATCTGTTGATCATTTAGATAATTTTTAATAATTTTTATCAACACTCCTTGTAGTGTTTTGTGGTCTTCAAAGATCAAGGTCAGTGATTTACGTGGTAATCCTTGATCTTTGATTTATTATTAAAAAATGTTTTAAACTTAATTTTAATTAATTTTATTTCAGTTTTGATCTTTTTAGATCATTAGTAGTGAATATGTCAGTTTGATACATATACTAGGCAACTCTGACTAGGTTGTAGCTCTTTTGAGCGGTACCTGGTTGTGAGATTAGTCACAATGGATCCAGACCCTGGGATCAGTTAGTACAGATGCGCGCGGGGTAGGATCCGCTGCGTGCGTGGCAGAATCAGCTGCGCGCGGGTCTCTAGTACGCGGGAGTCTGCTACTACAAGTATGTAGGGATATGTAATGATGCGGGGCTGCACGCGGGAATTGTGACATAACACATTTCTGCGTGTAACTCCTAAAATATACACAACACCTCAATTCTGAGTGAATTTTAGGTGTAAACCCTATGCGTCACAACACGTGTGAAATATGAAAATGGCAAAAAAGTGCCATACTGGTGTTGTAATTTTTAGTACTTTTCTTTTTAATTATTTTAAAAATGTAAGGACTTAGAATTCAAGGGTGGGGTCAGTGAGTGACCCTACCTCATTTTGGGTGAGGAATCTATTTCTGTAATAAAATTTATGGATTTCTCACTCCTTATTTTTTTAATTGAGATATTCTTATTTTCTCATAGTTTTGTGTTGCTATTGACAGTTTGCTTTGTACATAGTAGCAAGCTGACACAGCTGCTATCTTCAAAGTATAATTTCTACTATTTGCTGGAAAATTCTTCAGTTCAAAAAGTAAATGACTTGTCAGATGCATTGGATTTGTTCAAGGCTGGATTTGATTGTGTAGAACTCATAAGCAAAATGGAGTTGCTTGACTTATGGAGTTGAGTACTGGAATACATAATAGATTGATGGATGATTGATGAAAGAAAATATAGGATGAGCCTGAGTGGACACCAGAAGATCCGGCCAAAATCTTTTAGGTATGGTACTCATTGCAAAGTTGAGGGGCATCAGACTTGCGGGGTTCAAACTTGATTGCGACGGATTAAATGACAATGAAGTTGGGAGTAAGCTATCAAGATCAATGAGTTGAAGGACAAGCTTCTGCTGCCGGTGACCCTTGGAGGAGGAGGATTTTGACCAATTTGAGTTGTTGGTTGGGTTGACAATGAGGGTGAAGGTATGGAGATGGACTGCCTTCTGAGATCCTTCAATTGATTCTCAAACTTTTGATTCTTGATCTTTTTCTTGAGAGCCTCCCAACGTTCCAACTCTTGATCCAAGGCCTCCGGGAAACCCCACTTTTGATTGGAGAATGCATAGGCTTCAACTTGTTCCCTTAGGAATAACATCATGTTGGAATACGTCAATTGGTGTGGATTAGCTTTGAGTAGATGGGGTAATAGTTCTGAATCCTTGAGTCTGGGATTGGTGAGTAGATAATCCTGTTTAAACTTGGTCTTGGTCAATAGACTGAATCAATCGGGATGATCGTTCTTACACTTGATACAGACTGAGACGTGAAAGGCTTGAAAGAGTTGGAGGTCAAGTTCAATCAATCCGCGTACTTTACACTTTGGGTTCTGAGTCGGATCGAGTGAGAGGATTGGGCTTAATTTGAATGCTTTGGACTGTTTTAAATTTTGATCCTTGATTTTTTGAATCAGACAATGACGTTTGATGAGGTTTGGGTTGTTGATTTGATCTTCTAATAGAAATCCAGCCTTGGTATCCTTGATGGTACTGAGATTTTAATCAACAAACCTTCCGATTCGATTGGGTAATGGTCTCGATCGATCAGATGGTTTAGTTGATGATGAAGTTACTAGTTCTGATGATCTTTTTGTCTTGGTTTGAGTTGAATTGTGGATCATTGATCAAGATTTGATCGTTTAACCTTAACGCCTCATCCTTCTTGGGGACACCAAGTTGAGCGGTTTTGAATCGGAGTGAGGTTGTTGATGCTCCATTGCTGGATGAGTTTGTCGATCGAGGTCGAGAAGCTGGCAGGAACAGTTGGCATCCAATGATTGTCTGGACCTTCAAGTCATGCTTCTGCTTGATGACTGGCCATCCTAGGTTCCTCAATCTCGATTGATCCAGTCCTCTTCCATCCTCAATCTTCAATACACCCAATCAATCTTTGGCTTGACAACCACCACCAGTCATCCTTGATTTTGGTCGGTTTACATCATCATGGCTTGAAGGCTGCGAGGGCATTTCCTACGATTCAATCTGGATCCACTGGTGATGGAGGAAATCAAGTCATCTTGACAGTTGAGCAAGCTACAAGCCTCTCACGCTTCAGACCACAAGGTATACTATAAGGTTCCTTGGTCCAAATCAGGATTTGAGTCAATATCAGTGGAATTTGGCTTGCTGTATTGGACTCAAACTTGCTTCTATCCTAGCCATCCTTTGACTACATAGGTCGGTCTGATGATTTTGAGGATGGTGATTGAGTACTTCTTGGGATGCTAGGTTATCTTGATTGTTCAACCAAAGTTGATGGCTGATGCCTACCGTCAAAGTGAATGGATGGGATGAGCTTAATTGTCAATGACAAGGCTCATCCTCATCCCACCCCCTCGCCAAAAGAGTCAAATCTCAGGATGAGGCTATTGAAGGCAAACCAGTTGAATGAAAGACGGATGGCTCAGGTTGAGTATAGGCTTTTAACCGTGTAAAAAATAAAAAGAGCTTGGGCTTTGGTTAAATTAAAGGTAAAGAGAAAGGAATGAAAAGGAGCTTATAACGTCAAGCGTAACGGACCTGAGGACAGGAGGAAAAGGACACTCCGGTTGATGGAATTGGCTAAACAGATGATGAATTCCACTTGAGAGCACCATGGTTTATATAGACTAAATACATGATTGACCAACAAGTGGTTGAGTACAAAATGAATAAGTCAAAATTAACATAAGCAGTTTAAGTGACATGGTAAGTGAAATGTTATGCTTGGACAGTCTGACAATCACTACTAAGAACACAGCCTAGTTATATTTTAATTTTTATTTTAATATTTCAATAACAACAATAATATAAATCAAATTAATCCAATCAATGATACTTCAAACTCCAGTGAAAGTCACATATATATAAACTCAAATTCTAACAGAGGTCCCAGATATCTCTTTGAAAATTGACCCCAAAGAAAGAAGTAGAAGCTTACATACAGAGTTGGAATCATTGGAATCAGTTTTCTTCCTTGAAAGGAAAAAACCCCAGAAAGAAGAGATCTGCAGCCCATCTGAAATTAAGGAATTGAAAATATTGGGAAAAAATAATATCTCTAGCCCAGAAATGGAAGAAGGTTTACCAAAATTAGATACTGAAACCTTTAACATCTTTTCTGTGAAGGTGTTCCACAATTTCAGTATTTACAGAAAATGCTTGGATGAAATGTATGTAAAATTGAATAAAGTGAATTTCAACATTCAATAAGTATTTCAATTTCAATCAAAATTAACTAAGATTAATGAGTTGGAAGTAAAAAAAATAAGAGACAGCATATGTTTAAGAAAAATGTATCTGATAAAATATGCTGACCATACCTATTTCATTCTCCAATAAGAAATCATTGTGTCAATTAATAATATTAGTGAAGAAGATAAGAAGATAACTCACACACATTCAACCATTTAATTAATAAAATTGAATTATTGAGCCACAAAGTTGATTTAGAATGAGGTATGATTAAAGATGATCTAAGAGATCTAAAAAATCAATTTTAATAACTATCCAGTTATTAAATTGGCAGAATCTAGAAAACTAAATACACGAGTAATCCCAGTATTCCTCCTAGATTGGCAAAAGCCTTAAATGAACCTTTTAGGCCTAGTCACACACCTGAAGTGGAAAAAGCTTTGAAATTTATTCCTCCCATTGATGAATTGCCTAATTTTTCTGGAGAAGGAGAGTGAAATCTTGTCAGTTTCATTAATTTTATTTAATATACCCTTGATTATTATGAACTAACTAATAATAAAGCTGTGGTCAGACTACCTAGTTTATTTGAGGGAGTAGCCCTTGATTATTTCATTAATAAAAGCGTATGATTTTATCTTTGTCCTGGAGCTCATGGAAAAATTTAATCAAGGAAAACTTTGTTACCAGGATTTGGAAAAGAAAGAAAAAGAAAACTCTTGAAACTTCCCATTTTGATCAATCCAAAGACCAACCTCACAAGTGGTTTCTTGATCAGAAGAGAATATTGGATTGTTTCTACCACAATCCTGATAAGGAATAAGTCAATGAGAGAATTCTCAACTTTGTCCAGGAAAACTTAACCATAGTTTAAGATGTAGGATGCCTATGAACTCTGAAATTTCCACCCTAAAAGGAGTATTGGAAAAAACCATTGATATGTATTTTCTTGACAAGAAAATTAATAAGCCTAGGGAACAGAATATTAGTAATATAGAGGAATATACCATCAGAAGTAAATATTCCTCTACCCCTAATCCCACCAGCTTGGAATTGAAGAAAACTTCAGAAAAAAAGGAAAAGGTATTCTGGAATTATAACCAGAGAGGACATGTAAGACCTGAC
The DNA here is from genome assembly GCA_025617555.3 of Puccinia polysora. Taxonomy (NCBI): domain Eukaryota; kingdom Fungi; phylum Basidiomycota; class Pucciniomycetes; order Pucciniales; family Pucciniaceae; genus Puccinia; species Puccinia polysora. Next base: position 47,878,852 of record CM062628.1, on the reverse strand, counting down.
TTTCCTCAAACTAGCAGAAGGATTAATTCTATTGAAGGAGAAGACTATGATAATAACCCTGATCCCCAACTTTATGACACTGAGGGATCAATCTCTGAGGGTTAATTAAAGATCACTGACCCCATCAATTTTATTGAAGGAAGTATAGAATCTTCCCTGGAAATAACCTATTTCAATGGTGATTCCAACTTACCACAACAGTGGAATCCCAATATGAACATTGACCATGTCTCTGAAGCTAAACCCTTGACCCTCAAACCCTCTGTTGGTAAAGGTTTCAATTCTGGCAAAAATTTCCATGGTATTGGTCTAATCCAAGGTTCCCCTGTGAATTGAGTCCTGTAAATTGGATTTTTTGCCCTTGTGTTGGATCAACTAATTTTGAAAGACAAGATCCAAATTGGAAGGTGAACTTATTACCATAAACTCAGGCTAATTTTAGAAGTTATAAATCTTCCCTCAACGCCATTGGAGTGTGGTCTTCAGTATCATACTCCTTCATTCTAAAGGGTCACTCAAACTTAGAATTGAATTTTTAGTAATTCAAACTGGAGTATGTGACTAATTCATTTTGGTAGCTGATTCTCTTTGTTTTTATGGATCAGATGCGTTCCAGAGTAAGGGTATATACTTTACTGTAGGAGGATAATGGAACACAAAGCTCAAAGAGTGTCATATTAATGCTCAAAATTCTCATTCCACCATTAGAAACACTTGGAGACCTTTAACAAAAAATAATTCTCTCAAGCAGCTTAGCACTCCCTGCTCAGTGAAGAACAAAAACCGGAAATCCTCCAAGTTTGCTTTGAAAACAAGATTTCTTTCTAAACCAAGGACCAACCCATTGGTAGTATCAAAGGACATGACATGATTCTAACCTTGATCATTAAACCTCCTAACCCTCCTAACATCAGGAGACCTGCCTACCCCTCTAGCCCAAAATCTAGGCCTGCTCTAGAGGCGCACATCCAATAATTGATAGACTCAAAGGTCCTAAGTAAAGTAGGATAAAATGAACCAGTAGATATTAGTAAGCCAGTAATCATAGCTTGGTGTAATGATAAATCAAGAATGGTTGGAGACTTTACAATTCTGAACAACTAAACCCAAGCTGATTACTATCCTATCCCAAGGATTGAAAAAGATTTACATAACCTTATAAAGGGTAAATTTATTGCTACTATGGATATACTGAAAGGTTTTCACCAAATAAAAATCAGCCCTGAAAGCTGGAAATTCATGAGAATCATATTTCATTTAGGAGTCTATGAGTATTTAAGAATGAATTTTGGTATCAAGAATTCCCCTTCTCCCTTCCAGAGGATGATGAGCACAGTCCTAGGATCATTCATCAGAAAAGGTTGGATGATGGTATACATTGATGATTTTATCACCTATTCTGATGACTGGGATACAAATATGGATAAAGTAATTCTAGTCCTCAAAACTATTTCTGCTCTGGGATTAAAAGTATCAGTGAAAAATTATAACTTTGGGTTTGGAGAAATCAAATCTTTAGGGCACATTTTCCCTGGATTAACTATAACAGCAGATGAAAATCTAGATAGCAGATGATGTGAAAAGGCCCGTTCCCCAGTATAAAACTGAACTCATATCCTTTTTAATTTTTTTTCAGCTACTATAGGAAGTACATACATAAGTTTTCTCTTCCATCAAGTTTTTATAAAATATTTTTAACCACAAGAGGTTATTTGAAATGACTCATTAAATGCTGAAGAATTATGAGAAACTAAAGATAGCTATGACTACTGCTCCCATATTGATTAAAACCAATTAATCTAAAACTTTCAAGCTATGTATAGATGCTAGAATTGAAGGACTTGTATCTTCTTTACACCAAGAAGTCATAGAGGATGATAAACCAGGAGAGAAACCAATGCTCTTTATACCAATAAATGTTAAGGATACACAAAAGAGGTGTGGTTCCAGCCCAATGGAATGCCTTTCTCTAGTTTGCGCTTGGGTGAAACTCCATTATTACTTGGAAGGTATCAACTTTGTGGTAATCACTTACTCTAATGCATCAAGGAATCTCACTAATATGAATACTCCTAGCAGGCACATGTTAAGGTGGCAGATAGCCATACAACAGTGTAGATCTCAAATGAATATAATCCACCAAGCTGGAGTTAAACATCAGAATGTTGCTATCTTATGCAGGAATTCTCTGCCAAATGATCCCAGCAAACTGGCTCATGATCCAGATGACCATGATATATTCCCTATACTGAACATTAAAATGTTCAACACTGAAGCTGAAATTTTAGGAATTCACCTTTGTGAACAAGATGAATCTCTTTTCAACTCAAAAAAAGAGGCCTATAGCTCTAACATTTAACCGTCATCATGGAAAGCTCTTCACCTCCATCTGAACTCGTCAATAGTTTTACTGAGACTCTTCTAAAACCTTACAAAGATTGGAGGTTCACCATATTTGATGGTTTGGTATACTACAGGCATGAAAACTCAAGTGTCAGAGTCCTGACTAAGGAAGAAAATATCCAATATTTCCTAGCTGAGTTTCATGATAACTGTTCATGAGTTCATTTATCTACTGACAGGACCCTGGATTAGCTGAAAAAAACTGATTGGTGGATTAATTTGAGAGACTCTACCATTAAGTATTTTTCTAATTTTTAGACTTGCTAGAAATCTAACAGGACTACTGGAAAGAGGTTTGGCCTCCTTTAAAATACTGCTGATCCCAGGAAGAGATGGAAATTCATCATCATGGAATTTGTAACCAGATTGCCCCCTAGAGAAGCCTAGTCCTATAACTCAGTCCTAGTCATAATAGATAGGTTTTTCAAGAAGACAAAGTTCCTACCTAACCGTAAGGAAGACACAGATATTGAAGTAGCATTTCTATTCTGGAATAGACTCATTGCTGATGTAGGAGTCCCCAATATCATTATCAGTGATAGAGATCCCAAGTTTACCTCTGAATTCTGGAGAAATCTCCATGATATGTTAGGAAATATGTTAGCTTTCTCTGAAGCTTATCACCCCCAGACAGATGGATTAGCTGCAAGAATGATTCAAAATCTAGAATATATTCTCAGAAGATTCTTTTGCCTTTTAATAGAATACAAGAATGATTGTGGTTACTGCCATGATTGGTTCAACCTTTTAACAGCACTAGAAATTGCTTATAACAGTAGCAAACACTCTAATACTAAGTAAACACCTATGTACTGGAAAGAGGATGGATTCCTAAGTTACCCAAGGATAACCTCAACCAGAAGTTAACCAATATTCATCCAAGATCACTTGATTTCAAGGACAGGATAGATGTAGCCACAAAGAATGCTGATAAGTGTTTTGAAGATGCTGTTGAATATAACTAACAGATGTGGGATAAAAGTCATAAAGAACCTGACTTCAAGATTGGTGATCAAGTACTAGTTTCTACTACCAATTTCAACAACCTAGCTGGGAACAGAAAAATTAGTCCAGCTTTTGTTGGAACTTTTACTATCAAAAAACTCCATTGTAAGAATGCTGTAGAAGTAATCCTTAGTGATGAACTTTCAAGGAAACTACCAGTCTTCCCTGTAAGTCCTATCAAACACTACCATCATAGACAAGGAGAAAATACCCCTTCAACAGAAATACCAGTTGAAGATGATCCTGAAAAGTAAAAAGGAAAAGTTAGAAAAATACTTAAAGATAAGAAAGAAAGGATCAAAGGGGAAGATTTTAGACTTTAACCAGTAAGGTACAAAGAAAAATCAGCTGATAAGATTGAATGGTTGCCTGAACACAACATCCCAGATGGACCTACACACCTGAAAAATTACAGGGCCAACAAAAACCTTAGACCCAAATTTCTTTCAGATATAGACTTATCTTGGAGTGGTGGAATGTCAGTTTGCTATTGTTTATAGAGAAATCTGGCAAACTAACAAAAATAAAAACAAATAAATGAAAATATTAATATAAAAAAACAAGGAGCAGAAAATCCATTAATACTATTACAGGAAGGGATTCCCCACCCAAAATTAGGTAGGTTCACTCACTGAACCCACTCTTGTATTATAACTCCTTCATTTTTAAAATTATTGAATAAAAAATGACAAGAAAGTCACAGCAACACTACGGCACTTTTTGGCAAATGTAATATTTCAAAAAAAAAACTTGTTTGTTATTTTATGCATAAATTTTAGTCAAAACGGAGGTTTTGTGTATATTTTAGGAGTTACATGCAAAAATGTGTTGTGTCACAATTCTTGCGTGCAGCCCCGCATCCCTAGACAGCCCAGGCACAACTGCTTTACCCTGTACGTACCAGATTCCTGCATGCCTAATTTGGGTTGCAGTTAGTCTTTCTATGCAAAAAGTGGATCCTACACTGCGCACAGTGTCAAACTCCAAACGGCGCTGAGCCATAGGCATTTCTGTGCAGGGGAAAGGTGCTTTTTAGGCTGCCCTCCTGAGATTTAAAAAAATATCTAAATGTAACCAGAATCAAGTTCCAGAACTCAAGAATTCAATCAAACAAATTCTTCTTCAACCATTCAGGCTATTGGTTGGTGATAAGAAACAAAGCCACTGAGGGAAGGATCAAGATTATAGTACCAAGGCTCAAAGATCAAGGGGCAATCATAGACATACCCAGGATAAAAGTTCTCAGATAAAGGGTAAGGGCCCAATTGATTTATTGATTGCTTATAGTTCTGATAGTTGGATTATGGATCATGGATGATAAGCTGGATGAATTAAAAAAAAAATAAAAAAATTCCCTTTTGATGAGGTGTCCTGATTTGGTCACCAAATCTCTCCCCCTGTACCTAGTCTGCATCTCATATTTGAAGATATCAAGAAAAGGAGGAATACAAAGAAATTGAGAAAGAAGAATGGCAATTTCTTGATCTTGAGAGTGATTGAAGACTTTAAAAATATTTTGTTTGATCCAAAAGAGCCCTAGAAGCAGCAGAGATAAAACAAAGAAGGTGTCTCAGGTGCTCACGTATGTAGCTTACAGTAGAGTTTCACAAAAAAAAACACAGCAAATGAACCTGGCGGTGCACAATTGGGATGACTTATTTCTGAGATAAGTTGCATCCACAAAAATGATACTTCTTAACTTTATCAGCAGAGAACCTTCTGGAAAACTGGGTACCATCCAGTTCTTCAAAACCATAATATCCACTTCTAGCATGGCAAACCAACCAATAAGGACCATTCCAGCAATTTGAGAAGAGCTTTTCCCACTGGGTTTCAAAAGATCAATTATAAGCTGAAACTAGATCAACAGGGTTTAAGGGATCCCTGATTTGGTTTAAGTTCTTATCTTCCCAATACTGAACCAATTTTCCTCTTGATTCCATGATCTTCTGGTAAGCTTCATCACAAACATTTCAGTTTGCTCCAGTTGCTTAGATATAGAAAATAATAGATCAGGGGTGGAAGCAAGCTCATCCCATGAGATAACCAAGAAGGATTTCTTTTCCAGATCCAAAAGAAGAACTACTCTTTGACCAAAGATTATTTCATAAGGTGAGTATCCAGTGGTTGGTTTGCTTGAGATTCCATCAGAGAAGATAACAAGAGGGAGGAATTTTTGACAATTCTTGCCACTTTCACCAGCCAGTTTAACAAGTGCAGTCTTCAAAGTAGAATGACCTTGTTCCACCATGCCTTGGCCTTCAGGATAATAAGGATTAGCAAATCTATTTTGTCCAGTAAGATATTGGATCATTTCAGCAAGTTTGACACATAATTCAGAGCAACCATCAGTAGAGTAAGATTGATCCATGCCATAACGCATTGTCCAAGTCTCACAAAGAAAAGCTGCCGCTGATTCAGAGCTAAGATTCTTAAGAATTTTTTCTTCAACCCATCCAAAAAAATCATCTCTAGCCGTAATGAGGTACTTAGAACCACCTGCCCTAATACGAACCACATCTATAGCAATCCTTCCAAAGAAAGTGGACTTCTGAGTAGGATAAAAAATTTCCCTAAGATCACATTTTTGACAAACTTTGCAACTCTTGCACCTTTCACATAATGTGGTGACCGAATCTGGACACCCTGGACCAGATGCGGAAAATTCAAAGTTTTTTAGGATGCTTTTATTTAGGTGTCATTCAAAAAAAAAATCGTAATTTCTTTTGTATCAGTATCACTCCTCCAATTTCCTCAACCATCCAAGCATTCCTCTGTCCCAGTGGTCTAGGACAGGTCTCTCTTTGTCTCATCACCTAGGAATTGCGTTCAATTCCTTCTCTCTTTGTTCCCCCCTTCCTTTTGGCCAAACGCGCGGGCCAAGAACCGCTCAGCCCAAGATATTCCCACCATCCAATCCATCATCTCATCCCATCAGCAACTCCCCCCAGCCCCAGTTCCAGCCTCTCCAATCTGGCTTCTGGTGAAAAGCCGACCCAAATCAGGTGGCCTCAACCACCGTTGTTGGATGTGGGCTTGCTTAGTGAGATCAAAGGTGTGTATGCGTGAGTTCTATCCAACTCTAATCAGTCAAACACCCAACCTGAAGCTGTCCATCCTCATTGGCGGCTCCACAGGAGTCATTCCCTTGCCGGCCAATCCCATCCCGGGCTGCAGCCAATGACCATTGCTTGAAGATTGGTCCACCTATCTTCAATCTCCTGCCTCTCCCTTGATTTTCCTTGCCGAAAATCTCCTTCATCCATCCCAACAACATCCTCTCACCCCATTCACTCGCCCAGACTCTCTCTTCCTCAATGACTGGGAAGATGGCCACCATGCTTGGCGACCATCTTGGTCCTACTGCCAGTACTCCTACTACTCATCATCCCAACTTGACCAGCATCAGCACTGGTCCCGGAACCAGGCGCTTCCCTGCGGCCACCAATTGGCTCCTGCCCCACAAAGCCCTCTTCAACATTGTCATCTGTGGTCAACTGTGTAAATTGACCTACAAACAAATCAACCTCATGACCCGCCCCATCACCACATGATCACCTGCACAAGATTGGTCATGGGAACAATCAATCCCATTACCAACCTTGCACCAACCTAACAGCAAGGTTGATGCCAACTTGCAACGGCCGTCATTGCCTCGCTCAACCTCATGACCAGCTCCTTTAATCCATCTCCAACGGCGGCAAACTGAAATTTTTGTTTGAGACCGTTGGAACCCTTCTCATTTGCTTTTGACGCTCGCGCGTGACCAACCATCCACCAATGATCCTCCAACAATCCACCTTGACCTCCTTTGACCAACCGCGGCAGCGGCTGGCCAAAACGGCCATCCACTGCCACTTTTGTCCTTGACGCGGGAAGGTCTCCCCCTTTTCATGCCTTGTTCTTTTTTTTTGTTGTTTTTTATTCCTCTCTCTCCCATTTAAGGCGGTTCCTGTCCCCAATCTTCTTCATGAACCAAAAAAAAAAAAAAAAAAAAAAATCTGCTCTATTTGTAGAATCACTTGTACATAGTCTAACAGGGCCTCCTGCCCATATAAGGAGGGGCTCTCCCCTGCCTTTTGGTGTATGGGGGGGGGGGGGTATCATATGGTATCTTACCAGAGAAAAATCATCATTATCATCCTGAAGTAATTCATCTGTGGGGTCTCATTCCCCTTTATCTGAAACTGATTTCTGGGTATATCTATGATTGCCCCTTGATCTTTGAGCCTCCATACTCAAATCCTGATCCTTGATCTTTATCACCAACCAATAGCCTTTCTGGTTGAAGAAGAATTTGACTGATTGAATTCTTGAGTGTGTTACACCACTCCTGATCCCTTTATCTGACCATACTGGTCCTGATCATCCTTTGATTATCTTTCCGGAACCAGTCACTTTTGACCAAAGAGGTTTTATTAAGCTTAAAACCTGGAGTGTTAAACCTCCCTTTATTTCTTTTTGAAGTTGAATTCCGCCACGCTACTCTTGAGTCCCTTGAGAAGTGTTGGGTTATTCTTGTTCAAATCAGTTCTTGTTTTGCTTCTAGAGCGCCATCAAACAATTAGCTTTGTCTTGTGCAGCCACCCACAGTTATCTGGTACCCTTCAAGCGCTTGATTACGGAGAGTTGGGCAGGTTCATTGAGAACCTGGAGGTTGTTTGGGATTGAGTTGATCTTTCCTAAGCTTCTGCTGACAACCAGAGCTATTAGCTTGTGGATGTTGTTACTTACAATTTCCTTTTCCTGTTGAACTCTAAACAATCCTTGACTTCTTCTATTCAAGTTCTCCCCGGCATCATCTTGCCTCAGATAGTGCTGTTTTCCCAGCTACCAAGTACTATCATCTTTATCCTTTACTCTTTGGTCCCTCATTTACCAGGTTCTGGACTTTGTTCTGGGTTACATTTAAATATTTTTGTAACACTCAGGAGGGAAGCCTAAAAAGCACCTTTCCCCTCCACAGAACTGCCACGGCCTAGCACCGTTTGGAGTCTTAAAACGACCACCCCACTTGCTAGAGGGAAATATTAGACGCTTGTGAGCGCAAAAGGAAAGCTGAGTGCAAGGTCAAGTGTGAGGTAGCAAGGGCTAACTGCAAAGTGCAAACTTATGGTGGAGTAACTTAACACACAGCGAGAGGGATGAATGTTCCAATGGAAGGGAACCAAACCCAAGCCCAATGTGATGACTGGATTTAGCAAATGCAAGAATGTATGAAATTAATTAACTGAGGAAACAACCCCCAGGCAAGCGGCGTAGCCTTTATAAGGTAAAGAAAAATGACTAGATACAACCTGATGAATGGTCAACTAAAGTTTTGAGCAATGAGGCAATGAATGACATGGACAGAGCACAAAATTAAATAACATTATGAATCGTTTCCAAGGTCTTAGCTTAAGTGCAAGACAATAGGGGACAAATGTATTGGGATGTAATGGTTGAGACATGAGGAAGTTACATCAGAAGCAATGCAAATATGAAGGTGTAGTTTCTGCAGGGTAAGGGACTAGTCAATTTTCAAAATATACAGTTGAGGTTGCTAATTGACTAGTGTGGGTGAGAACTAGCCAGAGCATGGGACTGGAAATGGGAAACCAAGGTTTAATGATACCCAGGGTGACAAGGCTGAGCCCAAATGGATTGTTGACCAAGGTAGAGTTGAATGCAAGGTTTGCAAGTGGATGCTGAGTCAGTCGCCAAGAATGGAAGTTTGTTATGCAAGCCATAGTTGATAAGCAGAAGGCACCATTGATGCTTTGATTCTAGTTTGTCACGCTTATGGACTGAGGTAGATGGTACTGAGGAAAAGAGTATGTGAAAGTAGGAGGACAATGACCCTTAAGCTTGAAGCGTGACAGTTGCCCGGGTATAAAGACGCGAGCTCCTGCAAGCGTTCAGACAGTTTTCCCATTGATTTCAAAGTCGTTACAATTGCTGTATAATCATAAATAATTACTTCTTTGATCTAAATAGATTTATAACCAATTATGTTTTCATCATCATTCTTCGGTTGCAAAAACTACATTTGACAAAACTAGAAATGTTTCCCTAGTACAGTCACACAAGGTATCAAAGACAAGTGCAAACAATGCTGTTTGCGTAAGGTTGCTTGTACATTCCCTATAAGTAGCAAGCCATTTGTAGATGTCCCAGCAGCCTCCAGAAGGGAGGTGTGAAGTCAAAGGTCCCCGCCGCAAGTCAATTATCATATACCGCCAATGCCAGAGATTGAGTTCTTAGGTGTTTGGAACCCTGGTAAGTTAGTGCTTAGAGACTAACAATAAGTAAAAAATAAAGGAAAGAGAAAATGGAACTAATATAATCTTTGTTGATGTAGTACTGCCACAATTCTGAAGCTATACCACCAATATGCCTCCGCTGCCACCGCCATTTACTGGTTCAATTGGGTTGGAAGTGTGAAGTGAGGTGCAAGGTGAAGTGCAAACCAAGGAAATGCAGACAATCAAAGAGGCAATGGAAGAAGGAATGGCTGAAAGGGCAGTGGAACCGGAGCAAAGGGAGGAAAATGAGGAGGAAGGGAAAAGAATAGAGAAAGGAGTCAAATGGAACGGGAGGTGGAGGAAAGGGATGGAATGGGAAGAGATGAGGTGGAAGGCCAAAGTGAGGAGAAACCAGTGCAAGTGGAAGGACCAATCAAAACTGATGCAAGACAATTGACTGGAGATGTTGGAGAGGGTTCTTCAAGGGGCCAAAGGAAGAGAGCTCACAAGGAACTCATGGAGGAAGTTGGATGAAATACCCAACCAAAGAGGGTTTGGACTGCAAAGTGCAAGGAAATCTCCAAAAGTCATCTGGTGATGCAAGTGATGATCTTGCAAACATTGTCTTCTTTGGTGGACAACAAAGATTTGGAACAGTTTAGGTCAATGGTAGAGGAATTGAATGAGAATTGGGAGGAAGCGGAACAAGAAATAAAGGATAATTTGTAGAAATCTACTTTGTAATTATATATATTTATTTTTATTATTTTATTATTTTATTATTATATATATATTTTTTTGTTTAAGGAAAATAGGATTTTGATTTTGAAATGAAATGTGAGAGGATAGAATTTGTTAAAAGAAAAAGGGGATGGTTCTGAGAAAGGGAGAGGAAATGAAGTAAGGAAATGGGATGAGATTAATGGGAAGGAATGGGATGTAAGTGTGGAATGGGATGGAAGAAATGGAATGGAATGGGAGCTAAAATTGGCAAGTTTTGTAAGGGTAACTTGCATGGAAGTCTTTAACCCAATTGGGAGAGTTTCAAAGGTGATGGGCTGGCTCCCACAGGTTGCAATCTTTGTCAGACTGGAAGCCAGTCCATTTGATGAGGTTTTTAAGCTTTCCTTTTCTTAACCTGGAATCCAAGATACGGCTTACTTCCCACTCTAACCAATGGTGGACTCTGACCGGTTCAGGAGGGGGATGAGTCTTTCCCGGGTATAAGACTCAAGCTGGCTCTAGGAGAGACACGTGAAAGACCAGGTGGATACCTTTCTATTTCCCAGATAAGTTAATTTTAAAGGCATTAGGGGAGACAATTGATTTGACTTTGAAGGGGCCAAGCTTTCTTTCAGAGAGTTTACAAGTTGGGCAAGTACTGCAAATATTGCAAGCATCAAGCCATACCCAATCTCCTCCTACAAAGGTTGGGGCCAAAGTGAAAAGTCAATCTTCTTGTTCCTTGTAGCTCTGGTTTGATGATTCAAGATTGATTTGAAGTTGCGATTGAAGAGATTGGATGTGGTTAAGGTAATCAGTAGCAGGTTGAGAAGGTGCTACGTGAAGGGAAGAGAAAGTTTTATTTCTACAATAAAGAGTCTGGAAGGGCAGCTTTTTGTTGGAGGAATGAGTGGAGTTGTTGTAGGAAAATTTGGGTAATGGGAGCCATTGTAACCAGTTTTCCGGTTGGTAGGAGACCTACATTAAAATTTACTGTTTGAGGATCTGATTGATTTTTTTGGTTTGCCCATCCATTTCTGGGTGGTAAGCCATTGATAGATTTCAAGTGATCTTCAAATGTTGACACAGCAAGGTCCAGAAGCTAGAGACAAACAAAGATCCGCCATCACTAATTATATTATCAGGGAGACCATGCTTCAAGAATACATATTCTATAAATAAATTAGCTAAGTCTTCAGAAGAGGCTGTCACATTACTGCAAAGAAATAAAGCCATCCTTGAGAAGCAATCTACTACTACTAAAATAGCATCATAACCACTATAAATAGGTAATTGTGAAATGAAATCCATAGAAAGCAAGTTCCAAGGAATTGGTGGAATTTGAAGTTGCTGAAGCAGCCCATACTTCCGGGGTGTTGAGGACTTTTTCCAAGTGCAATCATAGCACCCATCAACATAGTATTTTACTTCATTGTTCATACCAGGCCAATAGAAGTCTTGAGCAATCAATTGGCAGGTTTTATCCTGCCCATAATGACCAGCAAGCAGAGAATCATGCCTTGAATCAAAGATATCTAACTTAATTCAAGGATTATCTGGTACTACTATACAATTTCTATAACTAAATAATCATTTTTGTCAATACTATAATCACTATCTAATAATTTTGCGTTCTTGCAAAGTTTGATACACTTGAGGTTTTGAAGTTGAGCTTGTCTTAGTATGGAAGCTAGATCTCAAAGGTGAGTGATGATTGAACTGAGTTTGGCAGACTGGGTTGAGAAAAGTGTCCTAACGTTTTCAGGTTTGTTGTTGGCAAAGGTGCTCCCCCCTCCTGGGTAAATGTTGTTCCAAAGTGACAAAGCATCAGGGACTACTGCTTGTTTCCCAGGATGGTACATGATTGTAAAGTTTAACTTGGAGAGGTATTTTCCCAACGTGCCTGTCTGCGTGTAAGGACTCTTGAGCTCATGAAATATTTCAAAGAATTGTGATCAGTTAAGACCTCAAAAGTTTCCATGAGACTCAAAAGGTATGAACACCATTTTTTGAAGCAATAAACAATTTTGAGGATTTCCTTGTCATGAATCTTGCAATTATTCTCTGCAGCAAGCAATTTGCAAGACTTGAAAGCTACAGGATGAAAAAGAGGAGAAAAGGAGGAAAACTGCAAGATTACTCCTTCCATTGTATAGTCACTTGCATCTGTTTTGATGATAGTGCAAGCTAGCTCAACAAATTCAGCAAGTATTGGAGCAGTTGTAAATTATTTTTTGAGAGCTTTGAACTCCAAAGAAGCTTGTTCTGTCAAAACAAAATGAGTGTCTTTTTGAAGTAGGTTAGTAAGGTTCACAGTTTTCTGGGAATAATGCTCAATGAACCTCCTGTAAAAATTACTGAAACCAAGGAAAACTTGAAGAGATTTAACAGAGGAAGGTTGGGGCCAGACAATATGCGTTGGCTTTTGGCTGGGTCCAATAATAGTCCTTGCTGCAAGACTATGACACCTAAATATTGAAGAGAAGGAGTATGAAATTCACACTTAGAGGCTTTTGTGAACAGGTCATTCTTGCAAAGTTGCTGCAAGACCTCTTGCACCCATGCAATTTGATCCCAAAAAGTTTTCAAGCAGACTAGTATATTGTCAAGATACACCATGATATATTTCTCTACAAGGTCAGAAAAAGTGTCATTGAAAAAATGTTGAAAAGTTGAAGGAGCATTGCAGAGGCCAAAGGGCATGACGGTATACTCATAAATGCCAAATTATAGGCGCCTCAAGGGTCTAACTTTGAGAAATAAGCAGCTCCATGGAACAGAGTGAGGAGGTGCAACATAGGCGGTATTGGGTAGGCATTCTTCCAGGTTACCTGTTTCATTTTCCTATAGTCAACACAAAGGCAAATTCCACCATCTTTCTTCGGAATGAATAAGAAGGGTGAAACTGTGTTTGAATTTCTTGGTTGAAGAAATCCTTTTGATAAATTTTCCGCAATGTATTCTTGAAGTGAGGTCAATTCCTGCTTTGAGGGAGAGTAGACTGATCCAGGTTGTGGTGGTGGGCCAGTCAGTTTTATCTTATGAATCCCAGAACGGGATGGAGGAAGTTTATCTGCCTTTACAGCTGAAAAGACGTCAGAAAAGTCATGATAAACAAAAGGTAAATACTCTTGGATGATTTCTAAATCTTCAATCTTGTCATCTTTGAGCACGGTATTCAAAATGCTTGCATGATGCAAGAGGATTAGGGAGCTCAAAATACACCGTTTGGTTGGTGCCTGTTTCTCTTCAAAGAAACAAGGAAGAGGTAATTTTTACAAATAAGCAATGACTCCCTGAAGCAGAGGCAAGCAAACCCCTGCCTCCACCACCCCTACTTGAATAACCAGAGATTCCACGTCTAACGGCTCTTCTGCTTCAGACGGATCCTCCCAAGGATACCCCAACAGAACATCCTGCATTGTAAAAGCCTTCCCCGGAATGTGCACCACACTGAAGGAACTCCACCCACCAGGTCATTGGCATTTTTTGCAGCGTTGGTGAATTGATCACTTGCGCCAGGGCCTCCACATCCACCAAGAGTTCAAAATTAACACCCCAAAGGAGGTGTTGAAGCCTTTGTAAAATCTTAGTAACTCCGCACAGCTCCAACTTTGGTTGATAACAGCAACTCTCTGTTGGGGTAAAGGTAACCAACTTGTACAAAACCAGCCAATCCTTCCCATTCTCTTCCTGCTTCAGGACACCTCCCAAGCCAAACTTTCTAGAGTTGAACACCAGTCGTATCCCTCTGGTGTTGTAGTCAAGATCCGGGAGGACAATGTTGCACCGGACTATCTCCTTGAGCTTTGAAAATGTTTTGTTGCACCCAGTAGTCCATTCCAACTTTGTGCCCTCTTGTGTCAAGGCTTGCAGGGGGCTTGCCACCTCTGCAAACTGTTTGATGAAAATGCCGACATAGCTGCACAACCCCAGGAACTGGAGAATATGCAAAACCATCCGCAGAGTTGGCCACTCAAGAACTTTTTTCTGCTTCTTCTCCTTAATACGTCTCCTGTTGGAAGCCACCATGTGCTTCAAGACCTCAAGCCCCAGAACACAGACCCCCAGTTTCTTCCCCAATACCTTAAGCCCTGCTTCCTCAATCTGGAACAGGACCTGTTCTAGCGTCACCATGTATTCCCAAATGAAACCGGCGTACCATAGGTGCCTTGGCCAGAACCTCACCTCCATGATCCATTTTCAGGCCCTTGATACTGGATTCTTCAATGAAGATCTCAATGCCCTCCCGAAGATTGTTGCGCAGTATCCATGTCATCTGAGATTGGTAAACCGCCACCAAGTTAGTCGGGCCTTGTGGAAGCCGCATCAACTGCATCCTTCCCAATTGGCTCTCAAACACAGTCAGAAGGCGCAAATTGGGATGGATTTCCAGCTGATTTTAGCCACCCATCACATCCACCAGCCCATAACACACGCGCCTGGCCATTTAATCCAGGAATTCTTCCACCCCCAAGGGAAAACCAGTCTCACAGATAGTGAACAAGTTGAGACGCTGCAGATAATGAACAATCCGTAGCAACTTCCCATCCTGCTTGACAACTGCAAAGATTGGTCTAGAGTAACTCAGCGTGGATTGCTCGTAGAGATACATCCTTATGCACTTGCACACCAACTCCAAGAAGGGTTCCCAAATGGTCCAAGGGATTGGAATCAGCTTGATCTTCCACAGCTTGTGCGGAACCGTGGGGATAACATATGGATCACTGATGTCACCTTTCAGCAGCCCTTGTTTTTCTGGGCTGAAGGATAGTGTCTTCTCCAGTAATAAAAACACAGATGCCAGCAAATCCGTTTCTTCCGCTCTCAGCCACCCCGCGGGTCCAAATTTAAGAGCCTCAATCGGCTCATTGGTGTTCTGCATTGTGGA
This sequence comes from Puccinia polysora, assembly GCA_025617555.3. Classification (NCBI taxonomy): domain Eukaryota; kingdom Fungi; phylum Basidiomycota; class Pucciniomycetes; order Pucciniales; family Pucciniaceae; genus Puccinia; species Puccinia polysora. The sequence continues at coordinate 47,863,606 of CM062628.1, read as the reverse complement.
ATTCAGAAGATGACTTCTCCTTTAATGGTTCCCAAGTTTGGAAGTTATTGATCCCTTGCGTCTGTAAAACCCAAGTGCGACTGTTCACACTACAACTGAGAGATAGAGAGAAGAGTGTAAAGAGTCCTTCCAACCTTGTGTGATGATCATTTTATCTGATGATCCCCCCTCCTACATTCAGGTTGAGGGCACTGTTTAAGTTGCCTTCCCCTCAAACCTAACCTAGGTGCAACCACAAGCAAACAAGAATAATGAAATAAAACCCCTAAGTACATAACCCTAGCCCAACTCTATCCTTCCAAAGCCATCCCATGATCCATATCCTATACCCCATATCCCATCTGTATTGCCCGCCTGCCATTACTTCCACCCGGTTTGTCCTTCTCATGATGCAGCCCTTGTGCCAGGCCCAACTTGGAGCCCCCTGCGCATGTCCGCATCCGCCAAACGCGCCATTCCAGATATCCAAGGTACATCCGCGCAATCCATCCAATGCAATACAATCCTCCCCCTGTCTCCAGATGCTGAGCCCACAGCACAGCTTGCTGCGGAGAGGCCGCAACCATTGCTGAGCACTTTGCCACTGCTGAGCCCGCTGCTACTGCTTTGCGCGCAGCGCGCAGCCCATTCCAACTTGCGTCCATAAAAGACCACCACATCCCTCCCAAACTTGAGTTCTGTCCCCAGAGATCCACCTCTATCTTACCTACCCCCAGCTATCCCCAGTTATCCCATCCCCTCACCGCACAACTACACCACACCAAGGAGAAAAACCTACCACATCCTACCCATTCAACATGTCCTGCACGTTCTGCAGTCGGAACAGCCTCTCCTGCCGCATCTTTCCGGGGCGGCGTGCCTGTTTTCTGTGCCAAGCCAGCCACCGTTGCTGTTATTTATCCAATGGTATGCCCCCCAATGGTCTGCAAGGTTTTCCAACAAGAGGACCCAATGCAACTTGTTTGTGCTCTTGAAAAATGCCAAAATCTCCACTAATGAATGGACCCCGCCCGGCTCACCTTTCCACCAACCGCAAAGTGCCACTCCACACCCTCCTTTGCACAAAATCCATGACTCAGGCTTTCCATTCTGTTGGGCTGGACCACCGCAGGGCCACGAATTCCCCAATTTTGCGGCTTATCCAAAGGCCACTCACAAGTGGGCCACCTTGGTGCGGATAAAAAACTGGCAACAGACCCGCAGATCTTTGACCCACCAACCGCGCCTCCCCCACTGCCACTGTGTCCTCCCACTCCCTTGCAACCTGCTCCTCCACTGCCACCAATTCCTCCCACTCCTACTGCTCCACCGCCATCTCCATCACCAGCTCCCAGGTCATCACTGGAACCCGCGCACGCCAACTCCCGTTGTCATTGAGTTGTCTCTGGAACATGCGGCAAATGTAACTCCTCCGGCCGCCACTCCCAAGATTCTGGAGATCCCCCTAATTCAGGCACTCCCACTTGCAAGTTTTGAGGCAATGGTGAACAACGCGGACAAACTACTACGGCGCTTCCTAGGGGTTACCCACACTCACACCACAGGTGCATGAGGCAATTTTCTGTATGCATTCTAAAACCTAGCTGCGGCGGCTTGCGCAGATGCGCAGGAGGTGATGAGGACTTGGCCAAAGTAGGCGGATCTCCCCCCCTCTCCTTTCTTTTTTCTTGTTTCTATTCCCGCGCCTATCTTTGCAAAGAAACAAGACTATTGCCACACCAACCTAAGTAGCCTTCAAGCTTGTGAGAACCTTGAGAGAGATAAGAACCGCGGGAAAGATTGGTGCTTTGAGAGCAATCCCCAAGAGTGAGAAAAATATGTGCTTTGAGAGCAATCGGCAAGAGTGAGAAAATCTGCGCCAAATGAGAGTATCTGCTGAATTTACCTGGACCACCCCAAACAAACTGCGTCACAGTTCCCTGTACCCATCTACAGAACAGAGAGAGCATAAATAAAAGCCTTGGCGCGCGCAAATCTTTCAGAGAGAGATGAATAGAAAAAGAGTATCCACCCCACCCATCTATACCTTCCATCTATAATATAACCAAAGGTAACCTGAAAAGAGAGAGAGAGAATTTTTTTTTTTAGCACCAACCCCTTTCCAAGCCCGCGCCTTGCTCTTCAACCCACATCTGTTTTATGCCACACACTTTCCTAATTCCTTGGATCATTCATTGGAACTTGTTCTTTTCCCAAATGCGGGGCTTGTCCTTGCGTCCTCAGACCCAGCTTTGAGCTGTTCCCGTACCTAAAAAGAACTCATAACCTAGCCAGGAATGATCCCAAAAAGCCAATCCAGAGAGAAGGAAATAAGAAAACAAACATTCTGGGGTTTCTAGTTGATCCAGCTGTGAACCAGCCAGAGCACCCCCTCACCACATCCAATCATATCCCCTATTCATCCATTGTTCCCCCCCACCTTGGCTGCTTTCCCCAGGGTTCTGCAATTGTTTAATCCGCCTGACGCGAACCGCTTGCATGGGCTTGTCCTTGGATGGAGGGTCCACGTTGTCATCCCCCTTGCTATCCAAACCAGCCATCTTGTTGAATGAAGTCAAGCCCCGCAGAAAGAATCTTTTCAAGTGCAAATCCATGGCCTTCCGCTTGAGTGGAGTCCCATCCAATTCCTCCAAACGGTAACTTCCTCCAGCAAACTTGGACACTATGCTGAAAGGATCATTCCATCAATTAGAAAACATCTTCCCTTATTGAGTTTCCAGGCTCCAGTTTTAAAGCAGAACCAAGTCCCCCTTCCGCAAAGGATCCCAGAGTTTGTGCGGGCAGCCCGTGTCCCAGTAGCAGATGGACTTTGTGCAGGTTGCTTTCAGCCTTCCAACTGCTTCCTGCAACATCTCCTCCCGCCGCAGGAGCTTCTTGGCACAGGCCTTGACTAGATCCACGGCAATCTTAACCTTCCGTCAATCAATAACCCAAAAGGTTTCCAGCTCAATGTTGATTTCCAGCACGGGTTGCTTCCCAAATAAGAGCTTTTACTTCAAATAACCCATCAATCTTTTCATCAAAATCTGGTCCTCACAAAGAACTACTGCAAGGGTTTCCTGCCACCGCTTTCCATCCTCCCCACACATTTTCACCATTGCTTCCTTGATTGGCTGGTGACCGCGCTCAATCATCCCTGTGCCTTCCGGATAGTACTCCCTCACTTGCCCAAACTTCTCTCTGCAACTTGAACCAACTCCTCCAACTGTCCCTAGAACTCTGCACCCCCATCAACTGTTACCAGGCGGAGTGATCCTTAACGCCCAAATCAGTCTTCCTCCAGAAACTGCCCAAATTTTCCCACCAAGAGTTTCACTGGCGGTGTGGTTACCAAATCTGGACACCCTAGACCAGATGCAGAAAATTCAAAAAAAATTTTTATGATTCTTTTATTGAGGTGTCATTTATCTAAAAAAAAAAAAAAAAAAAAAAAAAAAAAAAAAAAAAAAAAAAAAAAAAAAAAAAAATCAAAATCAAAATCAAAATTTTTTTCAGTATCACTCCTTCAATTTCCTCTTCCTGCCAAACACTCCTCTTTCCCAGTGGTCTAGGACAGGCCTCCCTTGGTCTTGTCACCTAGGCATTGCGTTTGATCCCTTCTCTCTTTGTTCCCCCCTTCCTTTTGGCCAAACGCACGGGCCAAGACCCGCTTGGCCCAAACTTCCATCTTTCCCTACCTCCCCCATCATCCCAACCCATCCTCAGATCATCCCCCCCCTCCCATCATCTCGGATCAACCTACCCTCAACCGCCAATTGAGTGCCAATGCCCTCTCCCAGTCTCCCCTGGTCTACCAAACTCCTTACCCGGTCAAACAATTGATTCCAGTCTGGGAAGCCCTCCTCTTGAGCACAAATTCCAGCCCTTCCCATCCCATCCATTGCACTCGGTTCATCACCAATTTCTTTTGTTGTTTGATTGGATTAGAGACCCCTCAGTCCTCCCTCAACCCCTGCCATCAAAACCTTCAATTGAGAGTATTAGGTTTAACCAATCAGGCTACTTGTCAACTTGATCATCTCTTGGGTCTGGGATACGAGAACCTATCAACCATCAAGAGATTCATCAACCTCAACCATCATCCTCAACATCAACCACTCACCTCAAGCCTCATCATACTCATTGACTGGGTTCAAACCAAAATCATGGACTCTTTCAATCAAGAACTTGCCCTCGAGTCCGGCTTGGTATTGATCACTCTTGTCCTTGATCCAATCTTCAACCTCTTAACTGCCCTTGCCAATCTTTCCTCCTCCTCCTCCTCCTCTATCTCCCCCATCATCAAGGGAAACTCCCATTGATCCATTGCCCATCATCCCTCCCAACACTCTCCCGCCCCCTTCCATCTTTGGGTGGGGGTGGAAAGCATCGTCTACCGCCCGCGGACATCCGCAGGCGGTCTGGTTCATTTTTTTTCCCACCCCTTCCGCCTTTGGGTGAGGGGTGGGTGATCCCGGTGTTGTCGCGCGCGCCCATCCATTGACGGACGCAAGAGAGGTGAAGGGATGAGAAAGATCCCACCCCAGGCAGGGAGGCCGGATTTCCACTGGCCCGTGTGATCAATTTTTCTGATCATCTGAAATCAAAAAAAAAAAAAAAAAAAAAAAGCCGCTCTATTTGTAGAATCAGTTGTACATAGTCTAACAGGGCCTCCTGCCCATATAAGGAGGGGCTCTCCCCTGCCTTTTGGGAGGGGTATGATATGGTACCTTACCAGAAGAAGAGTTATCATTGCTATCCTCTTGAAATAAATTATGCGTGGGGTCTCATTCCCCTTTATCTGAGACTGAATTCTGGTATATCTATGATTGCCCCTTGATCCTTGAGCCTCCATACTCAAACCCTAATCCTTGATCTTTATCACCAACCAATAGCTTTGCTGGTTGAAGAAGAATTCAACTGATTGAATTCTTGAGTGTGTTACACCACTCCTGATCCCTTTATCCAACCATACTGGTCCTGATTATCCCTTGATTATCTTTCTGGAACCAGTCAAGTTTAACTGGAGAGGTTTTATTAAGCTTAAAACCCAGAGTGTTAAACCTCCCTTTATTTCTTTGAAGTTGAATTCCGCCATGCTACTCTTGAGTCCCTTGAGAAGTGTTGGGTTATTCTTCTTTGAATCAGTTATTGTTTTGCTTCTAGAGATTCTTCAAACAATTAGCTTTGTCTTTTGCAGCCACCCACAGCTATCTGGTGCCCTTCAAGCGCTTGGTTGCGGAGGGTTGGGCAGGTTCATTGAGAACCTGGAGGTTGTTTGGGATTGAGTTTATATTTCCTAAGCTTCTGCTGAAAACCAGAGCTATTAGCTTGTGGGCGTTGTTACTTACAATTGCCTTGTCCTGTTGAACTCTGAACAATCCTTGACTTCTTCTATTCAAGTTTTCCCTGGCATCATCTTGCCTCAGATATTTTTGTTTCCCCAGCTTCCGACTACTATCATCTTTATCCTCTTACATTTGGTCCCTTGTTTACCAGGTTCTGGACTTTGATCTTGGTTACATTTAAATATTTTTGTAACACTCAGGAGGGCAGCCTAAACAGCACCTTTCCCCTCCACAGAACTGCCACGGCCTAGCACCTTTTGGAGTCTTACAGCGGCCGCTCTTCCACCCATCCAAACAGATTGTCACACACAACAAGGAGATACGGGAACTTACCTGCCTTGATGTGCACAACATCCAATGAAACCCGCCCAAACAAGGTGTCCTCTCCAGTGGGAATACCAACTTTTCAAGGCAGCATTGTGCTCCGCTTCTGACACCCTTTGCACAACCGCATCCACTCCCACACTGTGCGTTGTGGTGCCCCATCCTGGACACCCTGGCCAGTGCGGAGATTTTAATTTTTTTATGATTTTTCCTTATCATCATTCATAGGCATCATGATCAAAAAAAAAAAAAAAAAAAAAAAAAAAAAAAAAAAAAAAAAAACTTGAACTTGAATCTCATTCAACTCCAAGAAAGACCTGAATTTAATCGTTTGGGACGCTTAGAGGGATGACAATCAGTACTCAATCAATCTCCATCACCATCCATGCCCAGCTTCATCATGACTTGACAGTGACCGACCAGCGGCAAGCCCAAGCTCAGGTGGTAGACAAGCCAGCCGTAGTGCTAGTTGGTGGTAAAGAGGCCAAGGGAAGGGGGTATCATCATAGACAAATAAAGAGCAGAAAAGCACACCATTGTCTGCCACCTGGATCGCCCAGATGAGATGATGGATCAATGAAAGAATGTCATCCATTTCCCATCTCCCTCTACCTTGCTTGACCGCTAGTTATGCAGTCAATCTTGTTTATCCTTGTTGGTCTCATCACCTGCTCCATGATCCTTTCCACTCTCCTCGGCTCACCCTTTCAACCTCCCTTTCTGGCCCACTCATATTCCAAGGTGGTGGGACGGGACCAACCGTCCAAGCCAGAGGATGACCAAAACGCTGTCTTGTTTACCAACTTTCACCCCCAAGATTACAAGATTCATGGCAAAGTTGACTCAATGACCATCACCCCATGCAAACGACCATCAGGTTTGAAGCGCGCCTGAACCTTTGTCCCTGGGAGAGATTATACCATTGAGTTGAATTTCTTGACTACCTTACACGCGGATCATCCCCGGAGCTCGATCGTGCCGGTGATCCAAAACTAGGCCCGTATGCTTACTCTGGTCAAAGTTTTGCAGCCTGCAAGTATACAAATTGTCCCATCATGGCCAACGTTCCATCGACGTATGTCTACCACTTTCAAATCTTGGCATTTTCATTTGACTATCTCACCTTCAAAGTCACCCAAGACTTTTTTGGTCCTAGTCTGTTTTGCGCTGGAACAAAGATCAAGTTTCAGCCAAATAATCAGTAATTCCATCATCATCCCCTCCTCCAATCCTGATCCGGATCAGCAAATCCAAGATCCCCTGCCTGCCAAAGCTCAAGAGTCCCCAAGGCTCAATAGGCGTCAAGCCGCCTTCTAATCATCATTACATCCCTCCCTCAACCCCAATTCCCGAACCATCTACTTGTCACCCCTCATCCAATCCACGCTCTTAACGCATCACTGGTTTCCCGCACAAGTCTTCTGTTGCCTGCGCGGGTTGGTGATGTGTCCTGCGCCCCTCAAGGATTTGAACCGCGCAGTCATCCGCGGGCCAGCGGGTGCCAAGGGGCGTCAGCCTGTCTGCGCGGCCCATCACCCTCGCTCATTCATTTCCTTTTATTATTTCATTGATCCATTTAAAAAAAAAAAAAAATCCGCTCTATTTGTAGTATCTCTTGTAAATAGTTTACAGGGACCCATGGCCCATAAAAGGAGGGGATCTCCCCAGCCTTTTGTTCAAAGCATCCATGGAAGTGTGTGCTTATTTCCCCCCATTATTGTGAAATTGAATCCTGATCCTTATCCTGGGTATATCTCTGATTTCCCCCTGATCCATTTTTTGACCCTGAGTCTTTGCCCCTCTGTGGCCTGATTCTTATCACCAACCAATAGCCTTGCTGGTTGAAGAAAAATACTGTCTGTTGGAATTTTTGAGTGTGCTATACCACTCCTTGATCCCTTTCTCTGACCATACTGGTCCTGATCCCTTATCATCTTTCTGGAGCCAATCACGATTGATTGAAGAGTTCTTATTAAGCTTAAGACCTGGAGTGTTATAACTCCCTTTATTTTCTTTGGAGTTGCATTCTGCCAGCCTACTCTTGAGTCCCTTGAGAAGTTTTGAGGTTATCTTTGCTTCAAATCAGTTACTGTCTGCTTTTAGAGCTTCTTAAAAATTTTGCTTTGTCTTGTAAAGCCACCCTCAGTTATCTGGTACGCTTCAAGCGCTTGATTGCGGAGAGTTGGGAAGGTTCATTGAGAACCTGGAGGTTGGTTGGGTTTGAGTTGATCATCCCCAATCTTCTGTTGACAACAAGAGTTATTAGCTTGTGGATGTTGTTTAAATACAACAGCTTTTGTTCCTTGAACTGCAAGAAGACTTTAACTTCTGTTGTTCAAGTTTTCCACTGCATAATCTTGTCTCAGATAGTGCTGTTCCATTGCTACCAAACTATTATCATCTTTATCCTCTACTCCTTGATTCCTCATTTACCAGGTTCTGGACCTTGATCTTGGTTACATCTAAATATTTTTGTAACACTCAGGAGGGCAGCCTAAACAGCACCTTTCCCCTCCACAGAACTGCCACGGCCTAGCACCGTTTGGAGTCTTACAGCGTACCACAACCGGCCACAAGAACCTTGACCTCACCTGCTTTTGCATTTCAACCACGTCGTGATGGCCAAGATTTTTCCTACAGACTTCCCAGGATTACCTCTTGATCTTCCCTTGATGTGCTGAAAACAAGAGGTACTGGCGTGTTCCGCTGCCACAGCCATCCTTCCTGCAGGTTGAAATTTCCCGCTCTCCGCAGAATCCATCTAACAATCTCCGCGGGCGTATCATCCCGAAACCAAAGATCCCCCAAATATGAACTGAGGACTGTTTTCAGCCTCCTGGATGCCAAGACCCTGGCTATCCTTTAGCTACCAGAGGTGACAGAATAAATTATAAATATATTATTCAATAAATGCAGCAAAAGTCTGTAAAATATTTGGACAAAGCTTATTGCAAGGTTAATTGGTTTGGATATGTTTTATTGTTATGAATAAATATAGATAAATTGATTATTTAATATTTTTATAGAGGGGCCACAGTTATATTGGGCATCTTTAACACCTCTCTTCAGGGAATTCAGTATAAAAACACATAGGCCTGGTTACTTTGGGCCCTTTAGTTTAAAGGATATTTTGCTCAAAGATAACATGTATATAAAATACACAGTTGAGTGGCAGGGCTTTGTAACCAAGCTGCCACAACAGATAAAGGATAATGAAACTCACTGGTATATTATTAAATCCTTTGGGTACCTGTTTGGGATGTCCATTGATGGGTTAAACCTGTATACTGGGGTTATAAGGTTGTTCAGCAGTTTAAATTGATAAAAAGGGTTGGGCATGGATATTATTAATCAAACTAAAGCCATAAATCACTTAATTATCTCTTGTAATTATTTGATTCCTTGGCACAGTGTCTGGATATAGATATAAGTGGGTCTCTGGGTACCAATATCCTCAAAAAAGCTCTTTATTTATAGCTTTTTGAGTCCCAATGTTGTCCTTCTGAGGAGTACAGGGGCTCAAAGGGATAGACACTGAGGCTAGCAGGGTAACCCGTGGTAGCCTGCACCTTTTTGATGGTTCTGTAGCACGGGTAGCCTCTAATTCCACAGGGTATGGGAATTATTCTACTTAATAATTGATATTTGGACGTGTGAATAACACTAATCTGTCCTTTTTATTCATTATTTAATTAAATACCTTAGTAAATGTTCCCAGTAAGTTAATAATTATTTAATAGAAATTCTTACGGATATTCTGATGTCAGGTGATTTCTCATTATGTATTAAATAATTTGAGTAATGTCATGATATTGATTTTACTCCTTATTTCAAAATTCAGTTGATGTACTAAAATAATTACTAAAAAAAATAAGTCATGGGTATTCATGTAATATTTTTGCATCATCAGTTTCCTTAGTATATCACCAGAATATTGATGTCTAGAATTCCCCATAACAGTATATTAAAATTGTTTAATATATTTTTAGAAGGAGTCATTATCTCATTTTCGACATTTTTGCTACTTCATATTATGTTTAATAAAAAAATATGTATAAAGGTTATTTAATTATTTTTAAATAATTTTATGTTTTTTTAGAATATCTACTATCCACAGGAACATTTATTACATATGTAGAATGTTCCTGTGTAGGTTTTAGCATGTTTACGCAGTACCTAGGTTTCTCAGGCCGCCTGTCACTTTTTCAACCCGTATTCCCGCGGCTGCATACTTGTCAGAATCCCAGGGCTGCGTAAAAAACTTTGACAGAGTGACAGAGCTGTAGCTCAGCCGCGCACGGGTGCATTGGCTGCCGCAGCTGCGTGCAGGAATTGTGACAGAACACATTTCCATCTGTAACTTCTAAAATATACACAACACCTCAATTCTGACTGAATTTTAGGTGTGAAACCTATACGTGACAATACGCGTGAAATATTAAATTTTCCAAAAAGTTCAATAGTGGTGCAGTGGTATTTTGGTCTTTCTTTTCTTAATTATTTAAAAATATAAGGAGTTGGATATCAAGGGTGGGGTCAGTGAGTGACCCTACCTAATTTTGGGTGGAGAATCAATAATATTTATGGTTTTCCTACTACTTCTTATGTTAATTTTATTATTATTATTTTTATTTTATTTCTGTTACTTTTACAGCTTGCTCGGCAATAGTAGCAAGCTGAAAACCGTCAGACGCCTACTTCCACCACTCCCACTTTCAGCGTTGGAGCCTCCACATCCAGTGGTTCTTCTCCTTTTTACAGATCATTGCGCATTTACCAAGACAGCCCGTCTGCCATTGTAAAGGCCTTCTGGAACTTTTGTGAGATTTGAATTGAATTATGACCAACAGAGGGACTAAGGGAATTGAATCAGACACAGGTTTGAGACAAAGACAACACAACAGAAAGAAAAGAGGATAACAGAATTGGAAGAGATTAAAGGTGACCAACGGGACATGCAGAGGCGCTTTGAGAATCAGCAGAAGTTGGTTTACTTGGCAGGGTTATCATGGGGAGACTGAGAGTGTTGAGAATGAGAAGCTGAAGGACAAATCAGACAGAGGTTGCAAGGACAATGAAGGAGTAACTCTCACCAGTCACAAATTGAGATTGAGGAGTCGGATGGATGAGTCAATTGAAGTTGAGTCTTCAACGGTCTTGATCCGAGGAGCATGAATTTGGTAGAGATCAAAGTTGAGGCTTGAGGCGGATAGGGATGATAGTAGGAAGAGAAACTAGGAAAAATGAGAAATGGAAGAAAAAGATGAAACTGAAGTGATGAATGAACAACAATGATTAAAAAGGAAAGGGGGGGGTCAAATTTGTTAAAATACGTACGCACTTACGCGGGTGCTACGTATAAGTGTAATCCAAATGGGATGCACAAATGGGCCTCTGAGGCCCATTGGACACACACACGGACCATACGGGCCCATGTGGATGTTACAGAGTTGGGGAAACTGGCCTCAAAACGCGTGAAACAGACCCATTGGTACACGGGCCCTAACGGGCCTGATGGGGTATATGGGCAAATACGGCCAGATGGGCTTGTATGGGCATAATTGGGCCCAAGGTTTATTTTGGACATACTTGGCCAGACGGGCTGGCCCGCAAAAGTAGTCTTTTCTCACATTTCGGGCTTGGGGCGGCCCATTAGGGTTGCCGCCCGTGTCGCGGCCCGCTCGGGGCCGCTGCTCGCGTCGCGGCCCGTTCGGGGCCGCCTGTGTTCCTCGGCACGGCCCACGCGGGGCCCAACGGCCCGCGCGGGGCTGTTGCGCGGCCGAGGGATCCCGCGCGGTGCGATGCCGCGCGGGCCCGGCTGGTCGCGACCGGCGACCAGCGCCGCGGAGCCGGGGCTTGCGGCCCCGGCTCGCTCCCCCTCCCCTCGCTTGCCGTCGCGAGGGGGAGGGGGCAGGCTGGCTGGGTTGAACCAGCCAGCGACCGGCCGCAACGAGGCGGTCGGTCAACGCAGGGGGGACCTGACCACCCCCTTGCCCCAGGAAGTGGCGGCGCCGGCCGCATGGTATGCGACCGGCAGGTGGGGGGGATTTCATCACCCCCCCGCCATTGTAGCGAACTAAGCGCGAAGGGGCGCTCTCCCCCCCCCTTTACCAAGGGGGAGGAGCAATGGGCCTGGGGGGACCTGACCACCTCCCAGGCCAACTTTCTGTGACGACGCCCTGGGGGGTATCAACCCCCAGGGCCCCTGGTGAGGGGATTTGACCGCCCCCACCAGGGATTTGTTAGAGATAGAGGGGGGGACAGCATGTCCGCTGGTCACACCCCCCCATGTGAGGTTGAAACCGGACCCAGGTGAGCCCTGGGTCCCACCTGGCCCATTTCAGGGGCCAGGGGCTGGATGCATGAGGCAACCAGCCCGTAACAGGGGTAATGATGCCATCAGGGCCGGTTGTAATAGACAACCAACTAAGGGACTGAACAGCAATGGGCTGGTTCAGCCCCGTAACGGTGGAAACACAAGAATGGACCGGAATAGTCTGGTTGTAAGGGTTCAGGGACTAATGCCATGTGGGCTGGTGCAGTCCAAACCAAGTAACAAGGCCTGTAGAGCCTGTAGAGCTCTTTTGGGGCGGAAAATTTGCCCTTTGGCTTGTTGTATCATGGGCTCACAAGAGGCCAATCTTTTGTACTTAAGGAGCTCTTCTCCCTGCTGTTTTCCATCATTCATTCATCATCCAATCGAATTCATCCAACATATTGCCCCATTGTGAGAGCCCCATTAGCCATTATTGACACACAGTGTCCAGCATTTCTTTTGCTTTAAATACTGCTCATTTGCCTAAGCTAATTGCTGGCCATAATTATAACAAAATTCCCCCGGTTCTGAGTTGTAGAACCTGAGCTCCGCGGTTCTCTTTGGGGTGCCGCGGATTATGTAAGCTGAGGGTTGGGCACCAATGGGAGAGAGCTGAGTGGTACTTCAACACTCCCCATGACTGGAGAGAGTTTGACTAGGATGATTTGTTGAGTTTGAATTTAGGTTCAAGGATTTGTAAAAAGGCCTGGATGGCGGGTTTGGCTACCGCTCTAGTCAGAGGATCAGCCAACATGCGGTCCGTGGTTATGAGTTTGAGCTTCAGTTTTCCCAGTGCAAGTTCTTCCCGCAAGCCTTTGGTCTTGAGGTCCATGTGTCTTGTTTTGGCGTTGGAACCAAATCGCTTGAACTTGTCCTCGAGGCCCTTATTGTCAATGAGGTGAGTCGTGAAGGGGATGGAGATGTTGAACATGTCTCCCAGGAGGTGTTTGAGCCCTCTTCCCTCCAGGAAGGAGTAGAGGAGGGGGTTGAGTTTGGCTTCTGTCAAGGAGTAGGTGATGTTGTGTTGTTTGAAACTCTCCCAGGAGATGACTGAGCCAAATGAGAATCCCAAGTATCCAGATTGGGATTTCCTTGATGTCAGATCCTCACCCCAGGATTATTTGCTGTATAAAATCAGAGGTTTGGAAGATCTGTTGTAACTTAGGGTGAGTTTTACTTCCTTGGTGGCCTTCAGGTATTGCCAGGTTCTCTTGAGCTACTTCCAGTGAGTCAGGCCGGGTTTGTTCTGAAACCTGGCAAGGCTTGAGACCAAAAATCTGAGATCTGGGCAAGTCTGAAATGCAATGTAGTTCAGGAGACCCACCCCTGAGCGTTAGTTTTTATTGAGGCGTTTGAAGTCTTTGAAATCCTTGTCCAATGCTTCTGTGAGTTGAAGATGAGGAGTTAGAGGAGTTTGGACTCCTTTTGCGTCCGACAGTCCGAGTTCTTCTAAACCATGAGCTATGTGTTTTGGTTGGCTAAGCAGGATTGAGTCGCTGGTCTTTTCAAACTTCATTCCCAAGATGGTGTCAGGGGGGTGGCACTGTGAGTTTTTAAATTTTTCATTGAATTTCCCTTCAAAGTCAAAGCCATTGCCTAAAAGGATTAGATCATTGACGTGGAAGAATATGAAGGACTTTCTGTCCATTGATTTGTAGAGACAAGGGTTGCTGTTGGATTCTACAAATCCCGTAAACTTGATCCAACTAGTGAGGGTGTGGTACCAGTTCTTTGGGACTTGTTTCAGTCCATAGAGACTCTTCTTGAGTCTTAGTTATTTGCTCTGTTGAGAAGATCCGTCGGGAGTCTTGATGATTACTTCCTCGTTGATGGGAGCGTGGAGGAAGGCAGCCTTGACGTCAAATTTTTTGATTTCAAGATTTTCTCTTAGGGCGAGTTGAAGGATGACTTTGAGAGATGAAATTTTTCCCGTGGGAGCAAAGGTTTCTTCAAAGTTGAGCCCGTGGATTTGATTGTAGCCCTTCATGCACACTCTTGCCTTGAAGATGAGAGCGTTGTTGTGGCAGTTGTCTTTGATTTTGAAGACCCAGGTAGTCTCAAGCAGATTGATTGGTTCAGGTCCATTGTACTCTTCCCACACCTCCAGATCCTCGCATTGATCCAGCTCTTTTCTTATTTCCTGTTTCCATCTTTCTGCCTCTTCACAGGTGATAGCTTTGAGGTATGTTTTGGGTTAAAAATAGTGGTGAAACCCGTAGTGTTGTGGAGGTTTGAGATTTGCGCAATTTTGAAGGAGTCAAGGAGGAGCGGGATGAGTTGGAGGTTCTTGGACAGGATTGGGTTGTGGGGAGTAATCTTCCAGGGACAAAAACGGATGATTTGAGGCCTCTGAGTCGCTATTTTCTGGGGGGTTTGATTCAGATAAGTCCAATTTGGTTTCCAGCATCTCTATGTACTGGGTGAAGTTCCTGTCAGGAGGAGGCGCCAAGGCGGAGGAATATTCATCTGCTACTGATTGGCAACCATTCAGGACATCTGGATCATTGCTAATTTCAAATCCATCAATTGAGAAGTTCAGATCTGGACTCGACTCCCTGCAATTTGTGGAAGATTTTTCAAATTGGACATGTTTGCTTGAGATGATGGATCCATTGGGACAGAGAATTCTGTAGGAGCGGAATTCTGGATTTTATCCAATTAGCCTTCCTTCTAGGCCCTTTGGATGGAATTTATTTCCCCTGGTTCTGAGATGGTTGAGGTAGATGACTGAGGTTCCCAGAGGTTTGAAGTAAGAGAGTGGAAGGGAACTACCGTGCATAATTTCCCAAGGCAATTGGCAATAGCCCTTGCGGGGAATCTGATTCAGAGCAAGGAAACATGCTTTTAGTATCTCCAACCAGTACCTCTTGGATAGTTTGGAGGAGCTGAGGGATGTATGCAAACTTTTAATGATTGTCCTATTGGCTCTTTCAGCCCTACCATTGTGCTTGGGATGATAGGGTTCGGAAATGAGCTGCTTGCATGAAATCTCCTTGAGGAAGCTGGAGAGTCTGTTGATTTCTGTTGCAAGACCCCGTAGGATTACGTACTTAGGACCAATTTAATCCTAATAAAGTCCTGGTACCTTTGAATATCAACTTAAGTGAGGTTTAAATAAAATTTATTTTTATGTATTTTTTTCTGTAGAAAAATACTTATAAACATTTTATTCAATATGAATAGACATAACACAAGAGCCTCAGGGAAAATTGCCTCCTATGAATCTTTTCCAGGAGCCCCCAGTAACTGTGAGACCACCAATAATGACAACCATGAGGGGACTGGAACCCGTGAATCAAATTTTGATGCAAAAGGAACAGCCCCAATTACTTCTGCCCTCCCCTAACCTAGAGCTGGAGAAGGTAGTAGAATTAAGCCCCCCTCCATTAACAGAATATTCCCTGCAGCCACCCCAGAAGAATCTGGCCAAGGAAGCCAGGATCAAAGACTTAGTCAGAGAGCACGTGAAATATTGGGAAGAGTTAAAAGAAGCCCAAGCCAAAGAGGACATGGTATCTATGAAAAATATAATCTCCCAGGCAAAAGCTACCCAGATAGCTCTTCAGAAAATGATTCCAAGGAAAGAGGTAGAATCCTACGTAGAAAAGTGTAATCCTTGGGATCAATTGGCCCAACTGAAATGCAAAGGATCAGGAAAGAAGAGATCTTCTTCCCATCCAAAGCCAAAGGGAAAGAAGGATTGGGATCAGATAATATCCTTAGCTCAACAGTGGAAAAAGGTGTACAACAATTAGCGGCTAATTCTCAACCCAGTAACTTGTCTAAACCAACCCCTAATGTAATCAATTCCTTTTCTAATGATATGAGCCATAATTTCAAGATTTTTTGTGGAAATTTGGACGGTTTTTATACCCAGATGGATAAGTTAACCTCAGTAGTAGCCAAACTAATTAATAAACCAAAAAAAAACTGTAGGAATGGAAGATATTAAAGAACATACAGAACAATTATTGGAGACAATTAATCAAGGTAAAATCAGACAGACTCAAACAATTGAGAATATGTTATCAGATATCCAAGAAGATTTTATTATGTCTTTTCAACCTTTGAAAGAAGAATTGGTAACTACCACTAACAGCTCCATTCTTTCCCTTAGTGAGAAATTAGATCTGCTTAATAATAAAGTGGACCTGCAACTTCATCTGATCAAGAATGATCTTAGAGACTTAAAAGTCCGTCTGACCAACCCCTTGGGGAGTACCACCGAGGAACCAAAACCTGCCAGACAAAAAACTTCACCTTATGCACCACCCTTACTAGGAATGCATAGGGGTGAAACCTTCAGGCCTAGTCCTACTCCTGAAATGGATCAAGCCTTCTAACCTTCACCCCAATCTCTGAATGGCCTAAATTCTCCGGAAAAGGAGAATACAATCATATAAATTTCATTAAATTTATTGACTATACTATTAACTCTTATGACTTACCAGAATCTATAGCTGTAGTCAGGCTGCCCATACTATTTGAAGGAGTAGCTTTAGACTGTTTTACCAGTAAAAGAGAAGAAGTGGGATCCTTACCGTGGAATTCTTGAAAACTTCTAATTAAAGAACAATTTGGTTCTAGAATGTGGAAAAGAAAAATGATGAAAAATTTCAAAAATTCCTCATTTGATCCCTCTAAGGATAAGCCTCATAAATGGTGCTTGGAACAGAAGAGAAGACTACATTGCTTCTATCCATATGCTGATAAAGAGGAAGTAAATGAAAGACTCCTCAACTTTTGTCCTGGAAATTTTAACCATAGTGTAAGATGCAGGATGAGTATGGATGCTGACTTACCAACTCTAATCAATGTGTTAGAAGAATTCATAGACATGAATGGATTAGACAAAAAGTTTCCTTCTAGACCTAAAGAGAACTTCAACACTAAAAAAACCAGAGAAAAACCCCCTCTGATAAATACCTCTGATAATAAGAAACCTAATGAGAACAGGGACAAGGAGAGGATTCCTGGAACTTGTTGGAATTGTAACAAGACAGGGAATATGAGACAAGAATTCCCATTACCAAAAAGAAAGATAGCATTCTTTGAAGGAGAGCAAGAGGTTGAAGGGAATCAGAACTATGAAGATATAGCTGATACTGAAGGATCCCTTTCTGAATGTGATTTGATCCTAACCAACCATTTTAATGTTATAGAAGGAGATATAGGCACTTCTATAGAAATCAATACCATCCATGGGGACTCTAGTCTGCCCCAAAAATGGGATCCTACCATAATTCCTATACATATCACGGATTTTAAACCATTAACAGTCAAACCTATGAGTGGTAAGAGTTATACTACTGGTCAAACTTGCTATGCAACAGTATTGTATAGAGACAGACCTATAAGGGTATTACTGGATAGTGGAGCTTTCTGCTCATGTGTCTGTACTGAATTCTTAAAAAAATGGGATCCCTATTGGAAAGAACACCTTCTTCCCATCCCAAAAGCCAAGTTTAGCTCTTGCAACTCTGCCATGAATGCTATTGGAGTATGCACTGCTCCTATAATATTACCCCATACTAAAGGATCTTTGAGAATACTAGTGGAATTTGTAGTATTGCTCAACAGATTATGTGACTACCTGATAATAGTTAATGATGCTTTATTTCTATATGGTATAGATGTATTCCCAAGTAAAGGGAGATACTTTACAGTGGGTGGTAATTGGGAAAAGAAGTTTAAGATATGCACCATCCAATCTAAATTCCCCTCATCCACTTATCAAAAGCATTTAGAGGACTTTAATCAAGAATGCTTCTCTCAATCAGCTCTAAATATGAAACTTTCTGAGGAACAGAAGAAAGATATATTGAAAGTGTTCTTTGAGAACCAAAATGCTTTTTGTACTAAAGATCACCCAATTGGTGATATCAAAGGACATGACATGGTATTGACATTGACTATTAAGCCTCCTTATCCTCCAAACTTAAGAAGACCAGCTTATCCCTCTAGTCCTTAGTATAGAATAGCTCTTGAGGAACATATCCAAGAACTGATAGAGTTACAAGTATTAAGTAAAGTAGGGCACAATTAGGAGGTAGATGTGACCACACCTGTAATCATAGCTTGGCATAATGACAAGTCAAGAATGGTAGGAGACTTCAGAATGCTCAATAATTATACTCAGGCAGATTATTATCCTATACCCTGGATTTATCATGCTCTACATAACTTGTCCAAGGCCAAGTATATCACTACTATGGATATGCTTAAAGGCTTCCACCAGATACCTATAAGCCCTGAAAGCAGAAATTTTATGAGAATAATCTGTCATTTAGGAATATATGAATATCTTAGGATGCCCTTTGGTATAAAGAATGCCCCATCACACTTCCAGAGAACAATGGATACAGTTCTAGGTACATACATCAGACAAGGATGGATGATGGTATATATAGATAATTTTATCATATATTCTGATGATTGGGATACTCATAACAACCAAATAATATTAGTAATCCAAACTATCTCCAAAGCAGGATTAAAAGTATCCATGAATAAATGCAACTTTGGATATGGAGAATTGAAAGCCCTAGGGCATATATTCTCTTGTCTGACTCTAGCTGCTGATCAAAATAAGATAGCTGCTGTCATGAAAAGACCCATGCCTGAAAATAAAACAGAGTTACTTTCTTTAATTATTTTTTGCAGTTACTACAGACAATAAATACCAAAGTTTTCTATTCTAACTAAAAATCTGTATGAAATATGCAACAATAACACTCACTTTGAAATGACACCTGAGATATTGAAAAACTATGAGGAACTGAAAATAGCTATGACCTCTACTCCTTTACTCATTCAACCAGATTACTCCAAGCCCTTTAAACTGTACATTGACGCCTGTATGGAAGAGTTAGGAGCTGCTCTACATCAAGAAAGAATAGAAGAAGACAAACCAGTGGAGAAACCAGTATTCTTCATATCTAGACAGATCAAAGATACAGAAAATAGATATGGAGCCAGTCAGATGGGATGCTTGGCTCTAGTATGGGCTTTAGAAAAGCTACACTATTACTCAGAAGGCACCACTTTCCAAGTGATCACGGACTGTCATGCTGTAAGAACTCTCATCAATATGAAAAACCCTAACAGACATATTCTCAGGTGGCAAATTGCTTTACAACAGTATAGAGGTCAGATGACTATAGTGCATAAAGCTGGAGCTAAACATCAGAATGCTGATATTCTAAGTAGGAATGCTTTTCCTAATGACTCTAGCAATCCAGCATATGACCCTGAGGATCAAGATATCTTTCCTATCTTGAACATAAATCTTTTTGAATTAAATTCTCTAATCATGGGGATCCACTTATGTGAATTAGATACTGCTTTCTTCAATCTAGTGAGGGACAACTCCTCCCCTGAAATCAAGCTGCTGATTACCATTATGGAATTTGAATCCCCAGAAGCAGCTCTGATAAATAGTTTACCTGCTTTATTACTTAAACCCTATAAAGAAGGAAGGTTTACCTTTTGGGATGGTCTCCTTTACTATAGACACGAACATTCCAGTGTATTAGTACTAAGCAACAAAGAAAATATACAACACATACTCCAGGAATGCCATGACAACTGTTCATCAAGGCATCTATCCACTGAAAGAACCTTGGACAAATTAAAAAAAACTGCTTGGTGGATAGACTGGAAAGAAGTCACTAATAATTATGTTACTAGCTGTGAGTTTTGCCAAAGATCTAATAAAACTACTGGAAAAATGTTTGGACTCCTACAGAAGATCTCTGAACCCAAAACTAGATAGGAAATTATAAATATGGATTTTGTCACCGGCATCCCCCCTGGAGGTACTCATTCATATAACTCTGTCCTGTTTATAGTTGACAGATACTCTAAGAAGTCAAAATTCTTACCTAACCACAAAGAAGATAGTGCTATGGATGTAGCTCTACTATTTTGGAATAGGATCATTGCTGATGTTGGTATACCCAAGATTATAGTCAGTGACAGAGACCCCAAATTTACCTCTGAGGTTTGGAGGAATCTACATGAAATACTGGGTACTACTCTAGAATTTTCTACAGCATACCATGTTGGGATTACTGCTCTTTCATCTTAAATCCCATGTAGTTTCTTCTCAGTTCCTTTATCCTTTTCTATCTGTCCTGAATCATTCTTTCTTTTCTTCTTCTATATTCTCTACTTTCCTCTATCTCTTTCATCCTACAACCTATATACTCTCAGTCTGATCTCTGTCATTTTCATCTTAGTGTGACACTCTCATAACTCCTCCCTACTCAGTCTGTTTTTACTCATTGTCACACACGCGCGCTTTGTTTTCAACTCTCAGATGTTCACTAATCATGTCACATTTCTTGTGAAATTTCTATCACTGTGTCCACCTGAGGAAAGAGCTTGATACTGGTAGAAGGATCTTCTCTCCTCATCCTTCTACTTGTTTCTCTACTCTGAATTTTTTCAGGTGAGTATTCTTGTCCTTATAAATTTTCTTCTTTGACTGCTCTACCTGAACCTCATCCTTCTACTTGTTTCTCTACTCTGAAATTCCTCAGCACAACAGGTTATGAGCCCAGAGTGGCCAGATAAATCTGCCCACAAAGCGAATCACCTATTTTAGAAGGATCCAGCACAGATCTTGTTGAAATAAACAATTAGACATGGAAGAAGGACATAATGGTTACCCAGTCCTCAAAACTCCTTCCTCTCTTCCTCTCAGCTCACCTGGATCAGACTCAAACTATCTCAACTGGTCCATGGTCCTAAAAATCCACTTTTGAGCAACTGGCGTAGGATACTTACTTACCAACGACACTTCCAAACCCCACCCAGAATTGTGGACTAAGGATAACTTAGCAGTATGTTCAGTCATATCAAGATTGATTAATCCCTCAAACTTTCAATTCATACAAAAACATGAAGAAAGTGCCATAGGCATGTGGAATGCTCTAGGGGATGCGCACCAAGATAATTTGTCCGGCAGAAAAATGTAATTGTTAAGAAAATTACTTCTGAAAAAACTTAACCATCAGGAAATGACTACTCATCTCTCAGAAATAACCTTGTATGGTGAAAAACTTGCTTCCTTGATTACCACCAAAAACCCTCTTACCACCAATGACCTTCAATCTACCTCCATTCTACTGTCACTTCCAGAAGACTGGTTAGGATGCATCTTGAGCATGATGAATGAGGAATCAGTCCCATCATCTAAGCTCATTAATGCTCTCAAGAAGGAGGATTTAAGAAGACAAACCAGAAACAAAGATCTTCAAGCTGCAAACTTGGCAAAGCAAAAATCATCAAACTATCACAAGTAACTAAATCAAAGAGACAATAACACACAGAACCAACCAAAAATCTATTACTTTACCAGCTGTAAGACCAAGGGACATTCTTTCTCAAGATTCCCAGAGGTTCTGGAGGCTCTTTCTATCTCAAAAAGAAACAAGCAGCAAAACCAAACCAAACCAACAACCTCAAACAATCACAAAGCAAACATTACAAAAGCAGATCAGAACACCAACACAAATGAAGAGGATGACTTCTCTGATTTGGAAATTGTCATCCATGCCGGATATGCTTCCTGTAACCTCGCCCAAGCAAATACAAACCCATCCGGAAATGTCAACTTCAACCTTGACTCTGGATGTTTTCTTATGACACCTCATGCATGGCCACTTGACTCTCAAAAATCAAAGTCAATCTTCATCCAACTAGCCAATGGATCATCTATTACCTCCACCAAAGAAGGATCCATGTTCCTACCAGTTGGTAAGATCAAGGCTCTTCTGGTGCCAAACCTACATGAACCTCTTATGTCAATCTCCAGTATCTGCGACACAGGCTATCAAGTCGTTTTCACCTCCACAGGATGCAAAATTTTCCAATGAGAACATTCGGACAAGGATTTACCAACCACCCTCCAGGGATATCAAAAAGGCAACCTCTACTATCTCCCATGCAAATTTGTGAGACACCAGGAGACAGCCCTTTCAACCTGTTCCAACCTTCCTGATGACAGTCTCTTTGGTTACCACTCTAGATTTTCTCACCTTAATTTGAAGTTGCTTAGAAAACTTCTCAAGTCCATTGGGATCACCCCAGAACCCAACAATGAACTAGCCGTCCAGCAGTGCACCACCTGCATTCAATCCAAGATGTCGCAGAACCCTTTCCATTCAAGACTAAGCTATCAATCCAACACCCCTGGAGAAATCATACACTCAGATCTTTGCATTTTTGAAGTGAACTTCAGAGAAGGATTTAAGTACTTCATTGCTTTCATTGACAACTGCTCCAAAGGTCTTTTTGAATATCCTCTATGGTCCAAATCAGACGCCCCCAACTCAATCAAATCCTTCATTTCATTCTTTGAGGCTCATTTCCGCCACCCGGTTCTGTCCCTGCGCACTGACAACGGCGGCAAATACATAAACACCAGGCTGCAAGAATTTCTTTTATCCAAGGGTATCCGTCACAAACCCGGCCCTCCTCACTCCCCTCAGTTGAACGGAGTTGCTGAGCGTTTAAACTGGACCATCCTTAACCTAATACAATGCTCTCTTTCTTCCTCACATATGCCAAAGTCATACTGGGCTGATGCCCCGCACCACTCCCTTTTCGCGTTCAATTCTTACCCCTGAAAAACCCTGCATGGATTCATGTCACCAAACTCCATTCTCCAACACAGCAATATCTCCCCCTCCTATCTTCATCCTTTTGCTTGCCTTGTATGGTACAAACTACCCAAGCCTAACCAATCCAAGCTTGACCCAAAGGGCCGTAAGGCAGTTCTTCTGTCTTATCTCTTGGACGGAAATGGTTACCGACTTCTGGACCTCGAGAGTTGCAAGGTCATCAAATCCAGGGACATCATCTTCAACGACACCAGTTTCCCTTACCATGGACCCCTTTGAGCCCCTGTTGCAACCTCTCCTCCTGCTCCCATGGAGTTTTCCTGGCTGGTCAATTCCCAAGCTCCTAAATCTCTTCCAGGCTCTGGTGTTATGCCCTCTCCCATCAGAAACTCCCGGCCTGCCGCCCTGCCTCCTCCCTCCCCCCCTCCAATCTTCTGACCCCTGCCCTCCCGGCCTCTCCTCTCCTCTCCTCTCCTCCTGCACCCCTCCCAGAAATTTCTCCCTCACCCACTGTTCATTTCAAACCTGCTTCTTCTGTTCTGCGCTCCAGATCCTCTTCAACTTCCAACTGCTCAATTTTCCCACCCCCCCTCTCTCCCTCTTCTGTCCCATCCTCTCTTCCCTCCCCTCCCCATCCTTCCTCTCTGTCCTCTTCCTTTTCCTCTCCCTCAGTCTCCCCCTCTCTCCCCCCACTACCTGCTCTCTCTGCTCCAATTTGCCCACCATCCCCGCCCCCAATGACTTTCTTCTCACCTCTGTCAAGGCCTTCTCCCCCCGCTCCACAATGCTCCTCCAGGATCTCCCATGCTCCCTCTCTTTTTGGAAACTACTCTTGCTCCGCCTTGATTAAGGACAATATCCTGGCACCAATGACCTGGAAGCAATTCCCACCATCCCCGCCCCCAATGACTTTCTTCTCACCTCTGTCAAGGCCTTCTCCCCCCGCTCCACAATGCTCCTCCAGGATCTCCCATGCTCCCTCTCTTTTTGGAAACTACTCTTGCTCCGCCTTGATTAAGGACAATATCCTGGCACCAATGACCTGGAAGCAATTGATGAAAAACCCGCATTGCTCCCGTTGGATACTCTTGGCTCATGAGGAGATCTCATCTTTACGCAGAATGAACACCTGGGTCCTGGTTCCTCCCCCAAAGGGTTGGAAGATCATTTGATGCAAATGGATTTTCAAGGTGAAACAAAAGGCTGATGGTTTAATCATGAAGCTCAAGGCCCCCCTTGTTGCCATGGGTTTCACCCAAGTCCATGGGCTTGATTTTTCCAAAGTCTTTGCTCCAACTCTTTGCCTTGAGACACTCAAACTTCTGCTCAGCCTCCTTGGCAAAAAAGGATGGGTTGGCCGTCAAGTGGATTTCAAAACTGCTTTTCTCAACGGACATCTCGAGGAACCAATCTACATGTCTCAACCGCTGGGTTTCAAAGACCCATTAAACCCAGATTGGGTGTGCAAAGTTTCAAGAGCAATCTACGGTTTACAAAAATTCCCTTGGCAATGGAATGTTGAGCTCAACTCCCCCCTCCTCTCCCTTGGTCTCACCAGATCATCTTATGACCCTTCTCTATATTTCCAGCTACGTGGCAGTATACTGGTAGGTGCTGTCACGGCTCATGTGGATGATCTTGCCATTGTGGGGACTCCGGATATGTTTGCCCATTCATTGCAGACATTGGGGGGTGTTTCACAATTGGATCTGATGAGGATCTTTCTCTCTTCCTTTCCATATCCATCCAGCAAGACCACAAATCCAGAACAGTCTCCATTGGGCAGGAGCACTATATCAGCTCCGTCGCTTCCACATTTCTCCCATTGATTTCTTCCCCTGTCATCTCCCCCACAAGTTTGACCTTCAAGTCTTTAGTGAAATGTAAGGTCAATGTTCCGCCTTCCCCCCCCCCCCCCCCAATACAACCAACTCATTGGCTCCCTTCTTTGGATTTCTCAGTGCACTGGCCCGGAGGTTTTGCTTGCAGTGAACAAACTTTTGCAGTTCCTTCAGGATCCCTCCATTGAACATTGGGATGCGGCTGTCCGCATCCTTCAATATCTTTTTGCCACCAAGAATATGAGTCTAACTCTTGGTGGCTCCCACTTAACTCTTGCCGGTTTTGCATACTTGGACTGGGCTGAGGATTGTGACAACCGTTGCTCTGTTTTGGGTTATTTTTTCCAAGTAGGAGCTGGCTCTGTTTCCTGGAGGTCCAAAAACAACCAACGTTTTTGCTGTCAAGCTTGGAGGCAGAGTATAAAGCTCTCTTGGATGGTTGCAAGGAAGGACTATGGCTGCAAAATGTGATTTTTGAACTCCGCATCCCCAATTCCAGTCCAGTTTTGCTCTATTTTGACAAAGAAGGTGCCAAGGCCTTGGCAAAGAACCCTGAGCACCATTCCCGCACAAAACATATTGACATGCGTCATCATTTCATCCGGGAATGTGTGGCTTGAGGGGTCTTCACGGTCCATCATGTGGGAACCAAGAAGATGATTGCGGATATGCTAACCAAACCGCTGTCTTGAGTCCTCCTCAAAAAACATCAAGCTCTGTTTGGTCTCACCGCGGGTGGTTAGCAAGGGGGGGTGTTGGGATTACTGCTCTTTCATCTTAAATCCCATGTAGTTTCTTCTCAGTTCCTTTATCCTTTTCTATCTGTCCTGAATCATTCTTTCTTTTCTTCTTCTATATTCTCTACTTTCCTCTATCTCTTTCATCCTACAACCTATATACTCTCAGTCTGATCTCTGTCATTTTCATCTTAGTGTGACACTCTCATAACTCATCCCTACTCAGTCTGTTTTTACCCATTGTCACAAACGCGCGCTTTGTTTTCAACTCTCTGATGTCCACTAATCATGTCACACTTCTTGTGACATTTCTATCACTGTGTCCACCTGAGGACAGAGCTTGAGACTGGTAGAAGGATCTTCTCTCCTCATCCTTCTACTTGATTCTCTACTCTAAATTTCCTCAGGTGAGTATTCTTTTCCTTATAACTTTTCTTCTTTGACTGCTCTACGTGAACCTCATCCTTCTACTTGTTTCTCTACTCTGAATTTCCTCAGCTCAACATACCATCCCCAAACTGATGAATTAGCTGAAAGAATGATACAGACCCTAGAAGATATTTTAAGAAGGTTCTGTAGCTTTTTTCTAGAATACAAAAACTCAGATGGTTATTGCCATGATTGGGTAAGCCTACTCCCAGCTCTAGAGATGGCTTATAACAGCAGTAAACATTCTACTACCAAAGAAGCCCCTTACATACTAGAAAGAGGATGGATTTCAAAACTCCCTAGGAATAACTTAAACTATAACTTAGCCATTATTCATCCAATGTCTCTTGACTTTAAGAAAATGATAGATCTGGCAAATAATCATTCTCAAAAATTTTTAGAAGAAGCAGTAAAACACAACAAAAAAAGATTGGACAAATCACATAGGGAACCTGAATTCAAAATAGGATATCAGATCTTGATATTCACTACCAACTTCAACAATCTAGCAGGGAACAGGAAGCTGAAACCAGCCTTTTTTGGACCATTTTTTATCAAAAAGATGCATGGCAGTAATGCTGTAGAAGTAATCTTGAGTGAAGAATTATCAAGAAAACACCCAGTATTTCCTGTTAGCCTAGTGAAACAATTTCAACCAAGAGATGGTAGCAACCTTCCTCCAGCAATAATGCAAATAGAACCTGACCCTGTGAAAGAAAAAGGGAAATTCAGCAGGATATTGAGAGACAAGAAACAGAGAGTGCAAGGAAAAGATGTTAGACTATACTTAGTAAGATACAAAAGAGAATCTGCTGACAAAGATGAATGGTTACCAGAAAATAATATACCTGACGGACCAATACATCTTAGGAACTAAAGAGCCAGCAAAAAGAACTGAAACACACATGGAATTAATTTTTTTTCCCAACATGCTCCAGATTTTTTTCAGATATGGCCATATCTTGGAGTGGGGGAATGTCAGCTTGCAACTATTGCAGAGCAAGCTGCAAAAGTAACAGAAATAAAATAAAAATAATAAAAATGAAATTGAACTAAGAATTAATAAGAAAACCACAAATATTATTTCAAAAATAGATTCTACACCCAAAATTAGGTAGGCTCACTCACTGACCCCACCCTTGAAATCCAACTCCTTATATTTTTAAATAATTAAGGAAAGAAAGACCAGAATACCAAGGCACCACTATTGAACTTTTTGGCCAATTAAATATTTCACATGTATTTTCACATATAGGTTTCACACCTGAAATTCAGTCAGAATTGAGGTGTTGTGTATATTTTAGGAGTTACAGACAGAAATTTGTTCTGTCACAATTCCCGCACGCAGCCACGGCAGCCAATGCACCCACGCGCGGCTGAGCTACAGCTCTGTCACTCTTTCAAAGCTTTTTACACAGCCCTGGGTCTCTGACAAGTACACAGCCGCGGGACTACGGGTTGACAAAGTGACAGGCGGCCTGAGAAACCTAGGTACCGCATAAACATGCTACAACCTACACGTGAACATTATACATATGAAATAAAATGTTCCTGTGGATAGAAGATATTCTACAAATAAATAAAATTATATAAAAATACTTAAATAATCTCTATATGTATTTTTTATTAAATATAATTCAAAGTACCAAAAATGTCGAAAATAAGATAATGAATACTTCTAAAAATATGTTAAAATACTTCAATATACTATTATGGGAAATTCTAGACATAAAAATTCTAGTGACATACTAAGGAAGCTGATGATGTAAAAATATTACATGAATAGCCATGACTTATTTTTTTAAGTAATTATTTTAGTAAATCAACTGAATTTTGAAAATAAGGAGTAAAATCAACATCATGACCTTACTCCAATTACTTAATACATAATGAGAACTCACCTGACATCAGAATATCCGTAAGAATTTCTATTAAAATAATTATTAACTTACTGGGAACATTTACTTAGGATAATTAATTAAATAATGAATAAAAAGGACAGATTATTGTTATTCACACGTCCAAACATCAATTATAAAGTAAAATAATTCCCATACTCTGTGGACTTAGATGCTACCCGTGCTACAGCACCAAGTAAACACATGACAGGCTGCCACTGGTTACCCTTCTAGCCTCAGTGTCCGTCCCTTTGAGCCCCTGTACCCCTCAGAAGGACAACATTGGGACTAAAAAAGCTATAAATAAAGAGCTCTTTTGAGGATATTGATACCCAGAGATCCAGTTATATTTATATCCAGACACCGTTCCAAGGTAATAAAATACTTATAAGGGATGATTAAGTGATTTATGGCTTTAGTGTGATTAATAATATCTGTCCCCAACCCTTTTTCTCAATTTAAACTGCTGAACAACCTTATAAACCCAGTATACAGGTTCAACCCATCAGTGCACGTCCCAAACAGGTACCCAAAGACTTTAATAATATACCAGTGAGTCTTATTATCCTTTCTATGTTGTGGCAGATTGTATACAAAGCCCTGCCACTCCACCGTGTATTTTATATACATATTATCTTTGAGCAAAATATCCTTTAAACTAAAGGGCCCAAAGTAACCAGGCCTATGTGTTTTCATACTGAATTCCCTGAAGAGAGATGTTAAAGATCCACAATATAATTGTGGCCCCTCTATAAAAATATTCAATAATCAATTTATATATATTGATTTATAACAATAAACCATATCAAAACCAATTAACCTTGCAATAAGCTTTGTCCAAATATTTTACGGACTTTTGCTGCATTTATTGGATAATATATTTATTATTTATTCTATCACCTCTGGTAGCTAAAGGATAGAAAGGTTCTTTGCATCCAGGAGGCTGACACTGGTATCTTTATTGACAATGATGGAGTTAAAGGTCCGATTTCTGACTATGATGATGAGCTCTTACCTTTGCATTTGGGAATTTGTAGTTTTATTTGGGAATATGCTACTACTTTGAAAAGGATTTTATTTTGAATTGAGGAATCTGGCCTTACTTTCACTGGATCCAAACTGGCTGCTTGTGTCCCTTCTCTGGAAATTGTTGGTCATGTGGTCTGCAAGGAAGGAAGAAGGATGGCACCAGCCAAATTCAACAAGATCATCTCTTGGCCTACTCCAATCAATCCCACTGAAATTAGGGGCTTCCTAGGTGTTGTCACCTATTTTAGAATCTTTATCCCATCCTTATCCAAAATATGTGCACCCTTACTTTTTCTAACCAGGAAAGATGCTGAATGGATTTGGACCCAAGAGTGTGAACATTCTTTTCAGTTGCTCAAAATGATGGTTGGAAAAGATATAGTTTTTAAAAAGATTGCTTATGGACCTGGAGCTGGCAAGATCAAGCTGTCTGTCAATTCTAGTTATAAATCTGTTGGGGCTGTCCTTAATCAGGAAGATGAGAATGGTTGGGACCGTCCTGCTCTTTATGAATCTTTGCTATTTTCAGATGTAGAGTCTAGGTATTCTCAGCCCAAATTGGAGCTTTGTCATGTGGCTCAAATGATGAAGAAACTTCAAACCGTTCTCTGCAGCCAACATTTTCAACTTCAAGTTGATGCTCAATCCATCATTGAGATTATCAATGCTCCCAGCCTCCCCAATTCTCCTATGACGCATTGTGTGGCCTTTATCCAGCTTTTTTCTTTTGATATTGTTCATAGGCCTGGGAAATCTTTCACTATGCCTGATGTTTTATCTCAACAACCTCTTGGAGACAATGAATCTGATGTTGGAACAAATTTTGATGAAGAGGAACCTTTAATCAAACCTGTCTTCTCTTTCTCTTCTCAAGATTATTTTTCCTTTCAACAAGGCTGCTGGCTTAAATCAGAGCAGTATCTTTTAACTCTCCAAAAACCTCCTGATATCTCTGCTAAAGAATTTCAATCTCTTAACAGAAAGTCCTCTAATTTCTTTGTCCAAGGCTGTAGGTGAAAATCAAAAGTCTAAAAAGAATAATCATTAGAAAGAAGAAAAATCACAGGTGGAACGGCAACAGCACAAGCAGAAATGAAAAATAACCTACAAAGAACCAAAAGAGTTAACCAGCCGGGTGTGAAGGGTAAACAGGAGATGAAGCACCGGATTTTATCTTGAAGAAATCTGGAAGCGTTAAGAAAATAGGCAAGTTAGTTGAAGGACGTAAAGACATTTCATCTGGTTAATCATCTGAGTACAGGTTGGTTGGTTAGTAGTAAATGAGAAGACACAATGAGATGAGAAAGAAGGGAAGGAGAAATAATCAGAAAAGCTACTTACTTGGAAAGGAGTACCTGAGAGCCCTAAGGGAAAACACATGACCTCCGTTGAGCAGTACAAGTAGGAACTCTTGCATTCAGGTTTAGAGTGTGTATACCATTGGGGGGAATAGAAGCGCGGTCACACAGGTATAAAATAGGAAAACAAAAAGAAAACAAAAGATAAAAGAAAACAGGAGATGAGATTCAAAGAAAAAGATTCATTAGAATTCCAGCACCCTCCCTGGCTTTGAATTCATTGTACTTGCAAAAATTTAAGGCCGTTCAGCATTGGTATTTTTTATAGGGCTTTGGTGAGGAAATTAGCACAGTTATCTTTGGATGAGGTCTTTTTCAAATGAATGGTGCCTTTTTCTATCTCTTCCCAAATGAAGTGATGCCTTCAATAAAGATTGTTTGATCTGAAGCTTGTTTGATTTGTATGCTGCATGGCAATTTTTATGCAACCTTCATTGTCTTCATGAATTACTGTTGGAGTTTCAAATTTGGTACCCACAACTTTGCGCAGGAAAGTCTGCATCCACAAGACTTCCTTCACCCCATCACCCACTGATTTGTATTTGGCCTTGGTTGTTTAGACGGATACTGTAGCTTGCTTTCTGGATTTCCAGACTATCAAGTTCCTGTTCCACGTGATAACTATTCCAGAGATTGAGTGTTGGGTCAAGGGACATGTGGCCCATTCAGAGTCCACAAAGTCTGTTAGAGGAGCGTGTGAGTTTTTTACAGTGAGCTCAATGCCCTTATTGGCAGTATGTGACAGATAGTTTAGGACCTTTAGCGCCGCGTTGTAGTGAACCAGACCTGGAGCATTCAGAAACTGGGCCAAATAGTTGGCCAAGAAAGTAATATTGGGTCTGGTGTTGACGCTAATGTAGTTGAGATCACCAATAAGTTTCCTGTAGTTAAGACCTGATTTAGCAAATTAAACAGTTTCTTCATCAGTGGCAGGAGGTAGTTTAGCATAAGGTGCAAATGGAACCAAATGTTCTTTAAATTTTGGCAGAGAGTATTCAGCCGCAGTGGAATTTATATAAGACTCTTGAGAGAGTTTGACCAATCCCGGAGCTTGAAGAACATTGATCTCAAGAAGGAGCTGTGATTCTTGAAGATACTTCACCTCAAACCTACTACTAATGAGGGTGAAAAATTTTTTGGGATGCTTGCTGAAAATTTCAATGTTGTTGAGATGGATGTAGAGCCAGGTGTTGTTGGAGAAGAACACGCAGTGATCACTGCTGCATCTTTTTAAACCAGATTTCAGAAGCCAGTCACTGAGCGTGACATACCAAGCTTGAGGAGCCTGTTTCAGACCGTACAGGGCTTTTGTGAGGCGCAGAGTCTTTCCTTTCTGTACTCTTACATTTGGAGGGGCCAAAATATTAATTTTCTCAGCCAGAGGAGCGTTAAGAAATGCCGCTTTGACATTGAGTTGATGGAACTTGAGGTTATTTCTTAGGGCAAAGGAGATGAGTAGTCTCAGAGAGCTCTTATCCCAGGTGGGAGCAAATTTGTTGACAAAGTCAACTCCCTCCACTTGGTTGAAACCTTGGGAACAGAGCCTTGCCTTGAACTCAATAATCTTGTTTTGTTTGTTCCGTTTAGTTCTGAACACCCATATGCACTTGATCTTAGTGACGTTTCCTACCTCATCCACTACCTCCCATACCTCATAGGTGTTGATATTGCCCACTTCCTTCTCCATTGCATTTATCCATTTGTACTTGTACTTGCTGTTGAGAGCTTGATTTAGTGTTTTTGGATCTTCATAATCCGTATTGACTAGATAGAGCTGTGAGTTGAGTCTTCTAGGGTGATCCAGAATGTTTTTGGGTGAGATCTCAAACTCAGCACTATTGTGATTTGTTACAGGCGAAGGATTGGAAGGAGAAAGATTAGAAGTGTCTAACAAGCAATTGATAGGATCAGGGTCCGAGATTTTTGAGTTTTTGGACTGAATTGACTTGTCATCATGATTGGTTGCATTGAAGTCATCCAGAGATTGAAAAGGTTAAAATTCAGGAAGCGGATCCGAGTCTGACTGAGTAAGTTCAGTGCCAGCAAAGTTGTTTTCCAAAAATCAAATGTTTTCTGAGATGACGACTTTATTTGTTAAAGCGTTGAACACCCAATAGTTGGAAAAATCATTGGCAAAACCAACTAGAAAACCCTTAAAACCGGATTGGGCAAGTTTAGATCTTTGTAGGTGTTTAGGGATAAGAACAATTGAAGTGCAACCAAATGGTTTCAGAAACTGATAGTTGACCAAAAGCTTGTACCAAATTTCATAAGGGATGAGATTGTTGTTAGATGAGACCGGAATGAGATTGAGCAGATTAGTTGAAGTGTTTACAGCTTCTCCCCAGAGCCTACTTGTCAGTTTGGCTTGTAGCATGAGACATCTGGCCTTTTCCAGTATTGATCAATTAGCTTGTTCTGCAAGGCCATTTTGTTGTGGGGAGTACGGCGGTGAAAGGAGATGATTAATCCCAGCATCCTTGCAGTAAAGTTTGAACTCTTGACCAATGAACTCACCTCAATTATCAGTAAGAATATTAATGATTTTGGAATTATGCTGTTGTTCAGCCATTTTGGTATAGGCTTTAAAAGCATCAAGGGTTTTGGCTTTGGTTTTGAGGAGAGCAATAGATTTGAACCGGGAAAACTGATCAACAATGGTGAGGAAATACTTGCTGCCTCCAAACAATGGAATTGAGAACGGTCCAACTAAATCCATGCGGACAGTTTCCAGGACTTGAGTGACCGGTTTGAAATGACTGTTGAAAGGGGTAGAGATCATTTTCCCCACTTGGCAAGTTTTGCACTTGGATGAATCCAGTAAGTTGGCATTTGTAAAAAAGAGTTTAATCTTGGCATCACTGGCGTGTCCTAGCTTATTGTGGAGATTGGAGAGAGAAGGGACTGTGTAGTGGGTTTAAGCTTTCTCCTTTTCAAACCAAACCCCACATAGTTTGACAAGATTTTTGGAGGTGGATCCAACTAGTTCAAAATCATCCAAGGAAATGTAGGACCCTTCAAATCCCATCTTCTTGATGACCACTTTCTTTGACTTGAGCTGGGATAGAGAAATCAGGCATTGATTGATCTTTGGGACTAGCAGAACATTGTCCAGTTTCACTTGAGCACCTTCATGATTCAGGAGAAAAGCTTCACCAATTGCTACAGCATTGAGAGCGTTACAGTTGTTCCCAGTACCAATCTTAATTGATGCTTCTCTAGGTTTGAGGATCCATCAAGGATCATTGACAATGTGATGCAAGGCACCAGAGTCAAGAACAGGAAGTAGGGATTTGGAGGATTGATATTTGCTTTGTAAATAGATCTGGGCACTGAAGTAGGCTGAGGCCTTGTAATTGGGTTTGTCAGACTGCAGTGAGGGAGAAGTGTTGGTAAGATTAGCTTGTCCCTGTGGATTATGGGTTGGTCTGAGATTAGGATGAAGTAGCCAGGAACAATTTTCAGGATGGTCAGCAAGAGGGTTGTGTTTGCCTTTGGAGCAAGGATGTTTGGGACTCCTTTTTGATTTGTTTTCCAAGGTTGGGTAAATAACAGTGGAAGACAAAGACTCTTTGTTAGTAGGACCTTTGGATGATTAGGTGGACTTGAGATGAGTAACTTCTTGGAGTTTGTTTAGGACCTTAGTGGGAAATTTGAGAATGTCGTTGTTCAACAAGATTGAATCAACCACATTGTCAAACTGAGCTTGCAGTTTGGCTAGAATGGTGTAGCTGAGGATATCATTGGGTACCTCAAGTCAAATTGTGGCTAATTTGTTCATGAGCTTACAGCATTCTCGAATGTATGCTGTGAGATCTCCTGTGAACTGATATTGGATGAAGGAAAGCAAAATTTGCCCTCTATTTGTGGTTGATAGAGAAGCCTATTGTTTGGAGATAGCTTCCCAGTTGGCTACAGGATCAGATTGATTGGTTGGGTTGATTACAGCATCAAAGGCTGTATCACCCAGGTGTTGAATAAGAATATCAGCTGCTTCATAACACTTCCGTTTTTGGGAAGCAGTTGTGGGAATGGTGGGATCCTTTTCTTCTTCTCCTTCTATATACTTGAGCAGTCCTTTTCTACATAGGTAGCTACGGATTCATGAAGCCCATGATGAGTAGTTGGATTCATTCAGGATAGGAAGATTTCTCCTCTTTGAGTTATCCTCATTGTCAGACATGGTATGTTCTTTTGGTTCTTTATTGAGTTGGGTAGAGAAAGCAGCCTGGACTTTAAATCTGAAAATCAAAAGGCTAAAAAGAATAATCATTAGAAAGAAGAAGAATCACATGAGGCATGGAAACAGCACAAGAAGAAATGAAAAATAACCTAAAAAGAACCAAAAGAGGTAACCAGCTGGGTGTGAAGGGTTAACAGGAGATGAAGCGCCAGATTTGATCTTGAAGAACTCCGGAAGCATTAAGCCAATAGGTGAGTTATTTGAAGGACGTCAAGATATTGCATCTGGTTAATCAGCTGAGTACAGGTTGGTTGGTTAGTAGTAGAAGAGAAGACACAACAAGATGAGAAAGAAGGGAAGGAGAAATAATCAGAAAAGCTACTTAATCAACAAGGAGGACCTGAGAGCCCTGAGGGCAATCACAGGACCTCCGTCAAGCAGTACAAGTAGGAACTATTGCATTCAGGTTTAGAGTGTGTACACCGTTGGGGGGAATAGAAGCGCGGTCACACAGGTATAAAATAGGAAAACAACAAGAAAACAAAAGATGAAAGAAAATAGGAGATGAGATTCAAAGACAAAGATTCATTAGAATTTCAACAGTCTTATTATCCTTTCTCTGTTGTGGCAGATTGTTTACAAAGCCCTGCCACTCCATCATGTATTTTATATACATATTATCTTTGAGCAAAATATACTTTAAACTAAAGGGCCCAAAGTAACCAGGCCTACGTGTTTTCATACTGAATTCCCTGAAGAGAGGTTTTAAAGATCCCCAAAATAATTGTGGCCCCTCTATAAAAATATTAAATAATCAGTTTATCTATATTGATTTATAACAATAAACCATATCAAAACCAATTAACCTTGCAATAAGCTTTGTCCAAATATTTTACAGACTTTTGCTGCATTTATTGGATAATATATTTATTATTTATTCTATCACCTCTGGTAGCTAAAGGATAGCAAGGTTCTTGGCATCAAGGAGGCTGACACTGGTATCTTTATTGACAATGATGGAGTTAAAGGTCCGGTTTGTGACTATGATGATGAGCTCTTACCTTTGCATTTGGGAATTTGTAGTTTTATTTGGGAATATGCTACTACTTTGAAAAGGATTCTATTTTGAATTGAGGAATGTGGCCTTACTGTCACTGGATCCAAAATGGCTGCTTGTTTCCCTGCTCTGGAAATTGTTGGTCATGTGGTCTGCAAGGAAGGAAGAAGGATGGCACCAGCCAAATTCAACAAGATCATCTCTTGGCCTACTCCAATCAATCCCACTGAAGTTAGGGGCTTCCTAGGTGTTTTCACCTATGTTAGAATCTTTATCCCATCCTTATCCAAAATATGTGCACCCTTACTTCGTCTAACCAGGAAAGATGATGAATGGATTTGGACCCAAGAGTTTGAACATTCTTTTCAGTTGCTCAAAATGATGTTTGGAAAAGATATAGTTTTGAAAAAGATTGCTTATGGACCTGGAGCTGGCAAGATCAAGCTGTCTGTCAATTCTAGTTATAAATCTGTTGGGGCTTTCCTTGATCAGGAAGATGAGAATGGTTGGTAACGTCCTGCTCTTTATGAATCTTTGCTATTTTCAGATGTAGAGTCTAGGTATTCTCAGCCCAAATTGGAACTTTGCTGTGTGGCTTGAATGATGAAGAAACTTCAAACCTTTCTCTGTGGCCAAAATTTTGAACTGCAAGTTGATGCTTGATCCATCATTGAGATGATCAATGCTCCTATGACCTGTTGGGTGTCCTTTATCCAGCTTTTTTCTTTTGATATTGTTCATAGGCCTGGGAAATCTTTCACTATGCCTGATGGTTTATCTCAACAACCTCTTTGAGACAATGAATCTGATGTTGGAACAAATTTTGATGAAGAGGAACCTTTAATCAAACCTGTCTTCTCTTTCTCTCCTCAAAATTATTCTGGCTTTCAACAAGGCTTCTAGCTTAAATCAGATCAGTACCTTTTAGCTCTGCAAAAACCTCCTGATCTCTCTGCTAAAGAATTTCAATCTCTTAACACAAAGTCCTCTAATTTCCTTGTCCAAGGCTCTGGGCTTATGAAAAGAGGAAATCCTTGTGCTCTTATTGTTGTTACTATCCCTTCTAAACAAGATTCTATCCTTGAAAGTCTCCATGAAGGTCTTGGTCATTGTGGGGAAACCAAAACTTATCATCAATTATCCAAATGATTCTGGTGGCCATCTGTGAAGAAATCTGTCTCCCAATGGTGTAAGAGTTGTGAAACTTGTCAAAAACGTGATCTTAGGCGTCCAGCTGGAATTTTGTATCCCACTTGGGAGTCCACCGTCTTTGGAAGGATTGCTATGGATGTGGTTCATACTAAGGCAGGTGGTGCCAAGTACCTCATTTTGGCTAGAGATAATTTTTCTGGATGGGTTGAAGCAAAGTTTCTTAAGAATCTTAGCTCTGAATCAGTGGCAGATTTCCTCTATGAGACCTGGAAAATGCGTTATGGCCTGGCCCAATCTTACTCTACTGATGGTGGCTCCAAATTTGGTGGCAAACTTTCTGAAATGATCTGATATCTTCCTGGAAAACATGAAGTTACTACTCCTTATTATCCTGAAGGCCAAGGCATGGTGGAAAAAGGCCATGCTCCTTTGGAGGCTGCACTTGTTAAGCTTTCTGCTGAAAGTGGCAAGCATTGTTGCAAATTCCTTCCTCTTGTTCTATTCTCTGATCAAATCTCAACCAAAAGTACTTCTGGCTCCTCACCTTATGAAAACATCTTTGGCCAAAGAGAAGTTCTTCCTCTGGATCTGGAAATGGAATCTTTCTTGGGTATCCCTTGGGACAAGGTGTCCTCAACTACTGATCTATTAGTTGCTAGATCCAAGCAACTGGAGCAAAGTGAAGATGTTTGTGATGAAGCTTATCAGAAGATGATGGAGTCCAGAGAAAAATCAGTCCAGTATTTGGAGGACAAGCACTCCAATCAAATCAGGAACTCCCTGAAACCTGGTGATCTAGTTTTAGCTTATAATTGATCTTTGGAGACCCAATGGGGCAAGCTTTTCTCAAATTGTTGGAATGGTCCTTACCAGGTGGTTTGCCAAGTTAGAGGTGGATCTTATATTTTGGAGGAGCTGGATAGTACTCAACTGGCCAGAAGGTTCTCTGCTGATCAAGTCAAGAAGTTTCATTGTTGTGGAGGAAACTTGTGTTAGAAGTAAGTCCTCCCAATTGTGCACCACTGGGGTTATTTGCTGTGTTTTTGTTGTAAACTCTACTGTATGCCACATATGTGAGCACCTGGGATGCCTTCTGAGTTTTATCTCTACCAATTCTAGGGCACTGTTGGATGGATCAAGATATTTTCCAACCCTTTAATCCCTCTCAAGATCAAGAAATGGCCAATTTGTTTTCTGTTCAATTACTTTGTATTTTTACTCCTCTTTATATCTTCAAGTTCAAAGATGCAGACTAGGGACAGTCTTTAAGTTGGGGAGAGATGTGGTGAACAATCCGGGACACCTCATTGATTATGGAAATTTTGAATTTTTTTCCTTATCCATCAATACAACTTTAAAAAAAAAAAAAATTGAAATGATTTCCTATTTCAGTTTCCAGTTCTCAGCTTTCCCTTCTGCTAGTTGTCTAGGAAGATCTTGCAATGCCTAGACCCCTATGCCCAGTGTTCAAGTCCTTCTTGCTTTGCTCCTCATCCTTCAGTTCCCTTTATTTTTTTTCTTGCCATACGCGCGTGCGGACGGCCACCAACCCCAATCATGATGCCAATGAAGCTAACACCAACAACAATCAAGACTTGTAGGGAAATCAGATGGATACCAAGCCTGGCAGAATGAAAATCAGCTATCTCAACAATTGGATCTCATGGACCAGTCTGAAAATGAAAGAGTTCTACCAATTGGTCTGGAAGGCCTTAATCCTCAGCATCCGCCTACGCTTCTTGATCTTCTTGATTGCCCTAGGATTCTTGACCTATTTTCTTGGTCCCAAGTTGTTTGGCCCAATCCGTTGTTGTTGGATGTTGATCATGATCCTCTTCTTTTACCAACCTTGTTATCCATCATCAGCACTACCAATCATCCAATGGCCTTCATCCTCAATCTTATCAATCCTCAATCAAACCTCATCACAAATATTGAATATCACTACTACCCATCCCAGGATCCACCGCCTGAGCTCACTGGTCTCCCCTGCGGCTCTTCCGTTGCCCGCAAAGGTCTCTGCGGTTCTGCCTGGCCCCGTCAGCATGTCTGTGGGCCTCTCACTTGCTACTCTCCTGCACGTACCCATCATTGGCACAGGCCGGGGTCTTCCCATTCCTGTCATTCATGAGTCAATTCTTCTTTTTTTTTGAGTTTTTTTTTTGGTTCTTTTTTTCTTTTTGTTTTTTCATGACCAATCCAAAAAAAAAAAAAAAAAAAAAAAAAAAAACAATCTGCCCTATCTGTAAATCTCTCTTTTAAATAATCTACAGACCTCTTTTCTATAAAAGGAGGGGCTCTCCCCTGCCTTTTTCAAATCATCCATGGGAGTGTGTGCATATGTCCCCCCCGTTATCATAGTAATTTGATCCTAATCCTCATCCTGGGTATATCCATGATTGCCCCTTGATGCTTTGAGCCTCCATACTCAAATCTTTGATCCGTCCATCTGTGACCCTGTTCCTTATCACCAACCATAGCCTTTCTGGTTTAAGAGAATTCTATCTGCTGCAATTCTTGAGTGTGTTATACCACTCCTTGATCCCTTTTTGAACCATACTGGTCTTGATCCTTCCTCATCATCTTTCTGGAGCCAATCATTATTGATTGAAGAGGTCTTTCTAAGCTTAAAACCTGTAGTGTTATACCTCCCTTTATTCTTTAAATTTTAATTCTGCCACGCTACTCTTGAGTCCCTTGAGAAGTGTTGGGTTATTCTTGTTTGAATCTTTTGTTGCTTTGCTTCTAGAGCTTCACAAACAAATTGCTTTTCTTTTGTTCAGCCACCCACAGTTATCTTGTACCCTTCAAGTGCTTGATTGCAGAGAGCTGGGAAGGTTCATTGAGAACCAGGAGGTTGGTTGGGATTGAGTTGACCTTTCCTGATCTTCTGCTGACAACCAGAGTTATTAGCTTGTGGGTGTTGTTACTTGCAACTTCCTTGTTCCAGTGAACTCTGAACAGGAATTTGACTCATTTTGTCCAAGTCTTTCCCTCCACCATCTTGCCTCAGATAGTATTGATTCCTTTGCTACCTAGTATTCCCAAACTCATCCCTTACATTGATTCCCTATTTACAAGTTCCTGGACCTCAATTCCGGTTACATTTGAAAATTATTGTAACTCTCAGGAGGGCAGCCTAAACAGCACCTTTCCCCTCTGCAGAACTGCCTGCGGCTTAGCACCTTTTGGAGTCTTACAATGTATGAAATTAACTAACTGAGGAGACAATCTTCAGACAGGCAAGGTAGCCTTTATAAGGTACTCTGATGGTGACTAGATACAACCTGATAGATGGCTAACTACAGCTAGGAAGCAATTATGCAATGAATGACAGGAACAGGATAGGAAAAATTAAATAACAGTGCAGTTTTTTCCAAGGTTGTAGCGTAGGTGCAAGACAATAGAAAATGAGCATACAGAGACATAATGGATGATACAGGAAAGAAATGACATGTGAGTACAATTCAAAGCTACAGATATAGCTTATGCAGGAAAAGGGGCTAGTCCATTTGCAAACTTATACATTTGATTTGGCTATCTAGGTATTGGTGCAAACTAGTGTGATTGCATGACCAAGAATGGAAGGGCTGATGATACCCAGGGTAGAAGAGCAAAGCTCAATTTGATGGTTGACTGGATTACAGTTAACTGAAAATATTTCCAAGTATATACTGAGTTTCCAAGGTTGGAAGGTGGTTACACAAGCCAGAGGTAGTAAGCAGAAGGCACCATTGATGTTGTGCTTTTTTCTGTCATACTTAAGGACTGAGGTAGATGGTATTGAGGGAAAGGATATTGCAAATTGATGAAGACAATGACCCTTAAACTTGGAGTGTGGTGTTAAAGGAAAGAACACACGGAATATCAAATTTGGAGGCTGAGGGGTTTGGCAAGATTTTAGGGTGTGACTACCCAAATTGAGATGATAAAATTTCAGACCTAGTAAGGATAGGTGGGTAAGAAACAAGGTCAGGGATGGATTGGACAGGAAATTTCTGAAAAATTGGGTGTGATGAAGTGGAGGGGCCAGAGGAACAGTGGAAAATTTTAGAGGATTGTGTGAGAGATTTCCAGGGAATTATTTTCAAGGACACTCAATTTTTAAGTCAGATAGGGGGTCTACCTTGGTATGGGAATGTATCCAAAGAGGTTTTCAAAGCTTTAAGTTACTTGGAATGGTTGCAAAGGGCATGCCAGATGACTTTGAAAAAGGATTAAAGAGTATATAGAAGTGGGGAATTCAGGGTTGAGCTGTAATACTGTTGTATGTGATATAAAAGGGCAGTGTATATGAGAGGGTGAGGGGGAATCAAATGATCAAAGAGAAACAAGAAGGTTAATATGTGAGAAAAAAATTACATAGTTTTAAGACCCGCACATTGCAGAGGAATCTCCAAAAAGCTTTCTGTGGATCATTTTCCTTACAACCAGCAATTATTTGTGGATTGTTACAATTTTTTTACTATTTATACCATTGTTTTGCTTCCAAAAGATGGGGCCTTAGTGGAAACTGCAGAGAAAATATTCCAAAAGGGTTAACCAAACATTGAGAAGACCTATTCTATTCCTGGATGGGTTTTCCATGCAACACCTTGGTGGTCTTTTATAGACACAGCCAAAAAAGTGGAGCAAAACCAAAATTTTCACAGGGATAAGCCTCAGGAAAAATAGAAATAGAAACTAGGACAAAAATAAAAACTTGAAGGACCATCAAAAGAGAAATATTTCTATGCAGGTTTCCAAATGCAAAAATCTAATTGTTTGGGGACAATATATTGTGCTTGAGTATACCAAACCTGACCTATAGCCATCAGACTTAATTTTATTGTATTAATATAATACCAATCCTAGAAATTACCTCAGAGTTGAACTCTACAATAAAAATAAAACATATTCACTCAGCCAAACTACCCCTCTATCTTGCATGGTTTAGAAGATACATCCCAAACCAACCAGGCCCAACTCATATCAAACCCAGGTATCACAACCCAGTGAAAGACACATGGATATGCATTGGAAACACTTGATACACACCAGTAAAATCTTAAATCAGCTCCTGTACTATACATACAACCAATCACCCAATCATAGGCTTTGAAATAAACATACAGAAGCAGTATATGCAAGATACTAGATACTCAATTCAGTAACCAACAAACAAGGCACCACCAGGCCAGGGTAAGTGCAAAAATTAAACTACCAAATCAACTTATCTGTAAACACAGAAATATATGAAAGATAGTGCATGCAGTAACAAACAAACAACCAGCCACCATACCAGGGGCAGTTCTACAAGTACATCATGAAATTACCACGTCTGTATACACAGCAACATATGCAATCAGGCTCATGCAATACCAAACAAACCACCAGTGCAAACTCAACTCAAAACTACCCAGAAATATATTCATGAAGGAAGCACACTTATTTCCAAACAAGTAACCAATATCAAACTACCTTATCAGCACTACACAGAAATATATGCAAGGGTTTGAATGCATGAAAATCATATGCTTCCTTTTTTATCAATCAGAAAAAATATCTAATAAACCTGTACTGTTTTTTAACAACAAGCAGAGATGCTTAATTTTAACTCCCTTTAAATTACCTCCACATAGAGAGAATGAGGGGAATCCTTGAGGCCCCCTGGGGGTAGGATATTTCTATTTAAGTAAGACCTCTCTTCCCAATTTTGTTTTTACTATCATCATCCCTCTCATTCCCCCCCCCCCCAGGCCTCTTATCCCTTCACCAATCAACATCCCATCCATTTGTCTTACTCCCCAGATAAAACCTCATCATTGAATCAATAAAAATAATTAAATCAGAGACCAAGATTAAACCTTCATCACCAACCATATGACCCAAACCCATCAGGTTATTGGAATAAGGGTTCTCCTGAGACCTAATCTATCCAGAATCCAATCAAATAAATACCCTTTCCCAATCAATAAAACCTCTACACAGAGATAGGGCACAAGAAAAAAAAGCCACCTGCCTTTTCCCCTACCCGGCCACATGTGGGGAACCCAGCTTTGGAGCCTCTCCTAGTCTACCCCCTTCAAAGAAACCTTATCTCTTTTTATTAAAATATTGGTTAAGATCAAATTTATATGATCAACCACTTGGTGAACCCCCTTCTGATAACCCAATCCATCTGGTATACTCTCTCATAAACCTATCATTCACACCGGATAATTAATCTATTTATGATCTGATACATATTTTAAGTCTCAAATAAAACCAGCCATCAATTCACAAAAGAATATTGTTCAGACTTACTTTATTTTTTAGAAGGGCAGGAAATTCAAAACCACCTTAGTTTACTACTATTCTAAAGGAGTATAATTAATGCTTAATTCCCTTTCAAGGACTGCCAGAAAGTTATTTGCAGAATTAATCCCCAATCCCAAAGAATTCTCTACAGCACAGATTACCAAAATCAGAGGAAGGGCAGAGGCTGGAAAAAGGATGTGTGGCACAAGGTGTGGCTTACCAGGTGCAGATGGAAATGAAGAAAGTACCTTTTTAGAAATTTGAGTAAGTGAAAGTTGTGGTATCAGATTGGGAATTTCATTTTCAGGACGGGGGTTGGCATGAATTCAAGGGTCCAAATGGATTTATATGGGCATATGTAGGGGACCAGGTGGGAGGTTGCTGCAGAAAAATTTTGAAGGAGGCCAAAGATGACAAAAGATTGTGCCAGATAGGGGGTATACTTTGGTGTGGGAAAGTATTTGGAGAAGCTTTCAGTTGCAAAAACATGAAGGTTGGGAAACTTTCCATGATAATCAAGAAGATTTTGGACAACCGGTGGGGAGCGGACCAGGAGTGCAAATTTCAGGCTGTTTTTTCTGCTGTTGCATTTACTATATAAAGTAGAGTGTACAAGGGGATCCAAGGGGGGTTAGGGAGACATGCAGACACAACAAGAGGATTAATATTTGAAGAGACTTGTTCTAAATACAAGAAACTCATAATTTGAGAACATCATGCTCTTCATTGAATTTTTTTACTCAATCCAGACCTCAATCTCTTCTTTGCTACCTTACACTTTTGTCTTTTTCAGAAATTGAGAACAATTGTGGGGACTGTGCAAGATAATTTCAGAGTTTTACCCAGGCACCTGGAGCATACTGAAAGAATTTTTATTTTTCCAGAGTTTGGAACCACACCACATTTCCAGTAGAAGATGAATTCTCCCATCCCAAAAAATCCTCAATATTTTCTGTTTATACAGCTGCTGTAGAGAATACTTTGGGATTGGGATAGGTTTAGAAAATTGCTTTTTGGAAGCCACTTGAGGAGGAATTTAGTACTAATAGAGGAATACTAAGGGTGGTTTTGAATTTACTGCCCCTCTGAGTATTACATTAAGTCCTACAACAATAAAAGACAAGGTATTTGTGGCTGATTTTCAGATGGAGTTGCTACTTTATTATTCTCTATCAGAACTAGGATCAATATGGTCAAGCTTTATAAGGAAGAAATGGCAGCACAGATAGATGACTTTGAGGGTAGAAGATGAGTAATAGAAAGCTTAAGGAAAAAATATATTTATATCTGGTTTTAGTGGTTACTGATGGATTATCTTTTGGTGTTACAGTTGAAAATTGATAAAAGCTAAAGTGGTTGAGACTACTCAGGTTATTTTTTTTGTTGGAATTCTTCCCTTTGATAATTTTACAGTTTATTTTATTGTTTTTGATTATTAATATGGGTGGTAATTTTTAAGAGAGTTGGAAATAAGTATAAGTCTTTTTCATTGATCAGGATAATGGTTGGTTATAACTAAAAGGGGGTTTTTTTATGGTGGTTTATGATGGTTAGCAAGTTATGTGATAATGTTTGAAAATGGTGTTGATGGATGGACAAGGTATGTGCTTATTTTAATGATGGTGATCAAGTTATTTGGTAATGGTGTTTTTTTATGATTATTTTTGGTGATTTATTTTGTAGTGAATGAGGATTATTGACAGTGATGATGGTGGTGGTTGATATATTGGTTTTTAATACATAGGAGGTTTTGTAATATTTGATGATAAGATTTTTTATCCTTCATAATGGTTTAATATTCCTTATAAGGTTCCTAGGTGACTGTAAGGGTGGTATTTTATATAGACATTGGTTATTGTTGATAAATTTCAATATCCTGTGTAAGATTTTAATGTTTCTTATAAGGTTTGTTTATTATTTATAATGGTTGGTATCATTAGAGTTGGTTATTCTTTATGGTAAGGTTTGTTATCCTTTTTAATTTTTTAATATTCCTTAGAAGGGTCCTGGATGATTTTAATGAGAGCAATCTTAAGGGTTTAATATTGATCATAAGGGTTGGAGATTGA
The DNA here is from genome assembly GCA_025617555.3 of Puccinia polysora. Classification (NCBI taxonomy): domain Eukaryota; kingdom Fungi; phylum Basidiomycota; class Pucciniomycetes; order Pucciniales; family Pucciniaceae; genus Puccinia; species Puccinia polysora. The sequence goes on along the minus strand of CM062628.1, from coordinate 47,818,979 downwards.
CTTCCAAGGGCCAATGGATGAGGTTAAGGTTTCTTCATGTTTATAAGGGTTGAGTGGCCACTAATACTGAAACCTGTTTGCATTCCCTGGGGTTTTACCCCAGGTTCCAGGGCTTGGGGTGGCTCATTGAGATTTCCCAAATCCCCGTGGTATTTTTTCTCACCAAGGAACTACCTTTTTTTTTATTTAACTAAAAATCAGATGCAATTTATTCATTTTAAAATATCCTTTTGATTAGTTTCAAAAAAAAAAATGTTTTTTTCTAATTTACTCATAATTTTTTTGCTTGTTATTTATATATATGTGTATTATGTTTTCAAAAAAATAAAAAATAATCAAAAAATAATTAATATCAAATGGGACCATCAAAGGCCTCTGATACAAAGCATTGAGGTAGATCAATATTGCAATTTTTCCTGGCTTAAGTGATGGTCACTTCCAGGAAAAAAACCAACAACCCTTGGAAGGAAATTTCTTGGAAGCTGCATTTGTAGCAGGGACAGCAAATATTTAAATGCCATTTGGGCCATGAATGGAATATTTATTTTAAAAAATAGACCAATATTGCAGGAGTTTGACACCCTCTGGCTCAGGTTCTTCCTTAAATTACTGGTTTGTTTCATCTCAAATTCCCTCTTCTTGACCTATTGGCTGATACAAGGCTAAATCCAAAAAATAGTGGAGCTTGATTGTGTATTATCTGTTGCATTTGGAGTTGGAGGGAAAAATAAATACTCCTCAAATTGGATCACAATTTCAAAAAAAATGGCAATACTTTTTCTAGAAATCATTTCAAAGTTTTCCTCAATTATACTGGCATGAGAAGCCATGAAACTGGTGTTGAATGTTGGATCCGCAATCATAAAAACTACTTAGGTTGGTTTTTTAGTGCATTGTGGAGGTAGCCTTCAATATTTTTGATCATTTAAATGGCTGGGACCATAATTGGAGATTTTTAATAAAGGCTATTCCTGGCTGGATGGAGATGCTTCATGATAATAAAAAATATTGTGATTGCTATTTTTAAATTTGGATAATTTTCTGCACAAAGAATTTTGGTTGCCTTGGATAAGGGTTCCAGTATAGAAATCATTTTTTTGGCTTGATTCCATTCATCAATTGTTAATCGAAGATTTTGGGCTTCCATGCTTCCAAGAAAGGCAATTGCAGCTTTTTCTGCCAGGTTGATGACATGTGCAACACATCCAAGCAGTTGGTTTGCATTGTTGAATCCCCTGATTTCATTGTACAAGTTTTGTTCCATCTTTTTATTGGTAGAAGCTTTTTTTCAATTCTTTTAAAAAGCTTATCTCTTGCATCATAATTCTTGATAAATTCATGTAATTGCTCTGAAAAAAAATTCCCATGTGTTTGCCTGTGAAAGATAAAAAATTATTTCATTTGCTTGAAATTAATCCTCAAAAAAGAGAGAGAGAAAACATACCTTGAATATGAGGGACTGCAAGAATAAATTCCTTAAGCTCAAATTTCTCATTGATTTGATGTGCTGTCACTACCATATATCCAAATAATTGGGGGATTTCAGAGCATTGGTTGTAAATAAAAAGAATTTTTGTTTTTAAATATTTTTAAGCCTGATTGTTGCCTGCATTTAAAGAAAGACCCAAGTGAGATGATTGGATGAGTTCAATCAAAATTTGTTGAACATGAGATTCATGGCCCCAGAATTTAGAATTTAAAATATTTCCTTGGACAATTCTTTTCAAAATGGTGAATGGTAGATCACACTTGGCCATGAAATAAACAAGTGCATTCTTCGGTGTTTCACTATTGAGCTCCTTCTGAAACTTATTAAGCCATAAGTGAGCTCATTAATATCAATTACAGAAGCAAGATAATTGAGTAAAAGAAAACCTTTGGATTTAATTTTCCAGTCCTGGACCACCTCTCTTGATCCATGTGTGATTCCTTCCTTTTCTTCTTCAAAATTTGTGGGTCAGCAAGTTTATGGATTTGCATCAGATGCCCATGTTAATTCTTGATGCTTCAAATTTAACTCTTCTTGATATTAGCAGAAAATGCTTCCTCCTTTGCAAATGAACTTACAAATTGAATTTTTACCATCAACACCTTCCTTGAATTATTTTCAAACCCAGCTTCATTCTTGGTTTTTGCTACAACTAGAGGGGGTTTTTCTTCACTCAGATCATCAAGGTTAGTTGGATTGGACTGGGTTGAGCTTGAAGGAAGCTCAAAGGAATCAGGTGGAGGAGATTTCATTTTTCCTTTCATTTTCTTAAACAATGGATTCAATCAATGAATTATGGTATTTTTGGATTACTGAGAGGTTTTTCAATTGGGTGAAAAGATGTTTCAATGATGATGATATAGAGGAATGAACAAAGGAGGTTACCATATCTTCAATTCACCCAAGCTTGGGGAATTCTGGTACATGTTCAGGGCCTGGGGTTTGCAACAAGCCTCATACCACACCCAACACCCTGTTTTATAGACTTAGTGAAAACTTACTGGGTTTTGATGATGCACTGGGGGGATGGGCAAAATGGGTGGAGGAAGGCCCTCCCTTTATGGATATCAGGATGTGTGCCACCTTTTTCCAAAGCTGCAATGATGGGGGAAAGGTGTTTCCAGCTGATTTGTGGTTCTAGATTCCTAGGGGCTTTTGGAGTGGCCAAATTGTGGCTGACACAGTAGAACTACAGCTCTGGAAGATTCCATGGGTTTCCATCCTGGCTGACTTGTGGTTAAGGCTGGGAAGGATGATTATATAATCTGTTCTAGTATGCAGTTGGTTTGTCAAATTTGTGGTTGGTTTGGAGCTAAGCTGTCACTGGCGTGTTCTGAGAGTTTCCCTGGTATTTCCAGGTGTCTTTCACTTGTTTGTGATACCTGAGTAGGATATGAGCTGGTTGTTTTTGATTTGGACTGTATCTTCTAAACCATGAGAGATAGAGGGGTACTTTTGCTGAGTGGATATGGGTTATTTTTGGTTTATAATCCATTTCTTAGGTAATTTTTAGGATTTTACTTATATTAATAATTCAAAATTGAGTCTTATGGCTATATTTTTGGTTTGGCATACCACACTGTTGTACATCAGTTTCATGTGCAACCCAGACAGGAAGATCTATTTGACCAAGTCTTTGTTCTCCTAAAAAATCTTACTTTGGACTAGATACTTCAATACTCTGTCAAACATGGAACATTAGGTGATTAAGCCCTTCCTTGAAGTCACCCCTCCTGCTCCAAACTCATTGGAGGCCAATTTCTTCAAGTTGCTTTCCCAAAATGTCTACTCTTGCTGTCCCCACTTTTCTACCAACTCCTCCTCTAATTTTTCCCAGTTCTGCCTTCAATATCCCACCATATCTTCCACATCCTCCAAATTCTTTTCCTCTGGTATGAATTTAGCCACCTGTCTCACCTTCCCTTCCACTTTTGAACCCTTACTTTCTGGCATATTCTCAAATTGTTCCACAAATTGGTAGGTTTTTTTTATTCGGAACCAGACTGTTGGATGGTCCTTAGGGATGATCTTTGCTCTTCTGGATGGGGCCTGGTGAAACTTTCTGGGGCTTTCTGGTGGAACTCCCCAGGTTTTAATTTCTCTCAGTGGTGGCAGAGGTAGTCATGAACTGACTCCCAATCACAAAACTGTTTCCAGTGTGGCGCAGAATCATGGAAAAGACTAAATATCTGCCAAGATCCTGCTCTGGTCTGAGAATTATTCTTCTTTTTTTTTTCTATACTTTTCAAAACTCTGCAGTTCCTGCTACTGGATTGCCAAACCCCTTCTTTGTGGGCTCTGTAACTATTCATAAGAAACCCAGAAACTACTCCACAATTCTCAAAAAAACTAGACTATTCTGTGCTTCTATCCTTAATTATAAATGGTCTCTAAGATTTTGCTTTCATAATTCATCTAGTTTTTGAATCCCGCAGTGGGTATGTGAGTGTTTCTCTAGAACCATGGCCTTATGTATAGAACCCTCAAAAACAAGAATAACACAAAGGAAATTAACAGGAGACTCCCTCTTCACCACCCTCCACCCCTTATGCACCTCCACAATTGACTAATACCTGTCATGATCTGCCTATCCCCAGTCTGTCTGCATGCATAATTACCCAATTTTTTTGAAATCTCCAATATTTCACTAGCTGATCCACCAAAACATGCCTACATTAGATGATCCCCTTTGATCCTACTTGGCAGATCCCCTTTGATTTCAGAATTTTGTTTCCTCAACATTTAAAAGCTATTGTCCCAACAATGATGTTCCCAATCCACAATTAATCACATACCCCATATTTGGTCATAAGAAACATACTTTTTATTTCATTAATCTCTTTTTTTCCATAAGCATCCTCCTCTCATCCTCAATCAATACTTTTTCCCAAATCCCAGTCTCTGTCCCAAATAAGGTGATACCCAATTTGTGCTTTGTTTGGTTGCAATTTTCTTCACTGCCTTCTGGTTGCATGTGGGATCCGCATCTGTCCACTGGTTCACCGCTGATCCTATGTCTAAAAATAACCACCACATCCCTCCACAACTTGAATTCTGTACTCAGGATTCTCCACCCATCTGCTTCATTTCCTACCACTCCACTTGCAACCCACTTGGTTTTGTGTAAGTCTCCACCTCTAGCATTGAGCATCTTTTTCCTCTCTGCATCAAGCATCAAACTTTCCCTCACCACTTTCCTTCCCTACTTCTACCCCACAGATATTAATTTATTCTGTTAGCAGTATTTCTGCCTGCAAGTACTATACAAGAAAGGGAAGTTCCTGCTCCCATAATTCTGGCTACCCACCTGTACTTCCTGCCAACTGGGTCACAAAAGGGTTGTTTTTTTGGGGGCTCTGCACCTAGCTCCTCCTAACCTTGTCCTCCTCTACAGCCCCATTCAACTTCTGCTATTCCCAAGTGTTGAATTTTTCCCCAATTGCTGCACCCAATGCTCCCATCCTGTCCACCCCAGATGCCCCTGCCTTCCATGGTCCTCTGCGCTTTCTCCTCCCTACTCAACCTGTGATATGTAATGGCTTTTACTTCTTTATTTTCAGCCACTACACCCCAATACTGATCATTTTCTCCATTCCACCTTGGGCTTCCACTTGGTGCCTGGTAAGTTGAATGCCCCATTGACCTAGGCAGAGGTGCTATCAGGCTTGTTGTTTCCAACAGAGAAGGATGGTTAAAACCTACAAATTTCAAGAAAAATAAAATAAAAACCAAGATAGCTAAAAAATCAAAGAAGAGTTTTCCAATGAGGCCCCCAAATTTGTGGTGCAGAATTATTGGAAAGGCAAAATATCTGCCAAGATCCTGCTTTAGTCCATGAATTATTCTTCTTTTTGTTTTCTATCCCCATCCCAACTTTGCTGTTATTTCTACTGGATTTCCAAACCCCTTCTTTATGGGCTCTGTAAATATATATAAGAAACTCAGAAAGTACTCCACAAGTCTTAGCACAACTTGACTCCTCTGTGCTTCTATCCTTGATGATAAATGGTCTCTACAATTCTTCTTCAATAAATCAGCTTGTTTGTTAATCCCTCAGTGGTTACATGAGTGTGTTTCCCTTGAATTATTCTGTAACCATGGCCTTGTATACAAACCTCAAAAACAAGAATAACACAAAATACATTAACAGGAGACTCTTCTGAACCATCTGCCACCCCTTATTCAACTCCACAATTGACTGATACCTGTCATGATCCCCCCAGACCAAGTCTGTCTGCATGCATAATCACCCAATTATTTTGAAATCACCAATAGTTTGATAGCTGATCCACCCCAACATGCCTACCTGAGAGTATCCCCTTCAATCCTCTTTGGAAGATCCCCTTTGATCTCTGAATTTTGTGTCATCAAAATTCACAAGATATTTTCCCAACAATAACTTTCCCAATCCACAATTCATCAAATACCCCATGGTTGGTGATCAGACACATGCTTGATAGTTCAATAATATTCTGTTTGACAAAAATTATCCTCTGCTTGTTGTAAATCTGTACTTTTGAAAAAGCCCAGTCTCTGTGCCAAATAAGGTGATTCTCACTTTATGCTTTTTTATGCTGCAATTTTCTTCACTTCCTTCCAATTTTGTGTGGGATCCACATGTTTCCACTGGTTCATTGATGAGCCCATGTCTAAAAAAAATCACCACACCAGCAGTTGGTATGTGGTGTTCTGCATGAAGTTAGGCATAAAATTTTCCATGATGAGTGGAGGGAGTAAGGGTGACTATATAAAAGAAAGATGGAGGAAAGAAAGGCAGAGAGCCACAGCTTAGTGTAGGGTGTAAAAGCAAAAAATTCCCCAATGAGGACTCCAAATATGTGGTTTGGTATTCTGGAATAAGGGTTTTTCTGTCAGCTCTGCTCCAAATGTCCAGGTAACTTTCCACAATCAAGCCTTCACATGTCCCACCCTTTATGCATCCTTCAGTCAGATAAGCTTCTTCCCACAACTGATAGCCCTTCCAACTTCTTTTCCCACACTGAGGTAGATCCCCTATCTGGCATCCCTGTCATATTTGGCATTGTTGAAAATTGCTCCAAAGAAAAATCCCAGTGTGGCTCATGCAACCACCCTCTTCTTCCTCTGCCCCCTTGACCTCATCCTGCCTGCAATCCCAGCATTAACTCACCCAATCCAGTCCCTCACTTGCTTCCAACTGGCCTGTCTATTGAGGTAAAATTATTTTTTTGTCCCCATCTGGTAATGTGCCCTCCTGCTGTGCACCTCCTGTTTGACCTCCACCCTTCCTCTGTGTTTGGTAATCCATGCAATCTTTTGTTCTCTGACCAATTAGCTTTCCACATTTTGTAACACACATTGTGTGCTTTTCCCTTCTGCAGATCCCAAACTTGTTTATTTTTTGTAAATGTTATCTCTTCTTAGCCCAGAGAGCTTCTAAACCATAACTAGTCTGTGGTTCACTTCTGGATTGTTTCTATGGAAGACTACCACATTGGTGACAAAGAATAGGTGTTTTGATAGGGAAAATGAGGTAAATCTTGATGCAAAGACTTTGTCTCAGAAAGATGAAAGAAAATATGAAATCAACTAACTGAGGAAACTATCAGCAGTTAAAATGGATTTTCTTTTAAGATAACCTACATTGTGACAAGGATGGATAGATACAACCTGATAGATGTCCTCTCTAGCTAGGAATACAGTCAGGTTGCAGTGAATGTTTGGAAATGTGATATGCTAAATGCAATAACATCATCAAGTTACAGGGTAGAATGAACAACATACAATGATGAAAATGCAACTGTCAAGTAATAAGGAACAATGGGATGATAAGGAAATCAGATGAATGAATGTGATTGTTTGCGTTTGGGTGACAAAGTAGAAACAAGTCCTGAGAATAATAGGTCTGGTTATTCAAAGTAATTAAATGATGGAATGGCTATACAAGGTGCAAACTAATTTTTCAATGGTGCCCAGATATTCATTGAAGTGGCAGCTAGGTTCAAATTCCATAGCTTACCCTCATTTGGGAAGTCCAAGGGGAACAGACCCCAAGTGCAGAGTAGATTGGTACTAGTTGTAGATTATGCTGCAAAAGGCATGTTTGATTACAAGTAATGACTGGGTTACAAGAATGGTATGGTCCCTTGTGTTGATGCCCAATGTAGTAAGCAGAATGCACTGAGTGGTTAGTGTCATCCTGGTGTCACACTATTAGACTGAGGTAGATGATACTGAGGAGAGGGGTCATGTCAAAATTGTGATTAAGCAATAGCCCTCAAGTTCAAAGCCTGGCAGTGAGGATGAGACAATGAATCCAATCTGGGCCATTGTTGAGGGTAATCTTGAATTCAGCCTTTTGAACTTGCTCAAGGATGAGTAATTTAAGATTAATCTTCTTCCCCTTACCCATCTTCCCAGTCTAAACTAAATGAAAGACCTGAATTGGAAGCAGTTGCAACTTTCAATAGCTTCATGTACCACTAATTAAATGTTTCCTTCTCTTGCTCCTCTAGTTTCTCCAAGATCCCTCCTACCTCCAAGACAGAGTACTCATAGTTTCATCCACACTCTGAAAAAACTTACAAGTCTTTGTGCTCTTCTTCAATTGCATTTGATGATTTTGTGTTGTGTGTATTTCCCACTTAACCCTAGTTGTCACTTGGAGTTTTTCAGGAAAGAACCCATGTACATATGTAAATATGAATAAACATTGAGAGGAAAATGCCCATCAATCCCTAGGGCCCAGAGTCATCCCAAGCTCTTAAAGAAGGTCCAACATCAACGGTCTGGTAACTGCTCTCGGCACTGTGATATATACATCGATCGACCTTCGGAAACGACAGTAACCGCTTGGTGTGAATTTTTTTGATGAATTTTCAAACTACCACCGTCCCTCAACTCACATATCCTGCGGTGCTGTTTCCGATCGTTACAATATCGGGATGTTGGACACTCCCGATTCAGAACTGATGTGGGGAATGAGCGCATTATTTGCCGGGTCAGTCCTGCCAGCGAGTTCCGACCCTTGCAATTCAAGTAGGGCTTGGGGGGCAGTGGGGCGTCGGAGTAAAGCTTGGTGAGAGGGCACCCACCACCAGGCATGCCTTACCGAGAACTCATTTCAAGTTCAACTGCGGGATGAATCACGAAAGGAAGAAGGATGACCCAGGGCTCTGTACGATCGAGGAGGAAGATGAATAAATAAATAAGATGAAAGGAAGAATATTCAAAATCCTGATCGTTATGCAGTTTGCTCCTACTTTTGATTCAGCACCGGGTTGCGGTATGTTGGATTCAGAGTCAGACGTTCAATCGAGAAACTAGTGGTCACTCCACTCAACATGATCACTCTCCAGAATAGTCCGCTCATGGGTGGGCGGGGGCGTTTGGCAGGAGGCCGAAATGAAGACCATAGTTTGCAAGATATGCATTGTGGTTACGTCACGAAGGGTTGTGCTTGGATTGGGGCACCCTGGACTTGACATCCATCCATTATTTTTCGAAAATGGGATAAGTTGATTGGCTGGGGTTGGCCTGGCCTGAAGGCAGGTGGTTTCCCAATGCATGTATACACGCACCAACCGACCTGGGCACTGTCTTGTGCAGGTGCTCTTCCAATCACGGTCGATTCAGCAGCGAAATTCCACGTTACACTCTGTATGCACCCACACGCCCACCCACACCCACATCAATATCAAATACAGTAAATCCGATCGGAAGAGCTCACAAGTCGACCGTCCAGCGCCGGGGGTCTTTTGATAGCTTGGTGTAGTTGTGGTCGCGATCCGGGTTTCCAAGTGGACGATGCAAGACGTCAGAACGTGGTAGGAGGGTCATAGAACCGCGCGGAGACTGCTCTCTCCTTGGACCGGGGGCTTGTCTTGTGGTTCGAAGCCTGCGTTTAGTCAGCCGTTTTTTCGGGGTTTCTGACTTTTCCATCCCAGCCTGGTGCTTGAATTCCTCTCTCCCCGCCATCCCCCCCCGACGCCTGCCCGCTCTCGAGCCCCCAGTCGGGTGTATCGGCCCCCTGCTGCCCCCTCCCCCCATCCATCCTCCGGCCTCCACCTCCACCCTCCGCCGTCCGCCCACCGCCCTTCTCTCGCTGCCAGGACCAGTGTCACCACCCAAGTCAGCCCCAATTCAGCCCAAAGTAGCCCCCGAAGGTCTCGAAGGAAACCTTGAAGGAGACTTTGGTGAGTATCTCAGAGATCCTGTTCTATTCCTTCAGTCTGCCCTGGGTCATCATCTCACCACTGACCTCCTCGCCATCGATTCCAACCATCCTTCGGCACCTCAGCTCTGCTATCAGGTCAGTCCAACCTTAATCCGACTCTAATCATCATTAACTTGGTGGATCTTGTCTCCTTCCTCGCCTGCCTCGGATCTTCCTTTGACCCCTGAATGGCTCTTTCTGCCCCAGATACTATCTTCCCAACCTCAGGTCGATCGATTCAACCCATCCTCTCCAAACATGTGAGTCTTCTTCCTGTTCGCAAACCCAACTATCGATGCTGATCCCCAATCTGCTCGTCCTTGTCTCGATGATCATCCTTTGATAGGTCTGACGATGAGCAACACAACCAAACCTTCGAGGCTGCCGGAGCTGGTAAGTCCTTCAACATCTACCTCTCACCATCGTTCTCTGGGATTCACCTCGGTCCTACCGATTCTCTAAATCGATCTTTCCCTCAGGTGCCTCCCTCACCTTCCCTATGCAATGTTCGGCCTTACGTAAGAACGGGCACGTGGTCATCAAGGGCAGACCTTGTAAAGTATGCCCCACTTCATATCTTCACTCCGGTCTCCATCTTTCCCCCGATCCCCGATCCCCGATGAGACCCGCCGACTTCCGACATGATCGGTCGACCTATTGTTTCGCAGCCCTGATGTTTGTTCCATGAGAATCCGTGTTCGGCTGTTACTGACCTTTCCTGCGTGCTGTTCTCGCCTCTTTGCGGCTAAGATTGTCGACATGTCCACCTCCAAGACCGGTAAACACGGACACGCCAAAGTTCATTTAGTGGGTATAGATATCTTTACCGGTCGTAAGTACGAAGATATTTCCCCGTCCACCCACAACATGGACGTGCCCAACGTCAGCCGAACCGAATATCAGCTTGTGAACGTCGAGGAAGGTTACCTCAACCTTATCACTCAAGATGGAAGTCAGTCATTCTTCTCCATTCACTCGTTTGCCCCATCTTGTTTATCTACCGGTTTCCCCCTCGCCTAAGTAACCTGGTTCATGCTTCTTCCTTGTCCCAGCTGCCAAGGACGACGTTAAAGTCCCCGATGGCGAAATTGGTGCTGACATTGTAGCCCAATTCGAAGCTGGCAAGGATGTGAGTGCCGCTCCCTTCTTCGCTCTTACCTGCTTATCAATGTCGATCTGATTTTCCTTCACCTGACGATGGGCACTTCAATCGCATCAGCTCTACTGCACCATCACTGCGTAAGTTTGCATTGTGCACTCAATACCGATTTGCGTTCACTGCCAACACGGAAGTGCTTGTTTTTCCAGGGCTATGGGCGAGGAAATGTGCCTTGCCTTCAAAGAAGCCCCTAAATGTAAGCTTGGCTGACCTTTTGTTTGCTAAGTTGCTCTTGCTGGGATGCTAATCGTCTTTTGTCTAATTGCCCATGAAATCCCTATTTGTCATATCAAAGCATAAACAATAAAACTAGAGAACTTAATATTTACGTATTCTTTTCAAGCCCTTGACATCCGTTACCCCTTTCCCCTTCAATTTCCTTCTCATTTGCACCGTTTTATCACCGCATTAAGAAATCGAAGAAATGAAGACGCGACCTCCCTTTTACTTGTATCTTTCTTTCGTCGTGACCGTACGTATACGCAACACCTTGTCCTTCCTTTACCAAAGTTGGTCGCCCCCTGTCCTCGTTCCAACCAAACGTACGGTTATCAAGGCTCACGTAAAACATAATCGAGGACGGAAAAATAAGAATGAATCTTTTCTCTTCTCTTTCCCCCATGCTTGTCTATCTTTTTCAACCCCCCGAAGAAGAGCGAAGAAAAACCAAAACCTTTTTTTTGAAATTGTTGTGAATGATCCATGATCACTGACTCACGAGCTTTCAGATTTCTATCGACTTGGAAGAGTCATGCTGGCTGCAATAGAATGTTCTTGGAGCTTTCTCACTCATTCAGTCCCTATTTCCCAAATCTCAGGCCTTTTTCCTTTCTATTTGCGCCTTAGTCTTCAATCTCCTACGGTTCTCTGGATAAATGCCACATCTCAATCATTGGTTGATAAATGAACTTTTCTCGGTCGACCCTCAGGAGTTGTTGATTAGTTGAGAAGCATGTCCGAAAAAGAGTCAAGTCAGGAAGGATTAACATCAATCCGCTAGGCTAGTGGAAAAGATATCTAGCTCGTCCTGACTCGATTGCGGTCGAATTGATGGCATCCTGGTGTCCCAAGTTGCTTGTTGTTGGCTGGGTCTAGGGGGACTTATTCGACTCCCGTCCCCGTCTGTCATCATATCGTGAGATGACGACATATGAAACGTTTTCTCGGCGGGTGGTAGGGAGGTCGGAAACCATGAGTGCTGCCCTGAGTGAGAGCTTTGCCAAGGAGGTCCTGAAGCGCATCCGCTTGGGCTGCCAACCACGTGTGCCCATTGGCAGAGGGTGCATATCTCGGAGTGGAACTCAGCGATTCTTTGATCAAACCAAGATAAACGAGCTCAGCGTTCTGGGTGGCCTACCTCACACCATACCAATGGCTCGCGGGAAACCTAGTGGTGGAGGGTGGTCGAAGCTCATATGTACAGAGGGGGGGGGGTGGAGAAGTAAGTCTTCACACTGATGTGTGAAATGAAAAAACCAGGAAATTTTTATTGTTCTTGAAAAATAATCTGAAAATGAATGAGTTCAATCAAACCCAAGCTGTTTTGGATCAAAATGAATATGACAAAGATTAACAATTTCTTACCCTTTATTGTTGAATATAGATGAATCTCTTCCTGAAAAATGAAAGATTATGCTCAGAAAGTTTTCAGATTTTTTGCTCAGTCATTTTCAAGATTTGATATTTCATTTTATTTGGATTTTTCTTTTCTTTTTAAGGTGTCAAATCATTATCAGATCAAGATGATCCATTTGCTAAAGCATTTTATTTCATTTGAAAATTTGAATTAGTTTTCAAGCAATGGGATGAGCCCCTTCTCAAAACCAACAAAATCAAAAATTTTCACAAAATTCTGGAAACTCTAAAAAGGGAAACATTCAAATTAAATCATACTGCAGAACTCAAATAGCTCCAGGAATATTTTCTGCTTGAATTTTATCAGTTCTCAGATACCCATCTTGATTATTTAATCAAAATATTGTCCAACCCACAAAACAACCACATTAACCTCCTTTGCTTTTCCCATGAATGGAAAATTAAATATCACTATTTTTGTTTTTTATAGAGCTAATCTGATTCTTCCCTAAAATTAAATATATTAAAAATAACACAAACTTCAAAAGAGTGGCTTCATTTTTTTCTTTCTGAAGCATCTATTTTGGGAGATTTTCTAACTTCTTGTATTATTTTTCAAAAAATGATAGTTGGATTATTTGAATCATCAATCAATTTACTCCTTAAAGAACAGATGCTAATATAAATTATCAAACAACTTAAAATAAATGTATGGTTTTTTTGGACTGGAAAATTTTGGCCTTGAAAATGTGTCTAAAAATTGAACTACTGAGTTTGGCCAATCAGTGGGAAGACTAACTCCCCGCCCCCTGTACAAATTTCAAACCAGAGCAAGGTCCTGATGATGATGGTGCACCAAGAGGACTAGAAGAAAGAGGAAGAAAGCAGCATCAAGGCCTCATATTGTGACCTTTAGATGACCAAGTTCTTATCACCTTTTGATCAAGCTCTGTTTGAAAAATTACTACCACCATGACAAATGATGAGGATGAGGATGGGTGCTTGATTGATCTCCAAAACCACCCATAAATGTATAGATAGATAAATATATAGTTCTCCTTTCTCTTGGATCATCATTGATCTATGAGCATTCCAATTAAGGACTGAAAATGTGCCTCATTCACAGTCAGAAAGTTAAGGTAAGGATGAAAGAATCCATAAATGAGTGCTTCAATTTGGGCTCCAACAAAACAAACTGCTTTAAGTTTTCTAAGGTTTCTCTCATCCTACCAGATTGGCCTTTCCATAAGGAGTGAAAACAGTTAGGGATAGGTGTCTAATATTCCAATCAAAATTATGTCAAGCTTCAGGCTCAATCAGCTTAAATTAGTTTGTTTTTGAAGTTTCAAGGAATTTCAAGTTGAAATGAAGTCAGTTAAACATTTTATTCTACTTGGCCTCATCCAAACTGTATCCCAACTATCACCCAGATTCTATGTTCTTTTCTTTAGCTTTGGTTTACCAGACCATTCTCCTCTAAACTTTCATTTTTTCATTTTTTCATTTTTTCATTTTTTCATTTTCATTTTCATTTTTATTTTGTATTTTCGTTTTTTTAAAAGAAGGTCAGGTCCTAATCTTGAGTTATTGCCAACACCTTAACCTAAGCTTTGTTTCCATGAAATTTTTCATATGTGGAGACATATTACAATCACCAATATAAGTGTTTGATATACTGATAAAAAACCAGAAAATTGGCCAAGCTCAAAAGAAGTGGATATTAAAAACAACTCCAAGTGTACAAAAGAGGTGATTTCATACTCTTGGAGAAATATAATCCATTGAAATATTGCCTCCTAAGCATATGCACAATTTTCTTGTAATTCTATTGATTTTGATCATTACTATGATAGAAATTAAAAAAAAAATTAAAGAATGATAGCCCCAATGTGGGTTTCTTTTTTCTGATAATAATAGGGTGTATCAAAGTTAAGCAAACCCAAAATTTCTTAATGGTGGGTTTCAACCCAAATTGGCAATTTCAAACCCACCATTAAAAATAAAAAAAACCCACTTATTTGAGATCAGATGTGTCAAAGTTAACATGAAATAAGTGGGGTTTTTCAATTAAAGTATAAAAAGGATTTCACTGGCTCAAAAAAACATCATTCCACATCATCACCCCAGGTTTCAACCTCCAACATAATCCAAAAAATTATACCTCCAACCTCATTGGAAAAATTTGATTTTCATCTCTCTCATCACTTCATCACTTTCATCTCTTTCTATCCTCTTTGCTTCATGACTCTCACCCCCTCATGATTTAATCACTCTCACCTTGCTTCATCACTCTCATCACTTTATTGCTTTCATCACATCCATCCTCTCATTGCTTCATTTTTTCATCCCTTCCTGAGCAAACCTCCCCCCACAATTCCACCCAATCAAAGCAAACATCCCCCAGGAACTAAAAATCCAACAATAACCCCCAATCAGGTTCCAAAGGCTCAAGTCAGCTTGATCACATCATCCTGGGAAACTGGCTCAAAATTCCCTCCAACTATGACACTTGCTTTGGATCCAAAAATGAAACACAAGTTCTCCAACCTCCATCCTATAATTTTAATGGTTATCTCTTTGTTGGAATTCTTCCCTCATTTTTTGTTCAATACTACCTGTTTATATCTTTCTATTTTCCACCCTCTTTCATTACAAAAATCACATTCATTACTATTTAACACTCTATCAACACCACCATTATCCTATAACTGTCACCACTCCATTCCAACTTCATCTCTAAAACCATCACCATCACCATCACCATTACCATTATCATCACGATTACCATTACCATCACCATCACCATCACTATCACCATCACCATCACCATCACCATAACCATCACCATCACCATCACCATCATCATCATATCATTCTCAAACATTAAGCTATACCATTACCCTCATCACCATCATCATCATCATCATATCATTCTTCCCCATTAAGCTAGGCAACTATGCCTGAGGTCCTTGTTGCTCCTCTTAAAATAGGCTATCATTCCCAATATCATGCTAGGCAACTATGCCTGAGGTCCTTTTTGCTCCTCTTAAAATGGGCTATCATTTTCCCATCTCATATCCTGACAAGGTGGTGTATTGTCATTTATTACTAAACTCTCATATCTCTATCATTCTCATATTCTCCTCTCATTTCTCATGAATCTCTGGAATGTTTGCTGGTCTTGAATTGGTTCCTAAATTTTTCAGTTAAGGTGGTGTGTTGTCTTTTTTATTTTCAAATTCTGTAACTAGCAAATTTAGTTACCTTATTGCTATCTTACTGTTTTCATTATCTCATTACCCATGTCTTAGGCCCCCTCTGGGGCTCTCTAGTTGTCTCTAACCTGCTGCCTTAGGCCCCCTTTGGGGTTCTCTAGTTGTCCATAAATACTGGTCCTTCCCTTGGACCATGAATGAAAAATCATCTGATTACCAGAAAACTAAACCGGAGTGTCCCTCCCTCCTCTTCAGATCAGTTCCACTTGACTATACAAGTACTTTCACCCCTTCCTTGGCTCTTTGTAGCCTTATCAATACATCTCATTTGGCTCTTCAGTAGCCTACCATACTCCTTCCTTCTCCAAATAACCTTGCTACTCATATTAAAACTTTTCACTCTTGATGGCCAACAAACTAAAGAATAAAACAAAGGTAGGCTGGATCTTTCATCCAAACAGATGAGGAAGCAATTCAGGAACCATCCCAACATTGCCCCTTTAGCCAATGTTGACAAGCCCTATTCTTCCCCTGTCTCTGTATGTTTCCCAAATCATTTCCTCCCATCCACATATGGTTTGTCCACTGAGTTTGGTGGGGTCAAAAACTCAGTCTTTTTTTTGTTAAACCATGGTTGGCAGGTTCTCAAAGCTGAATTGCGGTTAGTCAACCACCACTTGTCAGGTGGTCAACCAATGGGGGTGTGCCATCAAATTGGCTGTGGTGGCTTTCAACTGAAGCCGCCAAGAGTTTGGCATTTACAGGAGGCCATCCTACTGGTTTTAACACTCATGAGGATAAAAAAAGCAGAAAAACCAATTATTTTTTCCCTGAGTTGATCATAAACCATGCTGGGTTGATGACCCAAAAAGATTGGTCCCCCTTGGCTATTTCCCCATAAACCCATTTGGTGTGGCCATCAACCACAGCTTGTCACATGACCAGCGGGAGTTAATCACCAAACCAAACTCACTGGATTCACTATACTACAATTGGGGTGAGGATCAAGAAGGAATTCAATTCATTTTATAAGATTTAGAGGGTTGCAAGCCCTCCTCCCATTATTTTCCCTCCCATGCAATTAATTTGCTTGAGGTGAGGATCAAGAAGGGATTAAATTCATTGTATGAAATTTTGAGGCTTGAAAGCCCAACTTTTTCCACATCTCTGTATGTTTGTTAAGACGTCTCCTCTCATCTTGTTCCCTCCCATGCAATTAATTTACTTGGGGTGAGGATCAAGAAGGGTTTAAATTTGTTTTATAACATCTGGAGGGCAGTGGATGTTTTACAATTCAAGATTGTGTTGCACACTATAGGATTTGAACCCATGAACTCAACGTTGGTGAGTGATGCTTTAACCACTAAGCTAAGTGTACCGTTTCCAGATAGGCAAATGTAACTGTCAACAAGTGTACCTTGGATATTCATATCATCCATTGGGTCTCATCCCCAGGAAATAAAATCCCTCCATCAAAGGCTGCCACCTGCAATCAATCCATTGATTGCCGGTGGCGGTGTGGTGCCCCATCCTGGACACCCTGGCCAGTGCGGAGAATTTAATTTTTTTTATGATTTTTCATCA
The DNA here is from genome assembly GCA_025617555.3 of Puccinia polysora. NCBI lineage: Eukaryota > Fungi > Basidiomycota > Pucciniomycetes > Pucciniales > Pucciniaceae > Puccinia > Puccinia polysora. The sequence goes on along the minus strand of CM062628.1, from coordinate 47,801,763 downwards.
TTCATAGGCATTATTAAAAAAAAAAAAAAACCATCCACCCCACTCCCATCTCACCATCATCCACCAAGACATTCTCATTGACATTGCCATTGCCATCCTCAATCATTCCAAGCCCATCCCACCACCAGGCTTGTAGACAATTGATTCTTCTTTGCCGGTCATCATCCTTAACCGCTCCTCCAGCTTCTGTCTCCAATTTGCCCTGCCAGCTGCCCTGTGACCAACCTTGCACCAACCTAACAGCAAGGTTGATGCCAACTTGCAACGGCTGTCATTGCCGTGCTCAACCCCATGACCAGCCCCTTGATTGATTTCCAACGGCTGCAAACTCACATTGCCGTTTGCGACCGTTGGAACCCTCCTTGGTTGCCTGTTGACGCTTGCGCACGAGCAGCTTTCTACCCCACATCAATGAGCCAAATCAGGCATCCAAAACGTTTCCTAAGCCGCCGGTGGAGGCCCCACTTTTGAAAGCTACGCGTCATCCCCAGGTATGATCTAATCAGCCTGCGGTTCCAGCGGGCTTATTCAACTCTCTTGGCCACTCATCACCTGATCATCATCCCGTCCCTCACTCTTCCCAACCGGTTGGATTGGATCCTCCAACTCACAGCCTCAAGCTCACTGGTCTCCCACGCGGCTTGCCCGTTGCCCGCGCGGGTCTCAGCTGTCTCCCGGGCCCATCAGGATGCCCTTGGGCGTCCCTCTTTGGGTTTCTTTTTCTCCAAGTACTTGTTTGTTTCTTTTTTTTCTTTTGTTTTCTCATGATCTTGATTCTTAAAAAAAAAAAAAAAATTCCGCTCCCATTTGTAAATCTCTCTTGCAAATAGTCTACAGGCCTCTGGTCTATAAAAGGAGGGGCTCTCCCCTGCTTTTTTGGGGCATCATACATCAGATCATCAGTTAATAGAATCATCCATAGGGGTGTGTGCCTGTGTCCCCCCATCATCATGAAAATTGAATCCCGATCCTTATCCTGGGTATATCTCTGATTTCCCCCTGATCCATTTTTGACCCTAAGTCTTTTCCCCTCTGTGGCCTGATCCTTATCACCAACCAATAGCCTTGCTGGTTGAAGAAAAATTCTGTCTTTTAGAATTTTTGAGTGTGTTATACCACTCCTTGATCCCTTTCTCTGACCATACTGGTCCTGATCCCTGATCACCTTTCTGGAGCCAATCACGATTGATTGAAGAGGTCTTATTAAGCTTAAGACCTGGAGTTTTATACCTCCCTTTATTTTCTTTGGAGTTGCATTCTGCCAGCCTATTCTTGAGTCCCTTGAGAAGTGTTGAGGTTATCCTTGCTTCAAAATCAGTTACTGTTTGATTTGGAGCTTCTTAAACATTGTGCTTTGTCTTGTACAGCCACCCTCAGTTATCTGGTACCCTTCAAGAGCTTGATTGCGGAGAGTTGGGCAGGTTCATTGAGAACCTGGAGGTTGGTTGAATTTGAGTTGATCATCCCCAATCTTCTGCTGACAACCAGAGTTATTAGCTTGAGGGCCTTGTTTACATACAACAGCTTTTGTTCTTTGAACTCTAGGAGGACTTTAACTTCTTTTGTTCAAGTTTTTCCCTGCATAATCTTGTCTCAGATAGTGCTGTTCCATTGCTACCAAACTATTATCATCTTTATCCTCTACTCCTTGATTCCTCATTTACCAGTTTCTGGACCTTGATCTTGGTTACATTTAAATATTTTTGTAACACTCAGGAGGGCAGCCTAAACAGCAACTTTCCCCTCCACAGAACTGCCACAGCCTAGCACCGTTTGGAGTCTTACAGCGGCAGGCAAGGAGCAGGAGGAGGCCACCAGAAATCAATAAATAAATTTCTGGCAGTGGAAGAGGAGGAGGAAGCCACTGGCGGCAGAGAAGGAGGAGGAGTAGGCTTCCTCCCTTTATCAATCAATCAATTTCTGGCGGCAGAAGGGAGGAGCAGGAGGAGGCTTCTGGCAATTGATCAATTGATTGATGGCAGTGGCAGAGGAGGAGAAGGAGGAGGCTGCTGGTGATCAATCAATTGATTTCCAGCGGGGGAAGAAGAGGAGGAGGAGGAGGAGGAGGAGGCCACTGCCCGCAATTGATCAATAAATTGCCGGAGGCCAGAGAGGAGGAGCAGCAGGAGGCTTCTGGAAATCAATTGATTGATTTCTGGAAGCAGCAGAGGGGGAGGAGGAGGAGGCCACTGGTGGTGACAGAGGAGGAGGAGGAGGGGGGGGGATTTACCTGGAGGATTGAGAAAGGAGGTGTGGGGGGACCTAGAGGTTTAATGATAAAAGGATCAACAACCAATGAGGGGTAGGAAGAGGAGGAGGATGAGGAGGAGGAGGAGGAGGGGGGCTTACCAGGGGTGCTGACCAAAGGAGGAGGGGAGGTGTTGGGTGAGGTGGTGGTGATGGGTGAGGTGGTGGTGGTGGTGGTGGGTGAGGTGGAGGTTATGGGTGACAATTTTTGGTGAAGAGGAGGAACGAGTGGACTGGTGGTTAAAATTTAAGTCAGCTTTTTTGTATTTTCAACTTACTTCCCGGAATTTTGATTAGACATGTTGAGAAAGATGGTGATGTGATGTGGGGTGATGAGATGATAAAAAGATTTGTATGAAGAAATGGAGATGTAAAGCAATGGAGATGTGAAGCAATGGAGATGAGATGTGTGTGATGCAATGAAGATGGGATCAGTATGGATTTTCTGAGGTGGAGGTGTGGATGGGTGTTTTGCATGGGATGGATGGTGGATGGATGATGGTGCATAAATGGCTGGTTTGATGTTTGAAATCTGCCATGTTCATGAAAGAGGCCATTTTGAAATACATCAGTTAGGGGTTATGTGTATTTCAGAAACCTGGCATCAAAAATGGCGGGTCTGGTCAACAGAAATGGCTGGTTTCTAATGGCAGTTTTTCCAACTTTGATGCACCCTATTTTAATAAGAAATAAAATTTCTTTAGGTAAAATATAATTGGTGTTTCAGTGAAAATTGTTAAGGGCTCTATCATACAAAAAAGATTGTTATTGAAACTGTTTTGATAACTTTTTCTGTCTTTTTTTTATTTAAAATACCAAAAAAAATAAAATAAACAGAACATGCAAGCGGCCAAAGTACCTAAATAATTTTTTGAAACTGGCCAGGGGGTCTTAAAAAATAACTCCCACTGTTTTATGATTTTTTTTCAATTTATGTTTACATTATTTTGCTTTGATTTTTGTTCTAGTTCTTAAAATTTTTTTCAATCCTATCTTTTTTTCTTTTAATTTTCATTTTATTTTAACAACGGTGAAAGTTTTTTTGTATTTTTAAAATTTATTTTGGTGAGAGTGAAACATTTTCTAGAATTTTGATGTTTCTCCTTAAACACTAGCTTTTCCTCACTACTAACTGTTTTTGTGAAGCATCATAAAAGATTCAATTTGAGGATACTCACTGCATGGGTGTGCAATTGTATATAGTAGGGTAGTACCAAACATTTCAGCTGGCAGAACCCAATATGGTCCAGTGGCATTCCCCCTCCAAGTTTGTTAAATTCACAAAAACAGTATATTTAACCCATGCAGACCAAGGAAACACACATTTGTGAAAAATGTCATGGGGGTATAAAAGAATTGTGTGTTTAAGAGTAAGGGTCATGAGAAAAATAATGCTGTTGATTTTTTTTTGATTATTGATTTATTTTGAATTTTTGACTTTTATTTTTATTTTTTTTATTTTATCTTTTTAGGGCATTATTTTTCTCATGCATCCAACCCTTCATTTCAGGCATTTTGTTGTTAGTGCAAAGTTGCAACCCTTTGGTATTTCATGAAAAAATCTTTTATTTCATGCAACTTTCAAGAATTCATTTTTTTTTTGAATTCTGAATGCGCAGCCCCCTAACAGGGGTTCTTAAACCCCTAAAAAAATATTTGTTAATTTGGGAGCCAGTAGAACCACCTCAAAAATGCAATCAAGAAATGAAAGAATTCCGTAAAAACAGATTTTTGCATGGGTTTTTGGATCATCATTTTGGCTAATTTTGTTGTTTTTTTTTGGTTCTTTCAGCTGCTATAAATTTTGAAAAAACTTCAAAGAGTCTTCTAATGTTTTTTTTTATCATATTTTTTGGATGTATCCTGTCACCTTAAACAATTTGGTGATGTTAAATTCACGGCTCCAACTGTGTGGTAGTCTTGTAGGGCTCTACACAGCTCAAATGAGCTGTGGGGGCCCAACGACGACTACAAAGGTCCGTTTCAAACACGCGCAACCCCCGGGGGGTTGTGTAGGAGCCGTATAACCCCCAGACATGGCTCAAATTGGCCGTGTTTGGGGGTGCATGACCCCCCAGAAGCCGTGCTAGAATTTTAGGCACCCCCTGGAACACACTTGGGTCCTGTCAACCCAAATTCGGGATTGACACATACTTTGTGGGACTTTTTTTCCACACCTAGAAATCCCAAAGTGACATTAAAGTGAAAAACAAGTGAAATTAAAGTGAATAATCATAAATAATATAAAAATCTGCAAACAATTCTTTCTCAACTCAAAAGTGAGCAAACTTTGTTTGATCAATTGAAAGTTGGATTGGATACTGAAGTATACCATTGCATTCTTTTGCATGGAAACAGTGGCAAGCCCTCCTTCTTTTGACATGGCTGTGTGGAAGGTCTACATTAATAGTTCTATCAACAAAGCTTTGGAAAAAGAAAAAAAGGATTTGGGTAATGAAACATTGGAAGCCCCGATTGCATCCTCATCAAGGGTGACAATTGAGGAACAAAATGATTCACAAATGGACATGACCGCTGGTTGTGAGTAACATTTTATGTTACTGGTCTTTGCCATATTTAATTTGATTGTAACTGATGGACTGAATGCAATCAATATAACTATGTAACTATGGCAGATCCACTTGACCCACCTCCCTTGAGAGCTTTTCCTACCAGGGCAGAGGAACAAAACTATTTTCAAACATGGGTAATGAAGCATGGTTACGCTTTAACAGTTTTCAACTCAAAGCGTGACCAATATGTGGATTTAGCCTGTGATAGACATGGTTCCTATTCAGGAAAACTTCTTACCAAAAAGTCTAGAAAAACTCACACAATGAAGGTTGGGTGCAAGGTTTTAATCCATGCAAGTTGCACAAAGGCAGACCCCTTGTGGTGCCTGTCCTACAAAGAAACCCAACATAACCATCAACCATCTGAACATCCCTCTGTGCATCCTCAACTGTGGAGAATCTTGGGGGTGGCCTTAGACAATCTAGTAGAAGGCATGAATGATGGGCTCAATACGTTACAACTGAAGAGAAACTTGAGCAAGATTGATGGGCGGGATTATGTTGATGACCAAACAATCTATAACACTAAGCAGAAGGTAATGCTTGCAGAACTAAATGGAAAAAGTGTTATGGAGGTACTCTATGAACAGCTTGAAGAAACAAGTTGGATTCACCGGTCAAATTTCAGCGGAGAGGGTCACCTGGAGGCCCTGTAATTAGCACATCCAGAGGCAGTAAAGCTTTCCAAACAATTCCATCATATTGCTATGTTGGATTGTACTTATAAAACAAATAAGTACAAAAACCCACTATTGCATGTTGTAGGAATGACAGCCAATTGGAAAACTTTCACAAAAGCTCTTGTTTTTATAACAAAAGAAACGTTTGAGTTCTACAGTTGGTCTGTAAATGCATTAAAGAAGTTGCCTTATGATCCTGAGAGACTTCCAAAACTCTTTGTGACAGACCATGAAAAAGCTCTGATTTTTGCAATTGAAACTAGTTTCCCAGAGTCATCAAGACAATGTTGCACTTGGAACTTGTCTAAAAACATACAAGTAAACTGTAAAACGCGCTTTGTTAATGAAGTTGAAGGATGGGAAAGCTTTATGAATCTGTTTTCAAAGTATGGGGCCTCAAAGACCAAGGAGGAGGTGGAGGTCAATGATGCAGAACTCAGAGTAGGTCCAAATTACTGCTTCTTATTCTTCCTAGTTTTGGGTTCTGACCTTTTGACTTGTATAGTGTTTCTTGAAAGACTATACAAGTCCATCACTTTATAACTCTCAAATTAAGTTAGGGACAGTTCTTCCACCTGAACTGTTACCATTGGGTTACAAATTGTCTTTAGAGGCAATCCATCTTGTTAGGGAACAATTTGAGAATTTCAAACGTGATCATGATGGCAAAGTCTGCACCAAGTCATATTTCAAGACTATGGGTTTGCCCTCTTCCCACCATATAGGTGACCGTCTAGAATTCAGAGGATCCGTGGTGCCTGAAGATGTTCATCCTCAGTTAAGGTTGGACTATGACCCTTGCAGTTCTAGTTCTGTAAGTTGGCTCAAGTTGGATTGTTCAAGTTGGATTGTTCAAATCACTATGTGATTAATGCTTTTTGATTAATGAATGCTAATTCACTAATTGTTGATCCTTTTGAATTTTTCCTGTGCAATTTCAATGAAATGCTAAGCATTACTCAGTTACGTGAAAAAGTCAAGACAATGATCTTGGAATCTCCAGATCATGAGCAAAGCTGACTAATTAAGTATATCATTCAGAAGATTACAAAATATTGATCCAAACCAAGACTTGAACCTAAAGTCTTACAATCAAGTAGGGGCAGGCCAAAATTGACAGATACACGGCAAGAACCATCTTGGTTTGAGCTTGTTGAAAAAAAACTCAAGGGGTAAAAAAGAACTAGAAGGTGTCACAACAGCCCCTGGCGTGCAAGGGGCTGAAGGCACGGGCACTACTGCTCACAGAACTCAGGATAGAGACAAAGAGATTGATTGCATATGAAGAGTAGGTGTAGCGTAATGACAATGAGGAGAAGAGAAATCCAGGAGTAGGGCTCTGAAGGATGTGGGTAAGGGAATCCTGAAGGAGTAACACCAAGGGGATAGGTGAGATGAGTACGGTAGGCTGGTTGGCTTTCTTGTGCTGAGATGACACCTATTGGATGGGGGACTAACCAATAAGAAGTAGTATACTAATTCCTTGGGGGGAATTAGTCCAGGAGTAGAGGAGAGGCCAGTATATGTGAGAATTGGGAGGAGGCCTTGAGGAGGGATGACTGTTGATGGTCTGAGAGGCCCATGGCATTACATGTGTTGACCAAATGGGCTGGAGGTTGTAGCTTGACAGATTGAGTATGGGCCTGTCCAGGAATGTCATGTACTGGACTGGGTTATGGGTTGTCCAGCCAGGAGTATGTACTATGGGTTGACTGTGTACTTCTCCTACCAGATAGAGTTTGAAGGAGAGATAGAGATGAACCAAGCCATAGAGAGGTGGAGAGTATGCCTGGGAGATTACCTAGGGGATATGCAGTATGTAGTGGAAGGTAGATTGTACTGTGAGTGGCTGAGGGTTGAGTGTGAATGAGGGTTGAGTAAGGCTGAGTCGAGTTGTGGTTATGACAGAAGGGCTCCAAAGAAGAAAAGACGAAAGATTGTAAGTCTTTTCTTTTGGGATATGTTAATTTTTTGGTTTAATGAACTTGGTTACTAACTAGTGATGAATTGTTAGTCAAATTCTGCAGAATCTGAATCTGAATTTCATAGTTCAGAGGAAGAGACTGAAACTGAATTGGGATCACTTAATTTGGAATCAAAATCCTCTTCAGAGGAAGAGAACATGAAGAAAACCTCAACCATAAGCTCATCTTTGGTGAGTTTTCATTTCATTGATCCAATTAAAGAAATGAATACAATTTAGTTTTAATGATAGGAACCAAACGTGAAATACCTCAATCAAATACCCAAGAAATTACATAAGTTCTTGGGTGAGGTTTGGAATCCAATTGGAGATGGGAATTGCGGATTTAGAGTCATTGCTAAATCTCTTGGTTATGAAGAACATGGTTGGTTTAAAATTAGGAAGGAAATGATTGAAACATTAGAGAAAAATAAAGCATGCTACATTAAGATGCTTGGTGGTTCAAAGGAGGTTGAAAATATTAAAAAAAGACTTGATGTTGAAGACATCAATGAAAAGATTCCCTCCTCAAAATGGCTGGCCAAATTGGACTTGGGTCAAATTATAGCAGACACATATTCCAAACCTATATGTTTAATTTCATTGAAGTCATGTGAAACTTATACTCCAATGAAAAATGGTGTTACTGATCAATCAGATCCAATTTTCATTTCCTCTGTAAAAAATAACCACTGGGCTCTATTATTAATTGAGGGAGAAATGATTCCAATCCCGCCCATTGTAGCAAAAAAACGTTCCTTGATTTCTAAAAAAGCCTCTGGTTGGGTTGATCATCTCAAAGATCAACTGCAAATGTATTCTATATTGTAATAGAATTTGACTTCATTTGATCATTGGGTTTCATATAAATTGTAATTCTAATGCAGCTAGCAAGTTCTATTAATATAAAGGGTTATCACATTTTGAACATCATTATGTTGAGTGTTTTAAGTTAACATCATTATATTGAGTGTTTTTTATGAGAGTTTAATGATAATTCAGTTCAACTTGTGTTGGGCTGATTCCATCAAAAGCTTAACTTATTTTAAGCTTGGGATGGGATCAGCTTAACACAAGTTGAACTTGTTTTTTTTTGGTGTTTTCACTTTAGGGCTTGTCAAAAGACTTGTATTTTTTTGGGCACTTTTACTTTAGGGCTAGTCTAAAGACTTCTTTAATTTTTGGGCACTTTTACTTTAGGGCTAGTCAAGTTGAAATGACTTTAGGGCTTGTCAAGTTAGTTGTATTTTTCTTGGTGTTTTTACTTTGGGGCTTGTCAAGTTACTTGTCTTTTTTTTGGTGTTTTTACTTTAGGGCTAGTCCAGTTACTTGTGTTTTTTTGGTCTTTTTAATTGAGGGCTAGTCAATTGGATAGTACCAGTTTTTTTTTATGTTGATTTATTTATGTATTTTTTTGTTTTTTTTTAACCAAAAAATGAACATTCTTTGATTTTTTGGTTGATTTCTGTTTTTTTGGAAGGTTTATTTAGTTTATGGGCTGTGTTAGTACCGTTTCATTCCTTTTACTTTTTTTTTTGCTCACTGCGGTCTGGTTCCATGTGGAACGCCACAGGACTACATTTGAGCCGTGTACAACTCCACACAGATCAAATGTAGTCCTGTGGAAGTCAACACGGCGGCGGCCTGGGTTGGGTGGGCTGCACAACTATGTGAGCCGTGGGGGGCTGTACATTGCCCATTTCAAACCTTGTGAATTGTTCAATGAGCCTTGAATTTAACATTACCCCAAGGAAAATAAAAGGATTTAAATGTCCAAAGAGAGATTTGATTTTTTTGATTTTTTGTGTTTTTTGGAGGAATTTTTTAAGGTGAAAGGATACATCCAAAAAATATGAAAAAAATATTAGAAGACTCTTTGGATGTTTTTTCAAAATTTATTCCAGCTGAAATAACCAAAAAAAAATTACCAAAATGATGATCCAAAAACCCATGCAAAAATTTGTTTTTATGGAATTTTCTCATTTTTTGATTGCATTTTTGAAGGGGTTCTAATGGCTCCAAAATTACCAAAGATTTTGGTAATGTTTTCAAGAAACCCTGCTACGGGGCTGCGCAGTCAGAATTCAAAAAAAATGAATTATTGAAAGTTGCATGAAATAAAGTATTTTTGCGTGAAATACCAAAGGGGCCCAACCAGGAACCAACATCAAAATGCATGAAATACAGGGTTGGATGCGTGAGAAAAATAATTCCCTAAAAGTAAATTCTCAAATCCTATATTTGAGAAGTTTTTCATCCTTGAAAAGAAGTCTTGCATGAGTGATAGAAGGGAAAAGGACATGTTAGAACCTTCAATGTTCAGTTTGGGACTTGCATCAGTCATGGATTACCCTTTTATTTGAGTTTGGTTCAAATATGAGGGTACTATCAGTTTCAAGAAAAAATTCCTTCTTTTTGTAATTATTTTCCAAATTTTCAGAGTATTTATCCTCTATTTTATTTTATTTGTCCTATTGTTTAAAGTTATTGTCCTATATCATATTTTCATGTCCTCCTTTTTACTATTGGTTTCCTGCAATGAAAAAAAAATGTACTTGCCTTAAAAAAAGGCTTTCCAGTCTTATAATGTTTTTGTCCTGAATTTGGAGGTTTTCTGTCCTCCTGTTAATTTTGGCAGACAATATTTTTTTTGTTCAAAGAAGAAAAATTGATTCTTTTTAATTTAAATCAAAATTAAATTTTCTCTGGCATAAATTACAGGAAAATAGTTATATAATTGAGTAAATGAGCAAGTAAAAGAAAAAAATAACTTGAGAAAAAAAAGGAATTAAGTAAATGAAAGATAAGGGCTACAATTGTTGATAATATTGCCAGTCATAGGTTGCATATCACCACATGATTTGTAAAAATTTTGGAAATGAGTGGAGCACTTTTGTGCAACTTCTGGGGTGAGTTACTGTTAAAATACGTAGGAAATTACATGTGTGCCACGTATAAGTGTAATCCAAATGGGATTCACATAGGGGCTTTTAGGGCCCATTGGAAAACCACACAGACTACACAGGGCCAGGTGGATGTCACAGATTTGGGGAAAACTGGCCTCAAAACATGTGAAATAAGTCATTTGGGACATGGGCCATTGCAGGCCCATTGGGCTGGATGGACCACCACAGCCAAACGGCTTTTATGGGAATCATTGGGTCCAAGGCACATTTTGGACATACTTGGCCAGCTGGGCTTGCCCGCCAAAGTAGTCATTTTGTGGTTTGGGGCTGGGACAGCCCATTGGGGCTGTTGCCCTTATTGTGGCCTGTTTGGGGCTGCTGTTTCTTGCTCATGGCCCATTGAGGGGCCCAAAGGCCCAAGCGTGGCCGTTGTTGGGGGGAAGAGGGACTCATTTGGAGTCCCTCCACCCCAGCTGGTTGTTGCGGTAGCGCAGGAGCCGCCACAGTGGCAAGGAGGGGGAGCAAGGTTGCTCCCCCCATCCCCTCCCCTTGGTTTTTGCAATTGGGGGGGCAAGATGACCAGGCCGGTTGCATTGAAGCAAGTGGAGGTGGTGGAGACTTGATCACCCTACCAACAGGCAGGTGCCATTTCCCCCTTGGTAAAGGGGCCCTTTACCAAGGGGGAGGAGAAACAACTAGGCTGGTTGCAACAAGGCAACCGGAGGTGGGGGGGACCTGACCACCCTCCCATCATCAAGCGGCACTCCCCCCCCCTTTACCAAGGGGGAGGAGCAATGGGCTGGAGGTTACTTGAACACCCCCTAGCAAGCTTACCATTAGCAAAGCCCTTTTAAGTTATGAGAGGATTAATTAATTGACTTGATTAATTTCCAGGAGCTTTGTATTAAAGATCAATTATCCTAAAGAAGATAAAGGTTTGTTGTTGATGATTTGAAAAGGAGAAATGTTCTTTGTGAACAAGTTTAGAATAAATTTCTTTGTGCAGATTTATTCATGATTTCAGCTCTGAGCACAGTGGCTCATGGTAGAACTAGTCATAAGGTAAAGGACAAAAACTGTGAGAGTTTTATCTTAGGGGCCAAGACTAGAAATTAATTTTCCATTGATTTTGCAGGGCCATTCAGCCCAATGTTTCTTGGAGGGGAAAAGTACTTCATCAATTTATTTGATACAGAAACTAATTTTGTATGGGTGAAACCAAGGAGATCAAATGATCAAACCACAGATGAGATTTCTGTAATCTTCAAGGTCTGGAAACAGAATGGTTTGATGAAGGAGATCAAGGGGGTAATCACTGATGGAGGTAATGAGTTTGTGAGTAAGTAATTTGAGCATTTTTTAAGTAATTATGGTATCACTCATATTGTTAAAACTTCAAGTACTCCACAAAATAATGGAATAGTTGAGAGAATGAATAGGACTTTTTTGGATAAATTCAGAACTATTATGGCTCAATCTGGTTTACCAAAGTTCTTATGGGCTGAATTGTTATGTACAGTTTTTCCATTGCATGATTTTGTGAGTTTTAATGGGAAGAGTCCCCATTATCAGTTTTTGAAGCAAGAGCCCAAAATGTCACACCTGAGAAAAATTTTTTGTTTGGTGTATTATAGTTTTAACCATAATGAGGTGATTGGAAAGTTGGATCCTAGAGAAAAAACAGGGTTGCTTTCTGGTTATGATTTAATAAATAAGTAATATAGGATATATTGTCCAGAATCTAGAAAGTTTATCCATAGTAGGGATGGAAAATTTGAGGAAAGTACCTTTCCACTCAAGACAAGTGAAGATGTTGTTGTTGATAGATCACAGCAAGAAATAGCATTAGAGGCTATTTCACAAGCAAAGGCTGAGGAAAATGTAGTTCCAGATGAAGAAAAGATGGCAGATGTGCCACCAGAGGGTTCAGTACCCGCTTCAGAGGAGTCTGTTAATTCAGACCCTGATGAGCCTCCAACTCCTGTTAGAAGGAGTTGTAGGATGAGAGTACCAGCTGATAGGTATGGGGAATTGAAGCCCCATTATGCTTCTGCAGATTATTAGAAAGATAAATTCAGGGAAAAATGTAGGCTTAATGAAATTTTGGAGTTGAGTTCAGAGATGGGTAACAGGGTTAACACAAATAGCTATGGCCAAGCTATGAATTATGATTAGAGAGCCAACTGGAAGAAAGCTATTTATAAAGTGTTTGATTCTTTGGAGAAAAATAGTGTTTTAGAAGTGGTTAAGCAGGATTTATTTCCAAAAGGAAAGACCATTTTGGGTCTAGATTATTGTTAAATAAGAAGTTTGACACTAATGGGGTTTTGAAGAGATCCAAGGCAAGATGTGTTGCACAAGGCTTCAAGCAGAGAGAGGGTATAGATTACCAAGAAGATTTTTCTCCAACTGGAAGGTTGTCCACCTTCAGGTATATCATTGCTCTAGCAGTGGAGTTGGGAAAAGAGATCAGACAAGCTGATTTTGTAACAGCATACTTGAATGCAAAACTTGAGAAGGAGGAGAATGTGTATATGTCAGTTCCTGAGGGTTTTAGAGACGGGTTGGTTGACACAAAACCAGAAAACATGAAGAAAATCTGCTGAAAAATTTTCTTATCTGCAGATCAAGGGGAGTATTTCCTCAAGCTGAAGAAATCCCTGTATGTATTGAAGCGGTCAGCTAGGTCATGGTATAACACCATGAGTCAGAAACTTGCAGAGATAGGTTTCAAAATTAGTGAGGCTTGTCAATTTCTATTTTTTAGAAAGGATGCTTTACTATTTGCTTGGGTGGATTACATTATTATCATTGGAAATGGTAAGGATAAAGTCATGGAGAGACTCAAGAAAGAGTTTAAAATAAAAGATCTTGGTCTTGCACAACAAATGCTATGGATAAGGTTACTAAGTGTAATTATGGGATCAAATTAGGTCAGAGACATTATGTTGCAGCACTTCTTAAGCAGTATGACTTAGAAGATGCAAAGGATTTTGGTACTCCAATGCAGTCAAACATCCACTTGGAGAAGTTCACAGATGAAGAGCATCTGGAGTTTTTTCAGTCAGGGAATGATTATAGGTTGTATATTGGGTTGCTGAATTATTTAGGACAGTGTACAAGACCAGATATTGGATTTTTAATTGGGATTTTATCACACAACTTAGAGAAACCATGCATGAGGCACTGGGTAGAGTTTAAGAAGGTTATGAGATATCTTATGTCAAGGTAAGAGGCTGAATAAAAGCATAATTCATTAGAAACAGATGAGTGAAGAACAAAGGACGTCAAAATTATGAACCTGAATAAAAGCAAAACAATGTGGTTACAAAAAGGGAAGGAAGGAATAAGGACCAATTGTTGGAGCAGCTTCAGGTTTTGGGATTGTTGTCTTGAGTTGAGGAAGTTTGAGTCTTCAGGTCTTGAAAAGTTGCCAAAATGACACCTTGAGTAAGATGGTGTTGAGTGGAGGTGGAGGACCAAAAGGGTGTCCTGAGGAGCCTTCCTCATCAGCTCCCGCAGGCTATTTGAGTTTTTGGTTGGTTTGAAGAGCTGTTTGAGTAGATTTGAAATAGGGTCTTGGCACCCATGGCAAATGGAGTCTTGGAACCTGCGGTGAATTTGATATGACAGAAAGTAAAGGAAAAGACACAACAAAAGAAGAGTAGACACAAAGTAGTCACAAAAAGGAAAAAAATAACTGACACAGACAGGCAACAGGAAAAGAGGGGAAAAAACATAAGAGATTGTGTAATAAATTATCATCAACAAGTGGTTTTGTATTCTTTTTAGGTAAGAACCTAGTGTTGTGGATTTCCAAGAAGGTTTCAGCAATAAGTCTTTCTTCAACAGAGGCTGAGTATAGATCTTACTTAGTGGCTTCACAGGAAGCAAAGTGGTTGAGAAAGGTCTTAGAGGATACAAATAAGCCACAAGGGTTTTCCTTGTTGTATTCTGATAACCAGAGTGCTATTGCATTGGCCAAGAACCAAGTGTTCCATTCAAGAACTAAACATATTGATTTTCACTATAACTATATACATGATGTGGTTAAATGAAAAGAGATAGTGTTGAGGTACATGCCTACTGGAGCAATGATTGCAGATATGATGAATAAGGCATTAGACAGAAACAACCATCAAGGCTTTTTCTCTAATATGCAGATGTCACCCCTTTTGGATTAAGGGGGTTTGTAAAAATACGTAGGCACTTATTTGTATACCACATATAGGTGTAATACAAATGGGATGCACATACAGGCTTTTAGGGCCCATTGCAAAACCACACAGACTACACAGGCCCATTTGGATTTCACAGCTTTGGGGAAAACTGGCCTCAAAAAATGTGAAATAAGTCATTTGGTATGCAGGCCATCACAGGCCCGTTGGGATTGATGGGCCACCACAGCCAAATGGGCTTGTATGGGCATCATTGGGTCCAAGGCGCATTTTGGACATACTTGGCCAGCCGGGCTGGCCTGCAAAAGTAGTCATTTTGTGGTTTTGGGCTAGCAAAGCCTGTTGGGGCTGTTGCCTGTGTTGCGAACTGTTTGGGGCTCCTGTTTCTTGCTCATGGCCCATTGAGGGGCCCAAAGGCTAAAGCGTGGCCATTTTTGGGGGGAAGAGGGACTCATTTAGAGTCCCTCCACCCCAGCTGGTTGTCACAGCAGCGCAGGAGCCGTCAGGGTGCCAAGGAGGGGGAGCAAGGTTGCTCCCCCCATCCCCTCCCCTTGATTGTTGCAACTGGGGGGGCAAGATGACCAGGCTGGTTGCCTTGAAGCAACTGGCGGTGGTGGGGACTTGATCACCCCACCACCAGGAAGGGGCAATCTTCCCCCCCCCTCCCTTTACCAAGGGGGAGGAGAAACAACTAGGCCAGTTGCAACGAGGCAACCGGAGGTGGGGGGGACCTGACCACCCTTGCACCATTGAGGGGCGCTCTCTCTCCCCCCCCCCCTTTACAAAAGGGAAGAAGCAATGGGCTTGAGAGGACTTGACCACCCCCTAGCCCGCTTACCATTAGCCACGCCCTGGGGGTATTGACCTCCAGGGCTCTGGTGGGGGGATTTGACTGCCCCCTCCAGGCAACTGCCAGAAAGATGGGGGGGGGTGGCATATTGGCTGGTTACACCTCCCCCCTGTAAGTTTGAGCCTGGACCCAGGGGCTGGTTTCATGAGGCAACTGGCAAGTATGTAAGGTTGCAAGGGCTAACAGGACCGGTTGTAACAGACAACCGGCCAGGGGATTGAAAAGCAAGGGGGCTGGTTTAGCCCTGTGAGGGTGGAAACACCAAATTTTAAAAGAATAGGCTTGTTGTAAGGGTACAGAGACTGACACCATGCGGGCTGATGTAGCCCAAAACAAGTAACAAGGCTTGTAGAGCCTGTAGAGCCTTTTTAGGGCGGAAATTCTGCCTTATCCCCTGTTGTATCATGTTCCCAAAAGAGGCCAATCTTTTCTACTTAAGGGGCCCTTCTACCTGCTGTTTTCCATCCCATCCATTTGAAACCATCAAATACATTGTCTGTAATAGTGCCGCATTGTGAGAGCCCATTAGTTAGTATAGAAACAAGATGTCCAGCATTTCTTTTGATTTAATTACTGCTCCTCCTGCCACTAAGATAATTTCTGGCCATATTTTTCACATTTCCCGTTCAATAGCCTGGTGGATTGCTTTTTCAAGATCTTTCTAGCTTTGAATTTCTTCATGTTTGACTTTGATTTTGATTCTGTTGAAAACAAGCCTTATGAGGTTAAGCATGGGAGAGTATTTGAGAATAAATTTGATTTTGGTTTTTTGGGTTGAACCCTTCATTATATGGAGAAATAAATCAAAATCTTCCCCAAAAGGAATTGGTGCATTGTGCACGATAATAAGGAATTTTGGTGGGAATTTTTCATTTACTTGGAGAAAAAAGTTGGCAATGTTGAGGGAAACTGTACCACCTTTTTTTACTGCCCTTGTTCAGCAATTTGTAACAGATGATGCCCAAATTTTACAGAGCCCCAAAAAGATTGATCATGCTTGCCCTGGCATTGGTTGAATAGGAAGCTTCCTGAAATGAATAAAAAACAAAGAAAAGAAAATAAAAAAAAATGAGAATCAATCAATATCAAAAAGAATAAATTAAGCAAATAAGGATGTATCAAAGAGAAAGGACTTACCCAAAAGTGAGAAACCATGATTAGGCTGAGTCTGATAATTGAAACCAGACTCATCAATAAATATTAAGTTCCTTCCTAAATAAGTGACACCATTGAGAAAAAAATTGTGTTGATGTTGTGGGAGGGAATCCTCATTCCACTTCAAAGGCACTGGAGTTACCATCTTCTAGGTAATTTCAAGACTTTGAAAAACCTTCTGGATTGAGGGTATCAAGATATAAATTTCAAAATTTTCCTTGATGTGGCCAGCAAGGCCCTTCAAAACCAATGACAGATTATCTTAAATATGCATCAAAGTCAATGAAATGATTCCCTGGGAAATATTTGACTTTTTTCCTTGCCTGGCTCTTGATCAACCTTCATTTAAATCTCAAGCCTCACCTATAATCATTCAAACTTGATGGTCAGATATGCCAAAAGTTCTGGCAAAATCCACTTTAGATTTGCTTTTGTTGAGGACTTTCTTTTTGACAAGGTTCTTGATCTTGAAACTGATTGGTTGATGTGGTTTCCTTGCCTGACTGATTTGGGATTTTGCTTTCTTCTGGTTTTCTTTTTTCTTTCCAGGTTTTTAAAGGCCTTTGATAGAGTTAGTTTGGAGATAAGTTGGCAATGAGATTCTTGGATAGCCAAGGAATGGGCCTGAATTTTTTCTTGATATTTGCAAGCTTCATCTTCATAACCCTGGGGAATCTTTTTGTCATTGATTTTTTCATCCATTTCTATACTTAGGCAAATCAAAACCAAAAAAGGAGAAAAAAGATATTAAGTAAATAATTAATCAAATGGAAAAGTCCACAGAATATATTTGAGGAGAAAGGGAAATAGGAAATAATCAAATACCGCAATGATGTTGAAGTTCAATGTTGAAGGTCATTGTAGGAGGTTGATGTTGGAGGTGAGGGATGTGGTGTGAAGGCCTGCGGTCTCATTTCTGGTTTGAGAAAAAACTAGACAGGAAACCTGATACAGGTTACCTGTCACATGAAAAATTGAGCAAAAAATTTTTCCCTTGCACATCTGGGGTCTTCCTCTGGCTGTCTGGCCTTTTCAACATTTTGGACAGCTGGAAATGCATGACAAAAACTCTGGAAAATTTTCTTGAAACTAATAGTATATGAAATAGCGGTTTTTTTGAGATTTAATTTCCCAAGGATCATTCCAATTGGGATTGAAATTGATCAATTTGGAATTGGAAGCTGATTTATTTAACATTTCTGAAGTTTAGGAACAATTATGAATTTCCTTCTTTCTAGGGTTTAGGGTTTAGGGGTTAGAATTAACTGTTCAGCTTTTAAGGTTGAGGGGTTGGGGTTTAGGGCTTAAGGCTTAGGGTTACTTCTGCAACCTGTGGTGATGTAAAATAGGTTTTATCAAGATTTTTGAGAACCAAGTCACCCTAAAGTTTTAAATTTCCAAGGGTGTTGATGATGCTTTTATTGATATTTTTCAAGTTCAGGAGGAAAATTTTGTAATATCAGATAATTTAAGATTTTTTTTCCCATTAAAATCAAAAATTCCAACATTTGGATAAGATGCATTTTAAATTGGTTATGAAAAATTTGAAATTTTTTGGATTGAAATGGAAGTTGAGAAAGCTAAGGAGCACTTGAATTTGATTTTATTTATGTGAGAAGATGTGAAATTTCCAAGGGTGTTGATGATTCTTTTATTGATATTTTTCAAGTTCAGGAGGAAAATTTTGTAATATAAGATAATTTAAGATTTTTTTTCCCATTAAAATCAAAAATTCCAACATTTAGATAAGATGCATTTTAAATTGGTTATGAAAAATTTGAAATTTTTTGGATTTAAATGGAAGTTGAGAAAGCTAAGGAGCACTTGAATTTGATTTTATTTATGTGAGAAGGTGTGATGATTTTTCATAGAATCCCAAAATTTGGTTCTGTTTAGAAGGTGAAAATATTTTAATGAAGTGACATATGTCTGATTATTGAGTTTGGCAAGGATGAAGCCAAAAGTATCCAGTTAAGGTTTTTTATTAAATCTTTCTGGTTCAGTTAGTTTAAGGCAATTTAGAATTCTCTTCTAGGAGAAGATATTCAAAAGATTTTAACTAAATATTGTTGAATATAGACCTGTCTTCTGCATCCGGATCACACAACCCTGATAGGCCCGGCCCGCTGAGGCCAACAACCCATCAATTCACTCAATTTCATCCTCCTGCATCTTGAATGATTCTTCTCATCTTAGAAATCAACTTCAGCTACTCACCATCATCCTCCAAACTCATTTTCAACAACTACATTAAGACCGCAACATCCAAACAGATCAATCAATCAATTCGCGCCTGACTGGCCTACCTGGAATGAACCCCAAGACGGTAAATATCTAACTCAGCCCACTCAGTCCCAGAAAGCTGATTAACACTCCTGAACAATTACCAGACCAAGAAAGACCTCCAGCGCATGGCCCAGGGGTTTGTCACACAGACTACAGCTCCATCCAATTGGTGCAACAATCATTTCTCAACCAAGTAAACTTGATTTTCATGTGTCCTACCATCTGTCTGATTTCTTTCTTGTTGCAGTCTATAATGCTCAATGGAAACACTCCTACCTCAACATGCTGACAACCCGAGTGTTCAAGATTAAACTTTTCTCACCTGTTTTTCTATTTTTCATCTGCCATGAGTTCTCAACACAATGTTCAATTTCTCATTAGTTTGTTTCTTGCACTTGAAATACAAACAGTGGTCCTGTTTCTCCAACAATTTTTTTCTCACGGTTTAAAGCTGAAGCTCACAATGGCCAAGTCAACTGCAAAACCAGGACCAGGGGGA
The DNA here is from genome assembly GCA_025617555.3 of Puccinia polysora. Classification (NCBI taxonomy): domain Eukaryota; kingdom Fungi; phylum Basidiomycota; class Pucciniomycetes; order Pucciniales; family Pucciniaceae; genus Puccinia; species Puccinia polysora. The sequence goes on along the minus strand of CM062628.1, from coordinate 47,782,426 downwards.
GACAGAAAATAAGAACAATGACAATCTTGACCCTTATCAAATCAACTCCATTGCTGAATGAAGACAATTATTTGATTTGGAAAATTGAGATGGAGAGTTTGTTTGAATTGAGGGGGATTCCAGAAATTATGAACAATCAGGATGAATCCGTGCAACTGGAATACAAGATCAACAGAGATATTGCTCCGTTTATCCTGGCTAATCTTGAATCTGCTACCCACACCAAAATCATCAAGCCCAGAAATGCATGTAACGCAAAAAGCATAAGGCTTTCCACAAAAAATTTCTTTTCCTGTTCCCAATCAGCAAATTTAGCGCAAATTTTCAATGCATTTCTATATCTTCCATTCAGCAAAGAAAGAATAGACAAGTTTGTCACCAAGATCCAAAACCACATCAACAAACTGATCAAAGTAGTAATAGAGCTTCCTTGAGACATCCTTTCTTACCTAATCCTTTTCAAGTTTACTCCCAATCTCAAAGCTATGGGAACCCATATCATGCACAGAGACAGAGAAATAACTGTCAACCAAGTCCTAGATCATATCACCCAACATAAGAACAAAATCAGCGCAAAGGGAAGAGATCAAACAGCCTTGTGAGTCAACATGAATCTTTACAGCAATTACCCCAGATGCAAAAATGGAACTCACAATCCTTTGGTTCAGAATCACACCAGAGACAAGTGTTGGATAGAGTTCCCAGAGCTTCAACCCCAAGGTTTTTAACCTAGATGAGGTGACAAGAAAAAGAAGGAAGAAGTTGTCAATTTCTTCTCTTTCTTCCACTCTTTTGCTGCCGCAGCTGCTATTGCTCCCCACTCCTTTGTTCTTGACTCAGGATGTTTAATTCACATGATCAAGGACAGGAGTCTTGTCATCAACCTGACCGCCAAAGACGGGCCCCAAAAAATCAAAACCGGAAAGCCTGGCGCCTCCCTCTCCATTATGGGACTTGGGAAAGCTCTAATACAGTGCAATAACTCACATATTACCATCTCCAACGCTGCATGGACTCCAGAATCATTGGTTAACTTACTGTCTATGGGGGATTTCCTTGCGCAAGGAGCAAGGTTGGAATCCAATCACCTGTCATCTCCGCCTATGTTTGAATTGAAGAAAGGATCAACAACAATCTAATTGGGAATAATCATCAATAAACTACTGCTTTTCAACACAAATCTCTCAAGCTTTGTTGCAATAACAAACACAGATCAGTTGCAAGAACTTCATCTTAAATTAGGAGATGTTGGGGTAGCTTGAATTGAAACGTATCTTAAGAAACCCATCAGTGCCAAAGTCAAAGATGAATTCCATTTCCCAAGTTGCAATGAAAGCAAAATCACTCAAGCAACATTCAACCACACCTCAACCAAAGCATCAAATATTTTTAAAAAAATCCATGTTGACCTGATGGAACCTATCAGCCCAACAGAAAAAGGCGGATAAAAATTTGTTCTCACCCTGGTGGACAGCTATAGCAGCTACTAAGCCTGATTCCCCCTCAGATTCAAAAGCAACGTGGGTCAGACAATCACATTTGTACTGGACAATTAGTTCAATTGTCTTGGTCAATACCCAGTCAAACTCTGCTGTGGCGGAGGAGGGGATTTCATCAATGACTCCCTCACGCTGTATCTGGAAGAAAAAGGAATCCAAAGGCTTGTGTCTAACCATCCCATAATCAACACAACGGATGCGTGGAATGTACAAATCAAACTATCACCAAATCAGGCCGATCCACTCACTCATCCTCTGGGATTCCCAAGATCTACTGGCATGAAACAATCAGAAGCTGCTCAATAGCTCTCAACCAGATACCAAACAATAGAGGTCAGTCACCATGGGAAATAATGCATGGAACAACTCTTCCTTCCCACCAACTGCCTGAAGCCAATTGGGTCACAGGTAACCTACCTGAACCTTATTAACTCCTCACTCAATAAATTCAATGAGAAATTAAAAACAGGATGGCTCATAGGCTTCCAACCAAGGCTGATCTCCTATCAAATCCTCACTGAGACATGGGGGGTCATACAATCAAAAAACATAAAATTTGCTCCCATGCCTGAGAATGACGGAGACAGCTGGTTTGATGATTTCTTGGAAGAACTATTTGACCAAAAAAACCACTCACAGCCAGAAACTAGCGCAATGCCTCAAGCATTGACAAATGAAAACTCCAAAAACCCACTTGCCAGTTTCAAACAAGAACCCAAGGAAGGAAATCAACTGACAAGCCCAACCAATACTGAGGATGAAGCGGAAGATGTCTCCCAACTACTGGTCCCAAATAGCCAATCACTCAGAGACCAATCAGCCCTTAAGAAACCCAAAAGATTTGGATTCATTGCAAGCATGGTTCCCAGGACTGCAGAGGAGGCCCTTTTTTTCCCAACTTGGAGGAAGTCTCTTGAGGCAGAAATTGGATCTTGTGAAGACTATGGCTTATGGGAGGATTACTTTGGTCCCAAACCTAAGAAAATTCTGAAAACAACCTACGCTTTCAGAATTAAAGAAAACACTCATGGCAATCCTCCTGTCCATAATTCAAGAGTTTGTGTTCAAGGTTTCAATCAGAAGTTTGGGATTGACTACTTTGAGACTTACGCTCCAACTGGTAAGCCAGCGTCTCTTTGGGCTCTTCTTCTTTACACCATCAAAAAAAACCATGGGATGATGCAGTTTGATGTGAAGGGAGCATTCCTCCATGCCCCAATAAAAGAAGATGTATTCATCCAACAACCGGTAGGATTGAATCAAAGATTGCCAATACTGAAGCTCAATAAATCACTCTATGGACTCAAGCAAGCTCCAAAGAATTTGTACAAGATTCTCAGCCACTGGATCATGCAGAAAGGGTTCTCACCATCCAACGCAGACCCATGCTTGTACATTGGAGACAACCGCACCTCAAGATTGTTCATACATGTTGACAACATCTTGCTGGTTGGAAATGTCAACAAGTTCAAAGACCAATTCTTGTCAAAGTTCCCAAAGTCCTCAGCTCACAAACCCAACACGCTCCTAGGCATGAAACTAAAAAAATCCAAGGAATGCATCTGACTGTCACTGCCAATGCATATTCAGAGGGAACTAAAGGACCTAGGCCTTGAAAATTGCCAACCATCCATGAGAGTAAAATTGTTGGAAAAACAGGACCACTGTTTACATTTCAAGTGCAGGAATCAAGCTAGTGAGAAATATAACATGGTTTCAAGAACTTATAAAAGATGAACAATAGAAAAACAGGTGAGTATAAGATGATCTTGAGCACTGAGGTTTTCAGCACATTGAGGAAGGGGAGTTTATGTTGAGCATCATGAGACTGCGAAAATAATGAAATCAGACAAATTGTAGAAGATGTAAGAATAGAATGAAAGTGGTTTTGAGATGAATTGTCAGCGTCCTGGATGCCAAGAACCTTGCTATCCTTGAGCTACCAGAGGTGATAGAGTAAATAATAAATATATTATTTAATAAATGCAGAAAAAATCCGTAAAATATTTGGATTAAGCTTATTGCAAGGTTAAGTGGTTTGGTTATTGTTTATTGTTTTAAATCAATATGAATAAATTGATTATAAAATATTTTTATAGAGGGGCCACAATTATATTGTGGATCTTTAACACCTCTCTTCAGGGATTTCAGTATGAAAACACGTAGTCCTGGTTACTTTGGACTCTTTAGTTTAAAGAATATTTCATCCAAAGATAATATGTATATAAAATACACAGTGGAGTGGCAGGGCCTTGTAGCCAAGCTACCACGACAGAGAAAGGATAATAAAACTTACTGGTATATTATTAAATCCTTTGGGTATCTGTTTGAGACGTGTACTGATGGGTTAAACCTGTATACTGGGGTTATAAGGTTGTTCAGCAGTTTTTAATTGATAAAAAGAGGTTGAGGACAGATATTATTGATCAGAAATTGCCATAAATCACTTACTTATCTCTTATAAGTACTTGATTACCTTGGCACGGTGTCTGGATATGAATATAACTGGGTCTCTGCCCATCAATATCCTCAAAAGAGCTCTTTATTTATAGCTTTTGGAGTCCCAATATTGTCCTTCTGAGGGTTTTAGGTACTCAAAGGGACGGACACTAAGGCTAGCAGGGTAACCAGGGGTAGCCCTTCATGTGTTCTTGGTTCTATAGCACGGGTAGCATCTAATTACACAGAGTATGGGAATTATTCCACTTTATAATAGACATTAGGACGTGTGAATAACACTAATCTGTCCTATTTATGTATTATTTAATTAATTATCCTTAGTAAATGTTCCCAGTAATTTAATAATTATATAAATAGACATTTCTACTGAAATCTTGATGTCAGGTAAGTTCTCATTATGTATTATATAACTGGAGTAAAAGTCATAATATTCATTTTACTCCTTATTTTCGAGTTCCAGTTGATTTACTAAGATAATTACTTAAAAAGATAAGTCATGTGAATTGATGTAATATTTTTACATCATTAGTTTCCTTAGTATGTCACAAAGATATTGATGTCTAGTAACTCTCATAAAAGTATATTAAAGTATTTTAATACATTTTTAGAAGTTGTCATTCTCTTATTTTCGACATTTTTGGTACTTTGAATTATATTAAATAAAAAATATGTGTAAGGATTATTTATGTATTTTTAGATAATATTATTTATTTTTAGACTGTCTACTATCCACGGGAACATTTATTATATATTTAGAAAGTTCCCATGTAGGTTGTAGCATGTTTACGCGGTACCTGAGCCTCTCAGGCCGCCTGTCACTCTGTCAAACCGTAGTCCCGTGGCTGCATACTTGTCAGAGGCCCAGGGCTGCGTAAACGACCTCGACGGAGTGAAAGGGCTATATCCCAGCCGCGCGCGCGTGCATTGGCTGCCGCGGCTGCGTGCAGGAAATATGACAAAACACATTTCCGCCTGTAACTCCTAAAATATACACAACACCTCAATTCTGACTGAATTTTAGGTGTGAAACCTGTACGTGACAATACGGGCGAAATATTTAATTGACCAAAATCTCAATAATGGAGCCGTAGTATTTTGGTTTTTCTTTCCTTAATTATTTAAAAATATAAGGAGTTGAATTTCAAGGGTGGGGTCAGTGAGTGACCCTACCTAATTTTGGGTGGAGAACCCATTTCTTTTATAATATCTATGTTTTTCCTACTCCTTCTCAGTTTAATTGTATTATTATTATTGGTATTTTATTTTTATTACTTTTCCAGCTTGTTCTGCAATAGTAGCAAGCTGACATGAATGTTTCACCAATAGGATGGAGCTGCAGTCTATGGGACAGACCCCTGGGCCATGCGTTGAAGGTCTTTCTTGGTCTGGTAATCTTTCAGGAGTGTCAATCAGCTTACTGGGACTGATTTGGCTGAGTTAGGTATTTACCGTCTTGGGAGCCAGTCCAGGTGAGCCGTCAGGTGCTGAGGATGGATGATCTGGTCAAATGTTGTGGTCTTGATGTAGTTGATGATGATGAGTGAGAAGGATGGGAATGATCAATTGAAGGTGATGATGAGGATGAGCGGATGAAGGTGAAGTGTTGGATTGAATTTCCTTGTTGAGTAGAGGAAGGATGAGCTTGAAAGAGTTGGCCAGTTCCCCGGGTTGTTAGTCTTAGTGGGTTGGGCCTACCAGGTTGTATGATCCGGGAAGAGAGGCAATTATATTCAACAGAGAGCCGATTATATTCAACAATCCAACTCACCCTGCATTCCTGGACTCCAACTATTGCCCGCCTCAAGGGAGGAGATTGAGGAGTTCAACAAACTTGGCATGAGCTTTTGATTGCCCGTAGGCCATTTCAATTTCATTGCTGAGCTAGCTTGACCAGACATAAGCTTTGCCATCTCCTTGCTGGCCCAATTCTCCAAAAGTCCAGGTATCCTCCACTGGTACAAGGTTCTCAGAGTGTGGAGGTATCTGTCGTGCACAATCAACCAACCTCTAGTGATATCCAAGAAAAATGACTTCCCTAATTTGGTCTGCTACAGAAACACCACATGGGTGGATGACCCAACTACAAGAAAATCAAAGACTGATGTCATTTTCCTTTTTAGGGGTTTACCTCTGTTTTGGACTAGTCAAAAACAATGCAATATCACATAATCATTGACAGAGGCCAAGTGCAATGCACTAAACAAGAGCCAGTTAACAGCAAGATGGATTAAACACATCATCAAGGAACTCTACAACCTCAAAACTTTCACCGCCATTCATTTCATTGACAACAAGGGTCTAGAAGACAAGATAAATAATTTAGGCAGCAGCTCCAAAACTAAATTCATCAACTTGAAAACTAAGGTTCTTCAAGAAGACCTTCAAAACAAGAAGATTGAGATCAAGCTTGTAACATCAACAAAGATGGTAGCGGACTGCCTGACCAAACCCGCCAACCAACTATACCTCAACCGGCTAGTAAACCATGTGAGCAAATAGGTATTTGTGCTCTGAGTTAAGGAGGGGGGTTGAATATAGACCTGTCTTCTGCATCTGGATCACGCAACCCTGATAGGCCTGACCCACTGAGGCCAACAACCCAACAATTCACTCAATTTCATCCTCCCGCCTCTTGACTTATTCTTCTCATCTTAGAAATCAACTTCAGCTACTCACCATCATCCTCAAAACTCATTGTCAACAACTACATCAAGACCGCAACATCCAAACAGATCAATCAATCAATTTGTGCCTGACTGGCCTACCTGGACTGTACCCCAAGATGGTAAATATCTAACTCAGCCCACTTAGTCCTAGCAAGCTGATTAACACTCCTGAACAATTACCAGACCAAGAAAGACCTCCAGAGCATGGCTCAGGGGTCCGTCCCACAGACTACAGCTCCATCTGATTGGTGCAACAATCATTTCTCAACCAAGTCAACTTGATTTTCATGTGTCCTACCATCTGTCTGATTTCTTTCTTGTTGCAGTCTCATAATGCTCAACAGAAACACTCCTACCTCAACCTGCTGACAACCTGAGTGTTCAAGGTTACACTTTTCTCACCTGTCTTTCTATTGTTCATCTGCCATGAGTTCTTGAAAAAATGTTCAATTTCTCATTAGGTTGTTTCTTGCACTTGAAATACAAACAGTGGTCCTGTTTCTCCAACAATTTTTTTCTCAAATATAAATAATTTAGAATGGTGAGGGTAAAAGTTGATTTGGTTAGATTTCTGAAGAGTTTTTCATTATAATTCATTATTCCAGAGGTTTCCATTGTAGTAATTCAAAATTGATTGAGGAACTATTTTGGGTTTGAAATGTGAATTTTTTTTTTGAGATAATATACATAAAAACAACATATCTGGAAAATATAATGGTAAAAATTAAAAAAAATTAGGATAAAAAGAAAGAGTATTGTAAAATAAGGAGGCCTCACTTAAGGTTGACAGGATATGGAATGAAACAAAGAAAGTTTGAGAAATTTGAGATTAAGAGAAAGGACAGGGAATCTCAGGAAATATAATTTCAGTCCAAATTTTATTCTTTTTAGTTTGAGGGGTATAGATATCTAACACATGGGAAAAAATATTTTATTTTAGAATATTTGAGTCTTTGAGTAAGATATATTTTTTGATTGAAGGATCAATTTTATTATTAGTGATATGATAATTTAGAGATGGATGATGGATGAAATTTTGAGGAATATGAAATAAAAGAGGGTGCAGCTTTTTTTGAAACCAAAAAATTACTCATGGAAAATCCATTTTTTTGGCATATGTGGGGTGCACCCCACATAAAAATAGAATGGGAATTCTAATTTTCAAATTCTTCAATGCTTTCCATGTGAATGTGCACATGCAAAGGATTTTTGCATGTAGAACTGTGCAGAAAGAAATTGGCCTCAATCACAAAACCAAATGAATTAAATTTCAAAAAAAATATTAAGAATTATTGGAATCATGTTCAAGTAAAAAATTAGTATGGAAAGTAAACCTATTTATAATATATACAATAATTTAATAACAGAATTTTATTCCAAGAAATATGAAAAAAATGAACTAAAAAATTCCAAAAAATTAACCAAACATCAAAAATGCCTCATTAATCAAAACTCCAGAAGGAAATATTATTTGGCACAAATTTAGACCTCTATATAAAGGAGACTTATGGAACCTGTCATATTGAGGTATTTGATTTTGAATTTTTCCTTTATGAAATGATTTGAGACAAAAAGATTTCAAAATAAAAATGAAAAAATGAAAACTTTCAAAAACAATACATTACCAGCTTATTTTTTATTTCTATTGTTTGAAAGTTATTTTGGATTTTCTTGTATATTTCTTGAATTCCCTGGAGGATAATATTAAATTTTTACAGGTATTAAGGAAAAAATTATGAAAGATATTCACTTCCTTTTGTTATATTTCTTTTATCCAAGTTTTTAAGAACTAATCAAGAGGTTATTTTTTCATATTTATTTTTTATCTTAACATGATCCTAGGTATATTTCATAATTTTGTAAAATTTTCAATGATTTTTTTCTTTTGATTGAAACACCAATCTTGGGATTCACAAGTTGAAAAATCAAAATTTTTTGGTGTGAACAGTTCTACACTCCAAATAAAATTGAATGAAATATTTTTTTGTGTGGGACTGTGCGTTCCAAAAATGTTGCAATGTAGAAATTTTTATGCCAGGATAATTGGAATGATGTGGACCTGTAAATGCCAAAATTGGTGTCCCATAAGTAATATAGTGGAATTGAAATAGCTTAACTCATGAAAAATGATTGTTAAATTGATCATTGATGATGAAGGTGGTGTATGATTGAAAGTAAAGTTGATAAATGTGAGAATAAATTGTAAGGATGTTGGGGGAGGGGAAGCTTATTTTATGAGATGATTAATGGATTGATATTTTAAAGCAAGAAAGATTCTGAGGGATCCATTTTGAATTTAAAGTGAGTGGAAGGCTTAGTTGATGGAGGGTGTGCTGTAATAAAGAATTACCCACAATAATTAAAAGATTTATAAATATTATAAAAAAGGATAAGGAAAAACAATATGATTATAACAATTAAAATAACAGAAATAATACAAAGGGGAGAAGAAGAGTAGAATGCTATGATGAAATGAGGATCTCATTTTACTCCACTGCTACACTTGATACCTCTTCCACATCTGAAAGTCACCCTCCACAACACTACGCCTACATAACTTATTTTGATAAGGCACCAAGGGACATTTCCAGCTCTCTGGATCCCTCTGTAGTTCTCCTCACCCAAACTCACTCTGCTGCAAGATCTGCCAACCCTTCCACCAGCCTTACTGGTTTTGACAACAACAATGAAAACAAATCGCTGCTGTCTGAGGTGATATCTGTCAAGGTGGCCTTCTCAAATCCTAAAGAGCGTCCCCTCTGGCTTGAGTCCATTCAAGGAAAGAATTTGTCACTGGTCAGTTGCAATACGGGAACCTTGGTGCCTCTGCCGGATGATGGCTTAGTGATTGGTGGTATGTGGCATCTGGTTTGGAAGAGAAAAAAATTTGGCAAATTGGTATGCCGCAAGTCCCTCTGGGTCTGTTTTGGAAATCACCAACAATCTCCATGTCACTATTTGTATAACTATTTGTCCGTTGTGGAAGGTAAAGGAGAGTTACGCTCCTAAGTTGTCTGCAAGTCCGGAAGTTATTGATCTAGGCGTCTGTAAGGAGGTTGGATGCAATGAGTTCTTAAGTTTAGTGAGATAAAAGAGAGATAATGAGATGTATTCTTCTTCCTTAAATCCTTCCTCTTCCTTTCCTTTCCTTCTCCAATGGATTGATTCCTAGATTGATCATAACCCAACCCAGAGTTGAGGGTGAGGACTTGGATCCCCCACCTTCAACCCTAACCTAAGTACAACCACAAACGCAAAAAAAAATGAAACACAACCCCTAAGCACAGAACCCTAGCCCAACCCTACCCCTCCATTCCTTGCCCCATACCCGTGCCCCTCGATATCAATGTACGCCCAGTTTGTCCTTCTCATGGCGCGGCCCTCCGCCGCGCCCTACTTGGAGCCCCCCGGTTTGCCTGCCCCCGCGCGTCCACGGACCTCGTGGTCTGCAAGTCTGCCCGCGGGCGCCTATTTCCTGATTGCCCCGCACTCACCTTCCAAACTAGCCACCCGCAAGCTTGGTTGGGCCGGCTCCATCACTTGGTCCGCGTTTCCTGGGCGGGTCTTGGCCCGGTGCCCTTGGAGTAGACCCAACCCGCACCTGGTGCTGAGCCCTGCAATTCCTACTGCTGAGCCCGCAGCAGCTGCTGCTGAGCCCTCAGCAGGCACTGCTGAGACCGCGCGCACCCAAATGCTGAGCTCAACCTACCCAACTGCTGAGCGCGCAGCCTGCAACGCAGCTCTTGACCCAAGGTTATAAATACAACACCACACCATTGATCTCACCAAGTTGTTGAGGTCACTTTTGTCAATTGTTGTCCAGCATTGCTTGAAAATTTTTCAATTTGACGTCAAGAATTCCTTTCTATACGGGGACATAGACGCAACCATTCATGTAGCTAAAGTCGCGGGTTTTGAAGTTCCTGGAAAGGAGAACTGGGTTGGGGGGTTAAAAAGGTCACTCTACGGGACAAAACAGGCTCCACAGTGCTGGAAGTCAAATCTCTCTGCCACGTTGGGAGACCTTGGGCTCATTCCGTCAAAGGGAGATGAATTGCTATTTGTGAACAAGGATAGAAGTGTCATGCTTCACATTCATGTCAACAATGGGCTGCTGGTGGGTTTGGATTGACCTCAACTTTTATCTCTCCTTGACCATATTTCCAAGACATACACCATCAGTACTCAGGAGTCCCCTGTTCAGTACCTTGGCTACATGCTGAATTGGCAATCTGATGGCTCCCTTATTCTGAATCAGCATGATTTTTGCCTTAAGAACTTGCGCAAGTTTGGCATGGAGTCGGCCAATGCTGTCCAGGCACCAGCTCCTCTCAACCTTCATCATCTTGTCTTGCTGGAATCTCCGGCATTCAACACCAAGACAATGCAGAAGGTGGTAGGGATGCTGATTCATCTTTCTGTCAACACTAGGCTGGACATCTCTTTCACAGTTAACATTCTCTCATGGTATGCAAACTCTCTGACAGAAGCCCATTGGAGCATTGCCATGCATCTTCTCCGCTACCTCAAGGGAACATCATCCACTGGGCTGCACTTCAAGCAGTCAAAAAGTTCCAATTTGGGGCTATGTGGTTGGGCCAATGCTGATTACACCACCTCTGCAATCAGCAAGAAATAAACCGCCGGACACGTAATCACCCTTGTTGGTACTCCAATATTGTGGGCCACAAAGAAGCAATTGGTTGTTGCTCAATCCACCACAGAGGCACAGTTCATGGCCATGAACATGTGTTCCAAGCAGGTACAATGGCTTTCAAATCTCCTGTTGGGTCTTGGGGTTGCTATTCCTTGCCCGTTGATCATGAAGGACAATTGGAGGGAAAAATTTTTGAGCAAGGAAGTGCAGCCCAATCCAAATTCAAGGCACATTGAGGTGCGTTATCATTACCTCCGCAAACTTGTCTCAAATTCACAGCTCTTGGTCAAACACTGCCCCACCAACAAAATGATCACAAATGTGCTAACAAAACCCCTAGGGTATGTAAAGATGATCCAGGCCAGGAAAATGCTCAACCTGGTCCCAGCCATTTCAAGGAGGAGTTTTAGCTGATGCCTTGGCTGGGAGCGCAACGGCAACTGCGGCAAACCCACAAGAGAGGCAACCAGGCGCAGAGAGGAGTGAGGAACAAGGTTGGCCATTGGAGGAGAAAGAAAGGGAGACCAAGAAGGAAAAACAAAGATCACGCCCTCCCCATCCTCTCAAGATCAAGGTCATCAAACCTGTCACCTGAAGCTCAACAAACCTCAGCCTCAGCCAGACAAGCAAATTCAGGAGGAGCACAGTCACCTAATCTGCTCCTACCTCTGGTATACGTCTAGGACCGGTGAGACTCAGCTAGTAGAGCGGCATCTAAAGAAAGTCTTATTTCTATTAGAGCTACCTTAATCTACTGTGACTGAAATAAAGAGTAACTTCATCTCACAGTAAGGAAACAAGATATTTTCTCTTCTGTACAGTTAATTCTGACTGATTTAGATTTGAAAGAAACAGGTTCATCCATTCCTGAATGGCCAAAAACTCAAGCCAATGGGGCCTCAAACATTCCCTTCAAATGAGAGCAATTATGTTCCCACACAAACCTACTCTGCAAAGGGAAAGAAAAAGGCCTCCAATTCCATCAACATCAACCCCAATAGAATTCAAAAGAGGAGAAACACTTAAAATTTTTTGGGATTTGAGGAGATCATGGAGAAGGGAGATTCAAGTAAGGCCATTGGATTCTCCTTGCTTTCAACATCAAGCTCATTCCTATTACCCTCTGAAAAACAGTGAAATTGCAAATTGAATCTGAAAAACTTCAGTTTGAAAAGGAGAAGTGGGATTGTTAACTGGCTGTTGATTTTCAAAAGCAGAAAGCCAATAGTTTGGCTCATCAGCAAAAATGGGATGCTGAGTGGAAGTTGAAATGGGCTGAGCTAGAATGTCAAAAAGAGGAAAAGGAGAATGATTGAAAGCAAGCACAACTGCAACGGAGAGGGAAAAACTGGCAACAGAAAAAAAGGATAAGTGGTCAATGGCTGCAGCAGAAAAGTAGATGAATTAAAGAAGATTACCCAAATTCTGGGCTTGTGAATATATTTGCTTTGATAAAAAACTCAAAAAGAAAAAAAAATCATTTTTGATTACAACAATGCTTAAGACTATTTTTAACCCCACCAATAAAAAAATATTTTTTCTTTTTCTTTTTATTTTTTTTCCTGGAGTATATGTTCCCACTCCCCAAGTCCCTGCAAGTGTTTCTAGTTGTTTTTTTGATTTGCATTGACATTGCCATTTGTTAAAATATGTATGCACTTACGCGTGTGCTACATATGAGTGTAATCTAAATGGGGTGCACATATGGGCCTCTGCGGCCCATTGGACACACACATGGACCATATGTGCCTGTGTGGATGTCACAGATTTTGGGAAACTGGCCTCAAAAGGCGTGAAACAGGGCTATTGGTACACAGGCCCTAACAGGCACGGTGGGGTATATGGGCAAATACAGCCAGAAGGGCTTGTATGGGCATAATTGGGCCCAAGGTTTATTCTGGACATACTCGGCCAGACGGGCTGATCCCCCAAAGTATGTTAAACTCACTTTTTGGGCTTGGGGGCGGCCCATTGGGGCTGCCGCCCATGTCGCAGCCCATTTGGGGCTGCCGCTGTGGTGACCAATCCAGGACACCACGGGAAAAAAAAAAAAAATTTGGTTGTACCCCTTTGGGTACCTTCATTTCCCCCCATCTCTCAACTTTTCCCTGTCCTAGCGGTCTAGGACAGGCCTCTTGCCTGTCTCTCCGCTTCGATCCCCCCCTCCTATGTTCAACTCCTACTTGTCGCGCTCGCGGCCCTGACTTTTGGCGACGCAAGCAATTGTCAAACCACCTTTGACGATCCCTTCGATCCTTCCCAATCCCCTCATCCAACCAACGCCGTCGCTTGTCGCGACAGTCGTCAACTATCATTCAATCGATATCATCATACCCACCATCTCAACCTACCAGAGCATCATCACCACCCACCGACTCATCCAATCTATCACTCCTACCATCCACTCATCCCTCCAATCCGACGACGACGACGACGATGATGGCCAAGAAAACGACCATCAAATCAAACTCACTCACGCCCTCCTCGCCCATCATCTGATCCAACCAACAACCGCGAGCAACCGCTCGCGGCCGTCGGAACCTTCACCCCACTGTCGCTGCCGATCGGGCAACAACAGCCGTTGTCAACACCCGCGACCGCTGTTGCGGGTGTCCATCTGGTTGCCCGTGGTCATTCTTGACGCGGGCAACATTTCTTTTTTTTTCCTCTCATGTCATCTTTTTTTTTATGTTTTCATTTTCCCGCACCTATTTGTAGTATCTCTTGTACATAGTATACAGGGCCTCATTTCTATAAAAGGAGGGGCTCTCCCCTGCCTTTTGGCCCAGCATCCCATCAGACCATCATCATCTCATCTCATCTGTTTCCCCCATCATCATAATCAACTTATCCGTGGGCATCCTTCCCCACTTATCTGAGCAACTTATCCGGGTATATCCATGATTGCCCCTTGATCCTTTGAGCCTCCGTACTCAAACTCTGTCCCTTGTGACCTTGATCCTTATCACCAACCAATAGCCTTGCTGGTTGAAGAAGAATTCCTGTCTGTCTGAATTCTTGGGTGTGTTATACCACTCTGATCCCTTTTTCCGACCATACTGGTCTTGATCTCTCCTTGATCATCTTTCTGGAGCCAATCACGTTTGATTGAAGAGGTTTTATTAAGCTTAAAAACCTGGAGTGTTATACCTCCCTTCTTCTTTAAGGTTGAATTTTGCCACACTATTCTTGAGTCCCTTGAGAAGTGTTGGGATATTCTTGCTTGAATTTGTTATTGATTTGCTTCTAGAGCTTCATAAACAAATTGATTTTGTTTTGTTCAGCCTCCCACAGTTATCTGGTACCCTTCAAGCGCTTGATTGCAGAGAGTTTGGCAGGTTCATTAAGAAATTGGAGGTTGGTTGGGATTGAGTTGATCTTTCCTAATCAGCTGCTGACGACCAGAGTTATTAGCTTGTGGGCGTTGTTACTTACAACTGCCTTGTTCTATTGAACTCTGAACAAACCTTGACTTATTTGTTCAAGTCTTTACCTGCACCATCTTGCCTCAGATAGTGTTGTTTCCATTGCTACCGACAACTCTTATCCTCTTCCCTTACTTTGATTTCTCATCCATAAGGTTCTGGACCTTGATTCCGGTTACATTTAAATATTATTGTAACTCCTAGGAGGGCAGCCTAAACAGCACCTTTCCCCTCCACAGAACTGCCACGGCTTAGCACCGTTTGGAGTCTTACATTTGGTCCCCCGGGCCGGGATTGAACCAGCAACCTTGGGATTTACAGTCCCAAGACATTTAAAATCAACCTTGAAATCCAATCTTTTTTTCTTTCTCCTATTTTTTTCTCTTCTCAAATCTGATCCGTGGAGGCAACTTATCCTAGAAGTAAGTACTCCCAATTTGTGCACCGCTTGGGCAAGATACTTGTCGTTTTTGGCAAAACCCTACTCTTGCCACACTTGTGAGCCACTTTGGAAATCTGCACTTTGGATCCCCTAGGAACTCTGTTATTCGATATGGCATCTTCCGCTACTCCAACCACCTCTGTCTGACCTAAGATGGTAAAGATCAAACCTCAGAACAAGAACTTAGGCTTCAACGGTACAAATGTCAAGCGATTCTTGGACTCCTACAAAATGGCTGCTGAAGTGGATGGAGCTAGTGAATTTGATATGGCTTATCAGTTGCGATTCTTTATCTCCTCTGATGAAGTTATGGAGGTAATCGAGTCTTTTGAGGGATTTGAATCCCATAACTGGACGCTTCTCAGGAAGGCTATGTTGGCATACTGGGGTAAAATAGATGTGGCTAGGTTTACTCTGCAGGATTTGGATGCTCTGGTTTCTCAGTGGATCTCCAATGGTGGTATTTCTTCAGCCTCTGACTATCAGATTTTTCGGAAGTCTTGGGATCCCATTCAAAACTATCTTATCTGAAACGATCACATTGACACAGTGGACAAAATTCAAGCAAAGTTCTTCCAATCTTTTTCTTTGGCTGTGCAGGAAAGGATTAAAGAAGAACTGGTCAAATCTGGATCCATGATTACCACCAGGGATAATTGATTCAAGCTCCCTGTTTTTCTTACCCTTAGGAGTACTGTGGATAAAGTCATGAAAGGTCAAACTTCTCTTACCTTTGAAAAGCCTAGAACTACTGAACCGGTCCATGCTCCTTCTTTTAAAGAGTCAAACAATATTATGATTAAAATGGAGGCAGATTGTAGGCCTAAAGCAGATCCTAATTCCAATCAAGAACCTACTACTATAGATGAAATCACCAAGTTACTTAGAGCCTTTGAGAAAAAAATAGATCAAAAGATTTCTTTGCTAGCTACTCCTAAAACTCCTTCTTCTGTCCCCAAATCAACTCTGGTCTGTTACTACTGTCATAGGGAAGGCCATGGAACCGGATGATGCCAAGAACTTCAGAAGGACCTAAAGGAAAAGTTGGTAGAGCAGAGGGGGAACAATTACTTCCTCCCTAATGGTGCTCTAATCCCTTTTGACTCGTCTCGTCCTATCCGACATGTGGTGGCCTCTTACCAGCCATCACCTCCTGTGAAAGCATCTCTTGCTTCCTTTGAATTTAGATCATCCTGTGGTACCCTCCAACCTTGGTATCCTCCAGCTATTTCTTCCTCTAGTCTTGCTGGGACTACTTATCAATCTGATCCAGCCAGGAATCGACATGAGGAACCTAAACCTCATAAGGCTCCTTCCTTGCCAACTTCAATCCTTTGAAAACCCGTTAAACGTCAATCATCACTTGAGCCTCCTTCCTCTGATGTAGAAGAAATGGAGGTGGAAAAGGAACCACTCATGGAAAGGTTCCCAGATCACCCTGATCCTTCTCCCTCACCTCAACCTTCTAATCCTATCTTAGATTCTGCGTCACCTGAACTTCCTCCCTCCACCCAGCCCAAATTTTGATTTGAAAGGGGCATCTCCAAGGATCACCCCAATGCTGTGGAGGGAGTATTAAAGAAAATTTCTGATCTCAAAATTCCTGATCTATCTGTGGCTGAACTCCTATCGATCTCTCCATCTGTTGCTGAAGGAAGAAGAAATGGGTCTCTTGTCAACGTGTGGAAATTGGCCCTGAAGAACTCAAAGTCTCCTCTGGCACTTTAATGGAGGACTCTGGTGGAACCAGCCCTTCTTTAGACTCCAACCTTTATTCCTGTCCCCTTGACTTCCTTCCTTGTTATCTTGGTGACTCAGCTAAAATTGTTTCTCCTCTTGTGGATTCTGGATCTCAGCTTAACTTAATCTTGGATGCTATGGCCTGCAAGCTCAAACTTAGTCCTAGGGTAAGCTTCAACTCTGCAGTTTATGGGATAGGAAATCAAGCTTGTGAACTGGTTGGTATTGCTGAAGATGTACCGGTCAGGATTGGTCGAAATATTGTTGGAACCTGCCACGTTTGGATCACTCGTTTGGACAGTCCTATGATCTTGGGACAACCCTTCTTAATGGACTTTGGTGCAACCCTGATGTTTTCTGATCAAGTTGGGGAGAGAATTCTTCTCCCTGATGCTGATGGCAGGAAAATTGAAGTTCCTCTTTGCTCTTTGGATTCTGGTCGTTGGGAAAGAGATTTTCCTGGTCATTCTCCCAAATCATCTTTTAAGGGGAAGCAGAAGGATAACTCTAGTTCCTCTCATTTTTTAGGGGAATAGTTGATCCTACTAATAGTTGTAGTTCTTTTCAGCCTCAGACTGCAACTCAAGGGTCAACTCCCATCCCTCAGGCTTATTTTTCATTCCTTTCATCATTCTCTTCTGAGCTCAAGAATATTAAAAAACAAAAACATATCAAAATAGAAAAATCCAAAAATATTTCTTCTCCATCTCCTTCTCTCTCTGGATCTTTTGTGTCTTCTTTTCCTTCTACTTTTGAATCTGATCAATATTCTCTCAGTTATGGTTCAAATCTCCGCAATGATTCTAAACTAGATCCTAATTGCAATTCCGTTTTTGGTGATTTTGGTATGAAGGAATATGGGCTTCAGTGGAGGCAATTTGGGGTACAAGTAAGTCCTCCCAATTGTGCACTGCCAGGGAAATCTTCTACCATCATTTTCGAAACCCTACCTTGTGCCACACATGTGAGCAACGTATTATCTCCTGGTTCTCCTTTTATGGAAAAGGCACCCTTCAAGGATATTGCAGAACATCGGACTTGGAAGATGTTGGAACTTGGACTCAGCTTTCGTAATCAAGTCTCTCTGGTCAACTCTTGGAGGAAACAAGAACTTCTCTCTTTTGCCACTAAGTATAAACCAGTTGCTAAGAAGATCCAACCAGTCAACCAGCCTATGCCTCTCAACCTCAATCCTCCCCTTATGCGTCCTCCTCTATCTTGCGATCCTTACTGTGGTCTTCCTCAATCTCTTACTGGTCCCTTTGTGCCTAATGGACAGGTCACTGAAGAACGTCTGAAGGTGGTCAACTTTGGTCCAGATGGATGGCTTCTTCCTGATGAGTTAAATTTAATCAAAAATGCCTTATCTCTAAGGGAAAAATCTATTGATTTCTGTGAAGAAGAGAGAGGTCTCTTGCGGGAATCCTATGGCCTCCCTTATATCATCCCTGTAGTTGAACATGATCCTTGGCAAAAGAAAAAGATCCCTATCCCTGCTGCTAAAGTTGACAAATTCATCAAGTTGGTCCGGGAACGAGTTCGAACTGGCCTGTATGAACAGTCAACTTCTAGTTACTCCAGCCCCGTCTTCTGTGTCCTCAAGAGTAATGGGAAACTTAGAATAGTTCATGATCTTCAACCTCTTAATAAAGTTATTATTAAAGACTCTGGTATCCCTCCTGCTACTGAAGAATTTGTTGAATCCTTCGCGGGGAGAGCTTGCTATGGTCTAGGGGATATTATGGGTGGCTATGACAAACGATCCTTACATCCTATTTCTTGTCCTCTCACTACCTTCAATACTCCTCTTGGTCGATTTCAACTTACTCGATTGCCTCAAGGAGCCACCAACTCGGTTGCAGTCTATCAGGCTCAGATGATGTGGATCCTCCAGGATGAAATCCCTGATCATGCTGGTATCTTTATTGACGATGGAGGAATTAAAGGTCCAGTATCTGACTATGATAATGAGCTCTTACCTTGGCATTCAGGAATTCGTCGTTTTATCTGGGAATATGCTACTACCTTGGAGAGGATTCTGTTTCGAATCGAGGAATCTGGCCTTACTGTCTCTGGATCCAAACTGGCAGCTTGTGTCCCTGCTCTGGAAATTGTTGGTCATGTGGTCTGCAAGGAAGGAAGAAGGATGGCACCAGCCAAAGTCAAAAAGATCATCTCTTGGCCTACCCCAATCAATCCAACTGAAGTTAGGGGCTTTCTAGGTGTTGTCACTTATGTTAGAATCTTTATCCCATCTTTATCCAAAATCTGTGCACCCTTGCGTCGTCTAACCAGAAAAGATGCTGAATGGATTTGGACCCAAGATTGTGAATGTGCTTTCCAGCTACTCAAAAGGATAGTTGGTAAAGACATAGTTTTGAAAAAGATCTCTTATGGACCTGGAGCTGGCAAGATCAAGCTGGCTGTCGATTCTAGTTATTGATCTGTTGGGGCCATCCTTACTCAGGAAGATGAAAATGGTTGGGACCGTCCTGCTCTTTATGAATCTTTGTTGTTTTCAGATGTAGAATCTAGATAATCCCAGCCTAAACTGGAACTCTGTGGTGTGGCTCAAATGATGAAGAAACTTCAAACCCTTCTCTGGGGACAACATTTTGAATTGCAAGTTGATGCTCGATCCATCATTGAAATGATCAACGCTCCCAGTCTTCCCAATGCTCCTATGACTCGTTGGGTGGCCTTTATCCAGCTTTTCTCTTTTGATATTGTTCACAGGCCGGGGAAATCTTTCACCATGCCTGACGGTTTATCTCGACGACCTCTTGGGGACAACAAATCTGATGTTGGAACCAATTTCAATGAAGAGGAACCTTTAATCCAACCTATTTTCTCTTTTTCTTCTCAAAATTATTCTGGCTTTCAACAAGGCTTCTGGCTTAAATTAGAGCAGTACCTTTCAACTCTTCAAAAACCTCCTGATCTCTCTGCTAAGGAATTTCAATCTCTTAAACAAAAGTCTTCTAATTTTTTTGTTCAAGGCTCTAGACTTATGAAGAGAGGAAATCCTTGTGCTCTTATTGTTGTTACTATTCCCTCTATACAAGATTCTATCCTTGAAAGTCTCCATGAAGGCCTTGGTCATCGTGGGGAAACCAAAACTTATCGACGATTATCCGAACAATTCTGGTGGCCATCTTTGAAGAAATCCGTCTCCCAATGGTGCAAGAGTTGTGAAGTTTGTCAAAAACGTGATCTTAGGCGCCCAGCTGAAATTTGTTATCCTACTGGGGAGTCCACTGTCTTTGGAAGGATTGCTATGGATGTGGTTCATATTAAGGCAGGTGGTGCTAAGTACCTCATTGTGGCTAGAGATGATTTTTCTGGATGGGTTGAAGCAAAATTTCTTAAGAACCTTAGCTCTGAATCAGTTGCAGCTTTCCTCTACAAGACCTGGACAATGCGTTATGGCCTGGCTCAATCTTACTCTACTGATGGTGGCTCTGAATTTGGGGGCAAGCTTTCTGAAATGATCCAATCCCTTCCTGGACAACATAGAGTTACTACTCCTTATTATCCTGAAGGCCAAGGCATGGTGGAACAAGGACATGCCCCTTTGAAGGCTGCACTTGTTAAACTGGCTGGTGAAAGTGGCAAGAATTGTTGCAAATTCCTTCCTCTTGTTCTCTTCTCTGATCGAATCTCAACCAAAAGGACTACTAGCTACTCACCTTATGAAATCATCTTTGGTCAAAGAGCAGTCCTTCCTTTTGATCTGGAAATGGAATCTTTCTTGGGTATCTCTTGGGAAGAGGTGTCCTCAACCACTGATCTGTTAGTTGATAGATCCAAGCAACTGGAGCGAAGTGAAGACGTTCGTGATGAAGCTTATCAAAAGATGATGGAGTCCAGAGCAAAATCCTTCCAGTATTGGGAGGACAAGCACTCTAATCAAGTCAGGGAGCCCTTGAACCCTGGTGAACTAGTTTTAGCTTATAATTGATCTTTGGAGACCCAGTGGGGCAAGCTTTTCTCTAATCGTTGGAATGGCCCTTATTGAGTGGTTCATCAAGTTAGAGGTCGATCTTATGTTTTGGAGGAGCTGGATGGTACTTGGTTGGCCAGAAGGTTCTCTGCTGATCAAGTCATGAAGTTTCATTGTTGTGGTGGCAACTTGTCTCAGAAGTAAGTCCTCCCAATTGTGCACCACCAGGGTCATTTGCTGCGTTTTTGTTGTAAAACTCTACTGTATGCCACATATGTGAGCACCTGGGACGCCCTCCTTGTTCTATTCCTGCCGCTTCTAGGGCTCATTTCGAAGAATCAAGATATTTCCCTCAACTCTTCAATTGCTCTCAAGATCAAGAAATGGCCAATCTTTGCTTCAATTTCTTTGTTCCCTGCCTTTTTTTTAAATCCCTTCAAATTTTAGATGCAGACTAGGGACAGTCTGTAAGTTGGGGAGAGATGTGGTGACCAATCCGGGACACCACGGGAAAAAAAAATATATATATATATATTTTCGGTTGTACCCCTATGGGTACCTTCATTTCCCCCCATCTCTCAACTTCTCCCTGTCCTAGCGGTCTAGGACAGGCCTCTTGCCTGTCTCTCCGCTTCGATCCCCCCCTCCTATGTTCAACTCCTACTTGTCGCGCTCGCAGCCCTGACTTTTGGCGATGCGAGCGATTGTCAAACCACCTTTGACAATCCCTTTGATCCTTCCCAATCCCCTCATCCAACCAACGCCGTCGCTTGTTGCGACGGTTGTCAACTATCATTCAATCAATATCATCATACCCACCATCTCAACCTACCAGAGCATCATCACCACCCACCGTTTCATCCAATCTATCACTCCTACTATCCACTCATCCCTCCAATCCAACAACAACGACAACGATGACGGCCAAGACAACAACCATCAACTCAAACTCACTCACGCCCTCCTCGCCCATCATCTGATCCAACCAACAACCGCGAGCAACCGCTCGCGGCCGTCGGAACCTTCACCCTGCTGTCGCCGCCGATCGGGCGACAACAGCCGTTGTCAACACCCGCGACCGCTGTTGCGGGTGTCCATCTGGTTGCCCGCGGTCATTCTTGACGCGGGCGACATTTCTTTTTTTTTCCTCTCATGTCATCTTTTTTTTTATGTTTTCATTTTCCCGCACCTATTTGTAGTATCTCTTGTACATAGTATACAGGGCCTCATGTCTATAAAAGGAGGGGCTTTCCCCTGCCTTTTTGCCCAGCATCCCATCAGACCATCATCATCTCATCTCATCTGTTTCCCCCATCATCATAATCAACTTATCCGTGGGCATCCTTCCCCACTTATCTGAGCAACTTATCCGGGTATATCCATGATTGCCCCTTGATCCTTTGAGCCTCCGTACTCAAACTCTGTCCCTTGTGACCTTGATCCTTATCACCAACCAATAGCCTTGCTGGTTGAAGAAGAATTCCTGTCTGTCTGAATTCTTGGGTGTGTTATACCACTCTGATCCCTTTTTCCGACCATACTGGTCTTGATCTCTCCTTGATCATCTTTCTGGAGCCAATCACGTTTGATTGAAGAGGTTTTATTAAGCTTAAAAACCTGGAGTGTTATACCTCCCTTCTTCTTTAAGGTTGAATTTTGCCACACTATTCTTGAGTCCCTTGAGAAGTGTTGGGATATTCTTGCTCAAATTCGTTATTGATTTGCTTCTAGAGCTTCATAAACAAATTGCTTTTGTTTTGTTCAGCCTCCCACAGTTATGTGGTACCCTTCAAGCGCTTGATTGCGTAGAGTTTGGCAGGTTCATTGAGAACCTGGAGGTTGGTTGGGATTGAGTTGATCTTTCCTAATCAGCTGCTGACAACCAGAGTTATTAGCTTGTGGGCGTTGTTACTTACAACTGCCTTGTTCTATTGAACTCTGAACAAACCTTGACTTATTTGTTCAAGTCTTTACCTGCACCATCTTGCCTCAGATAGTGTTGTTTCCATCGCTACCAACAACTCTTATCCTCTTCCCTTACTTTGATTTCTCATCCATAAGGTTCTGGACCTTGATTCCGGTTACATTTAAATATTATTGTAACTCCTAGGAGGGCAGCCTAAACAGCACCTTTCCCCTCCACAGAACTGCCACGGCTTAGCACCATTTGGAGTCTTACACCGCCCATGTCGCAGCCCATTTGGGGCTGCCGCCTGTGTCCCGGCCCGCTTGGGGCTGCTGTTTTTGCTTGCGGCCCTTTTATGGGGCCCAACAGCCCGCGCGGGGCCGTCGTAGGGGGCAGGGGGACTCAAAATGGAGTCCCCCCACCCCGGTTGCGGCTGCCTTGCTGGGTGGCGGCGGCGGGGCTGGGGCCAATGGCCCCGGCTCCTCCCCCTCCCCTCACTTGCCATTGCAAGGAGGAATGGGAGTGCTGGCTGGATTGAACCAGCCAGCAACCGGTCATGGTGGGGGGGACCTGATCACCCCCCCCACCAAGTGTGGTGGCTAGGCCGTTTGCAGCAAGGCAACCAGCAGTGGGGGGGAATTGACCACCCCCCCACCATTGAAGGGGCGCTCTCCCCCCCCCTTTACCAAGGGGGAGGAGTGACGGGCTGGAGGGAATTTGACCACCCCCCAGCCCACCTACCTTGATGAGGCCCTGGGGGTATTGACCTCCAGGGCCCCTGGTAGGGGGATTTGACCGCCCCCTCCAGGGATTTGAGTGAAAGAGGTGGGGGCGGCATGGCCGCCGGTTACGGCCCCCCCATGTGTGGCTAAGACCGGACCCAGGTGTGTCCTGGGTCCCACCTGGCCATTTTTATGGCCAGGGGCTGGTTGCATGAGGCAACCAGCCAGCGTGTGAGGTAACCGGCCTGTTGCAACAGACAACCAGCCAGGGGTTTGAACAGCTAAGGGGCTGTTTCAGCCCCATTAAGGTGGAAACACCAGAAATGACCAGAATAGGCTGGTTGTAAGGGTACAGGGACTGATGCCATGCGGGCTGATGTAGCCCAAACCAAGTAACAAGGCCTGTAGAGCCTGTAGAGCTCCTTTGGAGCGGAAAATTTGACTTTTGGCTTGTTGTATCATGAGCTCACAAGAGGCCAATCTTTTGTACTTAAGGAGCTCTTCTCCCTTCTGTTTTCCATCATCCATTCATCATCCAATTGAATTCATCACCAATATAATCCAACGTATTGCCCCATTGTGAGAGCCCATTAGCAATTATTTACACAAGGTGTCTGAAGAGTTAAAGAAAGGCTATGATGCCATGGAGAGATGAACGGATGGTTGTAGGCTATTGAGGAGTCTAATGAGGATTAATAATGAGGCTACAAGAGCCAGGGAAAAGGGAAAATACTTGTATAGTCAAGTGTAACTGATCTGAAAGGGAGGAAGGGACACTCCAGTTTAGTTGTCTGGTAATCAGATGTTTTTCATTCCTGGTCCAAGGGAAGGACCAGTATTTATGGACAACTAGAGAACCCCAAAGGGGGCCTAAGGTAGCAGGGTTAAGACAACTAGAGAGCCCCCAGAGGGGGCCTGAGACAGGAATAATATCTTAATGAAAGCAGTAAGATAGAAATAAAGCTGACTAAATTTGTCAGTTACAAAATATGAACAGAAAAAGACAACACACCACCTTAACTGACAAATTTAGGAACCAATTTGAGACCAATCAACATTTCAGAGGAGAATATGAGAAGAGAATATGAGAATGAGAGATATGAGATTTGAGAAAGGATGACAAGACACCACCTTGTCAGCATATGAGATGGGGAATGAAAGCCTATTTTAAGAGGAGCAACGAGGACCTCAGGCATAGTTGCCTAGCTTAATATGGGAGGAATGATAGCCTATTTTAAGAGGAGCAACAAGGACCTCAGGCATAGTTGCCTAGCTTAATGGGGAGAATGATATGATGATGATGATGATGATGATGATGAGAGTAATGGTAATGGTGATGGGTATGGGATGATGATGGTGATGGTGATGGTGATGGTGATGGTGATGGTGATGGCGATGGTAATGGTAATGGTGATGGTGATGGAGTTGTTGATGGTGATTGTGATGGAGTTGAAATGGATTGGTGACAGTTATAGGATAATGGTGGGTGATGACAGTATTGGATAATAATGAATGTGTTTATTGTAATGAATGAGGGTGGAAAATAGGAATATATAAACAGATAGTATTGAAAAAAAGGAGGAAAGTATTCCAAAACACCAGCCTGTTCAATACTAGATGGGAAGGAACATTGATTTGTTGTTGAAGTTGATTGTTAATGTTGTTTATGGATGATATTGAGAGGTTGATATGGTTGATGGTTGATGTTGATTTGGAGTGAGTGATTGATGGATGAGTTTTTAGAGGATGAGATGCGATGTTGGAGGGAGCAGAGGTGTAGGTTGAGGATGATGGGAGCGTTGATGGGGAGATGGAGCGAATTGATGTAGTTGATGGAGTGGAGGAGATGGAGGAGATGAAGCAATTGGTGGTTGAGCAGGTGGAGCGGAGGAGATGGATGGGAGCGAGCAAGCGGTTGAGATGGACCAATAAAGCAATGTGGGGATGAGAGGTGACAGGACGGGCCAAATGAATGGACCACCCCAAATGGATGATTGAGATTGTATCAATGAATGAAGAGCGGAGCAAGAGATGAGTAGCGATTGAGATCGCAAGTGAGGTTGGGAGAGAAGATGTTGAGAGAGAGTGAGCTCGCGAAGATTGGGGTGACAAGCAATCAAGGTAGGAAAAGCGGGACTGGAGAGGGATCGAGCAAGGTTGAAAGGTGAAAGAACGAGCGGGATTGCAAGGAAAGAGCAAGCAAGATGGCGAGAGAGGATGCGACCAAGGTTTCTAGCTGTTGAAGATGCGAGCGAGGGAGCAACAAGGTTGCCATTGAAGTCTTCATCAAGGCAGTGAGAGAGGGAGAGAATGAGCGAGGAGGAGCGCGCGAACGCCAATAGGAAAGCAAGGGCGACTAGGGTTGAGCTGAGAGGTGATTGAAGTCGCCATCAAGGCAGCAAGAAAAAGAAGGAGGTAGCAAGGGAAGAGAGTTTGAACGATGTCGCGGATGGAGGAGGAAGCGAAGAAAAAAAAAAGAAATCGTGATTGAGATTGAGGAGGATGTGAGCCGGGGAGGATCTGATGGAGTTGTGGGCAAGGTCGCGGATGGGAGCAGGATTGAAGGCCAGACAGCCAGGTTGTAAAGTTGGAGAGCAATAGCGGAGGATGATGGGGTTGGATGAGGAGAAACAATCCATCGGAGGTAATCGATACGGATTGTGAGTTGGTTGCATAGGATGAGGATTGATACGCCAAGAGCATAACCCGCCTGGAGGGATAGGAGATGATAGCTGAGTCGGATGCAATGATGAGCAAGCGTGGATGAGAGGTTGATGATGGATCTGAGGACAGTTTCTTATAATCGGATAGCTCGAGGGTAAGAAGATTGGTTTGGGTAATTCCCTGAGAAAGCGCTTGAGTAATGAGGCGGCTAAGAACGGGCCATCGGGGTAATCTTGGAGGATGACTGGATGCCTACAATTGTAAGCATCCCTGATGATTTGAGTCATTGTGAGGGAGGGAGTTCTACGGAAGAGCCCTTCGGAGTTGATGGCGGATGATCTGATACAGGTTGCACAATCCTGAACAATTTGAGGGATTCCGAGTTGAGCGTTGTGGTGTCATTATATAGCCTCGGGGCGGGGACTGCGTCGCGGCCTGCGTGCTCAGCATCTGGTAGTTTAGGCTCAGCAGTTGGGGTGCGCCGGTCCTCAGCAGTAGCCGCTGCGGGTTCAGCAGTAGCCGCTGCGGGCTCAGCAGTGGGCGCGGCGGGATCGAGCACGCGACTGCGGGCCGGGCCTGACTAAGGGAGGCGGGCCGCGACCCGCTTGGATGTCCGACTCATGGATGGAGCTGGGCCGACCAGGTTCTCGGAACGGCTAGTTGGGGGAGGAAAAAGCGGGGCGACAGCGGGGCTATATGCGTGGGCAGCCGCGCGCAAGCGCGGGCCGGCCACGGGACGGGAAATCCACGACGGCGCGTCGGGTGGATGCGCGCAAGCGCGGTGAATCTTGGGTATCGCGCGGCAGAGGGCCGCGCCACGAAAAGACGAACCGGATGCGCGTAATGACAGGCGAGCTGGCGGGGGTAGGGTATGGGTATGGGTTGGGGAATGGGTCAGGGTTCTGGGTCTAGGGTTTCTTCTTCATGGTTGCCAGTCTGTCTTTGTGCTTGTGCTTAGGTTAGGGTTGAGGGGAAGGGTTCAAATACCTTTCCCCTCGACTCCGGGTTGTAGGGGGATGGGAAGATCCATCGGTCTACATATCTCTCTCTGGCTCTCTCACTCTCTCTCTCTCTCTCGGAGTAAAGGAAGGAAGCATTCTCGGTCTTACAGATGCTAGAACCATCAATCCCATAACTAGGGACAACTTCGTGAGGACTAACCTCTAAAGTTTCCACATCTGGGGGTCTGGCCGGAAACTTTCGATCCGTTCTCAGTCTCTTGAAGATTAGGCGGAATGCTACTGACAACCACTCCGGGATCCAATGCTCCCCTTCCCTACCCTCCACGCCCGACTCCCGTCTCTGCTGCTCAACCCCCTCCGCCGCCGTCCGCTCATGCTCCTAGAGTTAGCGGGTTTGCTCCTCCCTCGGAAGGGTTGTCGGACATGGCGGTAGAGGCCCCTTGCCGCGTTTGGTTGAGGCCGAGGGATTTCCCTCATCTTCGGTTCAGTACTTTGGATGTCGAGCGGTTCCTTTCTAGGTTCGAAGGGATCGCGGACTCGGAGGGCGCGTCGGGCGCAGATAAGGTTCGGACTATTGTGCTGTTCATTACCGAGGAGGAGAAGCTGCGGGACGTGGAAGAAATGGTTGGATACAAGAGGCAAGACTGGGGGAAGTTGAAAAGCGAGATGTTGGCGAGGTGGGGAAAGCGTGAACCTCGGTTTCGGGAAAGCGACTTCAATCGAGCTGCGGAGGAGGCGATCGAGAATGGTGGGGTGCAATCGCGCGAAGGATTAGTGGAATATATGTCAAGGTTCGAGTGAATCTACGGGTACCTTGCAAAGAACAAGGTCGTCGCGGGTCAGACGGGTGCCATGAAGCGGGCTTTCCTGGGGGGTCTCGGGCCCCAGCTCCGTTCCAGAGTGCAACAATACCTGTACGACCACGGCCTGGTTAAGAGGTCGCTGGATGGGAGTGTCGCGATTCTCCCCGATCTTTCGGTTATCCGTCAAGCCGTGGAAAGCGAAATCGATTTGGACGAACTCATCGCGGATACGGCACGAACGTACCCGTCTTCCTCCAAGAAATCGGTCACAATCTTGGCGCCGGCCCCCAACCAAACTTCGGCCGCGCGGCCTTTGACGCCCTCTCATGCCGGACTTTCCCAGCAGCCTCCGGGACCATCAGTCGGGGAGATAACGGAGATTCTGCGGGACATAAGGGTTTTCCTCAACCGGACACCGGCTCCTACAGCTCCGGCGGCTCCTTCTCAACCGCGCGCGGTGCCGCCTCACATGGCAGAGGGGTTCCAGCCCCCTAGCGGATCATCCGGATCGTACGGGTCGCCGCGATGTTCATATTGTGGGGTGAGAGGTCACTGGAAGTCAGTTTGTGAGGATCTCACTCGGGACATGGACGAAGGGCTTGTTCGCGCATCCGGGATGACGTACATATTTCCGACGGGTGAATTGGTGGACCTGACTAAGGACAAGCCGCCACCAATGGTGCAAGTGCGGGAAAGAGCGAAGGCTAAGACCGAGACTGCTCGGGTCTCGCTCGGGATTGTCACCGCGCCCGGAACCTGGGTAGCGATGAGAGTGGAGGCCGAAGTCAGGGCGTTGGCGACGAATGAGCGCATTGCAATGGATGCTGACGAGCGATCAACGGCCTTGAAGCCAGTCGCGCGAGTGCCAATTTCGGACGGGCCGTCCTCTAATCCCGTGGGAAAAAAGAAGGCCGCGGACATCGTCCGGAGGGTAATGGGGAACGACTCACCAATACCCCTGACCCTACGAGAGCTAGCGGCGGTGTCCCCCGTGGTCGTCGACGAGATGGTCCAGGCCTTGAAAGATTGCGGTCAGGGTCGGGTGCCGACAACGGTTCAGCGGGTTAATGTGGCGGAGGAGGAAATGGATCCCGAGCCGTGCCGGTCGAAGTCGGTATCCGTCCCGCTTGCTTATGTTGCGATGACCATCGCCGGGCGGAAGGTGTGGGCGATGGTGGATAGCGGGTGGATGGTCAACCTGCTCCCATCAAGGTTAGTGGACAAGCTTGGTCTGGTGCGGAGGAAGTGTGCGATGGGTCTTCGGGCGTTAAATGGCGGGGAATGTCGCGTGGATGGAGTAGTAGAGGCAGAGGAGGTGGAAGTCGCCAAGGTCTGTAAGCCTCTGTCATTTCTCTCAGTGGAATGCGGAGACGTGATTCTAGGACGGCCATTCATGTTTGGGTTCCGAGCCCAAATGGCCTTCAACGCCGAGGAAGGAACGGAGGCGCTGACCGTCGAAGACTCACTCGGAGCACGGTTCAAGACGACAATCTGCGATCACGGGAGAGGGAAATGGGTACAGGACCCAATGTCTGGCGGCAACAAAGAGTCCGGCGCGGGGGTTGACCGTAAGGGTTACCCTGCGGAGGATTTTTCCTAGTCGGCCGCGGGAACCGTGCGGAGCAGGCTCCGGCTCAGCACGGGCGGCCAACAGGTGAGGAGCAAGCGGGGGAGGACGCGCGTGGGGCGCAGGTGCCAGAAGTAAGTCCCATTCCTCAGTATGCATTGCCGGAAGGCGCTACGCTTCGAAAACCCTATCATCGTGCCACAGTCGTGAGCAAAGGCGAAAGCCCCGGTCTGGTCATTACTAGCACTTACGACGGCGACGATCGGGTCTGGATGGCGCGGTGTAATGCGGGGAAGTACAAACCGGTAGCGCGGAAAGTCCGGCCGCGGAACGAGCCAATGCCCCAGGGGCTCAACGGACCCTTACGACCAATCGCGTGGTCCCGCGACCCGTGGGAGACGCCCCTTAGGAAGAATGGATGGGTAACGCGGTCGGCGCGAATCACGGACGAGCGGGTGGACGCCCTTAACTTCGGACCGATGGGATGGCTGAGTGCGGAGGAGATGGATCTGCTGGTGTCAGTATTGGTAATGAGGGAGAAGGCACTTGCTTTTGGACTGGACAAGCGCGGGTTGTTGAGAGGTGAGATCGGGGACCCTTACGTTATTCCCACTGTCCCTCACAAACCGTGGCAAATCAAGCCGATTCCGATCCCCCGTACCGTTCGGGAGCCCTTTCTGGAGCTGGTACGGGAGCGCGTGAGGACGGGGCTTTACGAGCAATCCACATCAAGCTACTCAAGTCCTATCTTCGCGGTTGTTAAGCAGGACGGGAAGTTGCTAAGGATTGTTCACGACCTTCAGAGGCTAAATTTGTTCACTATTCGCGACGCGGGGCTTCCCCCGCGTGTTGAAGAATTTCTGGAGTCGATGGCCGGGCGCGCTTGCTACGGGCTGGTGGACGTGATGGGGGGATATGACCAGCAAGAACTCCACCCTGACTTGCGGCCACTGACAGCGTTTGAAACCGGGCTAGGAAGGATGCAGCTGACGCGGCTACCGCAAGGTGCGACCAACTCAGTGGCGGTATACCAAGCCCAAATGACCTGGATACTACGCGACAACCTTCCGGAAGGCGTGCAGATCTTCATCGACAACGCTGGCATTAAAGGCCCCAGAACGGACTACAAGGGCGCGGTCCTAGAGGATGCACCCGCGATCCGGCGATTCATCTGGGAATACGCAGAAACTCTGGAACAAGTCCTCTTCCGAATTGAGGAGGCAGGCCTTACTGTGTCCGGGAAAAAGTTGGCGGTCTGCGTTCCGGCGCTCAAAGTACTAGGGCATGTCGTGGCCTACGACGGGAGGCAAATAGCGGAGAAGAAGCGGAATAAGGTTCTTGAATGGCCGACCCCTCGGACAGTGTCGCACGTCCTGCAGTTTCTGGGTTTGTGCAGCTACGTCCGCATGTTCATCGAGCGGTTTGCGGAAGTAGCGAGCCCAATGCGGGCATTGACGCGTAAGGGGGCGGAGTGGAAGTGGACCAAGGGATGCAATGCCGCTTTTGCAAAGCTCAAGGAAATCGTGGGGCGCGACATCGTCCTTCGGGACCTCGATTACAACGCCGGAGGGATACGCCTGGCGGTCGACTCTAGCGAGTTCGGCGCCGGGGGGGTCTTGACACAGGAGGAGGACGGAAAAGATAGGCCGGTGCTCTACGAATCAGTCACCTTTACCGCGACAGAGAGTCGGTATTCGCAGCCGAAGCTGGAGCTGTGCGGTGTCACCAAGATCGTGCGGCTGTTGCAACACCTTTTGTGGGGAGTGCACTTCGAGCTCCTGGTTGACGCGGAGGCCTTGGCGCGAATGATTAACTCACCGACGCTGCCGAACGCGCCCATGACCAGGTGGGTAGCGTTCCTCCAGTTATTCTCCTTTAACGTGGTGCACATCCTGGGAAAGGCGTTCACAATGCCGGACGCGCTGTCGCGGTACCCGCGGGACGACCCATACGAGGGGGCGGAACCTTTGGACGTGGAAGCTCCGGTCGTTCGGGTAGCAAAGACGGAGGCGGCGGTTTGTCTTCCGTTGCGTCAGTCGGGACGTTACGCGGTCTTGTGCTCTTATTTGCAGGATCTCTGGTTCCCCGAGGGCACGACGGAAACGGTCACCCGATGGGTGAGGCGAAACGTTCTGAACTTCTTCTTACAGGACGGTCAGTTATGGCGGCGGAGCGGTTCCGTGCCTCTCGTGGTCGCGACTTCTAGGGCGGACCAGGAGGTGATTCTAGGAAGTCTGCACGACGACCTTGGTCATCGGGGTGAGGTCGAGACGCGGAGGAGGGTGAAAGCGAGGTCTTGGTGGCCGGGGGTCGTTCGCGCGGTGCGCGACTGGGTGAAGTCGTGCGAGGCCTGCCAATGGCAAAGCTCGAGGCTGCCCAAGGAGGTCGGCCGCCCCACGGGCGAGGAGGCGCTGTTTGGGCGCGTTTCGCTGGACGTGGTCCACATCAAGGCGGGTAAGTTTGCGTATTTGCTGGTTGCGCACGACGATCTGTCTGGGTGGGTGGAAGCAAGGCCCCTGGCAAAACTATCGGCGGAAAAGGTGGCTCAGTTTCTGGAAGAGGACTGGTTCGCGCGCTACGGGTCGCTTCGCTTGGTCACCGTCGACGGAGGGGCGGAGTTTCGGGGACGCCTGATGACGCTGGTGCAGAGTTGTGGAGCGAAGTTCGGCCGCGTGACGGAATACTACCCGGAGGGCGCGGGGATGATCGAGCGGGGGCATCAACCAATCAAGGATGCCCTGGTGAAAATGTGCGGCGAGGACGGCAAAAGGTGGCAGATGGCACTCCCCGCGGTCCTTTTCGCCAATCGGATCTCCGTGAAGCGCTCGACGGGGTATTCGCCTTACGAGTTACTCTACGGGCAGCGGCCCGTGCTTCCCGTGGACATCGAGCTGAACACGTTTTTGGGCGTGGATTGGTGGAAGGTTAAGACGTCCGCGGATCTGATTGAGGCGCGGGCTGAACAGCTCCTTAGGCGTGAGGAGACCTTGGGAAAGGCCGCGGAGCGGTTGAAGAAAACCTGGACGGCGTCAGTCCGCTATTGGGACGAGCGCTGTTCCCATCGGCTCCGGGATCCGCTGCGGAAGGGGGACCTGGTTCTGCTGTATAATCGGAGTCTGGAATCCCAGTGGGGCCCGCTTTTCGCCAACCGGTGGAACGGGCCGTACCGCATGGCCTCTAAGTTCTTGGGCGGCAGCTACGGGCTTGAGGAATTGGACGGGACGCCGCTTAAGCGGAAGGCCGCGGCTTCGCACGTAAAACGCTTCATTGCGCGCGGTTCCACTTCCTTCGACAAGACAGCGAGCGATGATTCGGGGCCCGGGGGCGAGGCGGTCTCAGAGTCGGACGACGGCGCGGATTGTTCGGACAGCAAAGTAGCGGCGCGCGACGCGCGACCCCGGAGAAGTAGGACGTTGCAGACGGCTGGGGACAGCTGTCAAGCTGGGGGGGGCGCTAGGTGGTTAAAGCTTGATTTGGTGAGGGGGTGTTCTAGCCGGTTCACAGCCGGGACAACTAGACACCCCAGAATGTTCGTTTCCTTATGTTTTGGTTTGGGCTTGGCTTTGGATTGGTACTGGCTATGGGTTATTTATTGCAGGTACGCGGGCGCGGCGTGGTTTCGGGCCCGCAAACGCGAGGACGAGCCCCGCGCACGGATGGCGGGACAAAGAGCTCTGCAAAAAAAAAAAAGAAAAAAAAGAAAAAAAAAAAAAAAAAAAAAAAAAAAAAAAAAAAAATGAAATGAAATGAATGGAATAATAAATATAGGATATTTTCTTTCTCTTCTTTGGATTCGGGCTGTTTTCTTTCTTTTCTTTGTCTATTTCTCTCCTGTTTCTTTCTTCATCGGACGGGCGCGACGGTCGGGGATGGTATGGACGCGGATTGAAGCCTAGCTTGGTAAGGGGGTGCTCTAGCCGGTTCACAGCCGGAACGACTAGACACCCCAGAATGTTTGTTCCCATCGCTTCTCCCTTATACTCCCGGTTGTGAGCGCGCGCTGTCGGCGCGGTGTTTGTTTTGTTTTGTAGTACGGGTACGGGGAACTGTGTGGCAGTCCGTCTGGGGCGGTCCAGGTACCTCTTTTCGTTGGAATAACTGGTCACTTACGGCCTCTCACAGAGGGAGCGCGCGGACGCGGATCTCAACCTCAACCTCACTCACACTCACTTCTCACGCGGACGCGGATCTCGGCACTCACACTCACTTTCCACCCGGGCGCGCGGACGCGGCCCTTTCTTTTCCTCGCGCAGCAAATGTATTTCTCCAAAGAAAGCGGTACAACAATAGGATAAGAAGAGTAGGCGGGAAGGGAGAAAAGGAAGGGGGTGGGGGCGTCTAAGCCATTCGCATCATTTCCTCCATGTCCGCCCTCAATGATGCCAGGAGGGCCCGGTAAGACGCCAAGAACTCGCGCCGGGATTCGGAGGATTGGGCTCCGGGGGTCGCCAGGAAGTTGCGGAGCATCGCAGTCGACCGTTCCGCAAAAGCCTCGAAGCCAGCCGCCGGGAGTGCCATCACGACCGGGATCTCCGGGATCTTGGGGGAGTTGGAGGAAGGCGGTGCCGGTGCTGGGACGGGGCTTGATCCGAGCGGGCGAGGAGGTGATGAGGGGGTCCCTGGGGCATCGCGCGGAGGGCTCGGTCCATCTGGGGGCAATGACGGAACAATGATCGGGGACGGCGGAGGAGGGACCTCGGGGGTAGTAGGCCTCCCATCCGAGACCGCTGGCGACGCGGGCGGCGGTGGAGTACCTTGTGGAGCCGGGGCGGAAGGAGCCGGTGTAGGTGCCGGAGGGGGAACCGGGGCTGCAGCAGCGCAACGCCAAAGAATCTCATCGAGTCGCGGGTCCCTCTTGCCTTCCCTCATCCAAACGCGGTCCAACCAGAATCGTACGGCCCTCCAATAGTCGTCAACGGACGAGAAATCCTCCTTCCGCGGCGGTCCCGCGCGGCGAAAGGGGGAAGCCGAGTCGCGATCCTCGCTCGGCGGAGGGCGGCAGGAAGGGGAGCCCGGCGGAGTCCACGAGTCCTCCGAGATGGTGTCGTCGTCCGAAACCACGAACGGGTCGGGACGAGCCCTTTTGCGCGGCCTGGGGTGGGAGCCAAAGTTGGGGGGAGCTTGGGGCATGCCATCGCTAAGCGAGCAACGGCAATGGCCGCAAGGGCAAGCGACACAGGCGCGTCGACCAGGAGCGATCGAGCACGCCTGCCCGGTCCGGGCGCAGAATTTGCAGGGGAGCATGACGGCGACGAGCGTGGAAGGGGAGTTGGTGGAGTGCGAAAAGAGGAGTGGGTAGGGAGGAGCGGGGTGCGGGTAGTCGGGGTGGCGATGGGAAGGGACCTCTGGGGACAGAACTCAAGTTGGGGGGGATGTGGTGTCATTATATAGCCTCGGGTCCGGGACTGCGTCGCGGCCTGCGCGCTCAGCATCTGGTAGGTTAGGCTCAGCAGTTGGGTGCGCCGGTCCTCAGCAGTAGCCGCTGCGGGCTCAGCAGTGGGTGCGGCGGGATCGAGCACGCGACTGCGGGCCGGGCCTGACTAAGGGAGGCGGGCCGCGACCCGCTTGGATGTCCGACTCATGGATGGAGCTGGGCCGACCAGGTTCTCAGAACGGCTAGTTGGGGGAGGAAAAAGCGGGGCGACAGCGGGGCTATATGCGTGGGCAGCCGCGCGCAAGCGCGGGCCGGCCACGGGAAGGGAAATCCACGACGGCGCGTCGGGTGGATGCGCGCAAGCGCGGTGAATCTTGGGTATCGCGCGGCGGAGGGCCGCGCCACAAAAAGACGAACCGGATGCGCGTAATGACAGGCGAGCTGGCGGGGGTAGGGTATGGGTATGGGTTGGGGAATGGGTCAGGGTTCTGGGTCTAGGGTTTCTTCTTCATGGTTGCCAGTCTGTCTTTGTGCTTTTGCTTAGGTTAGGGTTGAGGGGAAGGGTTCAAATACCTTTCCCCTCGACTCCGGGTTGTAGGGGGATGGGAAGATCCATTGGTCTACATATCTCTCTCTGGCTCTCTCACTCTCTCTCTCTCTCTCGGAGTAAAGGAAGGAAGCATTCTCGGTCTTACAGACGCTAGAACCATCGATCCCGTAACTAGGGACAACTTTGTGAGGACTAACCTCTAAAGTTTCCACAGCGTTTGAGCCCATGAGGTGTTCTAAGAGGACACCGAACAGTGGAGGTTGACGGAGTGAGTCAGGAACGAAGATTGAGGGTTCGATGGTGAGATCGTGCTTGTGAACCTCGGGAGGGATAGGGATCTGATGGATTGGGACAAGTAGGGCGAGTGAGGAGAGATCATTGACCCAATGGACCTTCCGAGACATCTTCCAGGAGACGATTGTTCTGAGGAAGAGACCGATGATCATCTTAACCCAAAAGGTAGGATGGACAACCCAGATTGCCTTGAGGTTCTTACGGATGGTAGGTTGGATGGCACAATAGGAGGATAGGATCTAAGGATTGCGGATTGGATGAGAGAGTTGAAGTGAGTGAGATCGATGGATGAGAAGCTTGAGGTAGAGATGACAAGTAATGGATGAGATTGAGAGTTGAGACCGGCAGTGAAGATGGTGTGAGGAAGATGGTCATGATGACTGGAGGAGTGAGAGGACGGGGGTGATTGAAAGAGGAAGAGGAAGAGGAAGAGGAAGAGGAAGAGGAAGAGGAAGAGGAAGAGGAAGAGGAAGAGGAAGAGGAAGAGGAAGAGGAAGAGGAAGAGGAAGAGGAAGAGGAAGAGGAAGAGGAAGAGGAAGAGGAAGAGGAAGAGGAAGAGGAAGAGGAAGAGGAAGAGGTGATGGAGAGCATGTTGGAGGAATGGGAGGATGTAAGATGATAAATTAAGGAGGAATCAAGTGGATGAGATTGAGATGATAGAGAATAGGAAGGTTGATGAGGGAGAAGGAAGGAGATAAGAAGGATTGGTTGTGAGGGGTTCAAAGGAACAGGGATGGTTGAAGGAGTAAAGGTGGATCATGAAGATATGAGGATGAAATTGGATGGTGAGGACGATGAAGAGTGTAGGGAGATGGGCAATGAGTCAACCAGTTAGAACAATGAAGTCGACCGGATGACTTAGTGGGATGAGCTTTGGCTTTTAACCGTGAAGAGTTAAAGAAAGGCTATGATGCCATGGAGAGATGAACGGATGGTTGTAGGCTATTGAGGAGTCTAATGAGGAGTAATAATGAGGCTACAAGAGCCAGGGAAAAGGGAAAATACTTGTATAGTCAAGTGTAACTGATCTGAAAGGGAGGAAGGGACACTCCGGTTTAGTTGTCTGGTAATCAGATGTTTTTCATTCCTGGTCCAAGGGAAGGACAAGTATTTATGGACAACTAGAGAACCCCAAAGGGGGCCTAAGGTAGCAGGGTTAAGACAACTAGAGAGCCCCCAGAGGGGGCCTGAGACAGGAATAATATCTTAATGAAAGCATTAAGATAGAAATAAAGCTGACTAAATTTGTCAGTTACAAAATATGAACAGAAAAAGACAAAATTGTCCAGAATTTCTTTTGCTTTAAATACTGCTCATGTGCCTAAGCTAATTGCTGGCCATAATTATAACACCATTCTTGTATGAGTGGCAGTCTTGACAGCAGGAAAATTACAGTGCTTGTACTCATTGGCTGCCCAAACCATTTTGACCACACCTTTTTTCTTGAATTCAATTCCAAAGCCCAGGTCAGGAAAAATGAATTTGCCATCAGATACTTGATACTCATCCGTTTTTTCAATAAGCCGTCCATTTGATTTCCTGGTTGGAACTGCAAGTAAAAAGGAATACTCAGAGATTTCACCTTTGTAAATGTGAGGTGAGTTGAAAAAAGTGTTGGATGTGAAGGTTACATGTGGAGAGCAGTCAAAGGGAGTAGGCCAAGATCCAAATTTGAGTGATGAGAAGGAGGGTATTCCATTTTCCTTCATTATTCCACAGTTTGATTCAAAGGGAAGCCTGGCCAAATGGCAAAACATTGGTCCTAAAATTTGAGAGACTTTGTCTGCCTTAAGATTGAGAAAAGCATAATCTTGAGGGGAAGATTGAATAGATTATTTCTTCACATAGCATCCAAATAACTCAAAGGGGTCCATCAATTTTTGCCATCCAATTGCCCACATTTTTCCACCCCAAGCTCTTGAAGGACCAACTGGGTTGAAAAAATGTTTTTGAACTGTGAAGGAAAGTGCTGAAAAAGTTGATGTCCTTCTTGTCTTGATCTGAGAGTTCATCCAAGGGCACAAATTTAATTTTTGAAACCAGGGCTTGGTGATCATATTGATCAAGGACAATTACTTTTCGACGGTGGAAGAAATGGAAGGATTTGATTGTTTGTTTGGCTTGTTCAAACTCTTCCTGGGTGTTTTTTTGACTATTCTTTTTCTTTTCCGCAACAATGGAAGGGTAAAGATCCAAAGGACGTGGTTTTTGACCAGACCAGACACCCTTTTTATTAATACCATCCTCAGAAACTTCCAAAGACGTTTCTGAATCCCAAGATTGAAGCCTCTTTTGGCAAGCAGCCCTACTCTTCCCACCTCTCTGTATGTTTTTCAAGCCATCTCCTTCCATCTTGTTTCCTCCCAATCCTATGCTTAAATTGAGGTGAGGAACAAGACGATATTTAATTGTTTGTGTAACATATTGAGGGGAGTGGGAGAATAATTGGACATTCACCAATAAGGGTTGAGGGATTGAAAAAAAACCAAAAAAAAAAACAGTCAGTCACATGGTCATCATTGGTGAAACAAGATTGGATCAAAAAAAAATGAAACCAAACCTGGATTTGATCCCAAGTTCACCAGAAACGTGATAACCAAAAAAAAAAAAAAAAAAAAAAAAAAAAAAACTACCAAAAAAACATCACATCAGCACCCAAAAAAAAAAAAAAAAAGAAAAAAAAAAAATTACTGGGGTGTGAGGGAATTTCGCCCGGCCTTTGGGTTGGGTTGGGTTGGGCCCAGGGCCAGGTAGTTAAGAGCTGGCAGCCAGGGAGGGGGGGGAGGTTGGTTGGCCGGGCAGGCAGGCGGGACCAATGCGGAGGGGGGGGGTGGTCAAGGGGGGGGGGCCGGCTGTTGTTGGTCAAGGGCCAAGCGGGGCCAAAGCGGAGGGGGGGCAGCCGTTGTTGGTTGAGGGGAAGAGCGGTGGGGAATCGGTCAAGGGGCAGAGCGGCGGGGGGGCTGTCAAGGGGGGGCAGGACCAAAGCCAAGGGGGGGGGCAGGTCCGTTTGATCGTTGGCTGGGGGGGGCGGGTCCATTTGACTGTCAGCTGGGGGGGGCGGGTCTGATTGAGGGATTGGGGGGTGCCAGCGTCGTTTGAAGCCACTGGGGGTTGCTGGTGTCTGGGCTTGGTTCTGGCATTGATTGGGCCCAGTATTGCTGCTACGGCGTTGATTGAGTAATTCCAGGCAGTTCTGGCGTCAATCAAGGGAAGGGGGATGGTGGCGGCGTGGGAAAGCAAGCTAAGGGAAGGAGGGATGGCGGAGTGGGGAAGCAAGCTACGGAGGAGGGAGAAAGGGCTGGGGGGGGATGAGATTGAGCAAGGGTAAGGGAGGAGTAGGGAGGGGGGCAGCACTTACTTGAAAGGGGTTGGGTGACCAGGAGCTGGCTGGGGGGGGGGGAAGGAGGGGGAAGATGAGGGTCAGCCAAGAGAAAACCAAGAGGGGTGAGTAAAATAGGGGAGGGGGACTCACCTGACAGGATGGGGGATGGGGAGTTGGGTGGTGAGTATATTGGTGAGGTTGGTGGTGGATGGGTGAGGGAGCAAAGGTGGTGGTGGTGAGGAGGAAGGATGAGACCGGTGAGTAAGTGGGGTGAGGTGGGTGAGGTGGAGGTGGTGGGTGAGGAGGAGAGTGGACCAGTGGTTTGTGGTTCTGATTTGTGAAAAAAAAAACCCCCAACTCATCCTATCTTGGGTGAAAAACCAAAACCATTTGTCTAAGTCCATCCCACCAAATGAGAAAAAAAAAGAAAAACAAGTGAGTCAGCCAAAGAATCTTGGGTGAACAACCAAGATTAAAAAATTTGGTGAAGGGATTTTTTACCTAATTCATAATCAAACATTACTCATCAAAGCAAGAAAGGGTAAGAGGAAGAATCTGTTCTCTCATAGAAGAAGATGAGGGAAAAGATGAGACAGGGATGACTTGAGGCGGATCTGGAATATAATCTTCAAATATTTTGTCCCATTCATCTTTTATTTTGGCCAAAAGATTGTGAAGGATGACACAAGTGATAATCCATTTGATGAGGAACTTCATTTCTTTGGGATTTTTAAGCTGGTTTTGAATTTCCCTTAAGCTGGCCCATCTTCCTTTCAGGACTACAATGGCAGTCTCAATCCAAACTTGTGATTGGGCAAGATGATAGTTGAAATCAGTTTTTCCTTGATTGTTGGACAAAACATTCCGGTATGCTGGAAAAACATATTTCCCACTAGCATAAGCTGAATTGGGCAGAATTTATTGATTGTGGTCAAAGTATTTCTCTGGTTTTTGGGCAATCTGCATCCAATTGAAAACGTATGAATCATGACAAGAACCTTGAAGGCCAGCATTGAGGGATATTAACTTCTTGTTTTTATCACAAACAAGTTTTAGTGCAAAGGAGTATCTAGACAAAGAGACAAAACATATTTGGTCAGTTTGTGATCAACGGTGTTATCAGAGCAATTGGAAAAGATATGAATCAATTGCCTTTTTTTCTGATCAAAATAGTGGTTGCCATCTAGCTTGGGCTGTTGACTCAAGGGGATGGTGGTTCCATTGACAAAACCAATGCAACCAGGAAATAATTTGTTTTACATTACTTGAGATATCTCCTTGCATTCCAATTTTTTTTTCCAAGAAAGGACTGAGCAACGGAAAGATAGGATAGCAACCATGACTCTTTTGGTGTATGAGTCAATGGTTCCATATCCAACTGAGAATAGATTTTCTAATTGATGAATCGCTGCTCAATTTCCATTTTATCCCAATCTACAAAGAGCAAAAGCAAGTTGGATAGCTGGATTGCGTTGAGGATTCCAAGATTTGTTCTGGAAGATGTGGTGGTCTTCAATCATCTTCAAAAGTTTTACAAATGAATGCAATAGAGTTTGGAAAAGTTGCTGGAAGCTTAATTTGGGGAGGAGATGAAGCTTTTTGTATTTCATACATAGGGTTGTGGAGATTTTTTATTCTTTGAACCATGTATTGCTTTTTTAATAGAGCATTCAAAGCCAACCAAGTTTATTCCAAATTGGAGTCTGAATTGGAGTCCGAATGGCAGTCAAATACTAACAAAAGTTCAGTCAGCTTTTTTGCATTTTCAAATTGCTGCTGAGAAGTTTGATGGGACATTTTGAGAAAGATGGTTATTTGATGTGGGGTGATGAGATGATGATGGGATTTGTGTGAAGATGGAGATGTGAAGCAATAGAGATGTGAAGCAATAGAGATGTGAAGCAATAGAGATGTGAAGCAATAGAGATGTGAAGCAATAGAGATGTGAAGTGATGGAGATGTGAAGCAATGGAGATGAGATGTGTGTGATGTGATTGAGATGGGACCAGTATAGATTTGCTGATGTGGATGGGTGTTTTAGATGTGATGGATGGTGGATGGATGATGATGCATAAATGGAAGGTTTAATGGCGGGTTTTATAATTGAAATCCGCCATTTTGAAATACATCAGTTAGGGGGTATGTGTATTTCAGAAACTGGCCATTAAAAATGGCAGGTTTTGTCAAAAAAAATGGCAGGTTTCTAATGGCGGGTTTTCTAACTCTGATACACCCTAATAAAAGGATATTTATTTGAAATAATTTGGAAGCCTCATGTGTGGGGAAATAAAACAGATTGATAGAATCTGGGACTGCAATTTTTTTTGTTTTATAAAAAGGGAAGGTTCAGAGCTTAGTAAGGATTGTCACAGTATTCCGCAAAGAAGGAAAGAAATTTCAATCAAAAATAACAAAGAAATCAGATTCTTGGTATATTCAGTTGTAAATGTGATATGAAAATGTGGGTAAAAGAGATTTTGGACAATTAATAATTTTTCTGAGGGATTTAATGAGAAGCAAATGGATTGTGGAATGTTAATGGTTAGATTAGTAATGATCATTATGGGATAAATTAGGAATTATCATGATTGGATGAATCAAGAATGATCATGATGGTATCAGTCAGGAATTAAGATGATTTAATGAGTGATTCATAAGGGGGAACAAAAATCAACAGGGAGGAATAAATGGATGAAGGAGAAGTAATCATGTAAACAGGAAATTTGAGGAATATTGAATTTAAAGAGAAATGGAATAGTAGATCAATAAATTGTGGGAAAATTTTCAGAAACCAAGGCAAAATAGAATTGTGGAATTTTTTTAAAAAAATTGAAATTGGAACAAAGCAGAGATGTCAAGAACACCCCATGCCACTATTTTTGGTTTCTTTAGAATTAACTATAAAGTCAGCATCATGCTCAAATTGAGGGAAGAATAATCCCCTTTATAATAAAAATAATTCCAACAAGATAAATAATTATTTTAATCTTCTCACAGGATTTGATATTAAATAGATGTTATATATATGAAGATATATGCAGAGAGAGAAGGGGAGAAAAATATTCTTGAATGGGTGCTTTATTCTATAAGATAGGTTCCATTGCTGAAGATAAAAATGAAGAAAGAGAATTGGGCTTGTAAATATTCTAAGTTATGTTGTAATATAGTTTCTCTATCTATCAGTTTTTTATTATTCAAAAAAAAAATGAGTGGAGGATTAGAGAAAGTTGTATTGTTTAAATTTTTTCTTTGGTTTTTCTCTTGAATATGATTTTATAAGTGTATGGATAGAATTAATCCCTTTGTTTTGAATTCAATGTTGGCTTGTGGTCTAAATTTGCGCATAAAGGAAATATAAATTCCTCAATTGTATAAAGCAGGTGGTAGGAATACAGATTTTGATTGGAGGAAATGTCAAAGTAACAGCTCATTGAGCTGTGCACACAGTTATAAAGGGGCCATGTGGCACAACACATGGTCCAATCCAAGCCATGTACAACCCTCAACGGCTCAAAGAGGCAGGCGGCCGACCAAGCCTGGTCCTCCAGCATGTGGGAATCAACACAACTATAAATGAAGCCATGTGGAGTTTTACACAGCTCAAATGTAGTCGTGTGGCATCGCACACGCCACCGGACCACGGTGAGCCAAAAAAAAGGAATGAAAGGGTACTAACATAACCCATAAACTGAATAAACCTTCCAAAAAAACAGAAATCAACCAAAAATCAAAGAATGTTCATTTTTTGGTTAAAAAAACAAATAAATAAAAAAATAAAAAAATAAAAAAAACACTGATACTATCCAATGGACTAGCCCTCAAGTAAAAAGACCCAAAAAAACACCAGAAAATGGACTAGCCCTAAACTAAAAACACCAAAAAAAGACAAGTAACTTGACAAGCCCTAAAGTAAAAAAACCAAAAAAAATACAAGTAACTTGACAAGCCCTAAAGTAAAAACACCAAAAAAATAAAATCAACTTGACAAGCCCTAAAGTAAGTTCAGCTTGACTAGCCCTTAAGTAAAAGGGACCAAAAATTAAATAAGTGTTTTGAACAGCCCTAAAGTAAAAGTGCCCCAAAAAAAACAAGTCTTTCAACCAGCCCTGAAGTAAAAACACCAAAAAAAAACGAGTTCAATTTGTGTTAAGCTGATCCCATCCCAAGCTTAACATAAGTTAAGCTTGTGATGGAATCAGCCCAACACATGTTGAACTGACTTACCATTAAACTCACATTCAAAAAACTCAATATAATGATGTTAACTCAAAACACTCAACATGATGATGTTCAAAATGTGATAGCACTTTATATTAATAGAACTTGTTAGCTGCATTAAAATTACAATTTATATGAAACCCAATGATGAAATGAAGTCACAGTCTATTACAATATAGAATACATTTGCAGCTGATCTTTGAGATGATCAACCCAATCAGAGGCTTTTTTAGAAATCAAGGAAAGTGGTTTTGCTACAATGGGCGGGATTGGAATCATTTCTCCCTCAAGTACTAATAGAACCCAGTGGTTATTGTTTACAAAGGAAATGAACATTGAATCTGATTGATCAGTAACACCATTTTCATTGGAGTAAAAGTATCACATGACTTGTGATCCCAATTCACTTTCAGTCTCTTCCTCTGAACTATGAGATTCAGATTCAGATTCTGCCAACTTTGACTAACAATTCATCATTAGTGAGTAAATAGGTTCATTAAACCTCAAAAATGAACGTATCCCAAAAGAAAAGACTTACAATCTTTTGTATTTTCTTGTTTGGAGCCCTTCTAGTCCTTTTTTCACCCTTGGGTTTTTTTTCAACATGCTCAAACCAAGATGGTTCTTTCTGTGTATCTGTCATTTTGTCCTGCCCCTACTTGATTGTAAGACTGTAGGTTCAAGTCTTGGATTGGATTGATATTTTGTCATCTTCTGAATGATATACTTCAATAGTCCGCTTTGCTCATGATCTGAAGATTCCAAGATCATTGCATTGACTTTTTCATGTAAATGAGTAATGGTTATCATTTCATTGACATTGCACTGGAAAAATTCAAAAGGATAAACCATTAGTGAATTAGCATTCCTTAATCAAAAAGCATTAATCAAAAAGTGTTAATCACATAGTGATTTGAACAATCCAACTTGAACAATCCAACTTAAGCCAACTTACAGAACTAGAACTGCAAGGTTCATAGTCCAACCTCCACTGAGGATGAAAATCTTGGGGTACCACAGATTCTCTGAATGCTAGATGGTCACCTATTTGATGGGAACAGGGCGACCCCATAGTCTCAGAGTATGACTTGGTGCACACTTTGCCATCATGATCATGTTTGAAATTCTCAAATTGTTTCCTAATAAGATGAATTGCATCTAAAGAAAATTTTTAACCCAAT
This sequence comes from Puccinia polysora, assembly GCA_025617555.3. Lineage (NCBI taxonomy): Eukaryota > Fungi > Basidiomycota > Pucciniomycetes > Pucciniales > Pucciniaceae > Puccinia > Puccinia polysora. The sequence continues at coordinate 47,738,031 of CM062628.1, read as the reverse complement.
GGTAAAAGTTCAGGTGGAAGAACTGTCCCTAACTTAATCTGATAGTTACAAAGTGATGCATGAACCAATTTATTAAGATTCAAAATGGTTCCGTCAAGGTTTTTCCAAACATCCAACATGTATCCCAAAGATTTTGCAAGAAATAGTTTGAGAGTTGCATGGGCCCCTTCAACCTGAGATGTTGTTTTGTTTCCAAAATATGGGTTTATACAAGTCCACGCTGTTACAAACGTCTCTTTGATAGGGAAAATTTTATTTTCCATATACTCAAGTACAACCTCATATTCTTTCAAGAAACACTATACAAGTCAAAAGTTCAGAACCCAAAACTAGGAAGAATAAGAAGCAGTCATATGGACCTACTCTTAGTTCTGCATCATTAACCTCTGCCTCCTCCTTGGTGTTTGAGGCCCCATACTTTGCCCACAGAGTCTATAGCTTTTCCATCCTTCAACGTCATTAACACAGCGCGCTTTACAGTTTGCTTGTATGTTTTTAGACAAGTTCCAAGTGCAAAATTGTCTTGATGAATCAGGGAAACTAGATTCAATAGCACAAATCAGAGATTTTTCATGGTCTGACACAAAGAATTTTGGAAGTCTCTCAGGATCATAAGCAAACTCCTTTAATGCATTTACAGACCAACTGTAGAACTCAAAGTTTTCTTTTGTTATAAAAACAAGAGCTTTTGTGAAAGTTTTCCGATTGGCTGTCATTCCTACAAAATGCAATAGTGGGTTTTTTTACTTATTTGTCTTATAAGTACAATCCAACATAGCAATATGATGGAATTGTTTTGAAAGCTTTACTTCCTCAGGATGTGCTAAGTACAGAGCCTCCAAGTGACCCTCTCCACTAAACTTTGACCGGTGAATCCATTTTTTTTTTCAAGCTGTTCATGGAGTACCTCCATAACACTTTTACCCTTTAGTTCTGCAAGCATTACCTTCCGCTCAGTGTTATAGATTTTTTGGTCATCAAAACAATCCCGCCCATCAATCTTGCTCAATTTTCTATGAAGTTGTAACATATTGAGCCCATCTTTCATGCCTTCCTTAAGTATATCCAAGGATTGCCCAGAGATTATCCTCAGTTGAAGATTCACAGAGAGATTTTCAGATGGTTGATGGTTATGTTGTGTTTCTTTATAGGAGATTCACCACAAGGGGTCTTCCTTTGTGCAACTTGCATGGATTAAAAACTTGCACCCAACCTTCATTTTGTGATTTTTTCTAGACTTTTTGGTAAGAAGTTTTCCTGAATAGGAACCATGTCTATCACAGTCTAAATCCACATATTGGTCACGCTTTGAGTTGAAAACTGTTAAAGTGTAACCATGCTTGATTGCCCATGTTTGACAATAGTTTTGTGCCTCTTCCCTAGGAGGAAAATCTCTTACAGGAGGTGGGTCAAGTGGATCGGTCATAGTTACATAGTTATATTGATGGCATGCACTCCATTGGTTTCAATCAAATTGAATACGCCAAAGACCAGTTAAAATGTTACTCACAACCAGAGGTCAAATCCCACTGTGAAAACTTTTTTTTTCTCAATTGTCACCCTTGATGAGGACACAATTGGGGTTTCCAATTTTTCATTACCCAAATCCTTTTTTTCTTCTTCCAAAGCTTTGTTTATGGCACTATCAATGTAGACCTTCCATGCAGCCATGTCAGAAGAAGGAGGGCTTGTCAATGTTCCCATGCAAAAAAATGCAATGGTATACTTCAGTATTCAATCAAACTTTCAATTGAACAAACAAAGTTTTCTCACTTTTGAGTTGAGATAGAATTGTTTGCAGATTTTTATATGATTTTAATTTTGACTTTAATTTCACTTTGGTTTCACTTTAAAGTCTCTTTGGGATCTCTAGGTGTGGAAACCAGTGCCACAAAGTATGTCTTGATCCCAAATTTGGGTTGGCAGAACCCAAGTTTGGTCCAGGGGGTGCCCAAAATTCTGGCACAACTTCCAGGGGGTTGTGCTCCCCCAAAAATGGCGGTTTTGAGCCGTGTACGGGTGTACACGGCTTGAATTTGCCGTGTTTGGGGGCTTACACGGCTCCTACACAACCCCCTGGGGGTCTTGCGTGTTTGAAACGGCCCTTGTAGTTTTCTATGGGCCCCCACGGCTCATTTGAGCCGTGTAGGGTCCTACAGGACTACCACACAGTTGGAGCCGTGAATTTAACATCACCCTTTGTTTGGATATTTGCTGGATTTTTGATGGTGAATGGGATTTGATGGGAAAATTAATAATTTAAGAAATTTGGGAGCTGAGTAGGATAATTTGAGAAGTACCTAACTCTGTGAGTATTGAGTGGAATATGTGCCCAGCTTATAATAAATTTTGTGATTATTTTAATTGGATTGTGATTCAGGTTGAGGATATCTCTTGGTGGAAATGGGGGATTTTGTATTGGAAATTTGATTTATGACCAAAGGCTTTATTAAGGCTTAATGAGGATAGATGATTAAATTTCTATGAATAAAATTATGGGGGATGCGGATAGGGAGGAATGGTATCAAATTTTGCAAATACAGGAGTTTATATTGGATGAAGATGGGAAACAGGATTAATATCAGATAGAATCAATGAAGTAAGAAATAAATTCAGGTACGGAAAAGACCAAGTCCATGTGTGAGTATGATTCAGTACAGGATTGATCATCAGAATGATTTTATAATTTTTTGTAATGATTTTCATGAGGATATGATGAAGGAGAGAATCAGGATAATTTCAGATATTTTGATGGTATTTCAAGGTATCTGGTTTAATTCAAGGAGGATGGAAATGATGATTCTAATTTAATTGGATGCAATAAAAGGATCTCTTTGAAAATTTTGGATAATATCAATGGATCAGATAAATAATAGCTTGGAATATAAAATTTGAGAAAGAAAAATTGAATTTTTAAAACTGATCTTGCAGAGATATCTGCTTAATTTATTAAATTTCAGTTGGGGAGAAATAAATTCATTTATAATCAATGAAGATCAAAATGGTCTCCAGGCATAGCTTCTGAGGCAATATTTTAGTTGAATGAGTTTGGTTGGTTTTTTTCATGAAGAAATAATGAAGAATCTTTGGAAGCTGGTACATTTTTTCACAAAAAGAAGAGAAAATAGAGGCCTATTCCAGGAAAATAGGCTTGAATTTAATTGAAAAAACAAATATTTTCAAATTGGGAAGTGGACAGAAAATTGGACAAACCATTAGTGGCCTTATATAATATAGCTCATTTGTTAAAAATTTTTCCCATATTTTCAAATTGATCAAAAACAATTATTCAGCCAGTAATTGCTAAAATAGAAAAAAAAGGAAAACAATTGAAATTTAAATTCAGTTGTGTTAAAATACGTACGCACTTACGCGGGTGCTACGTATAAGTGTAATCCAAATGGGATGCACAAATGGGCCTCTGAGGCCCATTGGACACACACACGGACCATACGGGCCCATGTGGATGTTACAGAGTTGGGGAAACTGGCCTCAAAACGCGTGAAATAGACCCATTGGTACACGGGCCCTAACGGGCCCGATGGGGTATATGGGCAAATACGGCCAGATGGGCTTGTATGGGCATAATTGGGCCCAAGGTTTATTTTGGACATACTTGGCCAGACGGGCTGGCCCGCAAAAGTAGTCTTTTCTCACAATTCGGGCTTGGGGCGGCCCATTAGGGTTGCCGCCCGTGTCGCGGCCCGCTCGGGGCCGCCTGTGTTCCTCGGCACGGCCCACGCGGGGCCCGACGGCCCGCGCGGGGCTGTTGCGCGGCCGAGGGATCCCGCGCGGTGCGATGCCGCGCGGGCCCGGCTGGTCGCGACCGGCGACCAGCGCCGCGGAGCCGGGGCTCGCGGCCCCGGCTCGCTCCCCCTCCCCTCGCTCGCCGTTGCGAGGGGGAGGGGGCAGGCTGGCTGGGTTGAACCAGCCAGCGACCGGCCGCAACAAGGCGGTCGGTCAGGACAGGGGGGACCTGACCACCCCCTTGCCCAAGGAGGTGGCGGCGCCGGCCGCATGGTATGCAACCGGCAGGTGGAGGGGATTTCATCACCCCCCCGCCATCGTAGCGAACTAAGCACAAAGGGGCGCTCTCCCCCCCCCTTTACCGAGGGGGAGGAGCGATGGGCCTGGGGGGACCTGACCACCTCCCAGGCCAACTTTCTGTGACGACGCCCTGGGGGGTATCGACCCCCAGGGCCCCTGGTGAGGGGATTTGACCGCCCCCACCAGGGATTTGTAAGAGATAGAGGGGGGGACAGCATGTCCGCTGGTCACACCCCCCCCATGTGAGGTTGAAACCGGACCCAGGTGAGCCCTGGGTCCCACCTGGCCCATTTCAGGGGCCAGGGGCTGGATGCATGAGGCAACCAGCCCGTAACAGGGGTAATGATGCCATCAGGGCCGGTTGTAATAGACAACCAACTAAGGGACTGAACAGCAATGGGCTGGTTCAGCCCCATAACGGTGGAAACACAAGAATGGACCGGAATAGTATGGTTGTAAGGGTTCAGGGACTAATGCCATGTGGGCTGATGCAGTCCAAACCAAGTAACAAGGCCTGGAGAGCCTGTAGAGCTCTTTTGGGGCGGAAAATTTGCCCTTTGGCTTGTTGTATCATGGGCTCACAAGAGGCCAATCTTTTGTACTTAAGGAGCTCTTCTCCCTGCTGTTTTCCATCATTCATTCATCATCCAATCGAATTCATCCAACATATTGCCCCATTGTGAGAGCCCCATTAGCCATTATTGACACACAGTGTCCAGCATTTCTTTTGCTTTAAATACTGCTCATTTGCCTAAAGCTAATTGCTGGCCATAATTATAACAAGTTGAATAATTTGAAGCCCAATAAGGTTGAATAATTTCAACATAAATCCAATGGATTTTGTGTTGTAAAAATGGTCAAATACTTGAAAAAAAGCACAAATTTACATATGAAGTGGAACAAGAAATTTAAAATCAAATCAGAAATAAATTAATAAATAAATCAAGTGTGGAACAGTTTTGGAGTCCATCAAATTCATGTGGTTTTTCAAATAATATGTATAAAAGGCCTTATAAGGTCTTTAAAAAAAGTTTTAATCTCCTCTCAGAACACCAAATATTCATCTCAATCATAAACAGAAGCAATGCTTGATTTCAATCTTCAAACTCAGACTTAAATATGAAGATTTGAGTCAAAAAATAAGTTTCAAGGGAATGCCTTTTTTCCAGTATCTAAGGTTGATTTTTTTATGGTTTCTTTCAGTTTTTTTTCAAAATCATTTTTAGATTAATGAGAAATTCAAATTTTCTGTTTGAAACCAAAAAAATCTCAAGCTTATTTCTCTAGTGCAAATAAATCATCTACTCTCAAGTCAAATAACAATTCAAGGATGATTCAATTTTATTTTTATTCTTTAACAGAGATGCAAAAGAGGCTAATTTAAGTGGCTCTTAAATGAATGATTTGAATTCAGTTATGATCAAAATTTGAATAGAAGAGAACAAAGATGAGAATAAAACTCAATTTTTCTCAAATAACCAAGGAATTATGCATTGGCCCATATGAAATCATTAAAAAAAATCTGATGTTGTTTCTCCAAAGCCATACATAATTCAAATCCATTTCTTTGAGTTAATCTGGAGTTTCTTTATTTTTCTGAATAAGATTATATTTAAATTGATGGATGTTGAAAAATTAAAAAAAGTGTTTTATTGGAAGGACTGACCAAATTGCATGCATGTCAGTTCAAATGTAAGCCCCTCACTTCTGCAGCATCAATTCAAATACTTCCAGCATACCAAGAAGGCTATGTTTTCAATTTATGTTCACATGGTTTCAAGAAAGCAAATTCTATGCCTATATGTCAATATCACCAATTCACAATTCATATGTACATAATATTCTTCAAATAATATTTATATTTATTTAAGCTATCACATTAATATTTAGGGCTTTGAGTTTTTCACACCCCCAAACCTGTAAATCATGTGGTTTCAATGTTGCCACAACGTCCCCCAACTTCCCCAACGCATGCGGTAAACCTGGAAAAAGCGCAGTTTTTGGAGGTTTTCAAAACAAAAAAAATAATACTAGGGAATAGGAAGGCATCTCAAACCCCTTTAGAATAACTTTGAAAAATTTTGGCCATTTTTAAGGCCTTCGAATTGCCCTCAAAAAACTAAAAAAGAAAACTCTCCATGTCTCAAATCTTTTAATATTTTAATTCCTTTTTATTTGATGATTCTGAGAAATCTGAAGAAGAGAAAAAATTTTTCCAAATATGGAAGGCCATTAAATTTTAATCTTTTCAAAATTTTAGTACTTCACTTTCCCACCAGAAAATGGGATTTACATAGAAAATGAGACATTATTTTCAATTCTTTTTCTTGTTATTTTTCCATAAGATTTTCTAAATTTTCAGTTTGCAGCATTTTAGTGGTCATTTCGAAGGGCCCAAAAACAATAATTTGGGGATTTTTAGGATCAATTATTCACCCAAAAAAAAAATGATGCATCCACAACAATAATGGGAAGTGTCTGTTTTGGGGTGCATTTTAAAGCCATTTCTAATACTGTCTTTATTCTCTTTATGGACAAACTGAGTTTACAATATTCAAATGCACTTCCAATTAATCAAAAATATGTTTTCTTGAATTTTTTTGGACCTTGATTTGGCCCTCAAATTTCTATCCTCAAAATACCATGTTCAAACCCCTTTTTGGGGTAGGTTCGCATTTTTGGGCTCTTCTATATGAATAATCTGATATTCAATATGATTTTGAATGATTCCCTGCCTTCTACCCACCTCTTGGGGTGATCCAATCCTCTCCTCAACCACAACATCACCTTTCAAAATCCAGAATACACTCCACACCACACCAATAATCACCACCATCACCAATCATCACAACTCAACACCAATCAACCAATCACACATCACTACTTAACACAACCCAACAAATCGGATTCAACACTCCACCCCCACTAAATTAAACCCCCTGAATCCAAACACTCAATCAAAAATAAAAAAAATCAAGTCTTCATAAAAGAAGACAATCTCAAAATTGAAAATCCCAAACAAAAAATGTCTGAGCAACACATCAACCCACTTTTACTATCTGCATCTGCTGCTTCTTCATCTGCTCCACTATCTGCCTCTATTTCTTCTCCTTCTAATTCTTTTGCTGATCTATATCACCCCCATGATTCCACCCCCTTGGCTCCTCCACCTGAATCATCATATCATTCAAAGGGGGAACTGGTGGATGCTGTTCAAGAGTGGGCTCAATCCCATGGATATGCCATTTCCACCAAAGTCTGCAATACTAAGGAGAAAATATATACTTACAAACGTGAAAAATCTGCGGAATATAAGCCAAATTTGGATAGCAAAATACTTTCATCAACTAGAAAAACAAACTTTCCTTTCAAATTCTCTGGAAGCTTTTACAAGAGGTCTGCTCTTTGGGAAATAAAAATCCAATGCCCTGATCACAATCATCTGCCATAAACTGATCCATCCACCCATCCAGTTCATAGAAGGATTCAGGTTGATCAAGAGGATATGGTCAATTCTTTAACCCAAGCGGGGGTTCCTCCCCTGAAAATTCTCAATTGCTTAATGTATTCCTCCAATTCTCGTGTTAAAACAATCCATAGTACAATCTATGACAAAAGATAAACAATAAAAAAAGAAAAACCAGAAGGAAAATCACACATAGAAACTTTAATAATGGAATTAAGAAACTCTTCTGTTACATATGAAATCAATAATCAATATGGTAATATTATTTCTTTATTCATTTCTCACCCAGGTTCTATCAAATTAATCAAAATCTTTCCATCAGTATCAATTATGGACTGTATCTTCAAAACCAACAAATTTTCCATGCCGCTTCTTCCCATTGTTGGGGTCAACAATTGTGCTATAAAATTCTCTATTGGTTTCTGTTTCCTCTCCCAAGAAAGAAAGGAAGACTATAAATGGGCTCTCCATCAACTTCATAAATAATTAGAACATGAAGAACCCAAATTAATTGTGACTGACAACGAGCAAGCCCTGATTCATTCAATTATAACTGTATTTCCCAACTCTCATCATTTGCTCTGTGTCTGGCATGTCTTCAAAAACATTCAAACACATTGTAGAAAACACTTTAAATCTGAAGAAGAATGGATGATATTCAGAAAACACTGGAATATTCTGGTCAGTTCCAAATCTGAAAATTCTTATCAAGACAATTTTACCAAACTGACCTTAGTCTGTAATCCCCCTACTTCTGACTACCTTCTTGAAAAAAGGCTTCCTCTAAAAATGAAATTTGTTTCATATGCTGCAAACAAGCACCTGAATTTTGGAAATACCAGCACATCTAGAATAAAAGGGCTTCACTCTTACGTCAAACAATTTATCACAACTTCCTCTGGTTCCTTTTCTGATTTATTTCACCAAATATATCATTCAGTTTCAATTCAACTCCATGAAACTTCCATTGAAAATTCTCAGCAAGACTTCAAGAACTTGATTGGTCTCCCACATTGTGTTGAAAACCTCTCAGGAAAAATAAGCCACTATGCTCTCAACATTGTGCATTATTTTCACATTTCAGCAGGAAAATCAACCACCTGTTCTGATTTTGATTATTCTTCTTTCATGGGAATTCCTTGTTTAAACCAAATGAAGAGGTTCAATCTCAAGAAGCAACAATTTTTTCTTGATGATTTTCATCCCTGGCGGCATGTCAAACCTCCTATTGCAGTATGCTTTCTTTTCTTGGATAAAAAATGATTCTAACATTGATTTCTGAAGTTTTTCCTTTTATTTTGGAATTATTCATAGCTTGCTGAGAAGGGGTCATGCCAACCTTCTCAATCATCTCATGAATCACCTTCCCAATCAACCAACATACACTGGTTTCAGAATGAAATCTTTGAAGAATTCCTTAAATTTCCCCCAGGAGAACAACATTTTTACCTTGAAGAAATGATGAAACTTCTAAAAGGGAAGTATCAAATGACTCCCATTCAAGAAAACCTATCAAAGGAAGAAAAAAAAATTGGTGGAAGACCCAAAGGAGCCCCCAATAAAAGCAAAAGATTTTCTCAGCATTCATCTAAGAGGGATCCATCTGGGTTTGAATCAGTTGAATTCCCCAAGAGAAGACAAAGACCAAGGAAGCACCAAGTGGTTAATTCCATGGTTAGTTTTTCATTTTGCGTTTTTTTTATCCCTTTCTGTTAAATCAATTTTAACACAACATGTTTGGAAATTGGTTTTCTCTAATTTCAGACTCTGAGTAAAAGGAAAGGAAAGGAAGACCATGAAAAGGAAAAAGGAAAAAAGAAAAAGGAATCAGAGGAAGATGTAATTTTTTTTATTTGTAATTAGTCTAAAATTGCATTTTGAAAAGGATGAGTTTATAAAATAAGAGGGATTGAGTGGAGAAGAAAGCCAAGATTTTTAAGAATTGGATGTAATAACAACAGTTAGTAACTTCCTTTTTGGTTGGGTGGGATCAGTATTGTTTTTCTAGTTTCCATTCATTTTCATATTTTCATATGGCACTTAGAGGTCAGGAGCCATCATCAATAAGAGGGTTGTTTCACAGAATTTGAGTCCTGGGACTTTGAAGAGGATCAAGAGAAGAAAAAAACAAGATGAAAATGAAGATGCTTAAAGGCCTCCAGGGAATCCAATCTTTGATCCCACAGCCACAGCCTCTGAAATAGAAAAGTTGAATAAATTTCTGAATGAATCTTGATTTATGGTTTACTTATCAACCCCTTTTCATTTGGAATTAAGTTCAAAACCTTTTCTCTTTCATCTTCTGATCATTTTGAAGTGGTGGCTATTGATAAAGTCAGTATGAATTGTTTTTTTTTCATTTCATCTTAAATAATACTCATCTTTTTTTTCCTTAGTCCAAAGAAAGCCATACCACAAATTTCACATGTTCAATATGTGATGGGTGAGGGGAAATGTGGGTTTAGATCAGTAGCAGTGAATTTGGGCCATAAATCTGAAGATTGGAGCTCAATATGTCAGGAAATGATCAAGGAAATGGAATCAAACTCTATCTTCAAGGATGAAAACTTCATGGATCAAGTCTGGGATGAAAATTTTGACAAAGCAAGAAAAAATCTCAACCACACTTCTGGACCTGCCCCTAAAAGTTACTGGATTAAATTCCCTTGCCATGGTTTCCTGCTTGCAGATACATACAAAAGGCCAGTGGTACTTTTATCCAAGTTGATGCCATCAACTTATTTTCCCCTCAATTCACCTCCAACTGCCAATTGTCAAACATCTTCCATATGTTTAATTGTTTTGGAAGATTTTCAACACATATTTTCTTTCCACTATAATTCTGAACTGTGGCCAGCTCCTCAATTAGATCCCCTTTGGAAGGCTTTTGCTAGCAAGGAATCACAAAAATGGGAAAATTTGATTCACAATAACTTGGAACTTGGTTTGAAGATTTTGTTTCCTGGTAGTAAAAATAATAAAGTAGTACACATTGATCTTCATTGAATAATTTGTCTGTTTTTTTTCTCAATTTTTCATACTTTTTTTTACTCATTGATTTAGAGCAAAAAACACCACTTTTGTGTTTTCAATTATGAATTCTTTGGGAAACAAAAAGCTACAAAAGATCCCCAGATACTTTTTTGGGCCCTTTGCAATTCTCACTAAAATAATGCAAACTGAAAATTTGGAAAATCTCCTGGAGAAATAACAAAAAAAAAAAAAGAATTGAAAATAATGTCTCATTTTTTATGTAAATCCCATTTTCTGGCGGAAAAATGAAGTACTAAAATTCTGGAAAAATTTTAATTAAACTGCCTGCCATATTTGGAAACCTTTTGCCTCTTCAGATTTCTCAAAATAATTAAAGAAAAAAAATTAAAAATGTGAAAAGATTTGAGATGTGGAGCTTTTTTTTCAGTTTTTGAGGGCAATTTTGAAGGCCTTAAAAATGGCCAAAATTTGTCAAATTTATTCTACAGGGTTTTGAGATGCCCCTCTATTCCCTAGTTGTTTTTTTTTTTTTTTTGAAGACCCCCAAAAACCGCATTTTTTCCGGGTTTACCACGTGCATCATGGACATGGGGGGACGTTGTGGCAACGTTGAAACAACGTGATTTCCAGGTTTGGGGGCGTGAAAAACTGAATGCCCTAATATTTATTTGATTGATAAATGTAATAGAAATCCTCTATTGGGTCAATTCCAGTCTTGAGACATCAAAAAGTATTCAAGCAGAGTATGGCATAAGCTGATTGAGTTATATATAGATTCACAAAGTTAGAATTGTTAATTCAATTATTCCGGCTGTCTCTTTGAAACCTTGGTACATCTCTCACGTCTTGACTGAACCAATTTCTTATTCAAACCCTTAGAGTGATTTTTTCCAGTCTCTTGTTTGTTTCCAAGTTGTCCGTGATTTTGGCTTATTTATTTAAGCCAATTAATTTTGATCCTTTCATGCTTCCATTCTTTGGTTGAATTTGAATAAATGTTAAGTTTACCTTATCCAACAAGAAATTCTTAGATAGCAAACATGTCCGTTTTGTGAACACCTTGCGAATGGTTTTTCCCTCGCATTAGGGTCTGCATGTATCTAGGGTTTCAAATTTGAGTCTACTGAGCGTGATTGGGACAGATAAATTTACATTCCATGCAATGACAGTTTACTCGGGCGAGGTCCGGAGAGAATCAGAGAAGAAAATTGATATTTGGTCCTTCGTTCAGTTAGAAGCTAACCTGATTTACATAACGCCATATGGAGATTCAACAACCTGACCATCAACTGCCTGTTTGATCAGTCGATTCACCGACAAATATGAAGGGAAGTAGAGTTCATTAGTCGATCGAGGTTCCATCGTGGTACCAAGTTTGATTAGATTGGTTGGAGAATTGGGTTGGCATACGTCAAAAAGAAGGAAACGAAAGAAACAGCCGCGGCTTGAGTATCTTTGCTCCTTCTATCCGAAACGAAAAAAAAAAAGCAAAAGCAAAAAAAAAAAAAAAAAAAAAAAAAAACGCACATGTAAGCCGTATTGCAATTGCCTGTACTCGATTACAGGCAACACGTCTGGGGACGTTGACTGATCTGCGGAAGCGTTTGGCTTCTTGTCCGGAAAAAATGATTCCAGCCAATCATCTACCTCTTTGGTGAGCCGAAGCATAATTTTATTCTTTAGTATGGATGAACCGAATTCAGCAGATGCTGGGGCGCTGACATCTATGTGAAGTAGGGCAGCCAACTCAGTCTTCGGTGTGTCCGGTTTGAGGAACATGGTGCCTTCGAAGTGGACGAGGGCTGGTAAAAACAGAATGTGAAGATCGGACGGAACTGGGTAAGAGTTGGATTTCGTCAGTTTATTTGGAAGGAAGATTCTTTGATGCTCATAGATTGAAATAAGACGTCGGATCGGCGAACGGGCCAAGAAGCACTGTACTTCCCCGGCGGTAGAGGAAGGGGTAAAAGAACACACCGAATAAGTGATCTGGGCAGCACAATTTGAAGCTAACTGTCAGCCTCCGTGCCAGGTCGCTTTGAGTGATTCGATCCAAACACGGTAGCGAGGTGGAGACCTTGATGACGATCATCGCCGGCTCCTCTTGATATGGAGTCCCTGAGAAGAACATCACGAATTACAGGTTAGAATTATCTCAAGAGCTGGAATAATTTTTTTTTCTGCTTATCAACTGGACCTGTTCGTCTGGTTGCCTCGAGCCATGTGGTACTGACGTGCCTTTTATCTACAGACTGCTTCTTGTTCTGCTGCTTTTTTTTCTTGAACGTCAAAGTTTCCGCTTGTATATTACAATGATACCCTTTGGGCGTTATCGTGTTCGTCTTCATCTGACTCGATGGCCCGTCCGTTGGAATATTGCGGCTTGAGCAGACTGGTTGGAGTATCGCCAGGCACTCTAATTTATTGTTATTCAAACATTTTCCCAGAAAAAGCACGCGCTTAATTCTTTCACACACCTGTCAATACAAGTTCACATGCCAAGCATCAAAAAGGACCCAAGACATGACGTTTCAGATCTTAAACTTGGTTAAATATACTCTTGTTCCCCGCGGAGGTAGAGAACCAGAGCGGGCACGGCCTAGCGAGTCACATTTAGTCTATGAATCAGACCTATACCAACTTGCTTGGTAACGGGAATCAAGGCATTCATCAACAGGGCGCACGGTCGAGGCCAAGCTGAAAACCAAACAATAACTATTGATCAAACTCGGACCCGAGACGACATCTCATTTTTGTTTTCAATGCTTTTTGGTAACCTGATTGGGGATTTGGTTCTATGAACGGCCGATTGGTCAGGAAAACGAACAGGATTGCGCCAGTTCAAGTTTCGCTTGTCCTCCCTCTCGACAGCATCTATGCCAGTACCAGCAGAATAATTCACTCATGGAAATCGTGAATTACCATCTGTAATCTGGTTTCTAAAGAATCCAGGCTTTCAAGTGCAACTGTGATGGCTCTCATGAGGAACATGGTAAGAGGTTCAATGATAACATTCCCAGATATTTTGCAAGGTGAATGAAAGGGCCCTTCTCAACCCTTTTGGAATGTGAAAAAAGACCCAGCATGAATTCACACTTTCAAAATTGATAAAGTCACCACTTTTCAACTTAAAAACAAAAAAAGAGCGTGAATGGTTTGAATTGAACCAAAAAAGTGGCAATTGATCTTTTTTTGTATGAATTCATGCCCAAAGGCATGTTTTGCCAGCTCAGGAAGGCATAGAAACTCCATTTAAAATGAAAAAAGTTGTGCCCCTCAACCTTGATGTGTCTGAGGGGGGGAAGCGCTCTCTCACAAGCTCTGTATCAGCCTGCTAATCAGTTTTGAAATAGTTTGCTAACTTTTTGGGATTTGTTTTGCTAATTGATTACAAATCAATTTTATAATTGATTATCAATTGATTTTCTAATTGATTACCAATTGATTTTCTAATTGATTAGCAATTGATTTACCAATTGATCAGCAATTGATTTGCTAATTCATTGGCAATTGATTTGCCAATTGATTTTCCAATTGATTGGCAATTGATTTGCCAATTGATTGGCAATTGATTTGCCAATTGATTGGAAATTGATTGGCCAATTGATTGGCCATTGATTTGCCAATTGATTGGCAATTGATTTGCCAATTGGTTGGCAATTCATTTTCCAATTGATTGGCAATTGATTTGCTAATTCATTGGAAATTGATTTGCCAATTGATTGGAAATTGATTTGCCAATTGATTGGAAATTGATTTTCTAATTGATTGGAAATTGATTTGCCAATTGATTTCAAATTGATTTGATAATTGATTGTCAACTTATTTTCTAATTTATTGGAAATTGATTTGCTAATTTATTGGAAATTTATTTGCTAATTTATTGGCAATTGATTTGCTAATTTATTGGAAATGGATTTTTTAATTGATTGGAAATTGATTTGCTAATTGATTCGCTAATTGATTGGCAATTGTTTTGCTAATTGATTGGCAATTGATTTGCTAATTGATTGGAAATTTCTTTGCTTATTTAAAAGCAATGGATTTGCTAATTGATTAGGAATTTATTTGCTAATTGATTAGCAATAAATTTTCTAATGGATTAGAAATTGATTAGAAATCAATTTTCTAATTGATTAGAAATTGATTTTCTGGTTGATTAGAAATTAATTTGCTAGTCAACTTTCAAATGTGTTTTGTAATTGATTTTTTCAATCAATTTTAAATTAGCTTCATAATTGATTATCAATAGCTTTGCTAATCAATTTTCAAACAGATTTTATAATTGGTTAGCAATTTCTTTCCTAATCAATTTTCAAATTTATCTTCTAATTGATTAGCAATTGATTTAATAATTAATTTTCAAAGGGGGTGCTAATTGATTTTCCAAGAAATTTTAAAACAGATTTGCAAATCAATTTTTGAAAATATTTACTAAATAATTAGCAATTGATTTTATAATTAATTTCTGAATAGCTATTCTAATTATTTTGCTGATTGACTAGTCAGGGGAAGAGGAGGGAATGGGGTGTGAGGAGACAACTAGAAATAGGGGACTTGGAGGCTTACCTGAAGAGGGAGAGGGAAGGTAATTAGAGGGGTCAGAAAGATTGATTCCTGTTGTGAGAGGGGTCAAGGTTGGTAGCAGTGAGGGGATTATTGTCATGAACACAAATTGAAACTCCAGCCTCAGTCACCTCAGCCTCCCTGGAACCTCAGTACATCCAACCATCTATCTTTGTATCTACTGGCTCTACCTCCTGTGCATCTCCCTGCATCTCCTGCAGTTCCTATTTAATCTCCCAGGCTAACTCTCTCTCTCTATGGCTTGGTGCATCCTTTACCTCTCCTTCACCCAATTGGTACATGGGCAAGTAGATATTAAATACTCCACACTTTCTGGCTAACTCACTTTCCCAGGACTTCCAGATCAGAACATGTCAGACCTTTGTGGACAGGCCCATCACCCATTACCCAGCTACTGGCTCCAGCCTCCCAGGCCAACATGTAATACCATGGGAACTCAATCTTCCATAACCAGACACACATCCCTCAAGGCCTCCTCCTCAGCTCTCACATATACTGGCCTCTCCTTCCCTCCTGGAATAATTAACCACAAGGAATTAGTATATTAATATTTGTTGGTTATTTCCCTTCAAATAGGTTAATCTCAGCACAAGAAAGCCAACCAGCCTGCTTGACTCATCTGACCTTCCCCTCCGGTTTTATTCTCATAGGATTCAGTAAAACAGCCTCCTTCAGAGCCTTGCTCTTGGACTCTATTCATCTTAAAATGAGCAGACCTTGTTCTCACTTCATTCCTAATCCTGAGTTTTGTGAGAAGTATTGCCTGTGAAATCTGCCTCTTGCAGGCCAGAAGCATTTTTGACATTGAGGAAACACAAGATAAATAAAAGGGGAGAATTAACTGCTTGGGGCTTCAAATGTTTTAGGTTGGGTGTGGTTGTGGAGCAGGTTGGGGGTTTATGTTATATTGGATGGATGATTCAAAGGATGTGGTGGGTTTGAGGGGTTTTTGGTTCATTTTGAGTTGATTTCCGATTGGTTTGAGGTGGTGGTGGTGCATTGGAGGCGGATGAGTGATGAGGAGGGTGTGGTACAGTTTTGGTGGTGGTGCCAGGTGGAGGTTGATCTGAGGATTTGAGTTGGTGATTAATGTGGGTGGTGGCGAGGAGTATTAAATTAAGAGTTTTGGTCAGTGAACTGGAGAATGAACAGATGAGGTTTAAGGTTTGAAAAAAGGGGAAAAAATTTGGTTGAAAACTTTTTGAAGTGTTTTTATTTTTTGACCAAGTTTAAAAATAATGAATCAAAGTGGGCTGGATTGAGAGGCAGAAATTTCTCCCGCATAGCAAAAGATGAAGGATGAGATGAAATTGGAATGGCTGAAGTGGGATCAGAAATATCATATTCAAATATTTCCTCACATTCATATTTGATTTCAGCCAATGAATTATGAAGAATAGTGCGACAGATGATAAATCTCATGGATATCTTCATTTATTTTAAATTTTTGAGCTGTTTCTACATTATCTTCAGCTGTCCCATCTTACTTTAAGAACTCCTCTATTATTTGAAGTTTTAATCCTTGATTGTACTAGAAAATAGTTGAGATAAGTTTTATGAGTTTTAATTAAAGCATTGAAATCAGTGTTACCCAATGATTAGTTAAAAAATATTATTTTTCAGCTTATCATTCCAAAATTCATGTATTATCAAGAGTATTGATTTTGAGTTGTCTCTTTATCCTATACAGTCATTTTGTGTTTCTAATGGATGCTCAATCATTCATCCAAGTGGCTTATCATTATTTTTTCATTTTTCACGCAGGAATTGGTCTAGTGGTTTATTTATTCTATACTTCTTAGTTTTAGATTTTTTGGAATATTTATATTCTATCCATGCAGTGGCTTTTTTTTCCAAATTAATCCTCCAATGTGTTTCAATTCTTGAATCTCTATAATGAATTGATCTTTTCATAATTATATTTATTTTGAAAAAAATTTCAGCCAAATTTTGATTATTATATTTTAGTACTTTTCTGAACTTGTTGAATTCCAAAATCTATTATTCCATTCATTATACCAGAATTACCCTTGATATTGAAACCTGGGTACATTAAGCTCAGATTAAATAAGATAAGATAAGATTCACTACTACCTATGTAAAAACTTGTACTAATACATACACACTTCCCAGTCAATTAAGTGAGAGAAAGAAAAAAGAGACTCAATCAACACTCAAATCCACTGCAACAACTTAAAAGAATCCCTGTCATGATCCACCTAGCAAAAATCCATCTTCATTTGCTATTCATTTGATTTTTTGTGATCTCCAACAGTGTGATAGTCAATAAGACTTGGAATGCCTAATTGGTAGATCCACTTTGATCTTCTGCATAAAAACTTCTCAAATTTCCCCCAATCTGCTATTCCAATGACCAACCTTGAAATCAATGAGCTCTCTAATACACAATAGTCGGTCTTTTTTCCCACAAGTTCCTCATCTAATCACATGCTCAATACTTATCCCTCAGATCTGAGCTTCAATATTTATCAATTTAATTTTCTATATTGATAGCCCTTTGGTTTTTCAAGAACGATTAATCTGATTTTTTTCTTTGCATTGTCAGACCAATAGCACTCTGCTAATCAAAATTTTGCATATTTTTCCTTCCACCCTGCTTAAATTATTTTACCACCCTTTGTGAAGAACTGTGATTTTTGTTTCAGGAATTATTTTTACCTATTTGAGCCTGAATATCCTCAAAATATCAGCACAAAAATTACATTTCTGCAGCCTCTGCATCCTAAAAGACGCTTGTGGTTCACTGCGGATCCAATTTCTATATATATCAATTAAAATGGCAAAGTTCTAAGTATTGGAATCATAAGATAGAAGTGCTAAATATTTGCTTTAATTTGTGGAATTTTATATAACCAATTGATAAGATATTTCCTAAGCACTTGATACCTGCTATGCTCCAATTTGGTCCCAGTACACAGAGGCAAACAAAAAAATTTGCTGGAAGGATTGTATTTGGGATTGTGTTATTAATTCAGGAATGCATTCAGGCTGTTACTAATCTAAAAATTTACATGAATTATTCAAAAGAGGTCCAAAGAATCCTTTGAAAGTTTAATTTGGTGGGGAAAAGGAGCTTCTTCCTTCCTTAAAAAGGATGATTCTTTTGGAGTAAAAATCTGCTCTTATGCAGAATGACACAAAAGTACTAGCAGTCTTGGTCCTGAAAGAATTAACAGAATTATAAAAAATAACCTCAGGTATACAAAAGGAAACAAAAGAAGCCCTTGGCAAGTGGAAAGGAAAATGGCCCATCCAAAAATGGTTCAATTAGCTTAGCAATCACAAGGATCACTCATGAATGTTGAGGTCATGAGTTTAAATCCCATAGTGCAAAACTATCTTTTGAATTCTAGAAGATGAACCATTTGTATTATGGCAAAAGTTATTTCCTTTCCAATATAGAACCCAAGGATAACCATTCAGATTACAAATCAGAGTCTGAATCAGAGTCAGAAATTAAACCATTCTCACTCAGCTGGATTACATGTTAAAATAGCTTTCCGGAGGCTGTTTTGTAGATGGTGGGATTGAAGATCTTCATGAGCTATTGTGATTCATGATTTCAATTGATGGGGTGTATGGTGTGATGTTTTGCTTATATTTATTTTGATAGATGCTTCTGGTGTATGATTTGATGATTTGGAGGGGTGTTTTTTTTTCCAGTTTAATTGATGAAAATTAATAAATGGTAAATTTCATTTCAGAAAAACCATTCCTATAAAAGCCACCATTTTTATAAGGGCAGTGAAAAATTTGCAACCCCAGTTCAGAAATGGGAATCAAAAACCCTTCAAAAAAAATTTGAGTTGTGAAAGGAGGTTCACCCCTCAAATATTTGTGAAAAAAACCCATCACAACATGCACAACTTCCAGGGGGTTGCATACTACTTTTCACAACTTTTTCAGTTTCATAAACCTCAAAAACCTACATGGTAGCAAGAGATTCAATCCATAATTTTATCTCTAGCATGCTCACCTACTTCTAGTGCATCACCAACTGCAATTCCAGTTGAAACCACCTCCAGCCCTCACATCCCATTTAGTACGCAACCTTTCAATTGCAAATTAACATGGACTCCATGGACCCCAAAACAGAATGATAAAAAATAACACAAGAAGTATTAAACCTATTATCCAAGATTACCATACTGACCAAAATAAATGACAATAACTATAAAAATTGGGCCCAATCCATAATTATAGTGCTCCAAGGCATTGACCATGATCATTATCTAGCCAATGATGTAAATGTCCCGGAATAACTATTAAGATAAAAGAAAATTAATTGTATCCTATGCTCCTGGCCAATAAGCAATCTTTAAAATCAAAACACCACAAGATTAAATGCCAAGTTACAAGCCTCCACCTCCTTGTTGAAATATAAAAAGCCTAACAAAATTTGGAATTGCCTTAAGGAGTTCCATGTCAGTAAGGCAAGTCAAAATATATTTGAACTCCAGAATAAACTCTGTCACCTCAAACAAGGCTCAGGTACATCAATTAAAGACCCAATCAATAAGTTTGAAGTCATAATATCACAGATTCTACAAGCCAGTGGTCAATTACAAGAATACTCAGCCCTTTTTTTTACCCTATTAGAATTCATTCACCACAGATTTAATAATGACAAACAAGATATTATTAGCTTAACAATAATCTTACTTACCATTTAGTAGTTGAAGAACTTTTAATCACTCACAGATTCCAAACTGTAACCAGCCCAAATCCTAGGGAAGTAAATATTACTAACTCACAATCCAGAGCTAGAGTTAAATGCACTAAAGAAAATTGTGTTGGACCCCACAATCCTAGCCACTGCCATTCCCCAAAAAAATCAAATAGAAAAGCTTGGATTGAACAGAAAATTCAAACAGGAGAATGGTGTGGATCCATACCTGACTGGTGTTTCAACAAAGTACAGTCTAAAACATCCAACACCAATCTAGCAATGGTTGTTTTTGAATCCCCACCCACATCCTCACTTATGTGTTTCTATGGAAAAAAGGAATATGTGAAGATACTCTGATGTTTGACACAGTTGCTAGGAAGCAAATGTTCCAAATTTGTGCCTAATTTGAGGAAACTAATTTTACTGAGGATTTTAATGGTCTGGAACTACACCTTTCTGGAGGCGGAATGAATCTTACAGTATGAGGGATTGGCAAAGCCATTATCTGCAGAGCAAGCAACCTCTCAATCAAAGTTTCACAAGCTCTTCATTTAATCCAAATTTCTAAGAAATTAATTTCCGGCTTTATTCCAGCCCAAAAAAACATTAGTTTAATCAAGCATAAACCTACGGTAGAGCTCAAAAACAACAATTTGAAGCTATTGAAAGGAAAATTTACAAAAAACTTGATTGAAGCGAAATAGGGTTCACGACTCATTTGGGGGAAAATAGCCCCAAATGGGCCATTTTAGGGGGTAATTAGGGGTGCCTAGGGACCCCTGGACCAGATTTGAGCGCTTTAAAAATTTTCACAACTTATATGAATTGTTTTACTATTTCTTTTGATTTTTTTAAAATTTTTTTGATGTTTTTGTTTTGTTTAATTTTTTATTTATTTTAATTTTAATTTAATTGATTTATCTTTTTTGATCACAACCCTGGAGTTTTGAAGGATTTGTGAATGGCACAAAACACATTGATTGGTTTGTGTGGCCCCAGCTCACAGCCCATCTGAGCTGTGAACATCTTTTCACAACTCTTTTGGTTGTGGGAAGCCATACACAACATTAGGTTGTGAACCATGCCACACAACCCATTTTGAGTTTTTTACCTGTTTTCTGGGGCAATGAATTTATCAATTCCCTTTTTATAAACAAAAGTTTAGAATTATGTTTTTATTTTTGGGGAAATGATAAATTCACCACCCTAAAAAACTCAAAATGGGTCCTGTGGCACATTTCACAACCCATTTGAGTTTTAAAGCTTCCCATGACCCACAGATTTGTGAATGGCTGTTCAAAAATTTTTCAAAACTCCAGGGTTGTGGGAAAAAAAAGATATAGATAAAATAAAATAAAATGAATAAAAATAAGTAAAAAATTAAACAAAAAACATCAACAAAATTGGAAAAAGAAATTTAAAAAATTGAAACTTTTGAAATCACTCAAAGGTGATCCTGGGGTTCCTAGGTACCCCTATTAAGCCTTAAAAGGGCCCATCTGGGGCCATTTTGACCCAAATGAGTTGTCAAAGACACATGCAACCCCTTGGGGGTTGCACACTACTTTTTCATAACTTATTTGGTTTGTGAGCCCTTGTTTGCAACCCAAATGAGTTGTGAAAAAGTAGTGACAAAAAAAACACCCAGGGTTTGCGCATGTTTTGAAGGTTTTTGTTCATGACTCTTTGAGTTGTGAATTTCCCACTTCCCTTTATTTTTCTTTTTTTTTTTTTAAAAAAAATTATCATTTTATATAGTGGGGTTTTTCAAAAAAAAAGAATGCATTTTTTTCACAGCATATTTTCTAAATTGGATAAAACATAATCAGATAATTTCAAATGGATCTGTAGAAAGAGGGGCCAAATAAATTTGGTATTTAAAACCAATCTTACATAAGGCTTTATCTGGAAAAAAAAGGATAACATAATTCCTGAAGCTCACTAATACTCCTATAATTGGGTAGTTATTTGGTGGAAATTTTGAAAAAATTGGATTTTTAAGATAAAAAGGAATTGATTCACTTATAGACTGATCCTTGAATCTGTTAATCAAAGAATAAATCATTCTGCAGAGAAAGTTTTCTTGGGTGGATGGGAGTTATTTTATTTGGGGAAATTGAGTTATCCTTAAGGTATGGTTTCTGCCCTATGAATTGATTAGTCTGGGAATAGAAACAGCCTGGATGATGCAAATATTTATCCATTTTAATTCTTACAGAGATCTCTCTTGTCCTGATATTCTATATTTAGGATGTCATCTGTTAAATGGATCTAGAAAAGCATTCACAGGCTTTCATGAAAACTTTCTTAGGTAAATTGAATGCAGAAATATCTTTTATCTTCATAATGATGTAATTCCTTCATATTTTAAAGCATAAATGTTTTTAAAGAAAGAGGCCCCAAATTTAATAAAATTTTACATCTTATTTATTACATATTTCATAGAAAAATTCTAATGGAGAATGGGGGTTTTTAAGTGTAAATAAGTCATTGATTTTCTAGAATATTAGTTTAAATATCTTTTTATAATTTTTTAGCACAATTCCCCTTAAATATATATTTGTGTTATATGATTTTATTTGATTAATATAAATCAGTTCATTGGGGATATCAATTAAGGTCCAGGCTAAATTCATGCCTCCACAACTATTAAGTCCACATATCTGCTCAAAGGAGGTGTGATTTGCGCATTTATTTTGATAAATCAAGCCTTTTTTTGAAAGATTCATGAATATAGCAATTTTATAGTATACTCTAAATTTTGGTGTATTTTCACATCCAAGAGGTGTGTAAAAATTTAGTTTTAAAGGACCCCCATGGGTGGGAAAATGTGCCTTTTGAGGATGTGCACACGCCTCTTTAATTTTTGACGAACTTCTGGGCCGGGGGGGAGGGGGAACATGCCTTGTGAGGAATTTCCAAGAGGATGAAGGCCCAAAAACACTAATTCAGGCCTTTGGGGGATGGAATAAGGCCTCCAAGTCTCTTTGAGTTCTTTCTTGGGTCAAAACCTTCCAAACATGGACATAAATTGAGTTTCTGTGAAACAATATATACAATGGATATCAGTTTTTCTCCAGGAATTAAAATATGCAGCTAGGTATTGAAAAAACACCATTGAATATAAAAAAGGGAAATGTTAAATTTGCAACACTACACAACCCATTGAAAACTCAAAATGGGTTGCATGGCGCTGTTTGCAACCATCTGGGTTGTGAACAGCTTTTTGCAACCCATATGAGGCGTGAAAGGCTGTTAAAAAGACAGATGGGTCAAAAACCATGCCATGAAAACCATTTTGAGTTGTGAACAGGTTGTGTAGGGTTGAAAATTTTTATTTTGAATTTTTGTTTAATTATTTAAATTATTTATTGAAATTTATTGAAATTTATTGATATTTATTGATATTTATTTATATTTATTTATGTTGATATTTTCAATTCAATTTATTTATTTATTTATTAATTAATTAATAAATTAATGAATTAATTAATTTATTTATTTATTAATTAATTAATTAATAAATTAATGAATTAATTTATTTATTAATTTATTAATTTATTTATTTATTTATTTATTTATTTATTTATTTATTTATTTATTTATTTATTTATTTATTTATTTATTTATTTATTTATTTATTTATTTATTTATTTATTTATTTATTTATTTATTTATTTATTTATTTATTTATTTATTTATCTATTTATTTATTTATTTATTTATTTTTAATTTACCTATTTGATTATCTATTTTATTTATTTATTTATTTATTTTGAATTTAATTAATTCTTTTTTTATTTTATTTTTTTTTCAAAACTCAGAAGGGTTGTGAACGGCTTTTCACGCCCGCTTGCGACCCTGTGGCAGCAAATTTAACATTGCCCTATAAAAAAAATAAAAAAAACATCAATCTTTATTCACAAAATGGATAATTTATTTTGTTATGTAGATAAAAATTTACCTGGAATCAAAAAAATGGAACAAAATGCTACATGTGCTCATTTATTCAGAGGAATTCAAATTTCCATTATGTTTTTAGAAAAAAAATTATAAATGAGATTGATAATAATAAAAAAATTCAAATAAAACATTTTCTTTGAACAAGATGGAATATTTCAGTTGAATATAAATATCATTGTGACAAGAATGAAGAAAAATACAAAAATTCTCCATGTAATTATTCAATGAGAGGAATTCTAATATCAGGAATGATAAAATCAGGGGTTTGAAAGTGGGGCCTATCAGGGTTAGAAAACATGCCATTTTCTTTTTTGACCAAACCCTCCATTTTAATGGCAGGCTTCTGAAAAACAAATATTCCTTAAGTGGTGTATTTTAAGTTGAAAGTTTTCTGAAATGGGCAATCTTATATTTGAAAACCTATGTGGCTTGTTCACAACCAAAATCAGTTTTTGCCGCGCGGTTTGCAACCAACTTGAGTTGTGAACAGCCACTCACAACCCATTTCAGTTGTTGATGGCTGCTCACAACTCATTTTAGCATTGAACAGCCACTCACGACCTCAAAATGGGTTGTGAGTGGCCATTCAAAACCCATTTGCAGTGAGCAAAAAGAAAACCAAAAAAAAAACAAACAATAAATTAAAAATAAAATAAATCAAAATAAACAAAAAAAATAAAAAATTGCAAAATAAAATAAAATAAATGAATAAATAAAACAAACACCAAAAAAAGAACAAAAAGAAAAAAACAAAAAAAAAAACAAAAAAAAAAATTAAAAAAAATTATGGAAATCCTCAAACTTCCACCACTCTGGGGCCATTAATGACAATGAAAAAGTGTATTTACCAGCCTTAAAGTATAAAAATCAACAATTAAATAAAATTTTTTGGCATTGTTAAAGCAGCCCTAAAGTTAAAATGCCAGACAATACAAGTTCAACTTGTGTCAAGCTGATCCAATGAGGTGGACTTGTATCAAGCCCACCTCAATGGACAAGCCCTAAAGCCAAACCACCAAAAAATACTTCTATCACAATGGACAAGCCCTAAAGTAAAAACACCCCCCCAAAAAAACAGGTTTTACTTGTGTTAAGCTGATCCCATAAAAAGAAGTAAAAATACTCTTTAGGATGGGATAAGCCAAACAAAAGTTGCACAGAATTACCAATGAAGTCTCATTCAAAAAACTCAACATAGTGATGTCCAAAATTTGATAACCCTTTATATCAATAGAATTACAAGATCAGCATTAGAACCCAAACAAAAATGATGAAATTAAAATTATTTTTATAAATTAAAAGACAGATTAAGTTGATCTTTTAGATTGTTAACGCAAACAGAAGCTTTTTTGAAATTAAAATAAAGAGTTTTGGAAACAATTGGACGGAATGGAATTATTTCTCCCTCAAGTACAGGATGAACCTAGTGATAATTGTTGACAAAACAAATGAAGATAGGATCTGATTGTTCTTTTACACCCATTTTAATAGGAGTATGAGTAAAAAATGAATCCACTTAAATGAAACATATTGATCTTCCATAAGTATCAGCTATTAATTGGCCTATAACTATCTTTGCAAGTCATTTTGCAGAGGGAATATTTTCATTCATTTCATGGAAATCAAGTTTCTGTTCTATCTTTTCAACATGTTAAATGCCACCAACAATCCTAGAAAGGCATTTCCTATTTTTCCTCAATTTTTCAATGATTTCCTTCTGTACTTTAAACCACCCATGATCATCATACCCAAGTGAGTTTGCAATGACTCTAGAGCCCTCAACAAATTTGCGCCCTCAGCCATACTTGCAATCCTTGCAAGCCCAATCTACCATTGCAGCAAGCAACCCCCCCAAACTGGTCCTTCAATTCACCACCACCCCCTTGTTTTGTTGGTTGCGACGGTTGTTGAAAGTCATTGCGCTTATTTGCAAACTTGCGGACACCCACCAGCAACTGAGGGCTTCCGCTCATCATCCCCACCCTGTTTCTTTGTTTTCAAATTTCCTTTTTTTTCTATTTAATCATCAAAAAAGAAAAAATTCTTTTCTGCTCTCATTTGTAGTTCTATCTTGTAAGTAGTCTACAGGGCCTCTTGCCCGTAAAAGGAGAGGCTCTCCCCTCCCTTTTTGCATCATGATCCATCATCAGCTATCATTCATCACTCATCTATTGGGTATCATCATTTTCATCTGAGTCAATCAAATCTGATCCATCAGTTGGAGAATTCATCCTCCATCTTTTAAGCTGGGTATATCTATGATTGCCCCCTGATCCTTCAGCCTCCATACTGAAATCTTTGATCCGTCCCTCCGTGGCCTTATCCTTTATAACCAACCAATAGCCTTGCTGGTTGAAGAAGAATTCATTTGGTTTAATTCTTTAGTGTATTAAGCTACTCCTTTGATCCCTTTCTCTGATCACTTTGGTCTTGATCATTCATTTGATTTTCTTTCAGGAACCAGTCATGTTTGACTGAGAGGTTTCTTTAAGCTTGAAACCTGGAGTGTTAAACCTCCCTTTATTTCTTTAAAGTTGAATTCTGCCACATTATTCTTGAGTTCCTTGAGAAGTGCTGGGTTACTCTTGTTTGAATTTGTTACTGCTTTGCTTCTAGAGCTTCATAAAACAAATCCCTTTGTTTTTTACAGCCACCTGCAGTTATCTGGTACCCTTCAAGTGCTTGATTGCAGAGAGTTTGGCAGGTTCATTGAGAACCTGGAGGTTGGTTGGGATTGAGTTGACCTTTCCTAATCTTCTGCTGACAGCCAGAGTTATTAGCTTGTGGGCATTGTTACTCACAACTGCCTTGTTCTATTGAACTCTGAACAAACTTTGACTTAGTTTGTGCAAGTCTTTTCCCACACCATCTTGCCTCAGATAGTGTTGTTCCATTGCTTCCAAATAATATCAAAATTTGTCCCTTACATTGATTCCTTATTTACAAGGTTCTGGATCTTGATTCTGGTTAAATTTAAATATTTTTGTAACACTCAGGAGGTCAGCCTAAACAGCACATTTTCCCCTCCACAGAACTGCCTGCGTCTCAGCACCATTTGGAGTTATACATTTGGTCACTGGGCCGGGACCAAACCTGCAACCTTTTAATTTACAATCCCAATATGTTTGGAATCAACTTCAAAATAAAATCTCCTTTTATTTTTTTCTCTGTTTCTCTTTTTTCTCAGATCTGATCTGTGGAGGCAACTTATCTTAGAAGTAAGTCCCCCCAATTGTGCACTGCTTGGGCAAGATTCTTGTTGTTTTTTGTGAAGCCCTACTCTTTCCACACTTGTGAGCCACTTTGAAAACCTGCTCTTTGGATCCCTTAGTAGCTCTGTTATTTGAAATGTAATCTACTGGTAAGTCCTCCTCCTCTGTTAGTGCTAAGATGGTGAAGATCAGGCCCCAGAACAAGAACTTGGGTTTCAATGGGACAAATTTCAAACAATTCCTGCATTCTTACAATATTGCTGCAGAAGTGAATGGAGCTAACAAATACAATATGGCCTACCAATTAAGATTCTTTATTTCCTCTGATGAATTTATGTAAGTAATTGAGTCTTTTGATGGATTCAAATCTCATAACTGGACGCTTCTAAAAGAAGCAATGCTGGCGTATTGGGGAAAGATAGATATAGCTCAATTTACACTACAGGACTTGGATGATCTTGTCTCTCAGTGGATCTACAAGGATGGTATTTCCTCAGCCTCTGATTATAAATCTTTTATGAAATTTTGGGATCCTATCCAATCTTATCTCCTTAGAAATGATCACATTGACACCTTGACAAAAATTCAAGTCCAATTTTTCCAATCTTTTTTGCTAGGAGTCAAGGAGCAAATAAGGGAAACATTAGTTAATTATGAATCTATGATAATGACTAGGGATGATTTTTTCAAGCTTCCTGATTTTCTTGTCCTTAGAAGTTCTGTGGATAAAGTCATGAAAGGTCAAACTTCCTAACTTTTGGGAAAGCCCGCACCACTGAACCTGTTCCTGCTCCCCCACTTTCTGAGTCTAATGGAATTATAAGGAAAATGGAGGCCAGTTTTCCTCCTAAATCAAATCCTTAGGCCAACAAAGAGAGAAAAACTATTGATGAAATCACCAAGCTTCTGCAAGCTTTAAAAAAATAAAATGGAGCAAAAGATTTCTGCTCTTGCTGCTGCCAAACCTTCTAATTTCATTCCTAGATCCACTCTGGTCTGCCACTGTTTTCATAGGGAAGGTCATGGAATTGGAAGATGCCCAGAAATCCAGAAGGATAAGGAGGAAAAGTTGGTGGAACAGAAGGGAAATAATTTTTTTCTTCCTAATGGTGCTCTGATCCCTTTCAATTCATCACGCCCTATCCATCATGTGGTGGCCTCTTTTCAGCCATCACTGCCTAAGAAAGTGTCTTTGGCCTCTTTGGATTTTCAATCTTCCTGTGGTAATCTTCAACCATGGTATCCTCCTGCTATCTGCTCCTCCAGCTTCTCTGCAGCCTATCAATCTGATCCAGTGAGGAAACTACATGAGGAACCCAAACCTGACAAAGCTCCTCGTATGCCATCCGCTATACTTTGTAAAAGGGTCAAAAATTGATCCTCCACTGAACCTCCTTCCTCTGTGGTGGAAGAAATGGACATAGAAACAGAAACTCTGATTGAAAGGTTTTGAAAACACACTGATCCTTCTCCTCCACCTGTTGCAACACCTCAAACTTCTGATCCTGTCATAATCCCTGCTTCACCTGATCATCCTCCCTCCACCCAGTCAACAGTTTGGTTTGAGAGGGGAATCTCTAAGGACCACCCCAATGCTGTGGAAGGGGTATTAAAAAATATCTTACCTGAAAATTCCTGATTTATCTTTTGCTGAGCTCTAATGAAGTTCTGGCTGGAAACCTGGACCACTGATGAATTGCAGAAAGATATCCAGGAAAATAATGAAAATAATGAAATGAATAGATGAATACTCATGACAAAAGAGACCAACAAAGGCGGTTTCTGATCAGTGATGATCAGTACTCAGCTGATTTGGACATTGGATACACTAGGAGAATGAACACTGGATAACATTGTTAGTAGGTTTTACTAGTAGTTAGGAGAATCACATCTGCATACAGAGACAATTGTCTGAGATGTTGTTGAGGTTCCCTGATCTCTTCAGTTTTCATGGGTTTGGAATGCTGAGGAACAGAAGTGAGAGGTCAGTAACTTCAGAGTTGGATGAGTTATGAATTAGAAGTTACCAGCTTGGGAACAACTTGAAGTTGTTGTAGAGACTCCTGTGGGATTATATAAATAAAAGTAGCAAATAGCTTGCTGGCAGTCCTTGAAGGGGAATTTAGTATTACTTCTACTCCTTTGGAGTGTTAGTATATACTAAGAGTGGTTTTGAATTGCCTGCCCTTCTAGTACTATAGTAAGTCTGCACAATAATTTATTAAAATTAATGGCGGGTTTCTTTGAGACTTAATATAGGTCTCAGATCAGACCTAGATTAGTCATTAACTGTGGTATTGGAAGGATTTGTTGAAGAATAGACCAGATGTATTGGATTATTGGTTATTTATTGATCAGATATATATGATCTTAACCAGTATCCCAATATTAAAGGGTTTAAGGGTTTATCAAAGGGATGGTTCAGGAGAGGACCCAAGGATGGGTTTACCCACAGGGGGCTGGGTAGAGGAGAGGTTGGTAGTTCCTTTTTGTTGCGCTCTATCTTTTTTTTATAAGGGTATTTATTAACTAATGGTTGGGGTTTCTTGAGTATGGTGCTGAATATTTAGGTCACAGAAGAACCCTTATTCAAGCACCTGGTGGGTGGTTTAATTGGTTCAAGATGGGTAATAACTTGGTTTCTGATTTCTTGTTTTTCTTTTATAACTGATTCACTACTAATATTTTATCTGGGTAGGTACCACAGATAGATGGGTTGATGGGGTGAGTTATTTTGTGGAGGGTGGTGATACAACTTGGATAGGGCAGAGAGGCCCTCCTTAAATAGACAAATCCTGCCCCCAGGGGTGCTCAAGGCTGCCCCTGAGGGTTATCCCTGTTCTGGTGAGGAACAGTGAGATACAGTTACATGAGGCATTTCTGCTGGTTGGGAAAAGCTTGTACAGTTTCATGAGGCATTTCTGCTGGTTGGGAAAAGCTGCTACAGGGGTTTCATGCATGCACAGCCCTGCATAGATTGCTGTGAAGTGCAGATGCAATGTATTCCTGTGCAGTACTAATGGTTGGTCTGGTGCTACTTGATTCTCCCTAAATGTGCTGCTGTTCATTCCCTGGTGATTTGTTTGGTGCTGCATGATCTTGACTTCCTGCATATATTGCTGTGTAGTGCTGTGTGTTGTTGCTACTGCATGATTCTGGTAGTTTGTTTGGTATCACATGCTTCTGACTGCATAAATTGCTGTGTGGTGCTGAGGGTTGTTGGTACTGGTACTTTGTTTGTATCACATGCTACTGGCTGCATAAATTGCTGTGTGGTGCTGAGGTTGTTTGGTACTGCATGGTTCTGGTAGTTTGTTTGGTATCACTTCCTCCTGCATATATTGATCCTGTATACTTCTGCACAGCCTTCTGTGTATGTATATTTGCTTGTTTGGTTGGTTCTGGACTGGTTGCACTGCCTCCTGGATCTGTATACTGTATTCTGGATGAGGTGACTGGATCTGGCATGCTGCACTACCTCCTGTGTCTGTATGCTGTATTCTGAGTGAGGTGACAGGGTTGGTGTATGGTTCTGGTGTTGAGGGTAGGCTGTTACTAGTATGTATTTGAGGGTTTGAAAGGTATGTCTTTATGCCTTCTACAGAGCTGTGACACCTGGTTGGGTATGAGTTTGCCACAGTTGAAGGGTTCTTGGGCTGTATCTTCTAATCCATGAAAGATAGAGGGGTACTTTGGCTGAGTGACTATAAGTTATTTGTGATGTAGAATCCATTTCTGAGGCTACTTTGAGGGTTTGAGCTGTTGCTACACTACAAAAGTGAGTCTGATGGCTATAGGAAAGGTTTGGTCAACCACATCGTAGTCAAATGAAGAGTTGAATTTGACTTGGAGTGGAGCAGTAAGAAGATGATAAAACGGAAATGGAAGATTGAGATGAATGAGAGAAAATGGAAAGGAAGAACATTGAAACTTGGAAAAAGAGCTGAATGCGTGCATCTAAATGCCAGAATCCTTGTGCTTCTCAAATAAAGTATCAGCACTGTGATTCCAGCCCGGGACTGGTTGCTGGGTTGAGGTAAGCGCAACTGTTAGTCCTGGGTTGAAACTCTAACATCCTCCCTTAATTCAGTGCTTGGATGATTATTTACTTACATGGTGAGCCAAGCGAGGGCCTGAGTTTTTATTGGTGGCCTTTGTTAAACAGTCAGCAACCATGTCTTTGGAACAAATGAGTTGAATGATAATGGCATTTGAATTCAAATCTTCTTGGAGGAATTTTTTTTTGAGGTCAATGAATTTTGTTTTTGAGTTGCATCCAAATTTCCTTATTTTTTCATCAATCCCCTTGTTTTCAATCAGATGGACACTTGGAGCAATGGGTGTTCTCCAAACTCATGGATTAAGTGATTGATTCATCTACACTCCAACTGAACATTGTTAAGGGCATTGCGTTTGGCTTTGGTTGAGGAGTAGGTGATTTTTTGCTGTCTCATGATAGTCCAGTATAGGGGAGACCCACAAAATAAGCAAATGTAACCAGATTGCAAAGTTCTAGTAACCGGATTGTCTGCCCAGGTGGAGTCACTGTAGCAGGTCAAGCTGAGAGAGTTGTTTTTCTTTGAGATTACAAGATATTGAGCCTTGGTGCTGGCCAGATAGGTCCACACCTTGAGTACTTCCTGCCAATGATTGATCCCAGGTTTCTCCAAGAATCAAGCCAGCGAAGAAACTGCAAAACTGATATCTGGTTGTGCCAGCCCAGAAATGAAGTTGAGTCTTCCAATTGGCAATTTTTAGTTGAATTTCAATGCCTTAAACTCTCCCTGTTCTTCTTCTGTAGCTGGAAGCAAATGAATGCCTGGGGTGCAGGGAGTTCTTGAGGAAATTTTGGACTCTTGGAGTTTTAGCTCCGCCAGTCCCTTATAAATGTGGAGCAGAAGTGGCAGATTAATGGCATCTTTGGTGCGTTTGACCCTCATTCCCAATAAGGTATTTGGTTTGTGGCAAGATGAGTTCTCAAATTTACTGAGAAATGCATTTTGAATGTGTGTAGGTCACCTACCACTAGAAGGTTGTCCACATGAAAAAAGAGAGCAAATTGACTGTCCTTCCCAATTTACAGACATGGATCCGCGTTGGAGGGGGTAAATCCTTGGAGTTTGATCCAGTTGCCGATCATCTTTTACCAATTTTTTGGTGCTTGTTTCAGTCTGTAAAGGGATTTGTTCAGCTTGAGAATAGGGGTTCTTCTGTTTGACCAAACAGGTTGTTGTATGAATACCTCCTTGTCCAATGGTACGTGGAGGAATGTACCTTTGAAGTTGAATTGGAGCATCTGAAGATCTCTTTCAACAGCCAGCAGAAGAAGTGCTCTGAGAGATGCTACTTTGCCTGTCGGGGCATAAGTCTCAAAGTATTCTACTCCATATCTTTGGTTGAAGCCTTGCACACAGACCCAGGATTTTTATGTGAGTTCTTCTCCATGGGTATTCTCCTTCACTCTGAATGCATAGGTAACATTAAGGAAATCCCAAGGCTTGGGACCTTCATACTCTTCCCATACCTTGAAGTCCTCACATTTTGAGAGTTCTTTGTGCAACAATCTTGACCATACAGGATATTTGAGCGCTTCCTCTGGAGTCTTAGGGACAAAACCACCATAGTATCCATACCGTTTGGGAGGCCGGAGAGAATATCAATTTTTCAGGGTTCTGGTTTTGGGAACTAGCTCCAATTTGATCTTTTCATCCTGATCCACTTCAGTGGTCCTCATGGATTCAGAAATAGTTCTATTTTCTTGCTCTGCTCTTCCATTGTGTTGTGGGTGATAGGGCTTGGAAACAATTCGTCTAATGCCCTTTTCTTCAAAGAATCTGGTTAAACCTTTGTGGATGAACTTGCTGCTACCATTGAAGCAGAATTCAGTGGGAAAATAATTGAGTAAATTGAATTTTTCAAGCAGAATGAACTTGATTGTTTTGGATGCTTTTCTCTTGAGCTTGAGAGGAATACAGCTGATGTACCCACTATGGTTTTCAACAAGAGTCAATGAGTACCTGTATCCTTCCTTGGCCGTTGACTTGATAGGACAAATTAGATTGGGATGGATTCTCTGCATGATTTTATCAACTTTTGTGGATGATTCCTTGAATTGAGATTTCATTATCTTGATTTTGTTGCAGTTTGGAAAGCTGAATGATTTCTTGATGAAGTCTGGAACTGTTTTTTGAAGGTAATTTTCCATTCTTGAAAAGATTGCATGTCCAAGCTTGAGATGAAAATTGTTCAGACCTTCTAATGTTGCAACAAAGCTTTGGTTGACAAGTACATAAACGTATAGAAGATTATTGTAGATTTTCCCTTGTAGGAATTGCTTTTCCTGAAACTGCATTTCAAACTTGGCTGGGGTACTCTGATGATCTGTTATGAGTTTTGCTCCCTTGCTCAAGAAGACTCCCAGAGACAAAAGACTGACAAAGACATCTGGAGTCCAGGCTGAGTCTTGAAGGAGGATTGTGCCAGATGGAGAAATGAGTTGCGCATTGCCTCTACCCATAATGGAAAGTAAGGCCCCTGGTTTTCCAGTTTTGACTACGTTCAAACCATCTTCAGGGATTAATTAATCCAAGAGATGCCTGTCCCAAATAATGTTAATTTAACAGTCTGAGTCCTAGATGAATCTAGAGGGCTCCTTGGAAGTGGTCTGAGAGAGACAGTGCAGGAATGAGAAGAAGTTGGTTACATCCTCTTGTTTCTTTTCTTGTTTGCGCGGCTTGAAGTTCTTTGGTTTGAGCTCAGGGACTTCTACCCAACATTTCTCTCAAGGCTGATTCCTCCCATTGGGGTTATGGACACTGTTTTCACATCAAGGATAGCTGGAATAGAGATTCAAGTATAATTTAGAGCTTGTTCCCGTTTCCTTTGTCTTAGAATTGTTCTCATTCTTGTACTGTGTCAGATGATCCAAGACTCTCTAGACTGAGAATTCTTTTTCTCCATGCATTATTTGAGAGGCCATGGACTTGAGACTTGCTGGAAATTTGAAGAGAACCAGGTATGCCAAAATATTGGAGTGCAGCTCAATCCTGACTTCCAAGAGCTTGTTGAGATGTAGTTGAATGGTGGTCACAAAACTTTCAATGTTATCTTCACTGAAGGGAAGATAAAAGAATACGTTGAACACTTGGGAGTGATTGGCTGACTGAGATGAGGAAAATTAGTCTTTGGCTGCTATCCATATTTTGTTTGCATTCCAAGCGTTTCCAGGTTTTAAGATGTTGGTGTGTGTGCATGGTTTGAGTTTGGACAGAAGGAATGGTGGTATGTGTTTGTTCATTTCTGGATCAAGTTGGGTTCTTGGGTCTTGGTTCTCCATGATTTGAAGTATTCCTTGTATGTCAAAGAAACTTTCCATTTTGCTCTTCCAAATTGAGTAGTTATCTTCATTGAGCAGAGGAGTTGATTCAACCAATTTTTTGAGGGTTATGGCCCGCATTGAGTTGTTGCCTCCCGGTCCTGGTGTGATTTGATTGGCCATTGTAGAGGACTTTGGCTTTTAACCCTAATAAAGTTATGGCTGGAAACCAGGATGACTGATGAATTGCAGAAAGATATCTGGTAAAACAATTAGAATAATGAAATGACTAGATGAAGACTCATGACAAAAGAGACCAACAAAGGTGGTGTCTGATCAGTGATGATCAGTACTCAGCTGATTTTGACATTGGATGCACTGGGAGAATGAAAACTGAATAAAGATTTTAGTAGGTTTGACTAGTAGTTAGGAGAATCACATCTGCATAAAGAGACAATTTTCTGAGCTGTTGTTGAGGTTCCCTCAGATCTTCAGATTTGATGGGTTTGGAATGCTGAGGAACAGAAGTGAGAAGTCAGTAACTTCAGAGTTGGATGAGTGATGAATTAGAAGTTACCAGCTTGGGGACACCTTGCAGTAGTAGTCAAATGAAGAGTTTAATTTGACTTGGAGTGGAGCGGTAAGAAGATGATAAAAAGGAAATGGGAGATTGAGATGAATGAGAGATGATGGAAAGGAAGAAAATTGACACTTGGACAAAGAGCTGAATGCATGCTTCTGAATGCCAGTGTGTCTTGTGCTTCTCAAATGAAGTATCAGCACTGTGATTCCAGCCCAGGACTGGTTGCTGGGTTGAGGTAAGCGCAACTGTCAGTCCTGGGTTGAAACTCCAACAAGATCCTGTAAATTTTGCTCTATTTTCCTGAAGGGATGAAGAAATGGGTCTCTCATTGACGTGTGGAAATTGGCTCTGAAAATTTGAAGGTTTCCTCTGAAACGTTGTTTGAGGACTCTGGTGGAACTGATCCTTTCTTAGATTCCAACCTTTAACCTTTTCTACTTGGTTTTCTTCCTTGTTTTCTTAGAAAATTGGATAAAATGGTTTCTCTCCTTGTCAATTCTGGTTCTCAACTTAACATGATTTTGGATTCTATAGCCTGCAAAGTCAAGCTCAGTCCTAGAGTTAGCTTCAACTCCAATTTATGGAACAGGGAATCAGTCTTGTAAGTTAGTTTTTATTGCTGAAGATGTTCCATTAAAAATTGGTTTAAATATTCTTGGAACCTGTAACTTTTGGATTACTTGTTTGGAAGGACCTATGATCTTGGGTTGACCGTTTTTAATGGAATTTGGTGATACCTTGATGTTTTCTGATCAATTTGGGGAGGGAATCCTTCTACCTGATCCTTATGGAAGAAAAATTGAAGTTCCGCTCTCCTCTTTGGATTCAGGTTGTTAGGAAAGAGATTTCCCATTTCATCCTCCTAAATCAGTTTTAAAGGGGAAGCAGAGGGAAACTTTTAATTACTCTCATTTGTTAGGGGAGTAGTTTATTATACTGATATTTGTAGTTAATCAAAACCTTGGACTTCAAATCAAGGATTAACTCTCATCCCAGAGGCTTATTTTTCTTTTTTCACATCTTTTTCTTGTGATCTGAAAAGTATTAAAAATAAAAAACATGTCAAAATAAAGAATCCCAAAAATATTTCCTCTCTCTCTGGATCTGTGGTTTCTTCTTTTCCTTGTTCTCTTAATCCTGTTCAATCTTATTTCAGTTCTGGTGTTAATCTCCGCAATGGGTATAAACTAGATCTTGATCTTGATCATTGTCTTAATGTTTTTGGTATGGAGGAATATCAAATTCAGTGGAGGCACTTGGGGGTCAAAGTAATTCCTCCCAATTATGCATTGCCAGGTAACTCTTCTATCATAATTTTAAAAACTCTACCTTGTGCCAAACCTTTGAGCAACTTGTTATCCCTTTGTTTTTCTTTTATGGAAAAGGCACCCTTTCAGGACGTTTCAGAAAATTGGATGTGGAAAATGTTGGAACTTGGTCTCAGTTTTTGCAGTCAGGTCTTGCTGGTCAACGCTTGGAGGAAACAGGAATTTCTCTCTTTTGCCACCAAGTATAAACCAGTTGCAAAAAAGTTCCAAACCATCAATTGCCCCATGCACCTCAAGCTTAATCCTCCTCTCATGCACCCTTGCTTATCCCGTAATCCTTACAATCCTTACTGTGGTTTATCTAAATCAATTACTGGTTGCTTTTTTCCTAATGGTTGTGTCACTTAAGAAATTCTGAAAGTGGTCAACTTTGGTCCAGATGGATGGCTTCTTCCTGATGAGTTGAATTTGATCAAAAATTTTTTATCTCTGAGGTAGATGTCTATTGCCTTCTGTGAAGAAGAGAGAGTTCTCTTGAAATAATCCTATGGTCTCCCTTACATCATCCATGTAGTTGAGAAAAATCCTTGGCAAAAGAAAAAGATTCTGATCCCTGCTGCTAAATTCAACAAATTTATCAAGTTGATCTGCAAACAAGTCCATACTGGTATATATGAACAGTAAAATTGCAGTTATGCCAGCCCTGTTTTCTGCTTCCTTAAAAGTAAAGGTAAACTTAGAGTAGTTCACAATCTCCAACCTCTCAACAAAGTTTCAAATAAAGACTCTGGCATTCCTCCTGCTACTGATGAATTTGTGGAATCTTTTTCTGGGAGGGCTTGCTATGGTCTGGGGAACATTATGGGTGGCTATGAAAAAATAATATCTAAATCCTATCTCTTGTCCTCTCACTACTTTTGATACTCCTCTTGGTTGATTATAGCTAACTCAATTGCCTCAAGCTGCCACCAATTTGGTTGCAGTCTATTAGGCACAGATGATATGGATCCTCCAGGATGAAGTTCTGGATCATGCTGGGATATTTATTGATGAGGGCCGAATTAAAGGTCCAGTGTCTGATTATGATAAAAAGCTCTTATCTTGTAATTCAGGGATTCATCAATTCATTTGGGAATATGCTACTACTTTAGAAAGTATTCTTTTTTGAATTGAGGAATTGGGCCTGACTTTTTCTGGATCCAAATTGGCTGCTTGTGTCCCTGCTCTGGAAATTTTTGGCCATGCGGTCTGCAAGGAAGGAAGAAGGATGGCTCCATCAAAAATCAACAAGACAATTTCTTGGACCACTCAAATCAATCCCACTGAATTTAGAGGCTTTGTAGGTGTTGTAACTTATGTTTGAATCTTCATTCCACCCTTACCCAGAATCTGTTCCCCTCTGCATTGTCTAACCAGGAAAGAAGCTGAATGGATTTGGAGCCAAGATTGTGAACATTCTTTTCAGTTGCTCAAAATGATTGTTGGTAAAGACAGATTGTTGAAGAAGATCTCTTATGGAACAGGAGCTGGCAAGATCACGCTGGCTGTTGATTCTAGTTATCAATCTGTTGGGGCTGTTGTTACTCAGGAAGATGAAAATGGTTGGGAAATTCCTGCTCTTTGTTAATCTTTGTCATTTTCAGATGTAGAATCCAGATAATCTCAAACAAAAATGGAACTCTGCGTTGTGGCTCAAATGTTGAAGAAACTTTAAACAGTCCTCTGGGGTCAACATTTTGAATTACAAGTAGATGCTCAATCCATCATTGAAATGATCAATTGTCCCAGCACCTCAAATGCTCCTATGACTTGTTGGGGGGCTTTTATTCCGTTGTTCTCTTTTGATATTGTTCACAGGCATGGAAAATCCTCCAACATTCCTGATGGTTTATCTTGACTTTCTTGGGGAGATAATGAATTGGATGTTGGAGTGGATTTTGGCAAGGAGGAAACTATAATTTGACCTGTCTTCTCTTTCTCCTCTCAAGATTATTCTGGCTTAAATTAGAGCAGTACCTTTCAATCTCAAAAGGCCCCCTGATCTTTCTGCCAAATAATTTTGATCCCTTAACTATAAGTTCTCTAATTTCTTTCTCCAAGGTTCTAGGCTTATCAATAGGGGAAATCCTTGTGCTCTGATTTTTTGTTATTTTTGCCTGGCACACCTGCCTTCTTGTGATCCCGCCTCAACGATCCCTGCTGCAAACACTACAGCTTTACAATCAGATTAAAACCCACCCATTGTCTTTCACCTCAACTCACTGTCCCCAAACTTGGGCATCTCTGCGCACTTATCCTTTTTCATCCCTTCTTCCATCTTCCTTCATCCCTCCTCCATCCCTCCTCCATCCCTTCATCATTGTTCCTTCATTCCCCCTTCCTTGTTCTGTTCCCAATCCATCTCTCCTTGCCCTATTCCGCGCCTATACATCCTCAACATATCCTCCATTCATTCCCAAAATTTTCCTCCTTTTATCTACCTCCAAATCTCCCCTTTGACCATCAGCTCATCATCATCCATCCGCTCAAATGGCTAAAAATCAAGCTACCTCAATTATCCTTCCCTCAATCATCAACTCACCATCATTGATCCATTCAAATTGCTGCAAATCTAAAACTCAATTCAAATATCTCTAGTCCCTCAACATCAACCAACACATTATTCAATATTCATTTGATCAGATATCTCCCAAATCCATTTAGACCCCTTGTGTTTATTTTGCATCTCATTATCATTCTCATGTCAAAGAAATTTCTGGGTAAGAATCTTTGTCACAACCATTTTCTTTATCAATTCCCACTTTCTCATATGTTGACGCTCCCTATTGTTCCCAGTTACATTGGTCTTAGTTTGAAAGAAAGCCCACCTTGGCTGTTTCATATCTTCAACTTCTCATCATTGTGTTTACTATCCCTTCTAAGGAAGATTCAATCCTTGAAAATCTCCATGAGGGTCTTGGTCATTGTGGGGAAACCAAAACTTATTGACGCATATCCAAACAATTCTGGTGGAAATCACAGAAGAAATCTGTCTCTCAACGGTGCCAGAGTTGTGAAGTCTGTCAGAAACGTGACATTAGGCGCCCAGCTGAAATTTTTCATCCTACTGGGGAGTCCACTGTCTTTGGAAGGATTGCAATGGATTTGGTTCATGTTAAGGCAGGTGGTGCTAAGTACCTCATTGTGGCTAGAGATGATTTTTCCGGATGGGTTGAATTGAAATTACTTAAGATTCTCAGCTATGAATCAGTGGCAGCTTTCCTCTATGAGAAATGGAAAATGCTTTATGGCTTGCCTTGACCTTATTCAAATGATTGTGGCTCTGAGTTTGGTGGAAAACTTGCTACAATGATCCAATCACTTCCTTGACAAAATTGGGTTACTAATCCTTATTATCCAGAAGGGCAAGGCATGGTGGAACAAGGCCATGCTCCTTTGAAGGCTGCTCTTGTCAAACTTGCTGGTGAGAGCGCAAATAATTGTTGCAAATTTCTTCCTCTGGTTCTCTTCTCTGATCAAATCTCAACTAAACAAACCACTGGCTACACACCTTAGGAAATCACTTTTGGCAAGAGGGCTGTCCTTCCTCTTGATCTTGAAATGGAATCTTTTCTGGGTATCTCATGGGAGCAGGTTTCCTGAACCACTGATCTATTAGTGACCAGATCCAAGAAGCTGGGGAAAGTGAATAAATTTGTGAAAAAGCTTATCAGAAGATGATGGAATCAAGATAAAAATCAGTTCAGTATTGGTGTCATGCTCCAGAGTTAAGGGTTATTGTTTCCTTAATTTTTGATATACCCTTCTCATCAGTACGATCTACCTCAGTCTCAAGCATGACAAACAGTAATGCACACAATCAATAGTGTGATCCGCTTACTACCTCCAGATTGTGAAATAACCTTCCAATCTTGGCAACTTGGTCTATACCTGCAAGACCTTGCAGTTGGTTGACCATCCATTTGGACATTTCTCCATTTCTCCTTGGGTATCTCAGCCCTTGGACTTCCATTCTCTGTTGTGCTACTCTTTCAGCTTGCACAATCATCAAACCAAATCAATTGTATAGTTCCATCTTTGGACTAACACGATTCCCTGTATTGTCACCTCTGTTACTACTTTTGTTCATTCACAGTGTCATCTCATGTCATTCCTTCATGCATCACATTTACTAGGGTACATACTTGCATGGTCCTCTTGTCTTGCACCCATGCTATGACTCCAGAGATGTTTCATTGTTCAATTTAATCTTCCTGTTCCATTCCTGTCATCCATTGCATCACGCTCTCTAGTTGTGGAAGAGTTTCCATCAGGTTGTATCTAGTCACTCCTGATTCCCTTATAAGGACTCACTCCTTGCCTGCAGATTGTTTCCTCAGTTAGTTAGTTTCATACATTCTACACTTGCTAAGGAAAGACCATCACATTGGGCCTTGCCTTAGTTTAATCTCTATGAAACAACTCCATTCCTCTTGCTACTTTCAGTCAATCATATCTTGCAGTTAGCACCTGGTTAACTTGCACTTGTCCTTGCACTTAGCTTTCTCCCTTGGGATCACAATTGCCTAAAGATCCGCTCCAGTATATGGGGCAGTTGTGTGACAATTGGGAAGATAAGCATGCAAATCAAATCAGGGATCCCTCAAATACTGGTGATCTAGTTTGAGCTTATAATTGATCCTTGGAGACTCAGTGGGGAAAGCTCTTTTCAAATCATTGGAATGGTCCTTATTAGGTGGTTCATCAAGTCAGAGGTGGATCCTATGTTTTGGAAGAACTGGATGGTACTCAGTTGGCCAGAAGGTTCTCTGCTGATGAAGTCAATAGGTTCCATTGTTGTGGGGGCAATTTGGGGTCAAAGTAAGTCCTCCCAATTGTGCACCGCCAGGGTCACGTACTGCATTTTTTTTTGAAACTCTGCTTTATGCCACATTGTGAGCACCAGGGACGGCCTCTTTGTTTTTCTCCTACCACTTCTAGGGCTCATTTTGCATGGATCAAGATATTTTTCAACTTTTCAATCACTCTCAAGATCAAGAAATGGCAATTCTTCTGTCTCAACTTCTTTGTATTTCTCCTTTTTCTTAATATCTTCAAATTCAAGATGCAGACTAGGTACAGTCTGTACTTTTGGGGGAGATGTGGTGACCAATTTGGCACACCTCAAGAAAATGGCAAAATTTATTTATTTTTTCTCAGTTTTTTATCTCATCAAAAAAAAATCCGTTGCTATGGGTACTATATTCTGTCCCATCTCCCAACTTCTTGTTGTCCAAGCGGTCTAGGAAGGGCCTCTATCACTTCAAAATTCCCATATCCTCTGTTCAATACCTCCATGTTTCCCTTGTGGCCCCAATTATTGGCCAAAATCTTCAAATAAACCCTTCTCTCAATCTCATCCTCCATTCCTTGTTGCAGCTTATTGAATCATGTGGTTTTGGTAAAAAAACCCCAAGAGTGCTAAGGCAGTCATCCTCCAACCAGCACCAGATCAAGAAGATATCCCATCATCCTCAATCAATTCCAAATAATCATCATCATCATCCAACCACTGATGAAAAATACCAATCAAAGAGCAGCAGCCCAACCAGGGAGATCATGATAAATTTCAGGTTACTACTGACCCCCCCAAGAGTAGCAGGTTTCTTGGGCTCATTGCTTGTTGGCTCCCTGACCATCAAGACCAATCCCCTATGACTGACAACCATGAGTGTTGCTTGCAGCCATTGGAGGTTCTGCAACACCAACAGTTCCAATACATCCCATCCATCCAATCCCTCTCTGACACCCGCAAGCTTTTGCTTGTAGCTTTCAAAACCCTCAACACATTTGCACCCTTGGACATACTTGCAATCCTTGCAAGCAACACCCTCAAACTGGTCCTTCAATCCACCACTGACCCCTTGCATTGTTAGCTGTGGCAGTGGTTGACAGTCATTGTGGCCATTTGCAAACTTGCGGACATCCCCCAGAAACTGAGTGCATCCGCTAATCATCCCTGCCCTTTGTCTTTGTTTTTGAATTTCCCCTTTTAGTATTTAATAATCAAAAAAATTCTTATTCTTCTATCATTTGTATTTATCTCTTGTAAGTATTCTACAGGGCCTCTTGCCCATAAAAGGAGGGGCTCTCCCATGCCTTTTTGAATCATGATCCATCATCAGCTATCATTGATCACCCATCTATTGGGTATCATCATTCTTATCTGATTCAATCAAATCTGATCCATGATTGGGAGAATTCATCCTCCATCTTTTCAGGTGGGTATATCTATGATTTTGGCCTAATCCTTGAGCCTCCATAATCAAATCTTTGATCCGTCCCTCTGTGGCCTTATCCTTTATCACCAACCAATAGCCTTGCTGGTTGAAGAAGAATTCATTGGGTTTAATTCTTGAGTGTGTTAAACTAATCCTTTGATCCTGTTCTCTAAAAACTTTGGTCTTGATCATTCATTTGATTGTCTTTCAGGAACCATTCACTTTTGACTGAGAGGTTTCCTTAAGCTTGAAACCTAGGTTGTACTAGGAGAAGAGGTGGTACAGGTTTATGAGGATGATGAATATAGAATAAATGGTGATCCAATGATCATCAATCAACTACATTTTCCTTGGTTCAAACATACCAAAAAAACTTTATTAGATCATCCCTCCTCAAATAATCATCATTATTATCCAAATGATACTACATGTGATTTGAAGATTCAAAATTGGAGTCCTACTATAACAATCACTTCTCCTCCTACTCTCACACCAACAACACAATGGGTTCAAATAATCATCCTTTTCTCTACCGTCCTTTGACTTCTTAAATTGATCATCATCCTCATCCTCTTCCAAAAATTAACAAGAAGAATCATACTTGGTCTTCCTCTCTCCACAAAAGTTCTCAGCAGGAGTGATTATTATGTTCCTCTTACACCCTACGCCTCCCCCTTCCTCCAGTTATGTGATGAGTGTAGAAATCCTCCCCCTTTTTTTTGTTCCCGTTTTTTTTTGTTCCTGTTTTTTTTTGTTCCTGTTTTTTTTGTTCCTGTTTTTTTTGTTCCTGTTTTTTTTTTGTTCCTTTTGTTCCTTTTTTTTTGATTTATTGATTCATTTGGTAGTTGTGTATGAAAGAGATTTCTGATGATCTTGGGTTTGAAATGGTTGTTATCATTTTGTTGAAAAAAAAGAGAATATCTTTCCTTGCCTTTATCTTGCTTCAATTTTATTTTTTCTTTTTTTTTTTAAAAAAAACCAGTCAGCTTTGTCCCCCTCCATCCCTTCCTCAGTTTTTATCTCAAAAGAAATATTTTGTGTTGTAATTTTTTTTCTTTTTTCAACCCCCCTACTTTGTTTTTGTAACATGCTACTTTTGATTCACATAAAACTAAATCAGACTAGACTAAAAAAACAAAAAAATCCTCACCAAGCCCCCCCTCTTATTTGAATGCCAGAAAAATGGAAAAACTTGACATAGCACACAACATGACTTTTGGAGCCTTGAAAGATCATTCTGTTACCAAATTAAAACTTTGGGAATCCCCTTGGAAAAAGATACAGAAAAAGGCATCAAAATCATCAGATGATGAATCCAATGATGATGAAGATGAAAGTGGAGAAAATCAATATCCCAATGAAAAAAAAATTGATTCTAGAGAATTACATTACTTGAAATTAGATGTCCAGAAAGATATTTGAAATAAAAAAAAATGCAAAGGCAAAGGGAGAGAACAACCTCTGGCTCTAACTAATGAAAAATTCATAGGGGAATCTTCTTTACTCTTGTATTGAGATTATGTACCTGTTTCATTTTTGGATCCAAGAACTAGTGATATACCTGAGAAAAGCCCTTCAATTTAATCAAAATTCAAATTTGATTCTGTTCTGCTGAAAAATCTTCAACAATTCATGAAGATAACTTTAATCCCATCTGATTCAACAAGAGTACCAGAAAACCATGGAGAATTGATTAATGGAATGTAGATTGGTCTCTTATTTATAAAGTATACATGCCCAATTTCATCATTGCCATGAAATTTGAAGAATTTCCATTCCCAGAAAAAGTTGTTGAAAATACCTTCCATTTAGGGACCTGTTTGA
Organism: Puccinia polysora; assembly: GCA_025617555.3. NCBI lineage: Eukaryota > Fungi > Basidiomycota > Pucciniomycetes > Pucciniales > Pucciniaceae > Puccinia > Puccinia polysora. The sequence continues at coordinate 47,693,822 of CM062628.1, read as the reverse complement.
ACATTGCCACTAGTTGAAATACCAGCTTCCAAAATGGTTCTGATTTAATCAGGCACTTGAATAAATATTGCCTAATTTTTGAGAAGCTCTTTCTGGAGAAAAACCAAAAGCCAAATCATCATCTTGCATCCCATACACCTGAGCTTTTACAAAGGTTGGGGGCTGCTCCCACATGTGCTACCTGGGCTCATGAGTGCTTGAATGAAATATTTTACAATTTAAAAAGCCAAACTGTTTTGGGTTTTTGAATTACTTTTAATCAAAGATATACAGAATACAACAATGCTGACTATTATTTACATTAAACTCAGATGAAATAACACTTACTATATTTAAAAGGTTCTACAGAATTTCAAATGCAAAGTCAATGATAGGCTCACCAGGTGCACCACTGGAGATAAAAAAACTTTCAAGAACTCTTGAATCATCCACCAGGACTACCCTAACCTCAAATTCAATCCCCAAATTATAGCCTTTCCAGGAAAAGCCAGAATTGTATTACAAATTCCTCAACTATCTCAGGAATTCCATCTCTTCTAAAAATTGGCAAGTTTTAATCAAATAAATAGTGCCAATGAACCAAAAACTGTTACTATCCCACCATGGTGTACTCATCAGAATCATCTCCATTGGAATAAAATGGCATTATCAAAAACAGAATCAAATACTGAAAACAGTGCTGTGTCATATAATATGGGTCAATTCTCATTCTTGTGTCAGATAAGAAACATATTCAGTGTGGTGGATCCATATGGGAGCATACCAGCTTACTTCTTCAAAGTGACTACATTTCAAATTGACATGAATTTTTTAGTTGATTGGAATAATCTCAATGTTTACAAAGTTAAACATGGGATTGAAAATAAAATCATTTCTTGTGATTCTGTTGATGGCCAGTGTGCATATTCCTCTCACAATGGAAGAGCAACTTTCACAGAATTATATATTCCTGAAAGTTAAATTCAAAAATTGTGGAATCTGAAAATTCTTATCAATTTTTTCAGTTTTTTTTCTTTGAATAATTTTTCAAGTAAATTCCAATCAATTTAATCAAGCATTACCTGTAGATAGAAATCAATGAGAGAAGGAATTGTATGAATGATGAGGATAATTTTTTTTTCAAAAAATACTTTTATCTAATTTCAGAAAATTGGGAGGGATTGTGCTAATAGGTGGAAAAATGGAAAATTGTGGGAAATCAGGGAGGAAAAAATTGGAAACCACATGGAATCTGGGAGGAAGTCAAATAGAAACCTTGTAGAATACCAATTGAAATCATAAGTAAGACAAGAAGAAAAGAAGGAGAAATCTAGCATATAAAAAGGGGAAATAGAATGGAATGAAATCAGAAATAAATGTGAACCATTTGAGAAATTTTGAAGCAACTAATTGTAAACTGGGGGTAATCTGTGTTTCAAAATGATGTAAACATTCTAGAAATCAATTGGATGCAACAATCTCATCCAAAGGATGTGATTTTACTGGATAAACAGATCCACCAGATTTTTCTTAGTGAAAAAGTGCATTCATTAGGGCGTATCAAAGTTAGCAAACCCACCATTTTTTTGACAAAACCCACCATGTTTAATGGCGGGTTTCTGAAATACACATACCGCCTAACTGGTATATTTTGAAATGGCCAGCTTCATGAAAATGGTGGATTTCAAAAATCAAACCCGCCATTAAACCCACCACTTATGCATTATTATCCATCCACCATCCATCACATCTAAAAAACCCATCCACATCAGCAACTCCATACCAGTTGCATCTCCATTGCATCACACACATCTCATCTCCATTGCTTCACATCTCCATCAATTTTCACACCAATCAAATCCCATCATCATCTCATCACCCCACATCACATCACCATCTTTCACAACATGTCCAATCAAACTTCCCTCCAGCAAGTTGAAAACACAAAAAAGCTGACTGAACTTTTACTACTGTTTGACTCCCATTCAGACTATGATTCAGAATCCAATGTGGAATCAACTTGGTTAGCTTTGAATTCTCTGTTGGAAAAGCAATACATGGTTCCAAGAATACACACCCTCCACAAACCTATGTACAAAAGGAAAAAGCTTTATCTCATCCCTGAATTGAGCTTCCAGCAACTATTCCAAACTTTGTTGCCTTCATTCTTGAAAATTTTTGAGATGATTGAAGACCACCACATCTTCCAGAACAATTCTCAGAATCCTCAACAAAATCCAGCCATCCAACTTACTGTTGCTCTTTGTAGATTGGGACCAAGTAAAAATGGAGAAGCAATCCATCAATCAGAAAATCTATTCTCAGTCAGTTATGAAAGCATTGACTTATACATCAAAAGAGTCATGATTGCTACCCTATTGTTCCATTGCTCATTCATTTCTTGGCCAACCAAAGAAGAATGCAAGGAGATATCTCAAGTAATGGAGTCCAAAGGCTTTCCTGGTTGCATTGGGTTTGTTGATGGAACCACCATCCCCTTGAGTCAAAAACCCAAGCTAGATGGCAACCACTATTTTGATTGCAAAAAAAGGCAACTGATTCATTTCTTTTCCAATGAATTTGATAACACCTTTGATCACACCAGTGACCAAATATGTTTCATCTTTTTGTTTAGATACTCCATGGCGCTATAAATTGTTTTTGATAACAACAAGAAGTTCATATCCCTCCATGCTGGCCTTCCAGTTTCTTGTCATCATTCATACTTGTTCAATTGGATGGGAATTTCCCAGAAACCAGGGAAATACTTTGACCAAAATAAATACCTTCTGGAAATTTCAGCTTATGCTAGTGGCAAACATGTGGTTGCAGCATACCAGAATGTTTCATCTAACAATCAAGGAAAAACAGATTTCAACTATCATCTTTCCCAATTTCAAGTTTGGATTGAGCATGCCATAGGAGTCCTGAAAGGAAGATGGGCAAGCTTAAGGGAAATGAAAAACCAGCTTCAAAACCAAAAATAAATAAAGTTCCTCATCAACTGGATTATCACTTTTCAGCTCTCTGATACCAGGAACCTTGCAGTCCTTTAGCTACAGAGAGTGATAAAAATACTGGAATAATAATAATAATAATTTTTCCAAAAATAAAAACTTAGAGGCTCAAATAAATAATATAATAAGCGCATTTGCAAGGTTTAATTGGTTTGGAAATAAAAGGTTTTAAATATATATATAAGAATGGGGCCATAGTATTATACTACTGGGGGTCTTTACAGACAAACAAACTCTCTTCAAGGGGCTTCCTTAGGCAGTTTAAGAACCTTGGAATGAAGATGGGTGCCTTAGAAAGGGCTTATTCCACTGATATGGCCAGGAATAACAGAACAATGGCCAAGACAGGAAGGGAAAAACTCACTCTGAGCACTTTACCACGAGAATCCTGCAATAATAAGAAGGGTTTCAGAGCAGTTGGGCAGGATTGCTTGATTTAACTTCAATTGGTTGATTGGTTTAAGAAATCAATAATAATACTACAGACTAGGTCATAAATCACTTGCTTAGATTTTTCATGAACACTTGACTAGCAATGAAACAGTTTCTGATTGATAATAATAATTTCTGGTAAACTGATAATGGGGAATAATGGATACAAAGATGTCTGTATAAATACCTTTTTGGGGTGATTTTGAGCTTCTCAGGGCGCGTAGAGAGGGTTCTGCTCATGGGCTGAGGCTGGAAAGCCAGTCAGGGAAAGGTTAGCACGTCCACTTGGTTCTGTCAATCATCTGACCTTAGATCTGCTGGATTTCTGTACTATTTTAGCCACAGGATCTGTTAATCTGTTATGGCGTAAATTTGATCATTCTGCACTCATTCTTCATTTTTACCATTAGTATTGCTTTAAAGTGAACAGATGTGGATGTTTACTGATTTTCCATCATCTGCTGATCACGTAGATAATTTTTAATAATTTTTATGAACACTCCTTGTAGTTTTTTGTGGTATTCAAAGATCAGAGTCAATGATTTACGTTGTAATCCTTGATCTTTGATTTATTATTAAAAAATGTTTTAAAATTAATTTTTGTTAATTTTATTTAGGTTCTGATCTTTTTAGACTATTACTAATGCATATGTGAACTTGTTACATATTCCAGGCAACCCTAACTAGGTTTTAGATCTTCTGAGCGGTACCTGGTTGTCAGATTAGTCATGACGGATCCAGACGCGGGGATCAGTCAGTACAGATGCGCGCGGGGTAGGATCCGCTGCGTGCGTGGCAGAATTAGCTGTGCGCGGGTCTCTAGTACGCGGGAATTTGCTACTACGAGTATGTAGGGATATGTAAGGATGCAGGGCTGCGTGTGGGAATTGTGAACTAACACATTTCCGCGTGTAACTCCTAAAATATACGCAACACCTCAATTCTGAGTGAATTTGTTGGGGGTAAACCCTATACGTGACAACACATGTGAAATGTTAAAATGGTCAAAAGGTGCCATACTGGTGTTGTAATTTTTAGTACTTTGCTTTTTAATTATTTTAAGAATGTAAGGACTTGGATTTCAAGGGTGGGGTCAGTGAGTAAACCTACCTCATTTTTGGTGAGGAATACATTTCTTCAATAATATTTATGAATTTATCACTCCTTCTTTTTTTAATTTGGATATTCTTGTTTAATTTTTTTTTCATAGTTTTGTGTTGCTATGACAGGTTGCTCTGTACATGGTAGCAAGCTGACGTTCCCCCACTCCAGGATATGTCTATATCTGAAAAAAATTTTTCTGGGCCTAATGCCTTCTGCTGACTCTGTAGTTCCTTAGGTGTATGGATCCATCAGGTATATTGTGTTCAGGAAAACATTCATCTTTATCAGCTGATTCTCCCTTGTATCTAACTAGGTAGAGTCTGACATCTTTTCCATTGATCCTGTCTTTTATATATTCAAGGATCTTGCTAAATTTTCCTTTGTCTTTTTCAGGCTCTTCTGCAACAGGTATTTCAGGTGAAGGAGTATTTTCTCCTTTCCTTGGGTGGTAGTGTTTGATGAGACTTACTGGGAAGACTGGGTGTTTTTTAGAGTGCTCATAACTAAGGATTACTTCCGCAACATTCTTACCATGAAGTTTATTAATGGTGAAAGGTCAAAAAAAAGCTGGTCTAAGCTTTCTATTTCCAGCTAAGTTGGTGAAGTTGGTGGTAGAGATCAAGAATTGATCACCAATCTTGAAATGAGGCTCCTTATGGTTTTTATCCCACCTTTGTTGGTTGTACTCCACAGCATCCTGGACGCACTTAACAGCATGTTTTTTAGCTACATCTATCATGTTTTTAAAATCAAGTGATGTAGGGTGAATATTTTTTAGCTGGTGGTTAAGGTTATCCTTGGGTAATTTAGGAATCCATCCTCTTTCCAGTATGTAGGGTGCTTCCTTAGTGGTATAGTGCTTTCTACTGTTGTAGGCCATCTCCAGTGCAGGTAAAAGACTAACCAAATCATGGCAATAATAATCAGAATTCTTGTATTCTAGACCAAAGCAACAGAAGCTCCTGAGCATTTCTTCCAGAGTCTGAATCATTCTTTCAAGAAAACCATCTGTCTAAGGGTGATAAGCCGTAGAGAAAGCCAAGGTAGTTTCAAGCATGTCATGAAGATTTCTCCAGAACTCAGAGGTGATCTTAGGATCTCTGTCACTGATAATGATCTTGGGAACTCCAACATCAGCAACAAGTCTATTCCAAAATAACAGGGAAACTTCCTTAGCAGTTTCTTCCTTGTGATTAGGTAGAAACTTTGCTTTCTTGGAGAACCTATCCACTATGACTAGGACTGAGTTGTAGGAATAGGCTCCTCCTGGTGGTAGTCCAGTTTCAAAGTCCATGTTGATGCTCTCCCATCCTTTCTTGGGTTCAGAAATCTTTTGCAGTAGACCAAACCTTTTGCCAGTGGTCCTGTTGGACTTCTGACCAGTTTCAAAACTGGAAACATATGGATAGTGGAGTCTCTCCAATTGATCCACCCAGCAGTTTGCTTAACCTTATCCAAGGTTCTGTCAGTATATAAATGACCAGATGAGCAGTTATCATGGCATTCAGCCAGGACATGTTTGATATGGTCATCCTTAGTTAAGACTATAACACTTGTATGTTGATTCCTCTAGTATACTAGACCACCCCATATGGTGAACCTTCCAGCTTTGTATGGTTTCAAGAGGGGTTCAGGTAGGCTATTGATCAATTCAGATGGTGTAGAAGTACTTTCAATAATGGTGATCAGAGTCTTCATGCCAGAATTTTAAGATTCTTTGATTGAGTTGAACAAGGATTCATCCAGTTCACAAATGTGGATTACCATTATAGGAGTTTCAACATCCAACATGTTAATTTTAAGGATAGGGAAGATATCATTATCCTCTGGATCATAAGCAGGGTTACTTGGGTCATTGGTTAAAGCATTCCTGCTTGAACTATCAGCATTCTGGTTTTTAGCACCAGCTTGGTGAACTATGGTCATCTGACCTCTGTACTGTTGTATGGCTATCTTTCATCTTAACACGTGCCTACTAGGGGTCTTCATATTCATCAAAGTCCTGAAAGAATTTCAGTCAGTAATTACTGTGAACTTGGTGCCTTCCAAGTAGTAATGAAGTTTCTCCAGCGCCCGTACTAAAGCAAGGCATTCCATTTGGCTTTCACCATACCTTTTCTCAGTATCCTTAACTTTTCTGGATATGAAGAGTATAGGTTTTTCCACCGTTTTTTCATCCTATATGACTTCCTGGTGTAATGCAGCTCCTAGCCCGTCCATACTGGAATCTATATAGAGCTTGAAGGGTTTAGAATAGTCTGTCTGAATCAGTACTGGAGCTGAAGCAATAGACATCTTGAGTTCCTCATAATTCTTAACTCTTTCATGAGTCATTTCAAACAAGGTGGTGTTGTTGCAGATTTCATACAGAAACTTGGTTAGAAGAGCAAAATTTGGTAAGTACTTCCTATAGCAGCTGCAGAAGCTAATAAAAGATAGGAGTTCAGTTTTATTCTGAGGCATTGGCCTATTCATTACTGCTGCTATCTTGTTTTGGTCAGCAGCTAAGGTTAGTCCAGAGACAATGTGCCTTAGGGCTTTCAGTTCTCCATAACCAAAGTTGAACTTATTCATTGATACTTTTAATCCCACAGCAGAGATAGACTTGAGGACTAATCTTAATTTATCCAGGTGGGTATCCCAATCATCAGGGTAAATGATAACATCATCAATGTAAACCATAATCCATCCTTGTCTGATGAAAAATCCTAGAACTGTGTCCATCATCCTTTGAAAATGAGAAGGAGCATTTTTTATACCAAAAGGCATCCTTAGATACTTGTAAGTTCCCAAATGACAGATAATTCTCATGAATTTCCTGCTATCAGGGCTGATAGGTATTTGGTGAAAACCTTTCAGCATGCCCATGGTAGTGATGTACTTGGCATTTGACAGGTTATGCAGAGAATGATCAATTCTTGGAATTGGATAATAATCAGCTTGAGTGTAGTTGTTCAGCATTCTAAAATCTCCAACCATCCTTGACTTATCATTATGCCAAGCTATAATTACTGGGGTAGTGATATCCACTTGTTCATTGTGTCCTACTTTCCTTAAGACTTGAAAGTCAACCAACTCTTGAATATGAGTTTCCAGAGAAGCTCTAGATTTTGGACTAGAAGGGTAAGCAGTTCTCCTGAGGTTAGGTCGGTAAGGAGGCTTAATGGTAAGAGTTAAAATCATATCATGTCCTTTGATGTTACCAATGGGGTTATCCTTGGTACAGAAATCATTCTTATTTTTGAAGCATACATGTAGAATGTCCTGTTTTTGTTCTTCATTGAGCAGGGAATTTAAAGCTGCTTGAGAGAAATATTCCTGATTGAAACTCTCTAAGTGTTTTTCATAAGTTGAATCAAAAGTTTGAGCATTGAAATGACATATTTGGAACTTCTTGTTCCAGTCTCCCCCTATAGTGAAGTATCTACCCTTGCTTTGGAATACATCTATACCATAAAAGCAAAGAGAATAATTTCCAAGGATAAATAAGACACATACTCCATTTTGGAGCACTAAAAATTCAATGTTCAGCTTGAGTGATCTTTCAGAGTGAGGGAGTATGATATCAGAAGACCATACTCCAACAGAATTGAGAGAAGAATTAAAACTGCTGAACTTAGCCTGAGGTACTGGTAATAAATTCAGTTTCCAGTTTGGGTCATGTTTCTCCAGATAAGTTGAACCAAAACAAGAGCAAAAGGCTCCACTTTCCAAGAGTAACATAACAGGGGAACCTTGGATTAAACCAGTAGAACAGCATGTTTTGCCTGAAGTGTAAATTTTACCAGCAGAAGGTTTTAGAGTCAAGGCCTTAGCCTCAGAGATGTGGTGAATCTTCATGTTGGGATTCCATTTTTGAGGTAATTTAGAATCCTCATTAACAGAATTTATGTCCAGAGAGGACTCAATACTTCCTTCAAAAACATTGATGGGGTTAGTGATCATTAAATAACACTCAGAAAGTGATCCATCAGTATCATCTAGGTGGGGGTCAGGATTATCATACTCTTCTCATTCAATGGGATTAATCCTTTTCCTAGGTAGAGGACAATCAGGTTTTACATGTCCTGTTTGGTTAAAGTTCCAACATACTTTTTCCTTTGACTCTGGAGTCTTCTAGACCTCCAAGGTGGTTGGATTAGTGGCAGGGGACTCCTTAGTTTTGGCAGTATACTCTTCCATGTTCCTGGTATTTTGTTTCCTGGGGAGTCTGTTGACTCTCTTATCAAGACCATTCATATCAATAGTCTCTTCCAACACACCTATCAAGGTAGAAAGATCAGAATCCATAGGCATCCTGCATCTTACACTGTGGTTGATTTGTACAGGACATAAGTTGAGAAGTCTTTCATTGACATCTTCTTTATCAGCATTAGGGTAAAAAAAGTCTAACCTTTTTTTCTGGTCTAAACAACACTTATGAGGTTTTTCCTTGGATGGATCAAACTGGGAGTTTTCAAAAGTATTCATCATATTTCTTTTCCAAATTCTGGTACCAAATTGTACTTTAATCAATTCTTTCCAAGAACTCCAGGATAAAGATCCAACTTCTTCCCTTTTATTGATAAACCAACCAAGAGCCACTCCTTCAAAAAGTCAGGGCAATCTTACCACAGATATTGCATCAGGGAGTTCATAAGAAGCAAGGGTATAATCAATAAATTTGATGAAACTGACATGGTTGTATTCTCCTTCTCCAGAGAATTTATGCCATTCAGTAATGGGAGGAAGTGACTTCAAAGCCTGTTCCACATCAGGAGTAGGACTGGGCCTAAAAGATTCATTCCTAGTTGTCCTGTTTCTGGGAGGAACAATAGGAGTACTGGTGAACCTAGCAGGTCTAGTTTCTTCCAGGTCAATGAATGGAGAGTTAGTAGAATTGACTTTAAGATCTCTGAGATCATTCTTAATCATACCTAACTCCAAATCAAGTTTTTTGTTTAATAAATCAATTTTGTTAATCAGATGAGCTGAAAGAGTAGGACTAGTTTTCTTAAATTCTTCCTTAAGCTGGTCCATGGTTGCAAGAATATCTTCCTGAAGAATTTATTGGTTATCATCAATATGTTTCATAAGGTCCAACTTACTAGATTTGATACTATCCTTGATTTGTTTTATTTCCAATTCAACAATTCTCATAGTCTAAGCCTGGGTATCAATCACTCTGAAAATACTCAGACTCAATTTGTCCAATTTTTGATAGACTTTATCAAAGCAATGGCTGATAATAGTAAAATTGTGAGACAAATTTACAGAAAAGCTGTTAAGAGCTTCTACATCAAATTGTGGTACACTTTTCTCCACTTCTGAGCTGGGGATATTATGCTGTCCCAATCCTTTGGATTCCTTAACCTCTGATGGGCTGAGGACCTCTTCTTTTTGAGGTCCTTTCCCTTTAAGGAAGCTAACTGATCTTAAGGATTCCAGTTCTGCAGGTAGCCTTCTACCTCTTTCTTTGGGATCAACTTTTGCAGAGAAATCTGAGATTTATTTTCCAGGGAGATAGCTTTTCTCATACCTGGCTGATTCTCTTGGGTCTGAGCCAGCTTGAATTGTTCCCAATAGCTCACGTTTCCTTTCACTAATACTTTGACTCTTTCCTCCTTGGTTGAGTCCAGATGGGGTGGCATAGGAGGACCGGTATCCTCCTGGGATAACATGTTAGGCAATGAGTGGTTCTCCAACGGTCTGTTGGTTGAATTGGCGGCTGCGGTTGTTTCCATTGTTGTCCCGCATGATGCTATGGTCACGGGTTTGAGCCCCCTCATCGCGCTTGCAACTGGAGTCCTTGTGCGTGTGGGTTCCTCCAGGCAGAGATCCATATGATGGGGCTCTACCATTTTTGCCGGTGTTGCCTTGGTTTTGATGCATAGAACCAAAAGAAAATGTGTAAGTCTTCTGTCAAAAAATTTTGAAAAAGAATTTAAAGTATAAAAAAATATTTGGATTGAGTATTTATATTTTTAATAATTTTTTTATCTATGTTTTAACTTACTCAAAGTCAAATTCAAGGGTACCAACCCTTGGTTGGGATCACAACTGTCCTTGGGGGGTATACCAATGGGGTCTGAGTGTGTTCCAATCAGATCTTGGGATAAATCCAAGAGTAAGTCCAATGGTAAACTGTCTAGGACGTCCTCTAGGAGGTCCTGGTCAAGGAGATCACCTAAAAAAAAATCCACTGAGATGGATAAAAAAAAAATTATGAGTTTAATATTTCTTTGTATTTTTACGTGATAAGATGATGTTTTTAGAAAAATAATCACTTTTATTAATTTTGGATTTGTCTTTATCTTCAGGATTATTTAGCTTATAAATATAGAGATTCCTTTGATGAATTTTCCACTCCTTATGTTGCCTTAATAAAGAATTGAAATTGATCATTCTTTTAAGCTCAAGTTTCTTGTCCTTTATAGATTTCTGTTTATAATAAAGCAATTTGTCCTGTTTTTGCTCAGGAGTTATAAAAACAGGGACAAAGTTACAGAGTTTTTCTTCTTTTTTCTGTTTAAGAAGGTTCAAATAATAATTGATCAATTCTCCGTTGGTCTTAAGATCCACTAGAGAAACAAAGGATAAAAAAAATGTTATAAGTATGTTAAATTATTTTAAAAAAATAAATAGACTTGTCCAAGGAATAAATAATCAAAAATTCATTATTTAAGAATATTTTCCGGCCAGACCCCCAGTTTTCAGCTCTCTGATACCAGGAACCTTACAGTCCTTTAGCTACAGAGAGTGATAAAAATACTGGAATAATAATAATAATAATTTTTCCAAAAATAAAAACTTAGAGGCTCAAAAAAATAATACAATAAGAGCAGTTGGAAGGTTTAATTGGTTTGGCAATAAAATGTTTTCAATATAAACATAAAAGAGGGGCCACAGTATTATACTACTGGGGGTCTTTACAGACGAACAACCTCTCTTCAAGGGGCCTCCTTAGGCATTTTAAGAACCTTTGAATGAAGATGGGTGCCTTAGAAAGGACTTATTCCACTGATATGGCCAGGAATAACAGAACAATGGCCAAGAAAGGAAGGGAAACACTCACTCTGAGCATTTTACCACAAAAATCCTGCAATAATAAGAAGTGTTTCAGAGCAGTTGGGGAGGATTGCTTGATTTAACTTCAATTGGTTGATTGGTTTGAGAAATCAATAATAATACTACAGACTAGGTCATAAATCACTTACTTAGATTCTTCATAAGCACTTGACTAACAATGAAACGGTTTCTGATTGATAATAATAATTCCTGGTAAAATGATAATGGGGAATAATGGATCCAAAGAGGTCTGTATGAACACCTTTTTGGGGTGATTTTGAGCTTCTCAGGGCGCGTAGAGAGGGTTTTGCTCATGGGCTGAGGCTGAAATGCCATTCAGGGGAATATTATCACGTCCGATTGGTGCTTTCAATCAGCTGACCTTAGATGTGCTGGATTTCCGTACCATTTTAGCCACAGGATCTGTTAATTTGTTATGGCGTAAATTTGATCATTCTGCACTCATACTTAATTTGTACTATTAGTATTGCTTTAAAGTGTACAGATGTGGATGTTTACTGATTTTCCATCATCTTCTGATCAGGTAGATAATCTTTAATAATTTTTATGAACACTCCTTGTCGTGTTTTGTGGTCTTCAAGGATCAGAGTCAATGATTTACGTGGTAATCCTTGATCTTTGATTTATTATTGAAAAATGTTTTAAACTTAATTTTTATTAATTTTATTTAGGTTCTGATCTTTTTAGACTATTACTAATGCATATGTAAACTTTTTACATATGCCAGGCAACCCTAACTAGGTTGTAGCTCTTCTGAGCGGTTCCTGGTTGTCAGATTAGTCACAACGGATCCAGACGCGGGGATCAGTCAGTACAGATGCGCGCGGGGTAGGATCAGCGGCGTGCGTGGCAGAATTAGCTGTGCGCGGTTCTCTAGTACGCAGGAATTCGCTACTACAAGTACGTAGGGATATGTAAGGATGTGGGGCTGCGCGCGGGAATTGTGACATAACACATTTCTGTGTGTAACTCCTAAAATACACACAACACCTCAATTCTGAGTGAATTTTAGGTGTAAACCCTATACGTGACAACACATGTGAAATGTTAAAATGATCAAAAGGTGCCATACTGGTGTTGTAATTTTTAGTACTTTGCTTTTGAATTATTTTAAAAATGTAAGGACTTGGATTTCAAGGGTGGGGTCAGTGAGTGACCCTACCTAATTTTTGGTGAGGAATCCATTTCTTCAATAATATTTATGGATTTCTCACTAATTCTTTTCTTAATTTAGATATTCTTGTTTAATTTGTTTTTTATAGTTTTGTGTTGCTATGACAGTTTGCTCTGTACATAGTTGCAAGCTGAAATCACTTGTGTAATCCTTCAAAATCTTTTGGCCAAAATCAAAGATGAATGGGACAAAATATTGTAAGATGATATTCCTGACCCACCTCAAGTCATCCCTGTATCATCTTGTCCCTAATCTTCTTCTATGAGAGACCGGATTCTTCCTCTCACCCTTGCTTGGTTTGATGAGTAATGTTTGATTTTTAAATAGGTGAAAAATAACTTCATAGTAAGTTTTTTGTTTTTGGTTATTCACCCAAGTTTCCAGGCTGAGTCAGGGTTTTTTTTTCTTAGTGGACTTGGAAAAAAGGAAAAATAACATCCACCTCATACCCCACCACTTGCCAGCCCACCCACCTCTCCCCTCCACCTTACTGCTCCAACAATTCCACCTTACCCCACTCACACACCAGTCACCTTCCTTCCTCCTCCTCATCAAACCACCTCTTTCACCTCAGCAACCTAACCAACCTCACCAGCCTCATCAACCTCACCAAAAAACCTGCCTCACCAAGCTCCCAAAAACATCCACCATCCAACTCACCAAGAGACTCCATGAGTCACCTTCCCTCATTCTTTTCACTCACTAAACCACCCTTGCTTACCTCTCCTTTGAACTCCCCCCAAGTTTTCTCTCTCAGCTCCACTTCATCTCACTTGCATCCCCCTCCTAATCTGGTAAGCTGCTCCCTTCTCTTTCTCCCCCCTTCCTGCTCCTACTCCTCCTATTGTCTTGCTTGACCAACCCCCACTGATTGATTAGGAATTGATCAACCAATCAAATTCTGATCAATTGATCAATTAGGAATCAATTGATTGATCAAAACCAAATCAGATTGATTGATCAATCCCCAATCAATTGATTGATTGATTGCAATTTGATTGACCAACTGATTGCAAAACAATCAATCAAACAATCCATTTGCATTCAATTGCTCAATCATTTGATTTTTTTCAATTAATCAAGCAATCCTTTTGTGATCAATCAAGCAATCAATCACCAATGTCTCCTGCTCCATTTTTTGGAGATTGCTTTGATGCTGACCTCCGCTGTTTTTTTTAAATATTTTTTTCTTTTTAGGTGTCTCTGGACTGCAACAGAAGCCAACAGGGTGTTTTTTTGATTATTTCAGGTTTTCTTTGCCATGGAAGGTAGGTTTTTTATTAATTTCAATTTTTTTGATAACTTTGCTTGTTGGTGTGTTGCATGGGTCACTTATGCAAATTGTTTTGGGGGGGATTCAGCTTCTGGTGTTCCTGGGTTCAAGTCCAGGTTTGGTTTCTTTTTTTTATTCAATCATGTTTCACCAATGATGTCTATTGGACTGACTTTTTTTTTTTTTTGGAAAACATTTGACCGCTTTTGGGGAAAATGCAACTCTTCTCCGACCCCCCTCAAAATTTTACACAAACAATCAAATACCGCTTTGTTCCTCACCCAAATCTAAGTACAGGATTGGGAGGGAACAAGATGGAAGGAGATGGCTTGAAAAATGTGCAGAGAGGTGGGAAGAATAGGGCTGCTTGCCAGAAGAGGATTCAATATTGGGATTCAGAAATGTCTTTGGAAGTTACTGAGGAAGGTATTGATGAAAAGGTGGTCTGGTCTGGTTGGAAACCACGTCCTTTGGATCTGTACCCTTCAATTGTTGCCAAAAATAAAAAGAATAGTCCCAAACCCACCCAGGAAGTGTCTGAGCAAGCAAAACAAACAATCGAACCATTTGATTTCTTCCAACATGGAAAATTAATTGTCCTCAATCAATCTGATCACCAAGCCCTGGTCGCAATAATCAAATTTGTACCCTTGGATAAACTCTCAGACCAAGATAAGAAGGACATCAACTTTGTCACCACTTTCCTTCATGGTTCAAAAAAATTTTTCAAACCAGTTGGTCCTTCAAGAGCTTGGGGTTGAAAAATGTGGGAAGTTGGATGGCAAAAAGTGATGCACCCTTCAGAGTTATTTGGAAGTTATTTGAAGAAATCATCTATTAGATCTTCTCCTCAAGAGTATGCTTTCCTCAACCTTAAGGCCTACAAATTATCCCAAATTCTAGTACAAATTTCTTTCAATTTGGCCAAAATTTTCTTTTAATCAAACCATGATACCATGAAGGGAAAAAAAATCCCTCTTTCTCTTTATTGGAATTTGGTTCCAAGCCTACACCTTTTGATTGCTCCCCACACATCACTTTCACCTTGGATTCTTTTTGCAACTCTCATCATATTGACAAAGGTGACATCTCTTGCTACTAACTTTTACTTTTGGTTCCAACCAAGAAATCAAATGGTTGAATTATTGACAATATGGACAAATATAAAGTATTGGATGGCGGATTTGTTTTTCCTGACATTGGCTTTGGAATTTATTTCAAGCAAAATGTATAGAAAAAATGGTTTGGGAAGCTAATAAGTACAAGCACTGTACCTTTCCTGCTGTGGACAAAGCAACCCATACCACAATGGCCATGTAACTTCAAATTAATAAAACAAATAGAAACACTTGTAGGGACTTGAATAATGGCCAAATTTACTCTAGAAAAGAAAAAATAAATAAAAACAAAAAATATCTGTATGTTGGTGGGGTTAAGAATACTGTCAAACGTTGAAATCAAAAATATTTTTTTTGTTTTTCTTTCACCCATGCAAACATATTTAAAAGCCCAGCATTTGAGTTATCTGCTGTATTTCATTCACTTTTCTACTGCTACCAATGCAAGCCAAGGCTACTGATACCTTATGCTTTTTTTTGGGTTGCAAGTTGTTCCCTCTCCTTTACCAGTTGTGCTTGCTGTCAATCCTTCTCCTTTTCCTCTTTTTGAAGCTCTAGCTCAGCCTGTTCCAACTTCCACTGAGCATTGCATTTTTGTTGATGAGCCAAACTCGTGGCTTTCTGCTTTTGAACATCCATGGCCAGTTGAAAATCCCACTTTTGCTTTTCAAACTCAAGTTTTTTGGATTCAATTTGTGATTTGACTGTTTTTTGCAGGGGAAATGCAATGAGCATTATTTTTAAAGCAAGGATATTCAACCGATGGACTTACATGGATCCTTCTTCTCCATGATTTCTTCAAATCCTGAAAAACAGGAAGTGTTTCTCCTCTTTTGATGACTTTTGGGGTTGATATTGATGGAATTGGAGGCCTTTTGCTTACCCTTGGAAGAGGAGGTTTGAGTCTGAAAGTTGTCACTAGTCTTCAAAGGCAATGTGGGAGGCCCCATTGGCTTGAGGTTATGGCCATTCTGGAATGGATGAGCCTTTTTTTTTACAATCTAAATCAGTCAGGATTAACCAGACAGAAGAGAAAAGAGCTTGGTTCCTTACTTGAACCAATGTTGAGGGTAATGGAGACTGAGGAGTATCTTGTTCCGCATCAGAAAAGTTGATGAGATCTGCTAACCCAGGAAGAGAGCAATCCAAATAAGGAGGGGAGGTGTCCAAGGTTGGGTTTGAATCCTCAATCAACACAGAAGTAGACATGATTGGCGCTGATTGCGTTTGAATATCCTCCTTGGCATTGGATGGGGGCCACTAATAGGTTTCTTTGGGATCACCATTGCCAGGCTGAGCATTCCCAGCCAATTCCTCAGCATCAACTGAATTGGATTGTTGGGCATCAAAAGCAGCTAGGTGGTTGATGTTGGCCTTCTTTCCAAAGATTTCATCCATTTGAATATAAAAACAACAAATGGAGTCCAACTTATCAACCACCAAGTTTATTCCCTTGGCTTTGTCAGAGTCAGTGATACAAAAGCTGGTGAATATTGAAATGGAGTGTGCCTTTTTTTACTTGGATTGATAACTCTTGAATTGCTCCCTCATCTGTTTTAATGACAGATTCAGCCTAACTTTTGTTTTGTTCTTGATTTAATTGGCCATCAGGAGATAACAATTTACCTTAGAGGATGGAGGTCAGCCAACAACTGTTTCATTGTCAAATCCAAACCAGGCATCATAGCTGGAGGGAATTTTGAGCCAGTTGACCAGGATGATGTGATCAGCTCTCTTAAGCTGATTTGAGCCCTTGGAAGCTGATGAGGGAGAATTGTTTGAGCCCTTGGAAGCTGATGGGGGAGGATTGTTTTTTGTGGAGTTCCTTGGCAATATTTGCCTTGGTGTCTTGGAATTTTGTGTGGACTTGTGGGGGGAGGTTTGCTGAGGGGCCATTTGGAAATAGTAAGGGCAATAAGGTGATGAGAGGGATAAAGTCACAAGCAAGATGAAGTGATGAGAGATATGAAGTGATGAGAGATATGGAGTCATGAGAGTGATAAGATGAAAAGAGCAATAAAACAATCATTAGATTATTTGGATGAGGTTGGAGGTAAAAGTTCTTGTTGGAGGTAAAAGTTCTTGTTGGAGGTAAAAGTTCTTGTTTGAGGTAGAGTGATGAGAGCAATGAAGGAATGAGAGCAATGAAGCAATGAGAGCAATAAAGTGGTGAGTGGTCAAGTGATGAGGATGATAAATGGATGAGAGTGATGATGAGAGTGATAAAGCAATGATAGTGGTGAATCTTTTTATGATGAGGCTGGAGGTAAAAAAAGTTGCAATGAGGTTGGAGGTAGAACAAGGTGGGAAGCCAGGGGTGGATGACGTGGACAGGTGGTGGAAGCCGTTAAATAATTTATTTGAAAAAACCCACTTATTTCATGTTAACTTTGACACTTCTGATGTGAAATAAGTGGTTTTTCTTGATTTTTAATGGCGGGTTTGAAATGGCAGATTTGGGTTGAAACCCCCCATGAAAAAATGGCAGGTTTGGTTAACTTTGATACACCCTATTCCCAACATGTTCCATTTTTTTCATAATATAATTATTTCCTCATGTATCTGTATCTCCCTGTAGAAGGGGGGGAGTAAGTATTCCCACTGATTTTCCAAAGTCAGTAGTTCAATTTCTAGGCATATTTTCAAGGCCAAATTTCCCAGTCCAAAAAAATAAAATTTTTTTACTTTAAATTTTGTTATAATTTATTTTAGCATCTGCTCTTTCAGATAGAACTTGATTGATGAGCAAAATAATCTGACTATCATCTTTTGACAAATAGTACAACCTAATTTTGAGAAAATTCCCCAAATTATCTGTTCCAGACAGAAAATACATGAAACCATTCTTTTTCAGATAGTTTTATTTTGAATATATTTGATTTCAAAGAATAATCAAACTAGAATTTTCTTTTCAAAAAGAATACTGAAGTTTCTATGTTCCCTTAATGGTGTAAAAAATCAGATAAACATGGTTTTTCTGTGTGTTTGACAATATTTTGATTAAAAAATCAAGATTAGTACCTGAGAACTCAAAGAAAAAGCAGAAAAGATTTATTATGCTATTTGAGTTCTGCAGTATAATGTAATTTGAATATTTCCCCTATCTTAAGCTCCCATAATTTATTGAATTTCTTTGATTTTGATGGTTTTGAGAAGTTTTCATCCCATTGCTTTCAAAATAATTTAAATTTGAAAATTAAACAAGAATTCTTTTGATAATGAATAATCTTGATCTGATCAATGATTTGAAGCTGTAAAACTTAAAAAAAAAAGCCAAAGAAAAGGAAATATTTAATGTTCAAAATTACAGGGCAAAATATCTGAAAACCTTCTGAGTATAATGGTTTTTAATTTATCAGGCAGGGGTTCATTTATGATAAAAAACAAAGATTAAAAAATTATTAATCTTTGTAATCTTTATGTTTATTCAAACTTTTTTGAGTTTAATTGAATTCATTATGCGCCCGGATGGGTATACGGGCAAATACAGCCAGAAGTGCGTGTATGGGCATCATTGCACCCAAGCTTCATTTTGGACACACTTGGCCAGATGGGCTGGCCCCCCAAAGTGTGTATAGTTAAGGTATTGGGATTAGACGGCCCGTTGGGGCTGTGGCCCATGTTGGGGCCCACATGGGGCTGTTTCTTTTAGGTTTCTGGCCCTTTAGGGTCTTAAAGGCCCATGCAGGGCTCTTGCGGGGGTCATAGGGACGCCAATAGAGTCCCCCCACCCCGGTTGCAACCACTACACTTGGTGGTGGCTGTGGGAGCTGGGACCAATGGTCCCCACTCTCTCCCCTCCTGTGGTTGAAATGGGAAGGGAGGGGGATGGCCGGTGGAAGACAACCAGCCACCAGGAACAGGGGATTTCATCACCCCCCCCCCCCCACAAGGCAAGATGACAGGAGATGGGGTGCTTCCCCCCCCCACTAAGGAGGGGGAGGCTCCAAGGGCTGGGGGGACCTGATCCCCCCCCAGTCCACTTGATTGTTGATATGGATCAGGCCGGTTGCAGAAAGGCAACCAGCAGTGGGAGGAATTTCATCACCCTCCCACCTATGCAAGGTGGGGAGCAACAAACAAGCGGGGTGCTCTCCCCCCCCCCCCCCCCATTATTGCGGGGGAGGCGCCAAGGGCTGGGGGAACAGATCCCCCTCCAGCCCATTAAGAGTTTGATGGTTTGCCTGGGGAAAACCATTTCCCAGGCAGCCAGCTGGGGATTTGACTGCCCCTGCTGGTCATTCAGTTAGGAAAGAAGTGGGGGACAGCATGTCTGCCAGTTACACCCCCCTTTGTGAGCTTGATGATAGGTCCAGATGAGTTCTGGGTCCCACCTGGTCCATATGAGGGGCCAGGGGCTGGTTGCATGAGGCAACCAGCCTTTTTTTTGAGGTCATAGGGGTAAGAAGAATCAGCCAGGGGATTGAACAGAAAAGGGGCTGGTTTAGCCTTGTGATGGTGGAAAAATCAAACTGTACAAGAATTGGCTGGTTGTGAGGCTACAGGGACTGAGGCCATGCAGGCTGATGTATCCCAAACCAAGTAACAAGGCTAGTAGAGCCTGTATAGATATTTTGGTGCGGAAATTTTGCCTTTTCTCTTGTTGTAACATGAGCCAACATGAGGTCCAATCTTTTTTAATTAAGGAGCCCTTCTCTCTGCTGTTTTCCAATATCCATTTGAATTAATCTAAACAATTATCCAAAATATTTTCCAATTGTGAGAGCCCATTAGCCTTTATAGAAACAAGGTTTCCAGAATTTCTTTTGCTTTAATTACTGCTCCTCCTGCCAATAAGCTAATTGCTGGCCATATTTTTCACATTACTACCCTTCCTGCACCATTTATTTTACCAGTAGAAAGAGGCTTATAAATACAGAAGAATCTTTCTATAAAAGGTTTCCCAGAATGGTATTCCAGAGGATGAAATCTAACGAATAATGAGTAACATATTATTATTTAACTGGATATGATACAAAATTTGATGAAGAAAACGTTATGAAAACTATGAATGATGAACAGTTTGAAGGTTTTAATTACCTGAACCAACAGAACAAATGGAAGAGTCTCAACAAGAGAATAAAGAAAAACAAGTGAGTGGGAAATGAAGAAGAATATCTCACTCTGAGGGCAACAGATGAAGATAAGATCTTTAAATCATGGACTAGGACGGGAATGATGGAGCATGGTGGACAGGCTGAGATAGTTAACTCATAGTGAGTAAGTTGTAACTTGAGATTTCTGAGAAGAAGAAAATCTCACAAATGAACAAGAATTAGAGAGGAAATTGACTGTGATGGGAAGGTTTCAAAGCTGGTAATGCGGGTTGTAATTGTAGGCTGAGAAATTTTGATATTGTTTATTAAGAGATTTTAGTCATAGTTTGGGAGATGTTGATGACTGAGAGCAATTTGAAGAAGCGGAGTGGATGGGGAGCAGATGAGATTGGGATCAAATAGTGAGAAGTTCAAGGAAAAGTGAGAAAATGAGAACCAAGGAGATGGGAGATGAGTGAGGATTGTGGAATGGGGAATGAGGTGAAGGGTGGAGAGAAGTCAAGTAAAGATGAGATGTGAAGGAGTTGTGACAGGCAGGCAAAATGATAGAGATTCCCGCATAGGTGAAGGGTGGAGCAGGTGTGATCTGAGATTTCCTCTCAACACGCTGCTATGTTCAATTGAGAGATTGTAGGATAGATGATGTGAGGATGTGGATGGAGGGCTTTATGGCTGGATTTTTCAGGGCGTCTGCCAGCATGACTTCTGAATTTACAAGGTCAGTAACTAGAGATTTTGAGGATTTCTGTTCTTGGAGCCATTTGACTTGAATATCCACGTGCTTGAGTGCATTGCGCTAGGATTCAAAATTGATGAGGTTGTTCAGGGCCTTATTTTCAATGTGAGAGCAGTAAGTGAGAGAGAGAGAGGGATTGGGTTCTTTTAGGAGGTTCATTACCCAGATCTTTTCTTGTTTTTCCAGAACAAGAGACTTAAGTTTGCCTTTGGTTGAGGAAAGAAAGACTTTTGATTACAGCTTGCTGTGCCAGGACACCACACAGCCATAAAGAAGTATCAGATAGCCAGTGTGACTTCTTTGTGAGATTGGGTCATTTCTGCCATCAGAATTCCTCCAAATTATAAGATTGTAGTTGAAGAGATCATTCTTGAGACAGAGACCCCAGTCACACCTTGTCTTGATATATTGCCAGGCATGTTTGGATTCAGTCCAATGAATTAGACTGGGTTTGGTTTTGAAGCAAGATAAGGAAGAGAAAGCATATGAAAGGTCAGGTCTAGTTCTGGTGGCAATGAAGTTCAGGAAACCAGTGGATGAGCAATAGTTGATATTGAGGGCTGCAAATTTGGAGGCATCTTTGTTGGTAGCGGGTTTGAGAACAATGTTTGGAGTGATGGGAGTGTTGATGGGTTTTGAACTGGTAAGTACCAGTATAGCCAGGGCAGTGTCAATGTGAGATGGTTGGTGAAGGCAAGGTCCAGATGGGGAATTGACTATGTAATTCCCAAGAATTCTTGACAAAGGTCCTTTTTATTATATTGAGAAGTGGGATTGGAGATCTTTCCTGAAGTTGTCCAAGTTACCAATGATCATGAGATCATCAATGTAGCAGAAAATGTAGAGTTGAGTGGACCGGTTGAAAAAGAGGCATGGATTGGAGGAGGAGAAAATGAATTTCTGGCTCAGTATCCAATGTTTAAGGGTGTCAAACCAGGTCTTTGGAGCTTTTTTAAATCTGTATAGGGCTTTATTTGACTTGAGAAAAGGAAATTGAGTGTCATAGCTGGGAGGTGACTTGATGTAAATGTCCTTGTCTAATTTGGCATGTAGGAAGGCTGATTTGATATCCATTTGAATGAATGGAAGACAATTATGGTAGGAATACACCAGGATGGTTTGAAGGGTCTTGATTTGACCATTTGGAGCGTAGGTTTTTCCATATTCTAGGAATTCAAGCTGTTGAAAACCCTGTACACATAATCTTTCCTTGAAGATGAAACCATCTCTGTCAGGTTTGGTTTTCAGTTGATAAACCCAGACCGTCAAGAGAGCCTTGTTTCCTTCAGTTAGAGTTTGACAACCGGTCCAGACCTTCATTGATTCAATGCCACTAAGTTCCTTATTAATGCCTTTTTTCCAATTTTCAGGGTTGGCTGAACATTTCATTTCATTTTAGTTTCTTGGGACTTCTCTGGAGAGGAAACTGTATTGTTGTGGCCGTTGGATAGTGGATTGATCTCTTAAGCTTCTGGTAGGTGAAGTTAGTTGATTCAAGACCTCCTTCTTGTTCAACAATTCAGAGAGTGATTGGCCCCTGTGGGATGAGCCTTCTACAGTGTCAGGATTGGAGATTTTGGGTGAGGTCTGTTGGGAGTCTGGCGTTGGAGCAGGTGTTGAGTCAATTGGAATAATAGGTTTATTTTTATGATTTATTGAAGAGAGTGTGTCAATAAAATTGGAATCAGGGTTGAGGAGAGGTTCAAAGGGGCATTTGAAAGGGGAGGAATGGTCAGTTAATTCATGCACGCAAATATTTTGACATGTTTTTAGCGGACAGTCTGTCTGAGTTCAGGGACAAAGATTTGGTAGGAGTTAAGATGCAGATTGTGGCCTATAAGTATACCTTCCCAACCTTTCTTTTTTAATTTTCCAAGATTTTGGCGTAGATTGAGGACAATTATTTTCAAGCCTAGTGTGCAAATGTAGTTTGGTTTGGGTTTCACTCCATGCCACAGCGCAGACGGGCTCTGTTTTGATGTTTTGGAAAGGACCATATTGAGAAATTTGCTGCAGGCAACCAGGATTTCATCCCAAAAGTCAACCAGGATGGATATGTCAACAAGAGTGGTCCTTGTAAATTCAACAAGTGTGCCATTGCGGTGTTTGTCAATTGGATTGTGCTGCAGAGTGTATGGTTCCAAAGTGGTGTGCTTGATACCCAGGTCAGCAAGAAACATGGACAGTCTAGAGTTAACAAATTCACTGCTGTTGTCGGATTGAAAGTGCCAGAGTTGGTAGCTGAACTTGTTGGCGTTGAGCTTGATGAACTTAATTACTTCATTGGTGACGTCAGACCTGTTTTTGATTGGGAGACAGGTTTTGAAGCAAGAGAATTTGTCCGTGAGGAGAAGAAAGTATTGGTTTTCAGTTTTGGAGATGAGATTTATTGGTCCGCAGATGTCAGCATGGATTTGAACAAATGGTTTGGACTGAGGAGGAATGTGATTGGGGAAGGGTGAGTGATGAATTTTTCCAAGAGCACATGATTTGCAAGGCGGGTTTTCCCATTTGATCCAAGGAAAATACTTCAAGAGAAGCTTGGTCTGATCAATATTGATATTCCCAAAGTGTTTATGAATGGTGGATAAGCTGATGAATAAATTGGCCAGGTCAGATTGAGGAAGAAAGCAATCTCTGATGACTAGAAGGTTGTCTTCAATTTGTCCAAAAAGAATTGTTGTTCCTTCAAAGTTTACAACAAAACCTGTTGGGCCTGATTGATGAAGACAGAAACTCTTGTTCAACAGCCGACCTATCAAGACTACATTTGACCCCAGGTGAGGTGCAAAGAGGGATTTGTTGAGCAATACAGTGGAATTTTTGGATATGATTTTGGCAGTTCCAAGGCCTTTTGAAGTCAGTGAAGTGCTCTCCTTTCTGGTCTGGATTTCTGTGTTTTCCTTCTCAAGATTGTTGAAGAATTCCATAGATTTGAAGATTGATTGTGAAGCTCCTGAGTCCAGAATGATAGAATCTTTGGTCATTTCTCTTGAGTTGGTCATGGCAAAGGTGTAAGAGAGATTTGCGGAGGCGGTTTTTGTATTGACTGGTTTTGAGGGGTTGTGAGTTTTTCTTGAGTTCTGATTTTGTCCTGGTCTTAGGTGTGGATACAACCACCAGCACAAATTGTTGGTGTTTGACGATTCAGGATTATGCCATGTGGGTTTGGACTTGATGACTTTCTGCCTTGTTGCGTTTTTCATCATGGCGGAGGCATATGTACCGGCAGCTATCTTGTTTTTTATCTGATTCAAGTGCTGAAGCACAAGATCTCCATAAACTTTTGAGTCTCTGAGGGAATGTGTAATTGTAGTTTTGAGGTGCTCAAGTTGAGGAAGAAATTTATAGAGAATTATATAGGCAATTATATTGTTGTCTATTTTGATTCCTATTTTGGAGATTAGAATCAGGCAGGCTTTCACTTCCGTGATGAACTTGTCAAAAAATTTGGTACTGAATTGAAGATTCAAAAAATTGAAGAGTAATCAAGATCAATTAGCCCTTTGTGAGGAAGGGTAGAATTCATTAATTTATTTCCATAATTTGATACTGTTAGTTAGATGATAGTTCTTAATGCAATTGATATAAGTCCTGTTTTCCAGCTTGGCAAGAATATATACAACAAGTTCCAAGTTTATGTCATTTGGAAATTTCTGGGTTTGGATGATTGAAGCAACTTAGCTATTCCCTTGAGAGCAAAGATTTTCATGAGCTTGGAACGCCATAGTAAAAAGTTAGATTCAGTGAGAGTGGGAATGGAGTCGGTAAGCATCTTGAGGAACAAGGAGTTTAGATCTGCTGGTCCAGGAAAAGCCATTGGTAGCTTGATTGATTTGTGAGTTTGAATTTTGGCTTTTAACCGTGAACAGTTTGAAGGTTTTAATTAACTTAACCAAAAGACTAAATGGAAGATCCTCAACAAGAGAATAATGAAAAACAGGAGAGTTGTAAATGAAGAAGAATATCTCCCTCTGAGGAAAATAGATGAAGATAAGATCTTGAAATCATGGACTAGGACGGGAATGATGGAGCATGGTGGAAAGGCTGAGATATTTAACTCATAGTGAGTAAGTTTTAAATTGAGAGTTCTGAGAAGAAGAAAATCTCACAAATGACCAAGAATCAGAGAGGAAATCCATTGTGATTGAAAGGTATTGAAGTTGGCAATGTGGGTTGTAATTGTAGGTTGAGGAATGTTGATATTGTTGATTAAGAGATTGTAGTTGTAGGTTGGGAGATTTTGATGACAGAGCGCTAGTTGAAGAAGCAGAGTGGATGGGGAGCTGATGAGATTGGGATCAAATAGTGAGAAGTTCAAGGAAAAGTGAGAAGATGAGAACCAAGGAGATGGGAGATGAGTAAGGAGTGTGGAATGGGGAATGAGGTGAAGGGCAGAGAGAAATTGAGTAGAGATGAGATGGGAAGGAGTTGTGACAGGCAGGCAACATGATAGAGAGTCCTGCAGAGGTGAAAGGTGGAGCGGGTGTGATCTCAGATTTCCTCTTGACAGATGAAGTTTCTTGAAAAGACCTATATCCTTAGGCCCCTATTACTAAAATGGAAAAAACTTATTTTCTAACCAGTAAACTTGAGAAAATGAAGAGAACAATAAAAAACAAACCAATATTTCCTCCACTAATCCACCAGTTTACAAAACCATCTTTGGGTCCTTTTACTTGTTAGACATTCAAAAACATCCTTGTCTTTTATTTCAGTTGAAAAAATAATTTATGAAAGTCAAAAATTCTTTAAAAATAGATTTTTATACTGTACAAATAATTCAATAAAACTGGGAATACTTTTCAATAAAACTATAAATTTATATTAATTGTTAATATAGATCTGATAACAGGCCTATTTGAAGTCTCAAAGAATTCAGCCACTATTTTAAAAAAAAACTGCTTTGCACAAGTATTCTATTTCAAAAGGTAAAAGATTCAAGCACACCTTATTTGAACTCCATTGTATAAGAATTAATGAGTAAGTTGGTATGTTATTTCCAGAAATCCACCATTATAAATGGAATGTTTTGTCACAAAAAAAATGGTGGGTTTTCTAACTCTGATACACCGTATTGATAATAAGATCCCCTTCAATTTAATTCCACATAGGTATTTGCTCAATTAAATTGTTATCACTTATGATTCTCTAAACTGAAGAGTGAGTAAGACACAAGCCAAATATTCCCTGAATTCTAGTTCCTTTAATTTTGAATGTAAAATTTAAATTAACACTAGAAAAAAATAATTTTAGTCCTCAGATCTCAGTGACTGTAACAAAAACAAGTTATTATAGAATCAAATTTGAAATGTGCAACCTTTTTTGTACATACAAGCCCCTAAGCAATAGAAGTCTCCTGAAATATTCAATAATGCCCAAGGTTTCCAGTAGATTCCTATTTTCATCATCTAAAATGCAATTATGGTTCTATTCAATCAAATTCTGGCATTGATAGTAATTAAGTATGTGCATTTACAAATTACCATGCTGGAGAAAAAACTCCAGTAACAACCTTGAGAAGATTTCCCCTAGATTATTGGGTCTGGCTACAGGAAAAATGATTTGACGGGCTCTTAAGATTCAAAATCAATGATATTGAATTTTATGGCACCTCCCCCCCCTTTTTTTAGAGGAAAATATTTACCAAGACTTCTAAACAGTTCTAGAAATTTCAAAATGCAGGTTCTAAAATTTATGGAATTTAACTCAAAAGGGCCCATGACATGAATGGCCAGAGCTTGTAAAGTCAAAGTTTGCTGCTCCAAATTTCTCAAAACATTCAAATGCACACTATGTTCAATGTTTCAAGAATCACAGCAGAAAATTTCATCTAGTACATCCTTTTTTAAATTTAATTTAGAACCTTTTGCCTCAACTGCTTCAGCAAGCATAGGATATAGTGGCAGAAAGTTTCTCATTTGAAGAAATTTGAAATATTTGAGGAAAAAAAATGGAAACTTCCAGAAAAAATACTGAAAAGGATGAAGATAAAATTCATCATAAAAAAAAAGCCTGAGAGGAAAGAAAATTTTGAGAGCTAAGACAGGTGGAATGTTGTTTGTCATTGGGAGTATCCATTGGCTGGTTTCAGCACAAAAAAAGCAGCAAAAACTCAATGAAAGTCCTGAAATTGAGTAGGGTTGTGATAAATTCACCACCACGGGTTGGGGAAGAGTGTGAAACACAATTCAAAACCACAGGTTGGGGACAGGTGTGAAACACCATTCACAACTCAATGGGGGTTGCATGTGTTGAGATTGACACTTTTGGCCCATTTGGGTCAAAATAGCGCCAAATGGAAATTTTTTTTTTTGGGGGGGTAATTGGGGGTACCTAGGCACCACTGGACCAAATTTGAGTGAAATCAAACCAGAAGCTGGGGATTATGAATACATTTTGGGACTATTGGACCACAAAAAGAAATTTTAAACTTTCCCGGAAACTATCTGCCCTAAAAATCAAACATTCCGCCTATTGGAAAAGCTAACTCTTGTCCCAAACCATACGCAATAATTTTTCGTTGGATTTTTTTTTCTCAACCCCAAATTGAGTAAAATTTGGAGCTGTTGAATTGACAGTTGGATTTAATACTAAAGTGTCTTGGGATTTTTTTGGATTATAGGAACAGTAGCAAGCCCAAGCCCCCTTGGTTTCAACTTTGCTGCATTGAAGGATCTGATTTATAGTGCTGTAAAAAAAGGTGTGGCAGAATCTAGGGATTTGAGAAATGAAAAATTGGAATACCTAATTGCATCATCATCTAGGTTTAAAATTGAGGAATAGATTTTCAAAACTGCAATTGAAGGTTGGTGACACATGACATTTAAGTTTCAATTTGATAAAATGAAAAATAATGAAACTATTGTGGATGTAACTATGTAACTATGTCACTATGAGGTGCCAGAAACCCTTGTATCTCCTGCTGTGGGGGCCTTTACTAGTAGGTAAGAGCCAAATTTTTTTGCCAAAAATGGGCCTCCATACATGGATATGCTTTGAAATAATCTAACTCAAAGAGAGAAAAATAAATCAAACTAGCATTTAACAGACATCAAATATACTCAGGGACTTTTATCACCAAAAAAAAAAAGGAAAAATCACACAAGGAAGTTTGTGTTTCAATCTATGATCTGTGAAAGTCACACAAGATTTGTTCTCACGTGGCACCTCTCGATGAGAAATGACCAAAATAATCACCAACCATCTTCAAAGCCCTCAGTGCATCTTCAACTGGGGAGTATCTCTTGTGTGGCATTAGATCAACTTAAAGAAAGCATGAAAGATTGGATCAATACAATTCAAATCAAAATTAAATGGAGCAAGATTTATGGTGGAGAATACGTTGAAAATAGAAAAATCTG
The DNA here is from genome assembly GCA_025617555.3 of Puccinia polysora. NCBI lineage: Eukaryota > Fungi > Basidiomycota > Pucciniomycetes > Pucciniales > Pucciniaceae > Puccinia > Puccinia polysora. Next base: position 47,665,500 of record CM062628.1, on the reverse strand, counting down.
TAACACTAAGCCCAATTTAAAGGCAGAAGAACTAAATGGTAAAAGTGTTATATGTTGATTTTCTGACCTTCTCTCATTTCCTATCACCTCAGTTCTGTTGTTTACACATTTCTGTCTTTAATTTTCTTTCTTTTGTTTCTGTACCATTGTCTTTTCCATCCTACTATTACTTGCAAAAGCGCTGTTGGCTTCTTTGCCCGCAACGCTGGTGGTCTATTCCGCAGCACACAATGCCCGCGCACCGCTCTCAATCCCTATTTCGCGGCCTCTGAGACTTCATTGTTAGAGGACCGCTCAACATCATCAAGACCAACAATCTCTCATGATGATGACTATCCGGCTGTTCAATCAATCAAACAAGATAATCGCGCCATCAATCAAGATCAATCAAGATCAATCAACTGAATCAATCAACTACTCAAGAATCCTCCTCTTTCATCCAAATCATCAAACCTTCAAGACTCACAGCCATTCCAATCACAGTCAGTAAAAAATCCATCTGACAACTCATCAATCAATGCAGGAACTTACTTTTTTCCTTTTAGTTCCCTACTCATTGTATATTTAGAATTGGCTTTGCTCTGTCTGACTGGTTCTCATCAAGTCTCCTCCAACCTTATCATATTAGACTTATCCGCATCAGTCAGAATGTCCTCTGTTGGTCACTCTCTTTGTCCTATCTTCCATTTTTTTTCATTGCTTAAACTCACTCTCATTCCTCTTCATGACTATGTGAAATACAGCTTGGTCTTGGTTTCCAATCCTAATTTTAACATGGTTAAAAGCCTGCGCTGACCAAAAAATGGATTGAACGGGGACCTCATCCACGCCAGGACCAGGGGGGGACTCTACAAACTACAAATCCTTGGTAATCAAATCTCTAATCAAATCTAAACCACTACTAACGGCCAATAACTACAGCATGTGGAGGAAGAAGTTCAAAAAAATCTTCAAACTACGTGGTATATTTGACATCATCACTGCCAATGACTTGACCTTCCTGGAAAAGGACACAAACCAGGAATTTGTAGCTCATATTCTTGCGAAAATCAACGCAAACTTGTACAATAACATTATTGATGACACCAAAAAAGACAATGCAAAATTGATCTGGATCCCTACACAAGAACACTTTGCATCATCACAATCCGCAAACAGAGCTTGGGTCTTCAATGGGTTCCTACACCTCTCAATGGAAACTAACATCAAATTGTTTGTAACCACCGTCAAAATCTATGTCAAGAAGATGACCAAGGTTGGCATCAAGCTCCCTTTGGATATAATTGCCTATCTAATTCTCTTCAAGTTTCCCAGCTTTATGCAACACATGAAGTCACAAATCATGCACTCGACCACTGATATGAAAGTTGATGTTGTACTCAACCACCTGATCCAACACAAAAACAAATCCATTGCTGAAGGAGAGCAAGCCAAGCCGGTGAACATTGCACTATACAGAGGACCTCAATGTGAAAACGGCAAGCACAATCCGGTGGTAACCTCTCACCCGGTGTAGAGACTCCTGTGGGATTATATAAATAAAAGTAGAAAATAGCTTTCTGGCAGTCCTTGAAGGGGAATTTAGTATTACTTCTACTCCTTTGGAGTATTAGTATATACTAAGAGTGGTTTTGAATTGCCTGCCCTTCTAGTACTATATAAAGTCTGCAAAATAATTTATTTAAGTTAATGGCTGGTTTTTTTGAGACTTAATATAGGTCTCAGATCAGACCTAGATTAGTTATTAATTGTTATTTGTGGGGTTTGTTGAAGAATAGACCAGATGTATTGGACTATTGGTTAATTTATTGATCAAATATGTTTGATCTTAACCAATACCCCAATATTAAAGGGTTCAAGGGTTTTATCAAAGGGGTGGTTCAGGAGGGGACCCAAGGATGGGTTTACCCACAGGGGGCTGGGTAGAGGAAAAGGTTGGTGGTTGCTTTTGTTTGTGCTCTCTTTCTTTGTAAGGGTTATTCATTAATTGAAGGGTGGTTCTTCTTTAATTTGGTGCTGAATATTTAGGTGACAGAAGAACCCTTATTCAAGCACCTGTTGGGTGGTTTAATTTGTAAAAGGTGTGTTATAACTTGGTTTCTGATTTCCTGTTTCCTTTATAATTGGTTCACTGATATTTTATCTGGGTAGGTACCACAAACCGGTACTGATAGAGTGGAGTGAGCTGGGGTGGTATGAGGATTGGGTTGTGCCAGATGGCATGAGATGGGATGAGTTGTAGGGGATGAGTGATGATAAAACTTGGATAAGGCAGAGTGGCCCTCCTTAAATAGACAAATCCTACCTCAGGGGGTGCTCAAGGCTTCCCCTGAGGGATCTTCCTGTTCTGGTGAGGAACAGTGAGATAGAGTTACATGAGACATTTTGGCTGGTTGGAAAAAGCTTGTACAGTTACATGAGGCATATCTGCTGGTTGGGAAAAGCTTTTACAGGGGTTTCATGCATGCACAGCCCTGCATAAACTGCTGTGAAATGCAGATAAAATAGATTCCTGTGCAGTACTGGTGGTTGGTCTGGTGCTACTTGATTCTTCCTACATGTGTTTCTGTGCATTACTGGTGGTTTGTTTGGTGCTGCATGGTCTTGAATACCTGCATATATTGCTGGGTAGCCCTGTGGTCCTTGTACTGGTGGGTTGTTTTGTATCACATGCTTCTGACTGCATAAATTGCTGTGTGGTGCTGAGGTTGTTTGGTACTGCATGGTTCTGGTTGAGCCTGGTTCCACTTCCTCCTGCATGTATTGCTCCTGTATACTTCTGCACAGCCTTCTGTATGCATGCTTGCTTATTTGTTTGGTCCTGGTTGAGACTGGTTCCACTTCCTCCTTCCTGCACTGTTCCTGTAAACTTCTGCACAGTCTTGTGTATGTGTATGTGCTTGTTTGTTTGGAACTGGTTGACTGGATCTGGACTGATGCACTGCCTCTTATGTCTGTATTGCTGTATTCTGACTGAGGTGACAGTATTGGTGTATGGTCCTGGTTTTGAGGTTAAGCTGCCACTGGTATGTACTTGAGGGTTTAATAGGTATGCCTTATGTCTTCAACAGAGCTGTGAACCCTGGTTGGGTATGGGTTTTGCCACAGGTTAAGGTTTCTTGGGCTGTATCTTCTAATCCATGAGAGATAGAGGGGTATTTTGGCTGAGTGACTATGGGTTATTTTTGATATAGAATCCATTTCTGAGGTTAATTTGAGGGTTTGAGCTGTTTTTACACTGGAAAAGTGAGTCTGATGGCTATAGGACAGGTTTGGTCTACCACACCAACCAGTACATGTTGGTTTGAATTTCCTGAACTCAAGCCTGCTAATGCTAACAACCGCAGATCTTGGAAAGGAAAAGCTAAGGAAAAGGAAAAATCCCACTTCTAAAGCTTCTATTGCGGGCTCAGCTCCTCTGTACTGCCCAAACCCATCAAACAACGCCGCTTCATTCTAGACTTAGGTTGCTCAATTCACATGATTGTCCATTGGGATTCTTTCACTACCTTTGAGAAGAGAAATGGAACCGGAAGAATTCAAACTGGAAAAAAAGAGGCTGCCATCACAATTGAAGGAAGCTGTACAGCTGCTTTGGCCACAAAAGATGCTAACCTGCTCCTCTCCAATGCTGCCTTGGTGCCAGAATCTACGGTGAACCTGATTTCATTGGGTGCGCTTATGGGTTGAGGTGCCAATCTCTGGGTCAACAGGAACACAAATCCAAAAACCTTCAGACTTACCTCAAACGGTTCTCTACTGCTTTCTGGTTCTATCATCAGCAACCTGTTTGTGATCAATATGGCTACCACGAGTCCCAAGAGCTCCTTCTACTCTGATGACAAACTCTCCGTTATTCATCATTCTTTGAGTCATGCTAGCTTATCTTGAATGGAGAAGTTCCTCAACAGAAATCCCCCAAAGCACAGAAAGGCTCTTTCAAATGTCTGAACTGTGACAGAGCCAAGATAACTCAAGCCCAGTTCAATCACCAACATGAAACTTCTGGTAGCTGCTTTGAGAAGATTCATCTAGACCTCATTGGACCCATCAACCCAACTTCAAAAGGAGAGTTCCGTTATGCTCTCACTCTCATTGACTCTTACTCCGGATACTTGGCGGGTTTTCCTCTCAAATCCAAGAGCAATGCCGCGGACATTCTGATGTTTGTGATAGAGAAACAACACAGGAAAACCAGTCAATATCCAAAAGAAGTCTGTTTGGATGGTGGCGGTGAATTTGTTAATAAGAAACTAGAAAATTATTATTGAAATCACCATCTCAATGAAGTCACCAGCAAACCGTATCACTCACAACATAACAGCTGAGTGGAGAGAGCAAATTGGACAATAATGGAAGCAGTTCAAGTGACCCTGTTGTAATTGAACTCTCCCAAGTCTTGCTGGCACAAAGTTCTTAAGAGCTGCTGTCTGATGTTGAATCAGATCCCCAAAAAGAAATTTGAGGACTCTCCCTGGAAGAATATGCATCAGAGAGAACTTCCAAAGGACTACATCAAACCAATTGGATCAAGCCTAACCTATAGGATCAACAACACAGACATGGTCTCTAAACTCAGCAAGAAAGGGGCCGCAGGACTGCTACTGGGTTTTAATCCATCCCTACTCTCTTATAAAATTATCACTCCATCTGGAAAAATTGTTGACACCAAGCATGTCAAATTCAATCATCAAAATCCTACTTCAATCCAGTGTGTCAATGACACTTCGGACAGCAAACAGTCCACTCACCCAAATGTAAATCAAACTCCTAGTTCTAACACAGTCAATCAGATGCAGATGCCAGAAAATACCCCATCTGATTCACCACCAATTTTGAAGGAAGAATCCAATGTTGATAGCTTGGAAGAGCCCTCGGAACCGACCCAATTTGAAGAGAACTTGAGGCTGAATCTGAGAAGCCAAGGGACCCTGTCCAAACCTGATTGCTACAGATTTATATCTGAAAAACTCCCAAAGTCATTAGCCAAGGCCATGACCATCCCTTAATGGAGAGAATCAGCCTTAAAGGAATTCAAAACAATTGAAGATCAGGAAGTTTGGGAAGAAGTCAATGAGAAACTGGTCACCAACCCACTCAAAACTCTCCCAGTCTTCAAAATTAAACAGAACACTCACGGAAAAGCTCCCATTCTCAAAACCAGACTGTGCATTCAAGGGTTCAACCAACGATATGGACTGGACTACCTAGAGACCTACGCGCCTACAGGAAAAGCTGCCTCATTGAGGGCAGTTCTTACATACATAGCCAAAATGAACCTGGACATGCTCCAACTGGGTGTCAAGGGGGCGTCTCTACCCTCCAAATTGGAAAAAAAAGTCTTTATCAGAACGCCCACTGGTTGTGGTAGGTCTTCCAAATACCTGAGGCTCAAAAAGTCACTATACGGACTGAAACAAGCGCCAAGGAACTGGTATTGGATGCTGAGCAAATGGATCAAATCCCATGGCTTTCAAGAATCCGCGTGCAATCCATGCCTGTACATTGGGCAAGACAATAAAACTGTAATATCTTTCCACGTTGATGACCTCCTCATTTCCAGAAACATCAACCAATTCAAAGAAAAATTCCTCTGAAAATTCAAACACTCTTCCACACACCCTCCTAATACACTCCTTGGGATGAATATTGAAAGAAAGGACGGCTTAATTCACCTTTCTCTACCGCTACACATTGAAAAAGGCTTTGAGGAACTTGACCTCAAAAGCAGTCAACCGGTGTCAACTCCACTCACTCCCAGTCTTCACCTTGGAACAGCCAGAGCGGAGGAACGCAAACTATTTCTGGCCCTCAATAAGAATTATCACTCACCCATTGGCCAACTGAACTTTATAGCTGGTCTTTCCAGGCCAGATATCAGCTTTTCTGTTTCAAGTCTGGAAAGACACTGCAAGGCACCCGGCATCAACCATTGGAACAAAGTTCTGCGCCTCTGGAGATATTTGAACAACACCAAAGACATGACATTAACGCTTGGACCCCAGTCCATCTCAAATTGACTGGTGTGCTTCAGCAATGCCACATGGGCGGACGATCCAGAAGCTAGGGTATCTCAGAGCGGCTTCATCTGTTCCTTCAGGGGCAGTCTGCTTTATTGGACTAGCAGGCGTCAACAATCCATAATGCACTTTCCAACAGAAGCCAAAGGTGTTGCAATGTCAAGCTGTCACCTCAAAGCACGCTGGCTCCGACAACTAATCAAAGACGTCTATCAATGTTTGTTCAAAAGCACGCTCCATCTGATTGATAAAAAAGTTCTTGATGACAAAATCAAGAAGTTTGGATCCAACTCCAAGGCAAAAAATATTGACATCAATGCCAAAAGTCTGCAAGATGACTTCAAACAAGGTCTTATTGAGGTCAAGCTTATCCCGTTGCAGTCAATGAAGGCGGACTCTTTGACTAAAGCCGCAAAAAAAATGTCAGTCACTAGGCTTGAAAATGCCTTCATGTCAGCTCACTACTATGTACAGAGCAAACTGTCAATAGCAACACAAAACTATGAGAAAATAAGAATATCTCAATTAACAAAATAAGGAGTGAGAAATCCATAAATATTATTACAGAAATGGATTCCTCACCCAAAATTGGGTAGGGTCACTCACTGACCCCACCCTTGAATTCTAAGTCCTTACATTTTTAAAATAATTAAAAAGAAAAGTAATAAAAATTAGGACACCAGTATGGCACTTTTTTGCCATTTTATTATGTCACACAGGTAGTCACGTATAGGGTTTACACCTAAAATTCACTCAGAATTGAGGTGTTGTGTATATTTTAGGAGTTACACGCGGAAATGTGTTAGTTCACAATTCCCACACGCAGCCCTGCATCCTTACATATCCCTACATACTCGTAGTAGCAAATTCCCGCGTACTAGAGACCTGCGCACAGCTAATTCTGCCACGCACGCAGCGGATCCTACCCCGCGCGCATCTGTACTGACTGATCCCCGCGTCTGGATCCGTCATGACTAATCTGACAACCAGGTACCGCTCAGAAGAGCTAAAACCTAGTTAGGGTTGCCTGGAATATGTAACAAACTGAAAAATGCAGTACTAATGATCTAAAAAGATCAAAACTTAAATAAAATTAACGAAAATTAAGTTTAAAAAATCTTTTAATAATAAATCAAAGATCAAGGATTACCATGTAAATCACTGACCCTGATCTTTGAAGACCACAAAACACTACAAGGAGTGCTCATAAAAATTATTGAAAAATTATCTACATGATCAGCAGATGATGGAAAACCAGGAAACATCCACATCTTTCCGCTTTAAAGTAATATAAATAGCACAAATTTAGGATGAGTACAGAGTGATCAAATTTACGCCATAACAGATTAACAGATCCTGTGGCTAAAATAGTACAAAAATCCAGCAGATCTAAGGACAGCTGATTGACAGCACTAAGTGGACATGCTGATCCTGCCCTGACTGGCGTTCCAGCTTCAGCCCACGAGCAGAACCCTCTCTACCTGCCCTGAGAAGATCAAAATCACCCCAAAAAGGTATTTATACAGACCTCTTTGGATCCAATCAGTTAATCAGTTACCAGGAATTATTTATTATCAATCAGAAACCGTTTCATTGTTGATCAAGTGCTTATATGAAGATAAGAAATTGATTTATGACTTAGTCGGTAGTAGTATTATTTACCCTTATTAACCAATCAACCATTGAAGTTTAGTCAAGCAATCTAAACCATCTGCTCTGAAACCCTTCCAATTATTCCAGGATTTTTGTGGTCAAGTTCTCAGAGTGAGTGTTACCTTCCTGTCTTGGCCATTTGTGCTGTTAAGCCGGCAATTAGTGGAATAAGTCCTTTCTAAGGAACCCATCTTTATTCCAAGGTTTTGAAACTTCCTAAGGAGGCCCCTTGAAGAGAGGTTTCTAGTCTTTAAAGATCCCCAGTAGTATAATACTGTGGCCCCTCTTTTATATTATATTGAAAACCATTTATTACCAAACCAATGAAACCTTGAAACTGCTCTTATTATATCATTTATTTGAGCTTCTAAGTGTTTTTTATTGGAATAATAATTATTATTATCATTCCAGCATTTTTATCACTCTCTGTAGCTAAAGGACTGCAAGGTTCCTGGTATCAGAGAGCTCACACTTCAGCTCTCTCTCTACCACTGATCTCCAAATTGTGGGGGCGTGTTGATGTTCTGACCTTCTCTAATTTCCTCTCACCTCAGTTCTGTTGTTTACAAATTTCTTTCTTTACTTGTCTTTCTTTTTTTTCTTTCCCATTGTCTTTTCCATCCTACTATTACTTGTAAAAGCGCTGTCCGCTTCTTTGCGCGCAACGCTGGTGGTCTTTTCCGCGGCACACAATGCCCGCGCACCGCGGTGGTCACGAAATCTGGAAACCCTGGACTAGATGGGGAAAATTCAAAAATTTTTTACAATTCTTTTATTTAGGTGTCATTCAAAAAAAAAAAAAATCAATAAAATTGGAATTATTTTTCCATATCAATCCTCCAATTTCCTCATCCTGTCAAACATCCCTCTGTCCCATTGGTCTTGGACAGGCCTTCATGGCCTCACCATCTAGACACTGTGTTCAATTCCTTCTCTTGTCGTTCCCCCCTTCCTTTTGGCCGAACACGTGGGCCAAGACCCGCTTGGCCCAAGATATCCCACATTGTCATCATCATCATCATCCTCCTCATCCTCCTCATAATCATCCATTGATCACCACCACTGCCACTACTACTACTACCACCACCATCTCCTACTAGTTCAATCAGTCCTCCCTCCATCTTTGTTATTCTGGACTAACAAGTTTCCATTGATTTGTAGCAGAACATCGCTTCTTCTTTTGAATTGATTTGTAGTACTACTCTTGAATCAATTTGTAGTAGTTGTAGTCTCAAGTCCATCTATCCAACAATCAACTCAAAACGGCCTTTATCAATCTTCTTCAAGCCTCCAAGATCACCCTTGAGGACTTGCCAACCCATCCTCAGTACGACTCACTCCACTTGGCCTACAAGACCTAGATCCAGGCAGACGGAATCAAATACCTGGAAGCCCTTGTGCCCATCCAATCCAAGTTAAACAATTTTCACCTCAGCCATGATGCCCCTCAAAGAGGACCCCTAACCTCCTCTCCTGCATCCTCCTCAAACTCATCTCCACTCTTTGATCCTTCCAGTCCCACCCTCCAATCCTCCTGCAACTCTGGAAAGCTCTCTGGCTCGTTTACCCCAACGCTGATACATCCATAAATCGCACCCCCTTCCATCTTTGGGTGGGGTGGGAGAGTTTTTTCTACTTCCCGCAGACACCCGCGGGCGGTCTGGTTTGTTTTCTTTTCCCACTCCTTCTGCCTTTGGGTGAGGGGTGGGTGATTCCGGTATTGTTGCCCGCGCCCATCAAGGGACGGACGCAGGAGAGGTGAAGGGATGAAAGGATCTCCTCCGGTCAGGAAGGCCAGATTTTCACCTGCCTGCGTGATCAAATTTTTCTGATCACCTAAAAATCTGAAAATCAAAAAGAAAAAAAAAAGTTTCTTTGTCTGCTCCATTTTTAGTATTCCTCGTACATAGTCTAACAGGGCCTCTTGCCCATATAAGGAGGGGCTCTCCCCTGCCTTTTGAGAGGAGGAAATCCTATCAGCACATCAGAGCAGCACATGGTACCATCATCATCACATCCTACCATATCAGTGAGGATCATCATCATTTTCACCTTAAAATAAATCATTGGGGGGGCTTCATTCCCCTTTATCTGAGACAAAAATTTGGGTATATCTATGATTGCCCCATGCTCCTTGAGCCTCAGTACTCAAACCCTTGATCCTTGATCCTTATCACCAACCAATAGCCTTGCTGGTTGAAGAAGAATTCAACTTATTGAATTCTTGAGTGTGTGACACCACTCCTGATCCTTTTATCCAACCATACTGGTCCTGATCATCCTTTAATTATCTTTCTGGACCCAGTCAGGTTTGACTGAAGAGGTTTTATTAAGCTTAAAAACTGGATTGTTAAACCTCCCTTCATCTCTTTTGAAGTTGAATTCCGCCAAGATACTCTTGAGTCCCTTGAGAAGTGTTGCGTTATTCTTGTTTGAATCAGTTATTTTTTTGCTTCTGGAGCTTCTTCAAACCATGAGCTTGGTCTTGTGCAGCCAACCACAGTTATTTGGTACCCTTCAAGCGCTTGATTGCGAAGAGTTGGGCAGGTTCATTGAGAACCAGGAGGTTGTTTGGGATTGAGTTGATCTTTCCTAAGCTTCTGCTGACAACCAGAGCTATTAGCGTGTGGGCATTGTCACTTAAAATTGCCTTGTCTTGTTGAGCTCTAAAAAAACCTTGACTTCTTCAATTCAAGTTTTTCCCCAACATCATCTTGACTCAGATAGTGTTGTTTCTCAGCTAACAACCACTATAATCTTTATCCTCTTACATTTGGTCCCCCAATTACCAGGTTCTGGACTTTGATCTTGGTTACATTTAAATATTTTTGTAACACTCAGGAGGGCAGCCTAAACAGCACCCTTCCCCTCCACAGAAATTCCACGGCCTAGCACTGTTTGGAGTCTTACTTTTGGTACCCCGGGCCGGGATTGAACCAGCAACCTTGGGATTTACAGTCCCAACAATCATCAACTTTGAAACCCAATCTCTTTCTTTTTTTTTGTCATCATCTAAATCCGTGGAGGCAAGTTGTTCTAGAAACAAGTCCTCCCAATTGTGCACTACCTGGGAAAGATACTTGTTGGTTTTTGAGAAACCCTACTCTTGCCACATTTGTGAGCCACTTTGAAAATCTGCGCCTTGGATCTTTTAGGAAACTTTTTCAAAATGAAATCCACCAGCGACTCTTCGGCTTTTCCTAAGATGGTTAAGATCAAGCCCCAGAACAAGAACTTAGGATTCAATGGGAAAAGCGTGGAATGCTTCTTGGACTCGTACAAGATGGCTGCTTTGTTGAACTGGGCTAGTGAATTCAATATGGCCTACCAGTTACAATTTGTTATCTCCTCTGATGAAGTTATGGAAATCATTGAGTCGTTTGAAGGTTTCCAATGGCATAACTGGACCCTGCTGCGGGGAGCGATGTTGGCTTATTGGGGAAAAATAGATGTAGCACAATTTACTTGGCAGGATCTAGATAACCTTGTCTCCCAGTGGATCTCCAATGGTGGTGTGGCTTCCGCTTCCAATTACGAGTCCTTTAGGAAATCTTGGGATCCCATCCAATCCTACCTTGTCCAAAACAATCACATTGACACAGTGGACAAAATTTGAGTCCAATTTTTCCAATCTTTTTCTCTTGGAGTGCAGGAAAGGATCAAGGACAAACTGGTTGAGTCTGGACCCATGATAACTAGCAGGGATAATTGATTTAAGCTCCCTGGTTTCCTTATCCTTAGGGGAGTGGTGGATAAAGTCATGAAAGGTCAAAAAGCCCTCACTTTTGAAAAGTCAAAAACCGCTAAACCAGTCCATTCCCCCTCTTTCAAAGAGTAAAACGAGATCATGAATAAAATGGAATCTTATTGCAGGCTCAAGAACCCTCAGCCTAACCAAGAAACCGCTACAATGGACAAGATCACTAAACTTCCCAAAGCCTTTGAAAAAAAAATGGATCAAAAGATTTCCTCTCTTGCTGTTACTAAACCTTCCAGTGCTGTTCCTAAAAATAATATAGTCTGCTATTATTGCCACAGGAAAGGCCATGGAAAAATTTGATGTCTCAAGCTCCAGAAGGACAAAGATGAGAAATTGGTAGAGCAAAAAGGGAATAAATTTTTTCTTCCTAATGGTGGCCTAATCCCCTTTGATTCATCTTGCCCCATTTGTCATGTGGTGGCCTCTTACAAGCCACCCCCTCCTATGAAGGCATCCTTGGCCTCTGTGGATTTCCAATCTTCTTGTGGTACTCTTCAACCCTGGTAACCCCCAGCTATTTCCTCCTCCTCTCTGGTTGGTACTTACCAATCCAATCCGGCTAGGAAGCAACATGAGGAGCCCAAACCTCATAAAGCTCCTTCCCTGCCAAACTTGATCCCGCAAAAACCACCCAAACAACAATCCTCACCTGAGACCTCTTCTAATGTAGAAGACATGGAGGTGGAAATAGAGCCACTCATGGAAAGGTCTCAAGATCACCCCAATCCTCCTCCCTCATCTATTAAACCTCCTCAATCCCCTGATCCTGTTCCTGCTTCACCCAATCTTCCTCCCTCCACCCAGCCCAAAGTTTGGTATGAGAGGGGAATTTCTAAAGATCACCCCAATGCTGTGGAAGGGGTATTAAAGGAAATTTCTGATCTTAAAATTCCTGATCTATCTGTGGCTGAACTCCTGTCAATCTCTCCATCAGTTGCTAAAGGAATGAAGCAATGGGTTTCTTGTTGACGTGTGGAAATTGGTCCTGAGGAACTCAAGGTCTCCTCTGGAACTTTGATAGAGGATTCTGGTGGAAAAGATCCCTCTTCTGAGTCTAGTCTTTACTCATGTCCTCTTGGTTTTCTTCCCTGCCGTCTTGGTGAATTGGCTAAAACGGTCTTGCTCCTCGTTGACTCTGGCTCTCAGCTCAACTTGATCTTGGATGCTATGGCCTTCAAGCTTAAACCAAGCCCTAGGGTCAGCTTCACCTCTTCAGTTTATGGAATAGGGAACCAGTCTTGCGAATTGGTTGGAATTTTTGAAGATGTTCCAGTCCGGATTGGCCAAAACATCATTGGAACTTGTCATTTCTGGATCACACGCTTGGATGGACATATGATCTTGGGTCAACCTTTCCTAATCAATTTTGGAGCAACTCTGATGTTTTCCAATCAAGTTGGGGAGAGAATCCCCCTCCCCAATTCAGATGGTAGAAAAATTGAGGTTCCTCTTTGTTTGTTGGATTTGGGTTGCTGGGAAAGGGATTTCCCCGGTCATTTTCCTAAACAGAAGGATAATTCTAGTTCCTTTCATTTTTTATGGGAGTAGTTGATCCTACTAATAGTTGTAGTTCTTTTCAGCCTCAAACTTCAATTCAAGGGTCAACCCTCATCCCCGAGGCCTATTTCTCTTTCTTTTCAACAATTTCCTCTGATCTCAAAAATATCAAAAATCAAAAACAAAACAAAATGGAAAAATTCAAAAATATTTTTTTTTTCAGCCGTTGTTTCTTCTTTTCCTTGTACTCTTATTCCTAAGCAACCTTCTTTCCGTTCCGGTTTGAATCTCTGCAATGATTCTAAACTAGATCCCAATCTTGATTCCATTTTGGTGGCTTTTTTATGGAAGAATATGGGCTTCACAGGAGGCAAATTGGGGTAGAAGTAAGTTCTCCCAACTGTGCACCACTGGGGTATCCTACTATCATTTTCAAAACCCTACCTTGTGCCACACATGTGAGCAATGCATTATCCCCTGGGACTTCTTTTATGGAAAAGGCACCTTTTGAAAACATTGCGGAAAATTGAACTTGGAAGGCGTTAGAATTTGGTCTCAATCATCATAGTCAGATCTCTCTGGTCAACTCTTGGCAAAAACAAGAACCACTCTCTTTTTCCTCCAAATATAAACCAGTTTCCAGGAAAATCCAACCAGTCAACCAACCAATGCCTCTCAATCTCAATCCTCCTCTTAGGCTTCCTCCTCTATCCCGCAATCCTTACTGTGGTTTAACTCAATCTCTTGGTTGTCCATTCATCCCCTCTGGCCATGTCACTGAAGAACCTCTGAGAGTATTCAACTTTGGAACAGATGGATGGCTTCTACCTGATGAGTTGTATTTGATCAAAAATGTCTTGGCTCTTGGGGAAAAAGCTATTGCTTTCTGTGAAGAAGAGAGAGGTCTCTTGAAAGAATTGTATGGTCTGCCTTATATCATTCCTGTAGTAGAACAGGATCCCTGGCAAAATAAAAAGATCCCAATCCCTGCTGCCAAAGTTGAGTAATTCATCAAGTTGGTCCGGGAACAAGTCCAAACTGGTTTATATGAACAGTCAACTTCTAGCTATTCCAGTCCTGTTTTCTGTGTCCTTAAAAGTAATGGTAAACTTAGAATAGTTAATGATCTCCAGCGGCTAAATAAGGTTACTATTAAAGACTCTGGTATTTCCCCTGCTACTGAAGAATTTTTTGAATCCTTCTCTGGGAGAGCTTGCTATGGTCTAGGTGACATTATGGGTGGCTATGACAAACGGTCCCTGCATCCAATTTCTTTCCCTCTCACCACATTCAATACTCCTCTTGGTTTTTTTCAACTTACTTGATTGCCTCAAGGCGCCACTAACTTGGTGGCAGTCTATCAGGCTCAGATGGTTTGGATCCTCCAGGATGAAATCCCTGATCATGCTGGTATCTTTATCAACAATTGCGTAATTAAAGGACCAGTTTCTGACTATAAAAATGAGCTTTACCCTGGCATTCAGGAATTGGTCAATTTATCTGGGAATATGCGACCACCTTGGAAAGGGTCTTGTTCCAAATCAAAGAATCTGGCCTCACTGTCTCCCGATCCAAATTGGCTGCCTTGTCACTGCTCTGGAAATTGTTGGTCATGTGGTCTGCAAGGAAGGAAGAAGGATGGCTCCATCCAAGATCAACAAAATCCTCTCTTGGCCTACTCCCATCAACCCAACTGAAGTCAGGGGTTTTCTAGGTTTTGTCACTTATGTTTGAATTTTCATCCCATCTCTATTGGAAATCTGTGCTCCCCCACGTCGCCTGACCAGAAAAGATGCTGAGTGGATCTGGAGCCAAGAGTGTGAACATTCTTTTCAGCGGCTTAAAATGATGGTTGGCAAAGAAATAGTCTTGAGGAAGATTGCTTGCGGACCGGGAGCTGGAAAGATCATATTGGCTGTTGATTCCAGTTATCAATCTGTTGGGGCTGTCCTCAACCTGCAAGATGAAAATGGTTGGGACCGTCCTGCTCCCTATGAATCTCTTTTATTTTCAGATGTAGAATCCAGGTACTCCCAACCAAAACTGGAACTCTGTGGCGTTGCTTGAATGTTGGAGAAACTCCAAACTGTCCTCTGGGGCCCAAACTTTGATTTACAAGTCCACGAACGATCCATAATCAAAACAATCAATGCCCCCAGACTCCCAAATGCTCCTATGACCCATTGGGTGGCCTTCATCCAGCTTTTCTCTTTTGATATTGTTCATAGGCCCAGAAAATCCTTCACCATGCCCAATGGTTTATCTTGATGGCCCCTTGGAGACAAAGAATTGTATTTTGGAGCCAACTTTGATGAGGAAGAGCCTTTAATTCTTCCAGTCTTCACATTTTCCTCCCAAGATTATTCTGGCTTTCAACAAGGTTTCTGGCTAAAATTAGAGCAGTACCCTTCCACTCTCCAAAGGCCTCCTGATCTCTCAGCTAAAGATTTCCAATCACTCAAAAGGGAGTCCTCCAATTTCTTTGTCCAAGGTACAAGGCTTATGAAAATAGGCAATCCTTGTGCTCTAATTGTTGTCACAATCCCCTCCAAGCAAGATTCAATCCTCAAAATTCTCCATGAAGGCCTTGGGCATTGCGGCAAAACCAAGACCTATCAACGTATATCCAAACAATTCTGGGGCCATCTTTGAAGAAATCAGTCTCTCAATGGTGAATGAGTTGTGAAGTATGTCAGAAAAGTGATCTTAGGCGCCTGGCTGAAATTGGTTATCCTAATGGAGAGTCCACTGTCTTTGGAAGGATTGCTATGGATGTGGTTCACATTAAGGCTGGTGGAGCTAAGTACCTCATTGTGGCTAGAGATGATTTTTCTGGATGGGTTGAAGCAAAATTTCTTAAGAGCCTCAGCTCTGAATCAGTAGCAGCCTTTCTTTATGAGACTTGGACAATGCGTTATGGCTTGGCTTGATTTTATTCAACCAATGGTGGCTCTGAGTTTGGTGGCAAACTGACCAAAATGATCCAATCGCTTCCTGGTCAACATAGGGTGACCACTCCTTATTATCCTGAAGGACAAGGCATGGTGGAAAGAGGCCATGCCCCTCTGAAGGCTGCTCTTGTCAAGTTGGCAGGTGAAAGTGGAAAGAATTGCCACAAATTTCTTCCTCTGGTCCTCTTCTCCAATAGAATCTCACCTAAAGGAACCACTTGCTACTCACCTTACAAAATTATCTTTGGAGAAAGGGCTGTCCTTCCTCTTGATCTGGAAATGGAATCTTTCTTAGGTATTTCTTGGGAAAGGTTTTCTTCCACCACTGATCTATTAGTTGCCAGATCCAAGCAACTAGAGAAAAGTGAAGAAGTTCAAGAAAAACCTTATCAGAAAATGATGGAGTCAAGGGAAAAATCAGTCCAGTACTGGGAGGACAAGCATTCCAATTGATTCAGGGATCCCTTGAATCCTGGTTATCTAGTTTTAGCTTATAATCAATCCTTGGAAACTCAGTGGGGAAAGCTTTTTTCCAATTGCTGGAATGGTCCTTATCAAGTGCACTGGCAAGTCAGAGGTGGATCATATCTTTTGGAGGACATGGATGGTACTCAGGTGGCCAGGAGGTTCTCTGCTGATCAGGTCAAGAAATTTCATTGTTGTAGAGGCAACTTCAATCAGAAGTAAGTCCTCCCAATTGTGCACCACCAGGGTCATCAGCTGGGTTTTTTTTGTTGTGAACTCTACTTTATGCCACATACGTGAGCACCTGAGAGGCCTTCTTCATTTTATTGCAGTCAACTCTAGCATTTTCTTTGGATGGCTCAAGATATTCTTTTCAATCACCCTCAAGATCAAATGGCCATTTCTTGTGTTCAATCATCTTTCCTTTCTTTTTTGATGACATCAAGCTCAGATGCTGACTAGGGACAGTCTGTAAGTCGGGGAGAGATGTGGTGACCAAATCTAGACACCCTGGACCAGATGCAGAAAATTCAAAATTTTTTTACAATTCTTTTATTTAGGTGTCATTCAAAAAAAAAAAAAGGAATTTCTTTTTCAGTATCACTTCTCCAATTTCCTCATCCTGTAAAACATCACTCTGTCCCATTGTTTTAGGACAGGCCTTCATGGCCTCACCATCTAGACACTGCGTTTGATTCCTTCTCTTGTTGTTCCCCCCTTCTTTTTGGCCGAATGCGCGGGCCAAGACCCGCTCGGCCCAAGATATCCCACATCATCATCATCATCATCATCCTCCTCATCCTCCTCATCATCATCCATTGATCACCACCACTGCCACCACCATCTCCTACTAGTTCAATCAGTCCTTCCTCCATCCTTATTATTCTGGACAAACAAGTTTCCATTGATTCGTAGCAGTACATTGCTTCTTCTTTTGAATCAATTCGTAGTGCTACTCTTGAATCGATTTGTAGTTTTACTCTTGAATGGATTCGTAGTAGTAGTAGTCTCAAGTCCATCTATCCAACGATCAACTCAAAACGGCCTTCATCTATCTTCTTTGAGCCTCCATGATCACCCTTGAGGACTTGCTGACCCATCCTCAGTACAAATCACTCCCCTCGGCCTACAAGACCCAGATCCAGGCGGACAGAATCAAATACCTCGAAGCCCTTGTGACCATCCAATCCAAGTTGAAAAATTGTCACCTCAGCCTTGAAGCCCCTCAAAGAGGACCCCTCACCTTGTCCACTGCATCCTCCTCAACCTCATCTCCACCCTTTGATCCTTCCAGTCCCACCCTTCAATACTCCTGCAACTCTGGAAATCTCTCTGTCTTGTTTACCCCAACGCCAATACATCCATGACTTGCACCCCCTTCCATCTTTGGATGGGGTGGGAGAGTGTTGTCTACCACCCGCAGACACCCGCGGGCGGTCTGGTTTGTTTTCTTTTCCCACCCCTTCTACAACTTGATTTGAGTGCACTCAACATGGGCATTGACCAGATGTACTCAATGTGTTTTATCTCAGCTACTTGTCATACAACCCCATTCTTTGCACACCAAAAGGGTGCTGGCCTCTGGCCGCTCATTGTACAACTCTGGTTTGAAGAACTCCACTAGGGTGTGGGCATAAGAACTTGGTTTAGGGGTGGGTCATTCCAGTATTGTTGCCCGCGCCTGTCCACGGACGGACGCAGGAGAGGTGAAGGGATGAAAGGATCTCACCCCGTCAGGCAGGCCATATTTCCAGGGGCCTGCATTATCAAATTTTTCTGATACCCAAAAATCTGAAAAAAAAAAAAAAATTTCTTTGTCCGCTCCATTTGTAGTATTCCTTGTACATAGTCTAACAGGGCCTCTTGCCCATATAAGGAGGGGCTTTCCCCTTCCTTTTGAGATGGGGACATCCTGGAGGAAATCATATCAGCACATCAGAGCAGCACATGGTACCATCATCATCACATCCTACCATACCAGTGAGGATCATCATCATTTTCACCTTACAATAAATCATCCGTGGGGATTCATTCCCCTTTATCTGAGAATAAAAATTTGGGTATATCTATGATTTCCCCTTGATCCTTGAGCCTCCACACTCAAACCCTTGATCCTTGATCCTTCTGACCAACCAAGAGCCTTGCTGGTTGAAGAAGAATTGGACTGATTGAATTATTGAGTGTGTTACACCACTCCTGATCCTTTTATCCAACTGCACTGGTCCTGATCATCCTTTAATTATCTTTCTGGACCCAGTCACTTTTGACTGAAGAGGTTTTAGTAAGCTTAAAACCTAGAGTGTTAAAACTCCCTTCATCTCTTTTCGAGTTGAATTCTGCCCCGCTACTCTTGAGTCCCTTGAGAAGTGTGGGGTTATTCTTGTTTGAATCAGTTATTGTTTTGCTTCTGGAGCTTCTGCAAAACATTAGCTTTGTCTTGTGCAGCCACCCATAGTTATCTGGTACCCTTCAAGTGCTTGATTGCGGAGCATTGGGCAGTTTCATTGAGAACAAGGAGGTTGTTTGGGATTTAGTTGATCTTTCCTAAGCTTCTGCTGACGACCAGAGCTATTAGCTTGTGGACATTGTCACTTACAATTGCCTTCTCTTGTTGAACTCTGAACAAACCTTGACTTCTGTTAGAATCATGGCCAGCAATTAGCTTAGGCAAATGAGCAGTATTTAAAGCAGAAGAAATGCTGGACACTGGGTGTCAATATTGGCTAATGGGTCTCTCACAATGGGGCAATATCTTGGATTAATTTGATTGGAATGATTAATGAATGGATGGAAAACAACAGGGAGAAGAGCTCCTTAAGTACAAAAGATTGGCCCCTTGTGAGCCCATGATACAACAAGCCAAAAGGAAAATTTTCCGCCCCAAAAGAGCTCTACAGGCTCTACTAGCCTAGTTATTTGGTTGGGACTACATCAGCCCGTATGGCATCAGTTCCTGAACCCTTACCACCGCGCTATTCCGGTCCATTTCAGTGTTTCCACCGTTACGGGGCTGAACCAGCCCCTTGGCTGGTTGTCCGTTACAACCAGCCATGATGACCTCATTACCTTGTTTACGGGCTGGTTGCCTCATGCAGCAAGCCCCTGGCCCCTCAAATGGGCCAGGTGGGACCCAGGGCACACCTGGGTCCGGTCTCAGACTCATATGGGGGGGTGTGACCAGCGGACATGCTGTCCCCCCCTCTTTCTCTCAAATCCCTGGTGGGGGCGGTCAAATCCCCTCAACAGGGGACCTGGGGGTTGATACCCCCAGGGCGTTGTCAAGAGAGTTGGCCTGGGAGGGGATCAGGTCCTCCCAGGCCCATTGCTCCTCCCCCTCGTTAAAGGGGGGGGGGAGAGCGCCCCTAATTGGTCGCTTCAAACAATCAATGGTGGAGGGGTGATGAATTCCCCCCCAACTGCTGGTTGCTACACTTGCGGCTGGTGCCGCCACTTCCTTGGGCAAGGGGGTGGTCAGGTCCCCCCTGCCCTGACCAACTGCACTGTTGCAGTTGGTTGCTGGCTGGTTCAACCCAGCCAGCTCGCCCCCATCCCCCTCGCGACGGCAAGCAAGGGGAGGGGGAGTAATCCGGGGCCGCAAGCCCTGGCTCCGGGGCGCTGGTCACCGGGGCGCGACAAGCCAGGCCCACGTGGCATCCAACCGCGCGGGATCCTTGGCCGCATGACATCCCTGGGCTGGCCATCGGGCCCCATGTGGGCCGTACCGAGGAACACAGGCGGCCCCAAACGGGCTGCAACATGGGCAGCGGCCCCAAGTGGTGTGGTGCCCCATCCTGGACACCCTGGCCAGTGCGGAGATTATAATATTTTTATGATTTTTCCTTATCATCATTCATAGGTATCATTATCGTAAAAAAAAAACCATCCTTCACCAATCCCATTCATCATCATCATCATCACCACTAGTTCAACAACAAGCAGTGAAGGAGGTTGTCAGTAGCTTTAGTCAAATCACTCAGACCTATAGTTACATCACTCAATCCTTCCAGAACACCTCTCAAGCTCTATCCTCTCAACAATACTTGATCGAGGAGACCAGATCAACCTTGGTAAAGTTTCAATCTAATCTCTCTCAGGTTTTCCAAGATCTTGTTAGGATTGGCCTATTCCGCGGGTGTCAACATGGATAAGTTATGTCAGAATGCGATCAATCAAGGTGGTATCAACCCAGCGATCTTATCAAAAGTGAACATTCAAACCAATTGGTTCACTCGGATCTCCCAGGATGTCACCACGCACGCTGGTGTCTTCTCTTGGATTCCGGCGCCAATTGGCCATCGATTCCCGGGCTGTAAACCTTCTAAGGATTTGATCCTCCAACCGCCCAGTTGGGGTATCAAATTACCTCAACCTATCCTTGACGATGACAATGGGAATGGAAATGAAAATCCTTTAGTTCCTGGGACAATCAAAACCCTTTTGTTCCTCCTCATCATCCTTCAATCCCTTCGCATCAACAACCTCCTCTAATCCCTCTAATCAGTTCTTAAACTCTTGGAAAAATCCTAATCCCGACCTCCGAGCATCCTCCAAACCTATCCCTCTTCCTGCACACTGCATCACCCAAAATTGACGGTTGTTTTCACTCCTCAATGATCTCCTGCGCATCTCTTCTGTTGCCTGTGCCTGTCAGACACCTGCCGGCAGTCATCCGCGGGTCTCTTCTGTTGCCGGTGCCCGTTGGACACCTGCGGGCGGTCATCCGCGGCCTCAGCAGTCGCCCGGGCCCATCAGGATGCCTGCGGGTGTCCCACTAGCTACTCGCTTGCCCACGCCATCATTTGGCACGGGCCAGGGTTTTGATTTGACTCTTTGGTTTTCTTCTGAGTGCTTTTTTGTCTCTTTTTTTTCTTTTGTTTTCTCATGACACTGATCCTTAAAAAAAAAAAATCCGCTCCCATTTGTAAATCTCTCTTGTAAATAGTCTACAGGCCTCTGGTCTATAAAAGGAGGGGCTCTCCCATGCTTTTTTTGAATCATATCAGATCATGATCAGATAATCATATCCACGGGAGTGTGTGCCTATGTTCCCCCCATTATTGTGAAATTAAGATCCTGATCCTTATTCTGGGTATATCTCTGATTGCCCCCTGATCCATTCTTGACCCTTAATCTTTGCCCCTCTGTGGCCTGATCCTTATCACCAATCAATAGCCTTGCTGGCTGAATAAAAATTCTGTCTGTTGGAATTTTTGAGTGTGTTATACCACTCCTTGATCCCTTTCTCTGACCATACTGGTCCTGATCCCTGATAATCTTTCTGGAGCCAATCACCATTGATTGAAGAGGTCTTATTAAGCTTAAGACCTGGAGTGTTATACCTCCCTTTATTTTCTTTGGAGTTGCATTCTGCCATCCTACTCTTGAGTCCCTTGAGAAGTGTTGAGGTTATCCTTTCTGAAAATCAGTTACTGTTTGCTTTTAGAGCTTCTTAAACATTGTTCTTTGTCTTGTTCAGCCACCCTCAGTTATCTGGTACCCTTCAAGCGCTTGATTGCGGAGAGTTGGGCAGGTTCATTGAGAACCTGGAGGTTGGTTGGGTTTGAGTTGATCATCCCCAATCTTCTGCTGACAACCAGAGTTATTAGCTTGTGGGCATTGTTTACATACAACAGCTTTTCTTCCTTGAACTCTAAGCAGACTTTAACTTCTTTTGTTCAAGGTTTTCACTGCATAATCTTGTCTCAGATAGTGCTTTTCCATTGCTACCAAACTATTATCATCTTTATAATCTACTCCTTGATTCCTCATTACCAGGTTCTGGACCTTGATCTTGGTTACATCTAAATATTTTTGGAACACTCAGGAGGGCAGCCTAAACAGCACCTTTCCCCTTGACAGAAATGCCGCAGCTTAGCACCGTTTGGAGTCTTACAGCGGGCCGCAACACGGGCAGCAGCCCCTAGCGGGCCGCGACAGGGGCGGCGGCCCAATGGGCCGCCCCAAGCCCAAATTGTGAGAATTACATACTTTGGTGGGCCTGCCTGTCTGGCCAAGTATGTGCATAATAGAGCTTGGGCCCTTTTATGCCCAAATAAGCCCATCTGGCTTGGGTGGCCCATCCACCCTGGTGGGCCCTCAAGGGCCCGTGTCCCAAAAGACCATAAAAACGTGTTTTGGCGCCCAAATGCCCAAAACGAAGAACACCCACATAGGCCCACGTGGCCCACGTGATGTCCAATGGGACGTGGAGGCGCATTTTTGCATCCCATTTGGATTACACACTCCTATGCAAATTACCTGAGTGCATCCACATTTTAACACACCCCCTTAATCCAAAAGGGATGTCATATGCATACTAGACACCAAACCTTCATTTTTGTTCCTATCTAATACCTCAGTTAAGATATCTGCAATCATTTCCCCAGTAGGCATGTAACATAACACTATCTCTTTGCAGTTAACTGCATCCTGTATATAGTTATAATGAAAATCAATATGTTTTGTTCTAGAATGGAACACTTGATTTTCTGCCAACCCAATGGCACTCTTGTTATCAGAATACAACAATGCAAACCCTTGTGGTTTATGAGTATCCTCTAAGACCTTTCTCAACCATTTTCCTTCCTGTGAAGCTGACAAGTACGCTCTGTACTCTGCTTCTGTTGATGAAAGACTTATTGCTGACATCTTTTTAGACATCCAAGACACCAGATTCTTTCCCAAGAAGAATAAAAAACCACTTTTGATTCCCTGGTGTTACTGTCTGCCCAAGTTGCATCAGAATACCCAACCAAGTCAAAGTTTGATGACTTTGAAAACTGCAGTCCCAGACTGCTTGTTCCTTTACAATACCTCATAACTCTCTTAAACGCTGACCAATGCCTCATGCATGGTTTCTCTAAGTGTTGTGACAAAATCACAATCACATAAGCAATATCTGGCCTTGTATGCTGCCCCAAATAATTCAAAGATCCAATAGCTGATCTTTAATCATTCCCGGATTGAACAAACTCTAGATGCTCTTCATTTGTGGACTTTTCTAACCAAATGTTAGACTGCATTGGAGTACCAAACTCCTTTGCATCTTCTAAGCCATACTGCTTAAGTAGAGCTGACACATAATGGTTCTGATTCAACCTGGTCACATTCTTGCTCTTACTTACTTTCATTCCCAGAACCTGCTGTGCCAGACCAAGATCTTCTATCTTGAACTCCTTTTTGAGTGTCTCCATGACCCTCTCCTTACCATTCCCAATAATGATAATGTAATTGAACCATACAAACAAAATTGCATCCTTTCTCAAAAAGAGACAAGGGTCAGCCAAACTTGTTTTGAAACCAATCTCCATCAGTTTCATGCTCATAGTATTATACCATGACCTAGCTACTTGCTTCAATCCATACAGGGATCTAAACAGCTTGAGGACATACTCCCCTTTATCTGCTGAGAGGAAACTTCTCACACAGATTTTCTTCATATTTTCTGGCTTAGTCTCCACCAGCCATTCCTTGAAACCATCAGGAATTGAAATATAAAGAGTTTCTTCCTCTCCAAGTTTTGCATTCAAGTATGCAGTCACAAAATTAGCCTGTCTGATTTCTTCAACCAACTCCACTGCCAAAGCAATGATGTACCTGAAGGTGGACAGCCTTCCAGTTGGCATGAAAGTCTCCTGGTAATCAATACCATCTCTCTGTTTGAAGCCCTGTGCAAGGCATCTAGCCTTGAACCTCTTCAAAACTCCATTAGTATCAAAATTCTTCATTAACACTAATCTAGACCCAACAATGGTCTTTCCTTTTGGAACTGAATCCGGCTTAACCACTTCAAACACACTATTATTCTCTAGAGAATCAAATTCCTCAAAAATAGCTGTCTTCCAATTGGCTCTCTCATCAGAATTCATAGCTTGGCCAAAGCTATTTGGGTTAACTCTATTAACTATTTCTGAAATCAACTGTAGAATCACATTAAGCATAAACTGTTCCTGAAGCGTATCTTCCTCATTTTCTGAAGAAGCATAATGGGACTTCCATTCCCCATAACTATCAAAAGGCATTCTCATCCTACAGCTCCTTCTAACTGGAGGTGGAGGCTCATCAAGTTCTGATTCCACAGACCCCCCTGAAGTGGGTACTGAACCCTCCTGTGGCACTTCTGCCACCTCCATATCATCACTAATGATATTCTCTCCAGCCTCTGCTAGGGAAATAGGATCCAATTCTATTTCCTGCTGTGATTCCTGAACAGCACTAGATTCACCCATTTTGAGTGGCAAGGTATTTTCTTCAAATTTTACACCCCTACTAAGGATAACCTTTCTTTTCCCTGGACAAAAAATCCTGTATGAATTACTTATTAAGTCATAGCCCGCAAATGCCCCTTTTCTGGCTCTAGGATCTAACTTTCCAACCATCTCATTATGGTGGACACTATAATACACCAAGCAACCAATTGTTCTTAGGTGTGATGTTTTGGGGTACAACTTCCAAAACTGATAATGAGGAAACTTCCCATTAAAACTTACAATATTGTGCAACAGACACACTGTGCACAACAAATCAGCCCATAAAAACTTTGGTAGACCAGATTGAGCCATAATAGTTCTGACTTTGTCCAATAAAGTCCTATTCATCCTCTCAACTATTCCATTGTTTTGTGGAGTAATAGCAGTAGTAACTATAAGAGTGATACCATAATCATTCAATAGTTTCTCAAAATTTTTACTCACAAACTCACCCCCTCCATCAGTAATAAACCTCTTGATCTCCCTCATCAAAGAATTCTGTTTCCAGACTTTAAACCTCCTCTGTGGTTTGATCCTTTGATCTTATTGATTTTACCAAAACAAAATTAGTTGCTGTATCAACCAAATTGATGAAGTATCTTGCTCCTCCAAGAGACACTGGTGAAAATGGCCCTGCCAAATCAATGTAGAATTCCTCTCTAGGAACTTCTGTGTGGTATCTACTCTTTGAAAACACATTCCTGGTCTTGGCCCCCAAGGAACAACTCTCACAGTTGCTGTCCTTTACCTTATGGCCACTTCTATTTTGAACAACAGTGCTCAGAGCCTAAATCTTGAACAATCAGCCCGAAGGAAATTATTCCAAACTTGTCCACTCAGGATAGTTCTGCCATTCAAATCAAGAAAAAACTTATCTTCTTTAAGATAAAAAATCTGGAAACCCTTTTTCCAGAGCACTCCAAGAGACACAAGGGTATAACGCAAACATAGAACACTTTATCAAAAATTATTTTGAAACCCATGTGATTTTCAAGAATAACTTTTCCAATCCCCTTAATCTGGATTGTTCTTCCTTTTTGTCCAATATTTACAAAATCATCAAAATCTCTGATATTTGAAAAAAAAATTGGCTCAAAAAAACATGTGGTCTGTACAACCAGAATCAATCAAAACAAGAAAATCCTCCTTCAACAATCCTCCTGTAAGGAATGAAGAATTATCAGCCACTGATAATCTCTCATTTTCAAGGTTAAGATTACATACTTCATAATCAATCAAATCCATCTCTTGATCCTCTTTGATTTTAGCCTTCTTGTTGGGGACTTGTTCCACAACAGCTTGCTCCAATGAAACCTCCACTGCCACCATAGCAACATTTTTCATGGCAAGGTTGACCTCTTTGTCTTCACTTTCCTCAGATTTGTTCCTCTTCTTGGCCTCCTTGCAATCCTTTGCATAGTGCCCCTTCTTCTGACAATTATAACACAAGACCTTTGATAAATCCTTTTTGGCCTTTGCCTTCTTCCCAGATTTTCCTGCCTTGCCAACCAGAGAAGTTCCTGTGCTGTCCTTGATCTTGAATTGAAGATCATCCTTTTCAATCCTTCTAAGCAAATCCTTTTCTCCTGGAAGGGGATCCAACTAAGATATGATCCTGACCAAGGACTCATATTCTTTTGGCAGCTTTTGAAGAATTAAGAATGAAAAACACTAAGGATCCATGTTCAGCCCAGATGACTTGAACTTAGTAATACTAGATCTAGCTTCCCCAACAAATTGTTTACAGTTGCCAAATTTCAACTTTAAAAATCTCTTGAAAGCAATCCCCTTTTGATGAACAAGCATACTTTGACTTGAGCATTTTCCATAAAAAACTCCCCTTCCTCTTCTGTTCCTCCAACAGAGTATCAGCAACCCATGTTACATGATGCTCATCCAAGTGTCTAAGAATAAGATGATGGGCCTTCTTCTCCAACTCTGAACTGATCAAAGTATCATCTCCTTTCATAATATCCCCACAACAGATGTTATCCAACTCACTGTCCATAAGGACAGCCCAAGAATTATAGTTCTGACTATTCAAAACTATCTTGGTGGAGCTGGACTCTGGAATATAAGTCATTTTCTTGGAAAAATTGAGGTCCTTGAGGTTGTCCAAAGTAAGGTATAAGGTTCTATCTTGCTTGGAAATAATGATGATGATGGTACTGATAATGTGTTAGAATTATGGCCAGCAATTAGCTGAGGCAAATGATCAGTATTTAAAGCAAAAGGAATGCTGGACACTGGGTGTCAATATTGGCTAATGGGGCTCTCACAATGGGGCAATATCTTGGATGAATTTGATTGGAATGATGACTGAATGAATGGAAAAAGGCAGGGAGAAGAGCTCCTTAAGTACAAAAGATTGGCCCCTTGTGAGAAAATGATACAAAAAGCAAAAAGGCAAATTTTCAGCCCCAAAAGAGCTCTACAGGCTCTACTAGCCTTGTTACTTGGTTGGGCCTACATCAGTTTGCATGGTGTCAGTTCCTGAACCCTTAAAACCAGCCTATTCCGGTCGGTTCCAGTGTTTCCACCATTACGGGGCGGAAACAGCCCCTTGCTGTTCAATCCCCTTGGCTGGTTGTCCGTTAAAACCAGCCATGATGACCTCATTACCTTGTTTACAGGCTGGTTGCCTCTTGCAGCCAGCCCCTGGCCCCTCAAATGGGCCAGGTGGGACCCAGGGCACACCTGGGTCCGGTCTCAGACTCACATGGGGGGGGCGTGACCAGCGGACATGCTTTCCCCCCCTCTTTCTCTCAAATCCCTGGTGGGGGCGGTCAAATCCCCTCACCAGGGGCCCTGGGGGTTGATACCCCCAGGGCGTTGTCAAGAGAGTTGGCCTGGGAGTGGATCAGGTCCTCCCAGGCCCATTGCTCCTCCCCCTTGGTAAAGGGGGGGGGGAGAGCGCCCCTAATTGGTCGCTTCAAACAATCAATGGTGGAGGGGTGATGAATTCCACCCCACCTGCCGGTCGCTACACTTGGGGCCTGCGCCCCCACCTCCTTGGGCAAGGGGGCGGTCAGGTCCCCCCTGCCCTGACCGACTGCACTGTCACGGTCGGTTGCTGGCTGGTTCCACCCAGCCAGCTCACCCCCATCCCCCTCGCAACCGCTGTGGTGACCAATCCGGGACACCATGAAAAAAAAAAAATTTTTTGGTTGTACCCCTATGGGTACCTTTATTTCCCCCCATCACTCAACTTCTCCCTGTCCTAGCGGTCTAGGACAGGCCTCTTGCCGTCCCTCCGCTTCGACCCTCTCTTCCTATGTTCAACTCCCACTTGTCGCGCTCGCGGCTCTGACTTTTGGCGACGCGAGCGATTGTCAAACCACTTTTGACGATCCCTTCTCCTCCTTCTCTTCACCATCATCACCCTTGTCCAATCCAACTTTACCATCCTCGAATCGTCATGATCCCAACCAGCTCAACGCTTGTCATCCATCGGACCCGCGTTCCCTCTCAACATCCTCCACAATTGATCATCCTCATCAACTCCAACGCACCCTATCCTCCAATCAAGCCATCCAGTCAACCTCCTCCATCGAGCCCCTTCTCAAGATCCACTTTGATCCAATCATCATCCCCTCAAACTTCATATCCCTCAACCACTTCAGATCTCCCATTCCTTCCGCCGTTCCATCGTCAGCACTCCAACACGCTTTTGATCAACGTACCGACCAAGTCATGATCCCAAGGACGGTGATCCAAATCAATCACATGCCCTCCTAGCCCATCATCTGATCCGACCGACAATTGCAAGCGACTGCTCGCGGCCGTCGGAACTTTCACCCCGTTGTCGCCGCCAATCGGGCGACAACAACTGTTGTTGACACCCGCGACCGCTGTCGCGGGTGTCCATCTGGTTGCCCGCGGTCATTCTTGACGCGGCCAACATTTCTTTTTTTCCTCTCATGTAATTTTTTTTTTTTTTTTTATTATTTTTTATGTTTTCATTTTCCCGCACCTATTTGTAGTATCACTTGTACATAGTATACAGGGCCTCATGTTTATAAAAGGAGGGGCTCTCCCCTGCCTTTTGGCCCAAGATCAGAAAATCCAATCCATCCAATGAGACCATCATCATAAGCAATTTATCCGTGGGCATCCTTCCCCACTTATCTGAGCAAATTATCCGGGTATATCTATGATTGCCCCTTGATCCTTTGAGCCTCCATACTCAAACTCTGTCCTTTGTGACGTTGATCCTTATCACCAACTAATAGCCTTGCTGGTTGAAGAAGAATTCCTGTCTGCCTGAATTCTTGAGTGTGTTATACCACTCTGATTGCTTTTTCCAACCATACTGGTCTTGATCTCTCCTTGATCATCTTTCTGGAGCCAATCACTTTTGATTGAAGAGGTTTTTATTAAGCTTAAAACCTGGAGTGTTATACCTCCCTTCTTCTTTAAGGTTGAATTTTGCCACGCTATTCTTGAGTCCCTTGAGAAGTGTTGGGATATTCTGGCTCAAATTCGTTATTGATTTGCTTCTAGAGCTTCATAAACAAATTTCTTTTGTTTTGTTCAGCCTCCCACAGTTATCTGGTACCCTTCAAGCGCTTGATTGCGGAGAGTTGGGCAGGTTCATTGAGAACCTGGAGGTTGGTTGGGATTGAGTTGATCTTTCCTAATCAGCTGCTGACGACCAGAGTTATTAGCTTGTGGGCTGGTTACTTACAACTGCCTTGTTCTATTGAACTCTGAACAAACCTTGACTTATTTGTTCAAGTCTTTACCTGCACCATCTTGCCTCAGATAGTGTTGTTTCCATCGCTACCGAAAACTCTTATCCTCTTCCCTTACTTTGATTTCTCATCCATAAGGTTCTGGACCTTGATTACGGTTACATTTAAATATTATTGTAACTCCTAGGAGGGCAGCCTAAATAGCACCTTTCCCCTCCACAGAACTGCCACAGCCTAGCACCGTTTGGAGTCTTACATTTGGTCCCCCGGGCCGGGATCGAACCAGCAACCTTGGGATTTACAGTCCCAAGAAATTTAAAGTCAACCTCGAAATCCAATTTTTTTTTTTCCATTTTTTTTTCTCTTCTCAAATCTGATCCGTGGAGGCAACTTATCCTAGAAGTAAGTCCTCCCAATTTGTGCACTGCTTGGGCAAGATATTTGTCTTTTTGGCAAAACCCTACTCTTGCCACACTCATGAGCCACTTTGGAAATCTGCTCTTTGGATCCCCTAGGAACTCTGTTATTTGATATGGCACCTTCCGCTACTCCAACCACCCCTGCCCGACCTAAGATGGTAAAGATCAAACCTCAGAACAAGAACTTAGGCTTCAACGGTACAAATGTCAAGTGATTCTTGGACTCCTACAAAATGGATGCTGAAGTGGATGGGGCTAGTGAATTCAATATGGCTTATCAGTTGCGATTCTTTATCTCCTCTGATGAAGTTATGGAGGTAATCGAGTATTTCGAGGGATTTGAATCCCACAACTGGACGCTTCTCAGGGAGGCTATGTTGGCATACTGGGGTAAAATAGATGTGGCTAGGTTTACTCTGCAGGATTTGGATGCTCTGGTTTCTCAGTGGATCTCCAATGGTGGTATTTCTTCAGCCTCTGACTATCAGATTTTTAGAAAGTCTTGGGATCCCATTCAAAACTATCTTATCTGAAATGATCACATTGACACAGTGGACGAAATTTGAGAAAGGTTCTTCCAATCTTTTTCGTTGGCTGTGCAGGAAAGGATTAAAGAAGAACTGGTCAAATCTGGATCCATGATTACCACCAGGGATAATCGATTCAAGCTCCCTGTTTTTCTCACCCTTAGGAGTACTGTGGATAAAGTCATGAAAGGTCAAACTGCTCTTACCTTTGAAAAGCCTAGAACTACTGAACCAGTCCATGCTCCTTCTTTTAAAGATTCAAACAATATTATGATTAAAATGGAGGCAGATCGTAGGCCTAAAGCATATCCTAATTCCAATCAAAACCTACTACTATAGATGAAATCACCAAGTTACTTAGAGCCTTTGAGAACAAAATAGATCAAAAGATTTCCTCGCTAGCTACGCCTAAAACTCCTTCTTCTGTCCCCAAATCAACTCTGGTCTGTTACTACTGTCATAGGGAAGGCCATGGAACCGGATGATGCCAAGAACTTCAGAAGGACCTAAAGGAAAAATTGGTAGAGCAGAGGGGGAACACTTACTTCCTCCCTAATGGTGCCCTAATCTCTTTTGACTCGTCTTGTCCTATCCAACATGTGGTGGCCTCTTACCAGCCATCACCTCCTGTGAAAGCATCTCTTGCTACCTTTGAATTTTGATCATCCTGTGGTACCCTCCAACCTTTGTATCCTCCAGCTATTTCTTCCTCTATTCTTGCTGGGACTACTTATCAATCTGATCCAGCCAGGAAACGACATGAGGAACCTAAAACTCATAAGGCTCCTTCCTTGCCAACTTCAATCCTTTGAAAACCCGTTAAACGTCAATCATCACTTGAGCCTCCTTCCTCTGATTTAGAAGACATGGAGGTGGAAAAGGAACCACTCATGGAAAGGTTCCCAGATCACCCTGATCCTTCACCTCAACCTTCTAATCCTATCTTAGATTCTGCGTCACCTGAACTTCCTCCCCCCACCCAGCCCAAAGTTCGATTTGAAAGGGGCATCTCCAAGGATCACCCCAATGCCGTGGAGGGAGTATTAAAGAAAATTTCTGATCTCAAAATTCCTGATCTATCTGTGGCTGAACTCCTATCAATCTCTCCATCTGTTGCTGAAGGAATGAAGAAATGGGTCTCTTGTTGACGTGTGGAAATTGTCCCTGAAGAACTCAAAGTCTCCTCTGGCACTTTAATGGAGGACTCTGGTGGAACCAGTCCTTCTTTGGACTCCAACCTTTATTCCTGTCCCCTTGGTTTTCTTCCTTGTTATCTTGGTGACTCAACTAAAACTGTTTCTCCTCTTGTGGATTCTGGATCTCAGCTTAACTTAATCTTGGATGCTATGGCCTGCAAGCTCAAACTTAGTCCTAGGGTCAGCTTCAACTCTGCAGTGTATGGGATAGGAAATCAAGCTTGTGAACTAGTTGGTATTGCTGAAGATGTACAGGTCAGGATTGGTCAAAATATTTTTGGAACCTGCCACTTTTGGATTACTCGTTTGGACAGTCCTATGATCTTGGGACGACCCTTCTTAATGGACTTTGGTGCAACCCTGATGTTTTCTGATCAAGTTGGGGAGAGAATTCTTCTCCCTGATGCTGATGGCAGGAAAATTGAAGTTCCTCTTTGCTCTTTGGGTTCTGGTTGTTGGGAAAGAGATTTTCCTGGTCATTCTCCCAAATCATCTTTTAAGGGGAAGCAGAAGGATAACTCTAGTTCCTCTCATTTTTTAGGGGAATAGTTGATCCTACTAATGGTTGTAGTTCTTTTCAGCCTCAGACTGCAACTCAAGGGTCAACTCCCATCCCTCAGGCTTATTTTTCATTCCTTTCATCATTCTCTTCTGAGCTCAAGAATATTAAAAAAAACAAAAACATATCAAAATAGAAAAATCCAAAAATATTTCTTCTCCATCTCCTTCTCTCTCTGGATCTGTTGTGTCTTCTTTTCCTTCTACTGTTGAGTCTGATCAATCTTCTCATAGTTCCGGTTCTAATCTCTGCAATGAGTCTAAACTAGATCCTAATTGCAATTCCGTTTTTGGTGGTTTTGGTATGAAGGAATATGGGCTTCAGTGGAGGCGATTTGGGGTACAAGTAAGTCCTCCCAATTGTGCACTGCCAGGGCAATCTTTTACCGTCATAATCGAAACCCTACCTTGTGCCACACATGTGAGCAACGTATTATCTCCTGGTTCCCCTTTTATGGAAAAGGCACCCTTCAAGGATATTGCAGAACATCGGACTTGGAAGATGTTGGAACTTGGACTCAGCTTTTGTAATCAAGTCTCTCTGGTCAACTCTTGGAGGAAACAAGAACTTCTCTCTTTTGCCACTAAGTATAAACCAGTTGCTAAGAAGATCCAACCAGTCAACCAGCCTATGCCCCTCAACCTCAACCCTCCCCTTATGCGTCCTCCTCTATCTCCCAATCCTTACTGTGGTCTTCCTCAATCTCTTACTGGTCCATTTGTGCCTAATGGACGGGTCACTGAAGAACGTCTGAAGGTGGTCAACTTTGGTCCAGATGGATGGCTTCTTCCTGATGAGTTAAATTTAATCAAAAATGTCTTATCTCTAAGGGAAAAATCTATTTCTTTCTGTGAAGAAGAGAGAGGTCTCTTGCGGGAATCCTATGGCCTCCCTTATATCATCCCTGTAGTTGAGCATGATCCTTGGCAAAAGAAAAATATCCCTATCCCTGCTGCTAAAGTTGACGAATTCATCAAGTTTGTCTGGGAACGAGTTCGAACTGGCCTGTATGAACAGTCAACTTCTAGTTACTCCAGCCCCGTCTTCTGTGTCCTAAAGAGTAATGGTAAACTTAGAATAGTTCATGATCTTCAACCTCTTAATAAAGTTACTATTAAAGACTCTGGTATCCCTCCTGCTACTGAAGAATTTGTTGAATCCTTCGCGGGGAGAGCTTTCTATGGTCTATGGGATATTATGGGTGGCTATGACGAACGATCCTTACATCCTATTTCTTGTCCTCTCACTACTTTCAATACTCCTCTTGGTCGATTTCAACTTACTCGATTGCCTAAAGGAGCCACCAACTTGGTTGCAGTCTATCAGGCTCAGATGATGTGGATCCTCCAGGATGAAATCCCTGATCATGCTGGTATCTTCATTGACAATGGCGGAATTAAAGGTCCAGTATCTGACTATGATAATGAGCTCTTACCTTGGCATTCAGGAATTCGTCGTTTTATCTGGGAATATGCTACTACCTTGGAGAGGATTCTGTTTCGAATCAAGGAATCTGGCCTTACTGTCTCTGGATCCAAACTGGCGGCTTGTGTCCCTGCTCTGGAAATTGTTGGTCATGTGGTCTGCAAGGAAGGAAGAAGGATGGCACCAGCCAAAGTCAACAAGATCATCTCTTGGCCTACCCCAATCAATCCAACTGAAGTTAGGGGCTTTCTAGGTGTTGTCACTTATGTTAGAATCTTTATCCCATCTTTATCCGAAATCTGTGCACCCTTGCGTCGACTAACCAGAAAAGATGCTGAATGGATTTGGACCCAAGATTGTGAATGTGCTTTCCAGCTACTCAAAAGGATAGTTGGTAAAGACATAGTTTTGAAAAAGATCTCTTATGGACCTGGAGCTGGAAAGATCAAGCTGGCTGTCAATTCTAGTTATCAATCTGTTGGGTCCGTCCTTACTCAGGAAGATGAAAATGGTTGGGACCCTCCTGCTCTTTATGAATCTTTGTTGTTTTCAGATGTAGAATCTAGATAATTCCAGCCCAAACTGGAACTCTGTGGTGTGGCTCGAATGATGAAGAAACTTCAAACCGTTCTCTGGGGCCAACATTTCGAATTGCAAGTTGATGCTCGATCCATCATTGAAATGATCAACGCTCCCAGTCTTCCCAATGCTCCTATGACTTGTTGGGTGGCCTTTATCCAGCTTTTCTCTTTTGATATTGTTCACAGGCCGGGAAAATCTTTCACCATGCCTGACGGTTTATCTTGACGACCTCTTGGGGACAACAAATCTGATGTTGGAACTGATTTCAATGAAGATGAACCTTTAATCCATCCTATTTTCTCTTTTTCTTCTCAAAATTATTCTGGCTTTCAACAAGGCTTCTGGCTTAAATTAGAGCAGTACCTTTCAACTCTTCAGAAACCTCCTGATCTCTCTGCTAAGGAATTTCAATCTCTTAAACGAAAGTCTTCTAATTTTTTTGTTCAAGGTTCTAGACTTATGAAGAGAGGCAATCCTTGTGCTCTTATTGTGGTTACTATTCCCTCTAAACAAGATTCTATCCTTGAAAGTCTCCATGAAGGCCTTGGTCATCAAGGGGAAACTGAAACTTATCGACGACTATCCGAACGGTTCTGGTGGCCATCTTTGAAGAAATCCGTCTCCCAATGGTGCAAGAGTTGTGAAGTTTGTCAAAAACGTGATCTTAGGCGCCCAGCTGAAATTTTTTATCCTACTGGGGAGTCCACTGTCTTTGAAAGGATTGCTATGGATGTGGTTCATATTAAGGCAGGTGGTGCTAAGTACCTCATTGTGGCTAGAGATGATTTTTCCGGATGGGTTGAAGCAAAATTTCTTAAGAACCTTAGCTCTGAATCAGTGGCAGCTTTCCTCTACGAGACCTGGACAATGCGTTATGGCCTGGCTCAATCTTACTCTACTGATGGTGGCTCTGAATTTGGGGGCAAGCTTGCTGAAATGATCCGATCCCTTCCTGGACAACATAGAGTTACTACTCCTTATTATCCTGAAGGCCAAGGCATGGTGGAACAAGGCCATGCCCCTTTGAAGGCTGCACTTGTTAAACTGGCTGGTGAAAGTGGCAAGAATTGTGGCAAATTCCTTCCTCTTGTTCTCTTCTCTGATTGAATCTCAACCAAAAGGACTACTGGCTACTCACCTTATGAAATCATCTTTGGTCAAAGAGCAGTCCTTCCTTTGGATCTGGAAATGGAATCTTTCTTGGGTATCTCTTGGGAAGAGGTGTCCTCAACTACTGATCTGTTAGTTGCTAGATCCAAGCAACCGGAGCGAAGTGAAGACGTTCGTGATGAAGCTTATCAAAAGATGATAGAGTCCAGAGCAAAATCCGTCCAGTATTGGGAGGACAAGCACTCTAATTGAATCAGGGAGCCCTTGAACCCTGGTGACCTAGTTTTAGCTTATAATTGATCTTTGGAGACCCAGTGGGGCAAGCTTTTCTCTAATCATTGGAATGGCCCTTATCGAGTGATTCATCAAGCTAGAGGTGGATCTTATGTTTTGGAGGAGCTGGATGGTACTCGGTTGGCCAGAAGGTTCTCTGCTGATCAAGTCAAGAAGTTTCATTGTCGTGGGGGCAACTTATCTCAGAAGTAAGTCCTCCCAATTGTGCACCACCAGGGTCATTTGCTGCGTTTTTGTTTGTAAAACTCTACTACATGCCACATATGTGAGCACCTGGCACGCCCTCCATGTTCTATTCCTGCCGCTTCTAGGGCTCATTTGGAAGAATCAAGATATTTTCCTCAACTCGTCAATTGCTCTCAAGATCAAGAAATGGCCAATCTTTGCTTCAAATTCTTTGTTCCCTGCTTTTCTTTTTTTAATCCCTTCAAATTTTAGATGCAGACTAGGGACAGTCTGTAAGTTGGGGAGAGATGTGGTGACCAATCCGGGACACCACGAAAAAAAAATATTTTTTGGTTGTACCCCTATGGGTACCTTTATTTCCCCCCATCACTCAACTTCTCCCTGTCCTAGCGGTCTAGGACAGGCCTCTTGCCTGTCTCTCCACTTTGACCCTCTCTTCCTATGTTCAACTCCCACTTGTTGCGCTTGCGGCTCTGACTTTTGGCAATGCAAGCAATCGTCAAAACACTTTTGACGATCCCTTCTCCTCCTTCTCTTCATCATCATCACCCTTGTCCGATCCAACTTTACCATCCTCGACTTGTCATGATCCCAACCAGCTCGACGCTTGTCATCCATCGGACCCACTATCCCTCTCGACTTCCTCCACAATCGATCATCCTCATCAACTCCAACGCACCCTATCCTCCAATCAAGCCATCCAGTCAACCTCCTCCATCGAGCCCCTTCTCAAGATCCACTTTGATCCAATCATCATCCCCTCAAACTTCATATCCCTCAACCACTTCAGATCTCCCATTCCTTCCACCGTTCCGTCATCAGCACTCCAACACGCTTTTGATCAACTTACCGACCAAGTCATGATCCCAAGGCCGGTGATCCAAATCAATCACACGCCCTCCTTGCCCATCATCCGATCTGACTGACAACCGCAAGCGACCGCTCGCGGCCGTTGGAACTTTCACCCCGTTGTCGCCGCCGATTGGGCGACGACAACCGTTGTCGACACCCGCAACCGCTGTCGCGGGTGTCCATCTGGTTGCCCGCGGTCATTCTTGATGCGGGTGACATTTCTTTTTTTCCTCTCATGTAACTTTTTTTTTTTTTTTTTTATTATTTTTTATGTTTTCATTTTCCCGCACCTATTTGTAGTATCACTTGTACATAGTATACAGGGCCTCATGTCTATAAAAGGAGGGGCTCTCCCCTGCCTTTTGGCCCAAGATCAGAAAATCCAATCCATCCAATGAGACCATCATCATAAGCAATTTATCCGTGGGCATCCTTCCCCACTTATCTGAGCAAATTATCCGGGTATATCTATGATTTCCCCTTGATCCTTTGAGCCTCCATACTCAAACTCTGTCCTTTGTGACCTTGATCCTTATCACCAACCAATAGCCTTGCTGGTTGAAGAAGAATTCCTGTCTGCCTGAATTCTTGAGTGTGTTATACCACTCTGATCCCTTTTTCCGACCATACTGGTCTTGATCTCTCCTTGATCATCTTTCTGGAGCCAATCAAGTTTGATTGAAGAGGTTTTTATTAAGCTTAAAACCTGGAGTGTTATACCTCCCTTCTTCTTTAAGGTTGAATTTTGCCACGCTATTCTTGAGTCCCTTGAGAAGTGTTGGGATATTCTGGCTCAAATTCGTTATTGATTTGCTTCTAGAGCTTCATAAACAAATTGCTTTTGTTTTGTTCAGCCTCCCACAGTTATCTGGTACCCTTCAAGCGCTTGATTGCGGAGAGTTGGGCAGGTTCATTGAGAAACTGGAGGTTGGTTGGGATTGAGTTGATCTTTCCTAATCAGCTGCTGACGACCAGAGTTATTAGCTTGTGGGCGTTGTTACTTAAAACTGCCTTATTCTATTGAACTCTGAACAAACCTTGACTTATTTGTTCAAGTCTTTACCTGCACCATCTTGCCTCAGATAGTGTTGTTTCCATTGCTACCAACAACTCTTATCCTCTTCCCTTACTTTGATTTCTCATCCATAAGGTTCTGGACCTTGATTCCGGTTACATTTAAATATTACTGTAACTCCTAGGAGGGCAGCCTAAACAGCACCTTTCCCCTCCACAGAACTGCCACGGCCAAGCACCGTTTGGAGTCTTACACCGCAAGAAAGGGCAGGGGGAGGGAGCCGGGGCCGCAAGCCCCAGCTCCGCGGCGTTGGTTGCTGGGCGCGACCAGGCGGGCCCGCGCGGGATCCCTTGGCCGCACAACAGCCCCGGGTGGGCCGTTGGGCCCCATGTGGGCCGTACCAAGGAACACAGGCGGCTCTGAACGGGCCAAAACCCGGGCCGCAACACAGGAAGCGGCCCCGAGTGGGCTGCAACACAGGCAGCGGCCCCAATGGGCCACCCCAAGCCTGACTTGTGAGAATTAAATTCTTTGGGGGGCCAGCCCGTCTGGCCAAGTATGTCAATAATAAAGCTTGGGCCCTTTTTTGCCCAAATAAGCCCATCTGGCTTGGGTGGCCCGTGAGGTCCCCAGTCCCAAAAGACCATAAAAACGTGTTTTGGCGCCCAAACGCCCAAAACCAATGACACCCACATAGGCCCACGTGGCCCACGTGATGTCCAATGGGCCGTGGAGGCCCATCTTTGCATCCCATTTGGATTACACACTCCTATGCACATGACCTGAGTGCATCTGCATTTTAACAACTTCTTCTAATCAAGTTTTTCCCCAAAATCATCTTGACTCAGATAGTTTTGTTTCTCAGCTACTGACCACTATAATCCTTATCCTCTTACATTTGGTACCCTGTTTACTAGGTTCTGGACTTTGATCTTGGTTACATTTAAATATGTTTGTAACACTCAGGAGGGCAGCCTAAAGAGCACCTTTCCCCTCCACAGAACTTCCATGGCCTAGAACCATTTGGAGTCTTACACCGCTATCAATCCCTACCTCGTGGCTTCTGAGACTTCATTGCTAGAGGACCACTCAACATAATCAAGACTGACAATCTCTCATGAAGACAACTCTCTGGCTATTCAATAAATCAAACAAGATACTGGCACCATCAATCAAGAATAATCAAGATCAATCAACTGAACCAATCAACTACTCAAGAATCCTCCTCTTTCATCCAAATCATCAAAACTTCAAGAATCGAAGCCATTCCAATCACAGTCAGGAAAGCATCTGTTTGACAACTCATCAATCAATGCACAACTTAGTCTTTCACTTTTAGTTCCTTACTCATTGTATATTTAGAATTGGCTTTGCTCTGTCTGACTGCTTCTCATCAAGTCTCCTCTAACCTTATCATATTAGACTTATCCCCATCATTCAGACTGTCCTCTGTTGGTCAATTTCTTTTTCCTATCTTTGATTTTTTTTCATTGCTTAAACTCACTCTCATTCCTCTTCATGACTACGTGAAATAAAGCTTGTTCTTGGTTTCCAATCCTGATTTTAAGGAGAATATGTTGAAAATAGAACAATCTGTAACACTAAGCCCAATTTAAAGGCAGCAGAACTAAATGGTCAAAGTGTTATAGATTTGCTATTTGAAAAGCTCCATGATTCTCAGTAGGTGTCCAGGGCAAAATAAAGTGGAGGTGGTCACTTAGAGGCCCTGCTCTTGGCTCATTGTGATTCTACAAAAACGTTTAAAAAATTTTATCATATTTCTTTGTTGGATTGTACTTATCAAAAAAATAGGTACAACATCCCAGTATTGCATTTTTTAGGAATGACCAACATCAGGAAAACTTTAAAAAGGCTTTTGTTCTTATAAAAAAATAAATTTTTGATTTCTAAGGTGGGGAGGTGAATACACTAAAGGATTTGGTTAATGATCCTGAGAGGCTTCCCAAATTCTTTGTGACAGAACTTTAAAAAGCACTTATTTTTTCCATTGAAGAGAGTTTCCCTTAGTCATCCAGACGGTTGTGTTATTGGCAATTTTTTTATAATATTCAAGTCAATTTCAAAATTTTCTTCATTAATGATGATGAAGGATGGAAAAGTTCTGTGTCTCTGTGAGAAAATTATGGGGCCTCTAAATCCAAGGCGGAGGCAGAATTGAATGATTCAAAACTCAAAGTAGGCCCATTCATTGCTTCTTCTGTCCATCACTACTGGGATTGCTTATTTTTAAAATTCTATAAAGTATTTCTTGAAATCCCATGGGGATGTGGTGGAGTATATGGGAAATCAAATTTTCCCTATCAAAGAGAGGTATTTCACGGTTTAGGCTTGTGTTAAACCCTCATTTGAAAATAAAAAAAATCTTGGGTAGAAGGGACCCATTCTACTTATCAAAGAATTACTTGCAAGTTCTTTGGGGAAAATTCAAGATTTTTGGAAACACCTGCATGGAAAAATTGATAGCCAAATCAAATCATTGAATGCATTGCTTCAAAAATCTCAATTACAGTTAGGAACAGCTCTTCAAACAGAAATGTTACCTTTGGGTTACAGATTTTAAATTGAGACAATTAAAATTTTTAGTGATCAATCTGAGAATTAAAAGCATGATCATGATTGCAAAGTGTGCACCAAGTCATATAACCAGACAATGGGCTTTCCCGTTCCCATATATTAGGAAAAATAATAGCATCAAGAGGATCCATTGTGCTCATCACGGAAGTTTTGACTATGATAACCCTTCCAGTTCAGTAAGTTTGATTTTGGGATTGTTGGATTGTTGAAATAGCTGTTTGATGAATGCTTTTTGATTGGTGATTCATGAATGAATCTACTAGTGAACAATGGCTTTGCTTTTTAAAATTTTCAAACTGATTCAGTTCTAACCTCTTCTCAATTTTCCAATAATCTTAGTTAAACTGTTATGGGACAGCCTGAAGAAGTTAAATTGGATATTTTAAATTCCCTTTTCAAGAATTTAACAAAATTCTTTTTCTAAGCCGAGGCTCAAGCCAAAGGTCTTAAATTTCATCCATGGTCAAACCAAATTGAAAGACACGTGCAATGAAATTTCAACGCTTGAAAATGTTGAAAAGAAACTTTAGAGGAAAAGTTGGGTTAGAAGGGCACCAAAAAGACAAAAATTGGAAGTATTTTATTTTTATTTCATTTTCATGGTGATATCATTTTTGCATTCCAAGTCCTTGGGCTCAGAATATGATTTCATGTTTCAGAGGAAGAGAAAGAAATGGAATTACCCTCCCCTAATTTTCAATCAGAATCTTTTTCTGAGGAAGAAGATTTGCAGGAAAATTCAACCAGAAGCTGATAATTGGTGGGTATTGATTTGAATGTTGTCAAAGTGAGTCTTGATTGTAGGAACTGTTAAAATTCTGTCTCTCTTGGTGTTTCCTAATACTGTAGTGCAACCCAAGCCTAGTTAAAGCAGTCCTTAGTAAACTTATTGACTGCTCTCTGTGCACATTGTGCTCTTTAGTTAATGTCTTCAATATTCATTATTTTAGTTTATTCATTATTATTTTTATTGTCAACCACTTTTCAGCCATCTTTTATTTATTATATTTATAGAGATGCCTGAACAAGTGAATTAATATCATCAGTCCTGACTCACAACAGACCTGAGTGCCACTTTGGCTCTCTTATCCGCTCCCCTTGCCGTCACAAGCTCCTTTCCCCATTCTCTCTCTAATCTTAACTGGAGAATTGAATTCAAATCTCAACAGGAACCAAAAGTGAAATACCTAAATTAAATACCTTGGAGCTTACATATGCTCTTGGGTGAGGTTTTGAATCCTTTTGGTGATGGTCATTGTGGATTCAAAGACATTCATAAATAACTTGGGTATGATAAAAAATGGTTTAAAGTCCAAAGGGTGATGATAAAAAAATTGAGGAAACATAAAGCATTTTATCCTAAGATACATGGTGGTAGAAAAGAACTTGAAAAAATTGAACAAATACTTGATTTTGACGAAACCAAGGAAACAACTACCTCTTCAAAATATCTTTCAAAGTTTGATATTGGTCAAATAATAGCAGATAATTATGTAAGGCTAATTTTTTTCATTTCATTGGATTCATGGTGTAATTATACTCCTATTAAAATGGCTATAAAAGAACCATCAGATGCCATCTTCATTTCCTTATTTAACAATGACAACTGGGCTCATTTATTAATTGGGGGAGATATGATTCCAATCCACCTCATTGCGTCAAAACTTTATTCTTTGACTTCAAAGAAAGATTCTTGTTGGTGATATAATCTCAAAGATCAACTTGAATTGTATTCCAATTTTTAGACATCATATAATTTCATCATTTTTATTTTGTCTGACATGTACTTCTGATCCTTATCTTGTACTTCTATTAATATAAGGGGTTATCAAATGTTGAACATATGTTGAGTGATTTGAGTTAAAATCATTATTTTGAGTCTTTTAAATGAGTTTTTATTTTTAATTCATTTCAACTTGTGCTGGACTAGTCCCATCATGAGAGGTATTTTTAATTCTTATGATTGGATCAGCTTAACACAAGTTTAACTTTTTTTTTGAGTGTTCGTACTTCAGGTCTAATCCATTGAGGTAAACTCAGATCAATTCCACCTGCATTGAATAGACCTATTTTTTTGAGCTCATCTTTAATCTCTCCCTTAAGTTGATCTAATGACACACCAGAGATTCTCCTCTTTTGATGATGCACTGGGGGGTTTGAAGATGGTTGATGATGTTTTTTTTGGTCATTTCTAATTGAGAGGCGCCAAATGGGATCTTCCACTTTGCAAATTTCCAGGATCATGAATTGAAACACAACCTTCCTCATGTGATTTTAAATTTTCCCTTTGGTGAGTAATGGCCCCAAATATATCAAATGTCTGTTCAATGCCAGTGTGACATATTTCTCTCTCTTTGAATTGAATGTTGTCAATGCATAGCCATGCATGTATTCCCATTTTCGGAAAATATATTTGGCTCTTCCCTACTAGGAAAGCACCTCACTGCATTATGGTCAAGGGGTTCTTGCACCTTGTATCTACATAGTTACATAGTTACTGCTTCCATGGTTAAATTAGTATTCATCAAACTAAATCAATCAAATGACACATGAAATTTGGCCCACCATCACAAGTCAATTCAAGTTGTGAAACATCCTGTTGCTCAATTTGAACAGCAGATGAGGATACAATTTGATGGAATAATGTATAATATTGAGAGTTCAAAAAAACTGGAAAAAAAAATAGGAAAGGTGAGGAGAACATGGGAGATGAGAACAGTAGTAAGGCAACGGAGGAGGGGACATCTGAAGAAGAGAGAGGATCCCACCACCGTGGCGAGGTCAACAAATGAAGCCAGGCCGCATGAATCAAGGGAGGACAAGAAGGAAGAGATTCTGAGTTGACGGTTGAGACCAAAAGGAGACACAAGGATATTTCTAAAATAAATCAAAGATCCACCTCTGTACACAAATCAAAAGGAGAGTCAGAGACTGATCATGAGAATCAAAAAAGGTGAAGAAGGAATCTTGGAGTTCATACCAAACTGGATCAGAGATTGAAGTATATTTTCAGGAGATCAGATGAGGATAATTCTTGAGGATGGGAAGATTTATGAGGATTTTATGAGAGGAGGAGGTTTCTGAAGATTAAGAGATTGAGATAGGAAGGATAGGAAGTAATGGTTCAAGGAAGATGGTTGTGGTTGTCAAGGAGATTTAGATTGTGGATGATCAATTGTATGTGAGGTGAGAAAAGCACCGAGAAGGGGAAGCAAGGGGCGGAACTGTCCATTGAAACGGATGGAAGGGATGGATGAGTCTGTGACACTCAGGTGAAGCCGATGGAGGCGCGCGGGCAGGCAGGGAAGCTCATGAGTATTCAACACCCCACCTCAATTGGGATGAATGTCCAAAACAACTGCTAAGGAGAGAATTCAGAGAGTTGCGGGAGCATGCTTTGGTGAGACCGTCAGCTATCATGTTTTGAGAGGAAATAAGTTTGATGTTGATTTCTTATTTTTTGAATTTTTCTTGAAGGTACTTGGCTTTAATGTTGAGATGTTTGGTTTTAGAGTGGGATCCAAAGTATTTGATCTTTTCAAGGAGACCCAAATTGTCAATGTGGAATAGAGTGGGTTTCAGATCTGTTTTCCAGAGTTCCTGAATGAGATTGGTGATCCATTTGTTTTCCTGGTTGGCGTTGGCAAGGGAATTCAGTTCTGACTCAGTGGATGACATGGCAATGTTCCTCTGGCTTCTACTGTACCAGGAGATTGGACAGGACTTCCAAAGACAGATATATCCAGATTGGGAACTTCTGGAGTGGTGGTCGTCCCCCCAGGTGGCATCAGAAAAATATTGCAGTTGCGAATTTTCAGAGTTGGAAGGTTTGAGTTGGAGCTTGAGTTCCTTAGTGCCGTTCGGGTATTAGAAGCAATGGAGAACTTCTTTCCAATGGGATAGCCCAGGGGAGTTATTGTGCTGGGACAGGATGGAGACAGCTGGAGCCAAGTCGGGACAAGTACGGCAGGCCAGAAAGCTCAGGATGCCCGTATATCGCCTGTAGTTGACATTGAGACAAGTGAAATTCTCTAAATCATCGACAGAGGCTTTATTGAGACAGACGCCGGGAGAGAGAGGAGTGAGTACGGATTTTGAATTGCCAAGATTCAATTCACCCAAATTTTTATCAATCAACTTTCTTTGGTGAAGAGAGATATAATCATCAGCAACGTCAATGTCCATCCCAAGAATAGTGTTGGGAGAATGGGCTGAAGAATTGGGAAATCGAGAGAGAAAGGCGAGAGAAAAAGAGTCAATGTCTCCCACCACCAGGAGATTGTCAACGTGGAAGTAGACAAATGAGTTGGAAGAATGGTTGATGAAGAGGCAGGGGTCACTATCGGATGAGAAGAAGGAGATTTTTTTCAGCCATTGGGTGAGAGTGTCAAACCAATTAGCTGGAGCTTGTTTACGTCCGG
Organism: Puccinia polysora; assembly: GCA_025617555.3. Classification (NCBI taxonomy): domain Eukaryota; kingdom Fungi; phylum Basidiomycota; class Pucciniomycetes; order Pucciniales; family Pucciniaceae; genus Puccinia; species Puccinia polysora. The sequence continues at coordinate 47,621,030 of CM062628.1, read as the reverse complement.
ATAGTGATTTGTTCAATTTGAGGAAAGGAGAGGTTTGTTTGCAGAATTGGGGAGTTTTGATGTAAATTTCTTCTTTGAGAGGAGCATGCAGAAAGGCGGCCTTGACGTCAAATTGTTTGATTTTCATGTTTTTATCGCAACAGAGAGTAAGCAGAGCGAGAAGGGAAGAGAATTTCCCGGTGGGAGCAAAATTATTGAAGAAGTCGACACCGTGAACTTGTTGGAAGCCTTGGATACACAGTCTTGCTTTCTTTCTTTTGTTGCTGGATTCAGTCGCCGGCTTAGTCTTCAGAACCAGAGTGGTGTTAAGGTATTTAAAAGGGGTGAACGCGCAGTCTTCCCAGACCTTCTGATTTTCAATTTTGTCAAACTCTTCATCGATGGCGTCTTTAAATGACTCCAGTTGTTCATTCAGATAAGAATACTTGGCGGGCTTGACCTTTAGATTTCTGGTTCTCAGTGAGTACCGAGCGCCAGAGTTGTCGGTGATGGGATCAGCTACAATCAGATCTTCAGCGTCAGGATTTTCTTCCTCGGCGCTGACAAACTTGTCCAGGGAGGATTGAGCAGCTTCATCTCTGTTCGAATTGGAATCAGGAGTATTAGTAATGGGCTCAAAGGAAGGAATGAGTGGTTCTAGTGGAGGAAGATGAGCGGGAAGTTCCAAAAAATCATCATCGAGGATTGAGAACTTTGAGGAAGAGTTTGATTTTCTTGGATTGAAGTCAAGGAATTCAATGTGTTTTGTGTCAAAAACTCGTCCGCTTTCAGTTAGGATTCAAAAGGACAATAATTTGTTGTTGTAGCCTACCAGAACTCCAGGAATTCCTTTGGGGTCAAGCTTGGTGCAAGGAAGACCAGGGGGAGCGAGAAAGATCAGATTGATTCCGATAGGTTTGAAAAAGGATAAGGGGATATCTTTGTTTCTGAAAATTTTGTACGGAGAGGAAAGACTCTTGTGAGCAGGGATTTGGTTAAGAATAAGAGTTAAAGATCGGATAAGTTCGTGCCAGAGATGCTTCCCAATCTGAGAGTCCTCAATCATACATCGCAGGCTTTCTACAATGGTACGGTTGAATCTCTCGGCCAGTCCGTTTTGCTGGGGCGTATAAGGATCCAATTGACGCATGCGAATCAGTTTGGAGTGGCAGAAATTGGTCTATGAGGCATTGATGAACTCAGTGCCCCGATCTGAATGCAGTAAGTCAGGATAGTATCCAAAGCGCTTGGCTTCCATGTTCAGAAGATGGATGAGAGCTTCAGATACCTCGCTTTTCTGCTTGACGGGTATGGCAGAGCAGTATTGGGTGGCGCTGTCGACAACGGTGATGAAGTATATGTGTCCTTTGGATGATGTGGTAAGGGGACCGACAAGGTCCAAATGGATTTCTTGGAAGGGTCTTTGTGCTTTGTTGTGGGAATTTTTGAAACTTGCGCGAGTTATTTTGCATGAGGCGCAAATCTCACAAGGTTTTTCCATTTTTATAGGAATGTTTAGTTTATTGCGGATGCAATGGTAACTCACATGGCCAAGAGATTTGTGTAGGAACTCAGAAGAGGACAGGAAGGAAAAGGATTGTATTTCTTTGGCAACAATAGTGGGAAGATTGTTCAAGTAGTAACCCTCGTACACAACGTCTCCGCTTTTGAGTATTTGGAATTTGGACTTGTCAAAATTAATGAGATATCCGTCCGACAACAGAAAGCGGGAGGAGATGAGATTGGCTCAAAGATCTGGGACATAGAGAACGTTCTTGAGAAGGATGGAGAAGGAACCCATCTTGATCTCAACGTTTCCAATACCCTCGATAGTCAGATCTCCATTCTTAGCCCCTGTTTTCACGAGTCCCGTTTCTTTATTCCAAAAAGAGGTGAATAGATTGATGTTGGGAGTCATGTGAGAGGATGATCCAGAGTCTAAGATGAACGTGGTGGAAGATAGCTCAAAGGGAGTGTGATAAAAGCAACTGACAGTTGAGGATGATCCGTTCTTCCTTTTTAAGAATTCGTCTCTGAGCTCGGGGTGTAGGGCCCAACAGTTGGCTGGAGAGTGGTAGGCGTTGGAGTTATGTTTGCCATTTGAGCATCTAGGGACGTCAGGTCTTCTGTCGATGTTGACCAAAGCGGAAGGAAAGTTATTGGGTTGTTCTTCTTTGATCTTGACATTATTGAAGTGTATTTGAATGTGTTCAAGGACAGTGTCAGGATTGATGAGATTCTTATTGTGAATGATTCTATCTTTGATGTTCGACATAGAAGAGGGAAGTTTGTGAATGAGCATGTAGGCAAGAATGTTGGTTGGTATCTCGATTCCTACTTCATGCAAGAGACAAATGGCTATCTTGGCGCCAGTGATGAAGCTCTGAATGTCTCGAGAATTGAAGGAAAGGTTTTGTAGATTTTCAAAAAAGCGAGCACGGTTGGAGGCGTTGGAGGAAGCAAAGAATTTGATGATGGCCTTCCAGATCAACTTAGCATTGCTTTCATTGTTTGGAGTGATAATGTTTGCGTGAATTGACGAGTCAAGCTTTGAGGTGATGATAGATCTTAGATAGATGTTATTGGTCTCAGAAAGGTCAATTTTGTCGTCGAAAAGAGCGTTCTTGATGCCCTGAATATTGAGCATATTAACGACTCTGGTCTTCCATAAGGAGAAGTTGTCAGAGTTAATTTGGGGAATGGATTTGATAGCGGTCTTCAAGATGGTTTTTTGGAGTTGGTCCGTCATGGCGTCCGATGTTAGAGGAAGCAGTTCTTGGTTGTTTTGACTGTTAATCGTGATGGAATAATGTATAATATTGAGAGTTCAAAAAAACTGGACAAAAAAATAGGAAAGGTGAGGAGAACATGGGAGATGAGAACAGTAGTAAGGCAACGGAGGAGGGGACATCTGAAGAAGAGAGAGGATCCCACCACCATGGCAAGGTCAACAAATGAAGCCAGGCCGCATGAATCAAGGGAGGACAAGAAGGAAGAGATTCTGAGTCAATGGTTGAGACCAAAAGGAGACACAAGGATATTTCTAAAATAAATCAAAGATCCACCTCTGTACGCAAATCAAAAGGAGAGTCAGAGACTGATCATGAGAATCAAAAAAGGTGAAGAAGGAATCTTGGAGTTCATACCAAACTGGATCAGAGATTGAAGTATATTTTCAGGAGATCAGATGAGGATAATTCTTGAGGATGGGAAGATTTATGAGGATTTTATGAGATGAGGAGGTTTCTGAAGATTAAGAGATTGAGATAGGAAGGATAGGAAGTAACGGTTCAAGGAAGGTGGTCGTGGTTGTCAAGGAGATTTAGATTGTGGATGATCAATTGTATGTGAGGTGAGAAAAGCACCGAGAAGGGGAAGCCAGGGGCGGAACTGTCCATTGAAACGGACAGAAGGGATGGATGAGTCTGTGACACTCAGGTGAAGCCAATGGAGGCGCGCAGGCAGGCAGGGAAGCTCATGGGTATTCAACACAATTGGGGCTTCCAATTTTTTATTTCCCCAATATCCAACTTTTTCCAAAGCTTTGTTGAATGCAATATCAATTAAGTCCTTCAACAAAGCCATGTGGAAGCCAGGCGGGCTTGAGCTTACCACTTTCCCCAAAATACAAAAAAATGACAAGTCAATTTATCATTCAATCCAACTGTTTTTGCAACCCCAAATTGTACTCAAATTTGGGTTGAGAAAAGAAAATTATCCAAAGGGCAAGTATTGTGTATGGTTGGTGACAATATTTTTTTTAAAAGACTTTCTTTTTCCAATAGGAAGAATGTTTGTTTCAGCTCTTTTTGTGGTCCAATAGTCCCACAAGTTATTCAAATTCCCCATATTTTTGTTGATGGCACTCAAATGTGGTCCAGGGGTGCCCATGTACCCCTAATTACCCCCCATAATGGCCCATTTGGGGCTATTTTGCCGCAAATGGACCAAAAGTGTCAAGGAAGACACCCACAATCCCTGGGGGTTGCACAATTTTTAAACAAATTTGTTGGCAACTCTCTGTGATATGAACCTCTTTTTGAAACTCACGTGAGTTTTGAATGGTGTTTCACCCCCATTCACAAACTAGTGTTGGGGATTTACCACTGCTGTTATTTTATACACTAGCCCAATGAAACAAGTTCAATTTGTTTTGGGCTACTCCCATCATAAAATGTCTTTTTACTTCTTATGATGGAATCAGTTTAACACAGTGATAACTTGTTTTTTTTGTGTTTATACTTTAGGGCTAGTCCATTAAGGTGGATCATTCCTCTTTTTTGGGGGTTGATTGACTGAATTTATGAAATGATAATATGAAATTATATGAATTAAGTTTATTTTGTTTAATTTAATTTAGTTGAATTTCTTTTTGATTCAATTCAATTTATCTTTTAATATAAAATAAATTTGTTTATTTTATTGTATTTTGTCATATTTTATTCAAAAATTATATTGTATTATATTTTATTTCAAGGCTGTATTGTATGTGTATTTTTCCTTTTATTTTTATTTTTATTTTTATTTTTTCCATATTGTTATTTTTTTGGGAAAAATCTTATTATTTTTTTAGAATTTTTACTCATTTATTTTTATTTATTCATAAGGCCATCATTGTGCTTTCATTTCCCTGGAGTTTTGAATTTTTTTTAATTTTTTTTTTTCAATTTCTTTGATTTTTATTTTATTTTTTTTTTATTTTTTTGTTTAACTTTTTATTTATTTTTATTTTTTATTTGATTTGTTTCCTCACAACCCTGGGGTTGTGAACAATTTGTGAATGGAACACCACAACTCCAAAGGGTTGTGTGGCATGGCTCACAACCCATCTGAGTTGTGAATGGCTTCTCATGACTCTATGGGTTGTGGGAAGCCGTACATAACTCAGATGGGTTGTGAGAAATGCCACACAACCAATTTTTAGTAGTTTTGATCCTTTTAGGGTTGTGGATTTATCATTAACCAAATAAAAAAAGGAATATTTCATCCCCCAAACATAACAAAAATTAAAACATTCCCTCAGTAAATCTTCAATCAATACCAGATTTTTTTCAAGAAGTCTCAACATATGAGAAATTTGGTACTGCAACAAAGTCAAAAATTGTTTGACAGGAAAAATGAAGAGATGGACCAGCGAGTCTGAGTTGAGGGAGGCTCAAATAGTGGGACGAAGGAGATGAGGAGGAGACGGTACCTGAACGAGGTACAAAATAGAAGAGAAGCGACATGAATGAATGTGGAAAGAAGAGTAGAGCAGATTGAGGTGAATATTGTAACTAGATACACGCTCATAGACCTAATCAAATGATAAACAAGGTTGAGATTACATAAGTTAGGTCAACACCACAAATGAGAGTCGCAGCTACGTCTACATGATGTCCTCCAGGTATCCCATACTGAGTGGCTGGTTGCTGGGTTGAGTCCGAATTCCTTCACCCCCCCATGCTTGCTAATCCATCCTGAGAGGTAAGATGTTTGTGTTCTTCAGGAAGTTGGAGTGAACTTGAGGCGACAAAATATTGGTCATCCCATCCGCAAGATTGTTAGCTGTAGGGACATAGACCAGGGAGAAGTCCTTATTGGCGATGTGGTGCCTAATTCAGTGCAGTCAAACGTCGATGTGCCGGGTTTGGTGCTGATAGACGGGGTTTTCTAGAAGAGCTATGGCCCCCTGATTGTCGCAGAATAGGGTAGATGGAAGAAGAGGGCAATTGAAAACGGTGGAAAGTAGAGAGAGAAGTTGAGAGGCCCACAGAAGGTCTTGACCGGATTCGGAGCATGCCCGATGTTCAGCTTCTGTAGCAGAGAGAGCAATCACGGATTGTTTTGAGCAATGCCAAATGACGGGGCCATTGAGGAAGATAGACCTGCCCGTGAAGGAGCGACGGTCGCTGCTAGATGCATGGTCAGCATTGCAGTACGCTTTGAGGCTAAAAGCGGTAGAGGGATTTCCGCCAAGGGTGATTCCCAGATTTTTAGTGCGATTGAGGTATCGAAGTAAGTGCAGGAATTGGCGTTGATGGGTAATTGAGGGATTTTTAAGGAAATGGGAGAGATAACTCCAGGAGAAAGCGAGATCCGGCCTTGTGCACTGCACAAGATAGTTCAGGAGACCAATACCTCGACGGTAGTTGAAGGAGGAGTCGATGGGGGCGTCGGCCACTGGGACTTTGGAAGGTTGTTGAGGGAGAGGAGTAGAAGCTGGTTTGCAGTTTGTCATTCCAAACTCGGAAAGCAAGTTCTCAATGTATTTGTCTTGATGCAGTTGAATTGTTTGGTTCTTGCGATCTCTAGTTACTCTCATCCCCAGAACCCATTTACACTTGCCAAGATCTTCCATTTCAAATTTAGATTTCATGTTTTTCTTGAAGTCCAGAACATCCTCCTTTCTTCCACCAATAATGAGATTGTCTACATGGACGTAAATGAGACAAAGTTTATTGGGATCAGAGTGGATGAAAAGACAGGGGTCCACTTCAGAGGACTTGAAATTGAGTGAGGAGAAGAAGGAAGTCAGAGCGGTGTACCAACACCAAGGGCTTTGTTTTAATCCGTAAAGGGATTTCTTTAGTCAAATTCCAAATCCCGGTGGCACTTGGATGTCAAGTTCTTTGGGGTTTTTGATGAAGATTTCTTCCTCTGGTTCACCATTGAGGAAAGCACATCGGAAGTCCATTTGGTGAAGCTCGAGATCATGAGAGGCCACAAGACTGAGAAGAATGCGAAGTGAAGAAAGGCAACCAGTGGGAGCAAAGGTTTCATCGTAGTCTATTCCCTCCACTTGTTGGAACCCTCTGGCGCAGAGACGAGCTTTCCTTTTTGAGAAGCACCCATCAGCATCAAACTTAGTTCTAAGAACCCAATTAGTATCAAGTTCTTTGACATTGGCTGGTTTAGGGACCACTTCCCAAACCTGGTGTCTAACGCAGTTATCTTTTTCGGTTCCAATTGCTGCTTTCAATTGGGGCCAATCTGGAGATCTTTTGGCTTCGGCAATGGTCTTAGGGTCGACATGGGAGGAAGGCTCAGTGAGAATGACATTCGCGTGATGACGTCGTCTAGTTGGCAGGATTCGATCGATCGAGATATCAGAGCCAACCTCTTTGGGAGGTTTCTTGTACCAGGAAACGTACTTGTGATGTTTGGTTGGAGCGGGTGGCGGAGAAGTGGATTGATTGGAAGGAATGTTGTTGGTCGATTGATTGGAAGGATTGGGGATAATGGAATCAGTAGAAGGAGAAGGAGGGGATGAATGGGTGAATTCAGGGTCAAGAGGCACGGCAGTGGAGGAGTCGAAAGTCGGAGTCGGAGGGGTAGTCACATCAATAGGAATGATGAGGTGATCAGGTTGAGAGGTGCGATTGGGAATGCTCTTGAAAGGGAATTCGTTGTGGACTAATTTTACGTGATGGGACCAATGAATCTTGTCAGAGGAAGGGACCCAGATCTTGAATGACACATGATGAGGATTGAAGCCAATCAAGATACCTTCCTCTCCAGATGGGGAAAATTTGGAGTTTCTCCATTTCTTTTCAAGAAGCATAATCGCTTTACACCCGAAAGGCGCTAGATGTTTGAGGGAAGGGGAAGTACCGGTCCACCTCTCATAGGGAGTGATGAGACCTAGAGATGAGTGAGGAGTCCGATTTTCCAAGAATACGGAAGTGGTTACGGCGTCGCCCCAAAGGTTCAAGGGAACTCCACTAGTGAGGAGTAGAGTTCGGGTCTTTTCTATGGTAGTGCGATTTCCACGTTCTGAGAAAGGATTTTGTTGGGGTGTGTAAGGAGAGGTGGTGAGGTGCCTGATGCCCTTATTGTTTAATTCCTTTTACAGCCTTTGGGTCTTCGAATAATAACCTTGTTGGACAGAGGAGCATGGAGAAAAGCGCTTTTCACGTCGAATTGCATAATAGGATGATTGTGAAAAAGACCAAACAGTAAGGCTATTCGTAAGGATGCAGCCTTTCCAGTTGGTGAGAAAGTGTCTTGATAGTCCAGTCCGTAAATTTGATCAAAACCTTGGAGGCAGAGTCGGCTTTTGTAGATAAGAGGGTCTCCATGGCAGTTGTCTTTGAGGCGATACACCCAGGTTGTATTCAGAGGATTTTTGGGAGCTGGACCAGTATAATCTTCCCAGAAGTCAAGTGTTTCGATCCCATTGAGTTTGTTGTCCATGGATGTTTCCCACTTGAGAGCGTTGGCAACCTTTTGGCTTGTTCAAAGGATTTAGGTACGTAGTAGTGATGATATCCATACCGTTGAGGAGGATTCAACGCTGATCAATCTCGAAGAGAATAACCAGGAATGAGTTGATGCGTCAAGTCTTCAGACATGTCTGATTCAGAGTCAGAGGAGCGAGTATTAAGTGTTTCGGTTGAAGAAGAGGACGGAGAGGTACTCGGAGAAAGAGTATTAGAGGAAAGAGAATCTTCAGATATTGGATCCAGATTGTTGACGTTGACAGAAGGATTTGAAGTAAGGATTGGTAAATCATCATCGATTTTTATTTGCAAGGATTCATTGGAGGGTTTCGAGATTACTGCATTCTCTGATTGTGAGTCGATTTTTAGTATATTGACGTGCTTTGTGGAAATAATGGAACTGTCAGGTTTCATTATTTGATAAGATAAAAAATTGGGGTTGTATCCCACCAGGGTACCCGGTAGTCCTCAATCTTTGAATTTTTCTCCACGATTAATTCTATTGTCAAGGTATACTACCTTGGATCCTATGGGATGGAAGAAGCTGACAGGAAGAGTTTTGCCGATGAAGAGATGATAGGGAGAGAGAGCGTTAGGAGCCTTAGGAATGTGATTCAAGGCAAGACATGCTGACTTGGCAACTTCAGCCCATAAATTTAGTGGTAGCTTAGAGCTTCGGAGGGTCGCTCTGATGGATTCGGTAAGAGTACGGTTTGCCCTCTCGACTTTTCTGTTGTGTTCGTGGTGATACGGTTCTGAAATCAAGTGTTGGATTGCCTTAGTTTTAAGGAAGTCTTTGAGATCGGAAGAAGTGAATTCACCGCCTCCATCAGTGCAGATAGTAGCAGGGAAGCAGTTTCGTTTTTGTTTTTCATGATTTAGGATTATTTTGAGCTATTGACAGGCGTTGGATTTGTTTTGGAGAGGTATTGCGGAAATATAACCAGAGAAGTTGTCGATAATAGTCATAATATAGTTCATATTGTTTCTAGAGGATGGATTGATTGGACCAATCAAATCAATATGGAGTTGTTCAAAAGGTTTGGAAGCGGAAGTAGACGTTCTGTTGAAGGGAGATTTGGAAATCTTTGAAAATACGCAATCTTCGCATTGATAGTTAGAAATAGTCTTGGTTGAAAGAGTGGGAAAAAGATTTTTGAGGCGGTGAGGACTCGCATGTCCAAACGATTGGTGAAGGTGATCGATGTTGTTGGGATTCGCATTTTTCAGAGTGAGGTGACAGAATTGGAGATTGTTACCAATGCAAGAGGGGGAGTTAAGAATGAACAGATTCTCTCGGATGTATCCAGAGAAAGCCCGTTTCAAGTTAGTGGAAAGATGAAACTGGTTTTGAGCAGAGGTAAGAAAGCAATTTTTCGTCATAATCAACTCTCCGGAACTGATGAGATTGAACACTAAATCTGGGACGAAGAGGCAATTTGAAAGAGTAACCACCGAATTCTTCCAAGATAGTTTGACGGTTCCTTTTCCTTTGATTGGGAGTTTCGCGCCTTCCTTTCCAGTGCTGATGAATTCTTCACCGGGATTATTCTCAAGCTGACAGAAGAAATTGGGGGAGTTGAACATGTGAAAAGAAGCGCCTGAGTCCAGGATTATACGATTTTGAGGATTGACGTCCTTAATCCAAGTGGAAAGAAGCGCCATGTAATGAGCTACTTCTTTGGTTTTTGAGTTTGTGTTAAGTGAGGCTCTCCAGCGGGCTTGCGATTCCTTCCACCATTCGGGAGCTAGATGTTCATGAAGATGCCAGCACTTTTCCGCTGGGTGATCAGGTGACGCTGGATTTTGGAATCCTTTCCTACATATTTGCTCGGCGGGAACAGGCTTCTTTGGAATACGTGACGAGACAAGAGCTGTGTCATTAAATTTTGTTTCCTTGGATTTGACTCTTGATTCGTTGTCGATTTGAGTGAGGTGATTTAAGACAAGATCCATTGTAACCGCTTTATCTGAGTGCATGATTTGTTGGCGAAGAGAATGAAGAGGAGGAGGAAATTTAAAGAGAATGAGGTAGGATAGAATATCATCAGGGAGATCAATTCCAACATCTATCATTTTCTTGACAGATATCTTGGTTTTGGTAATGAAGAGATTGATGGAATCAGGTTTGAATTGATGATAAAGGAACTTGTTCAATACTCAAGCTTGATTGGCCGTTTGAGAAGAAGCAAATTGTTCTTTGATGGTTTGCCAGAGGAGTCGGGCCAAGGAGATGTTTGATGGAGTGACAACATTATTATGAGTAATAGAATCGATTTGAGAGAGGAGAATTACTCTAGTTTCCATATCTTCGATCAAGCTGAGGGTCTTAGAATCATCTTCAAGAGCTTCCTTGATACCCTTGAGTTCGAGTAGCATGATCATCTTGTCCTTCCAGATAGGGTAGTTTTCTTCAGATAACATAGGCACGGCTTTGAGCGCAGCTTTGGGAATAATCTGTCAAAAGCCATTGTTGCTGGATCCCTCCATTGAGTAGGTTAGATTCGTCGGGTTGACTTCGGCTTTTAACCGTGTTGATTGGCTGACAAATTGTTTTGATTGATATTGAACAAAGAGGGCTAGGCAAGCAGAATCATCAGTAAAAAAAATGGTGAAAGAAACATAAGAAGTTAAAGAAGAAAAAGATAAAGAAACAAAAATGAGGCAAAAGACGGCTGAGATGAGCGGTGGCGAAGCAAGCTGGATCAGGCACAATGAAGATATTTGAGGAACACGGTAAGAGGAACTTCAAAGAAAAGAATATCAATAATCAGGTCAACAGGAATTGAGGATTTGGAGACAGATGACAATCTTACCAGTCAGATTATGATAGCGATGGAGTTGAAGAGTATAAGATTCGAATTGAGGAGAAGGAGTATAACATAAGACAAGAAAAGATAAAAGAAGAAGAAGAAAAAGGAAGAAGAAGAAAAGATAAAAGACTAGATAGGATTCGTTCAGATGATGAGAAGACGTTCGGAAGCTGACAGGTGAGTGGCGTGAGTTGAAGGTTGTTGTAGTTCGGAGTTTTGTGGAGAATTGAGGTTCATTTCAATTGTACCTAGAACCAGTGCCGAACCAGAGCCGGGAACCAAAAACTGAGTCGTGTGAGAGGAGAGTGGATTTGTGACAGTGCTGTAGCCCGCGCCATTGTGAATGTGACAGTTAGGAAAGGCATAGCGGCAGGAGAGGAGTAGAAAATTATTTAACAGAAGTTACATGAAAATGTTAGTGCTTTTATGCATGCTTCCAAACAGGAGGATTTTGGTGTAACTTGGATAAAAGCATGGAAGTTGCACAAGAATGCTAATGTTGATGCTTGATGTTAAAATATACTTTCATTTATTCCTCCTTTCCTTTTACTTCATTTGAGCTTGAGCTATTTTTTTCATTTACATGGTTAAAAGCCTATGCTCAACCTGAGCCAACCACATTTCATTCAATTGGTTTTCCTTCAATATTCTCATCCTGAGATGTGACTCTTTTGGAAAAGGGGTGAGATGGGGATGAGCCATGCCATAAACATCAGGAAAATAATCAAAGTTGGACCAGACCAAATACAACAATAACTTTTTTATCTGGATCATCCTCATCTCAAGAGTCCAAATTTTTAACATTACTGGTACAAATGGGAAAGGCTCTCAATCTAATGTTTGGAAGTTGTTTGAAAGGCCTCAATCAGAATTTGATCTTTCTGAGTATCAATGCTGCAGTCACCACATTTGATAGAACAATCTAGCAACAGCAATAGAACAATCTAGCAGCAGCCTTCACCTTCTTCACCACTGACTTGACCTCAAGCTGACTCATACTCATTCTAAGCTTCCCCCAACAGGTGGATGAGTTTGGACTGGTTGACTGCATTGGATGAGCATGCAAGAAATAAAAAAAGGGATGAAACAAGAGGAAAAGACAAACAGTTTCATACACCGGTTGTACAAGCCTTGATCAATGGTTCTTTGGATCCAAGGAAAAATACCCAACCTGGCTGTGCTCTATCATCATTACAATGATGCATCTTTGAAACAACCAACCTTCATGAGATCACCCTGGAAGAACTTGATCAATAACAAAATGCTATCGCTAGTGTTGTTCATCACACCATCAAAGTTTTAGAGTCTCACTCCCTTGTCCTAACACCCACACCCCAACATTGCAACGGACCTTTGATCTCTGAATCAACCGTTCCAAGCCAAAAAAATTTTTCAAACTTTGATCTACTCATTCTTATATTTTCTAATTGCCCCAAGGCCTCAAACCTTGTTTCACTTATGGCATCAATCCTACCAATGATGATGATCATCATCCCAGTCTAGAACTTCATCACCAAAATCTAGGACAAATCAACCCCCACCTTGCTCACATGTATGTTCAGAGGGCGTATGCGGGACCAATTGTGTCAGGCCAATACCCATCTTTAGAGATCCTCAATTTGATGCTTGGGTTCTGGGATGTGATTTCTGATGGTCATCAGGCTCCGGTGGGGCGGGTGGCAAACTGTTTTGTTTGGTGTTCAGCCTTGTGACTGATCCCACTCGTTATTCATCTAATTGGGAGACAATTGAGTTGACCATTGTAATTGTTAGGTGGAAGTGGTGGTGTCTTCAGGGAGGATAGAGAGGGTCTCATTGAAGTTTGACTAGGCGGTCTTGATTTGAGAGGTGGATCCAATTCAGAATCAGGAGGGACCGCCTTAAAACATGTTTTGAAGATTACTGCAGGGGCTGTACTCCTCTGGGTCAACATAACCCTTTGAAGAAATTTATCAACAACCATCAAGAGAAATGAAAACAACAGCACGATCTAATTTTCCAACTCATCCTGATCACCAGTAACCTTGAAATCTTGCTATGAATTAGTCCTGGGAGCATTGGTCTGTAGTTTGCCTGCTGCGTTCACACTCTACCTACACTTTATTTTCTACATCAATCATCTATCAATTTTTCACATCCATTTCAGAACTCATCTCCGAAAATCAACCAAATAAATCAAGTTTACTCTACACAATCAAATCCAGCCTTGAACACATCCAATGTGTTAAAATGCGGATGCACTCAGGAAATGTGCATAGGAGTGTGTAATCCAAATGGGATGCAAAAATGGGCCTCCACGGCCCGTTGGACATCACGTGGGCCACGTGGGCCTATGTGGGTGTTATTGGTTTTGAGCATTTGGGCGCCAAAACACGTTTTTATGGTATTTTGGGACACAGGCCCTCACAGGCCCGCCAGGGTGGATGGGCCACCCAAGCCAGATGGGCTTATTTGGGCATAAAAGGGCCAAAGCTTTATTATGGACATACTTGGCCAGACGGGCTGGCCCGCCAAAGTATGTAATTCTCACGATTCGGGCTTCAGGCGGCCCATTGGGGCCGCCACCCCTGTCGCGGCCTGCTAGCGGCCGCCGCCCATGTTGCGGCCTGCTTGGGGCTGCTGCCCGCGTTGCGGCCTGTTCGGGGCCGCCTGTGTTCCTTGGTGTGGCCCACGCGGGGCCCGATGGACTGCCGCGGGGCTGTTTCACTGCTGAGGGATCCAGCGTGGGCCCGGCACCCAGCGCCATGAAGCCAGGGCTTGCGGCCCCGGCTTGCTCCCCCTCCCCTCCCTCACCGTTGCAAGGGGGATGGGGGCAAGCTGGCTGGGTTGAACCAGCCAGCGACCGACCGCGACAGCGCGGTCAGTCAGGGCAGGGCAGAACTGACCACCCCCTTGCCTAAGGAGGTGGAGGCCCCCGCCGCAAGAGTAGAAACCAGCAGGTGGGGGGGATTTCATCACCACTCCACAATTGAATGTATGGGGCAACAGTAAAGGGGCGCTCTCCCCCCCCCTTTACCAAGGGGGAGGAGTGATGGGCCTGGGGGGACCTGATCACCTCCCAGGCCAACTTTCTTGACAACGCCCTGGGGGTATCGACCCCCAGGGCCCCCCGGTGAGGGGATTTGACCGCCCCCACCAGGGATTTGAGAGAAAGAGGGGGGGGGACAGCACGTCCCCCCCCATGTGAGTCTGAGACCGGACCCAGGTGTGCCCTGGGTCCCACCTGGCCAATTTGAGGGGCCAGGGGCTGGCTGCATGAGGCAACCAGCCCTTAAACAAGTCAATGAGGTCATCATGGCTGGTTTTAAAGGAAAAACAGCCAGGGGGATTGAACAGTTAAGGGGCTGGTTCAGCCCCATTGAGGTGGAAACACCAGAAATAACCGGAATAGGCTGGTTGTAAGGGTACAGAGACTGATGCAATGTGGGCTGATGTAGTCCAAACCACGTAACAAGGCCATTAGCGCCTTTAGAGCTCTTTAAGGGCGGAAAATTTGCCTTTTGGCTTTTTGTATCATGGGCTTACAAGGGGCAAATCTTTTGTACTTAAGGAGCTCTTCTCCCTGCCGTTTTCCATCCATTCAGTCATCATTCCAATCAAATTCATCCAAGATATTGCCCCATTGTGAGATCCCCATTAGCCAATATTGACACACAGTGTCCAGCATTTCTTTTGATTTAAATACTGCTCATTTCCCTAAGCTAATTGTTGGCCATAATTCTAACACATTATCAGTACCATCATCATCATTATTTCCAAGCAAGATGGACCCTTATACCTTATTTTGGACAACCTCAAGGACCTCAAGTTTTCCAAGAAGATGTCTTATATCTCAGAGTCCAGCTCCACCAAGATAGTTTTGAATAGTCAAAACTATAATGCTTGGGCTGTCCTTATGTACAGTGAGTTGGATAACATCTGTTGTGGGGATATTATGAAAGTAGATGATACTTTGATCAGTTCAGAGGTGGAGAAGAAGGCCTATCATCTTATTCTTAGACACTTGGATGAGCATCATGTAACATGGGTTGCTGATACTCTGTTGGAGGAACAGAAGAGGAAGGGGAGTGTTTTATGGAAAATGCTCAAGTCAAAGTATGCTGGTGACTCTTTTTATCAAAAGGGGATTGCTTTCAATAGATTGTTTAAGTTGAAATTTGGCAAATGTACTCAATTTGTGGAGGAAGCTAGATCTAGTATTGCTAAGTTCAAGTCATTTGGGCTGAACATTGATCCTTAGTGTTTTTCACTCTTAATTCTTCAAAAGCTGCAAAAAGAATATGAGTCCTTTTTCAGGATCATATCTCATTTGGATCCCCTTCCAGGAGACAAGGATGTGCTTAGAAGGATTGAAAAGGATGATCTTCAATTCAAGATGAAGGAGAGCACAGGAACTGCTCTGGTGGGCAAGACAGAAAAATCTGGCAAGATGGCAAAGGCCAAAAAGGATTTATCAAAGGTCTTGTTTTATAATTTTCAGAAGAAGGGCACTATGCAAAGGATTGCAAGGAGGCCAAGAAGAGGAATAAATCCAAGGAAAGTGAAAAGGAAGACAAAGAGGTCAAACTTATAATGGAAAATGTTGGTATGGTGGCAGTGGATGTTCCAATGAAACAAGCTGTTGTGGAACAAGTCCCCAACAAGAAGGCTAAAATCAAAGAGGATCAAGAGATGGACTTGATTTATTATGAAGTGTGTAAACTTAAACTTGAAAATGAGAGCTTATCAGTGGCTGATAATTCTTCATTCCTTACAGGAGGATTTTTGAAGGAGGATGTTCTTGTTTTGATTGATTCTGGTTGTACAGACCACATTTTTTTGAGCCAAATTTGTTTTCAAATATTAGAGATTTTGATGGTGTTGTAAATATTGGCCAAAAAGGAAGAACAATCCAGATTAAGGGGGTTGGAAAAGTTATTCTTGCAAATCACATGGGTTTCAAAATAATTTCTGAGAAAGTTTTCTATGTACCAGATTTTCCTTATAACCTTGTGTCTCTTGGAGTGCTCTGGAAAAAGGGTTTCCAGATTTGTTATCTTAAAGAAGATAAGTTTGTTAATGATTTGAATGGGAGAACTATCCTTATTGGAAAAGTTCGGAATAAGTTGCTTTTTGCTGACTTGTTCAAGATTTCAGCTCTGAGAACTGTTGCTCACAATAGATGTGGCCATAAGGTAAAGGACAGCAACTGTGAGAGTTGTACCTTAGGGGCCAAGACCAGGAATTTTTTCTCAAAGAGTAGAGACCAAAAAGAAGTTCCTAGAGAGGAATTCTCCATTGATTCGGCAGGGCCATTTTCACCAGTGTCTCTTGGAGGGGCAAGATACTTCATCAATTTGGTTGATACAGCAACTAATTTTGTTTGGGTAAAACCAATAAGATCAAAGGATCAAACCACAGAGGAGGTTTCAGTAATCTTCAAAGTCTGGAAACGGAATTTTTTGATGAGGGAGATCAAGAGGGTTATTACTGATGGAGGGGGTGATTTTGTGAGTAAACTTTTGAGAAACTATTGAATGATTATGGTATAACTCATATAGTTACTACTGCTAGTACTCCACCAAACAATGGAATAGTTGAGAAGATGAATAGGAATTTATTGGACAAAGTCAGAACTATTATGGCTCAATCTGGTCTACCAAAGTTTTTATGGGCTGAGTTGGTGTGCACAGTATGTCTGTTTCCCAATATTGTAAGTGTTAATTGGAAGTGTCCTCATTATCAGTTTTGGAATTTGTACCCCAAAACATCACACCTAATAAAAATTGGTTGCTTAGTGTATTATAGTGTCCACCATAATGAAATGGTTGGAAAGTTAGATCCTGGAGCCAGAACAGGGGCACATATGGGCTATGACTTAATAAGTAAGTCATACAGGATTCATTGTCCAGGGAAAAGAAAGGTTATCCGTAGTAGGGATGTAAAATTTGAAGAAAGTACCTTTCCACTCAAAAGGGGTAAACCTATTGCTGTTCAGGAATCACAGCAGGAAATAGCATTTGATCCTATTTCCCCAGAAGAGGCTGGAGGGAATATCATTGGTGATGATATTGAGGTGGCAGACGTGCCACAGGAGGGTTCAGTACCCACTACAGGGGAGTCTGTGAAATTAGAACCTGATGAGCATCCACCTCCAGTTACAAGGAGTGGCAGAATGAGAGTGCCTGTTGATAGGTATGGGGAATGGAAGTCCCATTATGCTTCTGCGGAAAATGAGGAAGATACACTTCAGGAACAGTGTATGCTTAATGAGATTCTACAGTTGAGTTCAGAAATATGTAATAGAGTTAACCCAAATAGCTTTGGCCAAGCTATGAATTCTGATGAGAGAGCCAATTGCAAGACAGCTATTTTTGAGGAATTTTATTCTCTAGAGAATAATAGTGTGTTTGAGGTGGTTAAGCGGGATTCAGTTCCAAAAGGAAAGACAATTTTTGGGTCTATATTAGTGTTAACAAAGAAGTTTGATGCTAATGGAGTTTTGAAGAGGTTCAAGGCTAGATGCGTTGCACAGGGCTTTAAACAGAGAGAGGGTATTGATGTGCAGTCAGTCAGGGCAGGGGGGACCTGACCACCCCCTTGCCCAAGGAGGTGGGGGCGCCGACCCCCAGTGTAGCAATCGGCAGGTGGGGTGGAATTCATCACCCCTCCACCATTGATTGTTTGAAGCAACCAATTAGGGGCGCTCTCCCCCCCCCCTTTACCAAGGGGGAGGAGTGATGGGCCTGGGAGGACCTGATCCCCTCCCAGGCAAACCTTCTTGACAATGCCCTGGGGCTATCAACCCCCAGGGCCCCTGGGGAGGGGATTTGACCGCCCCCACCAGGGATTTGAGAGAAAGAGGGGGGGGACAGCATGTCCGCTGGTCACACCCCCCCATGTGAGTCTGAGACCGGACCCAGGTGTGCCCTGGGTCCCACCTGGCCCATTTGAGGGGCCAGGGGCTGGCTGCAAGAGGCAAACAGCCTGTAAACAAGGTAATGAGGTCATCATGGCTGGTTGTAACGGACAACCAGCCAAGGGGATTGAACAGCAAGGGGCTGGTTCAGCCCCGTAACGGTGGAAACACTGGAACGGGCCCAAATAGGCTGGTTGTAAGGGTTCAGGAACTGACACCATGGGACCTGATGTAGGCCCAATCAAGTAAAAAGGCTAGTAGAGCCTGTAGAGCTCTTTTGTGGCGGAAAATTTGCCTTTTGGCTTTTTGTATTATGGGCTCACAAGGGGCCAATCTTTTGTAATGAAGGAGCTCTTCTCCCTGCCGTTTTCCATCCATTCAGTCATCATTCCAATTGAATTCATCCAAGATATTGCCCCATTGTGAGAGCCCAATTAGCCAATATTGACACCCAGTTTGCAGAATTTCTTTTGCTTTAAATACTGCTCATTTGCCTCAGCTAATTGCTGGCCATAATTCCAACACATTATCAGTACCATCATCATCATTATTTCCAAGCAAGATAGAACCTTATACCTTACTTTGGACAACCTCAAGGACCTCAATTTTTCCAAGAAGATGACTTATATTCCAGAGTCCAGCTCCACCAAGATGGTTTTGAATAGTCAGAACTATAATGCTTGGGCTTTCCTTATGGACAGTGAGTTGGATAACATCTGTTGTGGGGATTTTATGAAAGGAGATGATACTTTGATCAGTTCAGAGTTGGAGAAGAAGGCCTATCATCTTATTCTTAGACACTTGGATGAGCATCATGTAACATGGGTTTCTGATAATCTGTTGGAGGAACAGAAGAGGAAGGGGAGTGTTTTATGGAAAATGCTCAAGTCAAAGTATGCTTGTTCATCAAAAGGGGATTGCTTTCAAGAGATTTTTAAAGTTGAAATTTGGCAACTGTAAACAATTTGTGGGGGAAGCTAGATCTAGTATTACTAAGTTCAAGTCATCTGGGCTGAACATGGATCCTGAGTGTTTGTCACTCTTAATTCTTCAAAAGCTGCCAAAAGAATATGAGTGCTTGGTCAGGATCATATCTTAGTTGGATCCCCTTCCAGGAGGAGAGGATGGGTTTAGAAGGATTGAAAAGGATGATCTTCAATTCAAGATCAAAGACAGCACAGGAACTTCTCTGGTGGGCAAGACAAGAAAATCTGGGAAGAAGGCAAAGGCCAAAAAGGATTTATCAAATGTCTTGTGTTATAATTGTCAGAAGAAGGGGCACTATGCAAAGGATTTCAAGGAGGCCAAGAAGAGGAACAAATCTGAGGAAAGTGAAGACAAAGAGGTCAACCTTGCCATGGAAAATGTTGCTATGGTGGCATTGGATGTTTCAATGGAGCAAGCTGTTGTGGAACAAGTCCCCAACAAGAAGGCTAAAATCAAAGAGGATCAAGAGATGGATTTGATTGATTATGAAGTATGTAATCTTAAACTTTAAAATGAGAGATTATCAGTGGCTGATAATTCTTCATTCCTTACAGGAGGATTGTTGAAGGAGTATGTTCTTGTTTTGATTGATTCTGGTTGTCCAGACCACATGTTTTTTTGAGCCAATTTTTTTTTTCAAATATTAGAGATTTTGATGGTGTTGTAAATATTGAACAAAAAGGAAGAACAATCCAGATTAAGGGGATTGGAAAAGTTATTCTTGAAAATCACATGGGTTTCAAAATAATTTTTGAGAAAGTGTTCTATGTACCTGATTTGACTTATACTCTTGTGTCTCTTGGAGTGCTCTGGAAAAAGGGTTTCCAGATTTTTATCTTAAAGAAGATAAGTTTTTTCTTGATTTGAATGGCAGAATTATCCTGAGTGGACAAGTTTGGAATAAGTTCCTCCGGGCTGACTTGTTCAAGATTTAGGCTCTGAGCACTGTTGCTCACAATAGAAGTGGCCATAAGGTAAAGGACAACAACTGTGAGAGTTGTACCTTAGGGCCAAGACCAGGAATGTGTTTTCAAAGAGTAGATACCACACACAAGTTCCTAGAGAGGAATTCTACATTGATTTGGCAGGGCCATTTTCACCAGTGTCTCTTGGAGGAGCAAGATACTTCATCAATTTGGTTGATACAGCAACTAATTTTGTTTTGGTAAAATCAATAAGATCAAAGGATCAAACCACAGAGGAGGTTTCAGTAATCTTCAAAGTCTGGAAACAGAATTTTTTGATGAGGGAGATCAAGAGGTTTATTACTGATGGAGGGGGTGAGTTTGTGAGTAAAGATTTTGAGAAACTATTGAATGATTATGGTATCACTCATATAGTTACTACTGCTAGTACTCCACAAAAAATGGAATAGTTGAGAGGCTGAATAGGACTTTATTGGACAAAGTCAGAACTATTATGGCTCAATCTTGTCTGAAAAAGTTTTTATGGGCTGAGTTTGTGTGCACAGTGTGTCTGTTGCACAATATTGTAAGTGTTAATGGGAAGTTTCCTCATTATCAGTTTTGGAAGTTTTACCCCAAAACATCACACCTAAGAACAATTGGTTGCTTGGTGTATTATAGTGTCCACCATAATGAGATTGTTGGAAAGTTAGATCCTAGAGCCAGAAAAGGGGCATTTGTGGGCTATGACTTAATAAGTAAGTCAAACAGGATTTTTTGTCCAGGGACAAGAAAGGTTATCCATAGTAGGGATGTAAAATTTAAAGAAAGTACCTTTCCATTCAAAAGGGGTGAATGTAGTGCTGTTCAGGAATCACAGCAGGAAATAGCATTGGAGCTTATTTCCCCAGCCAGGCTGGAGAGAATATCATTAGTGATGATATTGAGGTGGCAGAGGTGCCACAGGAGGGTTCAGTACCCACTTCAGGGGAGTCTGTGGAATCAGAACCTGATGAGCCTCCACCTCCAGTTACAATAAGTGGCAGGATGAGAGTGCCTGTTGATAGGTATAGGGAATGGAATTCCCATTATGCTTCTGCGGAAAATGAGGAAGATACACTTCAGAAACAGTGTATGCTTAATGAGATTATACAGTTGAGTTCAGAAATATGTAATAGAGTTAACCCAAATAGCTTTGGGGAAGCTCTAAATTCTGATGAGAGAGCCAATTGGAAGACAGCTATTTTTGAGGAATTTGATTCTCTAGAGAATAATAGTGTCTTTGAAGTGGTTAAGTGGGATTCAGTTCCAAAAGGAAAGACCATTTGTGGGTCTAGATTAGTGTTAACAAAGAAGTTTGATACTAATGGGGTTTTGAAGAGGTTCAAGGCTAGATGCGTTGCACAGGGCTTCAAACAGAGAGAGGGTATTGATTACCAGGAGACTTTCTTGCCAACTGGAAGGCTGTCCACCTGCAGGTAAATCATTGCTTTCGAAGTGGAGTTTGGTGAAGAAATCAGACAGGCTGATTTTGTGACTGCATACTTGAATGCAAAACTTGGAGAGGAAGAGACTGTTTGTATGTCAATTCATGATGGTTTCAAGGAATGGCTGGTCGAGACCAAGCCAGAAACTATGAAGAAAATCTGTGTGAGAAGTTTCCTCTCAGCAGATAAAGGGGAGTATGTCCTCAAGCTGTGTTGATCCCTGTATGGATTGAAGCAAGCAGCTAGGTCATGGTATAATACTATGAGCATGAAACTGATAGAGATTGGTTTCAAAACAAGTTTGGCTGAACCTTTTCTCTTTGTGAGAAAGGATGAAATTTTGTTTGTATGGGTTGATGAAATTATCATTATTGGGAATGGTAAGGAGAGAGTCATGGAGACACTCAAAAAGGAGTTCAAGATGAAAGATCTTGGTCTGGCACATCTGGTGCTGGGAATGAAATTTAGTAAGAGAAAGAATGGGATCAGGTTGGATCAGAACAATAATGTGTCAGCTCTACTTAAGCAGTGGGGCTTAGAAGATGCCAAGGAGTTTGCTACTCCAATGCAGTCTAACATTCCGTTAGAAAAGTCTACAGATGAAGAGCATCTAGAGTTTTTTCAATTTGGGAATGATTATAGATAAGCTTTTGGATCTCTGAACTATTTGGGGCAGTGTACAAGGCCAGATATTACTTATGCAATTGGGATTTTTTCACAACACTTGGAGAAACCATGCATGAGGCATTGGTCAGCGTTTAAGAGAGTTATGAGGTATCTTAAAGTAACAAGCAGTCTGGGACTGCAGTTTTCAAAGTCATCAAACTTTGACTTGGTTGGTTATTCTGATGCAATTTGGGCATATGTTAACACTAGGGAATCAACAAGTGGTTTTGTATTCTTCTTAGGAAAGAATCTAGTGTCTTGGATGTCTAAAAAGGTGTCAGCAATATCTATTTTGTCAACAGAAGCAGAGTACAGAGCGTGCTTGTCAGCTTCAAAGGAAGCAAAATGGTTGAGAAAGGTCTTAGAGGATACTCATAAACCACAAGGGTTTGCATTGTTGTATTCTGATAACCACAGTTCCATTGCGTTGGCAAAAAATCAAGTGTTCCATTCTAGAACAAAACATATTGATGTTCATTATAACTATATACAGGATGCAGTTAACTGCAAAGGGATAGTGTTAGGGTACATGACTGCTGGGGCAATGATTGCGGATATATTAACTAAGGTGTTAGATAGGAACAAACATGAAGGTTATGTGTCTAGTATGCGTATGGCATCCCTTTCAGATTAAGGGGGTGTGTTAAAATGCGGATGCACTCAGGTAATGTTCATAGGAGTTTGTAATGCAAATGTGATGCAAAAATTGGCCTCCACAGCCCATTGGACATCACGTGGGCCAGGTAGGCCTATGTGGGTGTTATTGGTTTTGCGCATTTGGGTGCGAAAACAAGTTTCTATGGTCTTTTGGGACACGGGCCCTCACCGGCCCGCCAGGGTGGATGGGCCACCCAAGCCAGATGGGCTTATTTGGGCAATAAAGGGCCCAAGCTTCATTATGGACATACTTGGCCAGACAGGCTGGCCCGCCAAAGTATTTTTTTCTCACGATTTGGGCTTGGGGTGCCCATTGGGGCCGCCGCCCCTGTTGCAGCCTGCTAGGGGCCGCCGCACGTGTAACGTCCCGCTTGGGGCTGCTGCCCGCGTCGCGGCCCTTTTGGGGCCGCCTTTGTTCCTCGGTGCGGCACACGCGGGGCCCAACGGCCCACCGCGGGGCTGTCACAAGGCCGAGGGATCCCGCGCGGTGGGATGCTGCATGGGCTTGGCTGGTCGCGGCCCCGGCTTGCTTCCCCTCCCCTTGCTTGCCGTCGCAAGGGAGATGGGGGCAAGCTGGCTGGGTTGAACCAGCCAGCAACCAACCGCAACAGCGCGGTTGGTCAGCGCAGGGGGGACCTGACCAACCTCTTGCCCAAGGAGGTGGTGGCGCCGGCCGCAAGAGTAGCAACCGGCAGGTGGGGGGCATTTCATCACCCCTCCACCATTGAATGTGTGGGGCAACCGTAAAGGGGCGCTTTCCCCCCCTTTACCAAGGGGGAGGAGCGATGGGCCTGGGGGGACCTGATCACCTCCCAGGCCAACCTTCTTGACAACGCCCTGGGGCTATAGACCCCCAGGGCCCCTGGTGAGGGGATTTGACCGCCCCCACCAGGGATTTGAGAGAAAGAGGGGGGGGGGGACAGCATGTCCACTGGTCACACCCCCCCATGTGAGTCTGAGACCGGACCCAGGTGTGCCCTGGGTCCCACCTGGCCCATTTGAGGGGCCAGGGGCTGGCTGCATGAGGCAACCAGCCCGTAAACAAGGCAATGAGATCATCATGGCTGGTTGTAACGGACAAAAAGCCAGGGGTATTGAACAGTTAAGGGGCTGGTTCAGCCCCATTGAGGTGGAAAAACCAGAAATAACCAGAATAGGCTGGTTGTAAGGGTACAGGGACTGAAGCCATGTGGGCTGATGTAGTCCAAACCAAGTAACAAGGCCAGTAGAGCCTGTAGAGCTCTTTTAGGGAGGAAAATTTGCCTTTTGGCTTGTTGTATCATGAGCTCACAAGAGGCCAATCTTTTGTACTTAAGGAGCTCTTCTCCCTGCTGTTTTCCATCCATTCATTCATCATTCCAATCAAATTCATCCAAGATATTTCCCCATTGTGAGAGCCCCATTAGAAAATATTGACACCCAGTGTCCAGCATTTCTTTTCCTTTAAATACTGCTAATTTTCCTAAGCTTCTTGCTGGCCATAATTCTAACACAACGCATCTGACAAGTTATTCACTTTTTGAACCCCAGAATTATCCAATGAGTAGTAGAAATTATACTTTGAAGATATTGGTTGTATTCAAATATGTCTCAGGAAGTTCAAAAGTCATTCAGCTCATCTTATTTAACAGTCACCAACCTTTCTATAGAATTATTCCAACAGTTAATATAAAATTATGTTAATTGAAGAAAAAGAGTCAGATTCCTTTTTAGGACAGTAGCTTCCTCCAGTGCAAGTCAAGCTGTGTGTTAGAATTTGAGTTTTCTTATATTTGACTTTTACTAGAGTCTAAAGTACAATTGATTGGATTGATTTGATCTTACTGATTATAACCTTAAAGTACCAAAACAGTAGGTGAAATATAACTGGGCTGTGTTGTATTATTGTGATTCTTAGACTGTTTAGTCATAGCTATCATACTTTTTAGTCATAGCATTTCAATTACTATGCCACTTAAACTGCTTATGCTAATTTTACCTTATTCATTTTTTTACTCAACCACTTGTCAGCCTGTTTTGTATTTGGTCTATATAAAAATGGTGCTCTCAAGTGGAATTAATGGTTTTTTCAGCAAACATATCAACAGGAGTGCCATTTTCCTCCTGTTCTCAGGTCCATTATGCTTGAATTTACAAGCTCCTTTCATTCATTCCTCCTTGAATTTTACTTAATTTGAGCTCAAGCTCTTTTTATCTTTTACAATAAGTGTCATGAAGGATAAACTAAAATCAATTTGGAGCCGATTTTTTAGTAATGCAACCAAATATGAAACACAGGTGAATGACTAGAAAAACACAAGTGAAATTTTTAATATAGACTTGTTAGTTGTACATAAACTTGATGAAATAAACTGTAAAATAATTTTTTTATGAATACTGAAATCAATCAGAATGAAGCTGTTATTGCATTGTGGAAAATATTGATCACTGAAATTGGAGTTGGGATATCAAAATATGCAATCTTTAATTGGAAATATTTATTTCATAGGGAATTTCAAGTGAGTCCTGGTTGAATCAATGTGAACATCCATGTTAATTCAGGCTTTTTCCTTGGGGAATTACAAGTGAACCTCATTTTTCACCATGGTGAATACAATGTGACTCATGTTGTCTTTTTGATGTAAACTGAGGTGAACTAAAGAATGCTCATTGGCGAACAGTAGTTTCCCTAAAGGGATTCAATTGGCCAGAAAATGGGACTGAATAGTGACATGAAGTCACTGTCCAGCCAGAGAATCCAATTTGGCCCTGGTGATATTTATGTGTTATTTTGTGGAAACATTTTTTAATCCCTGAAAATTGGTGGCTAGAGCCTTTGGCGAAATTTTTACATATTACTGACAGATGTCTGTTGATCAATCCTTGTTTTCAGTCCTTCTATATGTGTTGATTTAAAAACTGCTCACCTGGTGGGAGCAAAATACTGAATATCAGCCATGTTCCCTAGAAGTAGAGAATTCAAGCAAATTTAATTGCCATATTTTTTAGAGTTTTAGAAACTTGGTGAATGAAAAATTAGTGTAATTGGGATTTTTAAACATATCCCTCTCTATAAATGCCTCAAAATCTCTACAAAAATTGGAGCCTGAATCTAAAAACAACTGCAAAGAAAATTGGGCCCAAACATTTAGTCCAAGCCTGGTCCCCATTGCCTCAAATTTTTCTATATCATCCCTCATACAATGTAGACCACCAAAGTTCCTGCCTTGAGATATTTGGGGAGCAAGTAAACAATTTGAAAAATTTATTTTTTTTCACTTGAATGGCACTGTGGAATCAATTTTTCAGTGTGTTAAAGATGTTTTAGGAGGCCCAAAACATAATAATTTCCTCAAAAGTACTAAATTCACACCTTTCTTTGAATGAATTTGTAATTTTATCCATTTTCTTTGGTAAATTTAAGCATTCTTTAAAAGAAGTCATGAATATATAAAAGGAATTTAGAAAATTGAAACTTTTGGAATAATTAATCCCTCCTGGAGGGCGTGATAATCTTATAAATTTTCCCCAATATTGAAGAATGCATGGATATTGATATCTATGGTTTGAAAAGGTGTGTGTGTTGGGGAAGCCTACTGAGGGGGTGTGAAGGCCTTTTAATGTCCAAGAATCTGCCTTGGGTGGTTAAAGATGCATTTTGAGGTTAAAAAGAGCACTTTGGGTGTGAAAACATGCCTTTTGACAATTCTTTGGGCCTATGAAGGCTTTTTAAGATTATTTGAGGACTTTGGGGGATAAAATGAGTTCCCTTACCCCTTCTGTGGTCTGTTGGGGGTATATTCAATTTGGAGGATTCCGTTATAAAATTAACTTGTGACAATTTAACATCTGAAAATATGATAGATATCAGTTTCTGTAAGTAATTCCAATATGAGGTCAGATTTTTTGAAAAAACTTCACCCATTTTAAGAAATAAAAAAATTGATCAAAATTAAATTCATGTTCACAAAATGGAATATTTCTGGTGGAATAAAAAAAATTTTTACCAAAATGAAAAATATTAAGTGGAAAAAGGCTCCAACTTTCCACGTCTTGAGTGGTATTCCAATTTGGTGAAATATCCAGTAAAAATTATTATAAATTAAAAAAATACTAATATTGAATATCAAAAACAGATTGATTTCAACAAAAGCAAGGGCTTTGATGGAATTAACTACCTTTTTATAAAATCTATAAAAAAATAGGATAATTTCCAACAAACCTATTTTATGAGGGAAATAATAAACTTCTCCTGATATTCTGATTCCACAAAATTAGAAAATGGCACCACATTTTTGGTGTGCAAAGGTCTGGATTAAAAAAATATTTGGTGTTCACATGTCTCCATGCCATTATTATTGGTGTGCACCTTTCCAAAGTCCAAAAAAATGTGTGGGAATTTCATTTTTTTGCATTTAGACCTCTGCATGCCAATAATATTGGTGTGTGAACCTGTGCAAACCATAGTTGGTCTGTAAGTTGAAAAAAATCAATGATTAAGAATTAAAAAAAATTGAAAATTATGCTTACAACCATGTCAAAATTAAAAAATATGAAAAATAAGACTCCCAATGAGATCTCAAATAGTGGAAAATCCGGATTGAATAAAAAGAATGATATTTTTTTAATGATTTTTTTTTAATAATTAAAAGAATTAATTTTTTTCATTCAAATAAATTTAAAAAATGTATAAAAGAATAAGAAAAGAATTCAAAAATAAATGACCAAATCAAAAAATATATCTATTTTTAAAGCTCTTACTTTTCTTCTTCATTTTGTTGATGAAATTTGGACTAGTTGAAGGATTTCTCAAAGTGAGATATGGTCGACGTGGCTTGTTTGAAAAGTTAAATGGATCTGTAGATGATCTCAGGGGTTGCTTTATAATTATTAAAAAAGAAAAAGATGGTTGATTTACACAGGAAAATTCCAGAATTTAAATTGAACAACTAAAAAAGATTTGGCTTTTGTTTGAAATAACTGCAATAATGAATAGATGAATGGAAAAATTCAATGGAGAAGTTAAAAAGTACCCTCCAGATGTAGGAATACCAGAAACAGAGTAACTGGACTAATTTAAAGGGCCTACAAGGCAGATATCTAGATAATCCACATAGAATCCTGAGAGAACTGAAAGAAATCATGCATTATTCATTTAAATTAAATAATGGCCAATTTTTTTTAAGATGTGAATCCACTGGAGCCAAAATATTTTTGCGGGAATAAAGAGGCACAAAAAAATGAAAATAATTCAGATAATAATGATTTAGAGAAGCCCAGGTTTTAAAGACACAATATCAACTAATACCATAACATCATGCAAAGAATGCAGGGATAAATTTACATGAAAACTCTAGAGAAATGAAGAAAATAATTAGATTGAGAATGAGAGCAATCAGTTGAATTAAAGAATTTGGAAAGAAAAACTTCAAGGCTGGAATTTCGAAAGAGTTCTTAAAGAAATATGGAAAAATAAAATGCTTTAATATTCCAGTTTAATTTGGGTTACTTCCTGTGTATGTCACTATTTTTCCAAAAAATATTCCCGTCTTGAAATTTGATTCATGAGGCACTTTTTCTTTTTGGTTTATTTGTTGAATTTATTATTCCATTCTTTCATATATTTATTGAATTTATTGGAATAAAAATCAGCTTTTTTCCAATTAATAGAAAACAAGTGAATAAAATATACTTCCTTTATCAAATTTCTCCTATTCCATTATTTGAGACCTAACCAGGAGGATTATTTTCCAAATTGATTTCATATTTTAATATGATTTTAAGTATTTTTGATAATTTTTTTAAATGGTTAAGGCTTGATTTTTTTTGAATGATTCCCCATTTCTGTTGTATGCAGTTTCACATGCCAATATCATTGGCATGCACACTTCCACACGCCAATTATTTTGGCATGAACATTTGCACATGCCACAAAATGTTTGTTTTTGTTGTTTAATCTAGTGAATGCCAATGATTTTGGCTCTTGGAACTGTGCATTCCAAGATTATTGGCATTGGGGGTGCAAATAACAAAGAAATTGTTATCCATCAGTAATTTTGTGGCTTTAAAAAAATCTTCCTACAATTGTTCTGATGTTTTACAAATAAACCATGAAGTAACAAAAAAGGATATAAAAATCAAAAATCAATTTATTTGAATAAAAATTAACATTTATTGTAAAATATAAGGACCTTTATACAAAAAGCAAGAAAAATTACAGCAAGATAAAAAATATACTTTTGAAGTAATCCAATAGGTTTGAAAAAATTCAAAAAAATTCAGAAATTTCAAGAATAATGATAAAAATTTAAAAATCAATTTTTTTGAATAAAAAAAATGATTCTCTTGTATTTTTTCTTGTTCTCATAATGGATGATTTTTTTTTATTTATAAAAAATATTTGAATTCCTGTCTGAAATATAGCTATATCTAGTTTTTTTGAATTATTTTTCAAATTTGGTACAAATTGATCTAAAATCCATCAGAAATATTAGTTTTTTTTCCAAAAAAGTTGATTCTTTGATATTTTCCTTATTGGGATGTAGAAGAGTTAAAAATTTTGAAAAATTAAATGGCTGATTCAAGGCTGCTCCATTTTCTTTTCATTTAAAGCCATTGGTTCCTTTTTCATTTTGATAAAAGGCAATTTTCAGAAAATAGATATTTTTCCCAAAATAAGTAATTCAAATTTTTCAATATTATAAACCTGATAGGCCCTATGATTATTTTAGTTGACACATTTTTTGTGGAAAAAAATCCAATCATGGAATTCTTCATGAAATAGGTATTTTAACCATTCTTCCATTTTTTTCTATGTTTGTAAAAAAAATAAAATTAATTCCATCAGAAATTTTTATTTTTAGTGTTTAAAGTATTTCATGCCCCCAAACCTGGAAATCACGTGGTTTCAAAATTGCCACAACATCCCCCAACCTCCCTGATGCACACAGCAAACCTGGAAAAATATGGTTTTTGGGGTTTTTCAAAAAAAAAGAAAAAAAAACAAGCGGATAGGCAGGGATTCTAAACCCCTGTAGAATAACTTTGAAAAATTTTGGCCATTTTCAAGGCCTTCATAATTGGGCTCAAAAAACTGAAAGAAAAACCCTACATGTCTCAAATCTTTTCACATTTTTGATCTTCTTTCTTTGATGTTTTTGAGAAATATGAAGGGGAAAAATTTTTCCAAATATGGAAGGAAATTCAATCAATTTTTTTGCAGAATTTTAGTACTTCACTGTCCCGCCAGAAAATGGGATTTACATAAAAAATGAGATGTTATTTTCAATCCTGTTTTTTGTTATTTTTCTATGAGATTTTCCCAATTTTGGTTTGCAGTATTTAAGTGGTAATTTTGAAGGGCCCAAATGAATTATTTGGGGATTTTTAGGATCAATTACTCACCCAAAAACAATTGATGAATCTACAACAATAATGGGAAGTGTCTGTTTGGGGGTGCAGTTTGAAGCAATTACTGATGCTATTTTAATTCTTTTTGTGGAAAAACTGAGTTTTCAGTTTTAAAATGCACCTCAAATGAAACACCAATATATCTTTTCATATTTGTTTGACGTTGGATGATAAATTCATGACTCCCAGTCCTGTGGGAGTTGTGTGGGTCCCTACATGTCCCAATGAACACCTGGGAGCCCAGACACACATCCAAAGTGCACATGTTGGCCAAAACACACGTCTACAAACATCAACAGTGTTGTTTCAAACATGAGAAACCCCAGGGGGGTTGTATAATCCCCATACATGGCATTTTTGAGGCCTGTCCGGGGGTATACAGCCCCCCAGGGGTTGTTCAAAACTTTTTTGGGACCCCTGGACCACATTTTGGTTCCATCAACCCAGATTTGGGATCCAAGCATAATATTTGGGACTTTTTGACTACAGCTAGCAATCCCCAAGTGACACTAAAGTTAATCTGAAGTGAAACAATATGAAATAAATTGAAATTCACGTGAAACTAAAGTTACACAAAAGTGAGACTGCAAACAAACTTCTCACTAAACTTGATGGTTCTCAACTAAACAGTGAGCAAAATTGGTATTTTTTCAATTGAAAGTTGAATTAAATACTGAAATACCCTTGCATTTTTTTTGCATTATGGGAACAGTGGAAATCCCTCCTTTTTTTAAAATGGCTGCATTCAATGATTACATTGATAGTGCAATGAAAAAAGCTGCGGACAAGGAGGATTTGGGTAATGAATCATTGGAACCC
This sequence comes from Puccinia polysora, assembly GCA_025617555.3. NCBI lineage: Eukaryota > Fungi > Basidiomycota > Pucciniomycetes > Pucciniales > Pucciniaceae > Puccinia > Puccinia polysora. The sequence continues at coordinate 47,590,229 of CM062628.1, read as the reverse complement.
CCAATTTCATCCTCATCTAGGGTGAAAATTGAGGAAAAAATGTTTCACAAATTGACATGAACTCTGGTGGTGAGTAACATTTTTGTTACTCTTGTCTTTGCCTTATTTAATTTGATTGAAACTGATGGATTTCATGCCCTCAATATAACTATGTAACCATGAAAGATTTACTTCACCCACCTCCTGCAAGAGCTTTTCCTACTGGGAAAGAGGCACAAACTATTTTCAAACATGGGAAATGAAGCATGGTTAATCTTTAACAGAGTTAAACTCAAAGGATGATAAATATTTGGATCTAGCCTGTGATAGACATGGTTTGTAATATGGGCAATCGCTCACCAAAGGGTCAAGAAAAACTCAGGCAAAGAAGGATGGTGTCACAAGGGCTGCTGACATGCAAGCAGGGCTTAGCACAGATAGGTCTCTACCCACAGTAGGCTTGGGGGCAAGTTTACTGAAGGAGGCTAAAAGGAGCGGAGGAGGATTGGGTTGAATGGTGCTGAATGACACTTGCTGGGAAAGATCTCCTAGTAAGAAGTAGTAAACTGATTTCTTGGGGGAAGCATCAGGAAGAGGAAAGAGGAGTCTTATTAAATAGACAAGAGTTTGGAACTACAACAGAGGTAAAAGTGATTGGGGCTCAGACTACACACATGATGTCATGGGAACAGTCTAAGTAACAGAGAGGGCTGATCAGGTATGCTACTACATTAGGTTAGGCTGCTTCTACATTGGAACAAGGTTCCAGGTCTGAGCTGTCTAAGTTGGGAGAGTACAGTTGAAGGATATACAGTGTACATGGGAGTCATGAAACTATGTACTAAGTAGAGAGAGTATGTAATACAATCTGCAAGAGGATGTACATAAAGATTCCCAAAGGATAAACCACACAGAGGAGGTATGGGTTAGACAGAGAGATAACCCAAAGAGATATGGGTTAGACAGAGAGGTAACCCAAAGAGGTATGGGTTAGACAGAGAGGTAGAGTAGAGAATGGGAGATTGAGTATGTGCAAGCCTATGGATTCTATCTTTGTATAGTATGAGGTTAGAATATATGTAGATATGTACTGCATGAAGATCCTGAGGTATATAGTTACTGGATACATATTGATGTAAGTCTCCTAAGCCCTGAGGCTGAATTTCCTAAGAAAGTAGATCAGGCCTGAAGGTTAGACTGAGGTTAGACTGAGTTTGGTGTCAGTATGACAGTTGGGTGCAATTTTCTTATCTGTGAAAGTTTCACAAAGGCAGGCCCCTTGTGGCAAATCTCCTACAGAAATTAAAAACATAACCATCAACCATCTCCACACCCCTCAGTGCATCTTCATCCAAGGAGAATATCTGGTATGGCCTTTGTGAATCTAAAATAAGGCATCAAGGATGGCCTCAATACTATTCAACTGAAAATAAAATTGAGGAAGATTGATTGTGTCAAATGTGTTGATGACCAAAAAATCTATAAAACTAACCAAAAGGTAAGGCTAGCAGAACTCAAGGGAATAAGTGTTATGGAGGTCCTCTTTGAACAACTTGGTGATTCAGGTTGGTTTCCTCAAGATAAATTAAGTGGAGAGGGTCACTTGGAGGCCCCATTCTTGGCCCACCCCAATTTTTTAAAGCTTTGCAAGTAATTTTCATCATATTTCTATGTTGGATTGTACTTTCAGAAAAAATAAATAAACCATCACCCTATTGCATGTGGCAGAAATTACAGCTAACCAAAGAACGTTCACAAAAGCTCTTGTTTTTATAACAAGAGAAATTTTTGAGTTCAACAATTGTTCTGTAAATGCACTAAATTAGCTGGCTTATGATCCTGAGAGACTTCCAAAACTCTTTTTGATGCACCTGGAAAAAGCTCTGATTTGTGCTATAGAAAAAATTTTCCCTCAGTCAAAAAGACAGTTTTGTCAATGGCACTTGTCTAAAAACATACAAGAAAACTGGAAAGTGGGCCTTAATAATGAATTTGAAGGGTGAAAAAGCTTTATTTCTCTGTGGTCTAAGTAAGGAGCCTAAAAAACCAAGGAGGAGGCAGAGGTCAATGATGACAAACTTTGATTAGGTGCCAAATTACTGCCTCTACTGTTAATCTTCTTAGTTTTGGGTGGCTTACATTATAATTTTATAAAGTGTTTCTAGGAAGACTGTGAGGATTAACTTGAGTATATGGATTATAAAATCTTCTGTATCAAATAGAATTGTGTAGTGGCTTTGACTTGCCAAAACCCTGACTTTGGGAATAAAACCACATCTTGGGTGGAAGGGGCCCACCCTACTCTCAAACAATTCCTTGAAAATTCTTAGGAAAATGCTTTGGATGTTTGGAAAAACATAGATCGAACAATAAATTAAATCTGTTCAGGCATTGCTTTAAAACTCTTGAATAAAGTTAAGAATAGTTCTTCCTACTGAACTCTTACGGTGTGGTGTCATATTTATAACGTTGGATTGGGAACTGCCTTGCAGGCTGCGCTCTCAGCAGTTGGGTAGGTTGGGCTCAACATTTGGCGTGAAACAGTCTGAGCAGTAGGGATTGCGGGGCTCAGCACTGGGTGCGGGTTTGGCCTACTTTGGGTGTGGCAGGCTTGCAACCCACTTGGACAACACAGACCATGTGATGGAGTTGACCCAACCAAGTTTGTGGGGGGCAAGTTTGGGAAGCAAGAGCGTGGCAATAGCAGAGTGATACGCGCCGGGGAGGTCCGCTCAAGCATAGGAAGGGACCAATCTGTGTATCACAGGATTTGCAGACGTGTGCGGACTGATAAACACGGGGGGCTCCAAGTAGGGCGCAGTAAAGGGCTGCGCCATGAGGAGTACAAACAGGAAGTACGTACAAACAGAGGGAACCGTTTTGGAGGGAGTGGATGGATTGGGTAGGGTTGGGTTAGGATTTTGGTCCGTAGGGTTTTCTTTCTTTGTTGCTAGGCTTTCTGTTTGCGCTTGTACTTAGTTTAGGGTTAAGAGGGAGGACTTAAATACCTCACTCTCAACTTCAGTTTTTAGGACACAGAATGATTGAATGGAGGACAGAGGAAAGGAAATTTTTCTCTATCTCTCTATCTCTCTCTGTTTACTTGAGCATCCTTATCCTTAGAGACTCTAGGACCATCAATACTGGAGCTTGAGGAAAACTAGGAGAGTATTGCTCTCCTACTTTCCAAATCTGGGGGTCTGGCCGGGAAAGTCTTTTGTCTCAATTCTCTCAAAGGTACTCAAGATGCTACCAGCAGTCCCTTCTCCTTCTCCTTCCTTCTGCTGCCAGCTCCTCATCAGCCCAAAGGATTACCCTCACATTTGATTCAACAGAGAGGATGTGGAGTAATTCATCTCACAATATGAAGTGATTGCAGACTCCAAAGGCGCATTGTATTCCAACAAGGCGCGCCATTTCATCCTGTTCATCATGGGGGAAGAAGAGCTTTGGGAAGTGGAAGAGATGGAAGGCTACCAAAAACTTGATTGGCCCAAGCTGAAGGGGGACATGCTGGAAAGGTGGGGGAAGCGCAAGCCTTGTTTCCAGGAACGAAATTTGAAACAATCCACAGAATTGGATTACAAGGAAGGCGCACGCGGCAGGGTCAGTTTGAAAGGGGATTTGGATTAGGCGTAATTGGATTATGTGGCAGCTTGTGCTCTGGCCTCACCACTGGCAACCATCCCTTGAGTTAGTAAACTTGCAGAAATGGCAAGGGATCTCAAAATCTATTTGAAGGGTCTTCAGCTCTCTAGTGCGCCGGCGCCCTGGGTGTGCACCTATGGTGGCTATGACAGCTATTGGTGGTTGGGAAACAAGAACTGGAAAATCAATTCAAATGCGGGATTGGTTTCCCCAGCAGAGACAGGATACTTGTTGGGAAAGTGGGTCTTGGCGGAGTTCAATCAGCCCATTGCTCCAAAGCAAGCAAGGACAAGGGGACAGGAAGCAGAAGAAATGGAGGCAGGAGAAGAGGAGCGGATATTTTGGGCAATTTGGGAACCAATTGGCCGCAGGCAACTTTTGCCGAGAAGGGGATGTGAGCGGATATTGCGCATGGCTTGGGAACCAATGAACAGCGGATGGGTCTTTCAGATAGGATAGGAGCTGTGGTGGAATGGAAGGACCCGGAGCGCGGGGAGTGCAGAATGGATTGGCAAACAGTGGGCCCGTTTCCATCACAGATAGCGGAGATTTTGGCTTGGTGCAATGGACACGTGCGGTGGGGCTTCAGGTGTGTAATGGGAAGGGATTTGGCATGAACAGCATAACTGGTGAGAAGGAGGTTCGGGTTGCAAGGGCTTTGGCAACAGAAGGCGCGCCTGAACCAAAGTTTGGGAGCACGGCCTTTGGAAACAACCCCCATGGGATTGGATGAGGCCATGAGGATCTCTCTCCAGGCAGAGCAGAAGGTTGTAAACCACTGTGGACAGCGGCTAGGCGTGGGGGAGATAAGCAGAAGGGATAGTATTGCAGGAAGGCAGGCGCCGCGCAATTCTGGGTCTGTATACGCAAGGAGGAGACCCGCAAAAAATGGTGGAAAACAAGACGGGACAAGGAGCGGAGCGCTGCAAGAAAAAAAGGAAATAAATAAAAAATAAAAGAAATAAAAATTTTCTTTCTTTCTTTCTTTCTTTTTCCTTTTGTATGGGCTGTTTTCCTCTTTATCTGTTTCTTTTTACAAAAAAAATACCTCTTTCTCTTTTTTTTCTTTCTTTCTCTTAAGGTGCAGATCAGAAAGGTGGATAGCAATAAGTTTAACCTGGTAAGGGGGTGCACTAGCCATTTCACATCTGGAACAACTAGGCATCTCAGAATGTCTTTTCTCTGCTGTCTTCTCTTCTTCTTAAGTTTTGCGTGGCTGGTGTGTGGTTGTTTTGTTTGTTGCAGGCTGGGTTTGGTGGAATTTTGTGGAAGTTTGTATGGGGCCGTCCAGGTACCTTTTCCGGAGACTTTGACAATATGGGGCGCAGATCATGAGGCTTGTCTCTCAGGCTTGCGCGCAGACGCGGAGCTAGTTTTTTTCTCACTCTCACTTAGGCCCAAGGTTGCTTGCGGTGCTCACACATGGACAAGGATTTCGGACTCACTCTCACTCTCACTCAATGCCCAAGGCTGCTCAATCAAAAAAGGATAGCGCGGCAAAGGTCTATGTCTTTGGAAGGTATAGAATGGCGCAGATAAAGAAAAGGAAAGAAAAGGAGGGAAAGGGGGAGGAGGAAATCCACCTAAATAAAGTCCATAACCTCCACCATTTCTGACGACGCTGCGTCCACAAGTCCTTGGAAGGCAGAAGAGAGTTCCCATTGGGATTAGGCTCCATGCGCGCCCGCAGCTGAAAGGAACCGCCTGGGGAGATCATCCAACTTGGCCACAAATTCCTCAAAGCGCGCCTCCCTGAGGGCTATTCTGGTGGGGATGTCCCAGATTTCCCAAGTGGCCGCGCAAGGTGGAGCTGGAGTCAGAGCTGGGGAAGAGGAAATGACAACCTGTTCCAGGGACGCTGGAGTTGATGCGCATCCTGCGGGCTCTGGTGATGATTGCGGGGCCAGTGATGGTGATGCCGCTGGAGATGCTGGAGGTGGGGATCCAGGAGCCAGAGGAGGAGGGAGCAGAGGACCAGGTGTTGGGCTAGGGGCTGGAGGAGGAGCCGGGCACGGTCCAAAGAGTTCCTCCACTCATGGGTTGGTTGAGCCTCTATTTACGCTGACTTGGTTGGCCCAGAAGCAGAGAGCCGCTTTCCAGCCGGCAGGGTTTAAAAGTTCCTCCTTACAAAGAAGTCCGGAACGGCAAAACGGAGAGGCCAAGTTGTGGCTTTTGGCCAAGGATGGCTGGGGTGGAGCACGGGGGTAAAGGAAGATGGGGATCCAGGCGCAGTCCATTATTGCTCCAAGATTGAGTCTTTGGTAGAAACTACAAACAAGTTTTGGCAAGCCCTCTTGCGCGGAAAAGCTGGATTGGGTCTGGGATTAGCCTGCGGCATGGTTTTTGCAAGCAAGCAATTTTGATGTCCAGGGAAGCAGGCCAAGCACACGCGATGGCCAGAGAGGAGGGTACAGTGTTGATTTCACTATTTGATTTCTTAAAAAAAAAGAACCAGCGGGCTAGAGGCATGGGTTTTAGAGATAATTAGACCAACTGATTCAAAATAGGAAAAATGAATAATGAAGAAAATGAAAGGAGTACCAACGCTAGGACTATGATCAGGAACAGGACAGCATGAGCAGCAGAGGAAAAGATGAGGCTAGAGGAAATGAGTAGACGACTGAAACGGACAGAGGTCAGAGTTGAGAGTTGTTAGTTGTGATAGATCATGCGGATAGGTCTCTTACCAGACAAGAACACATGGGCCGTTTAATTGAGGTAGCTGAGATGGTGGATCAAGAGTCAAGGCGAGATGAGATTTAAGAGAAAAGAACAGGAACAATAGAAAGAAATAGAAAAGGAAGAAAAGAATGATAGAATGAGGAAGGAGTAAAAGAAGGAAGATCAGAAGAAGAAAGAGATCGATTTCGAGTAGCTGTCGTCAGAGGTTGTTCAGATGGATGAACCTCGAACCTCACGCCCTTCCAAAATCTGAAGCTGGGAGACTCAAGTTGAGAGATGACAATCTTAGAAATGGAGTGTTCACACTCATCTTCAGGGTGCGCGGCAGTCAGAGAGAGGAGAGTCGTGAGAAGTGATTTCTCAACACTCCCCGTGGCTGGTAAGTGGGTTATCCGTTAAGTCTCAGGTGGTGAATATTGTTTTTTGTAATAGCTTAAGAGAACTGATAGAAGATGCCTTCAAGAGTGAATCGGCGACCATGGAAGGACTGGGAATGAGTTCTAGTTTGAATTCTTTATTTGTGAAATCATCGCGAAGACCTTTTGTTTTTATATCTATATGTCGTGACTTGGAGTGAGAGCCGAATTTTTTTATCTTATTGTCTAAACCTTTGTTGTCTATATACAATGTTGGTTTGAACTTGCAGTTGTGGTAGATCTCATTGATGAGGTGTCTGATCCATTTCGTCTCGAGATAACAATTGAGCAGTGCATTCAGTTTGGATTCGGTAGAGGAATAGGTGATGTTTTGTTGTCTGGTTGAGTTCCAGACGACTGGGCTTCCATAGTGGAAGACGACATATCCGGTTTGAGATTTTCGGAAAACTGGATCATCCCCCCAGGTGGCATCGCTAAAGCTTGAGAGGACTTCTTGTTGAGGATTGTATTTGATGGTGAGTTTGAGATTTTTGGTTGTCTTGAGATATTTCCATACTTTCCGGACCTCCCGCCAGTGACTCATACCGGGCTTGGTGTTGAACCTAGACAGACAAGATACGGAGAAGGAAATGTCTGGACGAGTGTATTGTGATAGGTGATTGAGAAGTCCGGTCGCAGATCTGTAATTAATGTTTAGTTGGCGAAATTCTGCATGGTCGTCGTCGGAGGCGGGTTCAAGATGGAAATTCTGTGTTAGCGGTGATAACGTTTCTTTGCAGGATGACAGGCCAAGCTCTTCTAGTCCCCGTTGGATATGATTAGGTTGGCTCAGGAGAATTTGATCATCTTCAATCTCCATGAGCATTCCAAGTATTGTGTTTGGTGAATGAGAGGACGAGTTTTGGAATCTCTTAAGAAAGTTTGATTTGAAGGAGTCAGAATTGCCTGCATGGATTAAGTCGTCCACGTGGAAGTATAGAATTTCCTTCGTTTGGTTGTTAAGGTAAAGACAGGGATCGCTGGTTGATTCTTCGTACCCTTGAGACTTGATCCATAGCGTAAGGGTTTCGTACCAATTCTTGGGAGACTGTTTGAGCCCGTATAGCGATTTCTTTAACTTTAAATAGGGAGATCTTCTACTTGATCCATCTGGCGTTCTTATAATGACGGTCTCCTCCAGAGGAGCATGAAGAAATGCCCCCTTGACGTCGAATTGGGTGAGTTTCATTTTGTTTTTCAGGGCGTATACCAAAGCTAGTCGTAGGGATGCGATTTTTCCAGTTGGCGCCCAAGTTTCGTTGTAATCGACTCCCAATACTTGATTGAAGCCTTGAACATACAGCCGGGCCTTGTATTTGACAGGTTCGCCATGGCAGTTCTCCTTCACTTTGAAGACCCAGGTCGTGTTTAGAATGTTGTCGGGATTTCCATAATATTCCTCCCAAACATCTTGTAGTTCTATGCCTTCTAGTTCAGTTTCTGTAGCTTCCTTCCATTTGGGCCACTCGGGGCACTTACGCGCCGCCTTGTAGGAGGGGGGTTCATAGTAATGGTGGAAGCCATATCGCTGGGGTTTTTTGATTTCGCGTCTAGGTCTTTGATATGCGGATGTTTCAGGAGGTTCGGCTGGAGTAGAGTGGCAAGGTGGACTTGGGGGTGATGAATCTGAGGAGTCTGTGCCTTCATTCTCCTCGCGATCTGATTCTGAGTCGGAGATGTCTTCAGGCGAGTTGCGAATAGTGTATTGTTTTTGAGCAGAAGAGAAGTCGGAGTCGTCAGATTCCGAGCTAGCTTGAGAAAAAAGATCGAGTCCGGGAGACTCCAGAAGAGGAAATTGAGAGATCGTATTCTTGAGGAACTGGACATGTTTGGTTTCAATGACAGCACCGGATAGGCTTAATACGAGATAAGAATGAAAGATTGTATTGAACCCAACTAAGATTCCTTCTAATCCTTTTTCGTTGAATTTCCTTCCTCTTTGTAGATGATTTCCTAAGTAGATTACCGGTGATCCTACGGATTTCAAGTAGTTAGTAGGAAGACTCTTATTGAACATGAGTTCCAAGGGGGATCGATCATTACCTTCCCTCGGGATTTGATTCAACATGAAGCAGCAGCTCCGGATTATTATGTGCCAATAGTTCTTTGGCAGTCTGGAAGAAGAGAAGGTTGCTCGCGCGGATTCGACGATAGTTCGATTGGCTCGTTCCAACCGGCCATTGTGTTGGGAATGATGCGGTTCTGACGTGAGTAGTTTGATGTGTTTAGATTTGGCAAAGTCTTTCAAAGTTTTATTGGTGAATTCCCTGCCTTTATCCGAGAAAATTTCTGTCGGATAGTAATTAAGCCGTTTATATTCTGTTTCCAGGATATTGATTATGACTTTGGGGTTTCATCTTTAGATAGGAGGGGAAATGCCGCAAGATAGCCAGAGAAGTTATCTACGAGAGTTAGAATGTACCGGTGGCCCGCCTTGGATTGAGGGGTAATTTGTCCAATCAGGTCGAGGTGTATTCTTTCAAGCGGTTTCGACGAAGGCGTTGAAGTTGCTGAGAAGGGAAATTTAGTGATTTTGCTTTTGACGCAACTCTCACACTGAAAGCTATCCAATTCTTCTTTAGAAAAGTGAACCTTGAGTAGAGGCTTGAGGGTGGAGATTGCAGCATGACCGTACATTTTGTGAAAGTCGGATAGAGATTGAGATTCGACAGTAGTTGGGCTTGTGGATTGATTTGTGAGATTAACTGAAAGATTGTTACCCGCAACTCGAGGTTTCTCAATTACGAAGAGATTGTCGCGAATCAATCCTTTTAGGACTAGCTTGTTGCCTCAAGAGACCGTAAATTGATCTCGTTCTTGAGAAAGATTGCATCCCTTCTTTGCTAGAAGACCGGGGCTAATTAAGTTAACCACTATGTCTGGGACATACATACACTCATCTAAGGTTACAACCAAATCGTTCCATTCCAGTCGGACCGTACCAGTGCCTCAAATTTTAAGGTTAGCTTCTAGCTTTCCAGTCTTGATTTCTTCTGGATCGTCTTGAAGATTGATGGAAGTGAAGAATTTCAGGTCGTTGAAGATATGAATATTTGCGCCGGAGTCCAATAAGAGATTCGGGGTATTATTGGAGTTGATCCAGAGGGTGAGTAGGGAATGATAGTTGATGGTTGGGTTCTTTTTGGTTCTATTTTTCCATTCATTCTGCTGTTCGACCCACCATCCAGGGGCAATTTGGGGGTGGAGATGAAAGCAGGACGTCTCTGGATGTGGAGCATTTGGGTCGTGGTAGCCTTCTCTGCATCGGATTCGGGCCTTTTTATCGTCTCTCTCTGTTCTGCCTTTGGTAGTAACTAGGGTAATATCCGGAGCTGATTTGCCTATCTTCAATTGAGCCTTTCGCTCATTATTATATTGAGTAAGATGGTTGAAGACCACTTCTACCGTTATCAGCTTCTCTACATGCATGATTTGTTGCTTGAGGTTTTCCAGAATCGGGGGAAACTTGAATAGTATCAGGGAGGCAATTATATCTTTAGGTAATTCTATGCCCACGTCTGCCATCCTGGTAAGTGCCTTTCTGATATCGGTGATGAAGTTTTCTATCGCGTTTTCGTTGAAGGGAGCATGTAAAAATTGATTGAAAACTCGGGCTCTGTTCGCAGTTTCGGATGAAGCAAATCGACGAGTGATCTCGGCCCAGAGCAGCTTAGACGATGAGATGTTTGCCAAGTTGACCACATTGGCATGAGTGACACTGTCTAGTTTAGAAAGGATGATTGCTCGGATTTCTCGATCTTGTTTTATCCTAAGTTGGCCGGAGTTCCTAGTTATGACGTCCTTAATTTCCTTGAGATCAAATAGCATTAACATCTTGTCGCGCCAGATGGAATAGTTGTCTTCGTTGAGAGGAGGAATGGCATCGACCGAGGCCTTGAGGGCAACTTGGTGAAAATAGTTGTTGGCCCCAGCTGGTTCGTTCATTTTTGATTAGCTTGAGTCTTTTGGCTTTTAACCGTGTTGATTTCACTATTTGATTTCTTAAAAAAAAGAACCAGCGGGCTAGAGGCATGGGTTTTAGAGATAATTAGACCAACTGATTCAAAATAGGAAAAATGAATAATGAAGAAAATGAAAGGAGTACCAACGCTAGGACTATGATCAGGAACAGGAAAGCATGAGCAGCAGAGGAAAGGATGAGGCTAGAGTAAATGAGTAGACGACTGAAACGGACAGAGGTCATAGTTGAGAGTTGTTAGTTGTGATAGATCATGCGGATAGGTCTCTTACCAGACAAGAACACATGGGCCGTTTAATTGAGGTAGCTGAGATGGTGGATCGAGAGTCGAGGCGTGATGAGATTTAAGAGAAAAGAACAGGAACGATAGAAAGAAATAGAAAAGGAAGAAAAGAATGATAGAATGAGGAAGGAGTAAAAGAATGAAGATCAGAAGAAGAAAGAGATTGATTTCGAGTAGCTGTTGTCAGAGGTTGTTCAGATGGATGAACCTCGAACCTCACACCCTTCCAAAATCTGAAGCTGGGAGACTCGAGTTGAGAGATGACAATCTTAGAAATGGAGTGTTCACACTCATCTTCAGGGTGCGCGGCAGTCAGAGAGAGGAGAGTTGTGAGAAGTGATTTCTCAACATACAGGAAAACCCGTTCCTGGCACAGAAGGTGTACAGTGGAACCATGATCAGAAAAGTGAGTTAGGGGGAGGGGTAGGACTTGGGTGGTGAAACACTTGGAGGGTAGGCCCAAAAATGGTTGAGGTGGCAATGGGAAGACCTCTGAGGACAGAACTCAACTTGGGGAGGGGGATGTGGTGTTGTATTTATAAACTTGGATCTCAAACTCTGTTGCAGGCTGCATGCTCAGCAGTTCAGTATGTTGGGCTCAGCGTTTGGGGTGCGCGTGGTCTCATCAGTAAGGATTGCGGGGCTCAGAACTGGACTGGGTTGGACCTACTCCAGGCATGGCAGGCTTGCAACCCGCTTAGACAACACGGACCATGTGATGGAGCCAACCCAACCAAGTTTGTGGATGGCTAGTTTGGGAAGCAGCAGCAGGGTTTTAAATGCCAGGAGGTCAACCCAAGCATAGTTGCAGACCAATCCACGGATAACGGGATTTGCAGATGTGCTTTGGAAACCAAGAGGGTGGAAATCCCCTAGTTATCCTTGAGTTCCAGAATCAATGGTCCTAGCCTCTGTAAGGATAATGATGCTCCATTAAAGAGATATAGAGATGAATTTCCTTTCCTTTTGGTATCCTTCACATTATCCTTTGATCCATCCATCCATCCATCCATCAATCCATTTCCATATACCTAGATCAAATGATAGGATATGATATAAACTGGGGTTGAGAGTGTGGACTTTGTGCCCACACTCTCAACCCTAACCTAAGTACAAGCGCAATAACAGCCCAACAAAAAATTTTAAAGAAACCCCAGGCCCAGAAACCTAGGCTCAGCCTTATCCTTTCCCTGCCTGCTTACCCTCACTTACAACCAGTTTGTCCTTCTCATGAAGCGGACCTCCGCCACCCCCTATTTGGAGCCCCCCACTTGTCCGTATCCGCCTTGCGCACTCCATGATTTGCTGCCCCACGGGGCGGCCCACGCTGGCGCGCACCTGGCCAATGCCTATAGCCCCAATTTTCCTGCCTTACCTCCCCAAACTAGCTGCCTGAAAAACTTGTTGGGCCAGCTCCATTCTTGGGTCAGTAATGTACGAGCTGGCCGCAGCCCGCCACATCCAATCAAGCCCAACCCACGCCTGGTATGCCAGGCCCCTGGGTTCCTACTGCTGAGCCCACTGCAGATACTGCTGAGCCTGCAGCGGCCACTTCTGAGACCATGAAGAAATGTTTAAGGTTGAATTGCCAGAAATCAAGGAACAGACAACAGACTGAGAGCAGAATAGCGTGATTAGATGACTAAGAACGTAAACAAAATAACATGCGGTTTGAAAAGACTAAAGAAAAATAAAAAGATGGTGAGTCTTACCAGGAAGACATGGCACAAGGTTCTTTCTGAATTGGAAGAGTGATGAAAAAGTTTGTGAGTTTGTTGGGTTTGAGTTTTTGAGTTAGTAGTTGAGTTTGAGTTCCGGACTTTGGTGGGTGAGTAAGGAAGTGGTGTTTTGAGTAGATGAGGAAAGAAGTGATGGGTAGTAGGTTGAAATTTAGGTGAGTTGGGTTGAATATTTTTGAGAGTAATGGTATTTTTATCAAGAAGAGACTCCAGTTTGGTCAAGATTCAGATTGCGGGTGGTTTTACTCAGGATTTGGTCATTTTGGGCGCAGGGTTTGAGATTGCGGTTGTGTTGTTGGAAGTGCGCATCACTGGTTGTGACATTATGACTATTCTAACACTCCTCAATTCCTGATGAGAATCACTTACAAAAGAAATATCAAGGAAAACGGCAAAGAAAAAGAAAAAAAAATGAAAATGAAAATGAAAAATAGAAAAACTAAATTATTTGTTTTGAGCATAGCATTTCACAATGCGGTCAAGACCCTGGATAGCGCAGGATTTAGTTAGTGCACCCGTGGGAATTTTGTGAGAGCTAATAAGATTTATGCTGATGGTACCTTGGTTGAGTTCATCCTGCATGCCTTTTGTTTTGAAATTGAGGTGGCAAGTCTTCAAGTTTGAACCAAATTTTCGGATCTTATCCTCCAGTCTTCTGTTTTCAATTGAGAGTGGAATGCATTTTATATCAAGCCCAAGAGTTTCCTTCATAATTTCTTTGCTCCAAGTTGCCTCATGGAAGCCATCCACATGAGTGCTTATCTCAGCGTCAGTAGATGACCAATATATGCTTCTTTGTTTACTACTGTTCTAGGAAACTACACTACCATACACCAAGCAGAGGTATCCAGATTGTGATTTTCAAGTTGTTGGATTGTCAGCCCACAACACATCAGTGAAGACTTTGAGAGCAGCTCTTGCGGGATTGAAATTGAGCTTCAGTTTGAGATCCCTGGTACCCTTCAAGTATCTCCAAGGTCCATTGAGTTTGTTCCAGTGAATAATGCTGGGTTTTGCTGAAAATTTTGATAGACTATATAGTGCAAAGCTGAAATTGGGCCAAGTGTACCAGGCAATGTGTTTCAGCATCCCAATGGCTGAGCAATAGTTAATATTCAGACCTTTGAACTGCTCATTCTGTGCGTCACTAGCCAGTTTGAGTTGCAGGCCAGGAGAAAGGGGCGTCAAAGAGGGTTTAGCTTCAGATAGAGCAAGTTCTTCCAACCCAGAATCAATTTGATTTGGTTGAATGAGAAAGACTGCGTCGTCTTGCAGGTCTATCTTCCTACCAAGAATAGTTTGAGGTGTCTAAGCTGACAATCCAGGAAATCTTTTGAGAGATTTGTTTTCAAAGTCAAGACCGGCTCCTACAAAGATTAAGTTGTCAACGTGGAAGAAGATTATTGAGTTTTTATTGTTGGAGATGTAAAGGCATAGATTGCAGCTTGATTAAGAGAAAACAACAGATTTGAACCACTCCGTTAGGGTTTTGTACCAATTCTTTGGAGACTGTTTTAAGCCCTATAGCAACCTTTTGATTTTAAGGAACTTTGAGGCCCAATTAGATCCCTTTGGAGTCAAAATAATTACTTCCTGCTCAATGAGTGCGTGATGTAAGGCACTTTTAACATCAAATTGCCTGATTGAAGATTTTTTTTGAGAGCAAACAGGAGTAGAAGCTTCAGAGTTGTGGGTTTCTGGTAGAAGAAAAACTTTCCTCATAATTGAGCCCCTCAATTGGATTGAAGCCTTGGACACACAGTCAATCTTTGTACTTGACTTGGTTTCTGTGGCAGTTGTCTTTGATTCGGAAAGCCCACTTTTGTTCAAACAGTTGATCAGAGAAGGACCATTGTAGTCTTCCCATACATCTAGATTTTTGATTGTGGATAGTTCTAAATTTATGGCATATTTCCATTTTTTGTTTTCTTCACACTTGATGGCTTGTTCATATGTCTTTGGCTTGTAATAATGGTAAAAACCATACCTTAGGGGAGGTTTTATCAAATTGAGGTCTCTCAGAATACAAGCTGGTAGGGAGGGTTGAGGATTTAGTGGTGTTGCACCTTGAGATTCTGTGATTGGGACTAATTCTGATGCACCTGGACTTTCTGGCTTGCCTTTGTCAGACTTGTCATTTATATTCTGTTTGGAGGAAGAGCTGTTGGAGTCTTCCTCTCCCGGTCTCTGCAATTTTTAAATTGAGTTGATTGGTGCGTCTTGCTGGTCTCGGGGTAAGTGAGAGTTGGGCCATCTTCTTGTATGGTCTTGTGAGAGGAAGGGTTTCTGATTTCATCTTCTTCTTCAGGATACAACAGCGTGCTCCATTTGGAGTGATTCATCTTCAGAAATTGGACTTGTTTTGTGGAAATTAGTGCGCCTTCTTTTGTCATAATTTGATAGGAAAGAAAAAGGGGATTAAAGCCCACCAGAACTCCTTCTTCCCCTTTTTGATCAAATTTGAGAGATTTCTTCCGTTTAGTTACAAGGTACATGCATGGGTTCCCTAGCGGTTGAACAAATGAAGGGGGTATTGATTAACCATGTATCATTTCCCAGGGAGTGACTTATTCTTCACCTCTAGGAATCTGATTTAACATAAGGCAGCTGCCTTTAATAATTTTGTCCCAAGTGTTTGGGGGTATTTTTCCCATCTCTAATGATTGACCTGGCTGATTCCACTATTGTTCTGTTTGGCCTCTCAGTTTTTTCTGTTATGCTCAGGATGATATAGTTCCAAGACAACTTGACGTATGTGTTTTTTGCTTAGGTGGGAGGTCAATTTTTGATTGACAAATTCTGTACCCCCATCAATACAGACCTCCAAGGGGTAGTAACCTCTATTTTTTAATTATTTTTTGATTAGATCAATGATAACATCAGAAGTTTTGTCCTTTCACTTCAAAGGAAAGGCAGCCAGGTAACCAGAGGGGTTGTTTTCCAAAGTCAGTGTTAAATGGCAGCCTTGTTTTGATTGCGGCCTGAGGGGTCCAATGAGATCAAGATGAATCCTATCAAACACCTTGCTCACAGGGTTGGATGACTAGTTGAAAGAAGATTTGGTGATCTTGCAGCTGATGCAATATATGCATTTAAAATTGGAACATATGGCCCCTGTGATGTGTTGGATGAAAGTATTGAGTCAAGTAAGAGAAGCGTGTCCAAAATTTTGATGGATTCTCATTAGTTCAGCTTTGGCTGTATTGAGAAAACATGATTCAGAAGAATTATTCAAAATATTTTGATTGAAAGCCGGAGTAGGGATGGAGTAAAGATTGTTGACAATAGAACCGCCAAATATTTTTGAGTTTTTGTGAGTAACAGAAAAGGTATCTCTTCTTGCGGTGAGAGTGCAACCAGCTTGATTGAGGGCTCCAGCGCTGAGGAGATTGATTGTGAACTCTGGTACGTATAATCAATTGGAAAGTTGAAGAGTAAAATATTTCCAACAGAGTTGAACAGTAACTCTTCCTGTGAAGTTCAAGCTAGCCTCTTCTTTTCCAGTTTTGACTGCATTCTCCTTGCAGGGGGCCATATTGATGAATTACCTGCTGTTGTTAATCATATGTGTTGATGCCCCCCTATCCAAGAGAAGGTAGTTTGGGGGTTACCTTGATCAATCCAGAGAGATACCAAGGCCAGGTAATGAGCGGTTAGGGACTTGTCTTTTGTTCAAGATTTCTTTTCTTTCCATTTAGCTTGTTCTTTCTTGCACCATTCCAGAGCAATCTCCCAATGCAGATGCCAGAAACTCTCTACGGAGTGTGATTTGTCTTGAATGGGATTGTGGTAGCCATCCGTGCATTGTCTTATTTCACCTGGCTGACTTTTGAGAGAAAGCTTGGAAGTGGTTGAGGCAAGAGCTACCTTGTTTCTTGAGGTTGAGCTTGGTTCCATTGAGTTTTGAGCTTTTGCCTTGTTATTGAGCTGATTCAAGTGGTTGAAGGAAAACTCTACCATCAGGTCCTTATTGGTGTGCATGATTTTCCACTTAAAGTCTTCATAGAGTTGGGGAATGTGAAAAGCAATAAGCAAGCAAGGATTTTGTTTGGGAGGGAGATTCCTACTTTGGACATCCATTTGAGACAAACTCTTGCCTTGGTTATGAAGTTGTAAATTTGGTTGCCATTGAATCAAAGATACAGGAAATTATTGAACACTCTAGATCAATTAGAAGCTTGAGATGAAGCATACTTCTTGTTGAAAGCCTTCCAGAGGAGCTTGGCAGAATTTTTGTTGACAGGGGTCACAATGTTGTCATGAGTTAAAGATTTGAGTTTTGAGATTATGAGAAGTTTGATTTTGTTGTTGGTATTTGGATCCAGTTGAGAGCTTTCTTTGTTTAGATTATTGGTGCATCCCCTGAAATATAGTATTGCGTCCATTTTGTCTTTTAAAATTCCATAGTTTTCTTTGCCAAGAATCAGAATTTTTTCTAAGGGGGAACAGACAACAGACTGAGAGAACAATAGCATGATTAGATGACTAAGAACGTAAACAAAATAATATGAGGCTTTGAAAAGACTAAAGATAAAGAAAAAGATGGTGAGTCTTACCAGGAAGACATGGCACAAGGGTCTTTCTGAATTGGCAAAGTGATGAACTATATAACAACATCACACCCCCCCCAACTTGAGTTCTGTCCCCAGAGGTCTTCCAATTGCTACCCCAACTGTTACTGCAGCCCCTACCAAAGTCACTCCCCCTCCCCCACTTTGCCCTATCTTATCATGGTTCCCCTGTGCACCTTCTGTGCCAGGAATGGGTTTCCCTGCACCCTCCTCTCTGGCTGTTGCTCCTGCTCATCCTGCCGTGCCGTTCATTGACGTTTCTTGGTTGGCAACACCCTGCCATGGGCTTGTCCAGACCCAACCCGGCTTGCACATGCAAGAGGCCTTGCCACTGCTTGTTTTTAGTCTCTAGCCACAATTTAATCTTGGCGCAATCATGGACCCCGCCTGTATCCCCTTCATCCTGTTTTCCTTGCTCTCTGCCTCCTTCAACCTTGGCCAAAAGCCACCACTTGGCCTCTCTGCTTTTCTGGGCTGGTGTGGAACACCAAAACCTAATCTATAACGATCAGACTCACTTTTCTCATCTAAGGAAAGCTCCAAACCTCAAATAAACCTCAAAAATTGATTCTAAACCAAAAATAACCTATAGTCACCCTGCCAAAGTACCCCTCTATCTCTCATGAATTAGAAGATACAGCCCAATCAGCTGGCACAGCTCAGTGAAAGACATATTTGGACATACTCTGGAATACTTTAAGTACATACCACATGTATTAAACCCATACACCACCAAAACTCCTCACCAGCCTATAAAGAATTAATATATGCAAGACACTGCATGTACCACCAAACAAATCACCTCATCTTTACACAGCAATATATACAAGCTGGCACATGCAGTACAGAAGCAATTAATACAGCACCAAACAAATCACCTCATCTAAATACACAGCAATATATGCAAGCAGGCTCATGCAGTAAAGAAGCAATTTACACAGCACCAAAAAATCACCACACCTGTATACACAGCAATACATGCAAGAAACTGCATGCAGAGGCTGTGCAGCATCTTACAGGACATCATACAGAAGCAATATACGCAGGGTACTGCCTGCACAACCAAACAAACCACCCACAACCACAAGTCAGCCACCAGGTGGCATCCCCCCCTGATGTCTATTAATAGAGGGCTGATAAAAGTAATGAAATTGAATTGAAGCGAAATCTGGAGACTAATTGCAAGCAACAGGCTCAGTCAGATCACAACAGAGGAGAACCAGAGATGATGAATCAAGCATGACAAACAAAATGAAGAAGGACAGGAATGATGCTTGCGGTCTGAGGAAAGTTTGATGAGAGGGTCATGACTTGAAGAAGAGGTTTAGATGAAGATTTCCGTGCTTGGACGGTAGTGAGCTTTGGTTAGGATGGGTCAGGCCTGTGGTATTGAGTGAGGTGAGTCAATTGCAATCTAACCAGGAAGACAGCGATGATTTCCGGTGGAGTGGCTGAGGTTGAGTTGAGGTTGAGGTTGGTGGTTGGTCTATCTTGGTGTTGAAGAGGCTGTGGGATTGGTCATTGCAGTTGAGCTTGCTTGGTGAGGAGTGACAAGGGAATTACAAAAACAAAGAGTAGAATTTGGACACACCAAAGAGAATAACCAACAAAGAAAAGAAGAAAGAGACAAGAAAACGGACAAGAAACAGAGAATAAGGCTATAAAGAGAATCTGAAAGCAGAGATTGTAGTTGAAAGACGGCTGTCATCAATCTGGTTGATCATCCCCGCAGGCTTGTCCCTCAGCTAGTGGCATCTCATCGCTGTGCGCCACCCCTTCAGGTCATTGCCGCAGGGTCCCTGAGGGTTCTGATGGCCTGCTCTCTCCTGGAGATTCCAAAACGCCCCATGCCTGGTTAGATAAAGAGACAAGAGGGAGTTGAGACTAAATTAGGTAGAAAAATTCAAGAAGGTAGATTGGAGCAGGAGGAGAATGGTCAAACTGGTGCTTTTGGTGAGGGAGTTGGCCGGCATGTCCTCCAATTTGATGAGCTTCACAACGAGGTTGCCTGATTTGAGTTCCTCCCGCATTTGTTTGGTCTTGAGGCCTAAGTGTTGTGTTTTTAAATTGGAGCCGAAATTCTTTATCATGTTGTTTAGGCCACTGTTATCTGTGAAGAGCTTGATTGCTGTCTACATGGTGGAGAATATTTTGCAGGCCAGTGCTCTGATCCAGGTTGCCTTGTGGAATGCGTTAACTAAGGCTTTGAATTTTTCATCAGTGCAGGAGTAGGTGACATTCTTTTGCTTGCATCTGTTCCAAGACAAAAAACACCCCCGGACGGCACACAGGTATCCCTTCTGTGAGCTTCTGGTGTCAGTTTTGTTGGCCCAGGAGGCGTTGGAGTAGGCCGTGGTAAGTGAGTCAGCTTTGTTTCTCTGAAGAGGAAGTTGAAGGTGTGAGAGTCCCTTGAGATATTTCCCAACTTTCTTGAGCTTGTTCCAGTGAGTGAGGCCTTGCTTGAAATTGGACCTGGCAAGACTTGATAGGGCAAAGCCAATGTCAGGTTGAGTGTAACAGGCTATGTGATTCAGTAGGCCAATGGCCAACCAATAGTTGACGTTGAGAGATTTTAATTGAGTGAATTCCTCATCCAAGGCGGGATTGAGCTGCAGATTCTGAGTGAGGGGGCTAGCGCTTGTACATGCGTCTTCCAGACCAAGTTCTCTGAGGCCCTGTTTGATGTGGTTGGGTTGGCTGAGCAGGATGCGGTTCTTGTGGACTTCAATTCTCATTCCCAGGATGGTGTCTGGGTCCTTTGAGGTGGAACCGGCTAATCTGGCCAGAAACTTCTCTTCAAATCCTTCCGTGTCACTGAATAGGACCAGATTGTCGACGTGGAAGAAAAGTCACAATTTCCTGTTTCTAGACAGGTAGAGACAGGGGTTGCATGCTGATTTGTTGAACCAGACCTCCTTGATCCAGTTTGTGGGGTTTCAAACCAATTCTTTGGAGCTTTTTTGAGGCCATAGAGTGATTTTTTGAGTCTGAGGAGTTGTGAGGAGCTCTTTAAGCCCTTTAAGGTCCTGATGATGACCTCCTTGTCAAAGGGGGAAAGGAGGAGAAAACTTTTGACGTCAAACTTTTGGATGTGTTGTCTTCATTCTAGGGCGTAGAGTAGGAGCAGACATAGGGTTGATGGTTTTCCAGTTGGGGCAAACGGCTAAAAGTAGTCAATCCCCTTGATTTGGCTGGATACCTGGACGCACAGGCAGGCCTTGTACTCGACTGGGTTGCCATGGAAGTTTTGCTCAATCTTGTAGGTCCATGTAGTTCTGAGGACATTGCAAGGTTGAGGACCATCATACTCTTCCCAGATCCCAAGGTCCTTAATTTATTCCAGCTCCAGATCCATAGCTTCTATCCAGTGAGGGCGCTTGTCACAAGACAGTGCGTCTTCATACAACCTAGGCTTGTAGTAGTGATAGAATCTGTATTTTTGATGTGGTATTATTCTGGATCTGTCTTGAAGGAGTCTGGTGGGAGGGTCAGTCTGGCTTTCTTTGCTACAAGTTGTTGCTGGATGGATTGTTGATTGAGTGGTGCCACTTGCAATTTCCTCAATCTTGGCCAAAGAAGTGGGTGATGCATTGCTGTTGGAGGCTAAGCTGATGGAATCTTCTGGTTCTGGCAATTTGCTTCTAAAGTTTGTCCAGGGGGCTTGATTAGGCAAGAGTGGTTCTGGTTGGGTGTCCTGATTAGGAGATGAGTCTTCAGCCGCTTCTGAGGAGATGAGGTCATTGCCAAAGGAGAGGCCAGGCTCCCGTGGTCTGGGCCTCTGAAGAAACTGAACGTGTTTTGAAGAGATGATGAACCTCTTTTAGGTTAGATGCAATATGAGTGGAGAGGGGAATTGAAGCCTACAAGAGTACCCTCTTCACCTTTGGGTTTGAATTTCAATCCCTTCTCTCTCCTGTTAAGGAGAAAGACACATGGAGTGCCAAGGGCCCAAAGAAATGTGGGAGGAAGGTGTCAATTGTGCATCTTGTTCCAGGGGGTTTTACATTGGCTCTTTGCAGGTATGTGGTTCAGCATGAGGCAGCAGTCCTTGAAAACCTTGGGCTAAGTTGACATGGGGAGTCTTCCATCCTTCAAGGTAGCTCAAGGAGATTCGATGATGGTCCAATCTGCTTGTTTGGCTTGTCCATATGTCCGATGGAGTGGCTGAGGATGAGTTGAGGTTGAGGTTGGTGGTCGTTCTATCTTGGTGGTGAAGAGGTGGTGGGACCGGTAATTGCAGGTGAGCTTGGTTGGTGAGGAGTGAGAAGGGAATGATAAAAACAAAGGGGAGAATGTGGAGATGACTAAGAGAAGAACAGAAAAAGAAAAGAAGAAACATAAAAGATACATAGAATGAGGCTATAAGAAGAATCTGAAAGCAGAGATAGTAGTTGAAAGGCGGCCGTCATTGATCTGGTTGACCATCCCCGCAGGGTTTCCCTGCAGCTTTCAGCATCTCTTAGCTGCGCGCCACCCCTTCAGTTCATTGCTGCAGGGTACCTGAGGGTTCTTATGGCCCACTCTCTCCCGGAGATTCCAACAAGGGCCTCTCTCCAGCCATTTCTACCACATCCCCCAGGCACCCAGCCAAGGGTGGCAACCCTTATAAAGGTTATTAAAGCATAATATAAAATTTTAACCCCTTATATAAAATATTAAAACCTTATAAAAGATATAAAACCCTTATGAAAGATATTAAACCCTTATCATAAACCATGACCAAACCTTATATCAATCATCATCACCAACCATTACCACATAGCTTGACCAGCATCAATTATCATCACCATCAATCATCATAGCCATCCATCATCATCATCATCCATCATGATCATCATCTATCATCATCATCAGCTACCTTGAACCTCATCAACCATCATTATCACCATACAACATCACAATCATCCATCATCATCACTTACCTTGACCATCATCAACCATATTCATCATCTATCATCACCCACCTCCATCACCATCAGTGATCAACTATAGGCTCAACCATTTCAACTTTATCCATTGTCACCAGTAATATCAAATGAGTATTCATCATGTTAAAATACATATGCACTTACGCATATGCTACGTATGAGTGTAATCCAAATGGGATGCTCATGTGGGCCTTTGCGGCCCATTGGGCACACACACAGACCATATGTGCCTGTGTGGATGTCAAGGATTTGGGAAAACTATCCTCAAAATGCGTGAAACAGGCCTATTGGAACACAGGCCCTAACAGGCCCGGTGGGGTATATGGGCAAATACAGTCAGATGGGCTTGTGTAGGCATAATTGGGCCCAAGGTTTATTTTTGACATACTTGGCCAGACGGGCTGGCCCGCCAAAGTATGTTGAAATCACTTTTTGGGCTTGGGGCGGCCAATTAGGGGCTGCAGCCCGTGTCGCAGCCCATTTGAGGCTGCTGCCCCTGTTGCAGCCCATTTGGGCCTGACGCCCATGTTGCGGCTCGCTCAGGGACACTGTTTGTGCTTATGGCCCGTTTATGTGGCCCAACGGCCTGCGCGGGGCCATTGTAGGGGGCAGGGGGACTCAAAATGGAGTTCCCCCACCCTGGTTGCAGCTGCCGCACTGGGTGGCGGCTGTGGAGCTGGGGCCAATGGCCCTAGCTCCTCCCCCTCCCCTTTCTCCCCATTGCGAGGAGGAGGAGGAATGGCTGGCTGGGCTGAACAAGCCAGAGACCGGTTGCAAGAGGAAACCAGTTAGGGTGGGGGGGACCTGATCACCCCCCCACCAAATGTGGTGGCTTGGCCGGTTGCAGCGAGGCAACGGGCGGTGGGGGGGAATTGACCACCCCCCTACCATCAAAAGGGCACTCTCCCCCTACCTTTACCAAGGGGGAGAAGCAAAAGGGTGGGGGGGACCTGATTACCCCCCCACAAAATTTGGTGGCTTGGACGGTTGCAGCGAGGCAACCAGCGGTGGGGGGTAATTGAGCACCCCCCCACCATCAAAAGGGCGCTCTCCCCCTACCTTTACCAAGGGGGAGGAGCAACAGGCTGGAGGGGATTTGACCATCCCCCAGCCCACCTACCTTGACAAAGCCCTGGGGGTATCAACCCCCAGGGCCCCTGGTAGGGGGATTTGACCGCCACCTCCAGGGATTTGAGTGAAAGAGGGGGGGCGGCATGTCCGCCGGTCACCCCCCCCCCATGTGTGTCTAAGACGGGACCCAGGTGTGTCCTGGGTCCCACCTGGCCATTTTTATTGCCAGGGGCTGGTTGCATGAGGCAACCAGCCAGCATGTGAGGTAACAGACCGGTTGTAACAGACAACCAGCCAGGGTTTTGAACAGCCAAGTGGCTGGTTCAGCCCCATTAAAGTGGAAACACCAGAAATGACCAAAATAGGCTGGTTTTAAGGGTACAGGGACTGATGCCATGCAGGCTGAGGTAGCCAAAAACTAGTAACAGGGCGTGTAGAGCCTGTAGAGCTCCTTTTGAGCGGAAAATTTCCTTTTTGGCTTGTTGTATCATGGGCTCACAAGATGCCAATACTTTTTACTTAAGGAGCTCTTCTCCCTGCTGTTTTCCATCATCCATTCATCATCCAATTAAATTCATCACCAATATCATTCAGCATAATGCCCCATTGTGAGAGCCCATTAGCAATTATTGACACAAGGTTTCCAGAATTTCTTTTGCTTTAAATACTGCTCATTTTCCTAAGCTAATGGATGGACTGATGCTTCTAGAGATTAATTTTCCACTGATTTGGCAGGGCCATTCACACCGGAGTTTCTTGGTGGGGCAAGATACTTCATCAATTTAGTTCATACTGGAACTAATTATGTTTGGGTTAAACCAACTTGATCTAAGGATCAGAACACAGAGGAGGTTACTGTAATCTTAAAAGTCTGAAAACAGAATGTTCTAATGAAGGAGATCAAGGGGATTATCACCAATTGAGATGGTGAATTTGTGAGTCAAGATTTTGAGAGATTATTGAAAGATTATGGTATCATTCATATAGTCACTACTGCAAGTACTCCACAGAATAATGGAATAGTTGAGAGAATGAATAGGACTTTACTGGACAAAGTCCAAACTATTATGTCTCAATCTCGTTTAGCAAAGCTCTTATG
Source organism: Puccinia polysora (assembly GCA_025617555.3). NCBI lineage: Eukaryota > Fungi > Basidiomycota > Pucciniomycetes > Pucciniales > Pucciniaceae > Puccinia > Puccinia polysora. Next base: position 47,565,834 of record CM062628.1, on the reverse strand, counting down.
GGCTGAGTTGATGTGTACAGTCTGCCTGTTGCACAACATTGTAAGTGTCAATGGGAAGAGTCCTCATTATCAGTTTTGGAAGTTGTACCCCAAAAAATCACACCTAAGAACCATTGGTTGCTTGGCGTATTATAGTGTCCACCATAATGAGATGGTTGGAAAACTAGACCCTAGGGCAAGAAAAGGGGCACTTGTAGGCTATGATTTAATAATTAAATTGTATAGGATCTATTGTCCAGGGACAAGAAAGGTTATCCTTAGTAGGGATGTAAAATTTGATGAAGGTACCTTTCCACTCAAAAGGAGTGAAGATGTTGTTGTGAATAAGTCACAGAAAGAAATAGAATTAGCACCTATTTCACCAGCAAAGGCTGAGGAACTTGTGGTTCCAGAAGATGAAGAGATGGAAGACGTGCCACCCAAGGGTTTAGTGCCCCCTTCAGGGGAATACTTTGATTTGGAAGCTGATGAGCCTTCACCTCCTGTTAGAAGGAGTGGAAGGGTTAGAGTGCCAGTTGATAGGTATGGAGAATGGAAGTCCCATTATTCTGCCACAGGATATGAGGAAGATACATTTCAAGAACAGTGTATGCTCAATGAAGTCCTGGAGTTGAGTTCAGAAATGGGTAACAGGGTTAACCCAAATAGCTTTGGCCAAGCTATGAATTCTGATGAGAGAGCCAACTGGAAGAGTGCTATTTTTGAGGAATTTTGATTTTCTGGAGAATAATAGTGTCTTTGAAGAGGTTAAGCGGGATTTTGTTCCAAAAGGAAAGTCCATTGTGGGGTCTAGATTGTTGTTAAACAAGAAGTATGACACAAATGGAGTTTTGAAGAGGTTCAAAGCTAGATATGTTGCAAAAGGCTTCAAGCAGAGAGAGATTATTGATTACCAAGAAACTTTCTCACCAACTGCAAGGCTGTCCACCTTCTGGTACATCATTGCTCTGGCAGTGAAGTTGGGTGAAGAAATGAGACAAGCTTATTTTGTAACAGCATACTTGAATGCAAAATTTGGAGAGGAGGAGACTCTTTATATGTCAATTCCTGATGGTTTTTTTTGAATGGTTAGTAGAGACTCAACGTGAAACCATGAAGAAAATCTATATCAGAAGTTTTCTTTCAGCAGATAAAGGGGAATATTTCCTCAAGCTGTGTAGATCCACGCATGGATTGAAGCAAGTAGCTGGGTTGTGGTATAATACCATGAGTGAGAAACTGATACAGATTGGTTTCAAGACTTCTGAAGCCACCCCATGTCTCTTTGTGAGAAAGGATGCAATTTTTTTTGTATGGGTTGATGACATTATCATCATTGGAAATTGTAAAGAGAGATTCATGGAGAAAATCAAAAATGAATTCCAGATAAAAGATCTTGGTCTGGGGCAAAAGGTGCTAGGTATGAAAGTCAGTAAGAGTAAGAATGGTATTAAGTTATACCAGAGAAACTAAATGGCAGATCTTCTTAAGAAATATGGCTTAGATGATGCAAAGGATTTTGTTACTCCCATGCAGTCAAACATTTGTTTAGAAAAGTCTACAGATGAGGAGTATCTGGAGTTTGTTCAATATAGGAGCGACTACAGGTCAGCTATTGGATTGCTTAACTATTTTGGGCAGGGTAAAAGGCCCAATATTACCTTTGCAATTGGTGTATTTTTTCAAAACTTAGAGAAGCCAAGCATTAGGCATTGGTCAGCTTTCAAGAGAGTTATGAGATATCTTAAAGGAATACACAGTCTGGGACTGTTTTTTACAAAGTCAGAAAACTTTGATTTGGTTGGTTATTCCGCTGCAAATTGGGCTGATGGTAACACTAGAGAATCAACAAGTGGTTTTGTATTATTCTTAGGTAAGAATCTGGTTTCATGGATGTCCAAGAAGGTTTCAGAAATAAGTCTTTCATCAACAGAGGCTGAGTATAGAGCTTACTTAGTAGCTCCACAGGCAGCAAAATGGTTGAGGAAAGGCTTAGAGGATACACATAAGACACAAGAGTTTGTGTTTTTGTATTCTGATGACCAGAGTGCCATTGCGTTGGCGCAAAACCAAGTGTCCCATTCAAGAACAAAAGATATCAATGTTCACTATGACTATATTTGCAATGCGGTTAACTGCAAGGAAATTTTGTTGAGGTACAGGCTTACTGGAGCAATGATTGAAGATATCTTGACTAAGGCTTTAGATAGGAACAAGCATCAAGGATTTGTGACTAATATGCAAATTTCACCCCTTTTGGATTAAGGGTGTGTGTTAAAATACGTATGCACTTACTTGTGTGCTAAGTATGAGTGTAATCCAAATGGAATGAACATGTGGGCCTCTGCGGCCCCATGGAAACACACACGGACCATATGTGCCTGTATGGATGTCACGGACTTAGGGAAACTGGCCTCAAAAGGTGTGAAACAGGCCTATTGGCACACAAGCCCTAATGGGCCCAGTGGGGTATATGGGCAAATACACCAGATGGCTTGTATGGGCATAATTGGGCCCAAGATTTATTTTGGACATACTTGGCCAGACGGGCTGGCCCTCCAAAGTATGTTGAACTCCATTTTTGGGCTTGGGGGCGGTCTATTGGTGCTGCCACCTGTGTTGCAGCCCATTTGGGGCTGCCCCCCCTGTTGCGTCCCGCTTGGGGCCTCTGTTTTTGCTTACAGCCCGTTAATGGGGCCCAAAAGCCTGCACGGGGCCGTTTTAGGGGGCAGGGACACTCAAAATGAAGTCCCCCCACCCCAGTTGCGGCTGTCAAGCCGGGTGGAGGCCGCAGGGCTGGGGCCAATGGCCCTGGCTCCTCCCCCTCCCCTTGCTCACCATTGCGAGTAGGAAGGGGAGGGCTGGCTGGATTGAACCAGCAAGCAACTGGTCGCAAGGGGCAACCAGTCATGGTGGGGGGGACCTGATTACCCCCCAACCAAGTGTGGTGGATAAGCCGGTCTCAGAAAGGCGACCAGCGGTGGGGGGGAATTGACCCCCCCACCATTGAAGGGGTGCTCTCCCCCCCCCCTTTACCAAGGGGGAGGAGCAACAGGCTGGAGGGGATTTAACCAACCCACAGCCCACCTGCCTTCAAATTGTCCCCTGGACCCCTGGAAGGGGGATTTGACTGCCCCCTCCAGGGATTTGAGTGAGAAAGGGGGGGGGGAGGCATGTCTGCCGGTTACAACCCCCCCCATGTGTGTCTGAGACTGGACCCAGGTGTTTCCTGGGTCCCACCTGGCCATTTGTATGGCCAGGGGCTGGTTGCAAGAGGCAAACAGCCAGCATGTGAGGTAACAGGCCACTTGTAACAGACAACTGGCCAGGGGTTTGAACAGCTAAGGGGATGGTTCATCCCAATCAAGGTGGAAACACCATAAATGACTGGAATAGGCTTGTTGTAAGGGTACAGGGACTGATGCCATGCGGGATGATGTATCCCAAACCAAGTAACAAGGCCTGTAGAGCCTGTAGAGCTCTTTTGAGGCAGAAAACATTCCTTATGGCTTTTTGTATCTTGGTCTCACAAGAGGCCAATCTTTTGTACTTAAGGAGCCCTTCTCCCTGCTGTCTTCCATCATCAATTCATCATCCAATCAAATTCATCACTGGTATCATCCAACGTATTGCCCCATTGTGAGAGCCAATTAGCAATTATTTACACAAGGTGTCCAGCATTTCTTTTGCTTCAAAAACTGCTCATTTGCCTAAGCTGATTGCTGGCCATAATTATAACAGGTTATTCTCATGCAAGTCGTGTTGGAGTATTATGTCTTCTGCTGATAGTCTTTATCCCTTCTGTCACAGAATCTTACTACTACATGTCACCTGGTCCTTTATTAATGTCTTTTGTCAATATAGTTTCTGAAAATGCTGATTAGTCATCAAGTGCCTTAGGCCCCCTGTCAGGGGCTCTCTAGTTGTCTATTTAAACTTTTCTTTTCCAGGACCTTGCAATTGACCTCAATGACTTTGTTTCTTACAAATCCGGTCCTCAACTTTCTGAGTTGAGTAAGAGTCCATGATTCAATCATCAACCTCAACAGGTTATGAGCCCAGAGCACCACCTATTGTGCTGTCTCTGTTATTGCTTCAAGTAAATCCTCTCTTAAGTACAGTAGCTCTCCAATTATCATATTGTTAATTGCATCTACTCCTTATTCAGTGACCTTTGTTGGTCATCCCTCAACACCGAGTAGCACTACTGTCTTTCTATTACTGACCGTATCTACCTTCTCATCCAACTGATCCTATCAATCACCTCAATTAGTCACCTCTATGGTCTTCCCAAGTAGCACTACTGTCTTTCTTTTACTGACGGTATCTACCTTCCCATCCGACCTATCCTGTTGACCACCTTCAATTAGTGGCCTTCATTGGTCTTACTTATCCTTCCTTTGACCCTGTTGTTACCTCAAGCTTGATCCTTTAGTTCCTTGATCATCCAATGCCCCCAACCTTCATCTTCATCCAGTCGATTGCGATGTTGCCTACATCTTGATTGCTCTCCAACTTCAACATCTGTTATTGCTTCAATAACCTTCATTGGTCTTACATCCACTTCCATCTTTGTTGAACTCTACTCAAACCTCATTTTGGAACCCTTCATTGTGGTTACTCAAAACGCAACTTTGAGCTCTCCTTCCAGATTGACTGTTACTCGCATTTCTGACCCCGCAACTTCTTCAACTTAGCTTGCTTTTTTCAACTTGCAATTCTGATTTCCCTCATTCACAACTTTGCTCCAATCAACCTCCTCATTCACTCATCAAACGGTCCGCCTTCAATAGTCTGATCCGGAATACCAACATTGGACTCTTTTGGCAAGGGGGTGAGATGGGATGACTCCCTATGCCCTCAGCCCTCACTCGGTCGTTGACCAGTTTGTCAACCACTGTTACTCGCGACCATGCTCTACAATCTTCCCTCTTCACATCGGAAACTTTTCATTTAGGTTACTCGATGGTTAACCTCCCATTCAACTCCGCCGCGCTATCCCTGTCAAACTCCATCAGTTGATCGTTACTAGGTTGCAACATTGCTCACTTGACCAACATTCATGGCTACTGCCTCATGACTGTCGTTTCTCTACTCATCAACCTTGCAACCTTGATGTTTGCCTCTCAGCTCGGTTGCCCTCACCTTGCTCTCCCGCTCCCAGTTGTTCGGATCTTGTGCCCGCTGATCAATTGCTGCCTTTAAAAGCCAACTGCTCCCCCATTGACTCTACTGCCCGGACCAGTTGACCGAATCATTTAATACCTTCAATTGTCCCTTCTCTCCTGTTTCTTTCTTCCCTTTTTGATTCCTTTCTTTTCTTTCCCACTTTGTTCTTTTGTCCCTTCCTGTCTATCACCAATCTTTTTGTTCATATTCCTTTATCCTGAAAACTTTCCTTCAATTTTTTTTGGCAAGGGGGTGAGATGAGGATGAAAATGAGGATCAACCTCAAGCTCGTCCGGTTCCCAACCTATGTGACAACTCTCCAAACATCACCAACAGTTCTCTATTGACCCTCATCATTGATCGCCAATGGCCTCCTTCTCCAAGCTTCAATCACCTGTCTATTCGCTCCTCGCTCATATCATCTTACGACCTGTGGTTTGATCGCTCCCTCAAAATCACCAGTAAATTCCTCCCCTTTTCAACCCTCTGTTTCTCTTGCAACCCGCTCGCATTTCTCATCCTACGACCTCAATCACCCTCATCTTCAACTTCCCTCCTATGCAACATCATTTGGCACTCTTCAATGTGATTGGTTGCAGCATCAATCACACCTTCCTCCTTGTCTTCAAATTTGCGTGCGACTTTAATCAGACCTCACTTGTGACAAACTTGTACCAATTGTGTTTATTTGATCCAACCTCACCTGTGACTCCACCCGCACCATTTGCGACCTGGGTTGATACTTATCCTTAAGCCTACCGTTGTATTGGAAATCGCTCAATCTTTGCCAGCTGGTCGCTTCCGATCATCGATATCAGTCCCAGCACCACCCGCGAATTTCTCTCCCTCTGTCAATTGCAATCTTGAATGGCCCCTTGTCCTCAACTGTTGCACGCTTGCGGATGTCCCCCTGACTGCCTCTAAAGTATCAACCTTACAACTGCGACGCAACTTCTACCTCACTAGTTTTGCCAGTCGCCACCTGAAGTCATGATTGAAAGTCCATTGATTCATCATTTTCTGTTTTCTTACATTATCCTTGACCTTTGGCCCTGTCATTTTTCACCATATTGTTAGAATGCGTTTGTCATACCTCCTTTTCTTCTCACCAAGTCTCAAGCCTACCAGCAAGGGGGTGTGTTGGAGTATTATGTCTTCTGCTGATAGTCTTGATCCCTTCTGTCACAGAATCTTACTACTACATGTCACCTGGTCCTTTATTAATGTCTTTTGTCAATAAAGTTTCTGCCAATGCTGATTAGTCATCAAGTGCCTTAGGCCCCCTGTGAGGGGCTCTCTAGTTGTCTATTTAAACTGTTCTTTTCCAGGACCTTGCAATTGACCTCATTGACTTTGTTTCTTACAAATCCAGTCCTCAACTTTCCGAGTTGAGTAAGAGTCCATGATCCAATCATTGACCTCAACAAGTCGGGAAGATGGTAACACTAGGGAATCAAAAAGTGGTTTTGTGTTCTTCTTAGGTAAGAATCTGGTGTAATGGATGTCCAAGAAGGTATCATCAATAAGTCTTTCATCAACAGAGGCTGAGTAAAGAGATTACTTAGCTGCTTCACAGGAGGCAAAATGGTTGAGGAAAGTCTTAGAGGATACACATAAGCCACAAGGGTTTGCGTTTTTTTATTCTGATTAGCAGAGTTCAATTTTTTTGGTGCAAAACCAAGTGTTCCATTCAAGAACAAAAAAAATCAATGTTCACTATAACTATGTTCACAATGTGGTTAACTGCAAGGAGATTGTGTTGAGGTACATGCCTTCTGGAGCAATGATTTCAGATATTTTGACCAAGGCTTTAGATAGGAGCAAGCATCAAGGATTTGTGAGTAAAATGCAAATGTCACAACTTTTGGATTAAGGGGGTGTGTTAAAATACGTACGCACTTACGCGTATGCTAAGTATGAGTGTAATCCAAAAGGGATGCACATGTGGGCCTTTGCGGCCCATTGGACACACACACGGACCATACGGGCCTGTGTGGATGTGACGGATTTGGGGAAACTGGCCTCAAAACGTGTGAAACAGGCCCATTGGTACATGGGCCCTAACGGGCCCATAAGGGCATATGGGAAAAAACAGCCAGATGGGCTTGTATGGGCATAATTGGTCCCAAGGTTGCTTTTGGACATACTTTGCCAGAAAGGCTTGCCTGCCAAAGTATGTTGAACTCACTTCTTGGGCTTTGGGCAGCCCATGAGGGGCCGCTGCCCGTGTCCCATCCCATTTAGGGCTGCCGCAGGTGTCTTCCGGCCCTTTTATGGGGGCCCAATGGCCCCTGCAGGGCCGTCGTAGGGGACAGGGGGACTCAAAATGGAGTCCCCCCACCCCGGTTGCTGCTGCCACACTGGGTGGCGGCCGCGGAGCTGGGGCCAATGGCCCTGGCTCCTCCCCCTCCCCTTGCTTGCAATTGCAAGGAGGAGGAGGAAGGGCTGGATGGTTTGAACCAGTCAGCGACAGGTTGCAACAGGCTACGGTCAGGGTGGGGGGGCCTGATCACCCACCCACCAAATGTGGTGGCTTGGCCACTTGCAGCAAGGCAAATGGCGGTGGGGGGGGAATTGACCACCCCCCACCATCAAAGGTGTGCTCTCCCCCCCCCCCCCTTTACCAAGGGGGAAGAGCAATGGGCTGGAGGGGATTTAATAACCCCCCCAGCCCACCTACCTTGACAACGCACTGGGGGTATCAACCTCCAGGGCCCCTGGTTGGGGGTTTGACTGCCCATTCCAGGGATTTGAGTGAGAAAGGGGGGAAGGGGTGGGGGGAGGCATGTCCGCCAGTAACACCCCCCCCATGTGTGTCTGAGACTGGACCCAGGTGTGTCCTGGGTCCCACCTGGCCATTTTTATTTCCAGGGGCTGGTTGCATGAGGCAACCAGCCAGCATGTGAGTTAAACCGCCGGTTGTAAAAGACAACCGGAAAGGGGTTTGAAAAGCTAAGGGACTGGTTCAGCCCCATTAAAGTGGAAACACCAGAAATGACCGGAATAGGCTGGCTGTAAGGGTACAGGGACTGATGCCATGCGGGCTGATGTAGTCCAAATCAAGTAACAAGGCGTGTAGAGCCTGTAGAGCTCTTTTGGGGCGAAACATTTGAGTTTTGGCTTGTATTATCATGGGCTCACAAGAGGCCAATCTTTTATACTTAAGGAGCTAACCTCCCTGCTGTTTTCCATCATCCATTCATCATCCAATTGAATTGATCCCCAATATCATCCAACGTATTGCTCCAATGTGAGAGCCCATTAGCAATTATTGACAAAAGATGTCCAGCATTTCCTTTGCTTTAAATACTGATCATTTGCCTAAGCTAATTGCTTTCCATAATTATAACACATCATTAACCAATCAAACAATGATAAAGGATAAGAAAATATAAAACATTCTTCCCTAACTCAGCTTCTATAGCCTCATTCAGATATCTGTTCCACCATTTCTTCTTTATCAAGCTTGAAAATATTGGTCCTAGGTCTGATAATGACGACTATAGTAGCAACTCTATCTGAAAATCAGCCACCAATCACTTTTTTTTATTATTGTGAGACTACTAAAGTAATTAGAGGGGCAGGAAATTCAAAACCACCCTGAGTATTCCTCTATCTTATCAATGTTTGTAGTACTAAATTCCCCCTCAAGTGACTTCCAGAAAGCTATTTTCTAAAATTTACCCAATCCCAACGGAGTCTCCACACCAGGCCGCTGCTTAAGGAGTAATTTGAAAACCCCGCGGACTTCTGAGAGGCTCTCTGTTTCTGGGCTGACTGAGTCTGCATCAATGAAGGCACAACCAACCCACAAGTCAAGGAACTCTTTGGACGGTGCCTGGCCCCTCCTCTGGCCCCCAGGCTGACTCCAGGTCCTCCGCAGCCTCATCCACCAGCTCCTGGAACCCCTCCTCTGGTTTCACTGTCACCGGCCCCATGATCATCACCAGAGCCCGCTGGAAGAGCATCAACTCTGGCATCCCTGGAAAGGGTCATTATCTCTTCTTCCCCAGCTCCAACCCCAGCTCCACCTTGCGAAGCCACTCCAGAGATCCAGGAAATCCCTACCGGTCTGGAGCTAAGGAAGGAGCTCTATGTGGACTTTACAGCCAAGTTGGAGGATCCCCTCTGGCATTTTGTTTTGGCTCTTGGCGTATGGAGCCAAATACTGACGCAAAATCTTGGCCACCTTCCAAAAAGTTGTGGGCGTGGTGCAGCTTGAAATTGGGGAGGTTATGGACCTGATTTAGGCGGATGGCCCCCTCCCCTTTTCCCCTCTTCTCTTTCTTTTTTGTTACCCATGCCATTCTGTAATTCCCAAAAAAAAAGATTTTTGGCGCGCTATTGTTAGTTGAGTGAGCAGCCTTGGGCCTGAAGTGAGAGTGAGATTGAGTCAGAAATTGGAACCTTCCTGCGTGTGAGCCCCATGAGCAACCTTTAGTCTGAGTAAGAGTGAGAAAAACAACTAGCTCCGCGTCTGTGCGCAAGCCCAAGAGGAGAAGCCCTGTGATCTGCGCCCCATATTGGAAACCTTTCCAGAAATGAGCACCTGGACCACCCCAGACAAACTGCCATACAGTTCCCTGTACCCTTTCTAAAAAAGATAAACAGAAAAGCCGCCAGCATGCGCGCACAACCATCCAAGAGAGAGAGAGATAATAAGGAAAACAAAAATTTTGGGGTGCCTAGGTATTCCGGCTGTGAACTAGCTAGGAAACCCCCTCACCAAGTCAAGCTTGTCCTGCAGTACCCCAAACATACTTCCACCCCATGAAGCCCATCTGCAGAAAAAGAAACAGAAGAGAAACAGCAAAAAATACCTAGAGAACAAAAGGAGAGGCAAAAGAAAAGGAAAGAAAGAGTTTTTCTTTTTTTTTCAGTGCTCCTTGTCCCGCTTCCTTGTCCTGCTTTCTGCTCCACCTCTCATTTCCTCTGCAGGGATTGTACTTGCCTATATGTACCCGGCATTGCGCCACTCCTGCATTCCTTCAATTTTACAACCCAAAGCCAGTACCTATCCAAGAATCCAATCAAGTCAAAGAAATAAGAAATGAAACATTCTGGGGTGTCTGGTTTTTCTGGCTGTGAACCAGCTAGACCACCCCCTAACCAAATCAGGCTTACCCTTCTTCCCTAGCGCCATCCCCGCCTTGGAAGCTGTCCCCAGAGGCTTTCAACATTCCACTCTGCGGGGATAGAGACAGATGCACCGCCTCATCCAATCCCCAGCCAGTCTTGTCCCCAGGCCATTTTCCCAAAATTCCATCCAGGCGTGCCTTCTGTTACCAAAGCCCTTTCAACCCCAACTTCCTTCTCACCTGTTATACCATTGATGCCCAATCCCTTTCCATTTGGGATTTGAAGCCCCGCAGCGTGTGTCCGTTGCACCAATTCCAAAATCTCTGCTAGCCATGATGATCTCTGAGCCATATCATCCAGAACATGACGGACGGGCCGAGTGAGCGAACCAAACTAATGTCAAATCTGTCTGAGCAACCCTCAAAGATGGCCGTCTTCCTCCTTCAGTGTGGCATGAGGTAGTTAAGGGATGCTTTATAATGCTTAATCAGATCCCACTGAAGGGCAAAACAGTACCTCCTTGGGAGAAAATGCACGGTAGAGCTCTTCCTTCCTCTTTTCTGAAACCCATTGGTAGTCCTTGTATCTTCTTAATCAATAAAAGAGAGAAAGTTTTAAATTTCGACTCAAAGGGTGAAGAAGGGACTAAGGTAGGCTTTAATCAACTCCTTCATTCCTATTGAATTTCAACTAAGTCTGGTTCTATTATCTCATCCAAGCATGTCAGGGTTCTTCAAATGCCTCCTCCAAGACTAAGTGGATCCAACTTAGATATTGAATCCAAAAATGATATCATCAATCCGACTCCTGTCTCCAATCACTCTCCTGAAGATTGTCAAATTCCATGGTCAGACTACCAAGATAAATCTGACGACTCAATCAGTTTGGCCAACGAAACTGAATCAGTCTGCCAATCATCTGACCAATCTGAAGAACCATCACTGCCCGCTTGGGACAGTCCAATAGTGACTGTAGACACCAGTCGTGCCAATCAACAAGCTTTGGCACCCACGCAGGGGGTTCTTCAAGATCCATCACAAATCAGGCCGCCTCAGCGGTACGGCTTCTTTCATTTTTACAAACCCAAATCCTACAAGGATGCCCTTCGATGCAATGAATGCCGAGAGTGGATGAGCGCAATGGAAGTTGAACTGGATTCAATTGAAGATCTCAGTGTCTGGGATGAATACAACGGTCCCGCACCGAAGAACATTCTCAAAACTACTTGGATCTTCAAAATCAAACAAGATTGTCATGGAAATCCTGTCAGATACAAGGCCCGGCTCTGTGTCCAAGGGTTCAATCAAGTTGAGGGTCTGGATTACTCAGAGACATTTGCTCCGATGGGAAAACCCTCTATGTTAAGACTTCTCCTCCTCTACGCGCTCAAGACAAAACTGAAGATTTGGCAATTTGACGTCAAAAGGGCTTTCCTTCACTCTCCAATTGATGAAGAAGTGATAATTCAAACTCCTAAGGGATCAAAAAGAAAATTTCAATTCTTAAAGCTCCTCACGTTGCTTTGCGGCTTGAAGCAGGCCCCAAAAAACTGGTATGAAACCCTTACCGGATGGTTTAGAGAAGTAGGTTTTGATGAATCTTCCTGTGATCCTTGTCTTTACTTGTCAAGGGATGGTAAGTCTTGGATCTTCTTTCACGTGGATGACCTCATTCTGGTTGGCGAAGGCAAAGACTTTGAAAAGAAATTCTTGAGCCGTTTTGCTGGCTCAACCGCAAAGGATCCCGACACCATCCTCGGCATGCAAATAGAGATAATCCACAATGAAGTTCTTCTGAGCCAGCCAAAAAAAATTGAAAGGGGTCTCAAAGAACTGGGTTTGGAAGATGCCAAAACCAGCAAATAACCTCTCACTCCAAATCGACAGCTTATACCTGCAACCTACAACAAATTTGAACAATTCAAGGCATTAAATATAAACTACCGATCAGCAATTGGATTGCTCAATCACATTGCGTGCTACACACGGCCCACCGTAAGTTTTGCCGTATCCAGCTTATCAAGGTTTAACATCAAACCAGGTATTTTGCGCTGGAATGAACTAAAGAAGACCTGGAAGTACCTGAAAGGAACTTCCAATATCAAGCTTCGCTTGAGAGTTGAAGATACAGGCTCTCAGACCTCCGCTTATTTGGACGCATCCTGGGCAGATGACCCTAACACCAGACAATCTCAAACGGGTTATCTCTGCGCGGTTTACAGGTGTGTGGTATCATGGAACAGCTGCAAGCAGAAGAATATCACGTATAGTTCCACCAACGCTGAACTCAACGCTTTTGTTGACGCTTTTCAAGAATCGACTTGGATTCGCTCCCTCACCTGCAAGATCTTAAGTTTCTCCCATATTCATTCATATGGACAATAGTGGTTTGGTCAACAAACTCAAACGGTTTGGTTCAAACTCAAAACTCGCCACCTTGACCTAAAGACCAAAGGCATGAGGGAGGAGCTGAAGTCTAAGAACATCTCCATTGTGCTCTTCAAATCTGAGGATATGCCTGCTGATGCTCTCACCAAAAGCTCAGATCAAGCAAGTCTTAAACGTCTTCAACTTTCCTTTTTTTCATCTACCTCCTCTTAATTTTTTTAGGTTCTTAGTTTCTCTGTTTGCTTGCTTTCTGCTATTCTATTTCCTTTTTTTTTTGACTCATAAAGTTGTCGCAAGTTTTCATCTCTCCAGGCATGGGGCATGTTGAGATTTCACGGCAGTGAGGTTTCACCAGCCCTGGGGAGTCTCTTGTTGCGAGTACACACACTTGCGTTGTCACAATCCCCCGGGGGACTCCTTGACTTCAACTCACCTAACTCAACCTCAATCTCTCGTGACTCAACTGGATCTGACCATCGACTGTCCAGCTTCAACTTCAAACAACCATCTCTGACCATGATGACCACCTGACTCAACTCAACCTCAAAGCCTGATCTTGTGGACCGTCTCCTAAATCATTGACCAATTTGTGTTTTCTGAGATCTCAATATCTTTCCTCTTATTTTTCATTTCATTATTATATTCATTATTCTTCCTTTTGACCTCTGCTCCCTGCCTGAAATCATGCCCGTTGAGATTCATCTCTTGACCATCTTCTACCTTTCTCAAATACATACTGTCTGCTTGATCTTAGTCTATTCTGCTCAAATCATCCTTCAACCTCAAGATCCTGTCAATTGACCGTCTCCCGTATCTCCATAATGTCTGATAATGACCGTCGCAGTCATCATTTCCTGTTTGTGTTTTATCTCATTGTGATCTGTGGGCTATTCTTCTTGTTCTCACTTTCTCTTGATTTGATTCTTCTTCAGCTCTTAGTTCTGCAATCTATTCAAATCAATATCATTCCTTTAACCCTTTTGTTTGAAATCAATCCCAAAGCCCAAGTCTGGGAACACAAATTGTCCATTGGATACTTGATATTCATCATTGTTGTCAATAAGTTTTCCATTCAATTTTTTTGTTGGGACCACAAGTAAAAAGGAATAGTCAGAGAGATCACCTTGGTAAATATGGGGCAAGTTGTAGGAGGAGTCTCAGTTGAAGGTGATGTGAGGTGAGCAGTCAAAAGCATTAAGGCCAGATCCAAATTTTAAGAAGGAGAAGGAAGTGATGTTGTTTTCCATAATAGCTTCACACTTGGAATTGAACACAAGTTTGGCTTACTTTTGAAACATTAGGCCCAATATATGAGAGACCTTGTCAGAACTAAGCTTCACAAAATAGTACTCTTTAGGTGAGGATTTGACAGCATCTTTCTTCAAAGGATTTTCCAGATAGTTCAGAAGGGTCCATCAATTTTTGCCATTGAATGGCCCGCATTTTCCCACCCCAAGATCTTGAGGGACCAACAGTGATGACAAATTTTTTGGATTTGTGAAGGAATTTTGTTACTGATTTGTTGTCTTTCTTCTCTATCTCAGAGAGTTCATTCAAAGGGATAAATTGGATGATGGCAACCATATCCTCTTGATCCAATTGATCTTGAACATATACTTTTCCAGAGCTGAAGAAATGGAAGGGTTTGATCTTCTGATTGGCCTTTTCCAACTCTTCAGGGGTGGGTTCTTGACTTTTCTTGACAATGGATGGATAAAGGCTCAAGGGAACTTGTTTCTGTAAAGACCAAAAACCTTTTCATTAATTTTTTCCTCAGTAACTTCCAATGAAATTTCTGAATCCCGCATTTGAGCCTTCCTTCTCTGGCAAGCCCTTTTCTTCCCACTTCTCTCTATGTTTTTCAAACTATCTCCTTCCATCTTTTTCCCTCCCAATTGTATACTTGTATTGGGGTGAGGATCAAGAGGGAAATCCATTATTTGTAGCATTTTGAGTTTGGTGGGTGAAGAATGGGCCGTCAAGAAAGGGTGTTCAAAGCAGTGGAAGTCCAATTGCATTGCATGGAATTAAAAAAAAAGCAAAATAAAAGTCATTAGTCTGGTATAAACCACCAACAGGGCCAAAATGGGGTCTCTGGCTGGCCAGTGACTTCATGTCACCATCCAGTCCCATTTTCTGGCCAATTGAATCCCTTTATGGGAAACTTCTCTTCACCAATGAGTATTCTTGAGTTCACCTCAGTTTACATCAAAAAGAAAATATGATTCACCTTGTATTCACCATGGTGGAAAATGAATGTCACTTGTAATTCCCCAAGGAAAAAACCTGAATTCACTTGAATGTTAACATTGATTCAACTGGGACTCACTTGAAATTCCTTATGAAATAAAAATTTCAAATTAAATATTGTATATTTTGATATCCCAGCTACAATTTCAGTGATAAATATTTTCCACAATGCAATGACAGCTTCATTCTGATTAATTACAGTATTCATAAAAAAAATTTTTTTACAGTTTATTTCATATCACTTTTATGTAACACTACCACTTCTATAGTACAAATTTCATTGGTGTTTTTCCAGTCTTTCAGCTGTGTTTCAAATCTGGTTGCATTACTGAAAAATCAGCTCCAAATCAATTTTAGTTTATCCTTCCCAATTGGACCCTACTCCCCCAGCCGCGTAAGTAAAACCATCAACGTTCCACTGTCCAAGAAAAAAAAAAGAAAGAAAAGTCAAACCAAGGAGGGAAATCTGCAAAGATAAACAATAGAAGGTGTATCCCAAACCCAGAATTGAGGTTGAATTGTATCAGCAATAGGAGCTTCATCCTTGTTGTCGAGTCACTCAGCTTTTTTTTTCATTTTTCCCCCGGGCATCTTGCCATGGCCCATTGGTCTTGTCCAGCAAGTATTGATCCTAATTCAAATCAATGGGATGAAGAAGAGGATTGCATCAAGGTTGATGCTGAAGGTGAGTGAGGGTGTCAAGGTGAAGCTGAAGACAGATTTAGACGCCTTGAGTGATCTTCACAATCTTGATGACATGTGGTTGCTTGATTTGACATCAAGAGAGTCACCCAATCCGGCTCCTACTGGATGTTCTTCCACTATTTGATTGTTTCCCCTTCATCCATGACTTCCATCCTCCCGCTTGCTCAAAAACTGGGAGGGTTCTTCGATCATCAGTCAAATTAGGATCAGGCTTGTGACCAATTTGGGGTTTTAGCCTCCCAGGTTTTGAAACCTATATTGATTGTCTTTCTCTCTTGTGCATCAATGATCTCTTTAGAACTTCCAAAACTCATTACAGGATACTTTCTACTACTATCTACACGTTTTTGAAGGGAACTGCCCAAGGTTGGAATGGGATGTTCAGGACTGCCTCTGCACAAATTTGTGAAATTCTTGCATGCTCTCACTTTCCACATTACCACAAACTTGGTTTTTTTTTTTTGATCTCAATTTCTGACTACTCAATTGATTCAAAAAAAAAATTAAACAATTAAACAAACATGGTAAGTGATTATTATTATTATTGATTTATGGGTTCTCATTTTTGATATATATAGTCTTCTTTTGAGAAATCTATTGATTCAGAAGATCAAGGGTGATGGTCAAACCACATCAGAGGAGGAGGGTCAAAATTGCAAGGATCAGAATTGATTTTAGAATGATGTCAATGGACCTGAACTCCAATTCAACCTCAGAATACAACAATATCCAATGCTTAAAGTCCTTCAATCAATCAATGTGTGTGTTTTTTTTGCAGCAGTGTCCACAACTCCCAACCCAACACTTTCAAAATTCTCATCACCATCTTCTTACCAAGCCACCATCAACATCAAACCAATGGTTTTGAATCCCGTTTTTTTTTAAGAAAAAGAATCTCTTCAAGAGACTTCATCTTTCTTTTCTTCAACATCATTCCCCTTTGCAATCCTCACTCTCTCACTCACACCCTCATCAACAAGAACAAAAAAAAATTGATGGTACTGGATTTTTCAATTTTTTCAATTTTTTTCAATTTTTTTTTTCCTCCAGCGTATTTGTTTGGAGTTTTATGCTTGATTTGATATTTTTTCCAAAAATTTAAATTGTGTTGTTAAGTAGAGAGTACGTACAGACATTCAAACAATCTAAATCCCAAGAACAGAAAATGAATAATACATGCCTTTTATCATATACTTTTTTTGAACGATCAAATTTAGCCTTGAAAGAGAAGCCCAAGCATGAATGGACCGATTTAAGGTCACTTGGTCCCATTATTCTTATCTAGCCACCGTACGTACGTACGTACACTTAGAAATCCCTTCCTTCAACCCTTGAGTTTCTTTACCTCACTACCAGTGGAGTCGTTGATTGTCTTCATTCGGATTTGATTTTGATCAACAAAACTTTTCTTCTTTGACAACTTCTACCTTGATCCTCATGGCTGCTCGGACGCTTACCCACCTGTTTCAATCCGCATTTGAAGGCAAGACCATTTGTCAAATCAGTTCATTCCTCAGCCGGTTTAGAGGATTCATCTTTGCACACCTTGTCACTATTACTATTGTGATTATGGTGATTATGATCATCATCATCATCAGATATGATCAAGTGACCACAATCTTGGGCTACAGCAATCTTGGTGGTTTTTTTGCCCTTTTAAACACTGTAGGTTGTCTTTTGTTTCTTGGGTTCTTTGACATTAGTCTTCAAGTTTGAATTGGACGCTTGCTTGCTTTTCGGAGCAGATACCAAAGGAATAATGATTTTGACGTGGTTTGGAATCTGGTTTTTGGAGGACCAAGGCTTGTACACGGTCATGATAGTGTCACGGTACCGTTCCAAGTCGCAAGATTTGGTTTTGAGCATTATATAGCTGTTGACTGTGTAAGCAGCTTTGGTCGAGCGGGAGTGGTAGACACAGTTTCTCAATCTTCAGACAACTCTGCCCAAAATCAAGGAAAAACAAGGCTTGATTTGACGTATTAGCGACAAACTGTTCCGCCAGGTAACCTTGCAAAATTAGGTGAAGGATTAAGTTTTCCAATTGCTTTGGATGAAAACAAGGGCAATTGAAATAATGAAGAAAAAAACGACGAAGTATTGGGCAGTTAAGAGTTCTCATTCTTCATTTTTAGCATGCTGTCTTTAAGAAGATCAGCCAACCTCTTTAGTGAGTGCAATCTTATTGCGATTCAGTTTTTCTAGTCCCACTACCTTGGGAGCTAGATGGGTTGGCAAATCATCGAAATCTTGGTCAACTTGGCAGGTTTGAATGATTTGAATGATTGAAGGCCCGACGCCACGCATCAAATCCCCTAGTTGGATCATTGTTATTTGGCCATTTATTCTAGTTATGTAAACAACAACTTAGCAGATGTGACAAGCTTGTATTGTCAATTCATTGTATAGGATTTGAGAAGGATCTTGTTTGCAATTGTCACAATTTTTACAGGGATCAGGAGAGAAAGGTAGAGGATTGCCAGAGTCGCAGGTTGAGCGGGAGGTTTTGAAATATTTGGCAAAGAGGGTACTACAACAGCGTTCCACTTCGACAGCGTATCGGGCCATAGAGTAAACTGCAGGGGGTGGCAAGACACCACGTCAAAAATCTGGGTTGTGACCAAGATGTCAAAGAATATGAAGGCCTGTACGTTTCGTGATCCCATCAGTCTTGGAGGCAACCATTCCAGAGAGTGGGATAAGATCACTTATTTTCCAAAAGAGCAAACAGTCCGAAACATGCCCATCACGTCCAGCACGACCTGATCCTTGATAATAACCTTCAGTACTTTTTGGAAGCGTATGATGGATCACGAAGAAAACATGAGGAGCGTTGATACCTAAACTAAGAGAGACAATAAGCGGGCCTTGACACCTATCTGAATCAAAGGAAGACGGTTTGGATTACTTGAACTCGTCTTACCCATCCCAAGTGGATTCTATGTAGTTGCTTATGTGGGACTGATGGAAGGACTCAGACGCAAAGCATCAGCGTGAGCAGTGGTCAGACCTCCAAGTTGCACCAAAATCCTCCTGTTTGGATGCATGCATCCAAACACTAACATTTTCATGCAACTTCCATGCTTTAATCCAAGTTGCACCAAAATCCTCCTGTTCGGATGCATGCATCCGAACACTAACATTTTCATGCAACTTCCATGCTTTAATCCAAGTTGCACCAAAATCCTCCTGTTTGGATGCATGCATCCAAACACTAACATTTTCATGCAACTTCCATGCTTTAATCCAAGTTGCACCAAAATCCTCCTGTTTGGATGCATGCATCCAAACACTAACATTTTCATGAAACTTCCATGCTTTAATCCAAGTTGCACCAAAATCCTCCTGTTCGGATGCATGCATCCAAACACTAAAATTTTCATGCAACTTCCATGCTTTAATCCAAGTTGCACCAAAAGCCTCCAGTTTGGATGCATGCATCCAAACACCAACATTTTTTTGCAACTTCCATGCTTTAATCCAGGTTTCACCAAAATTCTCCTGTTTGGATGCGTGCATTGTAGCATGATGAGACGTGTTGAAATACACTTTGGTGAGGAGGAGGACACAGTGAGGAGTGTTGAAATCCACTTCAGTGGGAGTGTAGAAGGGTGAGGTGTGTTAAAAATTAGGTCAGGAGTGTTGATATCCACTTTGATGAGAGTTTAGCAGGGTGAGGCCTGTTGAAAATTGGGTAACAATTCTTCAAATTCACTTTTGTCAGGGTTGGAATGGTGAGTAGTGTTAGAAATTGGGTAAAAATTGTTCAAATTCACTTTGGTGAGGGTGTGCAGGGTGAGGAGTGTTGAAGTCCACTTGGGTGAGGGTGTAGCAGGTTGAGGTGTGTTCCAAATCAAGTGAGAAATGTTCAAAAGTTGGTGAGGTTTGTTAAAAATTGAGTGTGGTTTTCAAAGCATTGAGTGAAGTGTGGTTTAATCATTTACATATACCGGTGTTGTGTAATTTAACCTTGGTGGGGGGGCTCAATTCACCTAGACCACACTTGGGTTCTGTCAGCCCAAATTTTCATGCCTGGCCTACTATATGGGAGTGCAGATCACTGCACTGTCAACGGTGAAACTACAACCACATAAGAGTGTAGTCCCTCCTCTGCCCACCCTCTCATGTGGATGAAATACACACTATGATGAGTCTGTAAAGTAACTTCACTCTTTTTATAAGAAACAAGTTTCTTTTATCAAATAAATGTTGCTTTGTAAGTCTAAGATATTTTCAAACAAAGATTGTTGGGGAGTTGCTCTGGTCAATATGAATTGGCCTTTGCATGCTGGAGACATTGGTTCACATGCCCAAATGAGTCCATTAAGGAAACCGTGCAATGTGTGGGCTTTTTTTGTTGATAGTGATTGTTTCTTTGGGCTGTGGCCGCGCCATGCTCAATGGGCATTCCTTCCTACATCTGATTTGAAGTCAAATAGGCTTGAATCAAAAATTAATGCAGGCAGGAAATGGCATAAATATGTTACAGGGGGGCATTTTGAATTTGTACAAATGATTGTTTAAGGCTTTGACTGAAAATCCAAGCTTTTAGCCTTTGAACATAGGTTCAAATTGGATTGGTTGTAGTGACAGAAATAGAGGGGGGTTTTTTGAGATTATCAGTAAAGAGAATCTTCTGAAAAAAGATATCCCCACCAGGATGATACATATTTTAGTGCAGAAATCCAGCTATATAAAACATGTGGATCAAACAATGAATGCAAAATAAAGGAAACTAAGGCAGCTCATCAGGTGAGTATTGAGAAAGCATACAATAAACCCTAAAAATAGAAAGCTATTTAAAATCAATGATTGTTGTGGTTTAAACACATTAGCACCTTTTATGCAGAAAATTGATTGATATGAAGTAAATGGAACACAATAACCCCATCTAGGATGGGAGAATGAGGAAGAATAAGATTTATCTTAGAAAGGAAGATTTACCACCACATGCCTTGACAGTTGTTGAGGAGTTTGTTGAAATGAGTCGGTGCTCTAAACTGAATTGGAGATTTGCCTTGCTTTTCTTCTGGAAGTCTCTGCCTGGCTGTCTTGTTTTATCCTAGTATTATTCTTCTTCCCATTACTGTTTACAAGTTCCACCTCGGGTTTTTTTCAACCCTCCATGTGAGACATTTTGGGAGATAACTATTCAAATTCTGCATTTCCTGGCAGAGATATCCATATTTTTTACATGGAATATATATTTGAAGAGTGAAAAAAAAGGCTTTCCTGTAAAACCGTATCCATAAAAGCTTTTAAAATATTTGAGTGAACTGTGAGTTTATTTGAGGTTTTTCCCTTGTGAAATTATATGAGGGAGATCTGTGCATTGAAAAATACTCTTGGGTCATTCAAAATCCCTTGAGTTCTATGGCATTCATGTGCTAAATTAAGGTTTTTTTACCAGGTACAAAGCCCATGTTGCCAGCTCTGAGATGGGTTAGCTAACTCCAAGGATTAGCTTGAAGATGGGATCCTTGGACAATGCGTGATTGCACTTTTTTACCCACAAGTAAATTGGGGCCTGTGCCCCAGGTGCACCAGCAAAAAGAAAGTGAACTGTGAGCTGATTTGAAGTGATTCCCTGGTGAATTAATAGTGACACTGGCGGACACTTTTTGTTACATTTATTTTTGGTGAAATGCTGGGAAGAGTGTAAAACTCATCTCTGAACAGAAAATTCCTTTGGATTTTGCTATAACTTGCTTTACTTTTTTCTCTGTTCATTTATATATTTTTTTGTTGGGATAAAGTCAGCACCAATTTCATTTGGAATGGGGAGGGCATTTATGTTTTCATGTACAGATACTCACATCTGTTACATAGAATCTTGATGGCCTGCAATCTTGGCCTTGGAAAAAATGCCAACTGTTTGTAGGAGATGCGGAGCTTTGTGAAATTATAATTTTCAAGCTGTGAAAATTGAGAATTGCAAAAACTGAAAACGGTTTGTAACCATTTTGATTTTTCCAACAAACAAACTTCCTTTACAAATCAATTTCCCTGTAAAAAAATCAACATGTTTCACAAAATTGATTTTTTCCAGAAATAGTTCTTGTTTTATCTTGGTGAAAATGGCAGAATTAAAAGTTCATGATTTGGGAAATACAGATGAATTCCAATGTCCAAAAAGGTGAAATCAAGGTGATTCTCATTTTCAGCAGCAGTGAAATCTTCTGGACTTTTGTTTTCCATAAAGGTGAAACCCACAAGAAATATTGTGTACAGCATTGCAAAAAATTGAATCAATCATTGTGAATTCATGGGGAAAGTTTTGATACTTATGGGGGACAAAAGTGGCCAAAAAAGTGAATTCATGTCACTGGTCAGCCAGAGACCCCGATTTGGCCCTGGTGCACTTAGATGATCAGAAAATATAGAAAATAACAAAAATGATACCAGTAATTCTCCTACCAAAAAAACAAAAAAATCATCAGTCCAGTATTAAAGACTTAGATGATCAACCAAAAAAGAAAATAACAAGAAAATTACCGGTAATCACCTACAAAAAAAAAAGTCATTCAACTTGTAAAGAACTGGGAGGAGGAGGAGAAGCTGAAGGGGGGAAAGGTCACTGGTTGTTCAATGGATTGATTGATTGATTGGCAATCAATAAACTATTTGCTTGCCAGTCAATGGATTGATTGATTGATTGGCAATCAATCAACTATTTGCTTGTCATTTAATTGATCAATTGATTGACTGGCAAGCAAACAATCAATTACTTGCAGGTAAACCAATCAATCAATTGTTTTCTTGCAGGTTAAAAAATTGATCAATTGTTAAGCAAAAAATTGATTGCTTTCTGGTCAAGCAATTAATCAATTGCCTGCCAGTCAACCAGTTGATCAAATGGCGAACAATTGATGAATTTATCAGTCAACTGGCAATAAATCAATTGATTTCTTTCCAATTGCCCGGCAAGGTGGTGGTGTGGGAAGATGGGAAGCAGGAGGAGGGGGAAGAAGGAGAGCAGGAGGAGGAGGAGGGGGAGAGCTTACTGGTGGTGCTGAGCAAGGGTGCTTACCCGTGGGGGTGAGAAAGGAGGGATGAATGGCCTGGAACTTGTAAAAGGAGGAGGAGGGGGGGCAGGTCAGCTCCAATGAATCAAGGAGGAGGAGGGGGGGATGTCCTGGGGCACTGAGAAAAGTAGAATAAGGAGGAGGATTACCAGGGGAACTAGGAGGTAGGGGAAACCAGGAAAAATCAGGCATCTCTGGAAGACCAGAGACTTCACTTCACCATAATGGTTTCCCCAATTGCTTCAAATTTTATAATCAATTTCCAGAGGAAATCACCATGATTTCTGTTTTTTTTCTGGTAGAGTTAACAAAGATTGAAAGAAAGTTGATCCTTGATTGCTTCTGAGACTCCTCTTAAATTCTCTAAAAGTGACCAATGAATTCTCATTTGATTCTTCAAATTTTACACTGTGTTTCTAATTGGTTTCTGCAGGACTTATCAAAAGTGTCTTTTTCTTTTCCATTACTTTTCCCCCATGAATACCCATTATTTCTCCCTGGTTTCAATTTTATTTTCCTCAGATTAATGTTTGATCTCTTTCAGACCTGTATGATTTTCAAATATGTTAACCCCATTTGATCACTTCCAAGTATTTACTTCTTCAATTCACCTTTTTTCCTCCAATGGTGTATCAACCAAGTTTGGTCAGGTGGTCAACTGGGTGTTTTTTTTTATGCCACTGTTGGCAGGTTCTCAAAGTTGCATGGCAGTCAATCAACCGCTGCTTGTCAGGTGGTCACCCAATGGGGGTGTTCCATCAACTGGGCTGTGGCAGCTTTCAAATTAAGCTGCCAAGAGTATGGCATTGACAGGAGGCCATCCTATTGGTCATGCTGGTCATGAGGATCACAACTGCAGCTAAATTTCTTCTTGTTGCTATCAGTTGATCAACAACTAGGTCAGGTTGATGACCCAACAAGATTGGGCTCCCTTGACTTTTTCCCCATGAACCCATTTTGTCAGGTGGTAAACTCCAGCTTGTTGCATTAACAGCAGGAGTTTACCACCCATCCAGGCTCAGTGGATACGCCATATTTGATTCATAAATTGTCAAAAAAATCACTGTTAAGATGAAGCCTGCCTTGACGGACCCGCGGGACTCCGGCATAATCCGCGGGACCGCCGTGTGTAGATACTTCAAATCTCCTCCAGCTCCACAGACTCAATGATCTCTGTCGACTCCTTCGTCTCTCTCTCTATTCCGGCTTTCTTCTTTTCTTCTACTTCCCCATGCTCGTCTCCTTTTCTTTCTTTTGATTCTCTCCTCTCTTTTGATATCTCTGCCCTTCTTGGAAGTCTCTTCTCTATCTGTCTCAACCCGATTTCTCCTCTCTCTTCATTACTCCTTGACCCCTACTCACCATCTGTCAACTCTCAAATTGCCAACAACTCATCAAGTCCATCAATTGCCTGGTGAGATCTTTTGTCCTCCGGGTCAATCTTCCCATTGAGTATCTGATCTTCTATCCTCCATGTTCTAGTCTCTTGCCCGTCTTTCTGTCTCCAGCCGTCTCTGCTTCTTATCTGTCTCACCTCTACTAGTCTCCGGACTTCAACTGTTGGTCTTCACTTCTTTCTTACTTTTCTTTTTCTCATCTCTATCTCTGTCTCAACGTGTCCTGATTCTTCTCATATTAGTCTGCTGGTTTTAGCTCAATGAATTAAATCAAATATTTGATACGGTTAAAAGCCAAAATCAAGCCAAATCACTTCACTAAACCCAAGATGAACGAACCAGCGGGAGCGTCCAATTACTTCCACCAAGTTGCTCTTAAAGCCTCTGTTGATGCGATACCTCTTCTCAATGAGGAAAATTATTTGATCTGGAAGGATAAGATGCTTATGTTATTCGAGCTCAAGGACATCAAGGATGCCATCACTAGGAATAAAGGTCCACTATCAACAAAACAAGACAGAGAAATTCGAGCAATCATTCTCTCCAAATTAGATAGAACCACGCATGCAAACGTTGTCAACTCATCAAACATCTCTTCATCTAAGTTACTCTGGGCTGAAATTACTCGCAGGTTTGCTTCATCCAAGACGGCCAATCAAGCAAGAGTATTCAACCAATTCCTCCACTCTCCCTTCAACAAACAAGCTTTTGATGGATTCGTCACCAAAATGCGCAAGGCTATCAATTGAATGACCAATGTCGGAATCAAACTTCCTAAAGATATTCTTGCCTATCTCATCCTATTCAAATTTCCTCCGCCGCTGGAAAACCTGAAGCAACAAATCATGCACGTTGAGAGACTTTTTACCGTAGACGTGGTATTCAACCATCTCATCCAATACAATAATGAAAGAAAGGCCCAAACTAAGGTTGGAAAATCAACTCCTGACGTATTGCTAGTTACCACTAAGACAAAAATAGACAGAGACAATAAGAAGACGCGGCTCCGATGTAAGGAAGGATACCACAATCCCAACGCCCCTCATCCAGAATCATCCTGCTTCCACCTACATCCTGAAGTTGCCCCGGAATTGTGGTTAGAACAACAAAGAGAATGGAAAAACAAACTCAAGAAAGGTCCCACAATCAACTATCATTCTCTACTTACTCTTTGGATCAATGCAAACGATCATCCGAATCTCCTTCTAGATTCAGGTGCCAATATTCACATATTCAACGATCTCAAATTCTTTGACTCCATCACGCTGGAAGACAATCCCGAGGAGATCAAAACTGGCAAGTTAGATGCGTCTCTCAAAATCCAAGGAACGGGGACGTTGAAGCTTGAATGGAAAGATTCCGTTATCACCCTTGAAGGCTGCGCTTACGTACCCCATATTGTGGTCAAACTCATAAGCCCGGGGCTCCTGGCGAAAAAGGGATGCAAACTCTCTCAGAAAAACGATCGCTTTTCAGTCTCTTGGAATGGACAGACTGTGCTGAAGGGTCTGATTTGCGACAATCTGTTTGTCATTGAAAAGCCTCAAACCACGGGCAAAAATCATTCGGTCAATATGATGAGACAAGGCAAGACCCAATCGTTGTCAGACATACATAAAATCTACGGCCATGCTTCTCTCTCTACTCTCAGACCTATCAGAAATGGTCACTTCTCCAAGGAAGAAATAGATAGTTTTCAATGCAATAGTTGCGCGAAGAGCAAAATTACTTAATCTCCCTTCTCTGCTGTTTCTACTCCCTCATGCAAACCCCTTGAAAGAATCCACCTCGACCTGATTGGACCAATAACACCTCAATCAAAGGAAGGTCACCACTAGATCCTATATCTTGTGGACAACTTCTCTGGTTATCTGGCGGCATTCCCTCTAACGTCCAAAGATGAAACTCCCGGTACCATCATCAGCATCCTCGAAACTGAATACAAGAGATTGAAGTACTATCCGAATGAGATCTTCTCCGACAAAGGGACCAAATTCACTAACTCCACTTTAAAGGATTTTGCAAGATCAAAACACATCAAACTTATGAACTCAGAACCCTATCATTCTCAGCATAACGGTTGAGCCGAGAGAGCCAACAGGACCATTGTGGAATCTGCCAGAGCCACTTTCTCTTCTTCCAGGCTTGCCAAAAACTACTGGCACATTGTGACGAGGAGCTGCTGTTTTATGTTTAATCAAATTCCCAGGGAAGGTTATCACCTCTCCCCTTGGGAGCTCATGTTCAACAAGAAACTCCCCGCTGAATACTTGAAACCTGTAGTCAAGGACATCAAGGATGCCATCACTAGGAATAAAGGTCCACTATCAACAAAACAAGACAGAGAAATTCGAGCAATCATTCTCTCCAAATTAGATAGAACCACGCATGCAAACGTTGTCAACTCATCAAACATCTCTTCATCTAAGTTACTCTGGGCTGAAATTACTCGCAGGTTTGCTTCATCCAAGACGGCCAATCAAGCAAGAGTATTCAACCAATTCCTCCACTCTCCCTTCAACAAACAAGCTTTTGATGGATTCGTCACCAAAATGCGCAAGGCTATCAATTGAATGACCAATGTCGGAATCAAACTTCCTAAAGATATTCTTGCCTATCTCATCCTATTCAAATTTCCTCCGCCGCTGGAAAACCTGAAGCAACAAATCATGCACGTTGAGAGACTTTTTACCGTAGACGTGGTATTCAACCATCTCATCCAATACAATAATGAAAGAAAGGCCCAAACTAAGGTTGGAAAATCAACTCCTGACGTATTGCTAGTTACCACTAAGACAAAAATAGACAGAGACAATAAGAAGACGCGGCTCCGATGTAAGGAAGGATACCACAATCCCAACGCCCCTCATCCAGAATCATCCTGCTTCCACCTACATCCTGAAGTTGCCCCGGAATTGTGGTTAGAACAACAAAGAGAATGGAAAAACAAACTCAAGAAAGGTCCCACGATCAACTATCATTCTCTACTTACTCTTTGGATCAATGCAAACGATCATCCGAATCTCCTTCTAGATTCAGGTGCCAATATTCACATATTCAACGATCTCAAATTCTTTGACTCCATCACGCTGGAAGACAATCCCGAGGAGATCAAAACTGGCAAGTTAGATGCGTCTCTCAAAATCCAAGGAACGGGGACGTTGAAGCTTGAATGGAAAGATTCCGTTATCACCCTTGAAGGCTGCGCTTACGTACCCCATATTGTGGTCAAACTCATAAGCCCGGGGCTCCTGGCGAAAAAGGGATGCAAACTCTCTCAGAAAAACAATCGCTTTTCAGTCTCTTGGAATGGACAGACTGTGCTGAAGGGTCTGATTTGCGACAATCTGTTTGTCATTGAAAAGCCTCAAACCACGGGCAAAAATCATTCGGTCAATATGATGAGACAAGGCAAGACCCAATCGTTGTCAGACATACATAAAATCTACGGCCATGCTTCTCTCTCTACTCTCAGACCTATCAGAAATGGTCACTTCTCCAAGGAAGAAATAGATAGTTTTCAATGCAATAGTTGCGCGAAGAGCAAAATTACTTAATCTCCCTTCTCTGCTGTTTCTACTCCCTCATGCAAACCCCTTGAAAGAATCCACCTCGACCTGATTGGACCAATAACACCTCAATCAAAGGAAGGTCACCACTAGATCCTATATCTTGTGGACAACTTCTCTGGTTATCTGGCGGCATTCCCTCTAACGTCCAAAGATGAAACTCCCGGTACCATCATCAGCATCCTCGAAACTGAATACAAGAGATTGAAGTACTATCCGAATGAGATCTTCTCCGACAAAGGGACCAAATTCACTAACTCCACTTTAAAGGATTTTGCAAGATCAAAACACATCAAACTTATGAACTCAGAACCCTATCATTCTCAGCATAACGGTTGAGCCGAGAGAGCCAACAGGACCATTGTGGAATCTGCCAGAGCCACTTTCTCTTCTTCCAGGCTTGCCAAAAACTACTGGCACATTGTGACGAGGAGCTGCTGTTTTATGTTTAATCAAATTCCCAGGGAAGGTAATCACCTCTCCCCTTGGGAGCTCATGTTCAACAAGAAACTCCCCGCTGAATACTTGAAACCTGTAGGGTCTCCTGTGGTTTACCTGTCAAATCGGATTCAGAAAGGTCGGAAATTTGACAAGAAGGGATTGGAGGGAATTTTAGTTGGTTTCAATCCCCCTTTTCACTCATACTTGATACTCAGCTCATCTGGCTCTATTATTGAAACAAAACACGTTCAGTTTCTCAAGACTCACTCCAACAACTTTCCCCTTCTTGAATCTCCCGGTCTCGACATCTTCTCACAACCTGACTCTGAATTCATCAAATCTGACTTCTCCTTGCGAGACAAGCAATATACAATAAGAGATGGAAATTGTGAACATTACAATTCTGAATCTACGCAAGAAGATGCCGACTCTTCCCCATCCTCTCCATCTGAGCCTTGTCGCTCTCCCTCTCCCCCTCCACAAGCTCCTGAACCGCATCAAAGACCAAAGCGAGAAACTAGAAAACCCCAACGGTATGGTTTCCATCATTACTATGAACCACCATCTTATCAAGCAGCACAGAAATTTTCCAAGTGGCCTAAATGGAAAAAGGCGTCCGAGGACGAACTGGAGTCAATCAAGTCTCAAGGCGTGTGGGAAGAATACTACGGCTCATCGGACAACATCCTGAATACTACCTGGGTTTTCAAAGTCAAGGAGAATTGTCACGGCAAACTGGCAAAATACAAGGCACGGTTGTGTGTCCAAGTTTTTGATCAGGTAATTGGGGTCGACTATAACGAGACTTGGGCTCCAACTGGAAAATTGGGATCGCTCCGGATAGCTCTGGTATACGGTCTTAATAACAAAATGAATTTTACGCAATTCGACGTGAAGGGAGCTTTCCTCCACGCTCCACTTCAAGAAACCGTCATTATAAGGACTCCTGATGGATCTAATCGCAAATCTCCCTTCTTGAAACTCAAAAAATCCTTGTATGGCCTCAAACAGTCTCCAAAAAACTGGTACAAGACGTTAACTCGATGGATCATATCTCAAGGCTATCATGAATTGACCAGCGATCCATGCCTATACATTAATCGTCTGACCAAGGAGATCATTTACTTCCATGTAGATGACCTCATTCATGTGGGGAACACCAACGACTTCAAAACTCACTTCTTAAGTTGGTTTGAAAATTTGTCATGTCACTCTCCAAACACAATTCTAGGTATGCTGATGGAGGTCAAAGATGAAAAAATATTTCTTAGTCAACCAAATCACATAGAACGCGGCCTCAAGGAACTCGGTCTATCATCTTGTAAGGACACAAAAACTCCTTTGACTCAAAATCTGCAACTTGAGCCAGCATTGGATTTGGATCACGCCGAATTCTCACAGCTGAACATCAATTACCGATCTGCTGTCGGCCTACTCAATCATCTCTCACAATACACCCAACACAACATTGCCTTTGCCGTGTCCAGCCTGGCCAGGTTCAACACCAAGCCTGGTATGACTCACTGGAGGGAAGTTTGCAAGGTTTGGAAGTACCTTAAAACCACAAAAAACTCAAAACTTGTCGTCAGATGCGACTTAGACCAGGAAATTGTCTCAAGCTTCAGCGATGCTACGTGGGGGGATGATCCAACTTTCCGTAAATCACAGACAGGTTACATAATCTTTCACTATGGCTGCCCCATAGTATGGAACTCCTCAAGGCAAAGAAACATTACTTACTCTTCCACGGATTCAGAGCTCAACGCACTTCTCAACAGTTACTTGGAACTCAAGTGGATCTCACATCTCATTGCTGAGGTACACTGTTTCTCTGACATTAAACCCACGTTGTATATAGATAATAAAGGACTAGATGACAAGATAAAATGATTTGGATCTCATTCTAAATCAAGACACATCGATATCAAGACCAAGGGACTACGCGAAGATTTCAATGAATCCTTATTTAATATCACGCTAATCCAGACCAACTCCATGATCGCCAACTCCCTCACCAAAGCCTCAAAAGTCGCCTCTCTAGAACTACTATGCGCCAAGGTATTTGAACTCTCTACCAATTCTAATCCTTCAAACAAAGAGCTCTCCAGTCACCCGGGGTGTTAAGATGAAGCCTGCCTTGACGGACCCGCGGGACTGCGGCATAATCCGCGGGCCGCCGTGTGTAGA
The DNA here is from genome assembly GCA_025617555.3 of Puccinia polysora. NCBI lineage: Eukaryota > Fungi > Basidiomycota > Pucciniomycetes > Pucciniales > Pucciniaceae > Puccinia > Puccinia polysora. The sequence goes on along the minus strand of CM062628.1, from coordinate 47,535,646 downwards.
TACTTCAAATCTCCTCCAGCTCCACAGACTTGATGATCTCTCTTGACTCCTTTGTCTCTCTCTCTATTCCGGCTTTCTTCTTTTCTTCTACTTCCCCATGCTCGTCTCCTTTTCTTTCTTTTGATTCTCTCCTCCCTTTTGATATCTCTGCCCTTCTCGGCAGTCTCTTCTCTATCTGTCTCATCCCGATTTCTCCTCTCTCTTCATTACTCCTTGACCCCTACTCACCATCTTTCAACTCTCGAATCGCCAACAACTCATCAAGTCCATCAATTGCCTGGTGAGATCTTTTGTCCTCCGGGTCAATCTTCCCATTGAGTATCTGATCTTCTATCCTCCATGTTCTAGTCTCTTGCCCGTCTTTCTGTCTCCAGCCATCTCTGCTTCTTATCTGTCTCACCTCTACTAGTCTCCGGACGTCAACTGTTGGTCTTCAATTCTTTCTTTCTTTTCTTTTTCTCATCTCTATCTCTGTCTCAACGTGTCCTGATTCTTCTCATATTAGTCTGCTGGTTTTAGCTCAATGAATTAAATCAAATATTTAATAATCACCTACGATTTAATATGGTCCAGAAACCAGAAAAGTGATGGTTGCAATGGATCATTTAATATTGAAGAAAAAGTAGGTGAGATAAATGTTTTCTTGAATAAGGATAATGTGAAAAAGCTGAAATTATCTCCCATGACAATTTTTGCAAACCATGTTTTAGCTTCTGCATACTGCTTTCCAAAAATTCAGTAATCAAAAGCTTTTTGATTTCCAAAAAAATCACCATCCATTTATTTCAAAAAAAATTGAAAATACACATTTTTAAAAGGATACTTCAACCATTTTTGGCTGGAAAATCAGCCAGAATTTAAGGTACAAATAGATGAGGTTTTTGCTTCCATTTAAATAAATAATTTACTCCACCAAAAAATGGCAAGAAGCAGCTTTATTTCAGCAAGAATCTGAGTGATTGTCAAGTTGATTTTTTGAATGGGCTAATATTTAGAATGCTCAAACAAATTGAAGCGCTTGACCCTGTTCATGATAGAAGAACTGAAATTAAAAAGATCTTAGATCATGATAGATTCCTTCAAACTTGAGAGCATCAATGGAATGCTTGGATTTTTCACCCAGTTTCAATGGGCATGAATGAAACCCAAATCCCTAAGGGTGAGTTTGGACCCACACAAACTATCATGAAGCCTCATTTTGGAAATAAAGTTAGCATCATGTTTTATTTTGCGCAAAATCAAACATGATGCAACCTTATTTCTGAACCTGATGTGTTTGGTGTCCACAAGCAACATGATAGTCTTGAGGGGAGATGTCTTTGGCTTTCACCAGTGACAGGGGAGATGTCAAGGGCAAAAGTTGGGGATAAGTCAATAGTTAGCGCATAGAGGGAGGAGAGGATGTGTCTATGTACCTACATGATGCTAACATTTTGGTCCTGACCAAAATGTTCCATTGTGTCCAATTTTGTCCTATTGGAGACCTCAAACCTTGAGAAGCATCAACTACCGTCATTTGGGCTAAAGTTCACGAGTGGATGCCAAACACCTGCCATGAAAAGCTACCCAACCATCATATGCCTTTATAAATATCCGTGATTTTCATGATGGTACATGACGGTTCATGTGGGTCCAAACGCACCCTAACTTTTACAAACTCTGGACCAAGCATTGTAAGGGCCCCTTTGGCAGATGACTTGTAACTGTAACTGCTGGTTACAAGTTAAAAATCTGCCCATGAGTGGATTTGTAACTGTAAGTACCTGCTCATATCAGGGCCCCACAGCGAAACAGATTGGGGCCTGTGAGCTCTCTTTTTTAGCGTATAAACAGCAAGTTACAGCAAGTTACAAGGGGAAGAGCTTGTAACTTTCTGTAACCTATTTTTGTGGAGGGCAGCATGGGAGTGTAACTTTGTAACTTCAATTTGGAAGGGGGAGATCTGTTACAGTTACAGATATGTTGAATCCACTGAGTTTCATTGGCTCATCAACTCAGTGGGTTTTTTTGTCAAACCACAGTTGGCAGGTGCTCAAAGCTGTGTGGCGTTTAGTCAACCACCCCTTTTCAGGTGGTCAACTAATGGAGGTGTTTCATCAAATTGGCCGTAGCCGCTTTCAACTGAAGCAACCAAGAGTCTGGCATTGACTTCAGGCCACCCTGTTGGTCGTAACAGTCATGAGGAGCACAGCAGCAGAAAAAATACTTCTTGTTGCCCTGAGTTGATCAGAAACTTCGTCAAGTTGATGACCAAAAAAGATGGGGCCCCCATGGCTATTGCCCCATCACAGTATTTGGTCCGACCATCAACCATGTCTTGTCACATGACCAGGGGGAGTTGACCACCTGACCAAACTCACTGGATACACTATACATTGTGCAGCTGAACAGCACCTAAATGGCTTGGAATAGGTCAGTGCTATGTTCATGTGTGATCATATTTCTAAGGCAGATAAAGACTTGTAATCCTGGCAGGTCCACCAATCAAGAAGGAATGCTCTTTGAAACAAATGATTCATTTTTACAAGGATGGAATACGCCATGCCAAAGCTTTGGTGCTGAATTTCTCAACCATGATACATTTTTGGAATATTGGTCTTGTAAAGAATCCCAGAGTGATGTAGGAGGAAGTAAATTTGTCTGCAGGATGATATGCTCTTGAATTTAGGATATCAAAAATAAAACATGAAAGGCGCATAGGGATGATATTGATATGCTTTGATTGCTTTGTGATTGAATCTGAGAACAACAAAATCACTAATTTCAATTGAGAATATTTGAGAAATATTATGTGGAATTTTATGTAGAGTTTCTTACCAGAGAGTGCGACGTTTTCTCTCTCTATGATTGGATTGTTTTGATCAAATGAGTATTGGGTAAAGAAGGGTGAATTAAATGATTTGCATCCAATGTTCAATGAGACAAACAATCAAGACACATACAAACGTTTTTAGGATGTCTAATTTTTTCATTTTAATTGAATTATGATTCATATTGCTGATATTGTCAGGCAGTCTATATTGCTGATATTGTCAAGCTGAGAAGCAAGAAGGATATCTTAAATGATGAATTGACTATTTTTAAGTGAATCCAAGCGCATGAGCACTCCAAAGGTTATCTCAGTATTCAGGGCGAATATATAATCCCCAGGCTTCCCACCAATACTTTCACTTTCCCAGAACATTCATCCATTTATCCCCTGATCCTGAACCAAGTGAAAGAGTACTGATCCTGAACAAAGTGAAAAGATGGAACGTGTCATTGATTTTCAGTTAAACTTCAATTGAAAAGTTATTCATATATATAGATTCTTTAAAGGGGTACTCAACCAGTGAATCATGAAAATAACCAGTGATCTCCCCCTACAGCAGATTAGTTTGTGTGTATTTGACTGATGGATTGATGCGTTTGTTTTTATTATTCTTAAACACCTGTGTATTTCTGAAGATGATCCTGAGAACAATTGATATATGGAGGAAGATGATTTGGTTACTCCTACTCAAGCTTTGATTACTGTTGAAAGTTCTGTTCAAAAACAGGGTAATGTTGTGTATTCATCATAGAAAGTTGGATTTGTGTGAATGGATGAAGTACTGACCATTTTTTTACTTAATTCATTTATTTTGTCTTGGATGAACAGCAGAACCAACCCCAGGTGATCAGATTCAGCACAGTCAAAATGATGAAGAAAGCCTGGGTCCAAGAATGGGGAAACATTCTCCGCATGAAAATATTCCATATGAAAGAACTGGTGAGTGAAGGGTTGATACTCTGTATGTTTAATTTTCTTCATTTATTAATGTGGGGTGATTTAACAGGAACTTTTACGTAGTGTGGGGATAAGTCTTCATAAATATGAACTTAGTCAATCATTATATATTAATTTTTTTTTTCATAAAAGAAAAAGGAAAGAAAGTTATAGTGAAAAAGAAAAATAAAAAGGAGAAATTGGCATCTGCTAGACGCATTGATAAGTCAGATTTCTCAAGGTCTGAAATTGCAAGCTCATTGGTCCAAAATATTTTGAACAAAAGAGTTGAACAAAATCATGCATCTCCAACCATGTCTCATTGAGAAAAAGGTGAGGGGTTTTACTGATATTAACTGATTACAATTTATGAAGTCTTTTTTTGCATTGGGAATTATCTCCCCCCCCCCCATAGGAGGAAAAGTAATGACATCTTCAAACAAATCCAACCCAGGTATTAGTTTTTATTTTTCCATTTTTTGTCTGACTCTTATTTACCTTGATTCATCAATCCTGTAGTCTCCCCACCTTCAATCAGATTGGCAAGTGTGGCATCTGGGGAAGGATCTTCACGTGGGGAGAGGGCCAGTGTCAGTGCCAGGATTCAAGCAGCTTTGCAACCACCTGAAGGTGAGAATCCTGGGTTATGGCGCATGAAGATGAGATTTCAGGAATTGCAGGGGGCTGCATCTGAGAGATTGGATAGAAGGGTAGGCATCCCCGGGGGAGGTATGTTCTATTTTGATTCATTCAATTGATTTTGTTGGTGGTATTAATTCTTATTTACCTCTATTCATCAATCCTGTAGTCTCCCCACCTTCAATCAAATCGGCAAGTGGTGCCTCTGGGGGCAGATCATCACATGGGGAGAGTCCCGGTGTCAGTGCCAGGATTCAAGCAGATTTGCAACCACCTGAAGGTGAGAATCCTGAGCTATGGAGGATGAAGATGAAATTTCAGGAATTGCAGGAGGCTGCATCTGAGAGATTAGATAGAAGGATAGGCAGCCCAGAGGGAGGTATGTTTTTTTTTATTTCAATCAATTTATTTTGTTGGTGATATTAATTTTTTTATGAAGGATTTATTCAACCATCAGGAGCAATGAGACTTGATGTAACAAGGGAATCATCTCCAGGTAGCATGTGACATTGATTTATTTATTTATTCTGAATTGTTTCTGACATGTTCTATTGTATTTCAATTTTATGAATGATTTTCCCATTGGATGCCTCCCCAATGTTTTCCAAAGCAGCAAGTGTGGCCTCTGAAGGAATTTCTTCAAGTGGGGAGAGTTCAAGCCTGGCCTCCAGGATAGAGGCTTCTTTACGTGTTCCAGGAAATCAGAAACGTGCCTTGTGGAGAATGAGAGATGAAACGGAAAAAATGGACAAGTCAGATTCCCTGTCTTCAGATGGTGAGATTGAGGCAGCTTTGACAGGATCAGGTATCCCAGCTTCCCAGAAAGTAAAACAAAGAGGTTTGTTTATTTTGTTTACTTTAATATAACCATGAGCTTTGAATCATTCATGTCATTTTTCATTTCATAATATGCAGAGATTTCAACATTTGTTGAATATTCAAGCTGTATGGATCAAAAAATTGGCCAAAGTTTATTTCAATGAAGCAAAAGTTGATTTTTAATACAAACAGGGGCTGCAAATTTTCCTTCCCCCCAAAGAAACAATTCTTTGAGGCAGGGTTCTTTGGAAATAAATTTGATGACTCCTTGTGAGCTGTTTTTTTTATTGGAATTATATTGTAAGATTTAACTGACTTACAATTTTTAAACAAGCACAAGTGTCAGGAGAGCACATTCAGAACCTTCTTGTGGTTAATTTCAATTATGAGGCATATGTTTCAGGATTTAATCTCATGGTAACACCAGGTAGGTTTTTAAAATGCTCAAAGTTTAAAAATTGTCACTGTCCATGATTTTGATGCTAATTGTTTATGAATAAGCCGGTAAAAAAGATTTGGAAAGGGGTATGATAGGAGGGCCTAGCATTCATCAATCAATTTTTGACTCCACTATGATGAATCCTGGTGCTCAACTTGTAGCCCCACCTCCAAATATCACGCCAGATGGTAATCTATATTTGCAGCTAATTTTATCTGTGAGGAAATATCTGATTTATTTTTTAATTTTGCATAATTACAAAGAAGATATTTGGATAGAATGAAGAAACTTGGCCGTAGAATTCCAGAGAGGGGGACTTTACAGCTCCAGGGAAGAAGTGGTAACTTATTTGGGAGTAATCTTAAAGGATGTCAAGAATTTGAAGTAAATCCATTGGGATCCCAAAGGCCTCCAAATGCTCCAGTTCACAGACACATGCAATCTTTACCCAACCCTTCAGAATGGATAGGAAGGCCACATGAAAAATTTGAAAAGGTAAGGTCACATGATGACATGGCAATAGAGGTAGTAGGTAAAAGATTTTGGTATGACAAAGATGGCCAGCCAGTGTATGAAGAGATACATGAATCAAAGGGTAACTTAATTATATTTCCAACAATTTTTCCTGGGGGTTTGAGGATGAATATTTTGTTTTTCTATTTAGGCCTAGAGATGCGCAAGAGAGTGCAAACATGTGATGATGAGAATGGAGGAAATATCAATGCAGATTTACCTTGGTCTGCAAGGCGTATAGGAGAAGATTTTGAGTGGAATACAGCTGAATTTTTATTATTTTTGGGTCAACTGATGCATTTTTGAGTTTTTTTTTTAACCCAAGCCATGTATTTTTCCTCTCCAATTTTTCACAAGTTCAGCCGGTCCAGAGCACATGAAGTTGGCTTTATGAGGCAAATGCAGCATGTTGATAGCAGAGGGGAGGGTGGCTCAAGTGGATTTGTCTTGGAAAGTAACTTCCAGGAAAAATTGAGGGCTTCTGCCTGGAATTCCAAGAATTTCATGGAGAGGTCTCAACAAAACCCAGAAGTGCAAGATACACCGGAGCCCACGTTGACCAAGGGTGGAATTGATACAATTGGTTTGGAATTGGTGAGATTGCAAAATTAGTTTTTGGGTTTTATTTTGGCATCAAATCTTCAGAGGCAAGACTGACATGTGACCCATTCTCCCAATCAAATAGGTTGTGGCAAGGGAACCTTCTACATTGTTTGAGTCAAGTGCTTTTTGTTTGATCTTTTCTACCCCACATCTGGAGGAAGTATGGGCTCATCCATTTGTATCAACAAGGGCATCCCCTTCTTTCCCCAAAGAACAAACAACAAGAGATGCAGATGTGCTGGGAAACTCAAATATTGAAGCTATCTAACAAACCCAAGCCTCCCAAGCATCTGGAATAGATTTAACACGTTCAAACCCTGTGGGGAATAATCCTGAACCAATAGATCCACACCTCCAACAATGCAATACTGCTCCAATTCCTCCAAAACCTACTTCAACAACCACCATGCACCTGAATGCAGCAACTACTAAAGCATCCACCAATGTAGCAATGCATGGAATTTTACCTCCACCTCAATCCTATAATGCCCCTCAAAGCCCACCTTAAGGGCTTTCTGAAACAACATACACTTCACAAAGGTTTACATCCGGTTCCAATTGTGAGGTAAATCAAGTGAAATAAATACTAATAACTAAATCATTGAACATTGGATGTAAATTCTATTTTATTGCCAGAACAACCAACTTCTGGAACTTCACATGGGAATAGTGGGTGGTGGCTCCTATCAATAATTTTTTCAATAATCTAAATTCATTTTTTGGGATATTTTGACCATGAATACAATCAAGTCCAGCTGATCAGTTGTCTATTGAAATATGTGAGTGAATTATTTGAATTTTTCATTTGACAAAAATCAACTGAAAATTTTATATTTCTTTAGCCATGAAAATATAAAATGAGCCTGATAATGCTGGAGAAGGTGTTTAAGAGTTTAAAGTATCTAAAAAAGATTAAAGATTGACTAACTGGTTTTATAACCTCTTTGTTCCAGTGGAAGACTATGCACAGGACTCACAAGCACAACAAAATGAAGGTCTCAGAGCCAGGGACTCCCTATATGCCAAGAGGAAAACTAAAAAGGAGAGGCAGAAAGAGTTGAATGAACAACTCCCACCAGAGACTGATAACATGCGCACTTTGGTCCATGCTCATGCCAGATTCTTGCATCAAATGAAGAATAGGGATGTCACCACACTGCCGCAACCTCCCAGCAATGATGAGCATGATTTGGCAGTTCAGCGTGGGAAGGGGGTTGCATTTGATCAGAGAAATCCAACTGCACAAGCCTCACCTGAAAACCACGCCCAATCCATAACCAGTTTCACCCAAACCCGGCTTCAAGAGCTTGGTCTGACTCAGTTTACTTTTGAATGGATGAGTGGATGGAAGCATCCTTTCAACCAAGTGATGAATGTCTTGTTTTTTTTACACTGGATGTTGCACTTCATACTGGGGAGTAAAACAATTTTTTATGGTCCCCTGACCATTGCAACCATGCAATTATGTCCTCACTGTTGGAAAAGTACTTTCTTCATTTACAGGCTGAGTGGAGATTGATCCAAAGGAGCGGGGAGGTTGCTGTTGAGGAACAAAAGGCCAAGAAAAGGACTTTCAAACTACAGAAAAGAGTAAGCCATTCAATCCCACACTGGTGGAAACTGAACTGACAATGTACAATTCAATTTTGTAGCTAGCAGAGAGGAGGCAGAAATGGTGTGATGAGAACAATTATGTGGCCCTTGTGGCCAATTTCAACGATCCTGAAGTGTGCTCCAATACAGAAGAGGTGAATGAAAATGGTATAATTGTTCACAGGAAGATGAAATTGGATTGTCCTTCAGGAAGGGCTTCCCAATTGATGGAATTCATTGACCATCAAATATTTATTGGAAGCAAGATTGGGAAGGCCAAAAGGCAGCCCAAGTTTGTTGATAGGATATCTTCAACCCAATTTGAGGTCAATCCAAGGATTCCAGCCAAATTATCTTGAAAATTTTACAATGTAACTTGGCTCAACACACTACAGCTTGCGACAAGATCTGCTTTAAAAATACAAGATATTGAGGTGATTAAGAATGACGGGACACCTGCAGCATGAATAACAAATAAATCTTATCATAAATATTATTGAACATATTTTCATTCATTCCTTGAAATACACGTCATACATGGTAAAAGAAAATTCTTGCTCCTCCTGTAGTATCTGAAATATTCCTCTCCAATCTTAAGTTGTGATGATGGTTGATCTGAAAAAGAAAAAAAAGTTAGCTTGATAGTGGAGATTTCCTGACTGGTTGAATAATAGTGATTAAACTTCCCCTGCTAGTTGGCCCTTTCTCTTTTGAACCTGAATCAACATTAGGAGCAAATCAATACCATTTGTGCTTAAAAGTTGCTTGTGAATGGGATCTCACCTTTTGAATATTCTACTCAATGGTTTTTGGATCAATCATGTAATGCACATGCACCGTTTTTGTCTGGCCCAATCTATGCAAAAGATCTACATCCTGAGCCTGGTTTGTGGGATTCCATAGTGGCTCCTAGTGGGGGTGGAGTATGAGCTAGGTTCAATATTTTTACAGAAATAATAGAACACATACAATGATGAAAACAATGTTTGCACATGTGATGTTGAGACCCACCCCTGCAGCTTGGATGGAGACCAGTAGTATTTGGGTTGAGGTACTGCTGGAAAAATCTGCCCAGCACTTGTTTTGCTTGGTAGCTGTCATGGTGCCATCCAAGCGGAAATATTTGATCTTTTGATGACTCAAAGCAACCTGAATTCTGAGAATTGAATATTTATTGAAAAGCATGGTAAGCCTCTTTGTGAACATTGAAGCTAATCTGGAGGAAGTCTTAAAAATCAAGAAACCTTGTCCAACAAGAAAACACCACAGTCTTGCTTGGGCTATCCATTTTCTCCAATTCATCAATGATCATGTTGATTAGTTTTTCAATTTTTGAGCTCTCCAAACACAAAGTAGGTTAGAATCAATGTTGAATTATACCACGTTTTGATGAATTTGAATCTTCTTCTTTCACTTGCGTTTCAAAATTACCAGATGATGTGAGAACCAGATTTGGGTTGGCCAACAGGGGATGATCACAGATTCCACAGATTTCCTGAATTCTAGTGAGGAATTTAGGATTATTGGCACCTTGATGGACATAGGAATCTTTCTTTTGGAGTGATTTGACAAAGATGTCCCTTTGATTATTGTAATATTCTTGTGCAGATGGTTTCAGGGGTGTGTAGATAATTTGATGGTTTTCACCTGGTAGAATATCAAGCTCATTCTCTTTTATTCTCCTGAGAACTAGGTGACGCAAGATGAGTTGGAGTGGCTTGAAGTTTCCAAGTTTGAGATGGGGTAGAAGCTTTTTTACCCAATGGTTGTGAGATTCTTCAATATCCGTGCAGAGGAATGTCAGCAATGACATTAGGTCATTTAGATGGTTCTAGACTGGTTTCCTATTGAGGCAGAGACGTTGTTGAGCTCTAATTGCAAAGATTGCTTGAGTCACCTTGCAATTTCATTTCCGGATTGTGCTATCAAATGATAGATGATCAGTTTTAGGAATTGCAGGTAATGGCAGTGATACTTACTGTGCCTCATCAAGAATTATCCTGAACCAATAACAGGAGTAAATGAAAGAAGAAGAAAGTTTGGATTCCTTCTGTGCCTTCTCATGAGTAGATGCCATGAGGGGATAAGTGGTGATGATGATGAAGGCTGAGTTGAGGACATCTGGACTGAATCAATGCCTTGCACGTCCATGGTAGATCAAGCAATTGATGGTGTGAGGGGCAACATTTTTTCTGAGTTTGTTTGCCCATTTCTGTGTCAGGCGTGGTGGGAATATGATGAGAGTGGTGTGATGAGGCACAAACGCTGGAGGGTTATCATTGTGATGGTAATAATAGGTTGATTCAGGTATATTCTGACAAAGAAGGGACATTGCTTGGAAAGATTTACCAAGAACCACATCATCCGCCAGTATTAAGCCCAAAGCAGTTAGGGGAACAGATGTTGGATCAATTAGAGCCAAGCTTGAGCCGCTGATTTTTTTTCCCAAATTTTCCAGGCATTCATGTTTGATTTATACCACAAGGCCGCAGCAGAAGTAAAATGTGGTGATTCATGATCAAGCAAGAATGCAAGTCCTTGAGCCCGGTGGGGGAGGAGTTTGGTGGTGACTATTTGTGGATTGGGTGGATTGGATTGAGATCACATTCACTTGGTATTTCAAGTAGGTTTGGATCATAGTAAGGGTTTTCAAGTAGTGATGGCATTGTTAGCCTTTGGGATGGTAGGTTGGCCAGTGGGCAGCCCTGGTGTTTTGAAGGGTTATACTTAGGGGGTCTTTGGATGATTCTATGAGCACCAAGAAGCTTATCAAGTATTTCCAAGATATGTTGATCATGAAAGAATAGAAGAAGAGCAAGTTTAAATGTGGTAATTGTGGAAACACCAACATGGAGAATGGTTTCCACAAAGAGAATTGGATGAGGAAGTTCCTTCATTATTGCCTGCCAATCACCACCTGGTACATAGCCTGTGGCCCAGGTAACAAGGGGTAAAATTAATGAGTCAATTGGAGGGGCAAGGACTCCTACAGGGAAAGGAAGATCTGTTATGTAGACATTTAGCTTATTATGCCTGGGGTATAAAGATACCCAATATGTTCCTTCATTATGTAGCAGTTTTGGGAGAGCTGAGGTATTTATTTCAGCAAGAGGAACCTCAACAAGGCCAATGCAGAATGGGGTATGATTAATTGACTGCATTTTGAGTATGGGAGTTTCTGGAGGAATAAGACAGGTGATGTGTTGCCAAGGAAGGAGGATGGTACTAGTGTGGGCAATCTGCCAGAATTTGAAATAGGGCATGTATTTAAATGAAAATCATTTGAAACATTTGTGAACAAGTTGTGGGACAGGTGTAAAGATTATAAATATATGCATAGAGGGTATTATTTAAAATAGATTCATTTCATCTACAGGGGCATAACACTGCTTGTGATGTCTGGTTTCCAGAAACCGGGAATCATGTTGGAGCAATGTTATTCCCCCGGAGAGCACATAAAAACCATGCTACCTCCAAGAAATGTTATGCTGCTTCATTTTCCTTCTTCACCCCATCCTTTCAATATGTATAGCCAGTTAAATTTATGGATGTTGATGTCCGGTTTGCGGAAACTGGACATTAACCTTGGGGGTATTTCATGCTCTACAGGGGCATAACCCTGCTCATGATTTTTGTTTTCCTGAAACTGGTCATCACCTTGGAGCATTGTTATTACCCTGTAGAGCATGTAAAAACCAGTAAGATTCATTTCACTTGGGATCATGTGGCTTCTTTCATGCTCTACAGGGGCATGACACTGCTTGTGATGTCCAGTTTCCAGAAACCGGACAGCACCTTGGAGCGGTGTTATGCCCCTGTAGAGCATGTAAAAACCCATAAGACTCATTTGACATGGGATTATGTGGGTTCTTTCATGCTCTACGGGGGCATAACACTGCTTGTAATGTCCGTTTTTGGGAAACCAGGCATCACCTTCGAGCGGTGTTATGCCCCTGTAGCGGATGAAATACCCCAAAGGTTGATGTCCGGTTTCCGGAAACCGGACATCACAAGCGGTGGTATGCCCCCATAGAGCATGAAAGAACCCACATGATCCAAAGTGAAATGATTCTTACTGGTTTTTAAATGCTCTACAGGGGCATAAAACCGCTGTAAGACTCCAAACGGTGCAAGGCCATGGCAGTTCTTTGGAGGGGAAAGGTTCTGTTTAGGCTGCCCTCCTGAGTGTTACAAAAATATGTAAATATAACCGAGATCAAGGTCCAGAACCTGTTAAATGAGGAATCAAGGAGTAGAGGATAAAGATGATAATAGTTTGGTAGCGATGGAACAGCACTATCTGAGACAAGATTATGCAGGGAAAAACTTGAACAAAAGAAGTTAAAGTTTTCTTAGATTTCAAGGAACAAAAGCTGTTGAATGTAAACAATTCCCACAAGCTAATAACTCTGGTCGTCAGAAGAAGATTGGGGATGATCAACTCAAACCCAAGCAACCTCCAGGTTCTCATTGAACCTGCCCAACTCTCTGCAATCAAGCACTTGAAGGGTACCAGATAACTGAAGGTGGCTGTACAAGACAAAGCACAATGTTTAAGAAGCTCTCAAGCAAACATTAACAGATTTGAAGCAAGGATAACCTCAACACTTCTCAAGTGAGTCAAGAGTAGGCTGGAAGAATGCAACTCCAAAGAAGATAAGGGGAGGTATAACACTCCAGGTCTTAAGCTTAATGAGAACTCTTCAATAAATCTTGATTGGCTCCAGAAAGATGATCAAGGATCAGGACCAGTATGGTCAGAGAAAAGGATCAAGGAGTGGTATAACACACTCAAAAATTCCAACAGACAGAATTCTTCTTCAACCAGCAAGGCTATTGCTTGGTGATAAGGATCAAGGATCAAGGGTTTGATTATGGAGGCTCAAGGATCAAGGGTGTACTTATTTCATGCTGGATGATTCCATGCTTGGATGATGATCTATAAGGCAGGGGAGAGCTTCTCCTTATATGGGCAGGAGGCCCTTTTAGACTATGTACAACGGATTCTACAAATAGAGCAAAAAAGGAAAGAAAATCATGTAGTCACTCGCGTCCGTCCGTGGATGGGTGCACGCAAAAATACAGGAATCACCACCCCTCGTGTAAAGGCAGGTGGGGTGGGAAAGGAAAATGAACCAAACCACCGCGGATGTCTGCGGGTGGTAGTCAACACTCTCCACCCCTCGTCCGGAGGCAGAAGTAGGTGGGAGAGTCCCAGGAAAGTTGACAGATGAAGCTCATGAGAGCACAGATGGGCGGATATGAGATCGTCTCAAGGCGGTTGACTAAATCTTGACAGGCTTGAGATTCACAACTGATAGATCAAGTGAGATGGGAGATTGACGGATCCAAGGATTGGAAAAATGCTTGGATGTGCGGTCGGGATGGATTTGGTAAGTCATTGATGAGCAAGGCGCAATGATGACGGTGAGCAGCCCGCGATGATTACAATGCGGATGAACCTGAGGATGAGTTGGAATTGTTTTTTAGATGCCGGACAGTACGTTTGTGTAACAGTTTATGGATTGAGGTCTTAAGGTGGCCAGGGTGTCCAAGATGGGGCACCACATCCCTCCCCAACTTACATACTTTCCCTAGTCTGCTCCCAAGTTTGATGCCATAAAGAAAGAAAGGAAAGAAAGATAATTTTAACCAAGGAATGGCCATTTTGATCTTGAGAGTGATTGAAAAAGGATATGTCGATCCATCCAAAGGAAAATCCTAGAAGGGCTGAGACAAAATGAAAAAGGCGTCCCAGGTGCTCAAATGTGTGGAATGAAGTAGAGTTTCACAAAAAAACGCAGCAGATGACCCTGATGGTGCACAATTGGGAGGACTTACTTCTGGACCAAGTTGCCTCCACAAGAATGAAATTTTTTGAACTGATCAACAGAGAACCTTCTGGCCATCTGGGTACCATCCAGTTCCTCCAAAACATATTATTGACCTCTAACTTGACGGACCACTCGGTAAGGACCATTCCAGCGGTTAGAGAAAAGCTTTCCCCACTGAGTTTCCAAGGAACAATTATAAGCTAATACCAGATTACCAGGGCTTAAAGGGTCCCTGCTTCAATTTAGGTGTTTATCCTCCAAATACTGAACTGATTTTGCTCTTGATTCCATCATCTTCTGATAAGCTTTGTTTTGAATATCTTAACTCCGCTCCAGTTGCTTTGATCTGGCAACTAACAGGTCAGTAGTTGAGGAAACATGTTCCCAAGAGATGCCCAAGAAAGACTCCATTTCAAGATTGAGAGGAAGAACAGCCCTCTGACCAAAAATGATTTCATAAGGACAGTAACCAGTGGTTTGCTTGATGGAAATTCAATCAGAGAAGAGGACCAAGGGGAGAAAATTCTGACAATTCTTGCCACTCTCACCAGGCAATTTGACAAGAGCAGCCTTCAAAGGAGCATGGCCTCTTTCAACCATGCCTTGTCCTTCAGGATAATAGGGAGTAGTAACTCTATGTTGTCCAGGGAGCAATCTGATCATTTCAGCAAGTTTCCCACCAAATTCCAAGCCACCATCCGTAGAATAAGATTGGGCCAAGCCATAATGCATTGACCAAGTCTCATGAAGGAAAGCTGCTACTGATTCAGAGCTGAGGTTCTTAAGAAACTTTGCTTCAACACATCCAGAAAAATCATCTCTAGCCACAATGAGGTACTTAGCTCCACCAGCCTTAATGTGAACCACATCCATAGCAATCCTCCCAAAGACAGTGGACTCTCCAGTGGGGTAACGAATTTTGGCCGGGCGCCTAAGATCACTTTTCTGGCACACTTCACAACTCCTGCACCATTGAGCAACGGATTTCTTCAGGGATGGCCACCAAAATTGTTTGGATATTTTTCAATAAGTTTTGGTTTCCCCACAATGACCAAGGCCTTCATGGAGATTTTCCAGGATCAAATCTTGCTTAGAAGGTATAGTTACCACAACAAGTGCACAAGAAGTTGCTCTTTTCATAAGCCTAGAACCTTGGGCAAAGAAGTTGGAGGACTTCCTTTTAAGGGACCAAAATTCTTTGGCAGAGAGATCAGGGGGTCTTTGGAGAGTTGAAAGGTCCTGCTCTAACTTAAGCCAGAAACCTTGCTGGAAATCAGAGTAATTTTGGGAGGAGAAGGCAAAGACAGGGCGGACCAAGGGTTCTTCCTCATCAAAATCCATTCCAACCTCTAATTCATCGTCTCCAATAGGTTTTCAAGACAAACCATCAGGAATGGTGAAAGATTTCCCAGGCCTGTGAACAATATCAAAAGAGAACAACTGGATGAAAGCCACCCAACAAGTCATTGGAGAATTTGGGAGGCTGGGGGCGTTGATCATTTCAATAATGGATCTTGCATCAACTTTTAACTCAAAGTGATGACCCCAAAGGACAGTCTGAAGCTTTTTCAACATTTGGGCCACACCGCAAAGTTCCAGTTTTGGCTGGGAGTACCTGGATTCCACATCTGAGAAAAGAAGAGATTCATACAGAGCAGGACGATCCAAACCATTTTCATCTTCCTGGGGAAGAACAGCCCCAACAGATAGATAACTAGAGTCCACTGCCAGCTTTATATTTCCGGCTCCGGGTCCATAAGTGATCTTTTTCAAAACAATTTCTTTCCAAACAATTATTTTGAGAAACTGAAATGATCATTTGCAGTCGTGAGTCCAAATCCATTCAGCATCCCCTCTGGTTAAACAACGCAAGGGAATACAGATTTTGGAAAGTGAGGGAATGAAGATCCTGACATAAGTTACAACACCTAGGAAACCTCTAACTTATGTTGGATTTATTGGGGTAGGCCAGGAGATGATTTTTGTGACTTTAGAGGGTGCCATCCTTCTTCTGTCCTTGCAGACTATATGACCAAAAATTTCCAAGGCAGGGACACAGGCGGCAAGTTTTGATCCAGAGACAGTAAGGCCAGATTCCTCAATTCCAAACAAAATTCTTTCCAAGACAGTAGCGTACTCCCAGATAAATTGTTGGATTCCTGAGTGCCAAGGTAAGAGCTCATTATCATAGTCAGAAACTGGACCTTTAATCCCACAATCATCAATAAAGATACCCGATTGATCCGGGATTTTGTAATGGAGGATCCACATCATCTGAGCCCGATAGACTGCAACCAAGGTGGTGGCAGCTTGAGGAAATTGATTCAGCTGAAATTGGCCAAGGGGAGTATCAAAAGTAGTGAGGGGAAAAGAAATAGGATGCAAGGATTGTTTGTCACAGCCACCCATAATGTCACCTAGACCATATCAAGCTCTCCCAGAGAAGGATTCTACAAATTCTTCAGTGGCAGGCGGCACGCCAGAGTCTTTAATAGTAACTTTATTAAGAGGTTGGAGATCATGAACTACTCTAAGTTTACCATTACTCTTTAGAAAACAGAAACCAGGACTGGAATAGCTAGAAGTCAATTGTTTGTATAAACTGTTTTGGACTCATTTGCAGACCAACTTGATGAATTCTTCAACTCTAGCAGGACGGATTGGGATGTTTTTCTTTTGCCAAGGGTAATGTTCAACTACAGGGATGATTTAAGGGAGACCAAAGGATTTTTTCAAGAGACCTCTCTCTTCTTCACAGAATGCAATAGATTTTTCCCTTAGAGAAAAAATATTTTTGTTCAACTTTAACTCATCAGGAAGAAGCCATCCATCTGGACCAAAGTTGATCACTTTCAGATGTTCTTCAGTGACCCAACCAGAGGGAATAAATGGACCAGTGAGGGATTTTGATAGACCACAGTACGGATTGCGGGATAGCGGAGGAAGCATAAGAGGAGGGTTGAGGTTGAGAGGCATTGGTTGATTGACTGGCTGGACCTTCTTTGCAAATGGTTTGTACTTGGTGGCAAAGGAGAGGAAACCCTGCTTCCTCTAAGCATTGACCAGTGAGACCTGACTACAAAAACTGAGGCCATGTTCCAACATCTTCCAAGTCCGATGTTCTTCTGCGTCCTTGAAAGGTGCCTTCTCCATAAAAGAGGATCCAAAAGATAACACATTGCTCACATGTGTGGCACAGGGTAGAGTTTTGAAAACAACCACAGTAGAAGCCCTTGGTGGCGCACAATTGGGAGGACTTACTTCTACCCCAAATGCCTCCACCTAAGACCAAACTCCTCCATACCAAAGCCACTAAGAGAAGAATTGAGATCAAGACCTAGTTTAGACTCATTGCGGAGATTCGAAACCAGAAT
Organism: Puccinia polysora; assembly: GCA_025617555.3. Lineage (NCBI taxonomy): Eukaryota > Fungi > Basidiomycota > Pucciniomycetes > Pucciniales > Pucciniaceae > Puccinia > Puccinia polysora. The sequence continues at coordinate 47,518,084 of CM062628.1, read as the reverse complement.
AGAGGATGAGTGATCAGGCTGAAAAGAAAAAGGAAGAGAAGATACAACAGATCCAGACAGAGAAGAAATATTTTTGGATTTTTTGGATTTTTCATGTGTTTAATTTATGACCTTCTTTGGATGAGAAGGAAATGATGAGGAAAAAGAAAGATATGCCTCTAAGATGGGAGTTGGTACATGAGTTGAAGTCTGAGGCTGAGAAGAACTACAATTATCAGTAGGGCCAACTATTCTGCTAAAAAATGAGGATGACAGGAATGAGACTTTTCTTTCTGCTTTCCTTTCAGGACAGATTTGGGAGGATGACCAGGGAAGTCTCTTTCCCAACAACCAGAATACAAAGAACAAAGGGGGACTTTGATCGTTCTGCCATCAGCATCAGGGAGGAGAATTCTCTCCCCAACTTGATCAGAAAACATCAGGGTAGCACCAAAGTCCATTAAGAAAGGCCTTCCTAAGATCATGGGACCATCCAGACAAGTGATCCAGAAGTGACAGGTGCCAACAATATTTTGACCAATTCAAACAGTAATATCCTCAGCAATACCAACCAGTTCACAGGACTGATTCCCAATTCCATAAAGCGCAGATTTGAAAATGACCCTTGGGCTAAGTTTAAGCTTGCAGGCCATGGAGTCTGAAATCAAGTTGAGCTGAGAACCAAAATCCACAAGGAGAGAAACCATTTTAGTTGAATCACCAAGACAAAATGGAAGGAAACCAAGAGGACAGGAATACAGGTTGGTATCTGAAGAGGGATCTGTTCCTCCAGAATCCTATATCAGAGTACCAGAGGAGACCTTTAATTTGTCCGGACCAATCTCCACACATCGAAGAGAAACCCATTTCTTCATACCTTCAGCCACAGATGGAGTGATCAACAGGAGTTCAGCCACAGATAGATCAGGGATTTTAAGATCAGAAATTTTCTTTAATACTCCTTCCACAGCAGTAGGGTAGTCCTTGGAGATGCCCCTCTCAAATCAAACTTTGGGCTGGGTGGAGGGAGGAAGATCAGGTGTGATAGGTGATGGAAGAGGATCTGAGGGTTGGGCAGGTCAAAGAGGGGGAGGATCAGTGCTTTCCTGGAACCTTTCCATATGTGTTTCCTTTCTACTTCCATGTCTTCCACATCAGAGGAAGGAGGCTCAGGTGAAGATTGGCGTTTAACGGGTTTTCGCAGAATGGAGGATGGAACAGGAGGAGACTTATGAGGTTTTGGTTCCTCATGGCGTTTCCTAGCTGGATTGGATTGATAGGTGCCAGGGAAGCTGGAAGAAGTGATAGCTGGGGGATACTAAGTTTGCAGAGTTCCACAGGATGATCGAAAATCCACAGAGACCAAGGATGCCTTCTTAGGAGTTGGTGGTTGGTATGAGGCCACCACATGACGGATTGGTTGAGACAAATCAAAAGGGATAAAAGCACCGTTAGGAAGGAAAAAATTATTTCCCTTTTGCTCTACTAACTTCTCCTCCTTGTCCTTCTGGAGTTCAGGACATCTACCGGTACCATGAACTTCCCTATGGCAATAATAACAGACTATAGTAGACTTGGGAAAAGTATTAGGAGGTTTAGGAGTGGCTAAAGAGGATATTTTCTGATATATTTTATTTTCAAATGCCTGAAGTAATTTAGTTATCTCATCTATAGTAGGTGTCTCCCAGTGGGTCTGAGGATTGGGTTTAGGTCTGCAATTGGCTTCCATCTTATTCATGATTTTGTTAGATCCTTGAAAATAGGGGGCAAGGACTGGTTCAGTGATTTTAGGTTTTTCAAAGGTGAGAGCTGTTTGACCTTTCATCACTTTATCCACAGTATTCCTAAGAACCATGAAAGCAGGGAGCTTGAACCAATCGTCTCTTGATGTGATCATGGATCCAGATTTCACCAATTCATCCTTAATTCTTTCCTGCACTCCTGGAGAGAAAGACTGAAAAAATTGCACTCAAATTTTGTCCAACGTATCAATGCAATTGTTACAGATAAGATAGGACTGGATAGGGTCCCAAGATTTCCTGAAAGTCTGATAGTCAGAGGCTGAGGAGATACCACCATTGGAGATCCATTGAGAAACCAGGGCATCCAAGTCTTGCAAAGTAAATCTGGCTACATCTATTTTTCCCCAATAGGCCAAAATAGCCTCCTTCAGGAGCCGCGAGTTGAGAGTTTTGAATCCTTTGAACGATTCAATAACCTCCATAACTTTGTCAGAAGAGATAAAAAACCGTAACTGATAAGCCATATCATATTCACTGGCACCATCCACTTCTGCAGCCATCTCATAGGAGTCCAGGAATCGTTTGACGTTGGTCCCATTGAAGCCTAAATTTTTGTTCTGACGTTTGATTTTGACCATCTTGGCCCAAACATATAAAGAGGATACAGCAGACTCCATGTTGAAGGGTTCCTAAGAGATCCAAACGAGCAGAGTTCCAAGGTGGCTCACAAGTGTGGCAAGAGTAGAGTTTCACACAAACGACAAGGATCTTGCCCAGATGGTGCACAATTGGGAGGACTTACTTCTGGACCAAGCTGCCTCCGTGGATCAGATCTTCAAAAAGAACAAACAGAAAAAAAAAGAAAAAAAATTGGATTGGATTTTGGAGTTGATTCTTCAAGTTGGGACTGTAAATCCCAAGGTTTCAGGTTTGATTTGGGCCCGGGGGACCAAATGTAAGACTCCAAACGGTGCTAGGCCGTGGCAGTTCTGTGGAGGGGAAAGGTGATGTTTAGGCTGCCCTCCTGAGTGTTACAAAAATATTTGAATGTAACCAAGATCAAGGTCCAGAACCTTGTAAATGAGGAATCAAGGAGTAGAGGATAAAGATGATAATAGTTTGGTAGTGATGGAACAGCACTATCTGGGACAAGATTATGCAGGGAAAAACTTGAACAAAAGAATTCAAAGTTTTCTTAGAGTTCAAGGAACAAAAGCTGTTGAATGTAAAAAATGCCCACAAGCTAATAACTCTGGTTGTCAGCAGAAGATTGGGGATGATCAACTCAAACCCAAGCAACCTCCAGGTTCTCAATGAACCTGCCCAACTCTCTGCAATCAAGCGCTTGAAGGGTACCAGATAACTGAGGGTGGCTGTACAAGACAAAGCACAATGTTTAAGAAGCTCTCAAGCAAACAGTAACAGATTTGAAGCAAGGATATCCTCAACACTTTTCAAGTGACTCAAGAGTAGGCTGGAAGAATGCAACTCCAAAGAAGATAAGGGGAGGTATAACACTCCAGGTCTTAAGCTTAATAAGACCTCTTCAATCAATTGTGATTGGCTCCAGAAAGATGATCAAGGATCAGGACCAGTATGGTCAGCAAAAAGGATCAAGGAGTGGTATAACACACTCAAAAATTCCAACAGACAGAATTTTTCTTCAACCAGCAAGGCTATTGGTTGGTGATAAGGATCAATGATCAAGGGTTTTAGTATGGAGGCTCAAGGATCAAGGGTGTGCTGATTTCATGGTGGATGATGATCCAAAAGGCAGGGGAGAGCCCCTCCTTATATGGGCAGGAGACCCTGTTAGACTATGTACAACGGATTCTACAAATAGAGCAAAAAAGGAAAGAAAATCATGTAGTCACTTGCGTCCTTCTGTGGATGGGCGCACGCAACAATACTGGAATCACCACCCCTCGTCCAAAGGTGGATGGGGTGGGAAAGGAAAATGAACCAAACAGCCGCGGATGTCCGCGGGCGGTAGTCGACACTCTCCACCCCTTGTCTAAAGGCGGAAGTGGGTGGGAGAGTCCCAGGAAAGGTGACGGATGAAGCTTGTGAGAGCGCGGATGGGCGGATAGGAGATCGGCTCAAGGCGGTTGAGTAAATCCTGACAGGCTTGAGATTCACAACTGATAGATCAAGTGAGATGGGAGATTGACGGATCCAAGGATTGGAAAAATGCTTGGATGTGCGGTCGGGATGGATTGGGTAAGTCATGGATGAGCAATGCGCAATGATGACAGTGAGCAGCGTGCAACAATGATGATGCAGATGAACCTGAGGATGAGTTGGAATTTTTTTTTAGATGCCGGAAAGTACATTTGCGCAACAGTTTATGGATCAAGGTCTTAAGGTTGCCAGGGTGTCCAGGATGGGGCACCACACCGCTGCAAGGTGATGCCCATTTTCCACAAACCGGGTATCACAAGCAGTTTTATTCCCCGTAAAGCATGAAAGAACCCACATTATCCCAAGTGAAATGAATCTTACTTGTTTTTAAATGCTCTACAGGGAATAACACTGCTTGGGATTTCCCGTTTCCAGAAAACAGACATCACAAGCAGTGTTATGCCCTTGCAGAGCATGAAAGAACCAACACAATCCCAAGTGAAATGAGTCTTACTGGTTTTTACATGCTCTATGGGGGCATAAGACTGCTCTGAGGTGATGCCTGGTTTCTGTAATCACACCGCTCCAAGGTGATGCCTGGTTTCCGGAAACCAGACATCATGAGCAGTGTTATGCCCCTTTAGAGCATGAAAAGAACCCGCATAATCCCAAGTGAAATGAATCTTACTGGTTTTTACATGCTCTACAAGGGCCTAAAACCGCTTCAAGGTGATTTACGGTTCCCAGAAACCAGACATAACAAGCAGTGTTGTTCCCCTGTAGAACATGAAAGAACCCACAAAATCCTCTTACTGGTTTATACCTGCTCTATGGGGGCATAACACCGCTTCAAGGTGATTCCCAGTTTCCGGAAACCGGACATCACAAGCAGTGTTATGCCCCTGTAGAGCATGAAAGAACCCACATAATCCCAAGTGAAATGAATCTTACTGGTTTCTACACGCTCTACGGGGGCCTAACACCGCTCCAAGGTGATGTCCGTTTTCTGGAAACTGGGCATCACCTTTGAGCAGTGTTATGCCCCCATAGAGAATGAAAGAACCCACATAATCCCAATTGAAATGAGTCTTACTGGTTTTCAATTCTCTATGGGTGCATAACACTGCTCCAAGGTGATGTCCAGTTTCAATCCGCCCCTTCTCCAACTTCCAGTTTGTCAGAATTCCAGGAGAAAACCCCGGGTTCTCAACTCCCTAGGTCCTGTGATAACATCTCTGGAAACCCCGGAAAACTCCCTTCTTGATCTACCTTGGCTGCAAACCGCAACCTTGCTTGCCTCCCACCAGATCACCATCTATCAATCATCATCACCATCCCGTTGCTCCTGCAAAATCCAAATCATCCGCCTTGGTGATTTTGCCACCATTGTAACGGACGGATCAGAGGAATGATGAGTGAACCCATCTACTGTAGCTACCACCAATCATCCTCCTCTTCCTAAATCTATCATCATCAACCTAAAACCAACAAATGATGATCATCCAATCCACCCTTAAATCCAACGCTTTTGCTCCCTTTGCGCTCAAATCAACCACCAATCCAATTGGCATCCGTAGATCTGATCCCTCACCTTCCCAAACGTGCTTGCACCCTTTTCGCGCCAATTATCCAACCATCAATCTTCAATCAGTCGCACGCCCCCTTCTGTATTTGGATGCGGGTGGGAAAAGGTTTTTAGTTAACCGCCCGCAAGTTTCTGCGGGCGGTCTTAGTTCTGTATTGCTTTCCACCCCTTCCGCCTTTGGAGGGGTGGGTATTGTTCATTGTTGTTGGGCGCGCCCTTCTGCGGACAGAAAATGATTTTCCCTGGCCTGTCAGATGGCACCCCTTTCCATCTTCGGATGGGGGTGCAAAAACAGGATTCCTTTGTCCGCCCGCAATGATCCGCGGGCAGTCTTGGTTATACCTGTTTCCACCCCTTCCATCTTTGGGATGGGGTGGGTGATCTCTTTGTTGTTGCGCGTGCCTGTCCGCGGACGGATGACCAATTGGCCCTGGCCTGTTGGATCACACCCCTTTCCAACTTTGGATGGGGCTGCAAAATGAAGATTCCTTTGTCCGCCCCCGATCATCCGCGGGCAGTCTCAGTTGTAACTATTGCCACCCCTTCCATCTTCAGGATGGGATGGGTGATCTCTTGTTTGTCGCGCGCGCACGTCCGCGGACGGACTTAAGGAACGGCAGGGTGAGTGTTGTGCTCACCCCAGCCGCGTAAAAATGTCAGAAATTATTTTTTTCCGCACTTATTTGTAGTATCCCTTGTAATTAGTTTTTAGGGCCTCTTGCCCATATAAGGAGGGGATCTCCCCGGCCTTTTTGCCCCATAAATTAGAGTATTGTATACATCCTATCTATCATCATCATCCAGGGGTATCCTTTCTCTGATCCATTTGAGCAATTCATCATATTTAACCTGGGTATATCTTTTGATTTCCCCTTGATCCTTCAGCCTCCATACTCAAACCCTTGATCCGTCCCTCTGTGGGCATTATCAACAACCAATAGCCTTGCTGGTTGAAGAAGAATTCATTTGGTTGAATTCTTGAGTGTGTTATACCACTCCTGATCCCTTTTTCCGACCATACTGGTCCTGATCATTCTTTTATTATCTTTCTGGAGCCAGCCACTTTTGGCTGAGAGGTTTCATTAAGCTTGAAATCTGGAGTGTTAAAACTCCCTTATTTATTTTAAGTTACATTTTTCCATGCTACTCTTGAGTCCCTTGAGAAGTGTTGGGTTATTCTTGTTTTAATCTGTTATTGCTTGCTTCTGGAACTTCATAAACAAATTTCTTTGTTTTGTACAGCCACCCACAGTTATCTGGTACCCTTCAAGCGCTTGATTGCAGAGAGTTGGGCAGGTTCATTGAGAACCTGGAGGTTGGTTGGGATTGAGTTGATCTTTCCTAATCAGCTGCTGAAAACCAGAGTTATTAGCTTGTGGGCATTGTTCCTTACAACTACCTTGTTCTATTGAACTCTGAACAAACTCTAACATATTCTGTTCAAGTATTTTCCCACACCATCTTTCCCAATGCATTTTCCAGGGTTTTTCCCCTCCTCTTGCATCTTCCATCTGGGAATGTTTGTTGATACCTCTCAATATTTTCACACAGGCCCCAGGAAAAATGCAGTTTGTTGTTCCATTTTCATCTCTTATCCTTTCCCAGGGGATAATTTTCTGAGGAGAATTTTACACAGGGAGTTTATCCAGGACAGGCGCCCTGTATTTCTTTTCTGTTGAGGACCTGGCCTGAATGTTGCGCAAGCACTTTGTGGTTCACATCATTATCCCCTGGGATGATCTTTCATTTCTCTCTTATGTCCATTGGATGGGATGCCTATTGGAGGGAGGGTTTACGCAGGGAGTTTATCCAGGACAGGGGCCCTGTATTGCCTTCCTGATGATGACCAGCCTGAATGTTGCGCAAGCACTTCATGGTTCACCATGTCATCCCATACTTGGATTCAAGCTTATTGTTTTTCCTGTAGATTTTAGAGACGTGGAATTCACTCCAAGGAGGCCCAAGAAGCATGTAGGCAGGCCAAGCAAGCTAGTGGAACAAGTGGCTCTTGCCAACCAATCTCAACACCCATGGTCAACATACCCACTCTTCCTGTCCTTCCTCCACCTCCAACTCAGAGCCAAAATGTCCTCACCCATACTTCCACCAGTCAAGATTGTGGTTTCAGCTCTGAAACTCAGAACAAAAAAATGGAGGTATCGGCCAATATCACTCGCTGCCCTGGTCTCAGCCTCTCCATCAACCAACCTGAAGACTTTACAATGATCAGATGTCCAGATGTGCACTCAATTTTAAACACAACCAGGTTCCTTGAGCAGTTCAAACACCACACTAACCCATGCCCTCCAGTGGTTGTCCTCACCAAACACAAGCGTGAACTTGGCTTGGTTTACAAATTCACCAAATGGTCGGAAATTTCATGCACAGAATATGATGAAATCAGACGCTTGATCACAACCATTTTCCAACATGGATCTTTTTATTGCAATCAAAAAATTCCTCTTTTCTTGGTGGTATCATGAAAGCACTTGGTTGGCGTAAGGGGTATGATAAAGTGGAAAAATTTGGCAAGCAATTCTATTACTGAATTCTTTGATTACAAGTGATACTAATTGAAATTCAATTATTTTGATTGGGAATATATAAGCCTTTTACATCAAAGACTCTTACGCCAGAGAGATACAAACAGTGGAAGGCGCTCCTGGAAAAGATGCCTGTTTTTCAACAATCATCTCCAAAAGATACAAAGCGTTGGCCCCTGGACTCTTTTAACATGCAATCAAGTAGATGAAACAGGCCAACGTTCCTGGTTTTGGTGCCCAAGAAAATGGTGACCCCCAGGACACTGAGCCTTTTGCTGGAAACATCACCGCCACCTTGAGGGAGTTTTAAAATCAAGCTCATATTGATGATGATGTCAATGCTATCACGTATGGTGGCTTTTGTGGTATCCATGAGGCAACTGGTGAACCAGCTCACTTCAGTCAAGGCTTAGACATCAAACAAGGCCAGTTTGTTCTTCCAGGTATTTCTACGGTCATTGAGTTTGACAAACATGATGGATGGATCAATCTCTTTTGGGCTTCCAACCTATTATTCCACCAAACTGTTCAATCTAATCAACAAGCCAGAAGTCCATTCACCAGACTTGGTATTTCCATGCAAATAGCTCAGAGACTTTATAATGGATGTTTGGCTGCAATGCAAGAGGATGAGGTGATCACTGGTGGATCATCTTCACGCAATGCAGACCTAAAAAGTCTTTTATCACATTGTGTTTAATTAACTTGATCTGCTGACTACATTTCATGCTTCGTACTATATCTGGTCTCTGTACTCTTTATTCTGTTTATTCATGTTTTGTATGCAATATACACCTGCCACCATCAAAACATGAATATACTCTAATAGAAATTGTTGCATGCTTTTCAAGGCCCTGTCATCAGTTCTCTCATCACATTTTTCCATATAAAATACAGTTGTCCTATGATTCCTCATCATATATTTTCTGTGTAGAAATACAATGGCTTGATTGCTGTTGGGGTACTCTTATGATCCCCCAGCACCATTATATAAAGAGAATCTTTCCCTGCCCTTGTCCCCCCTCATCCATCCACTCAATTTTTCCTCACTACACCACCGTTTCATCCCCAGCTCCTACATCCTACTTTCCATTCTTATCATACTCATTTAAAACTATATACCCAATCATGGTTACCACTCAATCTTCTGGCCATTCCCTTGGGAATGATACTCCTGCACAACTTTAATCAATAGAAAATACAACCACCTGTGCCAATACCCGATATTTACCCAATAGCACCGGGCCTGCAGCAATGGATGCCCCCCCACCCCTAGATCAAACCTGTCCAAACCTCCCACTTGGAACAAAGTTGATGGTGACAAAGACAATGCAGTGGAACCACTTCCACCCCCTCCTCCATCCAATACTGGTGGATTCCTCAATGATTCAGAAGTGTCCCTCATATCAGGCCAGGAATTCCTCTCCAGTAACAAAAAAAACGTCAAAAATTGGAAAAAATTGCAAATGAAAAAACAGCCATCCGCTCTCTTTGTGATATTGCTTGTCAAGGAATTGAAGCCTGTGATAAATATAATACTAGTAAGTCATTCCCACTAAATTTCACTTTTGACCCCTGTTGGACAATATGTTTTTTATCAGTTGTATCAAAGTGTGAAGAATTACCTGAAGAAGAAGAGGTCAGAATTGGTAGTGGCAACCACCTCAAAAAGCAATCTGCCTCTCACTCATCCTCCAACAGACCTGCCAAAAAACAGCATGTATTTGTTTCAGAAAGTGATGAGAAAGAAGATGAAATCAACATGTTTGCACAACCCAATACAGAAAAAACAGCTGATTCTGCTTCAGTCCCCAACAATGAAACTGGAACCAATCCAGCCGGGGAGACTACTTTACAAACACCTGCTGAATCAACTCAAAATCTGCAGCTCACTCAAAGCATCCAAAACCCAGCTCCTGGTAGGGAAAATCTATTTATTTATTATTGATTGATAGCAAAACTAATGTTGAAATTATTTTCATTTTGTTCAAGATGTGATTCCTTGTCTCAAAAAGTATCATGCAGAGGCTCAGCTGATTCTCAAATTATTCTCTACCTCCCCCACCCTTTCAGCATTTGAATTGGTGGTTTCATCCACAATTCATCCCTTTGAGGCTTTTTTGAAACACATCAAAACCTTGGAATCATACCTCTCAACTCTTAGCAAGTCCTTCCAGTTTGAAACATGTGCCACTGGTTTGAAGGAGTGGGTCAAGCAGTTGGAAAAAAGTGGTAATTCAATATGAATGTTGACATGCACTTTTCCAGGGCTGAAGTGGTTTTTTTTCTGCCTTCAGATTTCAACCCATTCAAAGCTCAAGTCAATGAGCCTTATTACTCCCCAGAAGTCATCAAAATCCCGTCCACACCAACTGAACTCCCAAAAAAGGGCACTTATTCCCTTGAGGATTTGAACCAATTACTTTCATTTCCTACCAAGCACTGCAAATGCAACTGGGCCCACATCTGGTTCCAGTCAATTTTGTTGGTTTCCCAGGAAGTCACTCCTGCCCCTGAATTTGAGAATCCAGTTGATCCAGAGGATGAAGTTGCAGAGGAAATATTTAAAATTCAGTACTTTATCAATTGCATAAGATCTCGGCAAAGCAAACCAGCAATCTAACAGTCTGGAGAAAACAATCCATCCAACATGCCTCCAAGCGAATTCAAAGCAATAGATAATGTGGTAGATGGCATTTACTATATGCTCATAGATTTCTCCATTCTTTGGGAAAAACATAAAATCAGCAGGGCAACAACCAATATTGCTAAATATACTCCTGCTTTTGCCAAATTTCCTCAACAATTCACCTAACGTCCTGCCTATCACCTTCTAGCAGCATATCTGGTTTCCAGAATACGTGGTTTCCTGCTTATTCCAGATGATAAGAAGAGGTTCCAAGTCACCAATTCTCTCCAGCTTATATCATTAATCTCCCAAATAAATCAGCTAGAGCCAAAAGATATAACTGAAAAAATATGGAAAAGAACCAATTCATATGTTTTATCTCTGATTCAACAATCTTTCTTTGATTATAAAGCCTTCTCTTGGCCTTGGAATTCACTATTTACTCTTGCGACATGTCTTGTACTTGATTTCAGTTATTATTGGCTTCAATTGGTGAATACTGAAGAGAATTTTGTTTTTAGTGTTCCACGTAAAGCCCATGTTGGATCAATTACACTACAGTAATATGTTTTATTCCTTCACGCTGGAAATGGAATTCAAGAAAAAAATTGATTATCCTCAATCAGCAATACAAACCCAAAAATTCTACAAAAGTCTTACTCTTGGGGTAATGAATTATGGAAAAAAAAAAAGCTATTTAAATAATTTTTCATGATAAGTAATGAAATGAAACATCTGTTGATAAGACTTCAAATGTTTCATGATAAGCCTTGAAGTTTTTTATGATGATCATATATTTGTTCATGATATGGAATCAACTGCTTCATGATAAGACATCAACTTCTTCATGATAAGCCATTAATTTATTCATGATAAGGGAAGAAAATCTTTCTTCCAAGTTCCCCAAAACATGTCTCATGGAATCAGTTTCAATGTTTCAAGATAAGCACTCAATTTGTTTTCATCTTAATAACCCATGCAAGTCACTGAAACAAAAAAATTGAACCTGCAACCTATTTCACCAGAGTTTTTTCATATAAAGAGACACTTTTCTCCCCCATAATCAATTCATCCACTCATCAAGAACTTGCACCAAGTGGCCCCAAAGAATATCCAACTTATTGTTTGAACGTGTGAAAATTTCTCCAGAAAAACTAATATGACTCCTGATGGGATAAAGCAAGGCATAGCATTTACCCATTCTGGATATGCTAAGCATCAAAAATTCACCACAACTTTGCTTTCCACTCAAGTTTCTCCACAACCAATAGTGGCTCCACAAGCACTGTCCCCAAAAACACCAAAAACCCATAGATTGCCATTAGATAATATTAATGCAGACATGGCCCAATATCAAGATAATATCACTGCAATTTCACTTTCAGCTGGTGTTCCCATATTTGACACTCAAGACTTTGTCCTATTACCCTGGATACAAAACCAACACCATGTCATCCTTCCAATGGTGATCACAGCCATCAGGAATGTGCATCATCAAATCAGTACAGAGGAATCAAGGCTTCTGCTTTGAGCTTTCAATATTCAAAATAAAACAATTTGTCAAAATAATCTTCAAAACAATCAGGCCAATAACAGCTCAAATATTCCCCTCAGAATTTTGACCATCTTCAAGCATCTCAACCTGGATGCTTCACTGGAGATATATTTCTGTTTTCCAGAGTGCTTCTACTTGGTTGACCAAGAAAAACATGTCACAGACCCCAATATCAAATGCACAAAACATTTAAAAAGATTTCACCAGGGTCCACCTTGCTCATCCACCTTGGGAGCTATGAAGACTTCCATTAACTCCATGCCTAGTAGAAAAAATTTAAAAGAATCAAAATTCTCTGCAAGCAAACATTTCATTTACCAACCATTTCAACAATGGCTGGCAAGATTTTTGAACCGTCCAGGTATTGAGGAAGAACTTCTCAAACATCTCCAAAACAAACCCTCTGAGATAATGAAAGATATCTGGGATGGGATTGTTTGGAAAAGATTCAGGTGCCTAAATGAAACTTCCCCCTTTTTTTTAAAGCCTGGGAACTTGGCATTCACCCTATATGTTGACTGGTTTAATGCTTTTGGAAAGTCTAGTCGTCATTCCTCTCTTGGAACCATTGCCATGGTATGCCTGAATCTTCCACCTGAAATGCATCTGAAAGCAGAAAACATTTATCTGGTATCAATCATACCTGGCCCCATAGAGCCTACTGGTCCTCAACTGAATCATATACTCACCCCCCTAGTCAGAGAACTTCAGAAACTTTGGAATGGTGTCCACTTCTCCAAGACCTATAATAATCCTTCAGGAGTTACAATAAGAGCAGCTATACTCACTGTCATAGCAGATGTTGTAGCAATGCGCAAGATCATAGGATTTACCAGTCATTCAGGAAAAAGTTTTTGCAACTTCTGTACCATTGAAAATTCTGAGATAAATGAGATTGAGCCTTTCAATTGGGTCCCAAGAAATTCATCAGAGCGAAAAATTCAAGTAAATTCATGGTCACATGCAACTAAATCACACAGAGATCATCTCTTCAAAGGGAATGGTTTCTGTTACTCAATATTAGAAAAACACTCTTATTGGGATGCCACAAAAATGGCCAACCTTGAAATAATGCATTATATGATTCTTGGAGCCTCGAAAGATCATGCTGTTACCAAATTAAAACTTCCAGAATCCTCTTGGAAAAAGATACAGAAAAAAACTCCAGACTCATCAGATGAGGGATCAAATGATGATGAAGATGAGAGTGGAGACAATGAAGATCCCAGAAAAAAAAAAATTCATTATAGAGAATTGTGTTACTTGAAAAGAGATGCCCAGCAAGATATTCAAAATTTACAAAAATCCATAGGCAAAGGGAGAAAAAAACCTCTGGCTCTAACTCATGAAGAATTCATGGCAGAATCTTCTTTGTTCTCTGACTTAAATTATGTACCTGTCTCATTTTTGGATCCAAGCATCCCTGAGCAAAGCCCTTCAATTTTGTCAAAATTCAAGTTTGATTCTGTTCTGCTGAAAAATGATCAACAAGTCATCAAGATTACTCTAATCCCATCTGATTTTACAAGAGTCCCAAAAAACCTTGGAGCAGCAAGTCATGGAAGTCTCAAGGCTGCAGAGTGGTCTCTCCTTTATGAAGTCTACATTCCCAATTTCATCATTGCCATGCAATTTGAACAATGTCAATTCCCAGAAATAGTTGTTGAAAATACCTTCCATTTAGTGACCTGTTTGAACATTGCCACTAGTTGGAATACCAGCTCCAAAAATGGTTCTGATTTCACCAGGAACTGGGAAAAATATTGCCAACTTTGTAGGAAGCTCTTTTCAGAGCAAAATCAAAAGCCAAATCATCATCTTGCATCCCATATACCTGAGATTTTACAAAGGTGGGGCCTGGCCCCACATGTGCTACCTGGGCTTATGAGCGCTTGAATGGGCTATTTTCCAAGTTCAACATCAACAATTCTTTGGGTGTGTGAATTACTTTAAATCAAAGATACACAGAATACAAAAATGCTGACTATGATTTACATTAAACTCAGATGAAGTACCACTTACTATTGTTCAAAGGTTCTGCAGACTTTCAAATTTAAAGAACCTGATCAACTCACCAGGTGCACCACCAGAGGTTAATCAACTTTCAAGAATTTTTGAATCATGCACCAGGTCAAATTTTAATCCCACAGCTAATTCCTGTCCATGCAAATCCAGAATCTTATTAAAAATTCTTCAATTATATCAGGAATTCCATCTATTCTGAAAATTGGCAAGATTTCAATCAAATCAATAGTGCCAATGAACCAAACACTGTTACTCTCTCACCGTGGTGGAACTATTGGAATCATCTCCATTGGAATAAAATGGCATTATCCACAACAGAATCAAATTACGGAAACAGTACTGTGTCATATAATCTGGGTAAATTCTCCTTCTTGGGTCAGATAAAAACAATATTCAGTGTGGTGGATCCATTATGGGAGCATACCAGGTTACTTCTTGGAAGTGAATCCATTTCAAATTGAAAGGAATTTTTTAGTTGATTGGAAGCATCTCAATGTTTAAAAAGTTAAACATGGGATTGAACAACAAATCATTTCTTGTGATGCTGTTGATGGCCAGTATGCTTATTTCTCTAAAAATGGAATCATACTAGTCACAAAATTATATCTTGCTGAAAGTGAAATTTAAAAATTATGCAATATCCCAAGTGTTATGAATTGTTTCCATGTTTTTTTATTTGAATTATTTTTGGAGTAAATTGCAATTAGATTTATCAAGCGTTACCTGTAGATAGAACAGAAATTGCATGAGAGAAGGAATTGTATGAATGATGAGGATAACTTTTTTTCAAAAAATGCTTTTATTTCATTTCAGAAAATTATGATGTATTATCCTCATGGGGGGAAAAATGGATATTTGTGGGAAATCAGTGAGAAATCAGAGAGAAATCAGGGAGAAATCAGGGGGAAATCAGGGACAAAAAAATTGGAAACCACGTGGAATCTGGGAGGAATTAAAATAGAAACCTTGGAGAATTGCATTTGAAATCATAGGTAAGACAGGAAGAAAAGAAGGAGAAAGCTAGGATATCAAAAGGTGAAACAGAATGGAATGAAATCAGTAACAAATGTGAATAATTGGAGCAATTGTGAAGCAACTAATTGTAAAATGGGGGTAAGCTGTGTTTCCAAATGATGGAAACATTCAAGAAATCCATTGAATTCAACCATCTCATCAAAAGGATGTGATGTCACTGGCTGACCAGATCAAGCAGATTTTTCCTGGTGGGAGGTGGATGGGGAGGTGTTTGGTGAGGAGGAGGTAGGTTTGGACCAGTGGTTTGGTTTGGTGAGGTGATGGTTTTAGGAGGAGGAGGGAGGATTGGACAGGTGTTTTGGTGGGGTGAGGTGGCTGGGTGGGAAGTTTTGGTTCTGTTTTTTGTTGAAGGCCACCAAAAAAAAATAAAATAAAATACAATAAAATAAAAAAAACCAGAGTCAGCCTAGGATTCTGCGTTAAACAACCAAAACCAAAAAAATCTGGTGATTTTTTTTTTACCTATTTGAAAGCCCAATGCAACTCATCAAAGTGGGCAAGTGTGAGTGGTAAGATCCGCTCTCTCATGGCCAAATATGAGGTAAAAGATGATGCTTGGATGACTTGAGGAGGATCAGGAATTTCTTCCTTGAATATTTTGTCCCATTCATCTTTGATGTTGGCAAGAAGGTTGTGGAGGATTACACAACTGATAATCCAGTTGATGACAAACTTCATGTCTTTGGAAGATTGTAGCTCTTTTTGCATCTCCCATAAGCTGGCCCATCTTCCTTTCAGGATTCCTATGGCATGCTCAATCCAAACGTGTGATTGGTAAAGATGATAGTTGAAATTAGTTTTGGCTTGATCATTGGTTGAAAAATTGAAGTATTCTGGAACCACATATTTCCCACTATCATAAGCTGAATTGGCCCAAAGGTATTGATTTTGGTCAAAGTAGTTATCTGGTTGTTGGGAAATCTGCATCTGATTGAAAACATATGAATAATGACAAGAACCAAGAAGGCAACCATGGAGGGATATGAACTTCTTGTTGTTATCACAAACAAGTTGTAGTGCCACAGAGTATCTATACAAACGAATAAAAAAATTTATTCAGTGTATTATCAAAGTCTTTGGAAAGGAAATAAATTGATTGCCTGTTTTTCCAATCAAAAAAATGGTTTCCATCTAGCTTGGGTTTTTTACTCAAGGGGATAGCAGTTTCATCAACAAAACCAATGCAACCAGGAAAGCCTTCAGTCTCCATTACTTGATGTTAAAATACGTGTGCACTTATGCTTGTTCTACGTATAAGTGTAATCCAAATGGGATGAGCATATGGGCCTCTCTGGCCCATTGGACACTCACAGGGACCAAATGGGCCTGTTTGGATGTCACTTATTTGGGTAAACTGGCCTCAAAGCGCGTGAAACAGGCTCATTGGTACACGGGCCCTAACAGGCCTGGTGGGGGATATGGGAAAATAAAGTCAGATGGGCTTGTATGGGCATAATTGGGCCCAAGGTTTATTTTGGACATACCTATCCAGAGGGGCTGGCCTGCCAAAGTATGTCTTACTTTGTTTTTGGGCTTGGGGCGGCCCATTGGGGCCGCCGCCTGTGTTGCAGCCCGCTTGGGGCCGCTTTTTTTGCCTTTGGCCCAACGGCCCGCGCAGGGCCCTCGTCCCGGCGGCCTCCCTGGGTGGCTGCTGCAGGGCTGGTGGTCCCGGATCCTCCCCCTCCCCTCGCTTGCCATTGCAAGGGGGAGGGGGAGGGCTGGCTGGTTGTAACCAGCCAGTGACCGCTCATGGTGGGGGGACTTGATCACCCCCCCACCAAAAGAGGCAGCCAGGCCGGTTGCATTGAGGTGACTGGCGGTGGGGGGGAATTGACCACCCCCCACCATCAAAGGGGTGCTCTCCCCCCCTCCTTTACCAAGGGGGAGGAGCAACAGGATGGATGGGACCTGACCACCCCCCAGCCCACTTACCGTTGCAACGCCCTGGGGGTATTGACCCCCAGGGCCCCTGGTAGGGGGATTTGACCGCCCCCTGCAGGGATTTGAGAGAAAGAGGGGGGGGAGGCATGTCCACCGGTTACACCGCCACCCAGGTGAGATTTTGGTCAGACTCAGGTGAGTCCTGGGTACCACCTAGCCCACATGAGGGGCCAGGGCTGTACAAGTGCTAATATAAGTAACAGGGATGGTTGTAACAGACAACCACCCAGGGATTGAACAGCACAGGGGCTGGTTCGGCCCCATTGGGGTGGAAACACCAGAAACAACCGGACTAGGCTGGTTTTAAGGGTACAAGGGCTGATGCCATGTGGTTTGATGTATCCCAAACCAAGTAACAAGGCCTGTGAAGCCTGTAAAGCTTGTTTGGGCGGAAATTTTTCCTTTTGGCTTGCTGTATCATGGGCTCAGAAGAGGCCAATCTTTTTTACTTAAGGAGCTCTTCTCCCTGCAGTTCTTAATCATTCATTCATCATCCAATTGAATTGATCACCAATATCATCCAATGTATTGCCCCATTGAGAGAGCCCATCAGCAATTATTGACACAAGGTGTCCAGCTTTTATTTTGCTTTAAATACTTCTCATTTGCCTAAGCTAATTGCTGGCCATAATTAAAACACATTATCAGTACCAACATCATCATTACTTCCAAGCCATCTAGACCCTTGTACCTTCCTCTGGAGAACCTCAAAGACCTCAAGTTTTCCAAGACAATTTCCTATATCCTTTGAATAAAGAGTAGATGCAATTAACAATAGGATAATTGGAGAGCTACCACACAGAGAGGATTTACTTGAAGCAAAACAGAGAAAGCAAAATAGGTGGTGCTCTGGGCTCATAACCTATTGGAGTCAATGATTGGATCATGGACTCTTACTCAACTCAGAAAGTTGAGGACCGTATTTTTTAAGAAACAAAGTCAATGAGTTGATTGCAAGGTCCTGGAAAAGACCAGTTTAAATAGACAACTAGAGAGCCCCTCACAGGGGGCCTAAGTACTTGATGGCTAATCAAGCATTGGCAGAAACTATATGGACAAAAGACAATGTGATCAACTATGGAGTAAGCCAATAAGAAAGAATTCATAAGTTAATAAAGGACCAGGTGACATGCAGTAATAAGATTCTGTGACAGAAGGGATCAAGGCTATCAGAAGAAGAAATTATATTCCAAAACACCCCCTTGCTGGTAGGCTTGAGACTGGGTGAGAAGGCAAGGAGGTATGACAACGCAGGCTAACAAAATAATGATAAAAGGGACAAAGTTAAGCACAAAAATGATGGATCAATAGGCTTTCAATCATGACTTCAGGTGGTGACTTGGCAAAACTAGTGAGGTAGCAGTTGCATTGCAAGTGTAAGGATGATACTTGAGAGGCAGTCAGGGGGACATGTGAAAGCAACGGCAGGAACAAGTTGAGAAGGCAAGGTTGCAGCTGAGTGACAGTTGAGGATGGCGACCAATCAAAGTTGCAATTGACAGAGAGAGCAAAAGTCGCGGGTGGTGCCAGGATTGATATTGGATGATAGAAAGCAAGAGATGTCGCGACCGATCACATTGAAGAGTGCAATACAATGTTGCAAAAAGATCAAACAAGGAGTTGGAAGCAAGAGATGAGTGGAGATTGATGTCGCTAGCAAACTTGAGGTTGAGATTGAAGGAGCTGAGAGTGCAAGCGAGGTGCAAGCAATGTTGCAAGCAATGAAGTCAGAAGGCAATCGAACTTGGAGATGGAGGCCATTGTCAATCAATGATGAGGGTTGATGGACAACTGTTGGTGATAGACAAGAAGGGAGAAAAGAACAAAGCAGGAAAGAAAAGAAAGTAATCAAAAAGGGAAGAAAGTAATAAGAGAGCAAAGTACAATCGATGGGATTAAATGATTTGGTCAACCAAGCGAACTTGAGATGGCAAAGATGATGAGAGCCCATTTGACTTGCAATTGACAGAGCAAGTAGAAAAGGCAGATGAATCCAACCAACAACAAACAAGTAGGAAACCAACAAAGTTGCCAGACGATAAGAGCAAGGGAAAGGATGAAGAATCTTCTGAAACCTTGGAGGGTACCGTGAGTGAGGTTATGGACCAGATGACAAGGGTCAAGATCCTGGAAGGTTTGGAAGGAGGACCAAGTCTTGGGACAAGCACCCAAGTCAAGAACAACTTGGTTGTTGGATTGGAGGGAAGACAGCATGACCCAATCAAATAGCCAAGGGAAAAGACAAGCAAGGAGGAGATTGGGACCAAGGTGATGGGAGGAGATGACCGTGGAGGAGGAGAGGGAGTTGGATGAGAGATGGAGGAGGATGACCGAGTCCTTGGTAGGGATGAGATGGTGGGGATGAGTGAATGAGCCAAGGATCAATGAGAGGTAGATGATGAAGTAGCCCAGGTTGAGTTGATCAAGATTTTTGATGAGCTGAGAGGAGGTTATTCATTAAGTAACCTAAATGTGAGAGATGGAGGAGGATGACCAAGTCCTTGGTAGGGATGAGATGGTGGGGATGAGTGAATGAGCCAAGGATTGATGAGGGGCGGATGATGAAGTAGCCCAGATTAAGTTGATCAAGATGGTCAATGAGCTGAGAGGAGGTTAACCATTGAGTAACCTAAATGAAAAGGTTCCAATGCAAAGAGGGAAGATTGTAGGAAGAAGGCCGACCAAAGTGGTGGTCGTTATGGTTTTGGTCTGATCAGGAGCATCAAAGTGGATGGAGGGATGAGCTTGACTATTAAGCTCATCCTCATCTCACCCCCTTGCCAAGAGATTCAAAAACCAGTAATTGGGATGAGACTTTGGAAGGCGTTCAAATTGAAGAAAAAGAGCGGGAAGGACAGAAGATAAAGGGCCAATTAAAAAGGAACAATCAATTGAATGAGGAGCAACCAAAGTCGCAGGATGAAGGAAATTGGGCAACAATTGAGCCAGGCATGAATTTGATTACATTGCAAGGACACAGAATTGGGTCTTTAGGTCTTGACCAAGCGGGGAAAGGAGGGCATTTGGAGGTTGCAGGATTGATATGATGAGCAATTGAGGTTGCCAGGTTGAGTTGGAGAGCAATCAAGATGTAGGGAACATCGCAATTGACTGGATGAAGATGACGGTTATGGCATTGGATGATCAAGGAGCTAAGGATCAAGCCTGAGGTAAAAACGGGGTCAAAGTAAGGGTGAATAAGACCAATGAAGGTCACTAATTGAGGGTGATCAATAGGATCAGTCGGATGAATAACCTGTTGGAGTCAAGTTTGTATTGGATGGAAGTGGAAGTGAGACCAATGAAGTTCAAGTAGGAAACCAGAAGCTCAATGATCGTGAGCTGAGATAACTTGAAGATAGGGATCAAGGAAATAGGCATTGATGGTTGGTCTTGATTGGATGATGAAATAACTAGGGGATTGAGCCAAGGTAACAACGGGGTTGCAATAAGGGTAAGTAAGACCAATGAAGGTAAGTAAGACCAATGAAGGTAAGTAAGACCAATGAAGGTCACTAATTAATTAAGGTGATCAATAGTATCAGTTCAGATGAATAGGTAGATACGGTCAGTAATAGAAAGACATTAGTGCTGCTCAGGAGGACCATAGAGGTGACTAATTGAGGTGATTGATAGGATCAGTTGGATGAGAAGGTAGATACAGTCAGTAATAGAAAGACAGTAGTGCTACTTGGTTTTGAGGGATGACCAACAAAGGTCACTGAATAAAGAGTAGATTCAATTAACAATAGGATAATTGGAGAGCTACCACACAGAGAGGATTTACTTGAAGCAAAACAGAGACAGCACAATAGGTGGTGCTCTGGGCTCATAACCTATTGGAGTCAATGATTGGATCATGGACTCTTACTCAACTCAGAAAGTTGAGGACCAGATTTTGTAAGAAACAAAGTCAATGAGTTAATTTCAAGGTCCTGGAAAAGACCATTTTAAATAGACAACTAGAGAGCCCCTCACAGGGGGCCTAAGTACTTGATGGCTAATCAAGCATTGGCAGAAACTATATGGACAAAAGACAATGTGATCAACTATGGAGTAAGCCAATAAGAAAGAATTCATAAGTTAATAAAGGACCAGGTGACATGCAGTAATAAGATTCTGTGACAGAAGGGATCAAGGCTATCAGCAGAAGACATTATACTCCAACAGTTACAATATTCAAATTGTAAACAGTTTTTTGCAGAGGCTGGGTCTAGCATAGCCAAGTTTAAGTCATCAGGACTTAACATGGATCCTGAGTTTTTGTCACTCTTAATCCTTCAGAAGCTACCAAAGGAGTTTGATTCTTTATTCAGGATTATTTCTTAATTAGATCCTCTTCCTGGGGTGGAGGATGTGCTGAAAAGGATTGAAGAGGATGATCTTCAGTTCAAGATGAAGGGGGGTTCTGCAAAAGCCCTTGTTGGAAATACTGGAAAATCTTGCTAGAAGGCAAAAAAGGATTTGTCCAAGGTCTTATGCTATAATTGTCAGAATAAGGGGCATTATGCTAAGGATTGCAACAAGGCCAAGAAAAGGAAGTAGTCCAAAGGGAATGAAAACAAGGTCAATCTCACTACTGAAAACATTGCAATGGTGGCATTGGATGGTCCAATGGAAATGGTTGTTGCAGAAGAAGGTCGCAACCAGAAGGCCAAAATTGATGAGGATCAAGAAATGGACTTCATTGATTACAAATTGAGTAATCTTAACTTCAAAGATGAGAACTTATCAGTGACTGATAAAGCTTCTTTCCTACTAGCAGGATTGAAGGAGGATTTTCTTTTTTGATTGATTCTGGGTGTACAGATCACATGTTCTTTGAACCAAATTTATTTTCAAATCTTAGTGATTATGATGCAGTTGTAAATATTGGTCAGAAAGGCAGAACAATTCAGATTAAAGGAATTGGAAAAGTTATTCTTGAAAATCACTTGGGTTTTGAAATTTCTTTTGAGAAAGTGTTCTATGTAGCAGAGTTGCCTTATAACCTTGTGTCCCTTGGAGTGTTGTGCAAACAAGGTTTCCAGATTCTTTATCTTAAAGAAGATAAGTTTGTTATTGAGATGAATGGAAGAACTTTTCTGAGTGGACAGGTTTGGAACAAGCTTTTATGTGCAAGCTTGTTCAAAATCTCAGCTTTGAGCACTGTTGCTCACAATAGATGTGGCCATAAGGTAAAGGAAAGCAACTGTGAGAGTTTTACCTTAGGTTCTAAGACTAGAAATGTGTTCTCAAAGATTAGAGATTGCACTGATGTTCCTAAAGAGGAATTTTCCATTGATTTGGCAGGGCCATTCACACTGGAGTCCCTTGGTGGGTCAAGATAATTCATCAATTTAGTTGATACTGCAACTAATTATGTTTGGGTTAAACTAATTCAATCTAAGAATCAGACCACAGAGGAGGTTTCTGTAATCTTCAAAGTCTGGAAACAGAATGTTCTAATGAATGATATCAAGAGGTTATCACTGATGGAGGTGGTGAATTTGCGAGTAAAGAGTTTGAAAGGTTGTTGAAAGATTATGGTATCATTTATATAGCCACTACTGGAATTACTCCACAAAATAATGGAATAGTTGAGAGAATGAATAGGACTTTAATTGACAATGTCAGAACTATTATGTCTCAATCTGGTATACCAAAGTTTTATGGGCTGAGTTGATGTTTACAGTCTTTCTGTTGCATAACATTGTGAGTGTTAATGGGAAGAGTCCCCATTATCAGTTTTGGAAGTTGTACACATAGCCATCACACCTAAGAACAATTGGTTGCTTGGTGTATTATAGTGTCCACCATAACAAGATGGTTGTAAAATTAGACCCTAGAGCCATAACAGGGGGGCTTGTAGGCTATGATTTAATAAGTGAATTGTGTATGATCTATTTTCCAGGGAAAAGAAGGTTTATCCGTAGTAGGGATGTAAAATTTGATGAATGTACCTTTCCACTCAAAAGGAGTGAAGATGTTGTTGTGAATAAGTCACAGCAAGAAATAGAATTAGCATCTATTTCACCAGCAAAGTCTGAGGAACATGTGGTTCCAGAAGATGAAGAGAAGGCAGACGTGCCACCAGAGGTTTCATTGCCTGCTTCAGGGTAGTCCGTTCATTTGGAACCTGATGAGCCTCAACCTCCAGTGAGAAGGAGTGGTAGGATTGGAGTACCAGTTGATAGGTACAGGAAATGGAAGTCCCATCATGCTGCCGCAGGATATGAGGAAGATAAATTTCAGGAACAGTGTATGCTCAATGAAGTCCTGGAGTTGAGTTCAGAAATGGGTAACAGGTTTAACCCAAATAACTTTGGCCAAGCTATGAATTCTGATGAGAGAGCCAACTGGAAGATTGCTATTATTGAGGAATTTGATTCTCTAGAAAAGAATAGTGTCTTTGAAGTGGTTAAGGGGGATTCTGTTCAAAAAGGAAAGACCAATGTGGGGTCTAGATTGGTGTTAAACAAGAAGTTTGAAACAAATGGAGTTTTCAAAAGATTCAAAGCTATATGCATTGCACAGGGCCCCAAGCAGAGAGAGGGTATCAATTAACAAGAAAATTTCTCACCAACTGGAAGGCTGTCAACCTTCAGGTACATCATTGCTCTTGAAGTGGAGTTGGGTGAAGAAATCAGACAAGCTGATTTTGTAACGGCGTACTTGAATGCAAAACTTGGAAAGGAGGAGACTGTTTATATGTCAATCCCCAATGGTTTTTGTGAATGGTTAGTAGAGACTCAACCAGAAACCATGAAGAAAATCTGTGTTAGAAGTTTTGGTTCAGAAGATAAAGGGTAATATGTCCTCAATCTGTTTAGATCCCTTTATGGATTGAACAAAGCAGCTAGGTCATGGTATAATACCATGAGTCAGAAATTGATACAGATTGGTTTCAAGACTTCTGAGGCCCACCCTTGTCTTTTTGTAAGAAATGATGAAATTTTGTTTGTATGGGTCAATGAAATTATCATTATTGGAAGTGGTAAAAAGAGATTCATGGAGAAAATCAAAAAGGAATTCAAGATAAAAGATCTTGGTCTGGCGGAACAGGTGCTAGGAATGACTTCAGCAAGAATAAGGATGGTATTAAGTTAGACCAGAGCCATTATGTGGCAGCTCTTCTTAAGAAATATGGCTTAGAGGATGCGAAGAAGTTGGGTACTCCCATGCAGTCAAACATTTGTTTACCTAAGACTTTAGATAGGAACAAGCATCAAGGCTTTGGGACTAACATGCGGATGTCAGCCCTTTTGGATTAAGCGGGTTTGTTAAAATACGTATGCACTTACGCGTGTGCTACGTATAAGTGTAATCCAAATGGGATGCGCATATGGGCCTCTACGGCCCATTGGACACTCACACAGACCATAAGGGCCTGTGTGGATGTCACTGATTAGGGGAGACTGTCCTCAAAGCACGCAAAACAGGCTCATTGGTACAGGGGCCCTAACAGGCCCTGTGGGTGATATTGGCAAATACAGCCAGATGGGCTTTTCTGGGCATAATTGGGCCCAAGGTTTGTTTTGGACATACTTGGCAAGACAGGCTGGCCCGCCAAAGTATGTATTACTTAGTTTTTGGGCTTGGGGCCCCCCGATGGGGCCACCACCCGTGTGGCAGCCCGGTCTGGGCTGCCACCCACGTCAAGGCCCCCTTGGGGCCCCTGCCCATGTTGCGGCCCGCTTGGGGCCCCTTTTTTTGCCTTTGGCCCATCTATGGGGCCCAAAGGCCCGCGCGGGGACATTGTTGCGACTGCCCCGCTGGGTGGCAGCCGCGGGGCTGGTGGTCCCAGCTCCTCCCCCTCCCCTTGCTTGCCATTGCACGGGGGAGGGGGAGGACTGGCTGGTTGTAACCAGCCAGCAACTGCTCATGGTGGGGGGGACTTTATCACCCCCCCACCAAAAGTGGTGGCCAGGCCAGTCACATCAAGGCGACCGGCAGTGGGGGAAATTGACCACCCCCCACCATTGAAGGGGTGCTCTCCCACCCCCCTTTACCAAGGGGGAGGAGCAACGGGCTGGATGGGACCTGACCACCCCCCAGCCCACTTACCATAGCAACGCCCTGGGGATATTGACCCCCAGGGACCCTGGTAGGGGGATTTGACCGCCCCCTCAAGGGATTTGAGAGAAAGAGGGGAGGGAGGCATGTCCACTGGTTACATCCCCCCCCAGGTAAGATTTTGGTTGGACTGAGGTGAGTCCTGGGTCCCACCTGGCCCATATGAGGGGCCAGGGCTGTAAAAGTGCTAATATAAGTAACAGGGCTGGTTTTAACGGAAAACCAGCCAGGGATTTAACAGCACAGGGGTTTGTTCAGCCCCATTGGGGTTGAAACACCAGAAATAACGGGAATAGGCTGGTTGTAAGGGTTTGGGGGCTGATTCCATGTGGGTTGATGTAGCCCAAACCAAGTAACAAGGCCTGTCGAGCCTGTAGAGCCCTTTTGGGGCTGAAAATTTGTGTTTTGGCTTTCTGTATCATGGGCTCACAAGAGGCCAATCTTTTTTACTTAAGGAGCTCTTCTCCCTGCTGTTTTCCTACATTCATTCATCATCCAATCAAATTCATCACTGATATCATCCCACGTATTGCCCCATTGTGAGAGCCCATCAGCAATTATTGACACAAGGTGTCCAGCATTTCTTTTGCTTTAAATACTGCTCATTTGCCTAAGCTAATTGCTTGCCATAATTATAACACTTGAGATATCCCCTTGCAGTCTTCTTTGTTTGGCCAACAAAGGACCAAGCAAAGGAAAGATAGGATAGCAATCATGACTCCTTTGGTTTATAAATCAATGGGCCCATAACTGACCAAGAATAGATTTTCTTATCAATGAATTGCTACTCTATTTCTATTTGATCCCAATCTAAAAAGAGAAACAGCCAGTTGGATAGCTGGATTACGTTAAGTATTTCAAGAATTGTTCTGGAAGACGTGGTGCTCTTCAATCATCTCCAAAATTTTCATAAAAGAAGGCAATAAAGTTTGGAACAGTTGCTGGAAGCTTTGTTAAGTTGAGAGTTCAATTTCTTATGACTAAAAACCCGCAGACTTTAAAAAAAGTTAGAGAAATGAAGAAGTACTCTTAGGTCATCAACAATAGAAAAGGATATGGAGAGAATGAGAAAAAATACCAACAGGTTGGATTATGTTCAATGCGGAGGAGAGGAGATGAGCACAAATAGAACAGATGGAACACAAGTAGACAGAAAGGAAACTACAAACTGCAACGCTAGACTTTCAGAGCTTGCCAACTTGTATATTCTTGAGGAGAAGAATCTTACAAGGCAACAATTCTTGGAAGAGGAGATTTGACTGAAGAGAAAATATTGGGAATTCAAGATGAGACCAAGAGTGAATTTGAGATGAGGTCAATATTTTGAGATGAGAAGAGCTTGGAAGTAGTAGGGAAGTTAGGTTGACTATACGCAGGCAAATTTGAATGAATAGAAAGCAAAATAATAATAATAAAATTAAAACAAAAAGAAAAAGAAGGAGAAAGAAAGATCAAGGACTAGAACCAGATCTTGCTATGGAAAGAACTAAGCACCAGTTGAGATTGATCCCCCGGAGCCCCCAACCTCTCTCCTGGGATAAGAGAGTCAGTCAAGAGTGTCTCCCGGCTGGTTATCTCTCATAGTGGAGTGTTCACACTCATCCTTGAAGTAAGTGCGCTTCTTGATTTGAAACAGAAAGAGACTTATAGAGGGCCTATTCTTAACATTCTTAACACCCCCCCTGACTGGTAAGAGGGTTAATCCATGAGATATTTTGAATTGGAAAATACCTTTTGTTGAAGAAGCTCTAAAGAGCTTATGGAGGATGCTTTTGTGAGTGAATTGGAGATCATAGAGTGACTGGGGATCAGCATGAGATTGAACTCTTGATTTGCAAAATCCTCACGCAGCCCTTTTGTTTTGTCTTGATTTGGAATGAGAACCAAATTTCTTGATCTTATTGTCAAGTTCTTATTGTCAATATATAGAGAGGGTTTCAATTCTGGAGTATGAGAGATTTCAACAACAAGATGTTTGATCCATTTGAGTTCTGATGAGATTTTGAGATTTTGGCTAGAGGACTAAAACCAACAGACTGAATTTCACATATTAGAAAACATATTCGAGAGAGGAAATAGAATCATAAGAAAGGAGAATAGAGAGAGATAGATACCAACAGCTAGACCAGACTTAGCAGGGAAAATATCAGAAGGACAAGAGTGAAGGATGAGGACAGGCTATAGGTACGTATATCTAAGATAATATCTTTAGGATCACTTGAGTGGTGAGTATTCGATGATGGTGGTCTTACCAGGCAGAGATCAAGATGCAAGTTGGAATCCATTCAACAAGGTGAGTGGTGATAGAATCCATTTGATGAGTTGAGTGGTGAGAGAGAAGAAATAGGAAGGATAAATAGAAGGGAGAGAGGCAGACAAAACGAGAAAAGAAAATAAGACAAGTGAGAATCGGAGTGCCTATCCAAGTCAGAGAGAGGAAAGAATTCTCCCGGGAGATCTATTCCAGAAACCCCCGGGATTCCCCAAGCACCTTGAGTGGGGGAGAAGATTATTATGGAGTTCCCTCACTGCGCGGTGCTGCGGGCATCAAAGTGAGGATGAGAGGAAACTCAGAGATCTCAACACCCCCCGTGACTGGTTAGGGCAACATCAAAAAAAAAAGAAAAGAGGCAAGAAGGACAGAGGAAAAGAAAAGGAAAGGAAAAAAAGAAAAAAAAGAAAAAAACAAAAACAAGCTAATCTTCGGGCAGAGTAATGACAGAATTATGAAGAATTTGGAGTGAGTTGTGACTGGAAGCCTTTGTCAAGGAGTCGGCAACCATAAAATCAGTAGAGATAAGGGATAGGATGTATTCCGATCTATTGTAGTCTTCCCTTAGACCCTTGGTCTTGATATCAATATGACGAGATTTAGAGTGGGACCCAAATCGCTTGATCTTGTTGTCCAATCCTTTGTTGTCAATATAGATGGTGGGTTTGATCTTGGAAGATCGGTGAATCTCGCCAATTAAGTGGGTGATCCACTTGAGCTCAAGAAAGCAGTCAAGGAGAGCATTGAGCTCGGATTCAGTAGAGGAGTAAGTCACATTTCTTTGTCTTGAAGAATTCCAGACCACAGGGCTCCCGTAGTGAAAGATAATGAAACCAGTTTGAGATTTTCTCGAGTTTGGATCATCCCCCCACGTAGCGTCACTATAAGCCGAGATCGTTCCTTTTTTGGATTTGTAACTGAGAGTGAGTTTGAAGTCTTGGGTTGTTTTCAGATATTTCCAGAATTTGCGCGCTTCTCTCCAATGGGACATGCCAGGCTTGGCATTGAACCTAGCAAGATTTGAAACAGAAAAAGCAATGTTGGGACAAGTGTACTGAGCAAGATGATTGAGGAGACTGGTAAAAGAACGGAAATTAATGTTGAGTTTCGCAAATTTGGCGTGATCTTTGTCAGAAGCTGGTTCCAGATGGAGATTTTGAGTGAGTTGAGAGTGAGGGTCTCTGCACTCCAAGAGTCCTAATTCTTCAAGACCGCGATTGATATGGTTAGGTTGACTGAGCAGAATTCAATCTTTGTTTACTTCCATTAGCATTCCGAGGATTGTATTTGGCGGGTGGCAAGAAGAGTTTTTAAATCTGTTTAGAAAGTTGGTCTTGAAGGTTTCGCTTTGTCCGACATGAATGAGATCGTCTACGTGGAAGTAGAGTACCTCTTTGGAGTCGGAATTGAGGTCTAAGCACGGATTGCTGCTAGATTCGTGGAAACCTTGAGTCTTGATCCAACAAGTCAATGTTTTGTACCAGTTCTTGGGAGATTTCTTAAGACCGTACAGAGACTTCTTTAGTTTGAGATAGGGAGATTTCCGGAGTGAACCTTCCGGAGTTTTGATAATTACATTTTCATTGAGGGGGGCATGAAGAAAAGCCCCCTTGACGTCGAACTGAGTGAAAGTCATCTTTTCCTTCAACCCGTACAGAAGGGCAATTTGTAGTGAGCCTAGCTTACCGATGGGCGACCAGGTCTCTTTGTAGTCCACTCCCCAGATTTGGTCAAATCCTTGGACGCATAATCGTGCCTTGTACTTCACCGGTTCGCCGTGGCAGTTTTCTTTTACTTTTAAAACCCAAGTAGTGTTCAGAACATTATCCGGTGTGCCGTAATACTCCTCCCATACTTCCTGAGATTCAATAGATTCCAGTTCTTCTCTTGAAGCCTTGTCCCACTTAGGCCATTCAGGACACTTCCAAGCAGCTTTATACAAGGGGGGTTTGTAATAGTGATGGAAGCTGTTACGTTGAGGTTTACGAGTTTCTTGTTTGGGTTGTTGATTGATTTTGGGATTGATAAGAGCAGGAGATGGGATTTGAGAAGATTTTGGGGGTTCCGGTTGAGGATTGGATAAATTTGAATTAAGAGAGACGGAATCGTCTTGAGTTGAGTCAGATTCTGAGGAGTCATCATTATGACTTCTGGCGGTGAATTGTTTGTCGGGTGAGGAAAAATCTGATTTGTTGGAGTCGCGGTAGGAGTGAGAAAAGATGTTGGTTCCATCCAGTTCGAGAAGGGGAAAGTCGATCGTATGTGCCTTGAGGAAGGTGACATGCTTAGTTTCAAAAATAGAGCCCAGTGAGTTAAGGAAAAGGTAGGAGTGAAAAGCGGGATTAAACCCAACTAGAATCCCTTTGTATCCTTTTTCATCAAACTTGTGACCTTTTTGTATGCGATTTGCCAGATAGATGAGAGGAGAGCCTACAGGTCTCAGGTAGTTAGCAGGAAGTTTTTTACTAAACATCAGCTCCCAAGGAGAGAGATGGTTACCTTCTCTTGGTATCTGATTAAGCATGAAGCAGCAGCTTCTCGTGACAATATGCCAATAATTCTTGGGTATTCGAGAGGAAGAAAAAGTAGATCGTGCAGATTCGACGATAGTACGGTTTGCTCTTTTGGCGCGGCTGTTATGTTGGGAGTGATAAGGTTCGGAAGTGAGTAGTTTGATATGCTTAGCCTTAGCGAATTCCTTGAGCGTGGCATTAGTGAATTCAGAGCCTTTGTCGGAGTAGATTTCTGATGGGTAATATTTGAGTCGTTTGAACTCAACCTCAAGTATATTGATGATAGTTTTGGGAGTTTTGTCTTTGGAGTGTAGAGGGAAAGTCACAAGATATCCCGAATAGTTGTCGACCAGGGTTAGCATGTACCAATGACCGGACTTGGATTGTGGAGTAATAGGTCCAACTAGATCAAGATGAATACGTTCGAGGGGAAGATTAGAGCGAGTCAAGACCGCAGGGAAGTAGGAGCGAGTAATCTTGCTTCTTGCGCAGGCATTGCATTGGAACTGGGTTAAAACATCACGATCAAAGAGATCCTTTACTATTGGTCGTAGGGTCGAGATTGAGGCATGGACGTATGTCTTTTCAATGTCCATCAGAGATTGAGGTGATGAGGATGAGTCTTGCATAGATTGAGCAATGTGATTGATCACATTGGTTGAACCAATGGCCTGGGGTTTCTCGACTACAAAGAGATTATCTTGGATTAATCCATTAAGTATGTTCAACCCGTTTCTGGTAAGGGAGAATTTTTCTTGATTTTGAGTAAGGCAACAGCCTTTCTTAGCGAGAAGACCAGGACTTATGAGATTCACAACAATATCTGGGACAAAGACGCAATCTTCTAAGGTGATGATTGAGTCCCTCCATTCTATTCTTACCGTACCAATCCCCATGATCTTCAAACTCGCTTCAAGTTTTCCAGTCTTGATCACTTCATGTTCTTCTTGAGTTTTGAGATCAATGAAGTATTTACGGTTGTTAAACACATGAACATTGGCACCCGAATCCAGGATCAAGTTGGGAGTGTCGTCCGCGTTAATCCATAAAGTTAGGAGAGCGTGATAGTTAATGGTTGGAGCTGATTTCTTATTTTTATTCTTCCATTTGTTCCGTTGTTCTACCCACCAGCTAGGGGCAATCTGAGGGTGTAAGTGAAAGCAAGAGGATTCAGGATGTGGGGCATTGGGATTGTGGTAACCCTCTTTGCATCGCATTTTAACTTTCCTATCTTCTTGAGAGTTTTGAGGTTTGGTAGTTACAAGAGAGAAAGTAGAAGTGGATTTGGAGCCTTTTTGTTGAGCCTTTCGTTTGTTGTCATATTGGATTAGATGGTTGAAGACTACATTGATCATCATCAATTTCTCCACGTGCATGACCTGTTGTTTCAGATTCTCGAGAGATGGTGGAAATTTAAACAGTACTAGGTAGGCGAGGATATATTTTGGTAACTCTATTCCTACGTCGTGCATCCTCGTTAAGGCTTTCTTGGTTTCCGTTACGAAGTCCTCAATAGCGTGATCATTGAAGGTAATATGTAGGAAGTGATTGAATATTTGGGCACGATTGGCAGTCTCAGATGAAGCAAATTGACGAGTTATATCGGCCCAGAGTAATTTAGAGGAGTTGAAGTTTGTTGAGCTGACCATGTTGGCATGCGTTGTGCTGTCCAATTTTGAGAGGAGAACGGCCCTAATATCTCGATCCTGCTTGATAGACATTTGTCCTATATTCTTCGTGATAGCGACCTTGATTTCTTTGAGGTCAAAGAGCATCAGCATCTTGTCCCTCCATATTGAATAGTTTTCGTCGTTGAGAAGTGGTATGGCGTCGACCACAGCTTTTAAAGCAACTTGGTGGAAATAGTTGGTAGCTCCCGTTGGTTCGGCCATCTTGAGGATTTTGATTATTCCAGTGGGGAGTTCGGCTTTTAACCGTGATGAGATTTTGAGATTTTGGCTAGAGGACTAAAACCAACAGACTGAATTTCACATATTAGAAAACATATTTGAGAGAGGAAATAGAATCATAAGAAAGGAGAATAGAGAGAGATAGATACCAACAGCTAGACCAGACTTAGCAGGGAAAATATCAGAAGGACAAGAGTGAAGGATGAGGACAGGCTATAGGTACGTATATCTAAGATAATATTGTCAGGATCACTTGAGTGGTGAGTATTTGATGATGGTGGTCTTACCAGGCAGAGATCGAGATGCGAGTTGGAATCCATTCGACAAGGTGAGTGGTGATAAAATCCATTCGACAAGTCGAGTGGTGAGAGAGAAGAAATAGGAAGGATAAATAGAAGGGAGAGAGGCAGACGAAACGAGAAAAGAAAATAAGACAAGTGAGAATCGGAGTGCCAATCCAAGTCAGAGAGAGAAAAGAATTCTCCCAGGAGATCTATTCCAGAAACCCCTGGGATTCCCCGAGCACCTCGAGTGGGGGAGAAGATGATTATGGAGTTCCCTCACTGCGCGGTGCCGCGGGCATCAAAGTGAGGATGAGAGGAAACTCAGAGATCTCAACAAGTTCCAGGTAACAGTCAAGTAGCGCATTCAATTCAGATTCAGTACATGAGTATTTAATGTTTTGCTGCCTAGTGGAGTTCCAGACGACCGGACTTCCATGATGAAAGATTATGTATCCAGTTTGAGACTTGCAGAAGGCAGGATTGTCTCCCCAAGTAGCATCACTGAAGCTTGAAAGCATGTCTTGATTTGGATCATATTTAATTGTGAGCTTGAAATCTTGAGTCGTCTTGAGGTATTTCAGCACTTTTTGAACCTCTCTCTAGTGACGCATACTGGGCTTAGCTTTAAATCTGGCCAGACTCAAAACAGAAAAGGAGATTTCTGGTCAAGTTTACTGAAATAGATGATTAAGCAGTCTGATAGAGGACCGGTAGGTTATATTCAGTTGGCAGAATTGAGAATGATCATCATCTGAGGCAGGCTCAAGATGAAGATTTAGAGTTAATGGGGACTGTACTTCCTTGCACAGTAATAGAACAAGTTCTTCCAGTCCACAAGAGATATGATCAGGTTGACCTAGGAGGATTCTTTCATCTTCAACCTCCATGAGCATACCGAGTATAGTGTTAGGAGGATGACAGGAAAAGTTCTTGAATCAATCCAGAAAATTATATTTGAAGACGTTAGAGTTACCTACATGTATCAGATCATCTACATGGAAATAAATGATCTCTTGAGTCTTGTTGTTTATGTAAAGCAAACAATCACTGGTTGACTCTTGGTAATCATGAGATTTGATCCTGGCGGTTAAAGTTTCATAACAATTCTTGGGAGACTGTTTTAGACCATATAGTGATTTCTTTAATTTCAGGTATGGGGATTTTTGATTAGATCCTTCAGGGGTTTTTATGACAACATTTTCATGAAGGGGAGAATTTAGAAATGCACCCTTAAAATCAAATTGAGTTAACTTCATCTTTTCTTTCAAACCATATAGAAGTGCCAATTGAAGCAAGCCAATCTTCCCAGTCAGTGCCCAAATTTTGTTATAGTCAACACCCAGAACTTGATCAAAACCTTGAACACAAAGCCGGGATTTATACTTGACTGGTTCTCCATGACAGTTATCTTTGACTTTGAAGACCCACATGGTGTTAAGAATATTATCTGGTGTTCCGTAGTATTCTTCCCATACTTCTTGCACTTGTATAGATTCTAATTCATCCTCTAAGGCCTTTTCCACTTTGGCCACTTGGGACATTTACGCGCTGCCTTATAAGAAGGCGGCTCATAGCAATGATGAAAGCTATATTGTTGAGACTTCCTAATCTCTTGTCTTGGTCTTTGAGTTATGGGTTGAACAACAGGTTCTGGAGACATCAATTGATTTCAAGGTTGATAATCTACGCAGTCAGCCTCCTCATGTTCTGTTTTTGTTTCTGATTTGGTAAGATTGTTTTGTGGATCTCGGAAGTTGTATTTCTTATTGGCCAATGAGAAATTAAGATTGTTAAGTGAGTCTTGGAAGTTGTATTGCTTATCAGCCGAGGAGAAATCTGATTCATTGGATTCTGAGCTTTCCTGAGCAAATATGTCAAGACCAGGTGATTTGAGGAGGGGAAATTCGGAGAGATGGTTCTTGAGGAACTGAACATGTTTGGTTTCACAAATAGCACCAGATGAGCTTAAGATGAGATAAGAATGAAAAATGAGATTGAACCCAACTAATATTCCTTTTAGCCCTCTCTCATCAAACTTTCTCCCTCTTTGTAGATGATTTCCCAGATAGATGATGGGCAATCCTAAAGGTTTCAAATAGTCAGCAGGGAGTTCCTTTTTGAACATAAGCTCCCGAGGGGATTGGCTATTACTTTCCCTAGGGATTTGATTCAACATGAAGCAGCAGCTTTGAATTAAAATATGCCAATAATACTTTGGCAATTGGGATGATGAGAATGTAGCGCGAGCTGACTTGATAATGGTTTGATTGGCCTGTTCCGCTCAACCATTATGTTGAGAGTGATAAGGCTTGGATTTTGGTAGTTTGATGTGTTTTAATTTCCCAAAGTCTTTCAATCTTTTTTTTGTAAATTCTATCCCTTTGTCTGACAAAATTTTGGTCTGATAATAAGTGAACCTTTTATATTTGTTCTCTAGAACATTTATAATGACATCTGAGTTTTCCTCCTTGGATGATAGGGGAAACGCAGCAAGGTAGCCAGTGAAGTTGTTGACAAGGGTCAAGACGTATCAATGGACCTCCTTTGATTGAGGAGTGATTGGTCCGACTAAGTCAAGATGAATCCTTTTGAGAGGTTTTGATGCGGGTGTTGATGTAGATGAGAAAGGCAATCTTGTGAGTTTACTCTTAACACAACTATCACACTGAAATCTATCCAATTCTTCCTTCAAAAAGCTGCCTTTCAGGATTGACTTGAGAGTTGAGATCAAAGCGTGCCCATACATCTTGTGGAGATCAAATGGTGAATGCATTTTGGTGGAAGTGGAGTTAGTAGATTGATTTGTAAGATTAACAAAAAGGTTGTGGCCTGCTATTTGAGGTATCTCTATAAAAAACAGGTTATCCGGTATCAGACCCTTCAGAAATGTTTTTCCATCTTGAATGATAGAAAATTGGTCTTTCTCTTGGTATAGACTACATCCCTTTTTTGCTAGAAGTCCTGGGCTGATCAAATTGACAACTATGTCCAGTACATACATGCATTTCTTGAGAGTTATGACAGATTCATTCCACTCAAGTCTAACCGTGCCCATTCCTTGGATTTGGAGATTAGCTTCAAGCTTGCCTGTCTTAATTTCTTCTAACTTTTTCTGAAGTTTGATTGAAGAGAATTATTTTGAGTTGTTAAATATATGAATATTTGCACTGGAATCCAAGAGAAGGTGA
Organism: Puccinia polysora; assembly: GCA_025617555.3. Taxonomy (NCBI): domain Eukaryota; kingdom Fungi; phylum Basidiomycota; class Pucciniomycetes; order Pucciniales; family Pucciniaceae; genus Puccinia; species Puccinia polysora. Next base: position 47,482,707 of record CM062628.1, on the reverse strand, counting down.
GGAGTGTTGTCCGCGTTAATCCAAAGAGTAAGTAAGGCGTGATAATTAATGGTAGGTCCTTTCTGAACTCTGTTGTTCCATTTGTTTTGCTGTTCTACCCACCATCTTGGCGCAATTTGAGGATGAAGATGGAAACACAAGGATTCGGAATGGGGTGCATTTGGGTCATGGTAGCCTTCCTTACATCGGATTTGAACCTTTTTGTCATTTCTTTCTGTTCTGCTCTTTATCGAGTGATATCAGGGGTGGTCTTGCCTACTTTCAGCTGTGCCTTTTGTTTTTTGTTGTATTTAGTTAGGTTATTGAATACTACATCAAATGTCATCAATTTTTCTATGTGCATTATTTGTTTTTTAAGATTCTCTAGAATAGGGGGGAACATGAATAGTACAAGGTATGCCAAAATATCTTTTGGTAATTCAATCCCAACATTGTCAATATGCATGAGTGTTTTTTGGATATCTGTTATAAATCCTTCTATTGCTTGTTCATTGAAAGGAGCATTGAGGAATTGATTGAAGATTTGAGCCCTATTTGCAGTTTCTGATGAAGCAAATTGGAAAGTGATCTCCTCCCAGAGAAGTTTGGATGAGGAGATATTTGTAGCATTCACCACATTTGCATGAGTGGTACTATTGAGTTTAGAAATGATAATTGCTTGTATTTCTTGGTCTTTCTTAATTGGTAATTGATCTCACTTTCTAGTTATAGCGCCTTTAATGTCCTTGAGATCAAAAAGCATCATCATCTAGTCCTCAAGATAGAGTAGTTTTCTTCATTGAGAGGAGGAATGGCATCAACAAAAGCTTGGAGTGCGAATTGATTTAAATAGTCATTGGCCCCCGCAGTTTTGTTAATTTTTGAATAGGTAGAGTCGTCCTTTGGCTTTTAACCGTGTTAAGTTGAGAGCTCAATTTATTATGACTAAAAAAAAGCAGAATTTAAACAAAAGTTACAGAAATGAAGAAGTACTCTTAGATCATCAACAATAGAAAAGGATATGGAGAGAATGAGAAAAAATACCAACAGGTTGGACTATGTTCAAGACAGAGGAGAGGAGAGGAGCACAAAAAGAACAGATGAGACATGAGTAGACATAAATGAGACTACAACCCGCAACACTAGACTTTCAGAGCTTGACAGCTTGTATATTTTTGAGGAGAAGACTCTTACCAGGCAACAATTCTTGGAAGAGAGGATTTGACTGAAGAGATAATATTGGGAATTTGAGATGAGACCAAGAGTGAATTTGAGATGAGGTCAAGATTTTGAGATGAGAAGAGATTGGAAGTAGTAGGGAAGTTGGGTCAAGTATACGCAGGCAAAGTTGAATGAATAGAAACCAAAATAATAATAAAAAAATTAAAAGAAAGAGAAAAAGAAAAAGAAAAAGAAAAAGAAAAAGAAAAAGAAAAAGAAAAAGAAAAAGAAAAAGAAAAAGACAAAGAAAAAGACAAAGAAAAAGAAAAAGAAAAAGAAAAAGAAAAAGAAAAAGAAAAAGAAAAAGAAAAAGAAAAAGAAAAAGAAAAAGAAAAACAAAAAGAAGGAGAAAGAAAGATCAAGGACTAGAATCAGTTCTTTCTATGGAAGGAACTAAGCACCAGTTGAGATTGATCCCCCGGAGCCCCTGACCTCTCTCCTGGGATAAGGGAGTCAGTCAAGAGTGTCTCCAGGCTGGCTATCTCTTATAGTGGAGTGTTCACACTCATTGTTGAAGTACGCGGGCTTCTGGATGTGAAACAGAAGGAGAATTATAGAGGGCCTATTCTTAACATTCTTAACAAGCTTAAGTTGAGAAGTAGGTGAAGCTTTTCCTTTCATACATATGGTTGTGGAGAGTGTGTCTTTGTGGAATCATGTATTGCTTTTCCAATAGAGAATTCAAGGCTAAACAAGTTGATTCCAAATTGGATCCTGAATCCAACTCAAATAATAAAAAAAGTTCAGTCAGCTTTTTTGTGTTTTCAACTTGCTTCCGGGAAGTTTGATTGGACATTTTGAGAAAGATGGTGATGTGATGATGATAGGATGTGTGTGAAGCAATGGAGATGAGAAGCAATTGAAATGTGAAGTGATGGGGATGTGAATTGATGGAGATGTGAAGTGATGGAAATGTGAAGCAATGGAGATTTGAAGCAATGGAGATGTCAAGCAATGGAAATGTGAAGCAATGAAAATGTGAAGTGATGGAGATTTCAAGCAATGGAGATGTCAATTGATGGAGATTAGATGTGTTTCATGCGTATTTATTTGATTATTTGGAGGTGTGGATGGGTGTTTTGCATGCCCTGGATGGCGTTTTTGATGTTTGAAACCTGCCATTTTCATGAAACCTGCCATTTTGAAATACATCAGTTAGGGGGTATGTGTATTTCAGAAGCCTGCCATTTACAATGGCAGTTTTCCTATGGCCGTTTTGATAACTTTGATACACCCTGTATTTGATTATAGGAACTCAAAGTGAAATACCTCAATCCAATACCTGATAAATTACATAATTTTTGGGGCAAGGTTTGGGATCAAATTGATGATGGGAATTGTTCATTTAGAGTCATTCCTAAAATGCTTGGGTATGATCAACATTTTTGGTTTAGAGTAAGGAAGAAAATGCTTGAAACATTGTAGAAACATAAAGCAACCTAAATTTAGATGTTTGGTGGTGCAAAATAAGTAGAAAATATTAAACAAAGAATTGATGTTGAAGACATCAATGCAACAATTCACCCTTCAAAATTTCTGGCTAAGTTAGATATTTTTCAGCTCTCTGATACCAGCAACCGTGAAGTCCTTTAGCTACAGAGAGTGATAAAAATACTGGAATAATAAGAATAATTATCATTCCAAAAAATAAACACTTAGAACCTCAAATCAATGTTATAATAAGAGCAGTTTCAAGGTTTAATTGTTTTGGTAATAAATGTTTTTAAATATAATATAAAGAGGGGCCACAGTATTATACTACTGGGGATCTTTACAGACTATCAACCTCCCTTCAAAAGGCCTCCTTAGGCAGTTTAAGAACCTTGGAATGAAGATGGGTGCCTTAGAAAGGACTTATTCCACTAATGGACAGGCGTAAAAGCACCAATGGCCAAGACAGGAAGGGAAAAACTCACTCTGAGCACTTTACCACGAGAATCCTGAAATAATTGGAAGGGTTTCAGAGCAGATGGGGTGGATTGCTTTACTAAACTTCAAGGGTTGATTGGTTAATCAGAATAAATAATACTACTACAGACTAAGTCATAAATCACTGGCTTATCTTCATATAAGCACTTGATCAAAAATCAAATGGTGTCTGATTGATAATAATAATTCCTGGTAAACTGATTAACTGATCCTGGAATAATGGATCCAAAGAGGTCTGTATAAATACCTTTTTGGGGTGATTTTGAGTTTCTCAGGGCACGTAGAGAGGTTTCTGCTCGTGGGCTGAGGCTGGCAAGCCAGTCAGGGAAAGATTGGCACGTCCACTTGGTGCTGTCAATCAGCTGACCTTAGATCTGCTGGAATTATGTACTATTTCAGCCACGGGATCTGTTAATCTGTTATGGCGTAAATTTGATCATTCTGAAATCATCCTTCATTTATACTATTGGTGTTGCTTTAAAGCGAGCAGATGTGGATGTTTTCTAATTTTCCATCATCTGTTGATCACGTAGATAATTTTTAATAATTTTTATGAACACTCGTTGTAGTTTTTTGTGGTCTTCAAAGATCAGGGTCAGTGATTTACGTGGTAATCCTTGATCTTTGATTCATTATCAAAAAATTTTCTAAAGTTAATTTTCATTAATTTTATTTAAGTTTTGATCTTTTCAGATTGTTAGTAATGCATATGTCAATTTGTTACATATGCTAGGCAACTCTAACTAGGTTGTAGCTCTTCTGAGCAGTACCTGGTTGTCAGGTTAGTCACGACTGATCCAGACACGGGGATCAGTTAGTACAGATGCGCGCGGGGTAGGATCTGCTGCGTTCGTGGCAGAATTAGCTGCGCGCGGGTCTCTAGTAGGCGGGCATCTGCTACTACGAGTACGTAGGGATATGTAATGATGCAGGGCTGCGCGCCAGAATTGTGACATAACACATTTCCTTGTGAAACTCCTAAAATATACACAACACCTAAATTCTGAGTAAATTTTAGGTGTAAACCCTATACGTGACAAAAAGTGTGAAATGTTAGAATGGCCAGAAGGTGCCATACTGGTGTTGTAATTTTCAGTACTTTTCTTTTTAATTATTTCAAAAATGTAAGGACTTGGAATTCAAGGTTGGGGTCAGTGAGTGACCCTACCCAATTTTGGGTGAGGAATGCATTTCTTTAAAAATATTGATGGATTTCTCGCTCCTTCTTTTGTTAATTGAGATATTCTTTTTTTTCATAGTTTTGTATTGCTATTGACAGGTTGCTCTGTACATAGTAGCAAGCTGACAATATGGTTCAAATAATAGAAGATACATATGCCAGAGCTATATGTTTCATTTAATTGCAGTTGTTTTGTACTTACACTCCAACAAAAAAGGGTTTTATAGATCAATCAGAGCCTATTTTATTTCCTTTTTAAACAATAACCACTGGTTTCAATTATTTTTTGAGGTAGAAATGATTCCAATCCTTCCCATTTTAGCAAAACCCTCTGCTTTCAATTCAAAGGGAGATTGTGGTTGGGTTGCTCATCTCAAAGATCAACTTCATTTGTATTCTAGATTATGGACTTCAATTATAGAGATCATTTCATCATTTAGTTTCCATATGAATTGTAATTCCAATGCACCTAACTTGTAATTCTATTAATATAAACGGTCATCACATTTTAAACATAATTATGTTGACTGTTTTGAGTTAACACTATTATGATGAGTTTTTTGAATGAGGTTTAATTGGTAAGTCAGTTCACCTTTTGTTGGGCGGATCCCATCATAAGGAGTATTTTTACTTCTTGTGATGAGACCAGCCTAACACATGTTGAATTTTTTTTTTTGGTGTTTTAATTTAGTGCTTTTCAAGTTACTTGTCTTTTTTTTATGTTTTTAATTTAGGGCTTGTCAAGTGAATTGTCTTTTTTTGGGGGTAATGTTAAATTCACGGCCTATTGAGCCATGGAAACAACTCAAAATAAGCCATGTGGCACGCCACATGACCACATTAAAGCCGTGTCCATGTCCCCGCAGCCCACACACCATGGTCTGGGCTTGTGTGGGATGATGCACAACTATCTTCCAGCCGTGTAGAACTCCACACAGCTTGAATTTAGTTGTTTAGAATAGCACATGCCACCAGAACGTGGTGAGCCAAAAAAAAAAAATGAATGGAAGGGTACTAAAATAACCTATAAACTAAATAAACCTTCCAGAAAACAGAAATAAACCAAAAAATCATAAAATGTTCATTTTTTGGTTAAAAAAATAAATAAAAAAAAAAAAAAAACAAAAAAAACTGGTAATATCCAATGGACCAGCCCTTAAGTATAAAGACCCAAAAAAAACATAATCAACTTGACAAGCCTTGAACTAAAAACACCAAAAAAATCACAAGTAACTGGACTAGCCCTAAATTAACAACACCAAAAAAAAGACAACTAACTGGACTAGACCTAAACTAAAACACCAACAAAAAAAAACCAGTTCAACTTGTGTTAAGCTGATCCCATCATAAGGAATAAAATACTCCTTATGATGGAATCAGACCAACACAAGGTTTAAAAAACAAAATATAAAATAATTAATTAAAAAATAAAATAAAAACTGGTACTATCCAACGGACTAGCCCTAAAGTAAAAACACACAAAAAACACAAGTAACTGGACTAGCCCTCAACTAAAAACACCAAAAAAAATCACAAGTAACTGGACTAGCCCTACATTAAAAACACCAAAAAAAAGACAAGTAACTATACTAGCCCTAAAATAAAAATTCCAAAAAAAAACACTTCAACTTGTGTTAAGCTGATCCAATCATAAGGAGCAAAATACTCCATATGATTGAATCAGCCCAATACAAGTTGAACTGACATACAATTAAACTCTCATTCAAAACACTCAATATAATGATGTTAACTCAAAAAACACAACATAATGATGTTCAAAATGTGATAACCCTTTACATTAATAGAACTTTTTAGCTGCATTTGAATTACAATTTATATAAAACCCAATGATCAAATCAAAGCCTATAATATCTATAATCTAAAATACGTTTGCAGTTGATCTTTGAGATGATAAAACCAACCAGAGGCATTTTTAGAAATCAAGGAACGCGGTTTTGCTACAATGGGTGGGATTTAAATAATTTCTCCCTCAAGTACCAATAGAATCCAGTGGTTATTGTTTACAAATGAAATACAAATAGGGTCTGCTTGATCTGTAACACCATTTTTCATTGGAGTATAAGAAAAAAATGACTTCAATGAAATGAAAGATATAGCTCTGGCATATGTGTCTGCTGATATCTTTCCAATATCTAGTTTAGCCAACCATTCTTAAGAGGGAATTTTTTGATTGATTTCTTCAACATCAAGACTTTGTTCAATCTTTTCTACCTCTTTTGCACCACCCAGCAACTTAATGTAGCATGCTTTATGTTTCTTTAATGTTTCAATAATTCCCTTTCTCACTTTAAACCATCCATGTTCATCATAACAAACAGATTTAGCAATGACTCTTAATCCACAACTCCCATCTCCAATTGGATCCCAAAACTCACCCAGAATTTCTTGTGTATTTGATTGAATTATTTCATGTTTGGTTCCTATCATCAAAACTAACTTAGTATTCTTTCTTTAATCACATCAATGAAATGAATCCTCACCAAAGATTAGCTTCTGGTTGAGCTTTGCTGCATGTTGTCTTCCTCTGAAGAGGATTCTAATTCCAAATTAAGTGATCTAAATTCACACTCAGTCTCTTCCTCTGAACTATGAAATTCAGATTCTAATCCTGCCAACTTTGACTAACAATTCATAATTATTTAGTCAGTTCATTAAACCCAAAAATGAAAATTTTCCAAAAGAAAATACTTAGAATCTTTCTTCTTTTTGTCTTTGGCACCCTTCCAGTCCTATTTTACAACTTGATTTTTTTTTCAACATGCTCAAACCAAGATGGTTCTCTCCCCATATCTGTCTATTTTGGCCTGCCCCTAATTGATTGTAAGACTTTAGGTTAAAGTCTTGGCTTCAATCAATATTTTGTGATCTTCCAAATGATATGCTTCAATAGGCTGCCTTGCTGATGATTGGGAGATTCCAAGATCATTGCATTCACATTTTCACGTAACTGAAGAATGCTCAGCATTTTTTCTATAACTGAGGAATACTCAGCATTTTGTCCACATTGCACTACAAAAATTCAAAAGGATCAACCATTAGTGAATTAGGAATAATTAATTAAAAAGCATTAATCAAAAAGCATTCATCACATAGTGATTTGAACAATCCAACTTAAGCCAACTTAAAGAACTAGAACTGCAAGGGTGATAGTCAAACCTCTACTGAGGATGAACATCTTTGGGTATCACAGATCCTCTGAATGCTAGATGGTCACCTATTTGGTTGCAACAGGGCAAACCCATAGTCTTGCAGTATAACTTGGTGCACACTTTCCATCATGATCACGTTTGAACTTCTTGAATTGTTCCCTAATAAGCTGAATTGCCCCTAAAGACAATTTTTATCCCAATTGTTACAGTTCAGGTGGTAGAAATTTCCCTAACTTAATTCAAGAGTTGTGTGGTGATGCATGACTCAATTTAATTTGATTTGAAACTTTTCTGTCAAGATTTTTCCAAGCATTCAAATTTTTTCCCAAAGAGTTTTCAAGGAATTGTTTGAGATTTGCATGGGCCACTTCAATCCAAGAAGTTGTTTTGTTTCCCATATCTGGGTTTATACAAGTCCATGCTGTTATAAACATCTCTTTTATAGGGAAATGTTATTTTCCATATGCTCAATCACATCCTCATAGTTTTTCAAGAAACACTATACAAGTCCAAAGGTCAGAACCCAAAACTAGGAAGAATAAGAAGCAGTGATTTGGACCTACTCTCAGTTCTGCATCATTGACCTCCGCCTCCTCCTTGGTCTTTGAGGCCCCGTAATTTGCCCATAGATTCATAAATCTTTTCCATCCTTCAAGGTCATACACAAAGCACCCTTGATAGTTTGCTTGTATTTTTTTAGACAAGTACCAAGTGCAAAATTGTCTTGATGACTCTGGGAGACTAGATTCAATTTCACAAATCAGATCTTTTTCACGGTCCATCACAAAGACTTTTGGAAGTCCCTCAGGATCATAAGCCAACTCCTTTAATGAACTTACATACCACCTGTAGAACTCAAAAGTTTCTTTTTTTATGAAAAAAAGAGCTTTTGTGAAAGTTTTCTTGTTGGCTTTCATTCCTACAAAATGCAAAATTGGGATGTTTTTCTTATTTTTTTTTATAAGTACAATCCAAAATAAAAATATGATAGAATTATTTGCAAAGCATTAATGACTCTGGGTGGGCCAAAAATAGGGCCTTCAAGTGACCCCCTCCACTGAATTTTGACTGATGAATTCAACTTGATTCTTCAAGCTGTTTGTAGAGTACGTCCATAACCCTTTTCCCCTTCAGTTCTTCAAGCACTACCTTCCGCTTAGTGTTATAGATTGTTTTTTCATTGAAGTAATTACCACCATAAATCTTTCTCAATTTTCTGTTAAGTTGTGACGGCTTGAGAACATCATTCTAGCCTTCTATTAGATTTTCTAAGGCTTCCCCAGTGATTCTCCTCAGTTGAGGATGCACAGAGGGATGTTGTGATGGTTGATGATTATGTTGAGTTTCTTTGTAGGAGAGTTTCCACAAGGGTTCTGCCTTTGTGGGACTTGCACAGATCAAAAACCTGCACCCAAAATTCCTTGTATGAGTTTTCCAAGACCGTTTGGTAAGGAGTTGCCCCAAGTAGGAACCATTTCAATCACGGGCCGAATCCACATTTATCTTTCTTCAAGTTAAAGACCATCTGAGAGTAACCATTGCTTCATAGCCCATTTTTGAAAATAGTTTTGTGCCTCTTCCCTAGTAGGAAGGGCTCTCACGGGAGGTGGGTCAAGTGGATCTAGTAACCATTCATTTTTTATTGTCATAGTTTCATAGGTGTCATAGTTTCATAGTTTCATGAATTCATAATTACAATCCCTCAATTAGGTTTGATCAAATTAAATCAGGCAAAGAGCTCAGTAACATAAAATGTTGCTCACAACAAGAGGTCAAATAAAACAGTGAAACATTTTGTTCCTAAATTGTCACCCTAGATGAGGATGCAATTGGGGCTTCCAATGCTCATTAACAAAATCCTTTTTTTCCAAAGATTTGTTAATGGAACTATAGATGTAGTTCTTCAATGCAGCCATGTCACAAGGAGCGCTTTCCACTTTTCCCATAATGCAAAAAAACTTGAATGCTACTTTAGTATTTGATCTGACTTTAAAATGAACAACTGCAAAGTTTGCTCACTTTTGAGTTAAGAAAGATGTGTCAAATTTCACTTTAATATCTAGGATACTTTGATTTATTTCACTTTGATTTAACTTTGATTTCAGATTAATTTTGCTTTGGTATTGCTAGGTGTGTTCTAACTGTCCCACATAGTATACATTGATCCCAAATTTGTTTTGAGGGAACCCAAGTGTGGTCCAGGGGGTGCCCCAAATTCTGGCACAACTTCCAGGAGGTATATGGCTCCTATAAAACCCCCAGGGAGTTGTGCATGTTTGGAAGGGCCCTTTGTAGTTGTCTATGGGCCCCACGGCTCAAACGGGCTGTGTACAGCCCTAAACAAATACCACACCGTTGGAGCCATGAATTTATCATCACCCTTTTTTTTTGGTATTTTTACTTGAGGGCTTGTAAAGTTGAACTTGTATTTTGGCACTTTTACTTTGGGGCTAGTCAAGTTGAATTGTATTTTTTGGAACTTATAATTTAGGGCTGCTCCATAGACTCTTTCATTGTTTATTTAATTTTTGGTTTTTTGGTTGTCTTCAGTTTTTTTTGTTTTTTTGTTTTTATTTTTTCATTTATTTTTACTTATTTTGATTTTTTTTTTTACTTTTTTTGTCTTTTTTTAACCAAAAAATTAACATTTTTAATCTTTTGATTGATTTCTGTTTTTTTTTGTATTTTTATTTAGTTTATTTCAGCTTTTTATTTATTTTATTTTATTTTATTTTTGGTGTAAAACACTTGGAGTTGTGTGGCACAGAAAATGACTACATTCATGTCGTGTACATGCCCACATGGCTCAAATGTAGTTGTGTGTTGTTCCACACAACCTAGGAGGCTGTTGTGTGGGGGCTGCGAAAATGCACTTGAGCTGCACAGCGGCTACAAAACTTCATTTGGGCCATGTAGCGTGCCACACAGCCCAAATGAGTTGTGTACACAGCTCATTTGGGCTGTGGATTTATCATCACCCTTTTTTGAACTTCCTTTGGCCCTCAAATGTCTGACCTCAAAATACCATGTTTAAACCCCTTTTTGGGGTAGGTCCACATTTTTGGGCTCTTCTATATGAATAATCTGATATTCAATATTATTTTGAATTATTTCCTGCTTCCTCCTCAACTCTTGGGCGGGTCCAATCCTCTCCTCAACCACAACATCACCTGTCAAAATCCAGAATCCACTCCACACCACACCAATAATCACCACCACCACTACTCATCACAACTCAAAAATAATCAACCAATCACAAATTACCAATCAAAACAACTCAAACAATAAAATTCAACACTCCACCCCAACTAAATTGACCCCCCTGGACCCAAAAACTCAATCAAAAATCAAAAAAAATCAAGTCTTCATAAAAAAAGACCATCTCAAAAACAAACTTCAAAACAAAAAATTTCTGAACAAAACATCAACACACTTTTAATATCTACCTCTGCTGCTTCTTCTTCTCCATTATCTGCCTCTGCTGCTTCTCCTTCTACTTCTTCAACTGATTTATATCAACCCCATGATTCCACCCCTTTGGCACCTCCACCTGAATTATCATATCATTCAAATGGAGAACTTGTGGATTCTGTTCAAGAGTGGGCTAGATCCCATAGATATGCCCTTTCCACCATTTTCTCCAATACAAAGGAACATAGATATTCTTACCAATTTTACAAATATGGGGAATATAAACCCAATTTTGATAGCAAAAGACTTTCATCAAATATAAAAACAAAGATTCATTTCAAATTCTCTGGAAGCTTTTACAAGTGGGCTGGTCTTTGGGAAATAAAAATCCAATGCCCTGCTCACAATAATCTAACATCAACTGATCCATCTGCCCATCCAGTTCATAGAAGGATTCAGGGTGATCAAGAGAATATGGTCAATTCTTTAACCAAAGCTGGGGTTACTCCCCTGAAAACTCTTGATTCCTTAATGCAGTCCTCCAATTCTACGGTTCACAAAGGCCTTAGTACAATCTATGACAAAAGATAAAAAATCAAAAAAGAAAAACTTGAAGGAAAATCACCCATAGAAGCTTTAACAATGGAATTAAGAAACTCTTCTTTTAGATATGAAATCAATAATTAAAATGGTCATATTAGTTCTTTATTCATTTCAAACCCAGATTTTATCAAATTAATCAAACTCTTTCCATCAGTATTAATGATGGACAGTCACTATAAAACCAACAAATTTTCCATGCCTCTTCTTCCCATTTTTGGGGTCAACAATTTTGCTAGAAAATTCTCTATTTTTTTCTTTTTCCTCTCCCAAGAAAGAAAGGAAGACTATAAATTTTCTCTGCATCAACTTCATGAATTATTAGAACATGAAGAACCCATAGTCATTTTGACTGGAAAAGAGCAAGCCCTGATTCACTCAATTGAAACTGTATTTCCCAACTCTCATCCTTTACTATTTGTCTGGCATATCTTCAAAAACATTCAAAAACATTGTAGAAAACCCTTTAGATCTGAAGAAGAATGGATGATATTCAGAAAACACTGGAATATGCTGGTCAAATCCAAATCTGAAAATTCTTATGAAGACAATGTTAACAAACTGACTGTATTCTGAAATCCCCTTACTTCTGACTACCTTCTTGAAAACTGGCTTTCTCTAGAAAGAAGATTTGTTTTTCATGCTGCAAACAAGCACATTCATTTTGGAAATACCAGCACATGTAGAATAGAAGGGCTTCACTCCTATTTCAAACAATTTATCACAACTTCTTCTGGTTCCTTTTCTGATGTGGTTAACCAAATGTATCATTCAGTTTCAATTCAGCTCCATGAAACTTCCATTGAAGATTTCCAGAAAGACTTCAAGAAACTGATTTGTCTCCCACATTGTTTTGATTACCTCTCAGTAAAAATAAGCCACTATGCTCTCATTATTTTGCATTCCTTTCAAATTTCAGCAGAAAAATCAACCACCTTTTTTGATTGTGATTATTATTCTTTTATGGGAATTACTTGTGTACACCAAAAGAAGAAGGCCAATCTTAAAAATCAACAATTTTTTCTTGATGATTTTTATCTCTGTGGCATTTCAAACCTCCTAATGAAGTATTTTTCTTTTCTTGGATAAAAAAAGAATTCTAAAATTGATTTCTGAAGTTTTTTCTTTTATTTTGGAATTATTCATTCCTTGCTGAGAAGGGGAATGCCAAACTTCTCAATCATCTCCTGAATCACCTTCCCAATCAATCAACATACACCAGTTTTGGAATTAACTCTTTGAAGAATTCCCTAAATTGCGCCCAGGAGAAAAAAATTTCTACCTTAGAGAAATGATGAAACAGTTAAAAGGGAAGTAGAAACTGACTCCCATTCAAGAACCCCCACCAAAGGAAGAAAAGAAAATTTGTGGAAGACCCAAAAGATCCCCCAATAAAAGCAAACCATTCTGTCAGCATTCATCTAAGAGGGATCAATCTGGGTTTGAATAAGTTGAAGTGCCTAAGAGAAGAGGAAGACCAAGGAAGCATCAAGTGGCTAATTCCATGGTTAGTTTTTTCTTCCCTTTCTGTTGAATTAATTTTACCAGAATATTGTTGAAAATTGTTGTTCTCTAATGTAAGACTCTGAAGAAAAGGAAAGGAAAGGAAGACTGTGAAAAGGCCAAGGGAAAAAGGAAATAGGAATCAGAGGAAGATTTTTTTTTATAATTAGGCTAGCATTTCATTTTGAACAGGATGAGTTTATAACAGAAGAGGAAGTGAGTTCTAAAGAACTCAAAGATCTTTAAAATTTGAATGTAATGATGACAGTTAGTAATTTCCTTTGGGTAATGTTAAATTCACAAATCTTTGAGTCATGTTCACAAGTCTTTACAGGACTCAATGGGCCATGTGGCACCCTACACGACTCAAATGAGCTTTGTGGCATGCTACACAACTCAAATGGGCCCTGTGGTATGCCAAACCACTCAAATGGGCCGTGTGGCGTGCTACACCACTCAAATGGGCTGTGTGGCATGCTACACTTCCCATTTGAGTTGTGTGGCACGCTAAAAAAATAAAATCAAGTTGTGTCGCCTCGGCTAAATAATAAATAATAAATAATAAATAATAAATAATAAATAATAAATAATAAATAATAAATAATAAATAATAAATAATAAATAATAAATAATAAATAATAAATGATAAATAATAAATAATAAATAATAAATAATAAATAATAAATAATAAATAATAAATAATAAATAATAAATAATAAATAATAAATAATAAATAATAAATAATAAATAATAAATAATAAATAATAAATAATAAATAATAAATAATAAATAATAAATAATAAATAATAAATAATAAATAATAAATAATAAATAATAAATAATAAATAATAAATAATAAATAATAAATAATAAATAATAAATAGTAAATAATAAATAATAAATAATAAATAATAAATAATAAATAATAAATAATAAATAATAAATAATAAATAATAAATAATAAATAATAAATAATAAATAATGGATAATAAATAATAAATAATAAATAATAAATAATAAATAATAAAGAATAAAGAATAAAGAATAAAGAATAAATAATAAATAATAAATAATAAATAATAAGTAATAAATAATAAATAATAAATAATAAATAATAAATAATAAATAATAAATAATAAATAATAAATAATAAATAATAAATAATAAATAATAAATAATAAATAATAAATAATAAATAATAAATAATAAATAATAAATAATAAATAATAAATAATAAATAATAAATAATAAATAATAAATAATAAATAATAAATAATAAATAATAAATAATAAATAAAAAATAATAAATAATAAATAATAAATAATAAATAATAAATAATAAATAATAAATAATAAATAATAAATAATAAATAATAAATGATAAATAATAAATAATAAATTATAAATAATAAATAATAAATAATAAATAATAAATAATAAATGATAAATAATAAATAATAAATAATAAATAATAAATAATAAATAATAAATAATAAATAATAAATAATAAATAATAAATAATAAATAATAAATAATAAATAATAAATAATAAATAATAAATAATAAATAATAAATAATAAATAATAAATAATAAATAATAAATAATAAATAATAAATAATAAATAATAAATAATAAATAATAAATAATAAATAATAAATAATAAATAATAAATAATAAATAATAAATAATAAATAATAAATAATAAATAATAAATAATAAATAATAAATAATAAATAATAAATAATAAATAATAAATAATAAATAATAAATAATAAATAATAAATAATAAATAATAAATAATAAATAATAAATAATAAATAATAAATAGTAAACAGTAAATAAGAAATAGTAAATAATAAATAATAAGTAATAAATAATAAATAATAAATAATAAATAATAAATAATAAATAATAAATAATAAATAATAAATAATAAATAATAAATAATAAATAATAAATAATAAATAATAAATAATAAATAATAAATAATAAATAATAAATAATAAATAATAAATAATAAATAATAAATAATAAATAATAAATAATAAACAATAAATAATAAATAATAAATAATAAATAATAAATAATAAATAATAAATAATAAATAATAAATAATAAATAATAAATAATAAATAATAAATAATAAATAATAAATAATAAATAATAAATAATAAATAATAAATAATAAATAATAAATAATAAATAATAAATAATAAATAATAAATAATAAATGATAAATAATAAATAATAAATAATAAATAATAAATAATAAATAATAAATAATAAATAATAAATAATAAATAATAAATGATAAATGATAAATAATAAATGATAAATAATAAATAATAAATAATAAATAATAAATAATAAATAAAAAATAAAAAATAAAAAATAAAAAATAAAAAATAAAAAATAAAAATTGCCCATTATTCGCGGTATATTCCCCTGCAGGGGTTGCGCGTGTTTAGAACAACTCTTTGGAGTAGTGTATGGGCCCCCATGCAATGAGGGGCCCGACACAACTCCCACAGGTGTTGTGGGGCCCTACACGACTCCCAAAGGTTGTGTGGTTCCCTACACGACTCCCACAGGTTGTGTGGGTCCCTAAAAGACTCCCACAGGTGTTGTGGGTCCCTTCACAACTCCCACATGACTGGAGTCTAAATTTAACATTACCCTTTCCTTTTTGGTTTGGGGGATCAGGATTGTTTTTCTATTTTCCATTGATTGTCATATTTTCATTTCTCACTCAGAGGTCAAGAACCATAATTAATAAGAGGTATCTTTCACAGAATTTGGGTCCTGGGACTTTGAAGATGCTCAAGAGAAGAAAAAAACATGATGAAAATGAAGCTTCCTATAGGCCTCCAGGGAATCCAATCTTTGCTCCCACAGCCACAGCCTCTGAAATAGAAAAGTTCAATAAATTTTTTGATTAAGCTTGCTTTATGGTTAACTTATTAACCCCTTTTTATTTATGATGAAGGTCACAACATTTTCTTTTTCATCTTCTGATAATTTTGAACTGGTTGCAATTGATAAATTCAGTAAGAATTGTTTTTTTTAATTTCATCTTAAATAATACTAATCCTTTTTCCCTTGGTATCAATACAAAAATTTCATTTTCCCAAAGACAGCCATACCACAAATTTCACATTTTCAACATTTGATGGGGAATGGGAACTGTGGGTTCAGATCAGTAACAGTTAATTTGGGGCATGAATCTGAAGATTGGAGCTCAATACGTCAGTAAATGATCAAGGCAATGGAATCAAACTCAATCTTCAAGGATAAAAACTTCATGGATCAAGTCTTAGATCAAAATTTTGACAAAGCAAGAAAACATCTCAACCACACTTCTGGACCTGCCCCTAAAAGTTACTGGATGAAATTCCCTTGACGTTGGTTCCTACTTGCAGATACATAGAAAAGGTCTGTGATACTTTTATCCAAGTTGATGCCATCAACATATTTTCCCCTAAATTCACCTCCAACTTACAATTCTCAAACATCTCCCATATGTTGAATTTTTTGGAAGTTTTTCAGCACATATTTTCTTCCCACCATAGTTTTGAACTGGGGCAAGCTCCCCAATTAGATCCCCTTTGGAAGGCTTTTTCTAGCAAGTGATCACAAAAATTGGAAGATTTGATTCATAATCACTTGGAACTTGGTTCAAAGATTTTTTTCCTTGTAGTAAAAATAATAAAGTAGTACAAATCAATATTGATTGAATCATTTGTCTGTTTTTTTTCTCAATTTTCCATAATTTTTCTTACTCATTGATTTAGCGCAAAAAACAGCACTTTTGTGTTTTGAATTATGAATTCTTTGGGAAACAATAAGCTAAAAAAATCCCTGGATAATCTTTTGGTGCCCTTTGCAATTCTCACTAACATAATGCAAACTGAAAATTTGGAAAATATCATGGAAAAATAACAAAAAAATAATACTTGATAATAATGTCTCATTTTCTATGTAAATCCAATTTTCTGGCGGGAAAGTGAAGTACTAAAATCCTGGAAAAATTTTGATTGAATGGCCTGCCATATTTGGAAACTTTTTTTCCCTTCAGATATCTCAAAATGATTAAAGAAAAAGGGTGATGTTAAATTCACAACACCCAGTCGTGTGGGAGTCACTTAGGTCCCTAAACAACCCAATGGACGCGTGGAGGCCCATACACGCGTTCAAGACGCGCTTTTGGGCAAAAACACGCGTCCAGACCCGCCCAATGGGTTTTCTCAAACACGCGCAACCCCCGGGGGCCGTATACCCTTGTAAACGGCGTATTTGAGCCTTTTACCCCCACACACTCTGGATTTGAGCTGTTTTCAGGGGTACATGGCCCCTTTAGTGTTTATTTTTTTATTTTTGCTTATTTTTTGTTTTTTTTAACCAAAAAATCAAACTTTTTTGACCTTTTGGTTAATTTCTGTTTTTTTTTGTGTTTTTATTTAGTTTATTTTGGTTTATTTTATACTTTTGATTCATAGCTAATCTCTCTGAGATCAATTTCACCCGCGCGCACTGGATGAACCCGGTAACCTAACTCATCCGCGCGCTCCACCTCAATTCTCCTCCTGGACTTCCCTTACTTTCTATCTTCTTTTGTCACTTCTTCCTTTATTCTATTTCCATTCTCTTTTTCCTTTGACAACAACTTCAACACAAACTCCAAACTCAATCACCCACCTCAACAATCACCAACTTTGACAACACTCACTCCACTCAAATCTTGGCCGCCAATTGCTGACCTTGGGTCCTTCTACTATTTGGTGAGAAAGAGCTACTCAAGAAAAAACTACTCTGTCCCTTGCCTAGTCGCTCAAATCCCCTTTCTATCAGAATCTCAACTAGCCAGCTCTCCACTTGTCCTCCTACTCAAGTCCATCTTACCTACTTCTGAACAAGCATCTGGTCTGGTTCTTGTTTTTACACTCCTGTCAATAAATTCAAACCTGTTTGATAAGATTTGAATAGATTTCTTGAGAAATGAAAACCAGCGGACTAGAGACAGGAGTTAGAATTTTGAGTAAAAGATATTAAGAAGACAAATAGAATGAGAGTACCAACAGCTTCGAGTCACTTAGATAGTAGGAAAGAGATCAGAGGGCAAGGAGAGTTGGCGGCGATGAGATTGAAAGAGTGCAGACAGGGAAGACAGGAGACTACAAGGTGGAAGAGGTTGTTAGAACAATCATACAAGGGTGATCTTGAGGATTGAGTTCTTACCAGGCAGAAGTTGGACGGCAAAGAGAGAGTTCAGATCAGAGTGGAGGAGATGAAAGTTTGGATCGGGGTGATGGTTTAGGGTTGCAAAGAATAAGGATTGAAAAGTTGAGGAATAAAGATAGAAAGAATAAGAAGACAAGGGATGAGAAAAAGAGAGGAGAATGAGAATCAGAAGAGAATCAGGAAGAGAAGAAGGAGAGAGTCTTCCCTAGAAGTTTGCCCAGGGGCTCCAGGGAAGAACAGACATGTCACAGGAACCTGTCTCAGTTCGTCTGCGGAGCCACTGGGACGGAGATTGAGTGAAAGGCGCAGCGCCAGGTGAGATGGAGTAGTCTCAACACCCTTCATGACTGGTAAGAGAGTAATCCAAAATATCAACTATGGCTTGCCTCAAATATTGTGCTTTGGAGGAGATGTAGAGAGGTTGGTGAAGAAGCCTTTGTAAGGGATTCCGTGACCATAGATTGACTTTGGATTAAGCTTAGCGTAAACTCGTTGTTCGGGTAGTCCTTGCGCAGTCCTTTGGTTTTGATATCTATGTGTATTGATTTAGAGTGCGAGCCAAACTTGTTGATCTTGTTGTCTAAGCCCTTATTGTCAATATGTAGAGTGGGTTTTAGTTCGACAATTTGATGCATTTCACAGATGCAATGCTTGATCCATTTGATTTCTAAGTAGCAGTCCAATAAGGCATTCAACTCCGATTCAGTGGAAGAGTATGTTATGTTTTTCTGTTGAGTAGAGTTCCAGATGGTTAGACTACCGTAATAAAGAATCACGTAACCATTTTGAGATCTGCGGAGGGTCGGGTCATCTCCCCAGGTAGCATTGCTAAACCCTGAGAGAATCTCTTGCCTCGGATTGTACTTGATTACCCATTTAAGATCTTTTGTTGTCTTGAGGTACTTCCAAACCTTCTTGACTTCCCTCCAGTGATTCATGCTTGGTTTGGCATTGAATCAAGCAAGACTAGAGACAGAGAATGAGATATCAGGCCGGGAGTAGTGGGCCAAGTGATTCAGAAGCCCGATAAAGGGCCTATAGTTCATATTGAGTTGCCAGAATTTGGCATGGTTGACGTTGGAGGCAGGTTTGAGGTTTGGATTTTGAGTCAACGGAATGTGGGCATCCTTACAAGAGGTCAATCCAAGTTCTCCCAAGCCTTTTGCAATGTGTTTGGGCTAACTCAGGAGAATTTTGTCATCTTTGACTTCCAGAGCATGCCGAGTATGGTGTTAGGAGGATGGAACAAAGAATTCTTTAACTTCTCGAGGAAGCTGACTTCAAAGAGGTTGGAGTTGCCTACATGAAAAAGATCATCTACATGAAAATAGACGATTTTGCTGGCTTTGGCGTTGAGATACAGACCAGGGTTGCTGGTCAATTCATGATAACCTTGAGATTTGATCCATGACGTCAGAGTTTTGTACCAATTCTTGGGGGATTGCTTCAAGCCGTAAAGAGATTTCTTGAGTTTGAGGTAAGGAAATTTTCTAGATGACCCTTCTGAGGTCCTTATGATGACGGTTTTGTTAATAGGAGCATGAAGGAATGCACCCTTTACGTCAAATTGGGTGAGTTTCATTTTTTTTTTCAAGCCGTAGACAAGAGCCACTCAAAGGGAACCAAGTTTGCCGGTAGGTGCCCAAGTTTTGTTATAGTCTATTCTTAGGACCTGATTTAACCCTTGAACGCAGAGTCAAGCTTTGTATTTGATGGGGTTGCCATGGAAATTTTCTTTTATCTTGAAAACCCACAAGACATTGTCAGGGTTACCGTGGTATTCTTCCCAGACATCTTGGATTTCTATTGAGCTTAATTCCTCTTCCAAAGCTTGCTTCCACTTTGGCCATTCTGGACATTTGCGTGCTGCCTTGTAAGAGGGAGGTTGGTAGTAGTGGTGGAACCCGTATCTCAGAGGTCTTCTTACTTCCCTTCTGGGTCTTTGAGAGACAGTTTGAATTGGAGGGTCAGGGGCTGGCAATGGTAGAGGAGAAGGATCAGAAGGTGGAGAGACTGTAGATGCCGAGTCATCTTGATCTGAGTTGGATTTGGAGGAATTGTCTTGAACTTCTTGAAACGTGTATCTCTTTTTGAGTGTTGAAGAGTTAAGTCCTTTTGACTCGGATTCAATTTGAGTGAAGAGGTTGATTCCCGGTGATTCAAGGAATGGAAAATTGTGGAGCGGATTCTTGAGAAACTGTGCATGTTTTGTTCCAATAATGGCACCAGATGAGCTAAGGATCAGATAAGAATGAAAAACGGGATTGAACCCAACTAAGATCCCTTCCAATCCTTTCTCATTGAATTTCCTTCCTTTTTGTAGCTTGTTCGCCAGATAGATGACAGAAGATCCTACAGGTTTTAGATAATTAGTAGGGAGTTTCTTGTTAAACATAAGTTCCCACGGGGATTGATCATTACCTTCCCTCAGAACTTGGTCAAGCATAAGGCATCAGCTTCAAATTTCAACATGCCAATAGCACTTGTTGAGCCTAGATGAGGAGGAGGTTGCGCAAGCTGATTCTACAATTGTCTTGTTAGCTTGTTTGGCCCGACCGTTTTGTTGTGAGTGATACGTCTCTGAAGTGAGGAGTTTGATGTGTTTAGATTTCACAAATTCTTTCAGGGTGGAGTTAGTGAATTCTGTTCCTTTGTCTGAAAATATTTTGGTAGGATAATAGTTTATTTGCTTGTATTTGGTCTCAAGGATGTTGATAATGAAGTTAGGTGTTTCTTCTTTGGATTGGAGAGGAAATGCCGCCAGATAACCCGTGAAGTTGTCCACAAGCGTCAAGATGTATCAATGACCAGCTTTCAACTGAGGAGTGATCTGTCCAATCAGATCTAAGTGAATTTGTTTGAGTGGTTTAGATGAGGGCAATGAGGTGCCGGAGAACGGAGCCTGTGTGATTTTGCTCCTTACAAAGCCATCACATGGATTTTGTCCAGTTTGTCTTTAGAGTAGAGGTCCTTGATGATTGGTTTGAGCATGGAGATGGAGGCATGACCGTATGTCTTGTGGAGATTGGATAAAGTTTGAGCTTGGCTAAGTGGAGTGGTTGGTGATTGACTGTAATGATTAACCGAGAGGTTATTCCCGGCAGTTTGAGGCTTCTTGATCACGAATAGTTTATCCCAAATTAAACCTCTAAGAATTATTGAATCGCCATGGATAATATTGAATTGATCTTGTTTTTGAGATAAACTGCAGCCCTTCTTTGCCAGGAGGCCGGGACTGATCAGATTGACAACAATATCTGGGACATACATGCATTCTTCAAGCCGGATGACGGAATCTTTCCACTCGAGTTGCACGGTACCTGTCCCTTGTATCTTGAGGTTTGCTTCCAGCTTGCCTGTCTTAATTTCCTTGAGTTCATTGTGTAGTTCGATAGAGATGAAATACTTTAGATTATTAAAAATATGTATATTTGCTCCTGAATCAAGAAGGAGATTGGGTGTGCTGTCTGCGTTAATCCAGAGAGTGAGGAGGGAATGATAGTTGATGGTAGGTGTCTTCTTTGTTCTATTCTTCCACTCATTTTGCGGTTTGATCCACCAATTGGGAGCAATATGAGGATGAAGGTTTAAACAAGAAGATTCAGGATGAGGAGCATTTGGATCGTGAAAGCCTTCTTTGCATCTGATCCTTGGCTTTCTATTGTGCTTATTGAGTCTGCCCTTGAAAGTCACCAAGGAAACATTGGTGGCAGGTTTGCCAGTCTTGAATTGCGCCTTCCTCTTGTTGTTTTATTGGTTTAAGTGATTGAATACAACTTCTACGGTTATCAATTTTTCGCCGTGAATTATTTGCTGTTTCAGATTCTCTAGAGTTGATGGAAATTTGAATAGGATTAGATACGCAAGTATGTCATTCGGGAGATCTATTCCTACGTCCGCCATTCGAGTAAGAGATTTTCGAATGTCCGTTATGAATCCTTTGATCGCATGTTTGTTGAATGGAGCGTGAAGGAATTGGTTGAAAATCCGTGCTCTATTAGCTGTTTCGGATGAGGATCTACGTGTGATCTGGGTCCAGAGTAGCTTGAAAGTTGTGATTTTTGAGGCATTGACAACATTTGCGTGTGTGATGCTGTCGGGTTTGGATAGGACGATCGCCTGGATCTCTCAGTCTTGTTGTACTGGGAGTTGTCCAAGGTTCTTAATCATGACGTCCTTTATATCCTCAAGATCCAATAGCATCAACATTTTATCACGCCAAATGGAATAGTTATCCTTGTTGAGTGGGGGAATGGCATCGAAGGAAGCCTTGAGTGAAACTTGATGGAAATAGTCACTCGCTCCGGCTGGTTTGTTCATCTTGGATAACGCGGAGTTGTCTTTTGGCTTTTGACCATGATAAGATTTGAATAGATTTCTTGAGAACTGAAAACCAGCGGACTAGAGACAGGAGTTAGAATCATGAGGAAAAGATATTAAGAAGACAAAGAGAATGACAGTACCAACAGCTTCGAGTCACTTAGATAGTAGGAAAGAGATCAGAAGGAAAGGAGAGTTGGCGGCGATGAGATTGAAAGAGTGCAGACAGGGAAGACAGGAGACTATAAGGTGGAAGAGGTTGTTAGAACAATCATACAAAGGTGATCTTGAGGATTGAGTTCTTACCAGGCAGAAGTTTAACGGCAAAGAGAGAGTTCAGATCAGAGTGGAGGAGTTGAAAGTTTGGATTGGGGTGATGTTTTAGGGTTGCAAAGAATAAGGATTGAAAAGTTGAGGAATAAAGATAGAAAGAATAAGAAGACAAGGGATGAGAAAAAGAGAGGAGAATGAGAATAAGAAAAGAATAGGGAATAGAAGAAGGAGAGAGTTGTCCCTAGAAGTTTGCCTGGGTGCTCCGGGGAAGAACAGACATGTCACAGGAACCCATCTCAGTTCGTCCGTGGAGCCACCGGGACGGAGATTGAGTGAAGGTTGGAGCGCCAGGTGAGATGGCGTAGTCTCAACACTTTTTAATCACAATTAACAGTCAAATTTCCCAGCTTAGAACCAGACCAACATGGACTCTATCAACCCCACAATCCTCAAAACCACTATTGAGGCAATTCCCCTACTCACCAAGGAGAACTTCACAATATGGAGAATGTGAATGTAATCTCTGCTCAATCTGGCTAAACTTAAGGACCTTATGACCCTTCCCAATGATCTGGAACCGGATGACAACACTATTATCACCTCTATCATCATCTCTAAGCTATCACCTAGTGTTCACACTAATATCATCACTGCTACAAACAAAGAGGATGCCAAAGCAATATGGACCAATCTCCTTAAACATTTTTTCTTGTCCAAACCAGCCAATAGAGCTTGGGCTTACAAGAACTTTGCTACCATAACGTTTGAAAAAGAAAATATTCAGCTTTTTATAACCTAAATCAAAACTGGCATTACTTGGCTCCACAAAATAGGAATTGTGCATCTCTCTGACATTCTTGCATACATGATGACCAACAAGCTACCATCAACTCCTGCTATGAAGGCCATTCAACATTCTATCACTCATTTGGCGGTCAAATCCAAAATAACTCCTGATTCTGTTCTTGATCACATGAGAATCCATCTCAACCAAAAAAAATGGCCAATGGCTCTTTGCAAAAACTCCTCTCTTTCCCTCTACACAGACACCAATAAGAAATGCAAGCAAAAGAAGCACAATCCCTTAGCAAATCATCCAAAGCACAAGTGCTGGATGCTCTACCCTCATCTGCACCCCCAATCTTTGAATCAAGATGGAAGCAATAATGTTAGATCTTTGTCATACACTTCCAATTCTAACCCACTTCACTTTGTTCTCAACTCAGGCTCCTCCCACCATATGGTGGCTGACCAAGATCTCTTTGAATTCCTAGACTTCCAGTACCAAGGATCAGTGAATAATAGTTGGGGGCTTGGAAAACAACAACTAGAGATCAAAGGAATTGGCTCTATCAAACTCATGTCTCTCTCATCATCCTTTGTTCTGAAAGAGGTTCTGCTTGTTCCAAAAATCTCAGAAAATCTTCTCTAGCTTTACCCCCTTGTGCTTGACAAATTTGACATATCCTTTCAATCTCATCACTTCTCAATCAAGAAAGACTCTCAGGTCTTCTGCAATGGATTCCAATCTAACCACATTCCCTACCTGAACCTTGAGCCTGCTTCTCCCCATTCATCTCACCTCTCCTCAACTGAGTTGCTTCACAAATCTCTGGGTCACATGAGCTACCACCAAATCCAACATAAATTGAACATACCCATTAAAGAGGAAAGCAAATCCAAATCCTACTCTCTATCAAAGATCCCTCGCGCATCCTTCATGGATTGCTCATCAAGAGCTGGCAGAGTTTTTGAGGAAGTTCACCTCAACACCATTGGCCCCCTCCCCACCTCCCTCTCTGGTCACAAGTACTTTCCCACCGTGGTTGACTCCTATTCTAGGTATTGTGCCGCCCTTCCTATGAAAGGAAAAGATGAGATTCCTGTCAAACTTATCAGCTGCTTGGAACTGGAGGCTAAACAATTTGGCTATTATCCCTCCTTCATTCACTCCAACTTTTTGTGGTGACCAAATCTGGACACCCTGGACCAGATGCAGAAAATTCAAAATTTTTTTTACAATTCTTTTATCTAGGTGTCATTCTGAAAAAAAAAACCCCGGAATTTTTTCAGTATCATTCCTCCAATTTCCTTGTATTGCCAAAAATCCCTCTGTCCCAGTGGTCTAGGACAGGCCTCTCTTGCTCTCATCACCTAGGCATCACGTTTGATCACTTCTCCCTTTGTTTCCCCCTCCCTTTTGGCCGAACGCGCGGGCCGAGAACCCGCTCGGCCCAAGATCTCATCTCCAATACCTCCTCCAATCCATCCCAAGCCACTTGGTCTGAGTATCCACATCCACATCCATATTGGCCCGTTGTTCAAGAGCTCACTCTGAACTCACCCTTGACCTCCAAACCGGTCTACCTCTTGAATTAAGAGCACTTCTCATTGACTTGGATCCTATCAAAGTCTTCAATCATTTTGTCTCCCAAATCAACCTTGAGAAAAGGTCAACAACTCAACCAAGTCCATCCTCCTCATCCTCATCCTCACCCCCACCAGGCTTATCTTCCATCTGCTGCCATCTTGAGTATCATCCATCCCCCTTATCCACTGCTCACCTCGATCAAATCTCCTCTAGATTAGAGCGCTCTCATCTCACTCCACCATCTTGGACTCAGTTGGTCCTCAACCTATCCATCCATCCCAATCCTTTTAAACTGTCTGATGATCTCAATCACCATCCCCATCATTTCCCCATCAACTCATCCTCAACAATGACCAACTTTCAATTTTTCTGGTTGGCTGCCAAAGCTTACACCCTCATCAGACAGGAATCTTGTCTGCATCTCTACAATCTCATCCACTGATCCATCACCATTCGCACCCCCTTCTATTTTTGGGTGGGGTTGGGAAAGCGTTGTCTACCGCCCGCGGACATCCGCAGGCGGTCTGGTTCATTTCTTTTTTCCCACCCCTTCCGCCTTTGGGTGAGGAGTGGGTGATCCTGGTGTTGTCGCGCGCGCCCGTCGGTGGACGGATGCAAGAGAGGTGAATGGATGAGAAAGATCCCACCCCAGACAGGGAGCCTGGATTTTCACCGGCCCGCTTGATCAATTTTTCTGATCATCTGAAATCAAAAAAAAAAAAAAATCCGCTCTATTTTTAGAATCACTTGTACATAGTCTAACAGGGCCTCCTGCCCATATAAGGAGGGTCTCTCCCCTGCCTTTTTTGGGGGGGGTATCAGATGGTATCTTACCAGGGAGAATCATCATCACCATTATCCTGAAATAAATCATCTGTGGGGTCTCATTCCACTTTATCTGAGAACTGAATTCTGGGTATATCCATGATTGCCCCTTGATCCTTGAGCCTCCATACTCAAACCATGATCCTTGATCTTTATCACCAACCAATAGCTTTGCTGGTTGAAGAAGAGTTTGACTGATTGAATTCTTGAGTGTGTTACACCACTCCTGATCCCTTTATCCGACCATACTGGTCCTGATCATCCTTTGATTATCTTTCCAGAAGCAGTCACGTTTGACTGAAGAGGTTTTATTAAGCTTAAAACCTGGAGTGTTAAACCTCCCTTTACTTCCTTTTGAAGTTGAATTCCGCCAAGCTACTCTTGAGTCCCTTGGGAAGTGTTGGGTTATTCTTGTTTTGAATCAGTTATTGTTTTTCTTCTAGAGCATCATCAAACAATTAGCTTTGTCTTGTGCAGCCACCCACAGTTATCTGGTACCCTTCAAGCGCTTGATTTTGGAGAGTTGGGAAGGTTCATTGAGAACCTGGAGGTTGTTTGGGATGAAGTTGATTTTTCCTAAGCTTCTGCTGACGACCAGAGCTATTAGCTTGTGGGTGTTGTCACTTACAATTACCTTGTCTTTTTGAACTCTGAACAATCCTTGACTTCTTCCATTCAAGTTTTCCCGGCATCATCTTTCCTCAGTTAGCATTGTTTCCCCAGCTACCAACTACTATCATCTTTATCCTCTTACATTTGGTCCCTTGTTTATCAGGTTCTGGACTTTTGATCTTGGTTACATTTAAATATTTTTGTCAGGAGGGCAGCCTAAAAAGCACCTTTCCCCTCCACAGGACTGCCACGGCCTAGCACCTTTTGGAGTTTTATACCATGGCAACAAGTTTGTTAACCGTCAAATGGCCAACTTCTGCAGTAAGAACCACATCAAACAGTCCTTGTCAGATCCTTAAACCCCCCAGAAGAACGGCCTGGCCAAGCGGTTCAATAGAACTATTCTTGAATCCTTGCAAACCATTATCCACAAATCCGGTTTTTCCTTCAATCTCTGGCACATTCTAGTGTCTGCTTCCACTCTAACCCTCAACCAGATTCCCTCCTTTAAGGCAAAAAAATTGCCCTATGAGCTGTTTAGGAACCAATCCCTTCCTCTGTCTTACTTTCATCCTATAGGCAATCCTGTTTCACATCTAATTCAGCCCAAAACCTCCAGAGGAAAACTGGTTCCTCCTGGAAAAAGAGGCCAACTCATTGGTTACACTCAAGATCTCCAGTCACTCAAAATCATAAATTTGGCCAGAAAAATTATTGACACCAAGAGCGTCACCTTTCTAGAGTTCTTGCAATTACCTCACTCAGCAACCTCATCCTCTCAATCCAATGATTCAAGGTCTTTCTTTCCTGCCTTCTCCACTCCCCCTGAGTGCAATGAGTCTCCCAACAACAACTCCTCTCTACTAGAATCTGGGACTGTTGGAAAACCCTCAACCAACATTATTCCTCCTTAATCCACAAGAAACTTCTCTCCTCCCTCAACTCCTCAGCCAGGCCGCAGATCTCTTCGCGAGCGTACTATGAACATCAAACCCAAAAAGTATAGCTACCTCTTAACCACGGCAGACTCCGCAAAGATACTTGCTGCTAAGCTTGTCAAACTCAAAAATATCAAAGATTGTGATTTCTGGGAAGACTAAAATGGGGTTCCCAATTGCTTTCTGAACACCACCTGGGCCGTCCGCCACAAACCTGCCTCAAAATCAACCCCTGCAAAGACAAAGGCTCGGCTTTGAATTCAGGGATTCCTTCAAACCCGGGGGATTGATTTTTGTGACACGTTTGCTCCAACTGGAAAATTTCCCTCTCTCCTTTTACTCATCTTCTTTGCCATAGAACAGAAACTCCCAATCAAACAATTTGAAGTCAAGAGTGCCTTTCTCTATGCACCCTTAAAAGAATATATCTAAATTAAAACTCTGGCCAAGTCGCAAAGAACAAGCAAATTCCTTAAACTACAAAAGTCGCTGTATGGTCTTTGTCAAGCACCCTTAAACTGGCATAACACCCTGACTAAGTGGCTGCAGTCCATCAAATACCACCAATCTCAATATGATGCGTGCCTCTTTCTCAATCATGATTCATCCTTGTACATATTTTTTCATGTAGACAACCTTGTTGTGGCCAGCAATGTGGATACCTTTCAGTAGCTATTCTTGATCCAATTCCCCAACTCCTCTGCTCACTCTCCAAATCAACTGCTAGGGATGGATATCAAAGTGACTAGCACCTCGTGCCATCTCTCCCAAGCCAGCCTAATTAACAAGGGACTTGAAATCCTCAAGCTTAAAAACTGTCAACCCGTCATTACTCCTCTCACTCCCAACCTGCAGCTTACCCCAGCTTCCGAAGACAACATAAGGGCCTTTGAGGAACTTAATGTCAACTACCGTCAATTCACAGGCATGCTGAATTATTTGTTGTGCCGTAAACGTCCCAATCTAGCTGCAGCAGTGTCCATTCTGTCCAGGTTCCATCATTGTCCAGGCTTAACCCATTGGAAGGAAGTCATCCAGTGTTGGAAATAACTCACGGAACCTCCTCACTCTCTCTCACAATCTCACCTGATCTGTCCCTGCCAAACCAACTCCAATTCTTCACTGAAACTACCTGGGGAAGTGACTTGCACAACCGTACTTCTCAGAGTGGCTTGATTTGTCTGTGGAAGGGCTGCCCCATCATTTGGAATAGTACAAAGCAACACAATATTACCTCATCTTCAACCAAATCCAAAATTAATGCTCTCGTGGATGGGCTCCAGAAAAATCAGTGGCTGTGCCACATGGTTAGCAAACTCTGGGGCTCTAACCCTCTTCCCTCTATCTTTAACATTGACAATAAGGGACTGCTTGAAAAAATAAAAAAATTTGGTTCAAACGCAATAACCAAACACGTCAACATTAAAGTTAAATTTGTTTGAAAACAATATGGCTCCAAAAACATCCACATTGAACTCATAAGGTCCTCCAACATGATAGCTGATTCCTTATCCAAGGCAGCTTCCTTCTCCTTGCTCTCAAAATTGGTAAACACTTCCTTTGACAATCAATCCTCTGGCTGTTAACTCACCAAATATCCTGGCGTGTTGAGTCATAGCTAATCTCTCTGAGATCAATTTCACCCGCGCGCACTGGAGTAACCCTGTAACCTAACTCATCCGCGCGCTCCACCTTAATCCTCCTCCTGGACTTCCCTTACTTTCTATCTTCTGTCGTCACTTCTTTCTTTATTCTCTTTCCATTCTCTTTTTCCTTTGACAACAACTTGACCACCAACTCCAAACTCAATCACCCACCTTGACAATCACCAACTTTGACAATCACCAACTTTGACAATCACCAACTTTGACACCACTCACTCCACTCAAATCTTGACTGCCAATTGCTGACCTTGGGTCCTTGTCCTATTTGGTGAGAAAGAGCTTCTCAAAAAAAAAAACTGCTCTGTCCCTTGTCTGGTTGCTCACATCCCCTTGCTATCAGAATCTTAACTAGCCAGTTCTCCACTTGTCGTCCTACTCAAGTCCATCTTACCTACTTCTGAACAAGCATCTGGTCTGGTTCTTGTTTTTACACTCCTTTCAAGAAATTCAAACCTGTTTCATCATATACCCTTTATTTTTTTTTTGTTATTTTTTTTTTCCCACCAGACTTTTAGCCCTGTGGCACGGCTACACAACTATATTCAAGCCATTTAGAGCCCTGCACCAAATTTATGTGGTCAGGATGGCCATGTGGCACGGCAACATGATGACAGTTGAGCCATGTGGGGCTCTACACAGCTCAAATGTAGTTGTACAGCCACCACATGGTGGTCTGGTGCAGTGTGCAGTACAGCCCAACCACACTCAAATTTTGAGGGGTCTGCACGGCTCAGGTGTAGCTGCGTAGCCAAGCACATGGCTCAAATTAGCTGTGAATTTAATATCAAAAAAGAAAAAAGATGTGTTTTTTTTGGTTTTTGAGGGATATTCTGAAGGCCTTAAAAATTGCCAAAATATGCCAGAATTTTTCTACAGGGGTTTCAGATGCCTTCCTATCCCCTATTATTTTTGGTTTTTTTTTGACAACCCCCAAAAAACTTTTTTTTTCCAGGACCCTTACTGTGTGCATTGGGGAGGTCAGGGGATGTTGTAGCAATGTCAAAACTGCCTTATTTCCAGGTTTGGGGGCATGAAAACTCAACGCCCTATTTTTATGCAAATAAATAAACTATGGATATTTCTCTTGTTATTCTTTTAATTCATGGCATTATTTTTGTGATATTTCATAATATGTGATCTACTCTCATTTGATTTATATTTGGCATTTTTTAATGTTTTTTATATTTTTTCAAAATTTATTTGCATATTGTCAGATTTATGAATTTTTAGTCAAAGAAATTCATTTTTGATCTTTTTTATAATTTTTTTAATTAATAAATTTTTTGTTGGAATATTTCAGAAAATTTTGATTCCCACCATACAATAAGTATTAGCAGTATTTTTGACAGTTCTTTTATGTTTGGTGAAAATTTATTCACATTCCATAAAACATTTCTGGTAGAAAATTAACTCAAATTAAATTGAAAAAATAATCAAAAAATAAGAAAATCAGAATAAAAAAAATAAATTTTACATTCCATGAAAAATTAACAGTGAAAAATAAAATAAAATTATATTGAAAAGATAAATCATCAAAAATGAAAATAAGCATAAAATCAATGAAGGATTCAGTTCAAAGTGTTGAAAAATGTAACCCAAAAGAGATTCAAGCACTGAGAAGGAGTGATTTTATCAGTAGGAAGAAGGCCACAAAGGTATGGATGGATAAGCCCAGGTAGGACTTGGATCAAATGATGGAGTGTAGTTGGAGAAGGAAAACTCAATGAGTTTTCATTTCTGCATCAGGAAATTTAAGACTTATCTTCCCAAATAGAGAGCCGCAAATGGGCCTGAGAACAAAAAAGAAAACCCAAAAGGGGGCCCACATAACAACAAAAAGATCTGGGTGAGAGAAACTACAGGAACTTTAGTTCAAAGCAAAATTCTGGGAGAGATATAAGGTTCGAAAAAAAAATCCAAGAGCCAGAGGCCGACAAATTTGGCAAAAAGGACAAATGTAAAAATTCAAATTCTTAGCAGCAGAGGAGATAAGGAAAAAAAATAAACATGCCATGCAGCTGATAGCATCAAAATCACACATTAAGGGTACGGAACAGGATGGATATTAATAGATACAAGCAGTGAAATTTAGAAAGATTATGATTAATGAGAGGCTTGTGGCACAAATTGTTCGAATTTAATCAAAAATTCTTTTGGTGGAACTTAAATTTTAACTGTCAGATCTGAAGTTGACCCCAGATTTCCAAATTTCTGGCATTTGAATCATTTTTCGAAGATAATTAAATTATCCTGTAGGGAATTTCGGAGGGCCCTACCCCCCTGAAACAGTTCAAAGGGGGGAGGGCCCAACTTTGCTCTAGTTCATTACATTTTTAAATACTTAAATAAATAGAAATAAAATTCTCAATTTCTTTTTTCAAGATTAGAATCAGTTTGTACAGTAGATTTCAGTTTGAATACATCCTCAGAAGCATGTATTTATCTAACAAGATGTGTCTTATTTAGTTTTTTTCTTTTATTAAGCCATTCTTTTTTCTATAACTCCATGAATCTTACAATTTTATTTCATTTTATTTATATCAAGAAGTTGTTAATTCATGAATCCAAAGGTTTGGAATCTATCCTATGACTAAATGTATCAATAAAAGATACCACCTTATCATGCCCGCTTTGAAAATGGAAATAAAGATAAGGATAAGCATAAGCATAAGCATAAGTAAAAGCATAAGCATAGGGATAAGGATAAGGATAAGGATAAGTATAAGTATAAGTATAAGGATAGGGATAAGGATAAGGATATGGATATGGATAAGGATAAGGATAAGGATGAGGATGAGGGTAAGGTTAAGGATAAGGATAAGGATAGGCATAGGAATATAAAAAGTGATGGTGATAGTGAAAATGATAAGAATTTCAATAAAGATAAAAATGAAATAAAAATTCATCTAAAATTGAATGAAAAAAAAGGAAAACGGAATGAGAATGAGAATGAGAAGGAAGACATATTTTAATTATAGGGTATCAATTCCTGTGGGAATTGGAGGCCCTCAGAGCCTTCAAGCTTTCAGAAAAACTTATAAAATTCAAAGCCCCACTTTTTTTAGGGCTTGAGGGATAAATCTTTCAAAATAGTAGATATCTGCAGTCTCAAGAGTTAAGATTTTTTTGAATAAAAAAATGAGAATTGCACAGCTCAAACACCTTTTAAACTGTCAAAAACCTTTATCTCCAACATTTAAATAGCTTTCAGGCTGTTAAAGCTGAAGTGGTATGGGGTATTTTAAACCTAAAGAATTTCATGTTTGCACAGCTAGGGATTCAGGGGGCTCCAAAATCCTCATTACCCCTACAATAAAGCAAGGGCGGTGAGATTGCATGCCTTCAAATCCTGTTGAAATTAATTAAAAAATCATTCAGATGCAAATGAATTATTAAAAACTTCTTTTAAATATGAATAATGTTTGAAAATTGTTTTCAATATTGAATAATACCAAAAGAACCAATCCATTAAAAAAAGAATTCTATCTTCATGCCTTTTATTTAACTCATTTATTTAATTTTTAATGGAGATGGAAAATATTTTTTCACTAACAAGGACTTATGATAGGAGGAAAAATTAGAATTTCCAGATGATCAACAGATTATTTATCATTTTAATTTAAAGAAATTTCATTCAAGCTAATTTTATTCCTAAAATGTTTTTTTTAAAAACCATAAACTTGAAATTATTTAATATTGAGTGAGTTTGTGCTTTTTTATATTTTTTTTTTAAAAAAAAAAATTATGAAAAATAATATTGAATCAACAAAAGAAGCGCAAAATATTTCCATTCTTTTCTGCATTTCAATAATCCATCATATAAAATCTCATTTCTAGAATAATGAAAAAACAACAATCAGTTGATTAAAAGTGACATACTTGATGACAAAGGGGCCCTTTGTGCCCTGATATGTCACTTTTAATCAGGTGAAAATTGTTTTTTCATGGTTTAGTAATCTAGTTTCAATGATTATTTTGATTTAAGTTTTAATTATTAGTTTTTTCAAAAATTATTTTGTGGGTTACCATTGTAATTGTTTAACTTAAAAGATCCTTACATCTGTATTATTGTATACATTTTTTATTAGATTGTGATTGGCCTTTGGATTTATGAGAACTAATTTAATTATATAATTGATTTCCCCTTTTGGAAGAATAAAAAAACACTCCCTGAATACCTGAAATATTTTGAATTGATAGTAGGTTGAAATATGAAAATTTGCCCCATCCCAATTGATAAATTCAGAAAAATATTCACCTCATTCTGGTGAGATTGGCTTTCTTTTTTCTCTCCATCAAATATTTTTTTGTCAATTTTTTTTGGGTACTTTCAAAAATCTTAAATGATTTTGAAACTTCAAAAATTTAAGAACTCACTTTATTCAATAGACTTGGCAGCTTTGAATTGCTGTCTGACCTCAAAGACTATGGTAGAGTATACCAAATTCAGGTGGATTTCTTGATAGAAGACTGAAATTAGAAATTCATTCAGATTATTCAAAACCCATCAGGCTTTCAGGAAAATATATTAAATGCATCAGTTGAACATATTCTCAGTCATGATGCTTTATGCTTGAGTTGAGCTTGTTCATAGTTTCCAAATTGGACATCCTATTCTGGATTCAATCAAATATATATAAATGTAAAAATATTGGTTTCTGCACCCTTGGAACAGACCATAATTTTTTCCTTGGTTGAATGGCTGCTATTTACTTCCTCTTCTCAGTGTCAAGATTTCTAACTGTTTGGGAAAAAGGTGAGTAGCTTTGCTGAAAATATCTACATATTTTTTGTTCAAAATTCAGATCGTGTAAATTAATTGCTTAGTTTTGTTTCAACCAGATCAGCAATTTTACAAATTTTTTTTTTTGAGGTGAACTTAAGTAAGTTTAATCCATGTAATATTGGTAATTGCCCTCAAAATTAAAACTGAAAACACCTGAAATTCATGTAACACTGGAACTTGCACTGGTTCCTCTACTTTTTTTAAGCATTTCATTGTAAATAACCCCCTTTCATTCCATTTTCCATGGAATCCAACAAATCTTTGGCCCTCTACCTCATAAATTTTGATTTTTTTGTATATGTTTACATTTTCCTTCACAATCACCAATCCATCCCCTTAAAAATGAAAACATGAGTCAGTTGACAAATTCAGATTCCAGAAGGTCCTCTCTTTAATCCATTCCAGCTCACAATGAATCACATCACACAACTTTTTTTTGAAATCTCAGAACATATATATTAGTTACCTTTGCAAAAAGCTAAGAAACCATCCTTTTCTCCACTCCACATTGGACACATTTCACCATCCCCAGAAAATTCAATTTACAGGAAACCATTCTATCTTCCCAATGTATTACCGCCTTTTAAAATATGTAGGCACTTATGTGTGTGCCACGTATAGGTTTAATCCAAATGGGATGCTCATACAGGCCTCTATGGCCCATTGGACAACCACACAGACCACACAGGCCTGTGTGGATGTCACAGATTTGGGGAAACTGGCCCCAAAAAACATGATATAGGTCATTTGGTACAAGGGCCATCACAATCTTGTTGGGATGGATGGGCCACCCCAGCCAAATGGGCTTGTATGGGCATTATTGGTCCAAAGGTTCCTTTTGGACACACTTTTCCAGCCTTTCTGGCCCTCCAAAGCTTTCATTTCCTGGTTTTGGGCTTGGATGTCCCACTTGGGCCATTGCCGGTGTCCCCTCCCCCTTGGGGCTGCTTTTTCTGGCATTTAGCCCATTTAGGGTCCTGATGGCTCACGTGGGGCTGTTTTAGGGGGCAGGGCCAGGCAAGATGACAGGAGATGGGGTGCTCTCCCCCCCCTGTTACTAAGGGGGAGGAGCCAAGGGCTGGGGGGACCTGATCCCCCTCCAGCTAACCTTTTATCATTGGTTTGCCTGGGGAAAATGTTTTCCCATGCAACCAGCAGGGGATTTGACCACCCCTGCTGGTCATTCAGTTAAGAAAAAGGGGGGAGGCAGCATGTCTGCTGGTTACCCCCCCCCCCCACCCCCTTGGTGTGAGTGGTGATAGAAGACCCAGGTGTGTCATGAGTCCAACCTGGAACATTTTTGGGGCCAGGGGCTAGTTTCATGAGGCAACCAACCTGTTAAGTGAGGTCATAGGGGTAACAGGGCCGGTTGTAAGTACAACCTGCCCAAGGGTTTGAACAGCAAAGGGCTGGTTCAATCCTGTAATGATGGAAACATCAAAATTGACCAGAAAATCCCACTCAAGAGGATTCAGGGACAAATTCCATGTTGGCTTATGTAGCCCAAACCAAATAACAAGGCCTTTAGAGCCTGTAGATCCCCTTTTGGATGGAATTTTGGCCTTTTCCCCTGTTATACCATGGTCCCAAAAGAGGCCAATCTCTTTTACTTGAGGAGCTCTTCTCCCTTCTGTTTTCCATCTATCCATTCAAATTCATCCAATCAATTATCCAACGTATTGCGCCATTGTGAGTCCATTAGCCTTTATAAACTCAGGTGTCCAGCATCTCTTTTGCTTTAATTACTGCTCCTCCTGCAACTAAGCTAATTTCTGGCCATAATTTTGACACCACACACAAAACATAATACATCATCCTTGAAACAATAACATCATTCCATCTTTAATCAAAAATTTTAACTAACCACAACACAGAAGGCACAGTCCTATTCTTCCATCTCTATTTCAAATTTAAAATATTCCCAAACATAGAATGTAGCATTCTGAATTGCATACTCATAAACCCCCTCAACATGTAAGACACAATAATTTTTATGATAGACATTCTAAATTGACCAACTCACACATGTTAAACATTCCCATCTCAATTGGCACTCACCCTCAATGATTTCACTCAAATAATAAAAACAGCCTCAATAATTATATTGACACATTGGAAATAATTTTTCTTTATCAGAATGGGCACCTACACCAACTCAATTTTGAGAAAATTTGTGGCACTCCTTGATTGTCTACTCTTGAGCTTGAAGTTCACTTTGGAATCCAAATTCATGGGGATGTGGTCCAATTTCAACTTATGGAACTGGCCAAATATGGGAGAAATCAAATTGCTTTAGAATCTGAAGAAAAATAAGATATTTGATAATAAAACAGTGTACATCCTGTTCCCAGGGTGTGGTAAAAGCCCCATGGATGCAAAGCATAACTTTTAAATTCAACAATAATCTTCAGGCATTTTCAATAAATAATTATCCAAAGTAAGACAATTTCAATATTCTTTAGCAATGAACAGGTTTTATTACCACAGAAAATCCCTTCACATGAGCTCTCCACATGTTCAATATTGCTGCTAGAGATCATCATTCCCCTGAGCATCAACTTCTCTTCAATTTCAGGCTGATAAATTCTAATTTTTCCTTACACTGAATTGGCTTTAAAAAAAAACCTTGAAATGGCCTCAATTTACAGGAAAGGGGAATATACACATTTAGGATAAATTGAACTATCCACCACAAAATTTGTATTCTTTATCACACTGATTGAAAGCACCAATAATTCCTCCAATGGTATACATTTTTAAGGCAAAATTAATTGCAAAATTGGTACATATTGGGCTCAAATGCAGCACAGGATTGGTTTCTCAGAATTCAAGACATTTTAAACCAATTTGATGGTTTTAAGATTTTTTTCAAATGTTTTCTGCTCTGTATGGTCCAAATAAATTTATCAGACTTTCTGATCTACCTTCACAAAATTTGAATCAAAGAGCTTACAGCCTCCCAACCAGAAAAACAATTGCTACAATATTTTTGGAATTTTTGGTATCTCATGTTTTTTTTCTGAGAAAGGAATACAAAATTGTCTGATTTATCTTTATCAAAAAGCAGTAATGATGCTTTTGCATTGAACCATAGATGTTTCATTTGTTTAATAATTTTCTACTCCTCTACTGCCTCTACGCCTTTCCTAACTGTCACATTCACAATGGTGCGGGCTACAGCACTGTCACAAATCCACTCTCCTCTCACACGACTCAGTCTTTGGTTCCCGGCTCTGGTTTGGCACTGGTTCTAGGTACAATTGACATGAACCTCAATTTTCCACAAAACTCCGAACTACAACAACCTTCAACTCACGCCACTCACCTGTCAGCTTCCGAACGTCTTCTCATCATCTGAACAAATCCTATCTAGTCTTTTATCTTTTCTTCTTCTTCTTTTATCTTTTCTTGTCTTATGTTATACTCCTTCTCCTCAATTCAAATCTTATACTCTTCAACTCCATCGCTATCATACTCTGACTGGTAAGATTTTCATCTGTCGCCAAATCCTCAATTCCGGTCAACCTGATTATTGATATTCTTTTCTTTGAAGTTCCTCTTACCGTGTTCCTCAAATATCTTCATCGTGCCTGATCCAGCTTGCTTCACCACCGCTCATCTCAGCCGTCTTTTGCCTCATGTTTGTTTCTTTATCTTTTTCTTCTTTAACTTCTTATGTTTCTTTCACCATTTTTTTTACTGATGATTCTGCTGGCCTAGCCCTCTTTGTTCAATATCAATCAAAACAATTTGTCAGCCAATCAACACGGTTAAAAGCCAAAGCCAACCCGACAAATCTAACCTACTCAATGGAGGGATCCAGCAACAATGGCTTTCGACAGATTATTCTCAAAGCTGCGCTCGAAGCCCTGCCTATGTTATCTGAAGAAAACTACCCTATCTGGAAGGACAAGATGATCATGCTACTCGAACTCAAGGGTATCAAGGAAGCTCTTGAAGATGATTCTAAGACCCTCAGCTTGATTGAAGATATGGAAACTAGAGTAATTCTCCTCTCTTGAATCGATTCTATTACTCATAATAATGTCGTCACTCCATCAAACATCTCCTCGGCCCAAATCCTCTGGCAAACCATCAAAGAACAATTTGCTTCTTCTCCAACGGCCAATCGAGCTCGAGTATTCAACGAGTTCCTTTATCATCAATTCAAACCTGATTCCATCAATCTCTTCATTACTGAAACCAAGATATCTGTCAAGAAAATGATAGATGTTGGAATTGATCTCCCTGAAGATATTCTATCCTACCTCATTCTCTTTAAATTTCCTCCTCCTCTTCATTCTCTTTGCCAACAAATCATGCACTCAGATAAAGCGGTTACAATGGATCTTGTCTTAAATCACCTCACTCAACTCAACAAAGAATCAAGAGTCAAATCCAAGGAAACAAAATTTAATGACACAGCTCTTGTCTCGTCACGTATTCCAAAGAAGCCTGTTCCTGCCGAGCAAAGATGTAGGAAAGGATTCCACAATCCAGCGTCACCTGATCACCCAGCCGAAAAGTGCTGGCATCTTCATGAACATCTAGCTCCCGAATGGTGGAAGGAATCGCAAGCCCGCTGGAGAGCCTCACTTAACACAAACTCAAAAACCAAAGAAGTAGCTCATTACATGGCGCTTCTTTCCACTTGGATTAAGGACGTCAATCCTCAAAATTGTATAATCCTGGACTCAGGCGCTTCTTGTCACATGTTCAACTCCCCCAATTTCTTCTGTCAGCTTGAGAATAATCCCGGTGAAGAATTCATCAGCACTGGAAAGGAAAGCGCGAAACTCCCAATCAAAGGAAAAGGAACCGTCAAACTATCTTGGAAGAATTCGGTGGTTACTCTTTCAAATTGCCTCTTTGTCCCAGATTTAGTGGTCAATCTCATCAGTCCCGGAGAGTTGATTACGACGAAAAATTGCTTTCTTACCTCTGCTCAAAACCAGTTTCATCTTTCCACTAACTCGCAACGGGCTTTCTCTGGATACATCCGAGAGAATCTGTTCATTCTTAACTCCCCCTCTTGCATTGGTAACAATCTCAAATTCTGTCACCTCACTCTGAAAAATGCGAATCCCAACAACATCGATCACCTTCACCAATCGTTTGGACATGCGAGTCCTCACCGCCTCAAAAATCTTTTTCCCACTCTTTCAACCGAGACTATTTCTAACTATCAATGCAAAGATTGCGTATTTTCAAAGATTTCCAAATCTCCCTTCAACAGCAGGTCTACTTCTGCTTCCAAACCTTTTGAACAACTCCATATCGATTTGATTGGTCCAATCAATCCATCCTCTAGAAACAATATGAACTATATTATGACTATTATCAACAACTTCTCTGGTTATATTTCCGCAATACCTCTCCAAAACAAATCCAACGCGTGTCAACAGCTCAAAATAATCCTAAATCATGAAAAACAAAAACGAAACTGCTTCCCTGCTACTATCTGCACTGATGGAGGCGGTGAATTCACTTCTTCCAATCTCAAAGACTTCCTTAAAACTAACGCAATCCAACACTTGATTTCAGAACCGTATCACCATGAACACAACGGAAAAGTTGAGAGGGCAAACTGTACTCTTACCGAATCCATCAGAGCGACCCTCCGAAGCTCTAAGCTACCACAAAATTTATGGGCTGAAGTTGCCAAGTCAGCATGTCTTGCCTTGAATCACATTCCTAAGGCTCCTAACGCTCTCTCTCCCTATCATCTCTTCATCGGCAAAACTCTTCCTGTCAGCTTCTTCCATCCCATAGGATCCAAGGTAGTATACCTTGACAATAGAATTAATCGTGGAGAAAAATTCAAAGATTGAGGACTACCAGGTACCCTGGTGGGATACAACCCCAATTTTTTATCTTATCAAATAATGAAACCTGACAGTTCCATTATTTCCACAAAGCACGTCAAAATACTAAAAATCAACTCACAATCAGAGAATGCAGTAATCTCGAAAACCTCCAATGAATCCTTGCAAATAAAAATCAATGATGATTTACCAATCCTTACTTCAAATCCTTCTGTCAACGTCAACAATCCGGATCCAATATCTGAAGATTCTCTTTCCTCTAATACTCTTTCTCCGAGTACCTCTCCGTCCTCTTCTTCAACCAAAACACCTAATACTCGCTCCTCTGACTCTGAATCAGACATGTCCGAAGACTTGATGCATCAACTCATTCCTGGTTATTCTCTTCGAGATTGATCAGGGTTGAATCCTCCTCAACAGTATGGATATCATCACTACTACGTACCTAAATCCTTTGAACAAGCCAAAAGGTGTGCCAAAGCTCTCAAGTGGGAAACATCCATGGACAACGAACTCAATGGGATTGAAACACTTGAGGTCTGGGAAGATTATACTGGTCCAGCTCCC
This sequence comes from Puccinia polysora, assembly GCA_025617555.3. Lineage (NCBI taxonomy): Eukaryota > Fungi > Basidiomycota > Pucciniomycetes > Pucciniales > Pucciniaceae > Puccinia > Puccinia polysora. The sequence continues at coordinate 47,442,294 of CM062628.1, read as the reverse complement.
GAAAATCCTCTGAATACGACCTGGGTGTATCGCCTCAAAGACAACTGCCATGGAGACCCTCTTATCTACAAAAGCCGACTCTGCGTCCAAGGTTTTGATCAAATTTACGGACTGGACTATCAAGACACTTTCTCACCAACTGGCAAGGCTGCATCCTTACGAAGAGCCTTACTGTTTGTTCTTTTTCACAATCATCCTATTACGCAATTTGACGTGAAAAGCAATTTTCTCCATGCTCCTCTTTCCGACAAGGTTATTATTCGAAGACCCAAAGGCTGTAAAAGGAAATGGGAGTTTCTTATCTTGCAAAAATCACTCTATGGCTTAAAACAAGCCCCCGCTAACTGGTTCCATACTCTAACTGCTTGGATTCGAGAACAAGGATTCCACGATTCAATCTCCGATCCCTGCTTATACATCCACTCTAACTCAAACTCGGTCCTCTTTTTTCATGTCGACAATCTGATCCTAGTCGGTTGCGGGGACAATTTCCAAAATGAATTCCTCAAAATATTTCCAAATTCAAGTCACCACTACCCGAATAAAATCTTGGGCATGAAATTCAAACGTGTCAATAACAAAATACTCTTGTCTCAGCCAAAACACATCAAGCACGGATTGGATGAATTAAAGATGACAGAATGCAAACCGTCTTCCATTCCTCTTTCAGCTAATATCAACTTAACTCCGGCCTCTGATGATGATCACAAAGAATTCAAGTCTCTGAATGTTAATTACAGATCTGCCGTATTCCTTATCAACTACATCGCGTGTCTCACCCGTCCGGACCTCAGTTTTGCGGTTTCCAGTCTCGCCCAATTTTGTGAAAAACCAGGCATTAGCCATTGGAGGGAAGTTAAGAGGTGTTGGAAATATCTCAACGCTACGAAAAATTTCAAATTGACCTTACAAGTCAACCACGACAGCACTCAAATTGAATGCTACAGCGACGCCACTTGGAGTGACGATTTGGAAACAAGACGCTCACAATCCGGCCATCTTTCTCTCCTTTTCAATTCTCTCATTTCTTGGAGCAGCTACAGACAGCGCAATGTAACTCATTCCACTACTGAAGCAGAACTCAACCCTCTCGCCGACTCCTTTCTAGAAGCCATTTGGATGAGAAATCTGGTGGCTGAACTCTGGAAAAAGGATACTGCTCCCAGTGTTCATTACATAGACAATAAAGGTTTGGATGAAAAACTCAAAAAGTTTGGATGTAACTCCAAAACTCGCCATATCGACATCAAAACTAAAGCCCTTCGTGAAGAACTCAGTCTTGGAAATTTAATCATCAAGCTCACTCCAGCTACAGACATGAAAGCTGATGGACTTACGAAGGCGCTTCCTCTTTCATCTCTTTCCACTCTTCTACAGTTAATAGATCCATCATTTACGGCTCCGACTCCAATCTCACAAGTCACGGGGGGTGTTAAATAATTTTCTACTCCTCTACTGCCGCTACGCCTTTCCTAACTGTCACATTCACAATGGCGCGGGCTACAGCACTGTCACAAATCCACTCTCCTCTCACACGACTCAGTCTTTGGTTCCCAGCTCTGGTTTGGCACTGGTTCTAGGTACAATTGACATGAACCTCAAGTATCCACAAAACTCCGAACTACAACAACCTTCAACTCATGCCACTCACCTTTCAGCTTCTGAACGTCTTCTCATCATCTGAACAAATCCTATCTAGTCTTTTATCTTTTCTTCTTCTTCTTTTATCTTTTCTTGTCTTATGTTATACTCATTCTCCTCAATTTGAATCTTATACTCTTCAACTCCATCGCTATCATACTCTGACTGGTAAGATTGTCATCTGTCGCCAAATCCTCAATTCCTGTCAACCTGATTATTGATATTCTTTTCTTTGAAGTTCCTCTTACCGTGTTCCTCAAATATCTTCATTGTGCCTGATCCAGCTTGCTTCACCACCGCTCATCTCAGCCGTTTTTTGCCTGATGTTTGTTTGTTTATCTTTTTCTTCTTTAACTTCTTATGTTTCTTTCACCATTTTTTTTACTGATGATTCTGCTGGCCTAGCCCTCTTTGTTCAATATAAATCAAAACAATTTGTCAGCCAATCAACATCATTGTCAGAAATCCAAATGGCTCCTTGAGAAGAATTAGTGAAATCAGAAAGTTTTTTGACCCTCGCACTATTTTATTTGTCATCCTTATGAGGGCTTGGATTGGTTCTCAGAATTGGAAGAATAACCGGGAAAGAATATTTTCAATTCCATGAATTATTATTCAGATTTTCTGGAATTCTTTAATCCTGATTATTCAATTTCACACTGGTTTAATTTTCTGTTCCAAAAATTTTTGGTTGAAAAATGCATAAAAATTGAAACAGAAGGATTATCTTATAATTTTTGTTGTAAAAATAAAATAATAGGGTTGAGTAGTTCTATGGTGTTGTGGATGCCATCATTGATGGTGTTGAGATGGGTCAGGAAACATTATTTTTTTCTCTTAAATTTTTTATAACCCAGTCTAAGACCATGCCAATAAAGTTGCTAATATCACTCCAATTAATTCAGAAGTCTTAATTTTATAAAATAAATTTCTAAAATGACTCCCAAATGCAACATTAGAGTGTATCAAAGTTAGCAAAACCGCCATTAGTAATCCGCCATTCTTTTTTACAAAAACCACCATTTTTAATGACAGGTTTCTGAAATAGAAATACCTCCTAACTCCTGTATTTAAAAATGGCAAGTTTCATGAAAATTGCGCATTTCAAAAATCAAACCTGCAATTAAACCCGCAATTTGTGCATCATCATCCATCCACCATCCATCACATCAAAAACACTCATCCACGTCAGCAAATCCATACCAATCCCATCTTCATCACAACACACACAACTCATCTCCATCACTTCACTTCTCTATTGCCTGACATCTCTATTGCTTCAGATATCCATCTTCAAACAAATCCCATCATCATCTCATCAACCCACATTAAATTGCCGTCTCTCTCAACATTTCCCATCAAACTTCCAGGCAGCAAGTTGAAAATGCAAAAAAGCTGACTGAACTTTTGTGACTCTTTGGCTGCCATTCAGACTCCAATTCAGACTTAGATTTGGAATCAACTTGTTTGGCTTTGAATTCTTTATTACAAAAGCAATACATGGTTCCAAGAAGAAAAACTCTCCACAACGCTATTTATGAAAGTCAAAAGCTTCATCTCCTCCCCGGCTTAAGCTTCCAGCAACTTTTCTAGGCTATATTGCCTTCATTCAAAAAACTTTTGGGGATGATTGAAGACCACCACATCTTCCAGAAAAATTCTTGGAATCCTCAAGGCAATCCAGCTATCCAACTTGCTGTTGCTCTTTGTAGATTGGGACCAAATGGAAATGGGGAAGCAATTCATTTCTTATAAAATCTATTCTCAGTTGGTTATGGAACCATTGACTCATACACAAAAATATTCATGATTGCTATCCTATCTTTCCATTTTTCAGTCCTTTGTTTGCCAACCAAAGAAGAACGCAAGGAGATATCTCAATTGATGGAAAGTAAAGGCCTTCCTGGTTGCATTGGGTTTGTTGATGGAAACACCATCCCCTTGAGTCAAAAAACTCAGGCTAGATGGCAACCACTATTTTGATTGGGAAAAAAGGAAATTGATTAATTTCCTTTCCAAAGCCTTTGATAATACACTGACCGAATTTTTTTTATTGGTTTTTATAGATACTCTGTGGCACTAAATCTGGTTTGTGATAACAACAAGAAGTTCATATCCCTCCTTGCTGGCCTTCTGGGTTCTTGTCATGATTCATATTTTTTCAATCAGTTATGGATTGCCCAAAAACCATAGAACTACTTTCACCAAGATCAATAACTTCTGGCCTATTCAGCTAATGCTAGTGGGAAATATGTGGTTCCAGCATACCAGAATGTTTTTTACATCAATCAATGAAAAACTGATTTCGACTTTCATCTTGCCCAACCCAGAGTTTCAATTGAGCATGCCACAGGAGTCCTGAAAGGAAGATGGGCCAGCTTAAGGGAAATGCAAAACCAGCTTCAAAACCCCAAAGAAATGAAGTTCCTCATCAACTAGCTTATCACTTGTGTAGTCCTTGACAATCTATTTGTTGACATCAAAGATGAATGGGACAAAATATTTAAAGATGATATTCCTGATCTGCCTCAAGTCATCCCTGTCTCATCTTGTCCCTCATCTTCTTATATGAGAGAACAGATTCCTCCTCTCACCCTTGCTCACTTTGATGAGTAATGTTTAATTTTGAATTGGTTAAAAAATCCCTTCACAAATTTTTTTTGTTTTGGTTGTTCACCCAAGATTCCTAGGCTGAGTCAGTTTTTTTTTCTCATTTGGTGGGGTGGACTTAGGCAAAGCAGACTCAAAACTTCCAAAACCCCCACCTCACCCCATCAAACCACCAGTCAAACCACCCACCTCACCCCACCAAACCACCGGGCGGTACACTCCTTCCTCCTCCTCACCAACCACCTCCACCTTGTTAAATAGTGAAGATGTAGTTGCTCTTTACTGCCATCTTTTATTTTCATTTCTCTTCTTGTTACTCTCTTTCTGTTTCTTATTTTCCTCTTTCTACTATTTTTCTTTTTCTTACAGATGAGCACTCTCCTTTATCCAATCTCTTCAACTACCTATTTCACAGATCAAGAGCGCGCGCCTCTCTTGCTCTCTCTTACATGTCACTGATACTATACACCTATGAACTTGGAACTTCCTCAACCGCTTCCATTTGATTCTTCTCTGTCTTTTCTTTCATCTCTCAAAAACTCTTCTTTATCTCTTTAAACCATTTCTTCTATCTTCTCACTCACTCAACAATGCTTGTATTTGTCCGATCACCTATTCACTCAACCTACAACACCATCATTATAGATTCTGTCTGGTAAGACTGTCCACCAAGTTATCCCAACTTTTGCAATCTCCATTCTCAATGACTCATGTCAATCTCCCTTCTTTTCAAAATCTTCTCATCCTCATCTATTCTTTCTTGCCCGAGTCTCCGCCAATCCTATTCAAGATCTACGCTTATAGAATCTATCTTCTTGATGTTGGTTTCTTTTTCTTTTTCCATTATTCTTCCTTTTTAACTCTATCTCTTATCTCTTATTTTCATATTGCTGATTAAATTTTTCATTCAGCCCTCTTAAAGTTCTTTTCTTCTTTTTCAATTTATCAGAAATTCAATACGGTTAAAAGCCAAAGAACAAATCCAACATACCTAACCAAACTAATGGAGGGATCAAGTAACGACGGGTTCCATCAAATTATCCTCAAGGCAGCTCTCAAAGCGGTACCTATCCTTTCCAAAGAGAATTGTTTCATTTGGAAAGATAAAATGACCATGTTACTCAAACTAAAAGGCGTGAAGGAAGCCCTGGAAAACAATCCAAAAACTCTCAGCCCAGCAGATGAAATGGAAATTAGAGTCATCCTCTTATCCAGAATTGATTCAGTAACTCACAACAACGTGTTCAACACCTCAAACATATCCTCTTTGAAAATTCTCCGGCAAACCATCAAGGGAAGATTTGCCTCATCCCAAACAGCTAATCGCGCTAGGGTCTTCAACAAGTTTCTTTATCAGCAATTCAAACCTGAATCAATCAAATCTTTCATCACCAATTCCAAGACTTCAATGAAGAAAATGGTCAACGTGGGAATTGACTTGCCAGATGACATCCTAGCGTATCATCTTCTTTTCAAATTTCTATTGTCGCTTAATTCTCTCCGACAGCAAATAATGCACTCAGACAAAAATTTCACGGTTGATCTAGTACTTAACCACCTCACTCAACTCAATAATGAAACTTGAGCCAAGTCAAAGGATGTTCAAATTTCGAGTACTGCTTTGATTACCTCAAATAACCCCAAGAAACCTATTCCTTGAGAACTTCGGTGCATTCATGGCTACCACAACCCTCTTTCTCCCAACCATTTTGAAGATAAATGCTGGCAAAAGCATGAGCATCTGGCTCTGTCTTGGTGGAAAGAAGCTCAAGCTAAATGGAGAGCTCAATCTCATTCCAATTCTAAGAACAAAGAAGTCGCGCACTACCATGCCTTACTTACCGCTTGGATTGAGGAGGTTAATCCCAATAATTGTATCATTCTTGACTCTGGCGCTTCTTGTCATATGTTTAACTCTCCGGATTTCTTCATTTCTCTTATCAGAAGCCCTGGTGATGAGTCAATCAATACTGGCAAAGAAGGATCCCGGCTATCTATCAAGGGCAAAGAAGTTGTGAGACTAACTTGGAAGAACTCGGAGGTTGTCCTTTCAAACTGTTTCTTTGTTCCTGATCTAGTGGTTAACCTGATTAGTCCCAGCAAACTCATTGCTTCAAAAGAGTGCTTTCTATCAACTGCTCAAAATCAATTTTCCCTCTTCTCTAAATCCTCTCGTCCAGCATTTTCCAGCTTCATTCAAGGAAATCTATTTGTGATCAATCAACCGTCAACTGTTGGCCATAATGTAAAACTCTGCTATCTGGCTAGGAAAAATTCTACAAACAATCAAGTGAAATTCCTACATCAGTCATTCGGACACGCCAGTCCTACTCGCCTCAAAAATTTGTTTCCCAAACTCAGCCCTCAGCTTCTCTCCAATTTCCAATGTGAAGACTGCGTCTTCTCCAAAATAACAAAAACCTCTTTCAAAAATACCTCAACTCTCACTTCCAAACCCTTTGAACAACTCCACATAGACTTAATTGGCCCTATCACTCCACCCGCTTGGCACAATATGAACTATCTCATGACTATTGTGGACAACTTCTCTGGTTATATTTCCGCCATTCCACTACAACACAAGTCCAATGTTTGCCACCAGCTCAAAACAATCCTCAACTTTGAGAGACAGAAGAGAGGTTGTTTTCCTGCTACCATTGGTACTGATGGTGGCGGAGAATTTGCCTCAACCAAACTCAAAAACTTCTTCATTTCCAACTCCATTCAACACCTTGCATCAGAAACATACCACCATGAACACAACAGAAAAGTCAAACAAGCAAATCAAACTCTTATGGAATCCGTTAGAGCTATTCTTTGCAGTTCACACCTTCTGCTCAATCTCTGGGCCAAAATCGCGAAAGCAGCCTGCCTGGAGCTCAATCAAATTCCTAAAAACCCTTCCACTCTCTCTCCTTATCAACTTTTCACAAAAAAAAATCTTCCCTGCAACTACTTTCACCTGATTGGCTCAAAAGTAGCTTATCTTGACACCAAAATATCTTGAGGAGAAAAGTTCAAAGACCAAGGTCTTGTTGGCACCCTTGTGGCTCACAACCCTGCTTTTCACTCTTATCAAATCTTAAAACCTGACCTATCAATTGTTTCTTCCAAAAATGTTAAATTCATTAAATCCAATCTTCTTACCCAGTCTTCACAATCAACACCTCTTCCAACTTCCGAAGAAACTCCAAAGCTCAATTTCAATGATGATTTTCCTGTTTCCAATCTCAATTCTTCTCAAATCTCTTCTAAAAACTCAATCAATGACAATCCCTCTTCCAAAAACAAACCTCCTCCTGTTTGTCCTCTGTTTTCTGACAATATTTCTGATTCCTCTTCAAATTCCTCCCACAATCTTGAAACTCAACTCAATCCGCATTATTCTCTTAGAGATTGATCTAACCTCAATCCTCCAAAAAGATACGGATACCATCACTATTTCATTCCAAAAACTTACAAACAAGCCAAAAAGTGTTCTGAAGCATCTAAATTGGAATCCTCTATGGACTCCAAACTCAATGGCATTGAACAAATTGAGGTTTGGGATGACTACAATGGACCCAAACCAACTAACCCTTTAAATACTACTTGGGTCTATTGACTGAAGGACAACTGCCATGGAGATCCTCTTATTTTCAAAAGCAGACTATGTGTTCAAGGCTTTGATCAAATCTACAGACTTGATTACCAAGACACTTTTTCCCAACGGGAAAAGCTGCTTCCCTCTGAATGTCCCTTCTCTTTGGTCTTTTCCATTCTCTTCCAATCACCCAATTAAATGTTAAAAGCGCCTTTTTTCACGCTCCTTTAACCAATAAAGTCATCATCAAAATAAACAAAGGTTCCAAAGGAGAAGCGAAGTATCTCATCCTCAAGAAATCACTTTAAGGTCTCAAACAATCACCTGCGAATTGGTTTTCAACGCTTACCTCCTGGATTTGCAAACAGGGATTTCACGAGTCAATCTCCAATCCTTGTCTCTATATAAATTACCAGTCCAACTCCGTTTTATTCTTCCATGTTGATGATCTTATTTTGATAGGATCTGGCAACAATTTCCTCTCTAAATTTCTTTCTAAATTTCCCAACTCTAGTCACCACAAACCTAACACCATCTTAAGCATGAAATACGAGCAAGTCAATGATTCAATACTTCTTTCTCAACCCAAGCATATAGATCATGGTCTCAAAGAACTAAAAATGTCAGAATGCAAGCCCTCAACTGTTCCTCTTTCCACTTGCTTCAATCTCACTCCCGCATCAGATGAAGAGCATGAAGAATTCAAATCTCTTAACATCAATTATTGATCCGCTGTGTTCCTCATGAACTATATATCTTGTCTTACGTGTCCAGACCTAAGTTTTGCGGTATCCAGCTTAGCCAGATTCTGCAAGAAGCTGGGGATTTGTCATTGAAAAGAAGTTAAATGTTGCTGGAAGTATCTCAAGGCAACCAAAAATCTTAGACTCACTCTGAAGATCACAAACACCATCACTCAAATCAAGTGTTACAGCATTGCCTCTTGGGGCGACAATCTCAACACAAGACGCTCCCAATCTGGCCATTTTTCCTTACTCTTTGGCTCTCTACTTTCTTGGAGCAGCTACCATCAACAAAATGTTCCTCACTCAACTACCAAGGCCAAACTCAATCCTTTAGTGGACTCTTTCCTCGAGGCCATTTTGATGAAGGCGCTAATCTCCGAACTTTGGAATAATAAGATTGAGCCCAGCCACCATTTCATGGAAAAAAAAGGACTGGATGATAAATTAAAAAAATTTGGATGTCACTCCAAAACTAGACACATTGACATCAAAACAAAAGGGCTACGGGAGGAACTCAAGTTGGGAAATTTAACTATCAAATTAATTCCTTCTGGCAACATGAAAGCCGACGGCCTCACAAAGGCTCTTAATGCCGCCTCAATAACCAAACTTTTACAATTAATTGATCCCAATTTTTCTCTCCCGGCTCCAGTCATACCAGTCACGGGGGGTGTTAAATAGTGAAGATGTAGTTGCTCTTTACTGCCATCTTTTATTTTCATTTCTCTTATTGTTACTCTCTTTCTGTTTCTTCTTTTCCTCTTTCTACTCTTTTTCTTTTTCTTACAGATGAGCACTCTCCTTTATCCATTCTCTTCAACTACCTATTTCACAGATCAAGAGCGCGCGCCTCTCTCGCTCTCTCTTACATGTGACTGATACTATACACCTATGAACTTGGTACTTCCTCAACCGCTTCCATTTGATTCTTTTCCTTCTCTTCTTTCATCTCTCAAAAAATCTTCTTTATCTCTTTAAACCATTTCTTCTATCTTCTCACTCACTCAACAATGCTTTTATTTGTCAAATCACCTATTCACTCAACCTCCAATGCCCTCACCATAGATTCTGTCTGGTAAGACTGTCCACCAAGTTATCCCAACTTTCGCGATCTCCATTCTCAATGACTCATGTTGATCTCCCTTCTTTTCAAGATCTTCTCATCCTCATCTATTCTTTCTTGCCCAAGTCTCTGCCAATCCTATTCAAGATATACGCTTATAGAATCTATCTTCTTGATGTTGGTTTCTTTTTCTTGTTACATTCTTCTTCCTTTTTAACTCTCTCTCTTTTCTCTTGTTTTGATATTGCTGATTAACATTGTCATTCAGCCCTCTTAAAGTTCTTTTCTTATTTTTCAATCTATCAGAAATCAAATACACCTCACCCATCACCTCCACCTCACCCACCACCTCCCCTCCTCCTTTGGTTGGAACCCCAGGTAAGCTTCCCTGCCCCTCCTCCTCATCCTCCTCCTCATCCTCCCCATCATCCTCCCCATCATCCTCCCCATCATCCAATGCTCATCCTTTGATTCATCCACCTCCATCATCCAATGCTCATCCTTTCATTCATCCACCTCCATCCCACTTCAGGCCCCCCCAACCCCTTGGTTGATGCCCCAGGTAAGCTCCCCCTTCCCTCCTCCTCATTCCCCTTTTCCCTCCCTCTTACTTCCTCTCACTCCCTCCCACTCACTCACCAACACCCCCCCTTTCCCCCCTCCCTTGGGCTCCCTCCCATCTTGCTTGGTTCGCCTCCTCACTCTTGCTCACTAGACTTGCAGCCCCCCCTGCTCCCCTTGTGACTCCTTGTTTGGCTTTCCCTCATCTTTTGGCCCCCCCCCCTTTGCTCCTCCTTGATTGGCTTGCCGGCCCCCTCCCCTTGCTTGTCCTGTCTCAGCTTGCCCTTGACTTTCTGGCCCCCCCCCCCCCTTGTGCCGGTCTCACCAGCCCTGCCCCCCCTTGCTCCACCCTTGGCTTGCTGCCCCCCCCTTACTTCTCCTTGTCGGCCCCCCCTTGCCCCACCTTGTCTCCCTAGGCTTTCCCACCCCCCCCCCCTTTCTCCTCCTTGCCAGCCCCCCTTTGGCTTGCCCTTGATAATCCTTGCCAGCAACCCCCTTGCCCCCCCTTTCCTCTCCTTGCCAGCCCACCCTTTCCCCCCCCTTCAAATTGCCCTCAATTGTCCTTGCCAGCCTCTGCTTGCCCCCCCTTTGGCTCCACCCTTGGCTTGCCGGTGTAAGACTCCAAACGGTGAAAGGCCGTGGCAGTTCTGTGGAGGGGAGAGGTTCTGTTTAGGCTGCCCTCCTGAGTGTTACAAAAATATTTAAATGTAACCAAAATCAAGTTCCAGAACTTACAAATCAAGTTGTAAAGGATAAAGTTTTATAATAGCCAATATCAATGAAACAGCACTATCTGAGGCAAGATTTTGTGGGGGATATTTGAACAAAAGAAGTTAAAGTTTATTTGAAGTTCAAAAGAAAAAAGCTGTTGTATTAGAACAATGCCCCCAAGCTATTGACTCTGGTTGTCAGCAGAATTTTGAAGATGATCAACTCAAACCCCAACCAACCTCCAGGTTCTCAATGAACCTTCCCAACTCTCTGCAATCAAGCGCTTGAAGGGTACCAGATAGCTGAGAGTGGCTGTACAAGACAAATAAAAATGTTTTGAGAAGCTCTAAAAGCAAAAAGTTACTGATTTGAACAGGGATAACCTAAACACTTGTCAAGATTCAAGAGTGGCTGGCATAATGCAACTTTGAAAAAAAAGGAGGTATAACACTCCAGGTTTTAAGCTTAATAAAACCTCTTCAATCAAATTTGATTGGCTCAAGAAAGATGATCAAGGAAGGATCAAGACCCGTATGGTCAGAGAAAGGCATAAAAGAGTGGTTTAACACACTAAAGAGTTCCAACAGGCAGAATTATCTTCAACCAACAGGGCTATTTGTTGGTGATAAGTATCAGGCCACAGAGGGGAAAAGACTCAGGATCAATGGATCAAGGTTAAATCATAGATATACCCAGGATAAGGATGGATCAGATTTCATATAATAAACGGGGGCATATGCACACACTCCTATGGATGTTTGAAAAAGGTAGGGGAGAGCCACTCCTTTTATGGGCCATGGGTCCCTGTAAACTACTTACAATTGATGACACAGATAGAGCGGGAAAAAAATAACAAAAAAAGAACACCAAAAAAAAAAAAAGTCATCTGGTCATGAGAAAACAAAAGAAACTGATGAGAAAAAAAGAAACAAAAAAAAACCTAAAAAAAATGAATTAATGAAAAACCATGGATGAGAAGAAATGGAAAGACACCAGCCCGTGCCAAGGATGTCGCAGGAAGGTGATGAGCAGCAGGGGAGGAGGCCGCGCAGACAAGTAGTCAACAGGCCTGGGTGACAGCCAGACCGTGGATGACAGGTTGTGTGGGGATGGCCGGGTGAAACCGGACTTGCGCAGCCCTTAAGGTGCAGGAGTTTCAAGGGAGGGGGATTGGATGAGGGAATGGAGCAAGGGAACCATTTCAATGATGGTTGCTTTGCTAGATGGGCAATCTTGAGGCAATTTGACCACTGTCAAAAGGGCTGACTGCGTGATGAGAAGAAGGGTCCGTGAGGAAGAGTGACAACAACAGTGGTTGCCACGGTGATTGTATGGGATGAGGGGTGGGAACGCTGGACTGGCTTGAATTGAATGGATGGATGGTATGGCTGTTCTTTTTTGTACTGATGATGGTCCTGATGGTAGTACAGATGAGGGGAGCCCAAGCAACTACTGCTGGAAAATACAAAGGAGCAATAGATAGATGGTTGATACCTCCGTAGATATTTTTAGGGTTGATAGATTTCAGATCATTGATCCCAACAAGGAGCAGGGTGTAAGGGAGGAGGACAGTAGCGGCAACAATCACAAAAATGAAGACAAAAACAATGACAATGGAGGTTCAATTCAAAGCATTTATTGAGCAAAGAGTGAGAGCACACACTGATCACCCCATTGGTTGAAAATCAACAACAACCCTTGGGATTGGGATTGGGTGAATTGATCAAAGAAAAGCCGCTGTTGGTTTTCATCAACAACGGCATTCCCAATCATCCTTGGAAGGTTTGGATAGGGATCAAAGGAAATCCCAGCGGCGGATGCAAGGGTCAAGCGCAGCTGAGCAGGTCTTCAACCGCACGCTTTTCAAAAGGAACCAGAGGATGAGGAGTGGAGCAAGAGGGACTTGAACACCAGGCACAGGGATCTGAGCACCCAATAAATCCTTCTAGACAACTAGGAGAAGGGAAGCTGGTAGACTGGGAACTGGAACAACAGTCATCCGGAAAAGAATTTTTTTTTGATTTGATTGATGATGAAAGATAGTTAAAAAAATCATAATAACTCTAAAATTTTCTGCACTGGCCCAAGGTGTCCAGATTTTGGTCACCACATTTCTTCCAAACTAACAGACTGTCCCCAGTCTGCATCTGAGTTTGATGACATATATAAAAAGGAAATAAAGATGATTGGAACCAAAGAATGGCCATTTGATCTGGAGGTTGATTGGAAAAGAATATCTTGATCCATCCAAACAAAAGTCCTAGAAGTGACTGAGATAAAAAAAGGAGGCATCCCATGTGCTCACGTATGTGGCATACAGTAGAGATTTACAACACAGATGCAGCAGATGACCCTGGTGGTGCACAATTGGGAGGACTTACTTTTGATCTAAGTTTCCTCCACAACAATGAAATTTCTTGACTTGATCAGCAGAGAACCTCCTGGCCATCTGAGTACCATCCAGTTTGTTCAAAACATATGTTGCACCTCTGACTTGGCGGACCACCCAATAAGGACCATTCCAGCAATTAGAGAAAATCTTTCCCCACCAAGTTTCCAAGGATTGATCATAAGCTAAAACAAGATCACCAGGATTCAAAGGGTCCCTGATCTGCTTTGAATGTTTATCTTCCCAATAATGAAACGATTATTATCTAGATTCCATCATCTTCTGATAAGCTTCACTGCAAACATCCTCACTCCGCTCCAGTTGCTTAGGTTGGGAAACTAATAGATCAGTGGTAGAAGAAACCTTTTCCCAAGAAATACCTAAGAAAGATTCCATTTCCAGATCCAGAGGAAGGGCAGCCCTTTTACCAAAGGTAATTTGGTAGGGTGAGTAGCCAGTTTTTTTTTAGTTGAAATTCAATCAGAGAAAAGGACAAGAGGAAGAAATTTGCAAAAATTCTTCCCACTTTCACTGGCCAGTTTGACAAGAGCAGCCTTCAAAGGAGCATGGCCTCTTTACACCATTCCTTGGCCTTCAGGATAATAAGGAGTGGTTACCCTATGTTGACCAGGAAGCAATTGGATCATTTCAGCCTGTTTGCCACCAAACTCAGACACACCATCAGTTGAATAAGATTGGGCCAAGCCATAGCCCAAATCCAAATCTCATATAGAAAAGCTGCTACTGATTCAGAGCTGAGTTTCTTAAGGAATTTTGCTTCAACCCATCCAGAAAAATCATCTCTAGCCACAATGAGGTACTTAGCTCCACCAGTCTGAATGTGAACCACATCCATAGCAATCCTTCCAAAGACAGTAGACTCCCCAGTTGGATAGCAAATTTCAGCTGGGCACCTAAGATCACATTTCTGAAAGACCTCACAACTCTTGCACCATTGAGAGACAGATTTCTTCAAAGATGGCCACCAGAATTTTTTGGATATTTTTCAATAAGTTTCTGTTTCTCCACAATGACCAAGTCCTTCATGAAGACTTTCAAAGATTCAATCTTGTTTAGCGGGGATAGTGACAACAATAAGAGCACAAGGATTGCCTCTTTTCATGAGCATATTCCCTTGTACAAAGAATTTGGAGGAATTTCTTTTAAGGGATTGAAAATTTTTAGCTGAGAGATCAGGAGAATTTTTGAGAGTGGGAAGGTACTGCTCTAGTTTAAGCCAGAACCCTTGCCGGAAGCCAGAATAATTTTGAGTGGAAAAGCTAAAGACAGGTTGAATAAAAGTTTCCTCCTTTTCAAAATCCACTCCAACATCCAATTCTTCATCTCCAAGAGGAAATCAAGATAAACCATCAAGAATGGTAAAAGAATTACCAGGCCTATGAACAATATCAAAAGTTAAAAACTGAATAAAAGCCACCCAATGAGTCATTGGAGAATTTGGAAGGCTGGGGCCATTGATCATTTTGATGACATATTGTGCGTTGACTTGTAAATCAAAGTGTTGACCCCAGAGAATAGTTTGGAGCTTCTTCAACATTTCGGCCACACCACAAAGTTCCAGTTTTGGCTGGGAGTACCTAGATTCCACATCTGAAAAGAAAAGATATTCATACAGAGCAGGAAAATCCAAACCATCTTTGTCTTCCTGGGTAAGGACAGCCCCAACAGATTGATAACTCAAATTGACAGCCAGCTTGATCTTGCCAGCTCCAGGTCCATAAGTGATCTTCTTCAACACAATTTCTTTCCCAAAAATTGTTTTGAGCTTCTGAAATTATTCTTCACAAGCTTGTGTCCAAAGCCATTCAGCCTCCTTCCTGGTTAAGCGAGGCAAGGGAACACAGATTTGGGATAGAGAAGGGATGAAGATTCAAAAATAAATGAAAACACCTAAGAAACCTCTGGATTCAGTGGGATTAATTGGAGTGGGCCAAGAGAGGATTTTTTTGAATTTGGATGGGACCATTCTTCTTCCTTCCTTGAAGACCACGTGGACCAACAATTTCCAGAGCAGGGACACAGGCAGCCAGTTTGTATCCAGAGACAGTGAGACCAGACTCCTTGATTTGAAAGAAGATCCTTTCCAAAGTGGTCCCATATTCCCAGATAAATCAATGGATTCCTGAGTGCCAAGGTAAGAGCTCATTGTTATAGTCAGAAACTGGATCTTTAATTCTGCCATTGTAAAAAAAGATACCAGCATGATCAGGGAATTCATCCTGGAGGATTCAAACCATCTGAGCCTTATAGACTGCAACAAAATTGGTGGCACCTTGGGGCAAAGTAATAATTTGGAATCAACCAAGAGGAGTATTGAAAGTAGTGAGAGGAAGAGAAATTGGATGTAAGGATTGTTTGTCATAGCCACCCATAATATCACCTAGACCATAGCAAGCTCTCTGAGAGAAATATTTTAAAAATTCTTTAGTAGCAGGGTGAATACCAGATTCTTTAATAATAACCTTATTTAGAGGCTGGAGATCATGAACTATTCTAAGTTTACCATTACTTTTGAGGACACAGAAGACAGGACTGGAATAGCTGGAAGTTGACTGCTTGTATAAACGGGTATGGACTTGTTTGCGGACCAACTTGATGAACTTGTTGACCTCAGCAGCAGGGATAGGTATCTTTTTCTTTTACCATGGATTGTGTTCCACTACTGGAATGATATAAGGTAGGCCATAGGATTCTTTCAAGAGACCTCTCTCTTCTTCACAGAAAGAAATAGATTTTTCTGTAATAGCTAAACCATTTTTGATCAAATTTAACTCATCAGAAAGGAGCCATCCATCTGGACCAAAGTTGACCACCTTCAGAAGTTCTTCAGCAACACAACCACAAGGAACAAAGGGACCAGTGAGAGATCAAGATAAACCACAGTAAGGATCACAAAATAGAGGAGGATTGAGGTTGAGAGGCATTTGTTGGTTGACTGGTTGAACCTTTTTTGCAATTGGCTTATACTTAGTTTCAAAAGAGAGAAATCCTTGCTTCCTCCAAGAATTGACCAGCAAGACCTGACTACAAAAGTTGAGACCAAGTTCCAACATCTTCCAAGTTTGATGTTCCAAAACATCCTTGAAAGGTACCTTTTCCATGAAAGAGGATCCAAAAGATGAAGCATTGCTCACATTTGTGGAACAGGGTAGGATTTCAAAAATGACAGTAGTAGGAGCCCCAAATGGTGCACAATTGGGAGGACTTACTTCTACCCCAAATTGCCTCCTTCTAAGGCCACACTCCTTCATACCAAAACCACCAAGAAGAGAATTGAGATTGGGATCTAGTTTAGACTCATTGAAGAGATTCAAAACTGGAATAGGAGAAGAATGATCAGGCTGAAAATAAAAAGGAAAAAAAGAGACAACAGATCCAGAGAGAGAAGAAATATTTTTAGGATTTTTGTATTTTTCATGTTTTTGATTTTTAATCTTATTTGGATGAGAAGGAAATGATGAGGAAAAAGAAAAATATGCCTCTGAGACAGAAGTTGATCCTTGAGTTGAAGTCTGAGGCTGGGAAGAACTAAAAATATTTTTAGGACCAACTAATCTCATAAAAAATGAGAATGAGAGGAAGAAGAGGTGTCCTCCTGTTTCCCTTTCAGAACCAATTTAGGAGGATTCACCATGAAAAAAATGGCAGCACCTGGGTTTGGGATTGAAAACTGTTTTGACTTTGTTTAGGTTTTGGATTCAAACATCAAATTGATTTCTGGATGAACTCAGAAGATTCATGCAGAATATTTATGCAATGCATTGATTGAATTGAAATCCATTACATAAAAGGAATGATTGAGAATTCTTAATTTGACTGTAAGACCATACTTTGATTGAACAACTTTTCAGCGGTTATGATTGGAATTGTACATCATGGGCCATGATTTCCTATAGTACAAAGTTCCAAAATGAGAAGAATCAAATTTTTAGATAATGATCATTTCAAATAAGTGTTGCAAACAGAGATTTCCGATTTTCTGTTAGGATTCAAGGTTCAGTTTTCTGAGATTAAATCTCATTTCTGTTTTTGAATTCTGCACCTTTTACATGTGTGTTAGATAGAAATGTGACACAATACCAATTCCTCTGATCTCATCTTCTACCAATATCTAGTACAATAAAAAATGAGTGCATGTATCTTTTTATATTTCCTCCTGTTTTGTAAGGAAATACCAGTCAGAAAAATCAATTATGACAGTTCTTCAGAAATTAGTATTCTTGATATCAACTTACCAAAGAGTCAATTGCCACAACACAATAAACATCCTTTGAAGTTTGTCCTTTTTTTGCTTCATAAGCCATGCTTGCCACAAAACCTAATATTTTATCTTGATGTATCACAGATATTGATCCATCTTCTTGATTAACCATTTGAGCATTGAGATACTTGAGGCCAAGGTAGGGATTTCTTGAAGTATCAATTTTTTCCAAAGGGGAAAAGGTTTCAACAATGAGGAAATATTGTGCACAGTTTTTTTCATGAAAGATGGACAATACCTTCCCCATCTCACAAGGGCCTTGATTTAATGGTGATGAAAAGGAAATCTGAGAATTACTTTTGTTGTAGCAATGGGGTGTTATGTGATGACCATGGAAGAGCATTGATTTGCAAGGCAATCACTCCAGTTGGTCCCATGGCAAGGCATTTTATGTTAAGTTATTTTCAATGAATTGTTTTAGTTTTTCTTCTTCCAAAACATTCATCTCCTTTTTAGCCCTTGAAACATCACCTGTCTTGGAAGAGTAGAACATACTTTCCAGATCTTGGAGTTGGTCAGAATTGATCCAAAAAACATTCCATTTGGATTCAATTTGTTCAACCAAGCCTTGAAGTTTGGCCCTTTCAAGGAATCCATTCAAGAGGTACTTATCAAGGAAACCTTAAAATTAAAAAAACAATCAGTTCAAAGTGTGCCATTAAGAATCTACTTTTGAGAAATCTGTGTTTTGTACGTGTATTTTTATTTTTTTAACCAAGTTCAAGATGTGATTTAGCCTTTCTCCCGACCAACATGAAAATATTAAGGGAGGAACATAGAGCTTGATCATCTTAGTCATATGCTGAGAGAAATGAATTTTTGGCTTGGGTTTAATTTCAGTTCCCCAATGTAGCAATAATTCCTCCCGGTAAGCCAAAATTAATTCATCCAATTGGGCCAACTGGGCATCTGTAAGTTGATGTGACATGACCAAGTTGATAATACCAACTAGTTTGGAGGTAGTTGAGATAAGATTTTCCTCCCGTGAGCCATTGGTTGTGATCCACTTCCACCTTGGGATCAAAACAAGAACTACATGAATGGTGTACAAAACCAACCATTCAGCAGCCTTAGGAGTACCAGCTGCATGTAAACCTATGTTTTGGGGCAATCTAGTAATCCAAGAAGGAAATTTAATTGAAGTGGTACCATCTTGAAGACTTTTGAGTTCATCAGGAGTAATGCACAATTGATTTGATGTAATACTTGTTTCTTCTATTAATGAACCTGCAAGATGTGGATTTCTTTGATCTTCAGAAGAGAGGTAGGAGCTTTCTTGCATGGAACTTTGAATGCTCTTCCCAGATTTATTTTGACCTCCTGATTTACTTTCAATAGATCTAAACGTATTTCTTTCTGGTGAGATATATTTTTTCTTTCCTTTCTACTTTAATTTAGCCAGGGATTCATGTGAGCTGTTTGTTGATGTATTCCCAAGAAGCCTTGGAGACCAGCAAACAGTTGGTTGAAGGAGTTTAGATTCAGAATATTCTCAACTTCTTGAGGAGCTGGGAGGATAAAGCCCTGGGATTTTCTGGACTACAACAATTGGTACTGAAGTTCTTTGTTGCATACTTGACGGGCCTTCTTGCTGCTTATTTGCCCAATTCTGAACCCTTTCAATTGGATTGGGAGGAGAATCTTCCAGGTGTGCTTGAGAGCTATCTAAAAATGTTTGAATTCTTTTAGGGGTTACTGTTTGGGAATTTTCTGGTGACAAAGTGCGCTTTCTTTTGGATCCAGATTTGAGGCTGCTAACATGAGTGATTGTTACACTTCTTGGGTGAGCAGTTTGCCTTATTTCCAATTTTTGAATAATTTTTCCAGCCTGGATTATTCAAAGATAGGTAATGCTGTAATCCCGTAGCATTCCCAAGATAAATGTATGCATTGAGTTAATTGTTGTCATATTTGTTGGTTCCCAGTATGGCAGAGTTTGGAAAATTGTGTAGCGGGCACCATGTAGCTTGAGAATATTGGTTTTCTCATTCGATGATTGAGCATTATTCCAATTCTCTTCCAAGTTGATGTGATCTTGATTATCTTTCACTGGCCAGGTCTCCTTTTTGGTATTCTGGATGTCATTCAGCTTTAGGTTGCAGTGGGAGCAGAAGATTGTTGCTGAGTGCAAAGAAAATCCACCCATTTTACGCAAGGCAGGTGTATCACCAATCAGAGGCAATATCACAGCATGTATTACTCTTCCATTAGGGTATTGATTGGTTTTTGTGTAGTATACTCCTTTCCAAAGATCCAGTAGTTCACAAAGAAGAGGCTGGAGTAGATTTTTCAGTTGGAATGAAGCACATTCCTTGGGTGTTGTTGTGAATCCATACACAAAAAGATTGTGTGGCTTGTAGCGGAAACTGGTTGGAAGGTTGAAAAATATTAAGAATATTACACCAAGAGAGATGCTTTTTCCACTGGTCTTTATTCCATGGGGATTCATCCAATCAATTTAAATTCCAAAGACCAGGTTTCCTGCTTCAGCTGTATAAATATGATTGTTTTGATCCTTGAATTCTTTCCACATAGTTCCATCCAAAATATCAGAAAGTTTGGTGGGATTAATGCCTTGAAGCTTTTGCGGTGCCTGTAGTAATTCTTCAAAGCAGGGGAGCATTAATTGCCTAGCAATCCACTTCTTGAGCAATTGGTGTCCAAACTGCTTCAGAGGATAAAATTTATATTTGTTCTTGTCTTGATGCCAGAGTTTGGATCCACATGCAACAGGCTCTTCAGCTATTGAATTAACAATATTGTGGCATTTTGGATGATGCCTGGTTTCTTGATTTTATTCACTAGAATGGTTTTCTGAAGGTGCAGGTGCTTCATCCAGGGGATAGAGTTTGTAACAATTTTCACAACAGACATTTTCAACTAGATCATTTGTAATTGAAAATCTTTTTTTCAATGTTTCAAGACTTTTAGGTATTTCACCTGAATAGTTGGGCTGGCCAGTGATAATTGAGTTAAGTTCAATTTTCTCATGCTCCATCTTGATGTATTGCTGACATACATGATCACCAATGTTTTCCTCAATACTTTGGTGAAGGATTTGTAGTGATGAAATGAGGGCACTGGGAGTGTGATAGAGAAATTGAGGAGGTGTGATTCCAGATGTATTGTAATTTTCCATATTTTCTGCTGGAGACTGTTGTATTTCATGACAGGTAGAATCTCTTCCAGGGTTTGACTGTGCATGGCCATCTTCAATTGATGGCTTTGTCACAAAAATTCATAGGAAAAATGAGAAAATGTACACTAATTCAAGTACAAATGAAGGAATATATTTTTGAAGAAGATTTTCACTCACAGTCCTGATGTTTGCTTGTAGTGGTTCCCTTGTTGGAGTTATTGTGGTAGTGAATTGGGTAATGTATTCTGTCTTTTATGTTTAAGTTGGGAATCCATGAGACCTTATCAGTTATTCTTCTCATATTGATAAATGCATGAGAAAATCAGTCACATACATTGTTAAAGTCATTTGATTGGAATATGATATTGATGTGCTCTTCTAGACCTCCCAACACCATGGTATGGATTCCTTCCATGTTCAAATGTCCTTTGAGAACATCTGGGACATTGGCATATCCAAAGGTTTCCAACTCTGGTAGTGTGCGCCATTGCTCTAATAATTTTTGTATTTTGGGATAAGTCAGGTCTTAGAGGATGTCTGAAATTTATTAATTCAAAGGGAAATGAATAAGAATCTTGATAAAATTTTTAAATCAATCCTATACCTCCTGGTTAGTTTAAGTATTCAAAAATAACAAATTTTCTACTGCATCCATTTTGAATATTCATATTCTGAGCAGGGGGAAGGACTTTAAGGGAAGAATTTCTATTTTGGAGAAGATTTTGAATCAATGTACCATATTAATTGCTCATGGTTTGCCCATGTAAAATACATGGGCAGTCCTCGATTTTTTGACTGTTAATTCAAAGTAAAATCTCTTTATGGAACATCCTGCATCTCATCTTAAAATTGATTATATTCATACAAACCCATGATTTGAATTCGAATTGGGGTATTGAACAATGATAATTTTGCAATTTTTGATGATGGAATTTCTATAGCCTGGAGTTAGTGTGGTTACCCAAATTATAGAATTCACATGAAAAAATATGTATTTTGGATAAATTTCCTTCTTAAAAAGATATATGAGCATGTTGAACCAATGATTTATTTCAACATGACAGCAGTTCATTGAGAAAATGCTTTTTGGGTGTTATGATTCCAAAAAATGTTTATGTAGCTGTCCCAAAGAAGGTGTATCAAATGTCAAGTATTCAGAGTTTTTCAATGGGATTTGTCATGCTGTACACACTTGGATTTTTGGTTTTTCCCACTCTTAATTTAATTTCTGTCTGCATTTGAAAAGTTGCTACAAATTGATTTATTTGGAAATTTCAAGTGGTTAAATGTGGCGTTCATTTTTATTACTCAAGAAACTTAGGCAGAACCCAAATCATTTATTCTCCTAGATCCAGTTAATCTAGCAATGCATATGATTACTAGTTTCAAGTTAAAAATAAAAGGATTGAATTGGCAGAGACACATTGACTACTGAATAAAACTTTCAAATAGGCTAATTTCTAATCAAAATATTTTCCTCAATTTTGTTTAGAGCAGACATACAGATAATACACTTTTCTAAATACTCTGAAGATGTTTGGGTGGTTTCCATTAATCTTGAGGGCTTGGAAACTTGAGTTCTAAGAAAAGAAACTGCCTCTGTGAGATCAACTTCTGGAAGTAAACTCAAGGCTCTTTTTTCAACTGGAGTTATATGCTGCAGGGCTTCCTCACTAATCCAATTTTGAGGTATTGAGGTAGGAATGGAAGGTGGGTCCTCACCTCCTGTTGAATTGTTGGGTTTGGAAAGACTACTAATTTTTGATCTTCTTTCCCTCTTGATGCGTGGGTTTTTGCCTAGTTGGATTTATGCTTCATCAAGGTAGTAATAAATTTGGGATATATTTTGAGCCCTCCAAACATGGGCATAGTTGAATAATTCTTCATCTTCACCCTCAACATCAGAGATGACACCACTATCCAAAAACAGAGCAGAAGTCTTGGGGAACGAGTTCATCATTTCCAACTCTACAGCAGTTGTCTTCCTGATTTCCTTCTTTGTATTCTGTATTTGAAAAGATAATGAGCAGTTAGTCGTTGTACAAAGAGAAAAAATTACTCATAATTGATTTGGCCCACTTTCTTCTTATTTAAGCTTTGAGATGCAGAAAAATGTAATTTCCTGCTCCTGGAGCCCCATTCTGCCTTTTTTTCCTTCTTCCAAATAGCCTTCTTTGATACAAGCCAACAATTGATTATGGCAACCCTGTTGGCTGGGGTGTTGTCATTCTCCTTTATTGAATAAGAAGCAGTGCCCCCATGTTCATGGCACATCTCCCATGCTCTGATGATTATTGCAGTCAGGGAGGAGTTCCAGCTAGATAATGGATTCTGTTCCCAGTGGTAGGTACATCTAGAAATGCCAGAATTAAGGATTAGGGCACGTGCATGGGCTATCCATGTCTCATCAGAAGAGTGAATTTGGCTCATGGAAGTGCTTTCTAGGGGTTGAGGGTTGAAGAAATCTTTTGTTGTAATTGGCGCAATTCATCCTTCTTGACAAGTTTGAGCTCCTCTTCCCGTAGTTCTGGATTGAAGTTGTATTGATTTGGTCGACCAGTGTTTTATGATATAGCATCATTCATGGATGCCTTCTTCCTTTACATATGATTTTTCAGAGATGCCAGTTTGCCACCAGTTGGAGGATTCGGAAGCTTGTTGTTGTTGGAATCCGTTCCAATAATTGCTTTTGTCCAATCAAGTAAGGATTTGGAAATACCACATGAAGATTGGGGGATCCCAAGATTATGTGCATGTTGAGATATTGAATATTGTTCTTGAGCCAAACGTTTTTTATTCTTCTGGTGTTGATGGGATTGGGAAATTTTTTGTGCAATCATAAAGTAGGATTGAGTGGCATAGTTGTCAAATTCATCCTCTTCCTCAGCAGCTGCCAAGTTGAATTCATCATCTGGAAGAGGGACATTTGATGCCTCAGCATATGATGGTTCTGGGTTGACTGAGATTTCTTTATTTTTTTCATATGAAATGTAAACCATGATTCAGCCTTGGGTTTGTATCATTGTGAGGTAGATCATAGACTGCATGCAGGGATAGTTCTTACCAGGTTCAATTTCTAATTTTCCAATTTGGTACCAAGATTAAAATTTTTCTGATTTGGTGGTTTTGTATTGATTTTCAACAAACTGATAAATAGGAAGTCAGAATTTCTTTCTTTGACTGTCTGAAAATTTTCAGAAATTGAGATATTATATATTGTGATTCCCCTTTGTTCCCATTTATTTCTTCCCAGTGGGCAAAGGGTATGACATAAGTATGTGGGTAGATGGAAGGAAGGCTTTAACCAGGGCACAGCTCAATGATTAATCACAATTCATCATGAAATAGGAAAAGAGAACCTGTGGCTTCCATCTGGCTCAAAAGGTTTTGTTGTTGTTTCTTGCATTCATGCATGATGAAAAAAAAAATACTGGTATAATGCAGTAAAATTTAAGTTATTTGATTTTTTGGATTGCTGAGGATATATATGAAGGTAGCACTATTGATTTTCATGTTCTGAAATTCCAAAATTTAAGTCCATAAAAACCATCCTTGAGAATTATGTGGCTCAGAAAAGATTTTCATTCCTGTATCCATGGAATTTACCAAAAAATATTTGAATGAGAATCAAGGAACAAGAAAAAAACTCCATTGGAGAATAGCTGCAGTTAGAATATATTGAGATGCATTTTTTTGTATTATAGACTCAAAATTACTCCCTTCCAGTTTCATTTATTTGGATGGATTAAAAACTGAATGTTATCTCAAGTAAAGATGGATGGGACAGGAACAACTTGAAAATGTTCATATATTCTTGCCTTTGTTGTGTAGGATGATTTGAATTGTATTGTACTCAGAAAGATGACTCTGGAAACCACACTTAGCCAATTTTAGAACCCAAATTCACATTGGTCTGGATTCCTTTTTTGGAAGGTAGATTTTGGGAATCTGAATGATGAGTTAATGTAATTATTAAGCTTCCATGCCAGATTCTGAATGGTTCAAATTCTTGTGCATAAGAAATTTTAATTTTCCCCTCATTTTCAGAACTGATCAAGACTACATATTCCCAGATCATATGACACCATTGAAAACAGCCATGGAAGAAAATTCATTTATTTCAATTTCAATTTAGTGAAAATGCATGAGTTTAATTCTGGAGATTTATAGAAAAGAAGAAATGGGACTTCTTGCTTACTGATTGGTCATACCCTATTACTAGAAATAAAATAAATACCTGGGTTTTTACAATCATTTTCCCAAACAGTTATATTGGCACTGTAACCACAGGATTCCTTATCTCATAGTTTACAAAATTGCAGATTTGTGAAATTTCTATGCATCAGAGTAAAATGTGGGTAAGCTGTATAAACTTCAATATATTGGGAAAAGTCTTGAATAACCAAAGGTGAAGGATCATGATAAAGCTACCCAGATTCTAGGCTTCAAATTACAAGAAAATCATTGCAGAAAGTCATAAAAGATTTTTATTTTTTGTATTTCTCAAGATAATATTAACACACAATGTTTATTTTATATAAATACTTTCCAGTCTCAATGATTGAATCTGTCATAGAAATCAAGAAAGATCCAATTACCTTGCTATCACTGGACCAAAATTCCTACATTTTCTCTTTGGAAATTAGGAATTTGGATTTTTAGGAATCAGAAAGTTATAATTTTCAGTCAATTGCTGTATAAGATATGCGATAAGAGCCTTTGATTATTATAAAAATAATATTTTACTTTCTGGCCAAATCATGTCAAGAACTTGATATATTCCTAGGACTCACGTACCTCCATACAGTGACTTTTGAATCAATCAGTCAAAACCTTTTGGTGCGTAAGGATCACTCAGCCCTTGATGCATTATGAAATTTTCTGTATGCATGATTTTCAACTAGAAAATTTTGTCTTTGATGTGTATAATTCAAGAATCCCCTGTATCATTAACCTTAGCATGAATCAATTTCTTTTCTATTTTTACAAATAAAAGGGCCTTTCTAAAACATTATATCCTTTATTGATTTCCTTCAAATTAGTCAATGATCACAAGATGAAATATTTATTGCCAGTAAATTGTTGAATTGCAGATGATTATACATGATTTTCAAATTGTTTGTTGAGAATATGCACACATATATCCAAATGAAAATAACAGTGATAAAAATTAGTTGCATCAAACATTTTCTTGCATCTTCAATGGGCCGTTGCTTTTTCATGGTGGGATGGTGAACTTGCCTTAAGTGCACCTTCCCCCCAGAAATTGCATGAAGGGATTTTTTATTAATTTCTTTAATTTTCAAATTTCTTTCCTAGTCCTGGTGAAAATATTTCTAAAGAAACCACATGAATGTTGGTGCATTCAAGATAGTGCTTAGTTCCCCCACCCCTCAATCAATATTACAAAATTTGGGGTAGGATAGTGCACTTCTGCTAACTGCACCATTGTCCCACAAGAGTTACATTTATTTCTTAATTCAAAGAAATATATTCATTCAATATTATGCTTCATGAAAAAGGAAAGTTATTGAACTTCCTAGAAATTTGGTATTAAGCACAATCAAATGAAACTTGAGTACACATACATGATTTGGTTGGATGTTTTCTGATACTTACTCAAATAATAAACAATATTTTCTGATTAATTAAAATGATTCAGAATCCTAAGACCACATTGCGGTTATTCTTACAAATTTTGAATTTATTCATAATGTTAATGATTTTTGGCAGAGCGATAACCTCTGCATTTTTTCCTCCAAAAACAATTACACGTATCAAAACAGAGGGTTTTTGCCCCCAAAACACTCTTGTTTGCTACCTCTTTTTTGAAGAAAAAAAAAGTTGCCTTGTCCACCCAAAGATCACAAAAAACAATATGATATATGCACATTTTCATTATCAATATAATTAGGCACACATTTGTTTCAATAATTCCCACACCATTGAGATGTCAATCCTGGTCTCATAATTAATCTATGTGAGATCAGTTTAATGTCCATTGTTTCAACATTATCTTCACTTTTCCCCCTCATCCTGTTGTGGGATGAATTATCTTTCTATTCTCCTGCCTCAATTTGTGCTTTCTTCAAGAAATTGGGCTTGGGATGTTCCAGTTACTTCATTCAGGGCTCAACTGTCATCAAGTCCAAAAATACTTGCATTATGATGTACTCTGAGTTATCAATGCAAGTAGATGTACATGAATGTGCATTTTTAACAATGATAGATCATAATTTGGACAATAAGTCTCATAGTGCTTGCATATACAATGAATTTATATCTTTTTCTAAATTAATTGCTACAAATGATGAACTTAATACAGGAAGGTGGAAGGACTAAACCACTCTAAATAAATTACCAAATAACCATATGGCTTGACCAAAAAAAAAGGCTTGTTTATGAAGTTGTTTAAAGATTCTGGGTCCTTGAGCTTTCTTTTGTTTTTCCTGAAAGCCATCAAGAGGGAATTTATACTGGTAGGAAACTTTAAAATAAAGTTTCCTACCAGGGGGGTGATTAAAATTGTTTCAAAAGATAATTACTTTGTGTTGTTGTTTGTGGAAAATTTGATTATTTTAACATGCAAATTTTGAATTGAATGAACTTGTAATGACAGAATTAATTTTATACTGAAAAACCAATTATATTCATCCTTTTTTGAGGCATGAACTTGATTTGAAACATATCAGTGATGTCCCAATCAACAGCATCAAACATTGCACCAAAGCTGAGCCCTCTGCACAGAATATTAATGTACCTCTTATCAATTATAAATGGAGGTACAAAGTCAGATTAGATTTTGCCAATTCAACTTGAGGTGTTCCCTCTGGGCTAAGAGGAACATTGCTGGGGGGGTTCTGACGAGCTTGGGTATCCATAATAAACACAAGGCCTTGATCATGTTTGGATTGGCTTTTTTTTGGAAAAAAATCCTTGACTGAAGAGGATAAGGAGAATTTTGAGAGGGATGGTAGTGCTTTGGTATGGTTCACATCTTTCAGCTTCTTCCAGATAGATATCATTATAATCCAATTTCCAGGGAGATGAGCAATTTGAAGATTTTTGATGAGGCTGGTTCACAGACGTGGATGATATCAATATCCTGGGTTTTGGTTGCCATTTGATGGAGTGGCTTTGTTCAAAAATTGAACCCATGAACAGGTATACATGATTATGATTATTTTTAAATTGGTTTGATACCTGAAAAAATTTGACAATTTCCACAAACAGAGATTTGCTCTTGGGGAAATTGTGCTGGAGCATTGGGGAGGTGGACAACTTAGACTAATTTGTCCACCTCCCCAACCCCCCTGCATGATTTCCTCATGGGGAGTTTTTTGGACATGCCCATGGTCTGGGTAGGTGGACGACTTATTGTAAGTCGTCCAAATCCATATAGATGGTGTATTGTGATGATTTACACCAGGCTGAAAACTTTGGTGATACACTAGCTGATTCCCTCAAATTGAGTATTCCATTCCAACTCAATGTACATCTGTTAGAATCTTGTGATCCTTGACTGGCATTGATGAAAATCATTCAAGCTGAATCAATTAGTGCAACCTCACACCTTTAGGATATTGGGTAAAATTGTCAAAAAATTTAATGAGAAGAATACTTTTCATTCGGAAGAGTGTGACCTAGTTTAGGTTCAATCCTATTATAGTTATTACAAGTGAATATGCACCCTTCTCAAATATAAGTAAATGCATTGTTTCTGTAATGGTTCAACATTTCTTCTGGATGCTGAACCTAATAAATATTTGAATGAAAACTTCTCCTTCCTTAAAAATTTTGATTTCAAGCTGGAATTTATTAGCAGTTTCCAAATAAGTCAATTGTGAAGTCTGATGGAAGATCATAAAATCCATGTTTTGGTGGATTTTAGGTGGAATTTAATTGTTCATTGAAACCATTAATATGTATATGTGATTATGGTTATTTCTCACTTTGTTCAATACCTTGAAAACTTTGACAATATCTACAAAAAGGGATTTGCTCTTACAGAAATCAATCTGAAAGGTTGGGGAGGTGGACAACTTAGGCTAAGTCCTCCACCTCCCCAAACCCTCTCCTGGCTTGATGTCCTTTGGGGGAGGTTTCTTTACCCATTCCTAAAGTCTTGGGAGGTGGACGACTTAGGCTAAGTCATCTACCTCCCTATACACGGTGTATTTTGATATTATGCACAAGGCTGGAAACTTCATATTAAATGGGATGAATATTAACATGTAAGCAAGTCTGTAGATTCCAAATGTGATCACCAAATATTCTGTGACACAAGATATGCACATTCTGTCATTGCCAAATGTTGCAATGAACATTGCTCATTGTTAACAAATTATGTTAACCTTGTCCCATTTCAATGGTCCCATTTCTATAATTTAACATGGAGTTTTTCAGCAAGAGTCCAAAGGTGGTTAAAGCTGGCCACGATTTGAAGGTGGTTTCAGGTCAGCCACACCCAACACCAAATCACAATCCCCAGGGACATGGTGCACTTACCCTAAATGCACCATGCCCCCACAGATAGATTGGATTAATTCACCATCATTCAATACAGGAAAAAATGCCAATTTATCACCAAATGTAAACTATCACAGAAATTCTGGACAGATAATCTTGATGCCCAATATTGAAACATTTTATTTGGAAAAAAATATCATATCATAGTCTTATGAATCCCCACCAACCTTATACCTAGTGACATACTTGCCACTTTGCATCCACAATTCAAGCAATGTCTCTTTCTTTTTTGGGTATTCTTGTAATCCAGTATTTTCCCACTGATCAACAACATTCAGAATTTTGATGTCCCCCTTTGTCTCAATTTGGAGAGTCAACATATTTCAGGCCTCCAGGTTTATTTGAAAATTCCAATCTCAAACTTTTGCAAAACAGTCCCAGGTTTTGGTAGTAAATTTACCATTAGTAAAGGAAATATTGGGAAAATGATTTTGCCGTAGCATCAGTTATATTAAACCACTTTTCTTGAAGTGAAACAAAAATCACCCTCACATATTGATTTGGCAAGGTATGCAACCAAAAAAAATACTTGTTGATTAATGGGACCATTAATCTTTCAGCCACAGTAATAGTTATTTTGATCATTTATCTAATTCAAATTTTAAAATATCATTTGGAACCTTTGCAGAAGTGAGATTTCAATAGGGTTTTACCTAGATACTATTCCATTTTCAAACCTCAAACTCATTTCCCCATTCATTTATTATGCCTTGAAACCTTACCAAAATTTCCATCAAATATTTTTAAGGACATACTCAAAAAGTTATTATTTAATTTTCTTAATGTGGACTGCAATTGCCAATCAAAATTCACATTTTCAATGTGATTCATTAATGTTCACCAAAGTGAATTTATTACTAATCATCTGCCAAATAATATGTATGTTTAAATTTGATTGAACCATGGTAATCAATCATTCTTGCATGGTCTAGTCATTCCAAATTAGGTATGTAATGGGTCACTGATAATGACCCAACCCCCCACATCAAACAGGCCTCAAGATTGTTCCACCATGCTCCAAAAGTGGAATTGATCATCCACTTCCAAAGCTTGCGACCTTTGGCGGTGCAGGCCCAAAGCCTTTTTTGCAAAGATGCTGCCAACACGACTCCAATTGCGTTCGCATCTTCGCTGCCGCAGCGAAAGGGGCCATTCGCTGCCCAGCTAATCACCAGAGCTCGGTCGCCAACGTGGCCATCTTCCAGGAACCTTCCAAAGGTCTGTGCGCGACCGGGGTCCTGGCTGTATTGCGCACAGCCTCCGCAATGGGCGGACCAATTCCAAGGCAAGTCCTGGGCGTTGCAAGTGCTTTGCTTCCTTTGCAAAGACAGCGAATCGCTTGATTTTCCCCAGGAACAACCAATGAAGCAATGGCCCCTCAAGCAAGCAACATAGGCTGTTTTTTGGCCATGACCCCATTGGAACCCAATTCCTTCCAGGTGGTTAGTCCTTTCCTTTTTTTCATTTGTTTTGATCATTTGGCTTGTTTTAAAGCTTGCAAAGCATTGCTTTGAGGCTAACTCTGTTTCTTAATCTCTACCTATCCCACTCGCACCACATCCTTTAGAACATTTCCCCAATCCTCTTCAGTCATCACCAACAACCTTCCACTCCAGATGCAACCAACTCCAAGACTACATCACATTTTAACCCACTTCCAGTCATCATCATCCCAGTAAGAACCCATCAACCTCTCATGTCCATTGTTACCATGTTTTTTTCATCTCCAACTGCTGTTTGATTGATCATTTACTGACTTGAATCTGTCTCTTCCTTACCATTTATGTTTGCCTTCTTCCATTACAGCCAAATCTTGCAACAAAACGTGGAAAGATTCATCATTTTCCTCATTGCCATTGAACCTTGGCTTGTCATTCTTGTATCCATCTTGATTGTAGGCTGAATCATCCACCATCCAAACACCTTGCATCCTCCTATCCCGGTGAATATCATTCGTTAACAAATCCATGTACAATCATGAAACATTTCTTTTTCAAAATTTTTAAGGTTAACAATGGATCAAGCTAATGTTAAAGCTTCCACTACATCTAATCCTCACACATCCATAACCCTGAAGAGAAACGACAAGTTGAAATCCTTGGAAACAGTTGGAGGCTCTAGAATGTATGAATTTCATTGAATAAAAACACATTATAGCGCCTCATTTGACTAACTTTAACCATTTGATTTTCTTACCATGTTTGAAACTTGAATTCCTGGTGTTGTTTCTGAAACACCGTTCATAGTGATGATGAGCTTGTGAATCAGAAGCAGCATCAGGATTCAAAAACAGACCCAACTGTTCCTAGAAGACCAGCATCACGTATGATCCAAACCAAGCCATCTGCATCCAGAGCTTATAAGAAGCATAATAAAGCAAAACGTGATTATTCATTTAAGGAATCAACTTCCGAATCAATTTATTTTGTTACTTTGAAGAAAAACCTCAGTCCCTGTCAGGTAGTGGTACCAAAAATGAGCCTACCAATCAATCTACATGTTGTCTCTGATCAAAAAAATCAACCATATGTTGTCCTTAAGTATCATTCTCTTACTCAACAACCATAAATATTCCTTGTCAGTCAGTTCTCTGAAATGATCCAAGATCTTTACATCATGGCAAACAATCGGCAAAACCTGAATAAAACCAATTGTAATACCAAAACTGGATCTATGTTTGGAATTGGATATTGTCAAGGCACTGACTGGGGATATTCTGCAGGTATTTGTTCCTCAATTCCAAATTTCTGATCATGGGTTTGCTTAGTGATTTATGTTACAAATGATGACATAATAGGAATATATGCTAGAATGTGGGATTTAAACAAAGAAGAAATTGATCTTGATGATCTCTTGTGGAGTAAGCTTCCGGTCCATAATGAATTGGTCTTTAATCAAAGCAAAGCTCTCTCCAACACGGCTCATGCAAAGAACAGAACAGTATCAGAAGACTTCCAAATTCCAAAATGGACATCTCCAGAGTGGACTGATCAAAGAGACTCATTTCTTCATGCATCCAACATCATTGTGACTAGTGATGACCTTTCAAATGTTGTTCATACAGATCAGGATGACCTCAATGGTTATACTTATGTATTGTTCTCTTATATTGAAAAGCCAACAGAAACACTAATCCCGCCGCCCTCCACAGAAGCAGGTCACATTCTCTCATTCCCCACCCTTGGATTCATTGTGGATTATGCAAAAGTTGGTGGTATTGTAGGAATTTTATGGCAAACATCTGTCTTTCCACATCATACCACTTTTCCTCCACCAAGTCTCCAATCAACAGAAAATCATACCCATTTTGGTTGCTCATTTCAAATAAAAAAAAAAGCTAGCAAATGCCTCCCTAATAATTCATGGTTGTTCTCCCAAAAAAATTGTTTCTAAAGTATATGGAAAAAAACATAGATATGGGTAAAAACTTTATTTGTATGAAATGAAAAAATCACTTTTTGCTCTTGAATTATCTTGATTTTTCCCAAAAGTCCATGGAGAAGTGTGCATGCATGGTAAAATAGATGTACAAATTGGATTCAAAGATAACAGATCAAATGAGTGATGGACAACTTATGCTAAGTTTTCCACCTCCAAAACATGTCTAAAAGATTTGAACTAGTCATGCTTCCCTGCATGTCAATTGTCTGGGAAGGTGGAAGACTTGTCATAAGTTGTCCACCTCCCCAGCAGAAGGCCACTATTGATATTATGCACATAGATGGAAAATCTGTTGATACACAATTCTATCTGGAGAAATAACCTCTGTACCACAGGGAGTCAACAATCTTTCAAATTCTCAGAAAACCCCCCATGGGGGTTAGGGGAGGTTGACAACTTAGCACAAGTTTTCCACCTCCCAAAGGTTCCAAAAAGATTTGAACCAGTCATGCTTTCACGCATGTCAAATGTCTGGGGAGGTGGACCACTTACGACAAGTTGTCCACCTCCCCAGCACAAGACACATATTCATATTATGCACTTAAACCAAAAATTCACTGATACACCACTCTATCTCCAGAAATAAGCTATGTAGATTCCACAGGTGATACATCTGTCCAACATATTACACACACCTGTTACATGTTATTGTTTGTTTGTATGGTATATAAGCCAGTCATCCTTCACCAAGAAGTCCTGCTGCATTCTAGTCTCAACCAACTTATACCCAACAATTTTGACCAATCAATCTTGAATAATTCTTGACCTGACTACCTACCTTGAGTAAAAAATGGCTGATTTTCCCGGTAAGAGTTTACACGTCCTTGGTCCTGTGTGGTGTACTAATGATTTGCAATGATCCTTGAATTTCTTAGAACGACGTACTCTCAATCAACTCAATGCCCTCCTGGGTGATGAGTATGTTGAACAAATGCATAAGAAAGTTCTTGAGGCAATGCATGATTTCTATCAGAAGAAATATGGGGCAAAAGTGGAGATGTTGAGGTCACAATCTACCATAGCTCTTGGTCTTGTCAAATATTCAACTGACAAAGAGGAAGATCCAACCACCACAGAAATCTGCATGTCACTTGCTAGCAAGTGCCATCAAAGAGCTTTTGCCCAACATATGGCCAAGCTCAGTTCAAGCTCCTACCAAGCTCAGGTCAAAATTTATCAACGCTTCAATGCACAGTCACTGACTGGGCACAATGCATAGTGACTGTGCACAATGCAAAGTGAGTGTGCACAATGCACAGTGACTGTGCACAATGCACCATGCACAATGCACAGCAACTATGCCCAATGCACAGCAACTGTGCACAATGCACAGCAACTGTGCCCAATGCACAGCAACTGTGCCCAATGCACAGCAACTGTGCACAATGCACAGCAACTGTGCACAATGCACAGCAACTGTGCACAATGCACAGCAACTGTGCACAATGCACAGCAACTGTGCACAATGCACAGCAACTGTGCACAATGCACAGCAACTGTGCACAATGCACAGAAACTGTGCACAATGCACAGCAACTGTGCACAATGCACAGAAACTGTGCACAATGCACAGCAACTGTGCACAATGCACAGAAACTGTGCACAATGCACAGCAACTGTGCCCAATGCACAGCAACTGTGCACAATGCACAGCAACTGTGCACAATGCACAGCAACTGTGCACAATGCACAGCAACTGGGCAGAATGCACAGCAACTGGGCACAATGCACAGCAACTGGGCACAATGCACAGCAACCGTGCACAATGCACAGCAACTGTTTACAATTCACATCAATTGTGCTCAATGCACAGCAACTGTGCACAATGCACAGCAACTGTTTCCAAGGCACAGCAACTGTTTCCAATGCACAGCAACTGTGCACAATGCACAGCAACTGTTCCCAATGCACAGCAACTGTTCCCAATGCACAGCAACTGTGCACAATGCACAGCAACTGTGCACAATGCATAGCAACTGTGCACAATGCACAACAACTATGCACATTGCACAGCAACTATGCACAATGCACAGCAACTGTGCACAATGCACAGCAACTGTGCACAATGCACAGCAACTGTGCACAATGCACAGCAACTGTGCACAATGCACAGCAACTGTGCACAATGCACAGCAACTGTGCACAATGCACAGCAACTGTGCACAATGCACAGCAACTGTGCAAAATGCACAGCAACTGTGCACAATGCACAGCAACTGTGCACAATGCACAGCAACTGTGCACAATGCACAGCAACTGTGCACAATGCACAGCAACTGTGCATTGTGACTGTGCACAACGCACAGCAACTGTGCACAATGCACAGCAACTGTGCACAATTCACAGCAACTGTGCATTGGAGCATGGATAAATTTGTGCATAGTTGCTGTGCATTGTGCACAATTTCCGTGCATTGTGCACAATTGCTGTGCATTGTGCACAATTGCTGTGCATTGTGCACAATTGCTGTGCATTGTGCACAATTGCTATGGATTTTGCACAATTGCTGTGGATTTTGCACTGTTGCTGTGCATTTTGCACAGTTGCTGTGCATTTTGCA
The DNA here is from genome assembly GCA_025617555.3 of Puccinia polysora. Classification (NCBI taxonomy): domain Eukaryota; kingdom Fungi; phylum Basidiomycota; class Pucciniomycetes; order Pucciniales; family Pucciniaceae; genus Puccinia; species Puccinia polysora. The sequence continues at coordinate 47,407,039 of CM062628.1, read as the reverse complement.
CAGTTGCTGTGCATTTTGCACAGTTGGGGTGCATTGTGCATAGTTTCTGTGCATTGTGCACAGTTGCTGTGCATTGTGCACAGTTGCTGTGCATTGTGCACAGTTGCTGTGCATTGTGCACAGTTGCTGTGCATTTTGCACAGTTGCTGTGCATTGTGCACAGTTGCTGTGCATTGTGCACAGTTGCTGTGCATTGTGCACAGTTTCTGTGCATTGTATACATTTGCTGTGCATTGTGCACAGTTGTTGTGCATTGTGCACAGTTGCTGTGCATTGTGCACAGTTGCTGTGCATTGTGCACACTTGCTGTGCATTGTCCACAGTTACTGTGCATTGTGCACAGTTGCTGTGCATTGGGCACGGTTGCTGTGCATTGGGCACAGTTTCTGTGCATTGGGCACAGTTGCTGTGCATTGTGCACAGTTGCTGTGCATTGTGTACAGTTGCTGTGCATTGTGCACAATTGCTGTGCATTGTGCACAGTTGATGTGCATTGTGCACAGTTGCTGTGCATTGTGGATTGTCACTTTGCATTTTGAACAGTCACTTTGCATTTTGCACAGTGGCTGTGCGTTGTGCACAGTTGCCGTGTATGGTGCATTGTGCACAGTTGCTGTGTGTTGTGCATGGTGCATTGTGCACGGTCACTGTGCACTCTGCACAGTCACTGTGCATTGTGCACACTCACTGTGCATTGTGCACACTCACTGTGCATTGTGCACACTCACTGTGAATTTTGCACAGTCACTTTGAATAGCGCACAGTCCGTGCATGGTGCATTGGGCACAGTTGCTGTGCATTAAGCACTGTCACTCTGAATTGTGCACAGTCACTCTGAATTTTGCACAGTTGCTGTGCATTGTGCATTGTGCACAGTTGTATGCATTGTGCATTGTCCACAGTTGCTGTGCATTGTGCACAGTCACTCTGCATTTTGCACAGTCGCTCTGCATTCTGCACAGTCACTCTGCATTGTGCACAGTCACTGTGAAACAAAAACATGTTAGAGAATGAAAATACCTTTAACCAGAGATTGGACAGAGCTTCAACCAGAGCTCCCTTGATGGCACTTGCTAGCAAGTGCCACTACTTTTTTTGTGGTGAACGGAACCCGTGAATAGAAATTTACCATTATTGATTTGGGAACCTTCAAATCCTGGTTTGAAAGCAACTACTTTGGATAAATTGGTTACCCAGACCACTGTATCCCTTGCGGATGACCAGGCTCAGCAAACCAGTGAGTTGAATTTATAATTTGATACACCAAAGTTTACATTGGAATGCATCCCAATAACCAAAACTAATACAGTCCCAATGTACTCAGTTGAATCCAAAATACCAGGTGAAACTGGTGTAGCAGAAAACCACGTTCAAGACACTGAAACTGTTCCGGGTCATCCTGCAATTGTTGAGGCACCTGAGAATCCCTCATTGCAACCACAAGTTGATGCCACTGCTGAAACAATGATTGTTCCAGAAACTAGGGCATCTGCTAGGATTGCAGCCCAAGCTGCTCGGCATGCTGCCAGAAGATCTTTGCACAGGCCACCCTCAAGCTCTCAAGCTTCATCTGACTCCTCTGATTCTATTACCAATCTTAGCAGCAAAAGTGAGGTGCAACAGGAGCCCCAGGAAGTATTTGTTATTGAACCATCACCCAGGAGTCCCATCCCTGCACTAACCCTAGTTCCAACATTGCCTGATCAGGTCAGTTTCCCCTCTTCCATGCTTTCCCTCATATCAAACCAACTATTAACTTTCAAATTTACAATTTTTATCTGGATCAGAATGTCTGTACCACCATTCCTCAAAAAAGGAATGCTTCTGATGCTGGAATAAGCACTGAGGATGTGGCACAAAGAAACTCAAGTCCAAGGATTATGCAGCAACCAGTCAATCAGCAGCCCCAGCCTAGGGATGATGCTACTAGACAAGGCACAAAAAAGGCCCAAAACACAGGGCCAATATCAATTGCTGGTTCACATCCACAAGGTCAGTTGAAAGATTATCTGATCCACTGAAAATCATGCAAACTAACTTGATTTCAATCCACAGGACTTTTCATCGGCTTAACAAAGGAAGATCTCTTGAGGTTGTCATACTGGGAAGAAATAAAGGACCTTGAAACCCCATCAACCTATTGCAAAATGATAAGAAGTACCCAGTTCCTAATATCAAACACTCTCAACCTTCTTGGTCAAAGAATCATGTTGAACCCTCCAGAGAAATCTACTATCCTGAAGTCTTTGGAACTTTGTTTGACACGGTGCAGAGATGGTAAATCATGGGAATTCTGTATTCCACTATAATGCGAATCAGCTGATTCCCACTTTTTGAATTAACAGAAAACATTTTACTAGGAAAGGATGATGATGTCTTTGTTGGAAACACCTTCATAAATACAAACTCTCTCTCCCCCTCTAGGAAGACAGTCCAGAACAATATCCATCCCCCCTCTGAAATCCTGACTTATACAAGAGAGCCAATACGTGGAGCCTATGCAAAGCTGAAGCACACATTTAATGACATCATAGGAGTTTTCTCCCATAAAATCTCAAGAAACGTGCTCCTCTCTATCAAAGGGATTGATGGAACTTCTGATGAAGCTTTGCTGCAAGCACAAAGCTACTTTTCCAACCTTCAAGCAGCTGTGATTGATGATTCAACCTTTGCTCCACACAAGAATTCAAGTTCCCAGCAGGAGGCTGAGCTCAATGCTGGGAGAGTTTGTGTGAATACGGTTTTTGAATACATTTTCTCTCTAGTCACCGGGCTGATCAACTTAAGATTGGATTCAAGGGATGATAATCAACAGCCTTTTATGTCTAAGGACTCAGCTGAGAAGAAGAATCGATGGGGGATCAATTCTCTAGCATGTGTTTCACACATGTTGGTTTTTGGTCCTGCGGCAATATGGATATGTCCTGGGAATCAAAGAGTGATGCCCAAGTGGAAGTCTGGCATGCTTCTTGAGTTTGTTAGTCTTGTACTTGAATCAAAGTTGAAGGCTGGCTTATCTCCTGATCCCATCTGGGGTCAATTTGGTAACACAAGGGTATATATCCTGACTTCCTTGAGTGATATGGGCTTTAGTAAAGACCAAAAAATAAACTGGAGAGATGTAATTAGCATTTTTACTGAAAGATTTTCTTATCAAAAATTGGCTGAGGTCCTTCTGGAGGATATTGTACTGGTTACTAAGTATGATCTGGGTAGCCACTTCAATACTGTCTGTGCTGTTGAAAAAAATACCTCTTCTAACTTAGTTGAAGTTACCTCAGAACCCCAAGCTTCCCATAGTTAATTCTGGTGACTTTTTAGGAAATTAGACTATTGATTTTTCTGAATGGATATTTCTTGATTTCAATTTTTTTTCTGATCTTGGGATAATCAAATTTTTGACTTGAAAATATGTTTATTTTTAATGATTGAATGCTCCATGATCATACTGCCCATGAAATTTATTGACTAAGTTGCTGATTTTGAATTGAACAAACATTGAGTGTAGTCTTTGACTTTAAACCAAACCCTACATTTTTGGACAATAATGAGATTATTTGCTCATTACATAATTCGTTCCATCATCTGCTGCAAAGCATAACAATTGTGAAAAAGTCTTTAAAATTTCTCTTTAAATCAAGAATAGCTGAGTTTTTGTTTACAAATTAATTTGATATTGTGATTTTATGGGAGTCAACAACAACTCAATGAAGAATTGCATTATGTTGCATATTAAAAACACCATCAATGGAACATTGAATTGATCAAATATTTTGGGCCTTCCATATTAAAATATCATGTTTGGTTTGCCCCAAAAGCATTGATGCTGTGTTTTGCTCAAACACTCATACAAAGGTGATGGAATGCAACTCAAAGCAAGTAGGCACAGCACCCTGCTTAAAAATTACTGGATATCTCCAAAAACTGCTGTTAAATATCATGATTGGTTTCTTAAAGGAAATAAAACAAAGCAACGGATCATATCATGGCTGGTTTGAGTGTACATAATATTAATCAAATAAATAAATATATCCAAATCCATGCAAATATTTCTCTTTCCTAATTTTAAGTTGAGCTGTGATTTTTGTTTGGTTATCAACATCAGTGATTCACAATACCTTCATTTATCAACCAATCATTCATTTCTTAAGAAATTAATCAACCAAGGAAACCTCATTCCAATTTCCATATGATCTCCAAACCCATAGATCAAATAATATTCAACATTTCTGCTTCAAAATGCCACATGAATTTCTTAAAATCCTTCAAATCATTACCAAAGTAATACAGTATGTAATACTCTTCAATTACTGTATTTAATGCATATAATGCTAAGCACCAATGAAGATCTCCATAAAATCTATGCATAGGTTTTTTATATATGCAATATTCAATTTGAAGTCATGCAATAGTATACTTCCTTTTCATTTCCTATAAATATCAAACCAAAATTTATTCGTACCCAACTTATCAAAACAACTCATACCTCACAGAAAAAACATATCCAATCCACCAATTGCTCCCAATACCCCTGAAACCTCAAGCAAAGAAAATGGTTCTATTATCCCATGAACAAAAAGAATGGTTGGAAGAAACACACCAACATATTGATCATGAGCTCAAGGAAAAAATTGAGCCATGTCCTGAAATTTGGGCACCAAGTGAAATCTGGATGCATGAAGAGCAGAATGAAAGATTTTGGGTTTGCAGAATTCAAACAATAATTGACAGGGAAGCCTTAGAATTGCATATTACAGAACAATTAATACCAAATGTCTGGCACCTTTGGATGGAGAGGCTTGAATTCCTTGGAAGGTGTAAGTACTTATTCTTCAAAAATAATATCACATTTATCATTAATTTCTATTTCTTTTACAGCTGTTCCATTGGTGGTCAATAGAAGTTCAATTCCAATGGACTTTTACATGTTTCTCATCAATGATTGCCAGTAATTTTCACAATTATTGGATTCTCTACTTGATCCTTCATGAAAATTCCACCTCTTTTCAATGATAACACAAGGGTTGACAAGAACAGAGAATAATGAGTGCCTTATCTCAAATTCAATGCTAGAAAAAGCCTTTTTATGCAATGAGGAAAGAAAACCTCATCTTTGTTTCATGAAAAAATCAATAATACATGGAAGTTTGTCAACTATGGAGTGTCTGACCTTTTGATAATCTTTAAATTTTCAAGTCCAATGCATGTTTTGATATGTGGCAAAATCCAATCAGATTTATTGTCCATTGGTTTCCTTATAAAATGAATTATTTCATCCTATGAAAATCCATGGATTTTTCCTATGAATGGGGTTTTCTACCTCAAAGGTATCAAATCAAAGTATTTTTGGATGAGATCACCTGATTTTAATCTCAAAAGAATCTTGAAAAATTCACTATGACTTTAAATGAAAGAACCAATTTTTCATAAGCAGCTCTCTTTGTAAAGAAATTCAATCATATTTGGCTTAAAAAAATAAAAGTTGAAAAATAAAGCTTGATGTGCATTGCAAGGAACTTGAACTCTTTTTGTGAAATATTGTCCTCTCATGAACTCCAACCCACCCACGAAGGTAAACACAAGTGGAAAGGTGGTAAGATTTGTGTTTATTTATGCAGTCAGGTTTGATATGTCTCAAGAGATTTTAGTTTAATCTTCCAAAGTCATGTTTAACCAAATAAGATGAAATGGTTTCAATACATGAAAGGAATTAAGAACATGATTTTTATCAAAAAATTAAATTCTATCTACTTTAAATTGAAAGCATTTTATCTAAAATGTGGTAAATGATCAAGAAATGAAGTTTTCATACCATTTTTGATTTAAGAATATTACCTTGGCCCTCTTTTCAATTAGGGAGAATTTAAGCGCTCAAAATTTCAGATGAATCCTTGTAAATTTGCATTCAAAACCAGAAATATTCAGTTATTAAGAAAACTTTTAATATTTTCTTTACCTGTAGCAGATATCAAAACAGATTCACAATCAGATTTTACTGCAAGTTGGATCAAAATTGCACCTCTCAATTGCATTAGAGGAAGTTTTTTTTTTCAAGCATTTTCATACCAATTCAAAATTGAAATTTGACTCCCCATGTAAAAAATGATAAAAGCATTTCATCAATTTCAATACTAAACCTGGGTAAAAGTGATCCTCTTGATCATACCGTGGATTTAAAAAATGGAGGTGAAATTTGCAAAAACTTAAGTGCTCATCCCAGTAATTTGAGAAAATTTCTATTTTTAATAATAGGTTTCTTCTTGATTTTAAATAAATGTACCAAGGAAATACTTGGTTTGCAACAGAAAGCTCTTGAATTTCATTGTAAAATCTATAAGATTATTTCAACTGTAAAACTTAATAATAAGTCTCAATCTATTTTTGTATTAATTCTTTTCCCCTGTTAAGGGAACTGAATGATTATTATTCCTGACATCACTTAAATGATAAAAAATAATCATCTCAATCAAGATCCATGGTAAAGCAAAACATGAATAAAAAATATGGTCATTTTTATCAAAATCCAAGTTGTAGTTCCCAAACATTTCTTCCTTCTGACATTTTTTTTTTTTAATTGCACAATGTAGAATTTGGCTCACATGCTTGAAATGAATCCTCGAGTAGATGCATATCCAATTTGAGATATTCAATTTTTACATGAACCCTTTATAATCTCTCAAAATTAATCATATTCAATAGCCAATAACTTCAGATTCAATTGCCTGCAAATTCTCTCCCTCCATAAAATCTACACTTCAAATAACCTCACAACCTTTTCAAGTGCTAGTTGAAGACTTCCCTATATTATAACATGGATTGTAGACCTCCTCATAGTTCAAAATTATCAAAACTTGCACATTAAACAAGGAAGTAGCAGAACATTTGCCAAATTCCAATGACCCCATAAGTCTATGCCTACGTGACTATGTAATGACTATTTTAAAAATGAAATCTTGAGGAGACAGGGTTCTCCCCCCACCCACTGAAGATCAAGTAAAAGTTTTAAACTCAAAAAGCATCAATACAATTGACCCAAACAACAACTTTTTCAACATGGAAACAACCAATGAAAACCTCTATGGAGGGAAGAAGAGCATTCCTGGAAAGTTCAAAGAGCAATGCCAGAAAAAATTAGAAAGCTATGGCATAAATGTTCCAAATTTCCAATGGGACCATCATATTTCAACAAAGTGGGACCAAATGTTGTCAGAAGTGATAATAAAACATTGGTTAAATGCTAAGGACAATGATGCATTTACAAATTATCCAATTGATATTGAGTTTTGCAAGAAGGACATACTCTTTGGCCTACTGGAACGTTGGCTACGTGGGCAGAAGGATAATTACATGAAGCCCAGGACACGTAACAAGAAGCCTAGGTCTAGATTTAAACACAGAGTAAGCTTAAGATTTCTCTCCATATTCCAAATCCTCTTAGCTAAAATTTTGGTCTTGAATCTGCAAGATATACAGAAACGGCTTGGCCATTGCAGAGCGCCATATGGGAAAGGATTTGGCAAAATGCCTTCTCCCTAGTAAGGAATGCTGCTCAGATACAGAAGAAGACAATGAGGTGAAATATCACTCTGTCCAAGTGTATTGGAGAAGCAAAATTTATTCACAATTTCTTCATAATCTTGATAACAACACTCTCAACTCTTCATCTGAGATGAAAGGTGAACTTCAAGCTAAAAAACAAGTAGAATATGGAAGAACTTATGATGAAATAGTCCCAAATTATCAGATGAAACCCAGTGAATCCCTCCCTTCTAATTGTGTCTGCCCTCTATTTCTTGCCACATTAAATTGGACAGAGAAATTGGTTTTGGAGATGAAGCCAGTAGAGGATAAACTAGAAAAATTAGCAAAATCACTTGAAACCCCACGTTGGTTTGAATAAATTTGATTCCAAGTAGTTCTATATTTCCTCTGTTGTCACCCAGAAAACAATATCAAAAGCTCTAAATTTTAGAACATTTTTATTTATTAATTAATTCCTGCTAAATAAAACAAATCAATATCACTAGATTAATTCTTTTGAGCTTCCAATATTATAAGAAATATTTAAAACAAAGTTTCTGAAAAAAGATATTAGAGAAATTAAATCATTCAAGGCAATGGTTTTCTTTTTGTAAATTCATTCATTTTGTAAAATTAGATGTGAAACTCCTCAATTATTTCAATTTCAAATTTATTTATTTGAAATGTATAACTTAAATCAATATCTATGTGGTGCAATATTTCCAACATGTCTGAGTAGATTTTTGAATCTTCAGTTAAAATTTAGATTGACATTTCAATTTCCTACATCAAATTGAGATTTATTAGATTTCACAAGAAGAAAAAGAAGATATCAAAAACTGAATTTAATCCTTTTAAAAAATACAATTTTTTTTCAATCACAAAGTAATAAAAAAAAAAGGACCCTCAAACCTCTTGTAATGATCTAATAGGAAATAGAAAGAAAAAAAGCATCAAAATCTTGACTTATCCAACCCAGGTAGTAACTTTTATGTGTCAGGTGTGAAACAGCACTGCTTCAATCCTCTATCACTTTACATAAAATTGAATTTCCCCATAATTCCAAATCTTCTGCATTCCATGCATGCACTAGAATTACTTGGAATCCTCAAGAAATGATACAAAAAACTTTTCTCAGGTTCCAACTCAAGTTAGAAACAGAGTTTTCTTCGAGTCAAAACCAAGTCAAAACAAGTTTCAGGTGCTACACCTGCCGGCAGGTGCAGCCTTTTTTTTTAATGGTGATTACAAGGAAAATCTTGTTCCCAAAGAACAGAATCCAAGGAGAAAAGGGGGACTTCATCCTTCCTTCCATCAGCATCAGGGAGAAGAATTCTCTCCCCAACTTGATCAGGAAACATTAGGGTTGCACCAAAATCCATTAAGAAAGTCCTTCCCAAGATTGTAGGTCCATCAAAACAAGTAATCCAGAAATGACAGGTGCCAACTATATTTCATCCAATTTGAACCAGGACATCCTCAGCAATACCAACTGATTTGCATGGCTGATTCCCTATACCATATACAGCAGGGTTAAAGCTGACCCTTGGGCTGAGTTTGAGTTTGCAGGCCATAGCATCCAAAATTAAATTGAGCTGGGAACCAGAATCCACCAGAAGAGAAACCATTTTAGCAGAGTCACCAAGATAGCAGGAGAGGAAACCAAGAGTACAGGAATACAAGTTGGTATCTGAAGAGGGATCTTTTCCACCAGAGTCCTCCATCAAATTACCAGAAGAAACTTTTAATTGGTCTGGACCAATCTCCACAGGTTGACAAGAAACCCGTTTCTTCATCCCCTCAGCCACAGATGCAGAGATTGAAAGTAGTTCAGCCACAGACAGATTGGGAATTTTTAGATCAGAGATTTTCCTTAATACTCCTTCCACAGCATTGGGGTGATCCTTTGAAATGCCCCTCTCAAATCAAACTTTTGGCTGGGTGGAGGGAGGATGATCAGGTTGAGCAGGTACTGAAACAGGATCAGAAGGTTGAGGATTTTGAAAGGATTGAACAGGAGGAGGATCAGAGTGGTCCTGGAACCTTTCCAAAAGTTTTTCCTTTTCCACTTCCATGTCTTCCTTATCAGAGGAAGGGGGCTCAGGTGAGGATTGACGTTTGATGGGTTTTTGAAAGATTGAAGATGGAACTGGATCAGACTTGTGAGATTTGGGTTCCTCATGGCTTTTCCTAGCTGGATCAGACTGATAAGTGCCAGAGAATCTGGAAGAAGTGACAGCTGGAGGATACCAAGTTTGTAGAGTGCTACAGGATGATTGAAAATCCAAGGAGACCAAAGATGCCTTCTTGGGAGTTGGTGGTTGATGAAAGGCCACCACATGACCAATTGGACAAGACAAATCAAAAAGGATCAAAGCACCATTAGGAAGAAAGAAATGGTTCCGCTTCTGCTGCACCAATTTTTCCTCCTTTTCCTTCTGTAGTTCAGGATATCTCCCAGTACCATGGCCTTCCCTATGAAAGTAATAGCAGACTAGAGTGGTTTCGGGAACAGAGTTAGAAGGTTTTGGAGTAGCTAAAGAAGAAATTTTCTGATCTATTTTGCTTTCAAAGGCCTGAAGTAATTTAGTGATGTCATCTATGGTAGCAGTTTCCTTATTGGCCTGGGTATTTGATTTAGGTCTACAATTTGCTTCCACCTTGTTCATTATTTCATTGGGATATTTAAAGGAAGGAGCATGTACTGGTTCAGTGACTCTATTTTGTTCAAAAGTAAGAGCTGTTTGACCTTTCATCACTTTATCCACTGCACTCCTTAGGACCAGAAAAACAGGGAGCTTGAACCAATTATCTCTAGTAGTAATCATAGATCCATATTTAACTAATTCATCTCTAATCCTTTCCTGCACTCCTGGAGAAAAATACTGGAAAAACCAAACCCAAATTTTTTCCACCGTGTCGATTTGATTGTTTCTGAGGAGGTAAGACTTAATAGGATCCCAAGATTTTCTAAAAGACTGATGTTCAGAGGCTTAAGAGACACCACCATTGGAGATCCATTGAGAAACCAGAGAATCCAAGTCTTGTAAGGTAAACCCAGCCACATCTACTTTTCCCCAATAAGCTAACATAGCATCCTTCAAGAGCCTCCAGTCATGATTTTAGAATCCATCAAATGATTTTATCACATCCATAACTTCATCAGAGGATATAAAAAATAATAACTGATAAGCCATATAATGTTCACTTGCACCATCCACTTCAGCAGCCATCTCATAGGATTCCAAGAATTGTTTTATATTTGTTCCATTGAAGCCTGAATTCTTGTTTTGAGGCTTGATCTTGACCATCTTTACCCAAACTGGGAGGAGGAAGTACCAGTAGATTCCATTTTGAACAGCAGAGATCCAAAGAGATCCAAAGAGCAGAATTCCAATGTGGCTCACAGGTGTGGCAATAGTAGACTTTAACAAAAAAACAAAAGGATCTTGCCCAGATGGTGCACAATTGGGAGGACTTACTTCTGGAACAAGTTTCCTCCAGGGATCAGATCTGGATGATAACAGAAAAAAGAAAATAAAAAGGATTGGATTGGATTTTGGAGTTGATTCTTCAAGTTTGGGACTGTAAATCCCAAGGTTTCTCCTGTGATACTGGCCCGGGGGACCAAATGTAAGACCTCGAATGGTGCTAGGCTTTGGCAGTTATGTGGAGGGGAAAGTTTCTGTTTAGGCTGCCCTCCTGAGTGTTACAAAAATATTTGCATGTAAACAAGATCAAGGTCCAGAACTTTTTAATTGAGGAATCAAGTAGTAAAGGATAAAGTTTGATAATAGTTGGTAGCAATGGAACAGCACTATCTGAGGCAAGATTATGTGGGAGATATTTGTACAAAATAAGTTAAAGTTTGTTTAAAGTTCAAAAGAACAAAGCTTTTGTAAGTAAACAACTCCCATGAGCTAATAAAACTGGTTTTCAGCAGAAGATTGGGGATGATCAACTCAAACCCCAAACAACCTCCAGGTTCTCAATGAACCCTCCCACATCTCTGCAATCAAGCGCTTCAAGGGTACCAGATAACTGAGGGTGGCCTTACAAGACAAAGCACAATGTTTTAAGAAGCTCTAAAAGCAAACAGTAAATTATTTGAACAAGGATAACCTCAACACTTCTCAAGGAACTCAAGAGTAGGCTGGCAGAATGCAACTTTGAAAAAAAAAGGAGGTATAACACTCCAGGTTTTAAGCTTAATAAAAACTCTTCAATCAAATGTGATTGGCTCCAGAAAGATTATGAAGGAAGGATCAAGACCAGTATGGTCAGATAGAGGGATAAAAGAGGGCTGTGATACACTCAAGAATTCCCAAAGGCAGAATTCTCTTCAAACAGCAGGGCTATTGTTTGGTGATAAGGATCAGGCCACAGAGGGGCAAACACTCAGGATCAATGGATCAAGTGGCAATCATAGATATACCCAGGATAAGGATGGATCATATTTCAGATAATAACCGGGGGCATATGCACACACTCCCAGGGATGTTTGAAAAAGGTAGGGGAGAGCCCCACCTTTTATGGGCCATGGATCCCTGTAAACTACTTACAAGTGATGATACAGCTAGAATGGAAAAAAAGATTAAAGAAGAAAAATAAAAAGAATAAAAAGTCATCTGATCATGAGAAAACAAAAGAAACTGATGAGAAAAAAAAGAAAAAAAAAAACAACCTAAAAAAAATTAAATAATGAATAACCATGGATGAGCAGGAATGGAAAGACACCATCCCGTGCCAAGGATGGCGCGGGAAGCTGATGAGCAGCAGGGGAGGAGGCTGCACAGACAAGTAGTCAATGGGCCTGGGTGACAGCCAGACCGCGGATGACAGGTTGTGTGAGGATGGTTGGGTGAAACCAGACTTGCGCAGCCCTTAAGGCGCAGGAGTTGCAAGGGAGGGGGATTGGATGAGGGAATGGAGCAAGGAGACCATTGCGATGATGGTTTCTTTGTTAGATGGGCAATATTGAGGGGATTTGACCACTGTCAAAAGGGCCAACTGCGTGATGAGAAGAACGGGCCTTGAGGAAGAGTGACAGCAACAGCAATCGCTGCAGTTATTGGATGGGATGAGGGGTGGGACAGCTGGACTGGCTTTGATTGGATGGATGGATGGTATGGCTGTTCTTGGTTGTAGTACTGTTGATGGTCCTGATGGTAGTACAGACAAGGGGAGCCCAAGCGACTACTGCTGGAAAATACAAAGGAGCGATAGATAGATGGTTGATACCTCCGTAGATATTTTTAGGGTTGATAGATTTCAGATCATTGATCCCAACAAGGAGCAGGGTGGGAGAAAGGAGGACAGTAGCGGCAACAATCACAAAAATGAAGACTAAAAAAATGACAACGGAGGTTCAATTCAAAGCATTTATTGAGCAAAGAGTGAGAGCACACACTGATCACCCCATTGGTTGAAAATCAAAAAAAACCCTTGGGATTGGGATTGGGTGAATTGATCAAAGAAAATCCGCTGTTGGTTTTCATCAACAATTGCATTCCCAATGATCCTTGGATGTTCTGGATGGGGATCAAAGGCAATCCCGGCGGCAGATGCAAGGTTCAAGCCAAGCCTAGCTGTTCTTCAACCACAAGCTTGGCAAAAGGAACCGGAGGATGAGGAGTGGAGCAAGAGGGACTTGAACACCGGGCACAGGGGTCTAAACACCCAAGAGATTGTGCTAGACAACTAGGAGAAGGGAAGCTGGTAGACTGGGAACCGGAACAACAGTCATCTGGAAAAGAATTTTTTTTTTGTGATGACATTAACTTTTTTTTATGGTCATAAGCCAGGTCCAATTAGCTCATTCCCATGCCCAGTAATTTTTTATTTTTTTATTTTTTTTGGTGATCACGTGACTAAAATGGGGTTTTGTTTTAAACCCTTCTTTGACCCCTTTTCCTTCAATGCCATCCCTTCTCCCACTGCACCCACAATGTTATACTCCAAATTGAATCCCTTCTTGATCCCCACCACAAGCATAGAATTTTGCTGGGAGGGAAAAAGATGGAAGGAGATGAGGTGAAAAACATAAAGAGAGGTGGAAAGCGGAGGGCTTTGAAGCAAAAGAGGGATCAAATGAGGTCATCAGAAATCTCTTTGGAACTTGCAGAGGGGGGAATCCATGAAAAGTTTGTATGGTCAGGACGGAAACTATGACCTTTGGATCTGTATCCTGCCATCACTGGCAAAAATAAAAACAACAATCCAAAACCCTGACCCACTGAGTTAAAACATGCCAAGCAGACAATCAATCAATTTCATTACTTGAGCCATTGAAAAATAATTTTTTTCAATAAATCTGATCACAGAGTTCTTGTTGCAATAATTTAATTCTTCCTGTTGGAGAAACTTTCTGACCAAGAAAACAAGGACATCAACTTTGTGGCAACTTTCCTTCACCAGTCAAAAAAATTTGTCAATGCTGTTTGTCCCTCAAAATCTTGGGGTGGAAAAATTTGGGCAATTGGATGGATAAAATTGATGGACCTCTTTGAGTAACTTGGACCCTATGTGAATAAATCATCCATTCAATCTTCCCCTCAAGAGTATGCTTTTCTCAATCTTAAGGCAGACAAAGTCTCTCAAATTTTAGGAAAAATGTTTTACAATTTGGCCAGACTTCCCTTTGAATCAAACAGTGAAATAATGAAGGAAAACCGCATCCTCTCCATCTCATCACTCAAATTTGGTTCTTGGCCTACTCCCCTTGAATGCTCTCTGCATGTAACTTTCACATCCAAATCTTTCTACAAATCACCTCATATTGACAAAGGTGACATCCTGAGTGACCCTTTTTACTTGCAGTTCCAACCAAGGAATCAAATGGACAACTTATTGAAACTACTGATTAATATCAAGTATCAGACGCCCAATTTTTTTTTCCTGACCTTGGCTTTGGAATTGATTTCAAGAAAAAAGGTATAGTGAAAATGGTTTGGGCAGCCAATAAGTACTAGCACTTTACTTTTCCTGCTGTGGAGACTGCCACTTATTCAATAATGGCAATGTCAATGCAAATCAACAAAACAACTTGAAAAACTTTCAGGGACTTGGGGAGTGGGAAAATATACTCCAGGAAAAAAATAAAAACAAAAATATAGAATATTTTTTATTGGTAGGGTTAGAAATAGTCTTAAGCATTGTTGTAATCAAAAATGATTTTTTTTTCTTTTTTAAGTTTTTCATCAAAGCAAATATATTTACAAGCCCAGAATTTGAGTAATCTTCTTTAATTCATCTACTGTTCTACTGCTACCAATGTATGGCGCAGCCATTGACCACTTTCCTTTTTTTCTGTTTCCAGTTGTTCCCTCTCCATTTCCAGTGGTGCTTGCTGTCAATCCTTCTCCTTTTCCTCTTTTTGAAATTCTATCTCAGCCTGTTTCAAATTCCACTTGGCATCCCATTTTTGTTGATGAGCCAAACTCTTGGCTTTCTGCTTTTGCAAATCAATAGCCAGTTGGCAATCCTACTTCTCTTTTTCAAACTGAAGTTTTTCAGATTCAATTTGCAATTTCACTGTTTTTCAGAGGGGAATAGGAATGAGCTTGATTTTGAAAGCAAGGAGAATCCTGTGGGCTTACTTGAATCTCCCTTCTCCATGATCTCCTCAAATCCCAAAAAATTTGAAATTTTTCTCCTCTTTTAAATGCTATTGGGTTTGATGTTGATGGAATTGGAGGCCTTGTGCTTTCCCTTTGCAGGGGAGGTTTGTGTGGTAAAATCATTGCTCTAATTTGAAGGGGATGTGGGAAGCCCCATTGGCTTGAGTTTTTAGCCATTTGGGTATGGATGAGCCTGTTTCTTTCAAATCTAAATCAGTCAGGATTAACCAGACAGAAGAGGAAAGAACTTGTTTAATTACTTGAGCAGATGTTTATGGCAATGTTGATACGGGAATGAAATCCTCCTCATTGGCCAAGTTTTCAAGTTCTTCCACCCCAGGAAGAGAGCAATCAAAAGAAGTAAGTGAGGGGCCCAAGGTTGGGTTTGAATCATCAATCAATGCCAAAGTAGATGTGATTGGAGCTGATTTTGTTTCAATATCCTTCTTGGCATCAAATGGGGGCCACTCAAAGGCTAAGTTTTCATCAAGTTCCTCATTGCTAGGGTGAGCATCCCCAGAAAAGTCCTTGGCATCAACTGAATCAGATTTTTGGGATTCAAAAGCAGCTAGAGGGGTGATGCTGTCCTTCTTTCCAAAGATTTCATCCTTTTGAATATAAAAAGGACAAATGGAGTCCAACTTATCAACCACCAAGTTGATTCCCTTGGCTTTGTCGGAGTTGGTGATACCAAAGCCAGCGGAGATTGACATGGAGTGGGCCTTTTTGTACTTGGCTCAATAATTCTTGAATTGCTTCCTCATCTGTTTGGGTGGAAGTTCCAGCCTAACATTTGTTTTATTCTTGAGTTCATTGGCCATCTGGAGATAACCATTGACCTTAGAGGATGGAGGTTGGCCAACGCATGTTTCATTTTTGGATCCAAAGCAAGCATTGTAGTTGGAAGGAATCTTGGGACAGTTTACCAGGATGATTTTATCAGCTCTCTTGAGCTGAATTGAGCCTTTGGAAGCTTATGGGCGAGGATTGCTGGATGTTTATTTCCTTGGGGATGTTTTATTTGGTCCATTTCATTGTTGAGTGGACTTGCGGGGGGGATTGCTGAGGGGTCATTATGAGAGTGATGAAGCAAAGAGGATAGCAAGAGATGAGAGTGATGAAGTGAAAAGAGGGATGAAGCAATGAGAGTTAGGATGTGATGAAAGCAAGAAAGCAATAAAGATGATAGCATTAGATGAGAGCGATGAAGTGACAAGAGGTATAAAGCAATGAGAGTTAGGATGTGATGAAATCAATAAAGCAATGAGTGTGAGGGAGTGATGAGGATAGTGATGCAATGAGATTTAGCTTTGGCTGGATGTGATGAAAGCAATAAAGTAAATGAGATTTGATGAATCAAAGAGGATATCAAGAGATGAGATTGATGAAGTAACAAGAGGGATAAAGAAATGGGAGTTAGGATGTGATGAAAGCAATAAAGCAATGAGGGTGAGGGAGTGATGAGGTAAGTGATGCAATGAGAGTTAGCTATAGCTGGATGTGATGATAGCAATAAAGTGAATGAGATTTATCTGGATGTGATGAAAGCAATAAAGTGATGAGAGTGATGAATCAATGAGGATAGCAATGAGGAGATGAAGAGCAATGAATCAAATTTTGTTCCAACAAGTTTGGAGGTAGAATTTTTCCAAGGTCGGAGGTGGAAAACCAGGCGTGTATGAAGTGGAAAGGTGGTGGAAGCCTTTATATACTTGACTTGAAAAAACACACTTATTTCCAGGTAACTCTGATGAGTATCATGTGAAATAAGTTTTTTTTTAAAAAAATCTTAATGGTGGGTTTGAAATGGCTGATTTGGTTTGAAACCCACCATTAAAAAATGGTGGGTTTTCTTAACTCTGATACTCCCTATTGGGATCATTATAGGCATTTGTTTTTCTAAAATGAAAAGCTTTGGCCAGCTTTCCCATCCCATAATGGGTGAAGCATTTTTAAGGTTTAAAGGGGTTCCTTGGGTGGGAGAACACACCATTTGATGATTCTTTTGGTCCCCAAAGGGCTTTAAACATCAATTGAGTCCCCAGGGGATAAATTAAGACCTCCAGATCCCCTTTGAGGTCTATCTGGGTTACAATTCTGTGGAGAATTCAAATATGGACACCAATTCAGAAAATCTAATATTAAAAAAATCTGAAAACATCATTCTTGTGCAATCAATTCAAACCTGAGCTCACATTTGGAATAAAAAAACTTAATCCAATTTAGGAAAAAGAAGAAACATGATAAAACATCAATTTCCTTGAAAAAAATGAGATATATCCAGTGGAATCCTAATACCTTTCCAACAAACATAAGAAAACATGAAAATGCTACAAAAATATTTTCAAACATTCAAACAACTATATCATCCAGTACATAAATGATTATAAAAGATATGTAAAATGTACTTCTTTGAAGAAAATTCAAGATTTGTGATGAAATGTAAATAAATTTGGACCAAGCATCAAAAATGATAGGAAAATACTAAATATATCTAATTCACATGGATAATTAAAATGTTGTTAAATATCTCAAATAAAATTTCATCAATTAAAAACCAAAAAAATCAAATGTAAAGATTGATTGTTGAAAGAAATCAACTTTTGTGATTCCTTTGATAATTCATGCAATTGTTTGAGTTGATTTTGTGATTTTTAATTATATTTTAATTCCTATTATTAAATAATTCAATTTGGGACTTTGTTATTTATTTTTATTTTTGGTGAAACATGTCTACATTTCATTCAAAGAATACATTGTTGATTTCATTATTCTTATTATGTTACTCAATTAAGTATTTCTTGGAATATTTAAAAATATTTGACTCCCCTTCAGAATATAGGTAAATAAAGATTTTTTCATTTTGTTTTATTTTTATTATAATTTATTTCAATTGCACTGGAAATTTCAATTCTTATTCAAATAAATCAATTTTTTGCATTTGATGTTATTATTTTTTTTACTTGATGAAAATTTTTTTTAAATGTTTCAAAACATCTCCATTCTCCTTGTGAAATAGATATAAGTTTCTTTTTCTATTAAATTTTATGATTTGTGCAATGGTATTTACATTCCATCACAAATCTTGAATTTTATTCAACAAATTATTTTTTATACATTTTTTATAATTATTTGCACACTGGAATTTTGTTTAAATATTTTAAAATATTTGAATTTTAAGCATTGAAATGGTAAATTTAGAATTTTTGTATATAAATTTTTGTATTTTGTATAAATTTAGGGCATTATTTTTTTCATGCATCCAACCCTTTATTTAACGCATTTTGACATTGCCGCGCAGTTATTCCCCTTTGGGATTTCAAGCAAAAATACTTTATTTCATGCAACTTTCAAAAATTCATTTTTTTAAATTCTGACTGCGCAGCGCTGTAGCAGGGATTCTCAAAAACCTAACCAAAATCTTTGGTAATTTTGGAGCCATTAGAACCCCTTCAAAAATGAAACCAAAAAAATGAAAAAATTCCATAAAAAATAAATCTTTGCATGGGTTTTTGGATCATCATTTTGGCTATTTTTATTGTTTTTTTTTGGTTTTTTCAGCTTCTATAAATTTTGACAAACATTCATGGAGTCTTCTAATATTTTTTACATATTTTTTGGATGTATCCTTTCACCTAATACCTTCACAAAACACAAAAAAATCAAATTTCTCTTTGTAGATTTGAATCCTTTTATTTTCCTTGTTATTTCATTTTTTGGGTAATTCAAGCTATCAAAAATTCAAAATAACATTTATAGAGCATTCAATTATTTTTTATAGATTTTTTGAATGTATTATTTTACCTTAAAAAATTCCTTCAAAAAAGCAAAAAATTCAAAAAATTCAATTTCCTCATTTGCCTTTTGAATCCTTATGTTTGCCATTTTAACATATTTTTTCTGGGGTTTCAAGCTTCAAGAATGTTAGCAGAACGTTTCAAGAGCTTTTTGAATTTTTTTTCAGGATTTTTGGATTTCATTTTTGACCTTTAGAAATTCCATCAAAAACCAAAAAAAATTGAAAAATTCACTCTTCTTTGAGCCCTTCCCATGCATATATTCAATATGACTGAAAATTTTTTCCTGGGACCTCCACCCATCTTGGAGCGCCCCAATTATTTTATAAACCACCCCCTTGACCTCTTCCACCCTCCCATCACCACCCACCACACCATCCCGCTACCATTTCATACCACACCACACCACACCATACCACACCACACCACACCATACCACACCACACCACACCACACCACACCACACCACACCACACCACACCACACCATACCATACCACACCATACCATACCACATCATACCACACCATAAAACACCATACCACACCATACCATACCACACCACACAACACCACACCAAACCACAAACCACTCATTAAAAAAAATTAACACTCCAGATACTTCAAAACAAGAAAATCTCTTTTTCAAATGGCTCAAGGAAACATCCACCCACTTTTCAGAACTGTTTCAACTGTTTCACCAGGCACATCCTTCATGATCTCATCTAATTGAACTATTTATTCAAATCCTCTTGCTCCTTATTCATCTACTCAAACTCTTGATTACAATCCTCTGGCCCCATCCTCCTGAGCTATCATATAATCAAAAGGAGGAGCTGGTTGAGCCTATCCAATCATGGGCAAAGTCCCATGAATATTCCATATCTACCAGAGTATCAAATTGCAAGAATCAGGCCTAAAATTACCAATTTGATAAATCTGGTGAATATAAAACCAGCAAAGATACCTCCAAATTAAAAAAAAAATAAAGAAAGACGCATTTTCCTTTCAGTTATCAGGACATATTTCCAAAAGATTGGGTCTTTGGGTGGTGAAGTTTATATTTCCAGAGCACATCCATCCACCTTCCATTGATCCCCCCACTCATCCCATCCACAGAAGAATCCAAGGGGAGCAAAAGGAGGTTGTTGAAAATTTATCCAAAGCAGGAGTTTCCCCTTGAAAAATTCTTGACTCTCTTAAAAAAACTCGTCATCACTTATTCATACAAATCTCCCTACAATTTACAACAGAAGATCCCAAATACAAAAAAATTCCCTTGATGGCAAAAATCCTGTGTAAGCCCTCATAATGGAACTCAGTTATTCTTCTTTTTACCAAAAAATGAAAAATTTGGATGGTCAAATTACTTCATTATTTATTTCACACCCTGATTCTATGAAACTTCTCAACCTTTTCCCTGCTCTCAATGTGATGGACTTTACATATAAAACCAAAAAATTTGGAATGACCTTTATTCATATTCTTGGGATAAACAATTCCGCCAGAAACTTCTCAGTCGCATTCTTTTTCTTATCTCCAAGTAAAAAACAGAACTATGATTGGGCCCTGACTCAACTTCAGGAAATATTTGAAGATAAAGAACCTAGTGTGATTGTGAAAGACAAGGAAAAAACACTTATTAGCTCAATTGAATCAGTTTTCTGTTCCGCTCATCATGTTCTCTGTGTCTGGCACATTTTCTAGAAGTTTCAAACTCATTTCAGCAAGCACTTCAAATCTGAAGATGAATGGAAGCTATTCCAGAAACAATGGCATCATTTTGTCTATTCAAAATCTGAATTAAGCTATTGCAAAAACTTCACCAAACTTTCTCTGGTCTGGAATCCTCCCATTTCTGACTACCTTCTTGAAAACTGGATTCCTCTAATAAGAAAATTTTTCTCCTATTTGGAAAACAAATACTTTCACTTTGAAAACACAAGTACATCAAGAATAGAATGTTCTCACTCCTACATTAAAAGATTCATCAGTTCTTCTATTGGCTCTTTCTATAATGTAGTTCAAAAAATTTACAATTCCATCACCATCCAAACCCATGAGAGAGCCATTGAAGCCTCTCAGCAAGAATTCAAGCATCTCATTGGTTTGCCTCGCTGTTTGGATCATCTTTCTGGAAAGAGCAGCCACTTTGCCCTCAAAATCATTCATTCATCTCATCAAGTTCCTGATTCTTCCACAAATTGAATTAACTGTGATTACTCTTCTTACATGGGTATAACATGTATTCATAAAGTCAAATTGGCCATCAGAAAGGGTGAACTCTTCTAACTTGATGATTTTCATCCTCAATGGCATGTCAAAGCTCCCATCTCAGTAAGTTTTTCTCTTTTTTTTGGGGGGGGGTGATTGAAGCTCAAATGAATAATGTCCTGATTTATTTTGATTTTCCTTTCTTCAGTTAACTTTAAACCCTGAATCAACTGAAGATTTTTCAAAAATTGAATTTCCAACCAAACACAGTAATGAAAACCTATATTCCACTAAACTGTTTGAAGCATTCAGCAATTCGCCACCTGGAGAGCAGATATATTATCAGGGTGAAAGCATGAAGCTGTACAGTGGAAGATATCAACTTACCCTATTGAAGAGCCAAATTCCACGCAAAGATCCAAATTTAGAGGAAGAACCAAAGGAGCAGCCAATAAGTTCAAGAATATCTCTCAGTCCTCAAGCAAAAGAGATCCATCCTGTTTTGAATATTTAGAAGAACCCAAGAGGAGAGGAAGGCCAAAGAAGAAATTTATAGCAAATTTGAAGGTCAGTCACCAAATGTTTGGACAAAAAAATATATCAACATTCATACCCATTTTTTTTTTTGTTATGTGTTCAGGTTTCAAGAAGATGCAAGGCCATCCAAGGGATGTGGAAAGGAAGAAAGAAGGAGGAATCAGAGGAAGAGTTAATTTTATAACTATACTTATTTTTTATGCAATGGGTTGTTTTTTTTGATGAGTCCTTCTCAGTTTTTTAACATAGAGTGAATTTCTGACTGAAGAGGAATATTCAGAAGATGAAGAGGTGCAAAATTTGAAAGAAGGGGAAGATTCAGCAGATGAAGAGCTGCCAGATGTGGATTCAATTAAGATGGTGATCTTTCATTTTATTTTATTTTTGGCTAATTTGTTGGATATTATTTTTCATTAATTTTTTCATCAAAACCTTTATCAGAGGTCTAGAACCATTGTCAATAAGCAAGTTGCTTGTGCTGAATAAAATCCTGGGAAAAGAATCAAGAGACTAAAGGTATCCAATGAAGATTTTGATTCTGCTTACCATCCTCCTGGGTGGAAGCTATTAGCAGCCCCAACAATCAGTGAAAAAGTGAGTACATTTGGTATTTTATGATTTTTTAATTTTTTCTGATTTCTTTTGGGGTTTTCCTATAGGTTTCCTGCACATCCACTTATTCTTCTTCTGGAATATTTTACCAAGTATTAATTGAAGAATTGAGTATTATCTTTATTCCATATTTTCTTTTACAAAAAATTCTGATTTTTTGTTTTAGTTCCAATTAAAAGATTCTGTTTCCCCAAAAACAGCAATTCCACATATCTTCCATGTTCAAGATTTCATAGGGAATCGGAATTGTGGCTTCAAACAGCAGAAATTTTCTTGGGGAGGATCTCGGAAGAGTGGATTGAAGTCAGGAAAGAAATGGTGAAAGAGCTTGATTAAAACCAAATCTTTAAGGACACAAGATTACTGTGTTATATCTGGGGTAAAAATTTCCAAGAAACAAGAAGGCAATTGAACCACCTTTATGGCCCAGCTCCCACAAATATGTGGTTGAGATTTCCATGCCATGGTTTCCTTCTGGCTGAAAAACATAAGTTTCCAGTGGTTCTGTTTTCTTCTTGAATGCCTTGCACTTATCTTCCTCTGAATTCCCCTCCCAATCCAAATTTCAAAAATTCTCCTATTTTCTTCATTCTTTTAGAAGGATCCAAACATATAGTCTCATTCAAGTTCAAGTCTGATCATTGACCAGCTCACAGGTTGGATCTGCTTTGGAAAAGCTTTTTGACAAAGGATTCCAAATCTTGGAAAACCATTGTTCAGAGAAATTTGGATCTTGGTAATTAGGTTTTTTCCCTCCACAACAATAAAGTAGAAAAATGAAACAAATCATAGTTGAATAAATTTTAATATGGGTATCCATATTTTTTCTTTATTTTTAATTATTTGAATGGAGCTTGTAAGGTGTATGCAAGAATGCAGATGATCTTCAAAAAGTAGTGATTAATTTTTTTTTTAAAAAAAAAAATTCAACATTATGAAAGCTTGAATCACCCCAAAAAAAACAATTATATAGGCCAACAAAAGGATTTAAAATTCCAGTGAGAAAAGTGAATTTTTCGAATTTTTTGGTTTTTTCATGGAATTTTTAAAGGCCAAAAATGAAATCCAAAAATCCTGAAAAAAATAAGTCAAAATGGCAAACATAAGGATCCAAAAGTCAAACAAGAAAATTGAATTTTTTTGATTTTTTTGCTTTTTTGAAGGAATTTTTTAAGGTAAAATAATACATCCAAAAAATCTAAAAAGAAATTTTTTAATGCTCTTTGAATTTTTTTTAACTTTTTGATATCTTGAATTACCAAAAAAATGAAATTAAAAGGAAAATAAAAGTATTAAAATGTCCAAAGAGAAATTTGATTTTTTTGATTTTTTGTTTTTTTTGAAGGGATGTTTTAAGGTGAAAGGATACATCCATAAAAAGATGAGAAAAATATTAGAAGACTCTTTAATTTTTTTCCAAAATTCATGGCAGCTGAAATAACCAAAAAAAAACAATAAAAATAGCCAAAATGATGATCCAAAAACCCTTACAAAAATTTGTTTTTATGGAATTTTTTCATTTTTTGATTGCATTTTTGAAGGGGTTCTAATGGCTGCAAAATTACCAAAAATTCTGGTTAGGATTTTAAGAATCCCTGCTAAGGGGCGGCTCAGTCAGAATTCAAAAAAAAATGGATTCTTGAAAGTAGCTGGAAATAAAGTATTTTTGCATGAAATCCCAAAGGGGTGCAACCGCATGGCAATGTCAAAATGCGTGAAATAAAGGGTGGGATGCATGAGAAAAATAATGCCCTAAATTCTTTTAAATTCCACAGGTAAAATTCCATTTTGTGTAAAAAAAATGAATTCTTACAACTTTCCTCATTTTTCTTACATTAGGGTGTATCATAGTTAGCAAACCAGCCATTAGAAACCCACCATTTGTTTTGACCAAACCCCTCATTTTTAATAGGGGATACCAGAGTTAGCAAACCCACCTTTTTCCTTTGACCAAACAAGCCATTTTTAATTGCTTGTTTCTGAAATACACATACTTCCTCACTGGTGTCTTTTGAAATGGTTTGTTTCATCAAAGTGGCAGATTTGAAACATGAAATCCACCATTCATGCACCATCAGCCATCCACCATCCATTGCATGCAAAACACCCATCCACACCTCCACCCCAGCAAATCCATACCAATGCCATCTCCATCACATCTTACAAATATCATCTCCTTTGTTTCACGCCTCCATCTTTGCATCTCCATCACATCACACACATCCCATCATCAAACAAAACTAAAAAACCGCCCACCTCACCCCACCAAAAAATTGCCCACCTCACACTGGTCCACCCCTTCCTCCTCCTCATTAACCACCTCCACCTCAAATTCCCCCCCTGTCCTCCTTCTCCTGCTTCTTCTCCCCATTTGTGAATTAATCAACCCTGCAAGTCCCTCAGATCCTCCTTCTCCTCCTCCCTTCAATCAATCAACTGACCAATGCACCCTCCTCCTCCTCCATTGATCATTAGGACCCCACCTCCTCTGTTTGCTCTGGTGAGTTTGTTCCTTCCTCCTCCTCCTCCTCCCCCTTCCCCTCCCTTCCTCCTGATTGATTCTTGATCAATAGCTTGATTGATTTTCAATTAATTGCTTGATTTATTTGGAATCAATTGCTTGATTGATGTGCAATAAATTGCTTGATTGATCTGCAATCAATTGCTTGATTGATCTGCAATCAATTGCTTGATTGATGTGCAATCAATTGCTTGATTGATCTGCAATCAATTGCTCAATTGATTAGCACTTGATAAAGCAATGAATTGCTCAATCAATTGGTTCATTTGAGGAAAAGAATTAGTTGTTGGAAATGCACAATGGCCTATCAGGCAATGCTTCACTTAGCTTATTGGTTAAATCATCACTCATGAATGTTGAAGTCATGGGTTCAAATCCCATAATGCACAACTATATTTTGGATTCTAGCACTGCCACAACCCTCAAAATTTTATACAACAAATTGGATCCCTTGTTGATCCTCACACCAAGCAAAGTAGGTGCCCCGGAGGGAACAAGATGGAAGGAGATGGTTTGAAAAAAAAAGAGAGGTGGAAAGCAGAGGGCTCAAACAAATTCAATCAAGAAATCAATTTCTAATCAATTGCTCAATCCATTTGCAATAAATCAAGCAATAAAGCAATTTATGGCTATTTTGAGGGATCCAATCAAGGGTTTGAATTTTTTATTGATGCTGATGTGGAAATAATTGGAGGTGGTTGTGTTCTAATATCCCACTCCACATTGGATTGGGGTCACTCAAAGGTTTCATCAGGATCATCATTACTAGGCTGAGCATCTACAGCCGAGTCCTCAGCATCAATGGAATCAGATTTTTGGGCATCAAAATCAGCTAAGGGGGTGATTTTGGCCTTCTTTCCAAAAATTTCATCCATTTGAAGATAAAAATCCCAAATGGAGTCCAAATTATCAACCACCAAGTTGATTCCCTTGGCTTTATCAGATTCAGTGATACCAAAGCCAGTGAAAATTGGCATTGAGTGGGCCTCTTTGTACTTAGCTCAATATTTCTTGAATATCTATAGAGAATCCTATGGCATTATATAAATAATTTAGCAAATAGCTTGCTTGAAGTCCTTGAAGGGGAATTCATTATTAATTCTACTTCTTTAGATTATTAGTAAAAACTAAGGTGGTTTTGAATTGTCTGCCTTTATAGTACTATAGTAAGTCTGGAAAATATTTTTATTTAAATTAATTGCTGGTTTATTTGGGAATTAAAATAGGTCTCAGATCAGACATTGATTAATTATTAACTGTTATTGGTAGTATTTGTTGAAGAGTGGACCAGATGTATTAGATTACTGGTTAATGGTTTTTCAGATGTAGTTGATCACAACCAATATACCAATATTACAGGGTTCAAAGTTTTATCAAGGGGGTGGTTCAGGAAAGGACCCAAGGATTGTTTTACCCACAGGGGGCTGGGTAGAGGAAAAAAGGTTGGTAGTTCCTTTTTTTGTTGTTGTGATCTCTTTCTTTTTAAAGGTTCATTATTGAGTGATGGAGTGTTTTTTTAATTTGGTACTGAATAGTTTATTTCACAGAGGAACCCTTATTGAAAGCACCTAATGGGGTGGTTTCAATTTTT
The DNA here is from genome assembly GCA_025617555.3 of Puccinia polysora. Taxonomy (NCBI): domain Eukaryota; kingdom Fungi; phylum Basidiomycota; class Pucciniomycetes; order Pucciniales; family Pucciniaceae; genus Puccinia; species Puccinia polysora. Next base: position 47,380,629 of record CM062628.1, on the reverse strand, counting down.
GATGAGGTTTTGAAGATAGTTTTTGATTTCTTTTCCTTTTTATTTATTTGGACACTGATGATCTCTTTTTTTTTATATCTGGGTAGGACCACAGATGGTTTGGTTGTAAATGGATGATGAGTGGGATGTGGGAGATGGTGATACAAACTGGATGGGGCAGAGAGGCCCTCCTTAAGTAGAAAAATCCTTCCCCCAAGGCTGCTCAAGGCTGCCCCTGAGGCTCCCCATTTTCTTGCAAAGAACAGTGAGTTACAGTTACATGAGGCATTTTTGATGGTTGAAAAATGGTTTTGCAAAGACATGAGGCATTTCTGATGGTTGGGAAATATATTGTACAGTTACATGAGTCATTTTTGCTGGTTGGGAAAAAGGTTGTACAGGGGTTTCATGCATGGAGGCCTTTCATATTGTACTGTGAAGAGCTGAGGTGGTTATTACTGGTGGTTTTTTTGGTACCACATGTTCCTGACTGCATATGTTGCTGTTTGGTGCTGTTTTGAGTTTTTAATGTGGTGAACTTTTACTGGGGGGTTGTTCTGGATCTGAATGGTCCTGGATGCCTGCATATATTGCTGGGTAGTTCTTTCATGCCTTTTACTGGTGTTTTTTTAGTTACGCATGGTCCTGACTGCCTGCATATATATTTCTGGGTAGTCCTGTGGTAAACTTGGACTGGTGTTTCTTTGGTCACACATGGTCCTGAATGCCTGCATATACATTGCTGGGTAGTCCTGTGGTTAACTTGTGCTAGTGGTTGTTTTGTTATACATTTTCTTGCTTATGGTGCTGAGTATACAGGTGAGATGATTGGTTGTATGTTTGGTTGAGGTGTTGTGGTGAGATTTTACTGGTATGAATTTAGGAATTTTGAGGCATATCCATATTCCCTTTCACTGGTTGTGATACCTGGGGGTGATATCAGCTGGCCATAATTGAATTTGGCTGTATCTTCTAAACCATGAGAGATAGAGGGGTAGTTTGGCTTGGTGACTATAGGTTATTTTTGGTTTGAAATCCATTTCTGAGGTTATTTCTATGATTGGTTTAATACTTATACTAGAAAATTGAGTCTGATAGCTACAGATAAGTTTTTTTCTGCCACATCATTTTCTCATTGGTTTGCATGAAAGATCCAGCCTACCTTTGGTTTTAGTCTTGAGTTAATTGGCCATCAGGAGATAAACATTAATCTTGGAGGATTGAGGTTTGCCCACTTGTGTTTTTTTGTTGGATCCAAAGCAAGTGTCATAGTCAGAGGGAATTTTGAGCCAGTTTACCAGGATGATTTTATCAGCTCTTGTGAGCTTACTTGAGCCTTTGGAAGATGATGGGGGAGGATTGTTTGATGTAGTGTTTCTTGGGGATGTTTGCTTGGGGGCATTGGATTGTTTTATGGAATTTCCAGGGGAGTTTTGCTGAAGTTCCATTTGAGAAGATTAAGAGGGATGAAGCAATGAAGCAAAGAGAGCAATAAATTAATAAGATTGAGGAAGTGATGAGAGCAACAGAGTGATGAGAGTGATGAAGTGACAATGGGATGAGAGATGAAGCAATCAGGATAGAAATGAAGAGATGAGAGTTATGAAGTGGTGAGAGCAATCAAGTGATGAGAGTGATGAAGTGATGAGATTGATGAAGTGACAAGGGGATGAGAGATGAATAAAAGATGGATAGCAATGAAGAGATGAGAGCAATGAATCAAATTTTTTCAATGAGGTTGGAGGTAGAATGTTTTCATTGAGGTTGGAGTTAGAATGAGGTTAGGTTGAAACAAGGGGTGTATGAGGTGGAAAGATGAGTTTTTGAGGCCGTGAAAGCTTTTAAATACTTTATCATAAAAACCACTTTTATTTGCAGGTAACTCTGGCATGTCTGATGTGAACTAAGTGGTTTTTTTTATTTTTAATTGCAGGTTTGAAATGGCAGATTTGGGTTTAAACCCACCATCAAAAAATTTCAGGGTTTTTTAACTCTGATAAACCCTATCCAATGAAGTTTTTTTCAAATCTGATTTCTGATTTCAATTTGTTGCAAAAAATTGATATTTCTTGCATTTTGAAATATTAAATTAAAACCAATTGGTGTCCATATTTGAATTCTCCAAAGAATTCTACCCCAGGACACAAAAGTGGGTCTGGAGTCCTGAACTCAGCCACTCAGGGCCTCAATCAATGCTTACAAGCTTTTGGGAGCCCAACATGCTATCAAATGGTTTGTTAACCCACCCCTGGAACCCATCAAAACCTTATAAAGGCTGCACGCTTTCATGGGGTTGGAAAGCACACCAAAAAGCTTCTGTTTAACAAAAAAATCACTATAATGACCCTAATGATGCCTTCTGGCATCATTTTGGCACTTTTTGGTGCTAAAATGAAGTCTTTTGGTGTAATTGGCATGATTCTATCTATTTTATTGGCATGAATTTAGCCTGGTTGATTTTTTATTTGTGCTTTGTGTCTATCTTCTTCCAAAACTTATGCATATCTTAACATTTCTTTAATCTTATGCTGTTGTTTTATACTTCACCAAACATTTATTGGTGACCCCAGGGACATGAGATCTGGATATTGAGAATATATTGAAGGTTTCAGTATATGGGAAAGCCCAATATTTTTAAAAGTCACGTTTAACCCATCATAGCCCAAAATTCAAACCAATATTTTTCCAGGTCAAACAGCACAGGATAGGCCAGATATTGCAATATGTATTTTCAACTCAAAATTGAAAATGCTCTGATGAAATATTCAAGGATGGATTTTTGTGAAAAATAGCTGCATTATCCAAAACAAGCACTGAGTTTAAAGCTGGGTACCTACTAACTTTTGGGAGCAACAGATTGAAGCAAACTCTGAAGAAATGTCAGACAAAAAAATTCATGTCAAGAAAGAGATCAAAGGAGAAAATTATTTTTATTACAAAATTCCACTTGAGAATTCTCTCAAACTCAAAAACTTTGATTGTACCCTCACTGATAGATAACATTATCAGGCCATAGACACTGATTTCTGGCATGATATTGAATCTTCAAAGGTTCTACTCAGTGTTGTTCCTTTTTGCAAAGCATTGTTGGGAATATCTGGAGTAAAATCTCAACAACTCTTGACTACAGAGATTTACTCCATCTATAGTATGTAACATTAGACAGTGATTAAAACAACTCTTCCAAAAAGAAAAAAAAAGAAAAGTCAGATACCTTTGAAAAATAGATGTTACCATGGAATTTACTGTGTTTTCTCTATCCAAATGTATTTTGAGTATGATGATTTTCAGATATTGAGAGAATGGGCCTTCTTCAGAGTGAGTTTGTGTGTTTCAAACAGGTTTGTGTGTAATGCTGACATTCTGACTAAAGTTCCATTTTCATCATACAAGCATTCTCAAATTCTATCCAAGAAGAGGTTTGATTTCAACCAAACAAGTTCAATCATAAATGTGTGGTCTTCATTTGAGAACAGAAAAGGGTGCCATTTTTTCTTTTATGTGTGCAGATCACAAGCTGCAGGTTTTTTTCATTGTACATCTCCATCCAGTGGTTGAAAAATTTCCTTGAGATGCATTCCCCTAGCGCTTTGCAAATAAAATCATGGGGGATTCTGTGGAGGAAAATTCACATGGAAATAACTTTGATTGACGGGAAGCACTGATGATAAACCATGGTGATCTGAAAAATATTAGTGGAACGGGTTAAATTTCAGGAAATTTTGAAGTTAGTTGGTGAAAAAAATTGTTACTTATTTGCAGCTTTGTTGTATGAAGTGAAGTGAGACCAGCCAAGAAATTGATTGGAGTCTGAGCTTTAATTGGATAAAAGGTCTCCAAAGATAAGCTTGGATGAGGAACAATGGCTGCAGGAAGATAGGGGTTGTGGTTTAGGATTGATGTGTGGGAGCTTCCCGCTGGTGGGCTGAGGGTAAAAAGTATTGCTGCAGTTGATCAGTTGGTATCTGGAGGGCCAGAAATTCTTTGCAAAAATGTCCTGGATGATTTCTTGCAATTCTAAATGCATACTTTGGGTGCAATCAGGAAGCAATTGGGCCCAAGATTCTATGAAAAGATAACAAGTTCTTTCATCAATCCTCTTTCACTCAAGGCCACCTAGGACCCATTAGAGCTTCTGCAATTGTGCTCAGTAACCCCGCTCAATAGGTAAATATACCAAGTGGGGTCCCCAGCCGTGGCAAAAACAGACCCTCACTTACAAGCAAGCTCCATAACTCCAACCCCAAATTGAAAAAGTTAGCAACAGCTATGGAGCTTGCTAAGCGGTACCTTTGGTGGGATTTACATGGGATAGAGAGGTATGTAGGATATGGGATAGCTTCTGCTCTTTGTTTCTTCCTTCCCCTTCCACTTTGTACAACCACTCCCCATCTACCATGTCCTACCCTCCCCATCCCCCCTGCCATATTCCTCCTCAATCCCCATTCCCATCCCCCCTCTCATATCCCACCCTCCATCTGTTGGTTTTGTGGAGCTTGATCCCAACATCAAGCATCCTTTTTTGATGGCCTCAAAATGGTTGGATGTGGATGGGGAAGTACATTTGGGGGCTTGGGATCATCATGGTCTTGCTTGGTTGGTTGAAGGTTGTTCCTGCTTGTCAATCAAGGTTTGATCTTGTAGATTGTTGCCTTTTGTCCTGGATTTCAAGTATTGATTTTGGTGACGTGAAGTTTTTTTGATGGTGCACAGCTGGATGACCCATCTCTTTAGGTAGGTGGCAAGATGCTTTGCAGAGCGCAATTGGAGGGTGCACTCTGTAAAGGGCCTTGCTTACTTTTTTTTTTTTGGCTACCAAGGGCTTAGCTATCAAAAACTTATCAACAACCATTGCGGATGCTCTTAAATTTTCCAGCACTTGATGTCAATCTTGTTGATTTTTTCTCAAACATGTTGGAACGCAGAGATGTCATGTATGGCTACACAATCACAGCAGCCTGGGAGATCACATAAGTTCACAGATAGTGAGATGCCAGACACCTTGTCAATACCTATACGGATTGATAAGAGCTGCCTTCCCATACTCCTCTTTCTCCTCACTGAGATTTGGATTCCGGGATTGGCGCAACCTAAATGCCAAGACTGATTAAGGCGGATGATGATCAGTGTTAATGAGAAAACTGTAAGGACTCAAAAGAGGATAGAATCAATGATTCATTTCAATGTATATCTCACGGCTTGGTTCTTATGCTAAGTACACAGGTGGCTGGGCCGCAGTAGGGTTATCTGACTACAGTTAGTGACATGGAATTTGCAACTACACCCCCCCCCCTCACTACAAGGAACCAGCTGCCATTGCTGGCTTTGGAACCTTGTGGGCCCCTCCGCCAGCGGTTGCGGAGCTCATCAGTGCCGCCGTTAAGCGGCAGTGAGCCCCCCGCTTCAACGGTTTTGTCAGTATATCAGCCAACTGATCTGCCGCTGGGCACCACACCACACTTAACCAGCCTTGTTGAACGGCCTGGTTGGTTAGGTAGAACTCTTGCTCAATATGTTGCATCCTTTTGTTAGTGCTGTTGTCATTAGCAATCAAGGTGGTGGCTTTATTTTTGCAGAAAAGGGAACCAACCAGTTTGGTCAGCAAGATGTCCCGCAGTAGATATTGGAGCCGTAGGGTATGTTGGGTGGCCACCCCCATAGCCATAAATTTGGCTTGGCAGGTTGACGCAGCAACCACGGTCAATTTTCTTGACTTCCAGGACACAGGGCAACCATAGAACTTGATCAGCATGCCGTAGGTTGAGCGAGAGAACTCACCTCCCCATCCAGCATTGCTATAAGTCTCCAGGCCACGCCTACGGTCAGGGTAGAGCCAGACAGGCAAGTCTCTCGTGCAGGCAAGGTATTCCACCAGGTGGCAAAGGCCACACCAGTGTTCTTCTGATGGGTTTGCCAAAAAACGCTCCAAAAAGCCTAGATTGTAGGCAATTTTGGGTTGTGTGCCAAAAGCGAGGTAACCAATAGAGCTGACAATAGATAGATAGGCACTGCCTCTAGTTGAGCCACCCTTGGTAAGGACAGTGCTTGGGCTGAAACCCTCAGGCAGAGGGGTGCTTACCTGGTGTTGGTCCCAATGCTTCTGCACAATGCTGTTGAGCAATGAGGGTTGCAAGAGGACAAAACCCCTCTGGTCCCTCTTCAAAACCATTCAAAAAAAACTTGAAAGGCCCTCAGACCATTTTACCTTGAGATCACCTTTCAGTTCTGCCTCAAAACGCCTCAGTGCTGATGTGGAGGAGCCAGTGATAATGCCTTTGTTGACATGCATCTTTATGAAACTGCGCTTGCCTTGGTTGTGAAAAGTGTCCACGCAGGAATTGTAAATGCTCAGGACGTACCCTATCTTTGCAAGGAATGCGCTAAAACGCTTCAACCAGCACCGTTCAGCCTGCCACATGCCATAGAGGGATTTTTTCAGTAAACAGGCCTCCCTAGGGCCAACAGGAAGACCTTCCTGAGGGGCCACCAAAATCTTGCCTTCTATGTCCAAATTCAGGTAAGCTGCCACCACATCAAAACTAAAAACTGGGTAGTTGCAGGTGGCCGCGATTTTTAAGAGCAGTCTTATTGAGATGAATGTTTCAGTGGGTGCAAAAGTTGCCATGAAGTTCTTGCCCTCAACCTGTGCAAAACCCTTTTCAATGTACCTCAATTTGAACACAATCTTGTCCAGCTGCGTCTTCTTTGTGAACACCCATTCTGCAGAGATCAGGCGCCTCCCTGGCAGAAGCTTGCACACCTCAAAGACGCCTTTGCAGAGTAAATTAGCAATCTCTCTCTTTATTGCTTGCTCCCATAGGGCCCATTTGGGGCTCTTCTTTGCCTGTTTGTAGGTGGTGGGAGTCTCCAGGCCTTTCAACACTTCCGCCCAAAAGACTGAGTCAATTATCTTCTCCTGTTCCTTGACAATGGTCTCTCCTTTGAAGAGACCCAGTTGAAGGTGGTTGATGATGTGCCCAATGGAGCCTTTATTCAATTTTGCCTTGTTAAATAGGTTTTGGTTGCCAAAAAGGGCCCATGCTGAGCAGAAAATTGTTTTGGAGGAGGTTAGGTAAAAGGCTCACCCTTTTCTGTCTTCCAGGTGACCAATCACATATCTTGGTGTAGACCAATCCTTTAGTTTTTCTCTTTTCTTGAGTGGGTGCAGCACAAAGGCCTGAGAGCCAAACACCCGCATTCTGTCAAGGCAGGGTCTTTCCTGGAGAAAACATTCAACGGGCATAACAGAGCCGCTTACCTTGTTTGGTAGCTGGTTAAGCACGTGGCATGCCCACTTAAGGGAAAATCCCCAGAATTTGTGTCCCAGGGGGCTATCCCAAAGTATTGTCTGGGCCATGTCTTGGAAAGTCTGATTGAAGCATTCAATCACACCATTCTGGTGGTGATGATAGGATAAAATGCACTTGGAAATGATTCCCTGACAAGCAAAATGCTCTTGTAGCAACTTACTGTCAAATTTACCTCCATTGTCCAACCAGAACACCTTCACCTTTTTGGATGTCTGTTTCTCCCACTTTGTCAGCGTGTCAATGAGGTGCTTGAACGCCTTGGCCTTGGTCTGCAGGATGTGGACTGTACTATAGGAGGTGCCAAAATCTCTAATTGTCAAAGCAAAACGGCCAGCGTCCACCAAGTCAATTGTCATGGGGCCAATAAGGTCAGCGCAGACAATGTCAAGAGGTCCGCACATGCGGTGTGTCAATGAGAGATGAAAGACCCGCAAGCCCTTGCACATGCAGCACAAGGGACACAATATGTCACCGGCCAGTAGCCTATTGGGAAGGCCTCCTCCCAGATGTAGATTGACAAGCGGGTGGATTTGGCATAAGGAAGCATGACCAAACAGTTGATGCCAGAACAACAGGGTCTTCTGGTCCTCTGTCAGTCACGATTGATCCCATGCAAAAGGGCGGTAGGACTCATTGTGGGTTTGGGAAAAGACGTTCATTGCAGTGGGGTATGTGTTGAATGCCCTCATGGGTTTACTCAAAGTATACAAATTCTTCACAGGGTCATGATGAAAAAAAAAAGTAGCCCACCATTACTTTCCAGGAGGTCAATGGAGTCAAAGTTCCCATTCACCCAAAGCTGCATGTTTGCTCGCTTGAAAGTTGAAAGCACCAATTGATAAAAGGTTTGAACTTGCTTGTGGGCAAAAATAAACATTCTTAACTTTTAATATCCTCCCATCCTTCCCACTGAATTGCAGATCCTCAATCCCTGTAATGGTATTCCCTGTGTTGTCAGTCGCAACCTTGATTGGTATGGGTTTATCAAGAGTGCGGAATTTATGTAGGGCATACAAGTCACCAGTTATGTTCTTGGAAGCCCCTGGGTCCCACAGTGCGTCCTGTCCTCCGTTGCAGTGTTCATTGCCTGTGCCAAGGTGTTGGAATTCCGGGACCAGGTCCCCTTGGACCCAATTGCCAAAATCAAAAGATTGGTCAAGCGCCAAAGTAGTGGGGGCATTTGACCCAATTATTGCTTGGTTGGCAGAAGGGTAACTCTCTCCATCCAGCGTCGTGGAACATTTTCAGGGAGGTATTGGTTGTAGCCCAGCTGATAAGAGTCAGCACGTTGTCCTGGAGCTGGGAAAGGCACACACCTTTGGGCGGAATTGGGGAGAGGGGGGTCTTGCGCCAAGCTATAGTTGTAGGTAACAGAGCATGCTGGGAACAGTGCTTCAGTATTCCTGGGTGGCCAGTAGTTCTGCTGCCTCCAATTGACTGGGCAGTTGTCCTGGGAGTGCCCTGTCTTGAAACAATAGCTGCACCTGGTAAACAGGTGCGCTGAAAGGAAACAAGGATTTTTGGGGTTCATAGGACATGGTGTGTTGGGTGTTTCAAGAGAGGTTGGCATAGTGATGTTAGCCTCCGCCAGCCAAGGCATTTCCATGGACCCAACCGCTTGTTTCTGGCACATGCATGACTCAAGCAATTGAGACGTCTTGTCCAGTGATGGAGATGTGACTCCCACAGAGTCATAGTGGATGTCCATTTTCTGGTCAAAAGTCTGTCATAGTGCCCCATCCGCTTGGAGTTTAATATGTAGGATGAGGCTACGGATGTTGTTGACCAAAAACTGGATGCCCAGATCCCATAGCTATCTTGCCTGGTCTCTCATGTGCAAGAGGAGGGAAGAGGTGTTTGGAAAAGAGGAGGGGTCTGTGGAGACCAGCCTGTCCCACGCGGAAACCTGCGCCAACCAACTGACCAAGCAGAAACGTTCCTGGAGTTATTTGGTGATGTTGTGCGCAGCGCTGAGATGACCCAGGCTCCATAGTATTTTGTTGTGGATGGCCGTGTGTATGATTCCTCTGGCAATCATCTTGTTAGAGCCACTATGCGGAGTGATCCATAGGAATTTTGGGTCAGAAAAAAACTCAGTGCATAGCACCTCAAGACAGTGGCGCAAATGTGGGTAGTTAGTCCCATCTGTTGTGGTGTCGTATTTATAACCTTGGGTTGAGAGCTGCGTTGCGGGCTGCGCGCTCAGCAGTTGGGTAGGTCGGGCTCAGCATTTGGGTGCGCGCTGTCTCGGCAGTGCCTGCTGAGGGCTCAGCAGCAGCCGCTGTGGGCTTAGCAGTAGGAATTGCGGGGCTCAGCACCAGGTGCGGGTTGGGCCTACTCCAAGGGCGCCGGGCCGCGACCCGCCCAGGAAACGCGGACCGAGTGATGGCGCCGGCCCAACAAAGCTCCCGGGTGGCTAGTCTGGAAAGCAAGGGCGGGGCAATTGGGGGTTAGGCGCGCGCAGTCCGCAAGTCGGCCCGCAAGGTCTGAAGACGCGCGCGGGCGGGCAAACCAGGGGGCTCAAAGTGGGGCGTGGCGCAGGGCCGCGCCATGAGAAGGACAAACCGGGCGTACGTTGATATTGAGGGGCACGGGTTATGGGGCAAGGAATGGAGGGGCAGGGTTGGGCTAGGGTTCTGTGCTTAGGGGTTGTGTTTCATCGTTCTTTTGCGTTTGTGGTTGTACTTAGGTTAGGGTTGAAGGGGGGGATCCAAGTCCTCACCCTCAAATCTGGGTTGGTTTATGATCCATCTATCTATCATCAATTGATCTATTGGAGAAGTAAAGGAAAGGAAGGGGAAGGATTGGAGGAATAAGAATACATCTCATTATCTCTCTTTTATCTCACTACACTTAAGAACTCATTGCATCCAACCTCCTTACAGACGCCTAGATCAATAACTTCCGGACCTGCGGACAACTTAGGAGCGTAACTCACCTTTGCTTTCCACATCTGGGGGTCTGGCAGGGAAGTAATCTTTTTTCTAGGTCTCTCAAAGCTATTGGGTGCAATGCTGCCCACAACTACCCCAGGATTGAATGTTCCACCCTCGTTCCCTCTCCGGCCGGGAGCTGGTGGGCCAACACCTCCACCACCGCCAACAACTTGGTCCAGCCTTTTTGCTCCTCCTCGGTTGGAGCCTTTGCAGGTGGCTGAAGTTCCGCGACGGGTGTGGCTTAGGCCACAGAACTTCCCCCACCTCCAATTCAACACCTCGGACATTGGGCGCTTTCTGGCAAGATTCAAGGATATCGCGGACTCCAAAAACGCGACGGGTGAGGACAAAGTCTGCACGGTTGTTCTCTTCATTGCGGACAAGAATACGCTCCGGGATGTGGAGGATATGGCAGGGTACAAGGCTTGCGACTGGGGAAGACTCCGGGGCAAGATGATGGCAAGGTGGGGGAAGCGCGAGCCCCGCTTTTGGGAGACGGACTTTGAGAGAGTGGCGGGTGAGGCGATTTCCTGAGGTGGGGTGTGGACGCGGAGCAATCTGTCCAAGTACCAGTCCCAGTTTGACCGAATTTATATTTACCTAGAAAAGAACCAGGTGGTGGCGGGTCAGACGGGGGCCATGAAGCGGGCGTTCCTAGGCGGGCTTGCGCTGCAACTTCGCGCGCGGGTCCAGCGTTACCTATTTGAGTGCGGGTTGGTAACACCGTCAGTGGATGGGAGCATCGCTCTCCTTCCAAGCCTGGGCGTAATCAACCAGGCGGTTGAGAGCAAGATTGACTTGGAAGACCTGATTGAGGATACGGACCGGTCGTTCCCGGCGAGTTCAAGGAAGCCAAAGGCCTTTTCCACCCCGGCCCCGACGCTGGTACCGCTTGCAGATCCGCCAGCAACGGAACAGCCGGTGGCCCCTTTACAGTCAATGGGAGTACCGGTGAACAAGGTAACAGACATGCTACGGGACTTGCGGATACTCATGAATTGGATGGCGGCTCTGCCTCCCGCTTTCTTGCGCGATCTGCTGCCCCATGCAAGAGGGGGCTTTCAGCCAAGTAGCGGACCAACCGGGGGGTTTTTGGTTTGTCAGTGCACATATTGCCACAATAAAAGTCATTGGAAGTCTGGTTGCGCGGATCTGAACAAGGACATGAACGAGGGGTTGGTTTGCGCGTTGTCAGCCTGCTACTTAGCACAGAGCAACCTGACAAAGTAACAAAAATAATAGGAACAAAGATAAATGAATATATAAAATTATTATAAAATAAAGGAGTAGGAAATCCATAAATATTATTGCAGAAATGGATTCCCCACCCAAAATAAGGTAGGGTCACTCACTGACCCCACCCTTGAATTCTTACTCCTTATATTTTTAATTAATTTAATACAAAATAGTAAAAGACCACGGCACCAGTATGGCAACTTTTAGCTATTTTAATATTTCACATGATATGTCATGTATAGGTTTCACACCTAAATTTCAGTCGAAATCCAGGTGTTGTGTGTAGTTTAGGAGTTACACGGGAAATTGTGTTTTGTCACAATTCCCGCACGCAGCCCCGCGTCCCTAGCGCTGGTCTCCTGCGTACGCAAACTCCCGCACGCAGCCCCGTGTTGGACTCCCGCGTACGCCAACTCCCGCACGCAGCCCCGCGTCCCTAGCGCTGGTCTCCTGCGTACGCAAACTCCCGCACGCAGCCCGCGTTGAATTCCCGCGTACGCCAACTCCCGCACGCATCCCCGCGCCTCCTATGACATCCAGGTACCACTCAGAGAAGCTACAACATAGTAGGATCCACACTACATATGTAAAGCTAACACACGAGCATAGATTATGGTTCAAGAACCTTAAAAATCAATTGAAATTAGTTAATAACTAATTTTTAGTATTTTTTTTAATTAAATAAAAATCCAGACTCACCACGAAGTAAGTTGATCAGAACCTTCAAAGACCACAAAACTACATAAGGAGTGGTCGTAAAAATTATTAAAAATTACATACAGGATTAGCAGAGGATGGAAAATCAATAAAAATCTACGTCTGCACACTTTGGACCAGTACTTACTGTACAAATTGAGGATCAGTGCAGGATCAGCAAAATGACTAATCTATTGATTAACAGATCCTGCAGCTAAAAAGGAGCTGTTCCTTGACAGATCTAAGGCCAGCAGGCTAACAGCACCTTGAGGACGTGCCAATCTTGCCCTGATTGCCCCCCTAGCCTCAGCCCATGGCTAGTACTCCTTCTAGAGGCCCTCAAGCACCCAAAAAGAATATTTAAACAGGCTCTTTTTGCCCTTCTGTTTCCAAGCAGTTATCAGTTATCAGGAATTATTTATTATCAATCAGACACGGTGTCATTGTTAATCAAGTGCTTATATGAAGATAAGCAAGTGATTTATGACTTAGTCTTTAGTAGTATTATTTACCTTTATTAACCAATCAACCATTGAATTTTAGTCGAGCAATCTACCCCATCTGCTCTGAAACCCTTCCAATTATTCCAGGATTTTCGTGGTAAAGTACTCAGAGTGAGTGTTTCCCTTCCTGTCTAGGCCACTTGTGCTGTTAAGCTCGGCCATTAGTGGAATAAGTCCTTTCTAAGGCACCCATATTTATTCCAAGGTTCTTAAACTGCCTAAGGAGGCCCCTTGAAGAGAGGTTGCTAGTCTGTAAAGATCCCCAGTAGTATAATACTGTGGCCCCTCTTTTTATATTATATTTAAAATATTTATAACCAAACCAAATAAACCTTGCACTTGCTCTTACCATACCATTATTGGAGCTTTAAAGTGTTTATTCTTTGGAATATTATTGCTCCAAGTTCTTTTATCACTCTCTGTAGCTAAAGGACTGCAAGGTTCCTGGTATCAGAGAGCTGACACGCGTTGGGGGGGACCTACATATTGCCGTTGGGCAAACCGGTGGACCTGGGGGCTGGTCAGCCACCGCCAGTGGAGCAGGTTAGGGCGAGAGCCCAACCCGCAGGGGCCGCTCAGGTGTCCCTTGGGATCTTCACTGGGCCCAAAACATGGCGGGTGCCGCGCGTGGAGGCGGAAGTTAGGACGCTGGCGGCAAACAAGCGGATTGTGTTGGAAAGGATGGACGTGGATGCCAAGGAGCGGCCATTAAATCAAGCTCCAAGGGTTGGGGCGCAAGGGTCGGGGGGCAACGCTCCGGGGATCAGCTCCAGAGGAAGAAGGAAGGCCGCAGAAATTTTTTGGCAAGTGATGGGGAGTGAGGTACCAATCCCTCTCATGCTACGGGAGCTGGTTGCGGTCTCTCCGGTGGTTTTCAAGGAAATGTTCCAGGTGCTGAAGGAGCACGGGGGTGGCAGGATCCCAGCAACAGTGCAGCGCTTGAATGCGGTGACGGAGGAAGCAGAACGGGAGTTGTGCTGATCCAAAGCCGTGTCAGTGCCACTTGCCTATGTCTCACTGAAGATCGTGGGAAGGAAAGTGTGGGCGATGGTGGACAGCAGGTTGATGGTCAACCTGCTCCCGTCGGAACTGGTGGATGAGTTGGGCTTGGTGCAGAGGAAGTGTGCTATGGGTTTGCCGGCACTCAATGGGGGGGAATGTTGGGTAGATGGGGTGGTGGAGGAAGAAGAGGTAGAGGTTGCAAAGGTTTGGAAGCCGCTGTCATTCCTCTTGGTCGAGTGCGGTGACGTGATTTTAGGTCGGCCGTTCATGTTTGGATTCCGGGCCCGAATGACTTTCAACGCGGAGGAAGGGAAGGAGGCACTGAAGGTGGAGGACGCGTCCGGGGAAAGGTTTGAGACAATGATCTCCGACCACGGGAAGGGGAAATGGGTGCCATTGGCGGCGGTTGGCAAAGAGGCAGGGTCCGAAAGTGAGGACAACCGCAAGGGCCGCCCTGAGGAGGGTTTTCCCTAGTTGACCGTGGGTACCGCGCGGGGCAGGCTCCGGCCTTGTGCAGGCGGTCAACTAGGGAGGAGCAAAAGGGGGAAGGAAGTGCGGGGAGGGAGCAAGCAGCAGAAGTAAGTCCCTTTCCTCAGTATGCACCACTGGGAGGTACTGTGTTTCAAAATCCCTACCATAGTGCCACGCTCGTGAGCAAAGGCGAGAGCCGCGGGTTGATTGTTGCCAGGATTCACGACGACAACGGCGGGCGCGTAAGGATGGTTAGGTGCAACACGGGGCAATGCAAGCCTGTGGCGCGAAAGGTCCGGCCCCGGAACAAGCCCATGCTGCAGGGGCTGAACGGGCCTCTGAGGCCGATCTCCTGGTCTGGGGACCCCTGGGTGAGTCCGTTGAGGAAGTTTGGGTGGGTAACACGGTCGGCGCGGATCACGGACAAGCAAATCAAGGCGCTGAATTTTGGGCCGGTGGGGTGGTTGAGTACGGAGGAGAACGAAATGTTAGCATTGGTGTTGGTGCTCCGCAAGAAGGCCCTTGCCTTTGGGCCCGACAAGCGCGGATTGCTGAAGGGCAAGGTCGGCAACCCCTATGTAATCCCCACGGTGCCGCACAAGCCCTAGCAAATCAAGCTGATTCCAATCCCTCGGATCGTGCCGGAACCCTTCTTGGAACTGGTCGGGGAGCATGTGAGGACGGGGTTGTACGAGCAGTCAACATCAAGCTACTCTAGCCCAATTTTTGCAGTTGTTAAACAGGACGGGAAGTCGCTTAGGATTGTTCACGACCTGCAGCGGCTTAACTTGTTCACTATCCAAGACGTGGGATTGCCTCCGCGCGTGGACAAGTTCCTGGAATCAATGGCGGGGCGTGCGTTGTGGAAAGAATAAGGGTTTTCCCCCTATAATTGTCCCAAGGTTTGGAAGTTAACAGTTCCCTGCGTCTGAAGGGAGATGAGGATGCCCAAAGTGGCACTTAAATGAGAAATAGAAATAAGGAGATAAAGAAAAATAGAGAGTGTGTGAAATTGGCAATCCTTCAATCCTAAGAACTTTCCACCTGGATGTGTATCCGGTATGAGTTCCTTTAATCTCTTGGTGAGATGATTGATCCAATCCAATGGTATGATGGTCTGATTCCATGCCCCCCCCCCTCCTAACCCGGAGTTGAGAGTGAGGATAAGTCCTCCCTCCTAACCCGGAGTTGAGAGTGAGGATAAGTCCTCCCTCTCAACCCTAACCTAAGTGTAAGTGCAAATAAAAGTATGACAAAGAAACAGAAAACCATCCCAAAACAGAAACCCTAGCCTCCTCTCCCCCACCTCTGTACCAAACTTTCCCCAACGTCCGTACGCCGTTCCGTCCATCCGGTTTGTCCTTCTCATGACCCGGTGTGGTGACCAATCTGGGACACCACGGGAAAAAAATAAAAATAAAATAAAATAAAATAAAATAAAAAATAAATAAAAAATAAAAAAAAAAATTGGATTTCAGTTGTACCCCTATGGGTACCTTCATTTCCCCCCATCTCTCAACTCCTCCCTGTCCGAGCGGTCTAGGACAGGCCTCTTGCCTGTCTCTCCGCTTCGATCCTCTCTTCCTATGTTCAACTCCCACTTGTCGCGCTCGCGGCTCTGACTTTTGGCGACGCGAGCGATTGTCAAACCACTTTTGACAATCCCTTCTCCTCCTCTCCACTCCATCCACACTCATCCACCACCCTTTCCTCATCCCAAGCCGACATTGATCAAGACCATCAAGCAAACCTTGAAACTGATCGATCATCCTCACTCATCATCATGAACCTGGCATCGTCATCCTCATCCCCCTCATCCCATCATCAGCACTCCAACCGTCGTGATGGCACCCATCATCACCACCACCAACCATCCAATCCAATCCATCTCTCGTTACCACTCCCCAACTTTTTGATCAACCCTTGCAATGGCCAGTTCACCCCCTACTCGAACCGTTCCCCCATCTCCACCCCCGATCGAGAGCACCAGGATCCATTCCTTGAATCGGTCTTCCAGCATCACCAGTCGGATGTCAAGAAATCCATCCCAAGACCCGAGACCGACAGCAGTCCACTTGGGCCGATCCGATCCAGGGCTACCTCGATCATCCTCCAGAAGTTGATTGACCATCAGGCTCAGATGCTCCTTAACATCAGTCTGGCTTGGAAGAAAAAGTACCCGATCAAACTCATCCCATCCCATCCTGACCCATCATCCTCCTCATCCATCCATTGGGTTGATCATTGACCGTACCTACCCTCTCATCCTTCAACCCTCCTCTACCTCCTCCTTGCCCATCATCCAATCAAACCGACGACCGCGAGAGACCGCTCGCGGCCGTCCGAACCTTCACCCCGCTGTCGCCGCCAATCAGGCGAAAAAAGCTGTTGTCAACACCCGCGACCGCTGTCGCGGGTGTCCATCTGGTTGCCCACAGTCATTCTTGATGCCGGCAACATTTCTTTTTTTTTCCTCTCATTCCATTTTTTTTTTTTTTTTTTTTTTATGTTTTCATTTTTCTGCACCTATTTGTAGTATCTCTTGTACATAGTATACAGGGCCTCATGTCTATAAAAGGAGGGGCTCTCTCCTGCCTTTTGGCCCAGCATCAGAGGATCCTATCATCATCATCCTAGCATCCAATCAGACCATCATTGGAAATCAACTTATCCGTGGGCATCCTTCCCACTTATCTGAGCAATTTATCCGGGTATATCCATGATTGCCCCTTGATCCCTTTGAGCCTCCATACTCAAACTCTGTCCCTTGTGACCTTGTTCCTTATCACCAACCAATAGCCTTTCTGGTTGAAGAAGAATTCCTGTCTGTCTGAATTCTTGGGTGTGTTATACCACTCTGATCCCTTTTTCCGACCATACTGGTCTTGATCTCTCCTTGATCATCTTTCTGGAGCCAATCACGTTTGATTGAAGAGGTTTTATTAAGCTTAAAACCTGGAGTGTTATACCTCCCTTCTTCTTTAAGGTTGAATTTCGCCACGCTATTCTTGAGTCCCTTGAGAAGTGTTGGGATATTCTTGCTCAAATTCGTTATTGATTTGCTTCTAGAGCTTCATAAACAAATTGCTTTTGTTTTGTTCAGCCTCCCACAGTTATCTGGTACCCTTCAAGCGCTTGATTGCGGAGAGTTGGGCAGGTTCATTGAGAACCTGGAGGTTGGTTGGGATTGAGTTGATCTTTCCTAATCAGCTGCTGACGACCAGAGTTATTAGCTTGTGGGCGTTGTTACTTAAAACTGCCTTGTTCTATTGAACTCTGAACAAACCTTGACTTATTTGTTCAAGTCTTTACCTGAACCATCTTGCCTCAGATAGTGCTGTTTCCATTGCTACCGACAACTCTTATCCTCTTCCCTTACTTTGATTTCTCATCCATAAGGTTCTGGACCTTGATTCCGGTTACATTTAAATATTATTGTAACTCCTAGGAGGGCAGCCTAAACAGCACCTTTCCCCTCCACAGAACTGCCACGGCCTAGCACCTTTTGGAGTCTTACAACGTTCCTGGGGGTTGACTAGTGGAAGGTGAGGACCTCCGCCGAATTGCTTGAGGCTCGCGCCAAAAAGCTCCTTCAACAGGATGGGATGCTTGCCAAGGCGGCGGACCAGCTGAAGAAGACTCGGACAGCATTGGTGCACTATTGGGACAAGCGCTGCTCGCATTGTCTCCGGGATCCCTTGCAGAAGGGGGATTTGGTGCTCCTGTACAACCGGATTCTGGAGTCTCAGTGGGGGAAGTTTTTTGCTAACCGGTGGAATGGCCCGTTCCGCGTGTTGTCCAAGTTTGAGGGCGGCAGCTATCAGTTGGAGGAATTAGATGGTACTCCGCTGAAACGGAAGGTGGAAGCTTTGCATGTCAAGCGCTTCTTTGCCCGAGGATCTACCTTGTTTGACGAGACAGAAGAAGGGGGTGACGGATCAGATGAGGGGAGTTTGGAGCGCGGAGATGGTGTAGGAACGCAATCCGGGGATTCTTCTTTGGGCGGAGAAGCAGAAAACGTGCCGTTGCAACGGAGTAGGCGGTTGCGACCAGCTGGGGACAGTGGCCAAGTTGGGGGGGGAGGTGGTGGGGGTAGGGGATAAGTTTTGATTTGGTGAGGGGGTGCTCTAGCCGGTTCACAGCCGGAAACACTAGAAACCCCAGAATGTTTGTTTCTCTATGTTTGTTTCTTATCTGGATTGTGGGGTCTTTGCTGGCTTGGGGTTTTTGCAGGAAACGCAGGCGCGGCACAAAGCCAGGTCCGTGAACGCAAGAACAAACCCCGCGGAACCGGGACGCAAGGACAATCCCGCAGATGGGGGAAGTGGGAAGAAGAGCAATTTGCGGGCGGTCTACGGGCGTTGGGCAAAAAAAAAAATTATGTGTTCTTTTCTATTTTTCTTCTCTGTTGGTTTCTTTTTCTCTTTTTCTTTTCTCTCAGGATATCTCAAGGATGGGTGGTTGGTATGGGAATAAGCTTGATTTGGTGAGGGGGTTCTCTAGCCGGTACACAGCCAGGACAACTAGGCACCCCAGAATGTCCGTTCTCTTACTCTCTCTCTCTCTCTTCCCTTATGGTGGCGTGCGCTGGTGTTTGGTTGTTGTTTTTGTTACAGGAGGGGTACAGGGAACTGTGTGGAAGTCCTTCTGGGGCGGTCCAGGTACCTTTGCAGAGCACTGGAAGGCAACTTTGCGGAATGCGCGGACCTACTCTGGCTCCTGCCTCTCTTTTCTCGAATTAGATTTTTCTCAATTTTTACTTGCGGGGTCTCTTACTTTTACTTAGGCCGCTCACTGGCTCACTTGGAAGTGGTACACGCAATGGGTAATTAATTTCAAGCGCAAAATGATGAGAAGAAAAGGTACAAAAAGAGTGAAGGAAAGGAAAAAGGGGCCCTGCCTAATCCACCTCCATTGCCCGGACCATTCCATTCCTCACGTCCGCCAGGAGCGCCCGGAATTGCGCCAATACTTTGTGCCGGGAATCCATTCCGTGGGCCCTTGGGATTGAGAGGAAGCCACAAAGTAGCTCAACCAAATTGAACCTTGGGTAGCATGCAGCCGATTGGAATCTCCGGGACCTTGGGAGACGTCCAACCAGCAGCAGGTGGCGCAGGGGGAGGTGAGGATGAGATAACCACCCTCTCCAGTGAGGGGGCTGGCGAGGGGGAGGACGCCGGGACCATAGATGGCAATGGTGGTGGCAGTGGAGTAGGCGACAGAGCTGGAGGGGGTGTTGGCGGTTGTGGAGGAGGAGGAGGGGGTGCTGGCGCGGCCGCGGGTTGTCCGGAAAGCCTTGGGTCCGGTACTGTTTGATTCACACCAACAGCGGCGGCCCAAGAGCAGGTTGCCGCGCGCCATTCCTCCAAGGTTTTGTATCCGCTTTGTTGCAGAGGTCTGGCCTGGCGGAGAGGTGATGCTGAGTTGCGGCTCACGTGCAAGGTGGGGGGTGACGGAGCTCGGGGGCGGCGGGATGAAGGTGAACCAGAGGGTGTCCACAAGCCTTCCAAGATTGAGTCGTTGCTCAAGGCCACAAAAGAGTCGCGCCTGGTTCTCTTGCGCAATCGGGTGGTATTGGGTCCGGAATGGGCTCGCGGAATTGTGTTGCCAAGAGAACATTGGCGGTGGCCGGCAGGGCAGGCCGAGCAAGCTCGACGGCCAGAGAGGAGTGTGCACGGAAGACCGTTCCTTGTGCAGTAGGTGCAGGGAGGGACCATGATGAGGGTGAGGAAGAAGGATGAGGGAAGGTGGTAGTGGGAGTGGTGGGGGTGGTAGTGGAAGTAGCGGTGGTGGTAGTGTGGTGAAGCAATGGAAGACTTCTGGGGACAGAACTAAAGTTGGGGGGGATGTGGTGTCAATTTATAGACACAGATTGGGAACTGCTTTGCGGCTGCGCGCTCAGTATTGGAGGCAAGAGGGCTCAGCATTGAGGTATGCGGAGTGCTCAGCAGCGGCAGCTGCTAGATCAGCAGCAGCCGCTGTATGGCTCCGCACCTAGTGGACGGGTTGGGCTCAGCATCAAATGTGGCGTGGGCAGCAATCCGCGCCGGAGCTCGGATTCGGAAGGTAGTGCGCTTGACTAGGTTTGCGGGCACGCCGGTTTGGATATGTAGGAGCGGAGCAATCCGCAGGCTATAAAGGAACGGACGGAGCGCACGTGCAAGCGTGCAGATCACGCCAGATGATACTGGACATCCACGACAGGCGCGGACAAACGGATACAGACAGGCGCAGGGGGCTCCGAGTAGGGCGCGGTGCAAGGACCGGTATAAGACTCCAAAAGGTGCTAGGCCGTGGCAGTTCTGTGGAGGGGAAAGGTGCTGTTTAGGCTGCCCTCCTAGGAGTTACAATAATATTTAAATGTAACAGGAATCAAGGTCCAGAACCTTATGGATGAGAAATCAAAGTAAGGGAAGAGGATAAGAGTTGTCGGTAGCGATGGAAACAGCACTATCTGAGGCAAGATGGTGCAGGTAAAGACTTGAACAAATAAGTCAAGGTTTGTTCAGAGTTCAATAGAACAAGGCAGTTTTAAGTAAAAACGCCCACAAGCTAATAACTCTGGTCGTCAGCAGCTGATTAGGAAAGATCAACTCAATCCCAACCAACCTCCAGGTTCTCAATGAACCTGCCCAACTCTCCGCAATCAAGCGCTTGAAGGGTACCAGATAACTGTGGGAGGCTGAACAAAACAAAAGCAATTTGTTTATGAAGCTCTAGAAGCAAATCAATAACGAATTTGAGCAAGAATATCCCAACGCTTCTCAAGGGACTCAAGAATAGCATGGCAAAATTCAACCTTAAAGAAGAAGGGAGGTATAACACTCCAGGTTTTAAGCTTAATAAAACCTCTTCAATCAAACGTGATTGGCTCCAGAAAGATGATCAAGGAGAGATCAAGACCAGTATGATCGGAAAAAGGGATCAGAGTGGTATAACACACCCAAGAATTCAGACAGACAGGAATTCTTCTTCAACCAGCAAGGCTATTGGTTGGTGATAAGGAACAAGGTCACAAGGGACAGAGTTTGAGTATGGAGGCTCAAAGGATCAAGGGGCAATCATGGATATACCCGGATAAATTGCTCAGATAAGTGGGGAAGGATGCCCACGGATAAATTGGTTATGATGATGGTCTCATTGGATGCTAGGATGATGATGATAGGATCCTCTGATTCTGGGCCAAAAGGCAGTGGAGAGCCCCTCCTTTTATAGACATGAGGCCCTGTATACTATGTACAAGAGATACTACAAATAGGTGCGGAAAAATGAAAACAAAAAAAAAAAAAAAAAAAAAAGATGGAATGAGAGGAAAAAAAAGAAATGTTGCCCGCATCAAGAATGACTGCGGGCAACCAGATGGACACCCGCGACAGCGGTCGCGGGTTTCAACAACGGCTGTCGTCGCCTGATCGGCGGCGACAGCGGGGTGAAGGTTGCGACCGCCGCGAGCGGTCTCTTGCGGTCGTCGGTTGGATCAAATGATGGGCGAGGATCTGAGATCGTGATCAATGGTAGTGGTCGGAGCTAGATGGGAACGATAGATCCAAGGTCCGACCAAGGTTCTCGAGATCTGTCTCCAGATTGAATCCAAGCAAGTCAAGTTAAGGAACAAACAAGATGATCGGGAGAGACGACTGATGGAGTATAGATCGAGATAGTTGATGATGTTACGGAGGATGTCGTTGGGGAGTAAATTGAGTGTGATTCAATCAATCAATCCTTGATCCGACGATCCACTCGAATCACTAACACGATCGTCAAGCTTCTCAAACATTGTGGTCAGGTTCATGATGATGATAAGCTGGGGCAAGTTAATTGATTAAGAGATCCATTCAAATCCAAGTTGATGGTGATCGATCAATTGGCTAACCACCTGTGGAGGGTTTTGAGGTAATTGAAATGAGGGATCAAGAATTGAGTGGCGAATTGGTACCAGGAGATAAAGGGTGGATGATCTTGATGGACATCCTGCTGATGAGGAGTTGGGTGTGATGATGGTCTGGTGATGAGTGTGGATGGAGTGGAGAGGAGGAGAAGGGATTGTCAAAAGTGGTTTGACGATCGCTCGCGTCGCCAAAAGTCAGGGCCGCGAGCGCGACAAGTGGGAGTTGAACATAGGAAGAGAGGATCGAAGCAGAGAGACAGGCAAGAGGCCTGTCCTAGACCGCTAGGACAGAGGGAAAGTTGAGAGATGGGGGGAAATGAAGGTACCCATAGGGGTACAACCGAATTTTTTTTTTTTTTTTTTTTTTCCGTGGTGTCCCGGATTGGTCACCACATCTCTCCCCAACTTACAGACTGTCCCTAGTCTGCATCTAAAATTTGAAGGGATTAAAAAAAAGCAGGGAACAAAGAAATTGAAGCAAAGATTGGCCATTTCTTGATCTTGAGAGCAATTGAAGAGTTGAGGAAAATATCTTGATTCTTACAAATGAGCCCTAGAAGCGGCAGGAATAGAACAAGGAGGGCGTCCCAGGTGCTCACATATGTGGCATACAGTAGAGTTTTACAACAAAAACGCAGCAAATGACCCTGGTGGTGCACAATTGGGAGGACTTACTTGTACCCCAAATTGCCTCCACTGAAGCCCATATTCCTTCATACCAAAATCACCAAAAACGGAATTGCAATTAGGATCTAGTTTAGACTCATTGCGGAGATTCGAACCGGAACTAAGATAAGATTGATCAGAATTAAAAGTAGAAGGAAAAGAAGACACAACAGATCCAGAGAGAGAAGGAGATGGAGAAGAAATATTTTTGGATTTTTCTATTTTGATATGTTTTTGTTTTTTAATATTCTTGAGCTCAGAAGAGAATGATGGAAGGAATGAAAAATAAGCCTGAGGGATGGGAGTTGACCCTTGAGTTGCAGTCTGAGGCTGAAAAGAACTACAACTATTAGTAGGATCAACTATTCCCCTAAAAAATGAGAGGAACTAGAGTTATCCTTCTGCTTCCCCTTAAAAGATGATTTGGGAGAATGACCAGGAAAATCTCTTTCCCAACGACCAGAATCCAAGGAGCAAAGAGGAAATTCAATTTTCCTGCCATCAGCATCAGGGAGAAGAATTCTCTCCCCAACTTGATCAGAAAACATCAGGGTTGCACCAAAGTCCATTAAGAAGGGTCGTCCCAAGATCATAGGACTGTCCAAACGAGTGATCCAAAAGTGGCAGGTTCCAACAATATTTCGACCAATCCTGACCATTACATCTTCAGCAATACCAACCAGTTCACAAGCTTGATTTCCTATCCCATACACTGCAGAGTTGAAGCTGACCCTTGGACTAAGTTTGAGCTTGCAGGCCATAGCATCCGAGATTAAGTTAAGCTGAGATCCAGAATACACAAGAGGAGAAAAAGTTTTAGCTGAGTCACCAAGATAACAAGGAAGAAAGCCAAGGGGACAGGAATAAAGGTTGGAGTCTAAAGAAGGACTGGTTCCACCAGAGTCCTCCATTAAAGTGCCAGAGGAGACTTTGAGTTCTTCAGGGCCAATTTCCACACGTCGATGAGAGACCCATTTCTTCATTCCTTCAGCAACAGATGGAGAGATCAATAGGAGTTCAGCCAAAGATAGATCAGGAATTTTGAGATCAGAAATTTTCTTTAATACTCCCTCCACAGCATTGGGGTGATCCTTGGAGATGCCCCTTTCAAATCAAACTTTAGGCTGGGTGGAGGGAGGAAGTTCAGGTGACGCAGAATCTAAGGTAGGATTAGAAGGTTGAGGTGAGGGAGAAGGATCAGGGTGATCTGGGAACCTTTCCATGAGTGGTTCCTTTTCCACATCCATGTCTTCTACATCAGAGGAAGGAGACTCGAGTGATGATTGACGTTTAACGGGTTTTCGAAGGATTGAAGTTGGCAAGGAAGGAGCCTTATGAGGTTTAGGTTCCTCATGTCGTTTCCTGGCTGGATCCGATTGATAAGTAGTCCCAGCAAGACTAGAGGAAGAATTAGCTGGAGGATACCAAGGTTGGAGGGTACCACAGGATGATCAAAATTCAAAGGAAGCAAGAGATGCTTTCACAGGAGGTGATGGCTGGTAAGAGGCCACCACATGTCGGATAGGACAAGAGGAGTCAAAAGGGATTAGGGCACCATTAGGGAGGAAGTAATTGTTCCCCCTCTGCTCTACCAATTTTTCCTTTAGGTCCTTCTGAAGTTCTTGGCATCGTCCGTTTCCATGGCCTTCCCTATGATAGTAGAAACAGACCAGAGTTGATTTGGGGACAGAAGAAGGATTTTTGGGAGTAGCTAGCAAAGAAATCTTTTGATCTATTTTGTTCTCAAAGGCTCTAAGTAACTTGGTGCTTTCATCTATAGTAGTAGGTTCTCAATTGGAATTAGGATCTGCTTTAGGCCTACAATCTGCCTCCATTTTAATCATAATATTGTTTGACTCTTTAAAAGAAGGAGCATGGACTGGTTCAGTAGTTCTAGGCTTTTCAAAGGTAAGAGCAGTTTGACCTTTCATGACTTTATCCACAGTACTCCTAAGGGTGAGAAAAACAGGGAGCTTGAATTGATTATCCCTGGTGGTAATCATGGATCCAGATTTGACCAGTTCTTCTTTAATCCTTTCCTGCACAGCCGACAAAAAAGATTGGAAGAACTTTGCTCGAATTTTGTCCACTGTGTCAATGTGATCGTTTTGGATAAGATAGTTTTGAATGGGATCCCAAGACTTCCTAAAAATCTGATAGTCAGAGGCTGAAGAAATACCACCATTGGAGATCCACTGAGAAACCAGAGCATCCAAATCCTGCAGAGTAAACCTAGCCACATCTATTTTATCCCAGTATGCCAACATAGCCTCCCTGAGAAGCGTCCAGTTGTGGGATTCAAATCCCTCAAAAGACTCAATTACCTCCATAACTTCATCAGAGGAGATAAAGAATCGCAACTGATAAGCCATATCAAATTCACTAGCTCCATCCACTTCAGCAGCCATTTCGTAGGAGTCCAAGAATCGCTCAACATTTGTACCGTTGAAGCCTAAGTTCTTGTTCTGAGGTTTGATCTTTACCATCTTAGGTCAAACAGGGGTGGTTGGAGTAGCGGAAGATGCCATATCAAATAACAGAGTTCCTAGGGGATCCAAAGAGCAGATTTCCAAAGTGGCTCACAAGTGTGGCAAGAGTAGGGTTTCGCCAAAAAAAAAAAAAAAAAAAAAAAAAAAAAAAAAAAAAAAAAAAACAACAAGTATCTTGCCTAAGCGGTGCACAAATTGGGAGGACTTACTTCTAGGCTAAGTTGCCTCCACGGATCAGATTTTGAGGAGAGAAAAAAAATAGGAAAAAAAGATCGGATTTCAAGGTTGATTTTAAATGTCTTGGGACTGTAAATCCCAAGGTTGCTGGTTCAATCCCGGCCCGGGGGACCAAATGTAAGACTCCGAACGGTGCTAGGCCGTGGCTGTTCTGTGGAGGGGAAAGGTGCTGTTTAGGCTGCCCTCCTAGGAGTTACAATAATATTTAAATGTAACCGGAATCAAGGTCCAGAACCTTATGGATGAGAAATCAAAGTAAGGGAAGAGGATAAGAGTTGTTGGTAGCAATGGAAACAGCACTATCTGAGGCAAGATGGTGCAGGGAAAGACTTGAACAAATAAGTCAAGGTTTGTTCAGAGTTCAATAGAACAAGGCAGTTGTAAGTAACAACGCCCACAAGCTAATAACTCTGGTCGTCAGCAGCTGATTAGGAAAGATCAACTCAATCCCAACCAACCTCCAGGTTCTCAATGAACCTGCCCAACTCTCCGCAATCAAGCGCTTGAAGGGTACCAGATAACTGTGGGAGGCTGAACAAAACAAAAGCAATTTTTTTATGAAGCTCTAGAAGCAAATCAATAACGAATTTGAGCAAGAATATCCCAACACTTCTCAAGGGACTCAAGAATAGCATGGCAAAATTCAACCTTAAAGAAGAAGGGAGGTATAACACTCCAGGTTTTAAGCTTAATAAAACCTCTTCAATCAAACGTGATTGGCTCCAGAAAGATGATCAAGGAGAGATCAAGACCAGTATGGTCGGAAAAAGGGATCAGAGTGGTATAACACACCCAAGAATTCAGACAGACAGGAATTCTTCTTCAACCAGCAAGGCTATTGGTTGGTGATAAGGAACAAGGTCACAAGGGACAGAGTTTGAGTATGGAGGCTCAAAGGATCAAGGGGCAATCATGGATATACCCGGATAAATTGCTCAGATAAGTGGGGAAGGATGCCCACGGATAAATTGCTTATGATGATGGTCTCATTGGATGCTAGGATGATGATGATAGGATCCTCTGATGCTGGGCCAAAAGGCAGGAGAGAGCCCCTCCTTTTATAGACATGAGGCCCTGTATACTATGTACAAGAGATACTACAAATAGGTGCGGAAAAATGAAAACAAAAAAAAAAAAAAAAAAAAAAAAAGATGAAATGAGAGGAAAAAAAAGAAATGTTGCCCGCATCAAGAATGACCGCGGGCAACCAGATGGACACCCGCGACAGCGGTCGCGGGTGTTGACAACGGCTGTCGTTGCCTGATCGGCGGCGACAGCGGGGTGAAGGTTCTGACGGCCGCGAGCGGTCGCTTGCGGTCGTCGGTCGGATCAGATGA
Organism: Puccinia polysora; assembly: GCA_025617555.3. NCBI lineage: Eukaryota > Fungi > Basidiomycota > Pucciniomycetes > Pucciniales > Pucciniaceae > Puccinia > Puccinia polysora. The sequence continues at coordinate 47,353,879 of CM062628.1, read as the reverse complement.
TGGGCGAGGATCAGAGATTGTGATCGATGGTAGTGGTCGGAGCTAGATGGGAACGATAGATCCAAGGTCCGACCAAGGTTCTCGAGATCTGCCTCCAGATCAAATCGGAGCAAGTCAAGTTAAGGAACAAACGAGATGATCGGGAGAGACGACTGATGGAGTATAGATCGAGATAGTTGATGATGTTACGGAGGATGTCGTTGGGGAGTAAATCAAGTGTGATTCGATCGATCAATCCTTGATCCAACAATCCACTCGAATCACTAACACGATGTGGAAACTTTAGAGGTTAATCCTCACGAAGTTGTCCCTAGTTACGGGATCGATGGTTCTAGCGTCTGTAAGACCGAGAATGCTTCCTTTCCTTTACTCCGAGAGAGAGAGAGAGTGAGAGAGAGAGAATGAGATATGTAGACCGATGGATGACAGATTGATGAATCCCCCCTACAACCCCAAAGTCGAGGGGAAGGGTGTTTGAGCCCTCCCCCTCAACCCTAACCTCAGCACAAGCACAAAGACAGACTGACAACCATGAAAAAGGAAACCTAGACCCAGAACCCTAACCCATCCCTAAACCCATACCCATACCCTACCCCCGCCAGCTCGCCTGTCATTACGCGCATCCGGTTTGTCTTTTTGTGGCGCGGCCCTCCGCCGCGCGATACCCAAGATTCACCGCGCTTGCGCGCATCCACCCGACGCGCCGTCGTGAATTTCACGTCCCGTGGCTGGCCCGCGCTTGCGCGCGGCTGCCACGCATATAGCCCCGCTGTTGCCCCGCTTTTTCCTTCCCCGACTAGCCGCTCCGAGAACCCGGTCGGCCCAGCTCCATCCATGAGTCGGACATCCAAGCGGGTCGCGGCCCGCCTCCCTTAGTCAGGCCCGGCCCGCAGTCGCGTGCTCGATCCCGCCGCGCCCACTGCTGAGCCCGCAGCGGCTGCTGCTGAACCCGCAGCGGCTACTGCTGAGAACCGGCGCACCCCAACTGCTGAGCCTAACCTACCAGATGCTGAGCGCGCAGGCCGCGACGCAGTCCCCGACCCAAGGCTATATAATGACACCACATCCCCCCCCAACTTGAGTTCTGTCCCCAGAGGTCCCTTCCCATCGCCACCTCGACTACCCGTACCCCGCTCCTGTCTACCCACCCCTCTTTTCACTCTCCACCAACTCCCCTTCCACGCTCATCGCCGTCATGCTCCCCTGTGAATTCTGCGCCCGGACCGGGCAGGCGTGCTCGATCGCTCCTGGTCAACGCGCCTGTGTCGCTTGCCGTCGCAGCCATCGCCGTTGCTCGCTTAGCAATGGCATGCCCCGAGCTCCACCCAACTTTGGCTCCCGCCCCAGGCCGCGCAAAAGGGCTCGTCCCAACCCGTTCGTGGTTTCGGACAACGACACCATCTTGGAGGACTCGTGGACTCCGCCGGGCTCCCCTTCCCGCCGCCCTCCTCCGAGCGAGGATCGCGACTCGGCTTCCCCCTTTCGCCGCGCGGGACCGCCGCGGAAGGAGGATTTCTCGTCCGTTGACGACTATCGGAGGTCCGTACGATTCTGGTTGGACCACGTTCGGATGAGGGAAGGCGCGAGGGACCCGCGACTCGATGAGATTCTCCGGCGTCGCGCTGCTGCAGCCCCGGTTCCCCCTCCGGCACCTACACCGGCTCCTTCCGCCCCGGCTCCACAAGGTACTCCACCGCCGCCCGCGTCACCAGTGGTCTCGGACGGGAGGCCTACTACTCCCGAGGTCCCTCCTCCGCCGTCCCCGATTGTTGTTCCGTCGTCGCCCCCAGATGGACCGAGCCCTCCGCGCGATGCCCCAGAGACCCCCTCATCACCTCCTCGTCCGCTCGGATCAAGCCCCGTCCCACCACCGGTACCGCCTTCCTCCAACTCCCCCAAGATCCCGGAGATCCCGGTCGTGATGGCACTCCCGGCGGCTGGCTTCGAGGCTTTCGCGGAACGGTCAACCGCGATGCTCCGCAACTTCCTGGCGACCCCCGGAGCCCAATCCTCCGAATCCCGGCGCGAGTTCTTGGCGTCTTACCGGGCCCTTCTGGCATCATCGAGGGCGGACATGGAGGAGATGATGCGAATGGCTTAGACGTCCCTGCCCCCTTCCTTTTCTCCTTTCCCGTGTACTTTCTTGTCCTATCGTTGTACCGCGTTCGTTGGAGAAATATATTTTGCTGCGCGAGGAAACGAAAGGGCCGCGTCCGCGCGTCCGGGTGGAAAGTGAGTGTGAGTGCCGAGATCCGCGTCCGCGTGAGAAGTGAGTGTGAGTGAGGTTGAGGTTGAGATCCGCGTCCGCGCGCTCCCTCTGTGAGAGACCGTAAGTGACCAGTTATTCCAACGAAAGAGGTACCTGGACCGCCCCAGACGGACTGCCACACAGTTCCCCGTACCCGTACTACAAAACAAAACAAGCACCGCGCCGACAGCGCGCGCTCACAACCGGGAGTATAAGGGAGAAGCGATGGGAACGAACATTCTGGGGTGTCTAGTCGTTCCGGCTGTGAACCGGCTAGAGCACCCCCTTACCAAGCTAAGCTTTAATCCGCGTCCATACCATCCCTGACCGTCACAATTGTCCGTTGAAGAAAGAAACAAGAGAGGAACAGACAAACAAAGAAAAAGAAAACAGCCCGAAAATATCCTATATTTATTATTTCATTCATTTTTCTCTCTTTTTTTTTTTTTTTTTTTTTTTTTTTTTTTTTTTTTTTGCAGTTGCTCTTTGTCCCGCCATCCGTGAGCGGGGCTTGTCCTCGCGTTTGCGGGCCCAACACCACGCCGCGCCCGCGTACCTGCAATAAATAACCCATAGCCAGTACCAATCCAAAGCCAAGCCCAAACCAAAACATAAGGAAACAAACATTCTGGGGTGTCTAGTTGTCCCGGCTGTGAACCGGCTAGAACACCCCCTTACCAAATCAAGCTTTAACCACCTAGAGCCCCCCCCCCAGCTTGACAGCTGTCCCCAGCCGTCTGCAACCTCTTACTTCTCCGGGGTCGCGCGTTGCGCGCCGCTACTTTGCTGTCCGAACGATCCGCGCCGTCGTCCGACTCTGAGACCGCCTTGCCCCCGGGCCCCGAATCATCGCTCGCCGTCTCGTCGAAGGAAGTGGAACCGCGCGCGAAGAAGCGTTTCACGTGCAAAGCCGCGGCCTTCCGCTTAAGCGGCGTCCCGTCCAATTCCTCAAGCCCGTAGCTGCCGCCCAAAAACTTAGAGGCCACGCGGTACGGCCCGTTCCACCGGTTGGCGAAAAGCCGGCCCCACTGGGATTCCAGACTCCGATTATACAGCAGGACCAGGTCCCCCTTCCGCAGCGGATCCCGGAGGCGATGGGAACAGCGCTTGTCCCAATAGCGGACTGACGCCGTCCGGGTTTTCTTCAACCGCTCCGCGGCCTTTCCCAAGGTCTCCTCACGCCTAAGGAGCTGCTCAGCCCGCGCCTCGATCAGATCCGCGGACGTCTTAACCTTCCACCAATCCACGCCCAAAAACGTGTTCAGCTCGATGTCCACGGGAAGCACGGGCCGCTGCCCGTAGAGTAACTCGTAAGGCGAATATCCCGTTGAGCGCTTCACGGAGATCCGATCGGCGAAAAGGACCACGGGGAGTGCCATCTGCCACCTTTTGCCGTCCTCGCCGCACATTTTCACCAGGGCATCCTTGATTGGTTGATGCCCCCGCTCGATCATCCCCGCGCCCTCCGGGTAGTATTCCGTCACGCGGCCGAACTTCGCTCCACAACTCTGCACCAGCGTCATCAGGCGTCCCCAAAACTCCGCCCCTCCGTCGATGGTGACCAAGCGAAGCGACCCGTAGCGCGCAAACCAGTCCTCTTCCAGAAACTGAGCCACCTTTTCTGCCGATAGTTTCGCCAGGGGCCTCGCTTCCACCCACCCAGACAGATCGTCGCGCGCAACCAGCAAATACGCAAACTTACCCGCCTTGATGTGGACCACGTCCAGCGAAACGCGCCCGAACAGCGCGTCCTCGCCCGTGGGGCGGCCGACCTCCTTGGGCAGCCTTGAGCTTCGCCGTTGGCAGGCCTCGCACGACTTCACCCAGTCGCGCACCGCGCAAACAACCCCCGGCCACCAAAACCTCGCTTTCACCCTCCTCCGCGTCTCGACCTCACCCCGATGACCAAGGTCGTCGTGCAGACTTCCTAGAATCACCTCCTGGTCCGCCCTAGAAGTCGCGACCACGAGAGGCACGGAACCGCTCCGCCGCCATAACTGACCGTCCTGTAAGAAGAAGTTCAGAACGTTTCGCCTCACCCATTGGGTGACCGTTTCCGTCGTGCCCTCGGGGAACCGGAGATCCTGCAAATAAGAGCACAAGACCGCGTAACGTCCCGACTGACGCAACGGAAGACAAACCGCCGCCTCCGTCTTTGCTACCCGAACAACCGGAGCTTCCACGTCCAAAGGTTCCGCCCCCTCGTATGGGTCGTCCCGCGGGTACCGCGACAACGCGTCCGGCATCGTGAACGCCTTTCCTGGGATGTGCACCATGTTAAAGGAGAATAACTGGAGGAACGCTACCCACCTGGTCATGGGTGCGTTCGGCAGCGTCGGTGAGTTGATCATTCGGGCCAAGGCCTCCGCGTCAACCAGGAGCTCAAAGTGCACGCCCCACAAGAGGTGTTGCAACCGCCGCACAATCTTGGTGACACCGCACAGCTCCAGCTTCGGCTGCGAATACCGACTCTCTGTCGCGGTAAAGGTGACCGATTCGTAGAGCACCGGCCTATCTTTTCCGTCCTCCTCCTGTGTCAAGACCCCCCCGGCGCCGAACTCGCTAGAGTCGACCGCCAGGCGTATCCCTCCGGCGTCGTAATCGAGGTCCCGAAGGACGATGTCGCGCCCCACGATTTCCTTGAGCTTCGCGAAAGCGGCATCGCATCCCTCGGTCCACTTCCACTCCGCCCCCTTACGCGTCAATGCCCGCATTGGGCTCGCTACTTCCGCGAACCGCTCAATGAACATGCGGACGTAGCTGCACAACCCCAGAAACTGCAGGACGTGCGACACTGTCCGAGGGGTCGGCCATTCAAGAACCTTATTCCGCTTCTTCTCCGCTATTTGCCTCCCGTCGTAGGCCACGACATGCCCCAGTACTTCGAGCGCCGGAACGCAGACCGCCAACTTTTTCCCGGACACAGTAAGGCCTGCCTCCTCAATTCGGAAGAGGACTCGTTCCAGAGTTTCCGCGTATTCCCAGATGAATCGCCGGATCGCGGGTGCATCCTCTAGGACCGCGCCCTCGTAGTCCGTTCTGGGGCCTTTAATGCCAGCGTCGTCGATGAAGATCTGCACGCCTTCCGGAAGGTCGTCGCGTAGTATCCAGGTCATTTGGGCTTGGTATACCGCCACTGAGTTGGTCGCACCTTGCGGTAGCCGTGTCAGCTGCATCCTTCCTAGCCCGGTTTCAAACGCCGTCAGTGGCCGCGAGTCAGGGTGGAGTTCTCGCTGGTCATATCCCCCCATCACCTCCACCAGCCCGTAGCAAGCGCGCCCGGCCATCGACTCCAGAAATTCTTCAACACGCGGGGGAAGCCCCGCGTCGCGAATAGTGAACGAATTTAGCCTCTGAAGGTCGTGAACAATCCTTAGCGACTTCCCGTCCTGCTTAACGACCGCGAAGATAGGACTCAAGTAGCTTGACGTGGATTGCTCGTAAAGCCCCGTCCTCACGCGCTCCCGTACCAGCTCCAGAAAGGGCTCCCGAACGGTGCGGGGAATCGGAATCGGCTTGATTTGCCACGGTTTGTGAGGGACAGTGGGAATAACGTAAGGGTCCCCGATCCCACCTCTCAACAGCCCGCGCTCGTCCGGTCCAAAAGCAAGCGCCTTCTCCCTCATTACCAATACCGACACCAGCAGATCCATCTCCTCCGCACTCAGCCATCCCGTCGGTCCGAAGTTAAGGGCGTCCACCCGCTCGTCCGTGATTCGCGCCGACCGCGTTACCCATCCATTCTTCCTAAGGGGCGTCTCCCACGGGTCGCGGGACCACGCGATTGGTCGTAAGGGTCCGTTGAGCCCCTGAGGCATTGGCTCGTTCCGCGGCCGGACTTTCCGCGCTACCGGTTTGTACTTGCCCGCATTACACCGCGCCATCCAGACCCGATTGTCGCCGTCGTAAGTCCTAGTAATGACCAGACCGGGGCTTTCGCCTTTGCTCACGACTGTGGCACGATGATAGGGTTTTCGAAGCGTAGCGCCTTCCGGCGATGCATACTGAGGAATGGGACTTACTTCTGGCACCTGTGCCCCACGCGCGTCCTCCCCTGTCGGCCGCCCGTGCAGAGCCGGAGCCTGCTCCGCACGGTTCCCGCGGCCGACTAGGAAAAATCCTCCGCAGGGTAACCCTTACGGTCAACCCCCGTGCCGGACTCTTCGTTGCCGCCAGACATTGGGTCCTGTACCCATTTCCCTCTCCCGTGATCGCAGATCGTCGTCTCGAACCGTGCTCCAAGCGAGTCTTCGACGGTCAGCGCCTCCGTTCCTTCCTCGGCGTTGAAGGCCATTTGGGCTCGGAATCCAAACATGAATGGCCGTCCTAGAATCACGTCTCCGCACTCCACTGAGAGAAATGACAGAGGCTTACAGACCTTGGCGACTTCCACCTCCTCCGCCTCTACTACTTCATCCACGCGACATTCCCCGCAATTTAACGCCCGAAGACCCATCGCACACTTCCTCCGCACCAGACCGAGCTCGTCCACTAACCTTGATGGGAGCAGGTTGACCATCGACCCGCTATCCACCATCGCCCACACCTTCCGCCCGGCGATGGTCATTGCGACATAAGCAAGCGGGACGGATACCGACTTCAACCGGCACGGCTCGGGATCCATTTCCTCCTCCGCCACGTTAACCCGCTGAACCGTCGTTGGCACCCGACCCTGACCGCAATCTTTCAAAGCCTGGACCATCTCGTCGACGACCGCGGGGGACACCGCCGCTAGCTCTCGTAGGGTCAGGGGTATTGGTGAGTCGTTCCCCATTACCCTCCGGACGATGTCCGCGGCCTTCTTCTTTCCCACGGGATTAGAGGACGGCCCGTCCGAAATCGGCACTCGCGCGACTGGCTTCGAAGCGGTTGATCGCTCGTCGACATCCATCGCAATGCGCTCATTCGTCACCAACGCCCTGACTTCGGCCTCCACTCTTGGCGCTACCCAGGTTCCGGGCGCGGTGACAATCCCGAGCAGTCTCGGTCTTAGCCTTCGCTCTTTCCCGCACTTGCACCATTGGTGGCGGCTTGTCCTTAGTCAGGTCCACCGATTCACCCGTCGGAATTATGTACGTCATCCCGGATGCGCGAACAAGCCCTTCGTCCATGTCCCGAGTGAGATCCTCACAAACTGACTTCCAGTGCCCTCTCACCCCGCAATATGAACATCGCGGCGACCCGTACGATCCGGATGATCCGCTAGGAGGCTGGAACCCCTCCGCCATGTGAGGCGGCACCGCGCCCGGTTGAGAAGGAACCGCCGGAAACGGTGCGGCTGCCGGAGCTGTAGGAGCCGGTGTCCGGTTGAGGAAAACCCTTATGTCCCGCAGAATCTCCGTTATCTCCCCGACTGATGGTCCCGGAGGCTGCTGGGACAGTCCGGCATGAGATGGCGTCGACGGCCGCGCGGCCGAAGTTTGGTTGGGGGCCGGCGCCGAGATTGTGACCGATTTCTTGGAGGAAGACGGGTACGTTCGTGCCGTATCCGCGATGAGCTCGTCCAAATCAATTTCGCTTTCCACGGCTTGACGGATAACCAAAAGATCGGGGAGAATTGCGACACTCCCGTCCAGCGACCTCTTAACCAGGCCGTGGTCGTACAGGTATTGTTGCACTCTGGAACAGAGCTGGGGTGCGAGACCCCCCAGGAAAGCCCGCTTCATGGCACCCGTCTGACCCGCGACGACCTCGTTCTTTGCAAGGTACCCGTAGATTCGCTCGAACCTTGACATATATTCCACTAATCCTTCGCGCGATCGCACCCCACCATTCTCGATCGCCTCCTCCGCAGCTCGATCGAAGTCGCTTTCCCGAAACCGAGGTTCACGCTTTCCCCACCTCGCCAACATCTCGCTTTTCAACTTCCCCCAGTCTTGCCTCTCGTATCCGACCATTTCTTCCACGTCCCGCAGCTTCTCCTCCTCGGTAATGAACAGCACGATAGTCCGAACCTTATCTGCGCCCGACGCGCCCTCCGAGTCCGCGATCCCTTCGAACCTAGAAAGAAACCGCTCGACATCCAAAGTACTGAACCAAAGATGAGGGAAATCCCTCGGCCTCAACCAAACGCGGCAAGGGGCCTCTACCGCCATGTCGGACGACCCTTCCGAGGGGGGAGCGAACCCGCTAACCCTAGGAGCATGAGCGGACGGCGGCGGAGGGGGTTGAGCAGCAGAGACGGGAGTCGGGCGTGGAGGGTAGGGAAGGGGAGCGTTGGATCCCGGAGTGGTTGTCGGTAGCATTCTGCGTAATCTTCAAGAGACTGAGAACGGATCGAAAAGTTCCCGGCCAGACCCCCAGATGTGGAAACTTTAGAGGTTAATCCTCACGAAGTTGTCCCTAGTTACGGGATCGATGGTTCTAGCGTCTGTAAGACCGAGAATGCTTCCTTTCCTTTACTCCGAGAGAGAGAGAGAGTGAGAGAGAGAGAATGAGATATGTAGACCGATGGATGACAGATTGATGAATCCCCCCTACAACCCCAAAGTCGAGGGGAAGGGTGTTTGAGCCCTCCCCCTCAACCCTAACCTCAGCACAAGCACAAAGACAGACTGACAACCATGAAAAAGGAAACCTAGACCCAGAACCCTAACCCATCCCTAAACCCATACCCATACCCTACCCCCGCCAGCTCGCCTGTCATTACGCGCATCCGGTTTGTCTTTTTGTGGCGCGGCCCTCCGCCGCGCGATACCCAAGATTCACCGCGCTTGCGCGCATCCACCCGACGCGCCGTCGTGAATTTCACGTCCCGTGGCTGGCCCGCGCTTGCGCGCGGCTGCCACGCATATAGCCCCGCTGTTGCCCCGCTTTTTCCTTCCCCGACTAGCCGCTCCGAGAACCCGGTCGGCCCAGCTCCATCCATGAGTCGGACATCCAAGCGGGTCGCGGCCCGCCTCCCTTAGTCAGGCCCGGCCCGCAGTCGCGTGCTCGATCCCGCCGCGCCCACTGCTGAGCCCGCAGCGGCTGCTGCTGAACCCGCAGCGGCTACTGCTGAGAACCGGCGCACCCCAACTGCTGAGCCTAACCTACCAGATGCTGAGCGCGCAGGCCGCGACGCAGTCCCCGACCCGAGGCTATATAATGACACCACAACGATCGTCAAGCTTCTCGAACATCGTGGTCAGGTTCATGATGATGATAAGCTGGGGCGAGGTAATTGATTAAGAGATCCATTTGAATCCAAGTTGATGGTGATTGATCGATTGGTTAACCACCTGTGGAGGGTTTCAAGGTAATTGAAATGAGGGATCAAGAATCAAGTGGCAAATTTGTACCAGGAGATAAAGGGTGGATGATCTTGATGGACATCCTGCTGATGAGGAGTTGGGTGTGATGATGGTCTGGTGATGAGTGTGGATGGAGTGGAGAGGAGGAGAAGGGATCGTCAAAAGTGGTTCGACAATCGCTCGCGTCGCCAAAAGTCAGGGCCGCAAGCGCGACAAGTGGGAGTTGAACATAGGAAGAGAGGATCGAAGCGGAGAGACAGGCAAGAGGCCTGTCCTAGACCGCTAGGACCTGGAGAAGTTGAGAGATGGGGGGAAATGAAGGTACCCATAGGGGTACAACCAAAAAAAATATTTTTTTTTTTTTTTCCGTGGTGTCCCGGATTGGTCACCACAACGTCTCCAACTCAATGTCCACCGGAAGCATGGGGCGCTGTCCAAAAAGTAACTTGTATGGCGAGTAGCCTGTTGACCGCTTCACTGAAATCCAATCCGCGAACAGAACCATTGGAAGGGTCTCCTGCCAGCGCTTACCGTCCTCCCCGCACATCTTGACCAGGGTGTCCTTGATTGGTTGGTGCCCGTGTTTGATCATGCCGGCCCCCTCGGGATAATACTCCGTTACTTGGCCAAACTTGGCTCCGCAACTCTTCACCAACTCAACCAAACGGCTGTAAAACTCAGCCCCTCCGTCCACTGTAACCAGACAAAGCAACCCGTACCGCGCAAACCAATCTTCCTCCAGAAACAGAGCAACTTTGTCCGCCAAGAGCTTGACCAACGGACGCACTTTGGCCCAACCGGACATGTTGTCCCGCGCGACAAGCAGATAGGCGAACTTACCGGCCTTGATGTGGACAACATCAAGCAAGACTCGACCAAAGAGGGCGTCTTCCCCTGTGGGGTTTCCAACTTCCTTAGGCAATCTTGCGCTCCACCATTGACAGGCTTTGCAGGACGCCAACCATTCCCGTATCGCACGCACTACCCCCAACCACCAGAACCGCTCTTTCACCCGCCTCCGCATTTCAACCTCCCCTTGATGGCCATGATCATTGTGAAGGCTTTGGAGGATAGCTTCCTGATCTGCCCTTGAAGTGGTAACCACAAGAGGAACCAGAGTCTTCCTCCGCCAAAGCTGCCCCTCCTGTACATAGAAGTTTCCCGCTTGCCGCCTTGCCCATGGCATGTGCTTGTCCATAGTTCCTTTGGGAAAACAAAGGTCCCGCAATTAATCACAAAGAATTGCGTACCGCCTGGTCTGCCGGAGCGGCAGCTGAATGCCCCCCTCCACAACCCCTAACTTGACAACCGGGGTCTCCACATCAAGCAGTTCCGCGTCCTCAAACGGGTCGTCCCTTGGATACCGCAACAACGCGTTGGGCATAGTGAACGCTTTCCCCAGAACATGAACAACAGCAAAGGAAAAAAGTTGAAGAAACCCCACCCACCTGGTCATGGGAGCATTGGGCAACACCGGAAAATTGATCATCTGCGCCAGCGCCTCCGCATCCACCAAAAGCTCAAAGTGAACCCCCCACAAAAGATACTGAAGCCGCCGCACAATCTTGGTGACCCCGCACAACTCCAACTTTGGCTGAGAGTACCGGCTTTCTGTCGGAGTGAAGGTGACCAACTCATAAAGCACTGTCCTATCCTTACCGTTGTCCTCTTGAGTCAGAACCCCCCCTGCGCCGAATTTGCTGGAATTGACCACTAGCCTAATTCCTCCTGCATTGTAGTCAAGATTGCGGAGCACAATGTCACGTCCCACGATCTCCTTGAGCTTCCTGAACGCGCTATTGCACTCTTCTTCCCAATTCCACTCCGCGCCTTTCCGCGTTAGTGATTGGAGAGGGCTTGCCACCTCCGCAAACTTCTTGATGAACATACGGACCTAGCTACATAATCCCAAGAACTGAAGGATATGCAACACTGTCCGCAGGGTTGGCCATTCAAGGACCTTGTTCCGCTTTTTCTCTGCAATGGGCCGGCCGTCGGAAGCAACAACATGGCCAAGGACTTTGAGTGCCGGAACACAAACCGCCAACTTCTTCCCCGACACCGTCAGTCCTGCCTCCTTGATGCAAAACAGGATGCGTTCCAACGTCTGCGCATATTCCAACACAAAATTTGGAAGCCGGGAACTTCAACCAGCTCTGCTCCTCCGTAATTGGATTTTGGACCTTTGATGCCTGCGTTGTTGATGAAGATTTGGACTCCCTCGGGAAGATCATCTTTCAGGATCCAAGCCATTTGCGCCTGGTACACCGCCACAGAATTGGTTGCGCCCTGCGGTAGCCGAGTCAGCTGCATTCTTCCCAACCCAGTCTCAAATGCTGTTAGAGGCCGCAAGCAAGGATCCAACTCGCGCTGGTCGTATCCCTCCATCACATCCACTAAACCGTAACAAGCGTGCCCCGCCATTGACTCAAGGAACTCTTCAACGCAAGGGGGCCATCCTGCATCCCGGATCGTAAAGGAGTTGAGCAGCTGCAGATCATGGACAATCCTCAACAACTTTCCGTCCTGCTTAACTACCGCAAAGATTGGACTGGAGTAACTAGACTTTGACTGTTTGTAAAGCCCAGTCTTCCCCCGTTCCCACACCAACTCCAGAAACTGCTCCCAGACCGCCCGCGGTATTGGAATTGGCCTGATCTGCCACGGCTTGTGATCGAAAGTGGGGATGACATAGGGGTCGCCAATATCATTTTTCAGAAGCCCCCGCTCTTCAGGTCCAAACGCAAGCGCTCTTTCCCAAAGAACCAGAACCAATACCAGCAACTCACGCTCCTCTGTACTCAGCCATCCTGTTGGGCCAAAATTGAAAGCTGCAATCCGCTCCTCCGTGATCCGCACCAAACTAGTAACCCATCCGGAAGCCTTAATTGGTGTGACCCAAGGGTCCTGCGAACAAGCCATTGGTCAAAGCGGTCTGTTCAATTCCTGGGGCATTGGCTCATTCCTTGGTCGGACCTTCCGCAACACCGGCTTGTACTTGCCAGCGTTGCACCGCATCATCCGCACGCATCCTTTGCTGTAGGTCCTGCACAGAACGGAACCGCGGCTTTTGCCTTTGCTCACAAGTGTGGCACAATGATAGGGTTTCCAAAGCGTAGTACCCTTGGGCAATGCATACTGAGAAAAGGGACTTACTTCTGCAACGTGCGCGCCCTGCACTTTCCTTCCTCCCCCTCCCTGCTCCTCATAAGTCAACCGCCCGCGCAAAACTGGAGCTTGTTCCATGCGGTCTCCTTGGTCAACTAGGAAAAATCCTCCGAGGGTCGCCCGTCGCAGGCCAACTCTGCGTCCGGTTCCTCCTCATACTCCAACAGTCTCCTCCCCTTTCCTTGCCCTTGATCGCAGATAGTTGTCTCAAACCTTCCGCCAGACGAATCCTCCACCGTCAACTCCTTTGTTCCTGCCTCCGGATCAAAAACCATTTGTGCTCGGAACCCAAACATGAACGGCCTTCCCAAAATCACATCCCCACAATCAACCAAAATAAAAGAAAGAGGCCTACAGACCCTGGCAACCTTGACCTCCTCCTCCTCAACTACCCCATCCACACAACACTCCCCTCCATTAAGCGCGCAGAGACCCATTGCAAATTTCCGCCAAACCAACCCCAAATCATCCACCATCCGCAATGGCAGCAGGTTCACCATTGAACCGCTTTCCACCATATCCCACACCTTCCTCCCCGCTATGACCATTGGAACGTAAGCAAGTGGAGTCAAAACCAATTTCAACTCACACTCCTTGCGCCCCTCCTCCTTCCCCGCCACATGAACCCGCTGCACTGTCTGAGGTACCTGGCCCTGACCTCAATCCCGCAACACCTGCACCATCTCGTCTACCACCACCAGAGACACAGCCGCCAGTTCCCGCCAGGTCAGCGGGACCGGAGTCTCGTTCCCCATCACCCTACGCACAATTTCCGCCGCTTTGTTCTTCCCTACAGGATTTTCTGCCGGCGCCTTGATTCTGGGCACGCGTGCGGCCGGTTTTGGAACGGTGGATGGGGGTTGCTTCTTTGCATCCACCTCCATCTTATCCGAGACCGCCACCTTCTCTTCCGTTGCCACTACCCTTACCTCAGCTTCCACCCAAGGTGTTTGCGACGATCCGGGACCGGTTACGATGCCCAGTGACGCTCGCGCCGTCTTTCCCGCCTCCTGACCCCATATGCGCACCTGCTGCATTGCAGTTGGCTGGCTTGGCTCCATCGGAATCTGTTTGCCCGTTGAAAACATGTACCCCATCCCCGCCGGTCAAACCAATCCCGCATTGAGATCCTTTGTAAGCTCCTTGCACGCCAATTGCCAATGACTGTTTGCCCCGCAGTATGAGCACCCCCTTGGCACAAAGGTACCGGGCAGCCAAAACCCTTCCACCATGTGAGGTGAAGGCCCTTGCGGCTGCTTCTGGCCCATATGGCTCATGCAGATCTTCAAATCCTTCATCAGTTCCGTCAATTCACTTATTGGAGGGGCGGGCGCGGGTTTAGGAACCGGGACACGTGTGGAAGTAGGTGGAACTGGAGCCAAGAATTGCGCCGGAGCCAAAACCTGGGGGGCGGATTTCTTTGGTCCCGCTGGGAAGGACTTAGAGGTATTGTCAATAAGCTCTTCTAAGTCGAGCTCACTCTCCACAGCCTGGCGAATGACAGCCAACTCCAGAAGGAGCGCAATGCTCCCGTCCAATGACCGCTTTACCAAGTTGTGATTGTAAAGATGCCGCTGCACCCTTGCCTGGAGTTGAGCGCCCAAACTGCCCAGAAAAGCGCGCTTCATGGCCCCCGTCTGTCCCGCCACCACCTTGTTCTTTGACAAGTACCGATAGATCCAATTGAATGTCAAGGTGTAATCCGCCAGCTCCACCCAATGTAAAAATCAGAGGCAACTAAAACCAGGGATCAATTGCCATCAGAAACAGAAGGAAAACAACCCATGAAGAAAGAATGGAATAATAACCTAAAACCAGGATTCGACGTAGTGAGACTGCAGAAGATCCTTAATTTGAAATTGGAAGTAACATGGACAGTTGATAACCTTTATATATATTCTGATTGAGATAAACAATGAATGGGAACAGTCAGAATTAGAATCATGTAGGAGAGGCTTAAGACCAAAGCTTACCTGACTCAAAGCACCCTTGATCCTACAACACAACCAATTTAGTTGTGTGAGGAAAGAGGAAAGAAGAGTGCGCGAGTCAGGACACAGGTAGTATCTGAGAGAAAATTCCATCTAGAGTATTGGCACTGGTGCGTGCGTGTGGGAGATGAGGAAATATGCGCAGATGATGAGATGCGCATTGAGTTCTAATAATATCTCTAATTTGTATGAGTGGAGGATAAAAATGAAATAAAGAAGGAATGAAATCAAGAAACTAATAAAATAAGGAAACTGAAAGATAATGAAAGAATTAAAGATTTAACAGCCACCCCAGCTCTCAGGTTCATGCTCAGCAAATTTTTATTGCGTTTAGACAATTCTGCAGTATTTGCCTTGACACCGGTTTTACTAAGAAATCAGCGTAGTTATTTTGTGATGGGACTTTTTGCAGACAGAAAGTTCCTTTGGCAAGCTCCTCTCTGATGAAGTGGTGACAAATGTCAATATGCTTGGTGCGGAAGGAGGAGTGATTGGCTTGCTGAAGTGCAAGCTTGATACAGCCTTTGTTGTCTTCAAAGATAGGGGTAGGCTTGAGCGGCGTGAATTGAATGAATTTGGTCAGGAGAGTAGTTAACCAGAGGATCTCTTTAACCCCATCTCCAACTGATTTTTACTCAGATTCAGTGGTAGAGAGGGAGATTGTTGGCTGCTTTTTTGACTTCCACGTGATGACATTTCCCTTCCAGGTGATTAAGATCCCGGAGATTGATTGACAAGTTTGAGGACAAGTAGCCCAATCGGAATATACATATGCAACTAGTTCCTCCAACGTCTCAATCATTCAATAGTTGAGTCCTATTGAGGAGGTGTATTTGAGGTATTTGATTATCTTCAGGGCAGCGTTGTAGTGAGTGCTGTTGGGCTTGGTGAGAAACTGCAACAGGAAATTGGTTGCAAAAGTGATGTTGGGTCGCGTTTTGCAGCTGATGTACAGTAATTTGCCAATGATCTTTCTATAGTCATGACCGGATTTCAGAAATTCTTCATGCTCTTCAGTAGTCGATGCTAGCAGTTTTCCATTTGGTTTGAAAGGGGTTGAGTGTTCTTTGTGGTTAGGAAGATTTTACTTGCTGACCAGACTGTTAATGTAGGTCAACTGAGATAGCTTGAAACGGTTTGTAGTGACGTTGACATTGATACCCAGGAGCATTGAAGCCTGACCTAGATACTTGATTTTAAATCAAGCCTTGATCAGTTTCTTAAACTTTAGAGGACTCTTGCTGAAGATGGCAATGTCATCTACATGGATGTACAGCCAAGTATCTTCAGAAAAGAAGACACAGTTATCTGCCTTGCTTTGACAAAAACCTACGCTAATTAACCATGAGCTGAGTGTCTGGTACCAAGCCATAGGGGCTTGTTTCAAGCCGTAAAGTGCTTTCTTGAGCTTGAGTGCCTTGCCTGGTGATGTAGAGACATTAGCCGGAGGAGCAATGAAAATTTCTTCCTTGAGTGGGGCGTTTAGAAAAGCTGATTTTAAGTCAATTTTATGAAACAGTAAGTCATTCTGGGCCGCATAAGTGGTTGGTAATTGTAGAGATGTCTTGTCTCCCGTGGGAGCAAAAAAGCTCTCAAAGTTAACTCCCTCCCTTTGATTAAAACCCTGTAAACAAAGTCTGGCCTTGAATTCCATTATCTCGTTGTTGGCATTGCGCTTGGTTCAAAAAACCCAAACGCACTTGATTGCTTTAGCGTCCGAGTTGATGACTTGCTCTTCCCACACATTTATGATTCCAGGTTGAGGAGTTCTCGATTCATGGCTTCAATCCATTCCAGCTTGAATTTTTCATTCAAGGCTTTGTCTAGAGTGACTGGATCTGAATAATTTACAGCCAGATATAGTTGAGATCCTTCACGCCTGGGATACGTGACTATTTTGTTGATGCTGACTTCGCTGGGACAAGCTAGAGGTGTAACATTGATATTGGGTTCCTTGATAACGGACTCAGATGGGGATTGATCAGGATTGGTCATTGAAACGGGTTCCAAATCATTGGGAATGGGAACTGGATCGGCAGGAAGTTCAGAGAAGCACGGAAATGGAGAATGAGTTGAACAACTTCCTCCAAATTTGGATTCATTGAATCTTGCATTTGCGGTGATGTAGACTTTACCATTAGCGGGATTAAGGATTTTATATGACGAAAATTGGTTTCTTTAGCCTAACATGATTCCCTTGAAGCCAGGGACGCCCAGTTTGAAGTCCCAATTTGATTTGGGAATGTGGAAAAATGAAATGCAACCAAAAGGTCAAAGCATGTCATAGTTGAACTTGGCGTTGAACCAGACTGCGTAGGGAATGTGTTTACAATTGGATATAACCGGCAGTAGATTGAGAAGATTGGTGGCTGTTTTGATGGCCTCCGCCCAGTAGCGTGGAGGCAGTTTGCTGTGGTTGAACAGAAATCTCGCCTTCTCGATGATTGATCTATTAGCTTGGTCTACTAAGTTGTTTTGTTGAGGAGTGTAGGGAGGTGAGAAATGATGAGTGATCCCGGCTTCTTGGCAGTAATTTTTAAAATCTGAGCTTGTAAACTCACCACTGTTGTCTGAGACTAAGGTGATCAATTTTTGATTTAAGCAACATTCAGAAGCTAAAACAAATTGTTTTAAAGCTGTCAGCATCTCACTCTTGTTCTTCAGAAATGAAACAGTTTTGAAGCGGGAGTATTGGTCTACAATCGTCAAGAAGTATATGAAACCACCAACTGATTCAACTGAGACTGGACCAACTAGGTCAATGTGCACAACTTCTAAAGGCTGGCTTGCAGCCTTGAAGTGGCCATTGAATGGAGTGGTGTTCATCTTGCAGGTTTGATACACGTCGCAGTCGGAGCTGGTCAAGCCAGTAGTTGGGAAGAGCAATCTCTCAGTGGCGGTTCCCGGGTGACCAAGATAATGATGCCATTTGGAATTAGGGTTTTCAAAGGAATGATGGTGTATTTCCAAGTGAGTTGAAACAGATTCAAATCAAGTACCATATATTTCAAGAAGATGATGAACCCATCAATATTGATAGTAATACCGTTTCTTCCAAACCAAGAGATGTTTGATTTTTGTACAAGTAGTCTGTCCATTGAAATCAGAAATCTTTTCAGATCTGGAATCAACAGAACTTCCTTCAGTACAATTTCGGAACCCTTGTGGTTAATAAGTTTGGCTATCCCTATTGCCGTAGCTTGATGGGCTGAGGAGTAAGAACCAGATCCAACTTGCAAGTTGATTGGTTTTGACGTGAGGAGATACTTAGGATCATTTACAATATGATGGCTAGCCCCAGAATCCACAACAGGAGGGAGGACTGCCGTCGTCTTAGAGTCAGGAAGAATACCTTTCTGATAAAGCTGGGCATTGTAGAAGGCATTGGCCGGTTTGGCCATGTTATCGGCCGCTGGAGTGCTTGGTTCAATATGTTGAGAGTGATGGGCTTGGGGAGCGTTCTTATCAGGTCTAAGATGCGGGTGTAAAAGCCAGCAACGCGACTCAGGATGTTCAGCAAGGTGATTGTGACGACCCTTTGTGCATGGGTGTTTGGGGCCCTTTTGAGTTTTTGTTTTTAACAGAGCAGTGGATCCAGTTTGATCAGGAGGATTTAGTATAGGTGCGGATGAGTTGGGAAGTGCTTGGGCAGATTCTAGATGGGTCACTTCTCATAGCTTTTTGAGGACTAGGGTAGGAATTTGAAGTAAACTGTCGTTGAGGAGAATGCTGTCAACTACATGGTAGAATTTTGTGGTGAGTTTTGCAAGAATGGTGTAACTGAGCATGTCTTGGGGAACCTCGAGCTTGACTACAGCCAGTTTTGAAGAGCTGAATAACTTGAATTTCCTGAACCAACAGACTAGAACAAGAGAGTTGATCAGATGAGAGGAAAGAATGACAAGTATGAGGAGGAATTCTCACTTGATGCTAGCTGAGAGGAGGAGGTGACGCTAGGAACAAAAAGGAACTGAGAGATATGACGGAAGATGAGGAGGCAATGGAGGAGACAGAGACTGGGTCTAATTATGATTTTAAAGAAAGAGCGGCATAAGCGGTCAATAGATTCAGATGGCAGTTTGTGGACAACCTCACATTTGAACAACAATGAAAGGAAATTGAATGTTATGGGCATCTGGAAGGTTTGAGGTTGAGATGATTGGAACGGAGAAGTTGACGTAGTACGTAGGTGAGGTTAAGGTTGAGTTGAGGGAGAGAGTGGGAGAGAGCAGGTTGAGTTGAGGTAAGTGGATGATGGAAGCAATCGTTGGAGGTGAGTCGAGTTGAGGGAGAGAGTGGGAGAGAGCAGGTTGAGTTGAGGGAAGTGGATGATGGAAGTGATGGTGGTGAGTCGAGGGAAGCGTTGGAGGTGATTGCAAGCGGAGGGGGTGATTTGAAGCGGGTGGAGATGAGGAGACAAAGGAGAGGAGGATGATTGATGAGGGATGGAACGGGAGTGGATGGAGGACGTGGATGGTGATGATCTTTGTGTGGCAGCTGTCTGTGACACAGCTGTAACAGGTGGAAGCGCGCAAGGTGGTTGAGTGTGTCAGGCTGCGTTGAAGGGGAGGTGATCAGTGATATCCTTTCAACACACCGCCGTGTTCAGATGAGAGGTTGCAGTTTGAGGGATGTGAGATTCTTTACGGAGGGTTTTATAGCAGGCTTGGTCAGTGGATTGGCTAACATTGACTCAGAGGGGACAAGGTTTGTTAAGAGATGTTTGGCGTCCTTTTGTTCTTGGAGCAATTTGATTTGAGTGTCCACATGCTTGAGGGCGCTGTGGTGAGATTCTGAGTTTATGAGGTTGTTTAGCGCCTTGTTATCAATGTTGGAGCAGTGAATGAGGGAGATGGAAGGGTTTAGTTCTTTTATTAAGTTTGATATCCAGATTTTCTCTTGAGTTGCGAGAACTAGTGATTTGAGTTCTCCTTCCGTCAAAGACAGTGAGATGGTAGGTTGAAGCTTACTGTTCCAGGAGACGGCACAGCCGTAAAGGAGGACCAGGTAGCCAGTGTGACTTCTACGTGAGACGGGCTTGTTTCCACCGTCGGAGTCACTCCTAGTTTTGAGATCAAAGTTGAAGGATTTGTTCTCAAGACGTAGAGCTAGATCATGGGTAGTTTTGATGTATCGCCAAGCATGCTTGGCCTCCATCCAGTGCGAGAGTGCAGGTTTGGCGTTGAAGCAGGATAGGGAGGAGACAGTGTAGGAAAAATCTGGTTGGTTTCGGGTTGCAATGAAGTTGAGAAAACCTGTCGAGGAGCGGTAATTGATGTTTAGGTCAGAAAAGGCCGAGGCGTCAACTTTGGTGGCAGACTTGAGAGAAATTCCGGGAGTCATAGGCGTATTGATGGGTTTTGATTCTGAGAGTCCGAGTTCGGACAAAGCTGTGTCAATGTGATTGGGTTGGTGAAGACATGGCCCTTCTGAAGACTCTGCAATATAGTTGCCAAGGATCTTGAATAGGGGACCTTCGTGTGAGATGCAAAACTTTGTCTTCAGTTGAGTTCAAAGTTCCTGTGAGTTGCCAATAATTACCAGATCATCGACGTAACAGAAAATGAAAGTTTGAGAGAGTTGATTGATGAACAGACAGGGATCAGCCAAGGACGTCATGAAACCCTGATCAAGGATCCAGCGTTTCAGCGTATCAAACCAGCTCTTTGGCGCTTGTTTCAGACCGTTGTGGAAACTTAAGAAGAGCTACCTTCACAAGTTGTCCTGAGTTCCAGAAATTATTGGTCTAGCGTCTGTAAGATGATTGGGCGCAATGAGTTTTTAAGAAGAGAGAGTGATGATATGATGAAATTCCTTCCTTCCCCAATCCGTAAGATGATGATCCTCCCCAACCTGGAGTTGAGGGTGAGGTCTTAAGTCCCCCCTCAACCCTAGCCTAAGTACAACCACAAACAACAAGAACGAGTGATGAAATACAACCCTAAGCCGCAGAACCCTAGCCCAACCCTATCCCTCCATCCCTCGCCATTACCCGCGCCCTTTGGTATTAACGTAGCCCGGTTCGTCCTTCTCATGGCGCGGCCCTCCACCGCGCCCTACTCGGAGCCCCCCATGTTTCCGTCGGCGCCGTCTGCGAATCCCGCGATCCGCAGGTTGTCCCACGCTTATGCCCGCGCGGGCCTCCCCAGCGCGTATAGCCCATGATCGCCCCACCCTCGCCTTCCGGACTAGCCACCCGCAAGCTTGGTCGGGCCGGCTCCATCACTTGGTCCGCTTCTTCCGGGTGGGTCGCGGTCCGGCGCCGCCTGAGGTAGGCCCGACCCATACCTGGTGCTGAGCCCCGCAGCCCCTACTGCTGAGCCCTCCGCGACTGCTGCTGAGCCCGCAGCAGGCCTTGCTGAGACCGCACGCATGCCAGATGCTGAGCCCAACCTACCCAACTGCTGAGCGCGCAGCCCGCGACGCAGCTCTTGATCCGGGGTTATAAATACAACACCACATCCCCCCCAAGTTGAGTTCTGTCCCCAGAGGTCCTTCCATCACCACCTCGCCCCTGCCGCACCTACCAAACCACTTCCACCCCCTCCCCCCAGTCCACCCCTAGCCGTCTTAGCCGCGCTCGTCCTCCACTCCCCGACATCCCCATGATCCCCTGCGATTACTGTGCCCGGAACGGGCTAGTCTGCACAATCGTCCCTGGTCAACGTGCCTGCGGTTCCTGCCGTCGCGGTCACCGCCGCTTCTCGTTGGGGGAGGGTATGCCACGCCCTCCACCCGCATCCGGCTCTCGTCCCCGGCCGCGCAAGAGGGCCCATCCGGACTCGTTCGTGGTTTCGGACAATGACTCGGTCTTGGAGCACTCGTGGACCCCTCCTGGATCGCCCCGTAGTATCCACGTCATCTGAGCCTGGTAAACTGCCACCGAGTTCTTCGCGCCCTGCGGCAGCCGCGTCAACTGCATTCGTCCCAGCCCTGTTTCAAACGCGGTCAACGGCCGCGAATCAGGGTGGAGCTCCCGCTGATCGTACCCCCCCATCACATCGACCAGTCCGTAACACGCGTGCCCCGCCATCGATTCCAAGAATTTGTCCACCCGCGGCGGCAATCCCGCGTCCCGGATGGTGAATGAATTCAGCCGCTGCAGGTCATGGACAATCCTCAGCGACTTCCCGTCCTGCTTAACCACCGCAAAGATCGGGCTAGAGTAGCTCGATGTGGACTGCTCGTACAAACCCGTTCTAACGTGCTCCCAAACCAGCTCCAGAAAGGGCTCCCATACGGTCCGGGGAATCGGAATTGGCTTGATTTTCCAGGGTTCGTGCGGCACCGTGGGGATTACGTAGGGGTCGCCGATTCCTCTTTTCAACAATCCGCGCTTGTCCGGCCCAAAGGCGAGGGCCTTCTTGCAAAGCACCAACACCGATGCCAGCAAATCCTTTTCCTCCGCACTCAACCACCCCGCCGGCCCGAAGTTAAGCGCCTCAATCCTTTCATCCGTGATCCGCGCTGACCGGGTTACCCACCCCGACGTCTTCAAAGGGCTTACCCAGGGATCCCGAGACCAGATGATCTGTCTCAGGGGCCCATTGTAAGACTCCAAACGGTGCTAAGCCGTGGCAGTTCTGTGGAGGGGAAAGGTGCTGTTTAGGCTGCCCTCCTAGGAGTTACAATAATATTTTAATGTAACCGGAATCAAGGTCCAGAACCTTATGGATGAGAAATCAAACTAAGAGAAGAGGATAAGAGTTGTCGGTAGCAATGGAAACAATGCTATCTGACACAAGATGGTGCAGGGAAAGACTTGAACAAATAAGTCAAGGTTTGTTCAGAGTTCAATAGAACAAGGCAGTTGTAAGTAACAACGCCCACAAGCTAATAACTCTGGTCGTCAGCAGATGATTAGGAAAGATCAACTCAATCCCAACCAACCTCCAGGTTCTCAATGAACCTGCCCAACTCTCCGCAATCAAGCGCTTGAAGGGTACCAGATAACTGTGGGAGGCTGAACAAAACAAAAGCAATTTGTTTATGAAGCTCTAGAAGCAAATAAATAACAAATTTGAGCAAGAATATCCCAACACTTCTCAAGGAACTCAAGAATAGCGTGGCGAAAATTCAACCTCAAAGAAGAAGGGAGGTATAACACTCCAGGTTTTAAGCTTAATAAAACCTCTTCAATCAAACGTGATTGGCTCCAGAAAGATGATCAAGGAGAGATCAAGACCAGTATGGTCGGAAAAAGAGATCAGAGTGGTATAACACACTAAATAATTCAGGCAGACAGGAATTCTTCTTCAACCAGCAAGGCTATTGGTTGGTGATAAGGATCAAGGTCACAAAGGACAGAGTTTTGAGTATGGAGGCTCAAAGGATCAAGGGGCAATCATAGATATACCCGGATAATTTGCTCAGATAAGTGGGGAAGGATGCCCACGGATAAAATTGCTTATGATGATGGGATGATGGGTTTCTCTGATGCTCCAATGATGGGATGCTGGAATGCTGTGTTGATGGGCCCAAAGGCAGGGGAGAGCCCCTCGTTATATGGGCAGGAGGCCCTGTTAGACTATATACAACGGATTCTACAAATAGAGCGGAAAAGGGAAGGCAACCATGTGGTCACTCGCGTTGGTCAAGGATCTGCCAAATGCTTGCGGGTGCGGTCGGGATGGATTCAGTAGATCATGGATGAGTGCCGCGCAACGGTAGGAATGAGGAGATTGGGAGGCGCAACGACAAACATAAAGACGCGCAACAAAAAAGATGAAGACACGCAACAACAAAGATGAGGAGGTGCCATGACAAAGGCGGAGATGACAAGCAACACGGATAAAGGACGCGCAACGCGCGCGGATGAAAGGAGCGCGGCGCGGTGCGGCGCGCGACGCGGATAATGGAAGCGCGGCGCGGCGCGGCGGGCGCGCGCGCGCGCGCGGGTAAACAATAGTTGGATGAGCCTGAGGATAAGTTGTCCAGCCGGGCGGTACGTTTGCGCAACAGTTTATGAATTGAGGTCTTAAGGCGGCCCGGGTGTCCAGGATGGGGCACCACACCGTTCAGCCCCTTCGGCATTGGTTTGTTCCAAGGCCGGACCTTTGGCGCCACAGGCTTATACCGCCCCGCGTTACACCTAACCATCTGCACGCGTCCGTTGTCGTCGTCATGGATCCTGGCAACAATCAACCCGCGGCTTTTGCCTTTGCTCACGAGCGTGACACTATGGTAGGGTTTTTGAAACGCGGTAACTCCCGGTGACGCAAACCAAGGAAAAGAACTTACTTCTGCCGCCTGCGCCCTCCGCGCGCTTCCCTCCACCCCTTGCTCCTCCCTAGTTGGCCGCCCGCGCAAGACCAGAGCCTGTCCCGCGCGGTTGCTGCGGTCGACTAGGCAAAATCCCCCGTGAGGCAGCCCTTGCAGCCGTTCCCCCCGTCGGATTCCGTCTCCTCGCCAGCCGCCGCCAACCGCACCCACTTCCCTTTCCCGTGGTCGGAGATCGTTGTCTCAAACTTGGCCCCGGACGCATCCTCTACCGTCAGCGCCTCCGTCCCTTCCTCCTCGTTGAACGCCATCCGGGCCCGGAACACAAACATAAACGGTCAACCCAAAATCACGTCGCCGCACTCCACCAAAAGGAATGACAGCGGCTTACGGACCTTTGCGACCTCCACCTCTTCTCCTTCCACCACCCCGTCCACCAAACACTCTCCACCGTTGAGCGCCCGCAATCCCATGGCGCACTTCCTCTGGACCAACCCCAACTTGTCTACCAATTTTGACTGGAGCAAGTTAACCATCGACCCGCTGTCCACCATCGCCCACACCTTCCGATCCGCGATCTTCATCAAGACGTAGGCAAGCGGGACCAACACGGCCTTGGGTGGGCACGGCTCGCGTTCCCCCCCCTCCTCCGCCGCGTTCACGCGCTGCACCGTTGCCGGAACCCTGCCTCGCCCGTACTCCCTTAGCGCCTGCACCATCTCTTCGACGACCACCGAAAGACCGCAGCCAGCTCCCGTAGCGTAAGAGGAACTGGCATCTTGCTCCCCATCACCCGCCGCACCACTTCCGCGGCCTTCCTTCTTCCTCCGGAGCTGGCCAACGGCGTGTGCCCAACGTTCTTTGCGCACCAGTCTTCGGGGCTTGAGTTGTCAGCCGCTCCTTCACATCTACCTCCATCTTCTCTGATAAGATTTGCTTGTCCGCCGCCAACGCCCTAACCTCCGCCTCCACTCGCGGAGCTTGCCACGTGCCGGGCCCGGTGACGATTCCAAGCAACACCCAAGCGGCCCCTGCAGACTGCGCTCTCGTCTTGACCTGGTTCAATGGGGACAGGTGGTCGGGCCCAAGACTTACCGGCTCACCCGTTGGAAATATGAAAGTCAATCCGGACGCGCGGACCAATCCCTCTTCCATATCCCTGGTCAACTCCAAGCAACCTGACCTCCAATGTCTCCTGTCGCCACAATATGTACAGATTTGGGCCGAGAACCCTCCCAAGGGTCCGCTACCAGGCCGAGGACCCCCCCCACGTGGGGCGGCTCATTGCCCCAAGGGGGCGGGGGCAGAGCCATTGACTGGATTTTTGGCTGGGCCGCGGGCTGTGCCGCGGGCTGCGCCGTTACCCGATTGAGGAGTATCCGCAGATCCTTCAACATGTCCGTCATTTCATTCACCCGTACCTCCATTTTACCCGGCCGACTCGTCGTGGATGGGCCCGCGTGTAGTTCCTGCGCTGGAGGCGGGGCTGAGGAAGCCGCTGGTCTCTTTGAGGCTGACGGGAACGCCCTAGCCGTGTCCTCAATCAGTTCCTCCAGATTGATCTTGCTCTCTACCGCCCCGTTGATCGCCCTCAGGTCCGGGAGAAGGATAACACTCTGGTCCACGGACCGCAATACCATCCCGTGCTTGAAGAGGTGCTGCTGAACCCGCGTGCGAAGTTGTGGCGCAAGCCCGCCCAAGAACGCCCGTTTCATTGCTCCCGTCTGACCCGCCACCACCTGGTTCTTCGCTAAATAACTATAGATACGGCTGAACAGAGATTTGTACTCGGACAAATCGTTCCGCATCCGCACCTCACCTCGCAAGATTGCATCCGCCGCCGCCCGCTCGAAATCCATTTCCCGAAAGAGGGGTTCTCGCTTCCCCCACCTCGCCATCATCTCGCCCCAGAGCCTAATCCAGTCCCGAGCCTCGTAACCTGCCATATCCTCCACATCCCGCAGCTTACTTTTGTCCGTGATGAAGAGAACGACGGTGCGGACCTTTTCCTTGCTCGTCGCGTTTTCGCAGTCCGCGATATCCTCAAACCTTGCAAGAAAACGCCCGATATCGGAAGTGTCGAACCAAAGATGGGGGAATTTTTGCGGCCTAAGCCATACCCGCCGTGAGGCCTTGGCCGCCTCCAAAGGCTCCGACCGAGGGGGGGCAAAGCCGCCGGTCCGAGTGGTTGGAGGTGGGGGAGGTGTTGGTCCGCCGACTCCCGCCCGGGGGGGAAATGGGGGCGGATTGGTCGATCCTGGAGTAGTTGTCGGCAACATTGCATACACTATCTTTGAGAGACTGAGACGAAAGGTGATTTCCCGGCCAGACCCCCAGATGTGGAAACTTAAGAAGAGTTACCTTCACAAGTTGTCCTGAGTTCCGGAAATTATTGGTCTAGCGTCTGTAAGATGATTGGGTGCGATGAGTTTTTAAGAAGAGAGAGTGATGATATGATGAAATTCCTTCCTTCCCCAATCCGTAAGATGATGATCCTCCCCAACCTGGAGTTGAGGGTGAGGTCTTAAGTCCCCCCCTCAACCCTAGCCTAAGTACAACCACAAACAACAAGAACAAGTGATGAAATACAACCCTAAGCCGCAGAACCCTAGCCCAACCCTATCCCTCCATCCCTCGCCATTACCCGCGCCCTTTGGTATTAATGTAGCCCGGTTTGTCCTTCTCATGGCGCGGCCCTCCGCCGCGCCCTACTCGGAGCCCCCCGTGTTTCCGTCCGCGCCGTCTGCGAATCCCGCGATCCGCGGGTCGGCCCACGCTTATGCCCAAGCGGGCCTCCCCAGCGCGTATAGCCCATGATCCCCCCGCCCTCGCCTTCCGGACTAGCCACCTGCAAGCTTGGTTGGGCCGGCTCCATCACTTGGTCCGCTTCTTCCGGGCGGGTCGTGGTCCGGCGCCGCCTGAGGTAGGCCTGACCCATACCTGGTGCTGAGCCCCGCAGCCCCTACTGCTGAGCCCGCCGCGACTGCTGCTGAGCCCGCAGCAGGCACTGCTGAGACCGCGCGCACGCCAGATGCTGAGCCTGACCTACCCAACTGCTGAGCGCGCAGCCCACGACGCAGCTCTCGATCCGGGGTTATAAATACGACACCACATCGTACAATTCCTTGTTCAGTTTGAAGTAGGGAAAGGAGGTATTGTACCCAGAAGGAGTCTTGATGAAAATGTCTTTGTCCAAGGTGGCATGCAAGAATGCAGATTTTATGTCCATTTGAGTGATTTGCAGATTGTGATGAAAGGCGTAGACAAGAAGTGTTCTAAGTGTAGTGATTTGACCGGTTGGTGCATAGGTTTCTCCGTAATCTATGAATTCCAGCTGTCGAAAACCTTGAACACATAAGCAGGCCTTAAAGATGACTCTGTTGTTGTCAGGATTGGATTTGAGTCGATAGACCCATACAGTCAACAGGGCCTTTTTGCCTTCTGGAAGTGAGTGGCAGCCGGTCCAGACGCCCATGGTTTCTATCCCATCAATTTTGGTCTTCATGCCCTTGAGCCAATTTTTGAAATTGGGGGAGCATTTAGCTTCATCGTAGTTTTGGGGAACGGTTCTGGACAGAAAACCGTACCACTGGGGACGTTGGATGTTTGAGCGGTCTCTTAGAATCATGGAAGAAGGGGTAGGCTGGTTGATAGTATTTTCATTGTTGGTGGATTCTACGGGAGACTGATTGGAGTTGGAGGATTCGGGAGGTGAGTCTGGAGTAAGGGAGACTTCTGGCGCCTGAGATGGTTCAGTCGGAGTTGTAGTTGGAGTTGTTTTAATGGGGAGGTTGGAGGAGCAGTGGTTGGAAGGATCATGGTTAATGGAAGAGAGAGTGTTTATGAGGTCGGAATCGGATTGGATGAGAGTTTCAAAGGGGTTTTTGGAAGGAGGCAGAGATTCAGTTAGTTTTACGTTTTCAAAGACTTTAATGTGTTTTGAACAAATCTTTTCGCCAAGCTCTGGAACGTATATCAGGTAGGAGTTAAATTGCAGGTTGTGACCTACTAGAATTCCCTCCCAACCTTTCTTTTCAAATTTTCCTAGGTGATGGCGAAGATTCAGAACTACTGCTTTGGATCCCAGGGTTCTGATCAAGCTGAATTCGGGTTTGATGCCGTTCCACAGTTTGGAGGGACTTGATTTTGATTGTTTAGAAGGTAGGAGGTTGAGGATGTCGCAGCATCCAACAAGGATTTGATCCCACAGGTCAGCCGGGATTGACATATCAATGATCGAGGTTCTAGCTGACTCAACTATTGTACAATTTCCTTGTTTGGCAATGGGATTATGTTGGGGAGTGTAAGGTTCCAAGGTTGTGTGTACGATACCGGAGTCTGAGAGAAAGCTTGACAGTTTTGAGTTCACAAATTCTCCACCATTGTCAGAATGGAGATATTTCAGTTGGTATCCGAACTGGTTGGAGTGAATTTTGATGAACTTGATGATTTCGTTGGCTAAATCCGACTTCAGTCTAATTGGGAGGCAAGTTTTGAAGCGAGAGAACTTGTTGGTGAGTAGTAGAAAGTAGTGGTTGCCTGTCTTTGAGACCGTATTTATTGGACCACATACGTCGGCATGGAGACAAGAAAAGGGTTTGGAGCAGATAGGGATATGACTTTGGAAAGGTGTGCAATGGATTTTTCCCAGGACGCACGATTTGCAGGTGAGGTCCTTCCATTGTATTTTGGGAAATTCTCTTGATAGTAGCTTGGTTTGATCTTGATGAGGATGACCAAATTGCTTATGAAGAGTTGTGAGTGTAACAAAAGCATGCGATGATTTGGATTGCGGAAGTGCAAAATCCTTAATTACCAGGAGGTTGTCTTCAATGACGCCAGTAAGGACAGTGTTGCCTTTGAAGTCAACGGTGAAGCTTTTGGGACCAGAAAGATGCAACGAGCAGCCTTGATTAAGGAGTTGTCCCAATGACACAAGATTTACGGCTATCTGAGGGACGTATAAGGATTGGCTGAGGTGGACGTTACAGAATTGGGACAAGAGCTTTGCAGTACCAATCCCTTTGGCGTTGAGGGAGATATTCTCTTTTCCAGTTTGAATTTTGGTGTGGTCCTCTGAGAGATCTTCTTCAAAGAATTCAAGAGAATTGAACATGGATTGAGACGCTCCGGAGTCCAAGATGATGGAGTGTTTGGTTAGAATTCAAGAGTTGGTCATTGCAAAGTTGTATGAGGTGCAGGTGAAGTTTTCCAAGGCTGATTTGTTCTCATTGTTGTTCTGATTTGGTTGGAGATGAGGGTAGAGCCACCAGCAGGAGTTTTTGGGATGGGATGATTGGGGATTGTGCCATGTACTTGATAACTTCTTGTTTCCCACTCTTGTTCATCATGGCCAATGCCGAGCTTCCAGCAGCAATCTCATTTTTTACTTGATTCAGGTGTCGAAGAACAAGATCGCCATCGATTTTGGATTCGCCTAACAAGTGGGTGATGGTGGTCTTGAGATGCTCTAGTTGAGGGTGAAACTTGTAGAGTATCAAGTATGCCACTATATTGTCGTCCATTTGAATACTGATTTTGGAGATTTTGATCAAGCATGACTTCACTTCAGTTATAAATTTATCCACATGTTTAGGGTCAAATTGCAGGTTGAGGAAGTTGAAGAACACGCGTGAACGATTCGCAGTTTGAGAGGAGGCATAGAATTTGTTTATCAATTTCACAATTCAATTCCGTTGGAGAGATGATGATCTTTGATGCAGTTTATGTAGGTTCTGTTGTCCAGTTTGGCTAGGATATATCCGACTAATTCAAGGTGAACTTCTGGAGGACACTTCTTGGGTTCGGGTGACAGGAGCCATTGGCCTATTCCCTTCAGTGCGAATATGGTTGTTAGTTTGGAGCGCCAAAGTGAGAAGTTTGATTCAGTTAGCATGGGGATCGAGTATGTGAGGGTCTTGAGAAGGGATCCATTGAGTTCTGCTGGTCCAGGAGAAAGTGACATTGTATCGCTCGAGCCGTTGTGGGTGATTTGCAATTTTGGCTTTTAACCGTGAAGAGATGAATAACTTGAATTTCCTGAACCAACAGACTAGAACAAGAGAGTTAATCAGATGAGAGGAAAGAATGAGAGAAAAAAGAAGAGATGATAAAAGAATGACAAGTATGAGGAGGAATTCTCACTTGATGCTAGCTGAGAGGAGGAGGTGACGCTAGGAACAAAAAGGAACTGAGAGATATGACGGAAGATGAGGAGGCAATGGAGGAGACAGAGACTGGGTCTAATTATGATTTTAAAGAAAGAGTGGCATAAGCGTTCGATAGATTCAGATGGCAGTTTGCGGACAACCTCACATTTGAACAACAATGAAAGGAAATCAAATGTTATGGGCAGCCGGAAGGTTTGAGGTTGAGAATATTGGAATGGAGAAGTTGACATAGTACGTAGGTGAGGTTAAGGTTGAGTTGAGGGAGAGAGTGGGAGAGAGCAGGTTGAGTTGAGGGAAGTGGATGATGGAAGCGATCGTTGGAGGTGAGTCAAGTTGAGGGAGAGAGTGGGAGAGAGAAGGTTGAGTTGAGGGAAGTGGATGATGGAAGCGATGGTGGTGAGTCGAGGGAAGCGTTGGAGGTGATTGCAAGCAGAGGGGGTGATTTAAAGCAGGTGGAGATGAGGAGACAAAGGAGAGGAGGATGATTGATGAGGGATGGAAGGAGAGTGGATGGAGGAAGCGGATGGTGATGATCTTTGTGTGGCAGCTGTCTGTGACACATTTGTAACAGGTGGAAGCGCGCGAGGTGGTTGAGTTTGTCAGGCTGCGTTGAAGGGGAGGTGATCAGTGATTTTCTTTCAACAAGTTTTTTCATGAGTTTTCGGCACTCTTGTAGATAGGTATGTAAATTTCCATCAAAGTTGTATTGGATGAAATTCAACCAAATGCGTCCTCTGTTGTTGGTGGATTGTGAAGCGTATCTGTCTAGAATGGATTCCCAGATGAGCAAAGGTTTCAATTTATTATTGGGATTTATGATGGCGTCAAACGTGGTATTTCCAAGATGTTGGATGATGAGGTCTGCAGCTTCATAGCTTTTCTTTCTCTGTGGACCAGTTGAGGGTTTGACAAGAAATTTGAATTCTGTGTCCTTGACATATTCAAGGATTCCTTTTCTTCAAAGATGACTTCTCATTTGCATTACCCAGGAGGCAAAGTTGGATTCACCTAGGAGTGGTGTGTTGAGATGTTTGGGGCTGGGTTCCTCGTGGTCAGACATGGTAGAGTTTAGAAGTATCAATCCTGGTTTAGTCAATGAGCCTTGGGACTTTAAATCTGTAAAAATCAGAGGCAACTAAAACCAGGGATCAATTGCCATAAGAAACAGAAGGAAAGCAACCCATGAAGAAAGAATGGAATAATAACCTAAAACCAGGATTTGACGTAGTGAGACTGCAGAAGATCCTTAATTTTAAATTGGAAGTAACATGAACAGTTGATAACCTTTATATATATAGCTCTGATTGAGATAAACAATGAATGGGAACAGTCAGAATTAGAATCATGTGGGAGAGGCTTAAGACCAAAGCTTACCTGACTCAAAGCACCCTCAATCCTATGACACGACCAATGTAGTTGTGTGAGGAAAGAGGAAAGAAGAGTGCGCAAGTCAGGACACAGGTATTATCTGAGAGACAATTCCATCTAGAGTATTGTCACTGGTGCATGCGTGCGGGAGATGAGGAAATATGCGCAGATGATGAGATGCGCATTGAGTTCTTATAACATCTCTAATTTTTATGAGTGGAGGATATAAATGAAATAAAGAAGGAATGAAATCAAGAAACTAATAAAATAAGGAAACTGAGAGATAATGAAAGAATTAAAGATTCAACACCCAACTTCTGACTCCTCCGCGCGTGCTTGCCTCCGAGGCCACGCGGTCAAAATCGCTTTCCCGGAATCAAGGTTTGCGCCTACCCCACCGCGTTAGGATCTCCGCCTTCAGTTTTGGCCAATCCTGATTCTTGTAGCCTTCCATCTCCTCCACATCCTGGAGCTTCTCTTTGTCCATAATGAACAGGACGACAAGCTGGGCC
The DNA here is from genome assembly GCA_025617555.3 of Puccinia polysora. NCBI lineage: Eukaryota > Fungi > Basidiomycota > Pucciniomycetes > Pucciniales > Pucciniaceae > Puccinia > Puccinia polysora. Next base: position 47,321,971 of record CM062628.1, on the reverse strand, counting down.
TTATCCGTGTCTGACGCGCCTTCCGCATCTGCAATACCTTTGTATCTCAAGATGAACCGCTCCACATCCGCAGTGTTAAATCGGATGTGAGGGTAGTTGCGCGGCCTGATGCAAACTGGACAAGTGGGTTCATGGTCACTGAAGACCAATGAGGGGACGGCGTAGCTCGACCTGTGTTGAGCGGAGGGAGGGGGAGGAGGAGGGATGGAAGACACAAGTGGGTTCGGAGTAGCAGACCCGGAAACGGAAGGAGAAGAAGAAGAAGAAGAGGAAGCAACTTTAGGGAGGTATGAATAGGATATCCCGCCCAGTTACCTTTGAAAGACAAGAAACGGAAGGTTAGTTCCCGGCCAGACCCCCAGATGTGGAAAGAATAAGGGTTTTCCCCTTATAATTGTCGAAAGGTTTGGAATTTTGTGTCTGAAAGGAGATGAGGATGCCCAAAGTTGCACTTAAATGAGAAATAGAAATAAGGAGATAAAGAAAAATAGAGAGAGAGTGAAATTGCCAATCCTTCAATCCTAAGAACTTTCCACCTGGATGTGTATCCGGTATGAGTTCCTTTAATCTCTTGGTGAGATGATTGATCCAATCCAATGGTATGATGGTCTGATTCCATGCCCCCCCTCCTAACCCAGAGTTTAGAGTGAGGATAAGTCCTCCCTCTCAACCCTAACCTAAGTACAAGTGCAAATAACAGTATGACAAAGAAACAGAAAACCATCCCGAAACAGAAACCCTAGCCTCCTCTCCCCCACCTCCGTACCAAACTTTCCCCAACATCCATAGGCCATTCTTTCCATCCGGTTTGTCCTTCTCATGATGCTGTCCTTGCACTGCGCCCTACTTGGAGCCCCCCGCGCCTGTCCGTATCCGTTTGTCCGCGCCCATCATGGATGTCCGGTATCATCCGGCATGATCCGCGCGCTTGCACGTGTGCTCCGTCCGTTCCTTTATAGCCCGCGGATTGCTCCGCTCCCACATATCCAAACCCGCATGCCCGCAAACCTAGTTGAGCGCACTACCTTCCAAATCCAATCTCCGGCGCGTATTTCCGCCCACGCCGCATTTGATGCTGAGCCCAACCCGTCCACTAGGTGCCGAGCCAAACAGCGGCTGCTGCTGATGCAGCAGCTGCCACTGCTGAGCACTCCGCATACCCTAATGCTGAGCCCGCTTGCCTCCAATGCTGAGAGCGCAGCCGCGAAGCAGTTCCCAATCCGTGTCTATAAATTGACACCACAGCGTGTTACGGTTTGGTCAATGTAATGGGGGGGTATGATCAGCGCAAGCTCCATGCCAACTCGCGGCCGCTGACCGCGTTCAAGACAGGATTGGGAAGGATGCAGTTGACACCGTTGCCGCAGGGGGTGACAAACTTGGTGACGGTCTATCAAGCCCAGATGACGTGGATCCTGCAGGACGACATACCGGATGGGGTTCTGATCTTCATTGATGAAGCTGGTATCAAAGGACCAAAGAGGGATTACGGGGGTGCGGTGCTAGAGGAGGCCCCAAAGATCCGCCGCTTCATCTGGGAGTACGCGCAGACATTAGAGCGGGTCTTTTTTTGGATTGAGGAGGCAGGGCTTACGGTATTGGGGGGTAAGTTGGAAGTTTTTGTTCCAGCGTTGGAAGTGCTAGGCCATGTGGTGGCTTTTGATGGCAGGAGAATTGCAGCAAAGAAATGAAACAAAGCTCTCAAATGGCCAACCCCCCAGACGCCCTTGAATATTCTCCAATTTCTGGGACTGTGAAGCTATATTTGCATGTTCATCAAACGATTTGTGGAAGTTGCAAGTCCGCTGCGGGCGCTGACCCGGAAAGGCGCGGCATGGGAATGGACGGCACAGTGTGACGCGGCCTTTGCAAAGCTCAAGGAGATTGTGGGCCGCAACATCGTCCTCTGCAACCTTGACTACAACGCAGGAGGGATCTGCTTGGCCGTTGACTCTAGCAAGTTCGGCGTGGGTGGTGTCCTGACGCAGGAGGAGGATGGTAAGGATAGGCCGGTTCTCTATAAGTCCGTGACTTTTACAGAAACAGAGAGTCAGTACTCGCAGCCAAGTTAGAATTATGCGGAGTCACCAATATTGTGCGGAGGCTTCAGCACCTGCTTTGGGGGGTGCACTTCAAGCTTCTGGTTGATGCGGAGGCCCTGGCGAGGATGATCAATTCTCCAACGCTGCCAAACACTCCTATGACTAGGTGGGTGGCGTTTCTCCAGCTCTTCACTTTTGGTGTGGTTCATGTTCCAGGGAAGGCGTTCACGATGCCCGACGCGCTGTCGCAGTATCTGCGGGAGGATCCATTTGAGGGGGCGGAGCCCTTGGATGTGGAGTCTCTGGTTATTTGTGCGGGTGCAATGGAGACGGAGGTTGCCCTTCCGCTGCAGCAGTCCGGGCGTTACGCAATCTTGTGCTCCTTCTTGTGGAATCTTCAGTTTCCTGAGGACGCATCAGGAACCAAAATTTGTTGGGCAAAGCGGCAGGCGACCAACTTCTACATGCAGGACGGGCAACTGTGGAAACAAAGCACCCCGGTGCCTTTGGTGGTTGCAACATCAAGGAGGGACCAGGAAATGATTCTGAGGTGTCTCCACGACAACCTTGGGCACCGGGGCAAGATTGAAACGCGGAGGCGGGTGAAGGCCAGGTTCTGGTGGCCGGGTGTGGTGCGCGGGGTACGGGAATGGGTGAAGTCTTGCAAAGCGTGTCAATGGCGGAGTTCTAGGCTGCCCAGGGAGGTGGGTCACCCTACAGGGGAATACGCATTGCTTGGGCGGGTCTCCCTCAATGTGGTCCACATAAAGGCAGGGAAGTTTTTGTACCTGCTGGTTGCGTGGGACAATCTGTCAGGTTGGGTCGAGGCTTGTCATCTGGTGAAGTTGTCGGCGGAGAAGGTTTCTCATTTCTTGGAGGAAGATTCGTTCGCGAGGTACGGTTTGCTTTGCTTGGTCACTGTTGATGGAGGCGCTGAGTTGCGGGGGCACTTGATGGCACTGGTCCAGAGTTGGGGAGCTAAGTTTGGGCGGGTCACGGAATACTTTCCAGAGGGTGCCGGGATGATCAAACGCGGCCATCAGCCCATTAAGGACGCTCTGGTAAAGATGTGTGGGGAGGAAGGTAAACGGTGGCAGGAGGCCCTTCCAGCGGTCCTCTTTGCGGACAGGATCTCGGTTAAACGCTCAACGGGCTACTCGCCTTACAAACTTCTCTACGGACAGCGTCTGGTGCTCCCAGTGGACATCAAGCTCAAAACCTTCTTGGGCGTGGACTGGTGGAAGCTGAAGACCTCCGCAGAACTCGTGGAAGCGCGCGCCAAACAGCTTCTCTGACAGGACAAGACCCTTGCAAAGGCCGCTGAAAGGTTGCAGAAGACAAGGACGGCTTTGGTCTGCTATTGGGACAAGCGCTGTTCCAACCGCCTCCGGGATCGGCTGCGGAAGGGTGACTTGGTTTTGTTGTACAACCGGAGTCTGGAATCTCAGTGGGGAAAGCTTTTTGCCAACCAATGGAACGGCCCCTTCCGCGTGGCATCCAAGTTTGAGGGCGGGAGCTACCAGCTCAAGGAATTGGACGGGGCGCCACTCAAACGCAAGGCCGCGGCCTTGCACGTGAAGCGTTTCTTTGCGCGCAGTTCCACCTCCTTTGAAAAGACGGCCAGGGATGGCGCAAACGCGGGGGACGGCATTGCAAGTTTGGATCAGTGGACGGGCCGGATCCTTTTGTCTGAGGAGGAGCCTGCGCCCAACGCGCCACCTTGGAGGAGTGAAAGGCTACAAACCGCTGGAGACAGCCGTCAACTTGGGGGGGGGACGCAAGTAGGGTAAAGGCCTGATTTGGTGAGGGGGTGTCCTAGCCAGTTCACAGCCGGAATAACTAGGCACCCCAGAATGTCCGTTCTCCTACTTCTTTTATATTTGATTGGCCTCTTGGATTGGTACTGGTTTTGGTTATAATTGATCACAGGGACGCGGACGCGGCGCTAGCCAAGTCCGTAAACGCAAGGACAAGCCCCGCGGATTGGGCAATGCGGGACAAGGAGCGGAAGGAGTGGAGGCCCTATGGAGGCCTCAAAAAAAAAAAAAAATTCTTTCCGCTTTTCTTGGGGTTTTTGTTTCCTTTTTTATGGGCTTGGTTCTTTTCCTTGTTTCCTCTTGGCGCGGGACACGTACAGGACAGGTCTGATTTGGTAAGGGGGTCTCCTAGCCGGTTCACAGCCGGAATAACTAGACACCCCAGAATGTTTGTTTTCTCAACTTCCTTCTTTGCCTCTCTTGGGTGACTGTGCGCGTGCTGGTGTAGGATTGTTGCATTTGTTGCAGGATGGGGTACGGGGAACTGTGTTGCAGTTTGGCTGGGGCGGTCCAGGTACCTTCCGGGGAACTTTGTTGGCTCAGGATGCGGGCGTGGACTTTAATTTCACTCATTCTATCTCAGGACGCGGGTGCGGACCTCTTTCTCACTTACTCTTGCTCTCACTTGCGCGGATTGCTTTCAAGACGCGGATCTTGTGCACAAAGGTTCTCACAAGCCCGGAGGCTACTCAGGACGGCGCGGCAAAAGTTTATTTCTTTTCAAAAAGGCGCGGAAAAGGATACAAGATGAAAAGGAAGAAAAGGGGGGGCGATCCCTCTAAGTTGGACAAGTCCTCATCACCTCCTCCGCGTCCGCACAAGCCGCCGCAGCTAAAGTCCGGAAGGCCTCCAAGAGTTACCGTCGGTTGCCAGTGGTGTGGGCGCAAGGGGCCGCCAGGAAACGCCAAAGGAGTCCGTCCGCATTGTCCACCATTGCATCAAACCTCACGAGCGAAATAGCCGGGAAAACGGGGATATCCGGAATCTCGGGTGGGCTGGGAGGAGGCGGGACTGGTGAAGAAGGGGTCCCTGGCGGACCATTGGGGGGGCTTGGTCCAGCGGGAGGCAACAACAAGATAAGGACCGGCGACGCGGGCGGCGGAGGGGTGTCCCGCGGGGTTGGGGGCCTCTTGTCTGAGTCCAACAAGTACGGAGGAGCCGGAGTTGGGGGAGGAGCCGGGGCGGGGGTAGGGACTGGAGGAGAGCCAGCGCGGCGTGGGAGGATTTCATCAATGCGCGGGTCCCTTGCGCCTTGCGTGACCCAAACGCGGTCCGCTCAGAGCCGTAAGGCGGACAAATAAGCCGCAAATTTTGGGTAGTCCTCCTTCTGTGGGGGCCCTGCGCGGCGGAATGGGGAGGCGGAGTCGCAAATTGGTCCTGGGGGGGCGGGCGCGAGGCAATCCGGGGGGAGTCCACGAGTCCTCGGAGATTGTTTCATTGTCCAAAACCACAAACGGGTCCGGACGGGCCCTCTTGCGCGGCCGGGGATGGGAACTGGATTGAGGAGGAGGATGCAGCATTCCCTCGCCAAGCAAGCAGCGGCGATGGCCACGACGGCAAGAAGTGCAAGGGCGTCAACCGGGAACGATCGAGCACACTGTGGAAACTTAAGAAGAGTTACCTTTGCAAGTTGTCCTGAGTTCCGGAAGTAATTGGTCTAGCGTCTGTAAGATGATCGGGCGCGATGAGTTTTAAGAAGAGAGAGTGATGATATGATGAAATTCCTTCCTTCCCCCATCCGTAAGATGATGATCCTCCCCAACCCGGAGTTGAGGGTGAGTTCTTAAGTCCCCCCCTCAACCCTAGCCTAAGTACAACCACAAACAACTGGAACGAGTGATGAAATACAACCCTAAGCCGCAGAACCCTAGCCCAACCCTATCCCTCCATCCCTTGCCATTACCCGCGCCCTTTGGTATTAACATAGCCCAGTTCGTCCTTCTCATGGCGCGGCCCTCTGCCGCGCCCTACTTGGAGCCCCCCGTGTTTCCGTCCGCGCCGTCTGCGGATCCCGCGATCTGCGGGTCGTCCCACGCTTATGCCCGAGCGGGCCTCCCCAGCGCGTATAGCCCATGATTGCTCTGCCCTCGCCTTCTGGACTAGCCACCCGCAAGCTTGGTTGGGCCGGCTCCATCACTCGGTCCGCTTCTTCCGGGCGGGTCGCGGTCCGGCGCCGCCTGAGGTAGGCCCGACCCATACCTGGTGCTGAGCCCCGCAGCCCCTACTGCTGAGCCCGCAGTGACTGCTGCTGAGCCCGCAGCAGGCACTGCTGAGACCGCGCGCACGCCAGATGCTGAGCCCGACCTACCCAACTGCTGAGCGCACAGCTCTCAATCCGGGGTTATAAATACAACACCACATCCCCCCCCAAGTTGAGTTCTGTCCCCAGAGGTCCTTCCATCACCACCTCGCCCCTGCCGCACCTACCGAACCACTTCCACCCCCTCCCCCAGTCCACCCCTAGCTGTCTTAGCCGCGCTCCTCCTCCGCTCCCCGCCATTGCCATGATCCCCTGCAATTACTGTGCCCGGAACGGGCTAGTCTGCACGATCGTCCCTGGTAGACGTGCCTGCGGTTCCTGCTGTCGCGGTCACCGCCGCTGCTCGCTGGGGGAGGGTATGCCACGCCCTCCACCCGCATCCGGCTCTCGTCCCCGGCCGCGCAAGAGGGCCCGTCCGGACTCGTTTGTGGTTTCGGACAATGACTTGGTCTTGGAGCACTCGTGGACTCCTCCTGGATCACCCCCTGGCCGTCCCTCCCCAAACTCGGACCGCGACTCCACCTCTCCATACCGTCGCCCTGGACCTCCCCGCAAGGAGAATTACCCAAACTTTGCGGCGTTCCGGGCGGCCATGCGATTCTGGGCGGACCGGGTTCAAGTGATGCAAGGCGCGAGGGACCCGCGCCTTGATGAGATTCTCCGGCGTCGTGCCCCTGGTCCTCCTCCGGCTCCCGCTCCTCCTCCAGCTCCGGCTCCGAGCCCGACCCCTCCTCCGGCCTCCTATCACTCGTCGGACTCGGACGAGAGGCCCCCGACCCCGCGAGGCACCCCTCAACCGCCCGCGTCACCCATTGTTATCCCGTTGTCGCCTCCTGTCAGTCCGAGCGGTCCAGATGGTCCCCTGGAGGCTGCCTTCTCCCCGGTCCCGCCTCCCCCCAACCCGCCCGAGATTCCGGACATTCCTGTCCTCCCCGCTCTCCCGCTTGCAAGGTTCGATGTGATGGCGGACGACGCGGACGGGCTACTCCGGCGATTCCTGGCGGTCCCTCGAGCCCACACCACTGATGACCGTCGGGAACTCTTGGCGGCCTTCAGAACCATGGTCGCGGCGGCTCGCGCGGACGCGGAGGATATGATGAGGACCCGCTTGACTTAGACGGATTGCCCCCCCCCCTTTTCCTACTATTGTTATTATTATTATTTTTTTTTTCATAGTCCCTATTCCGCCCCCTTTTGCAAAGAAAGACTTTTGCGGCGCCATCTTGTGAGAGCCTTAAAGAATTCCGCCTACGCGCGTTATGAGTGAGAGTGAGATTGAGAATGAGAGCGAGGTTGAGAATGAGACGAAATTGAGATCCGCGCCCCGCCCGTGCACTGAGCTAACAAAGTTTTCCAGAAGGTACCTGGTCCGCCCCAGCCGAACTGCCACACAGTTCCCCGTACCCACCCTGCAATAAACAAAACAACCATACACCAGCGCGCGCACACAGTTATCCAAGAGAGAGGAAGAGGACATAAGGGAAACAAACACTCTGGGGTGTCTAGCTGTTCCGGCTGTGAACCAGCTAGAACACCCCCTTACCAAATCAGACTCATCCCGCGCATGTTCCACCCATAATCCGCACCCATTACTCCATACACAAGACAACAGGTCGAGAGAAAAACAGAGAAAAAGATCCAAACCTTAAAGAAAAAGATTACTATATATTTTTTTTTTTTTTTTTTTTGATGGGGCCTCCGCTCCTTGTCCTGCGTGCCCATCCGCGGGGCTCTTCCTCGCGTTTACGGACCCGGCTTGCGCCGCGCCCGCGTCCCTAAAAACCAAACATAGCCGACACCAGTACCAATTCGCAAAACCAATTTACACAAGAAATAGGAAAACGGACATTCTGGGGTGTCTAGTCATCCCGGCTGTGAACCGGCTAGAACACCCCCTCACCAAATCAGGTTTTTGCCCTACTCGCGCCCCCCTTTGACTTGACAACTGTCCCCAGCGACTTGTAGCCTTTTACTCCTCCGGGGCGGCGCGTCAAGCGCGGGCTCCTCCTCAACCAACAAACCCAACCCGCCCATCGATTCTGGACCCTTGGCTTTGTCCCGCGCATCCGTGCCATCGCCAGCCGTCTCGTCAAAGGAGGTGGAGCCGCGTGCAAAGAAGCGCTTCACGTGCAAAGCCGCTGCCTTCCGTTTGAGCAGCGCCCCATCCAATTCCTCGAGTTGATAACTCCCGCCTTTGAACTTGGATGCCACGCGGAAGGGGCTGTTCGATTGGTTGGCGAAAAGCTTACCCCACTGAGACTCCAAACTACGGTTGTACAGCAACACTAAGTCCCCCTTCCGCAACGGATCCCGGAGACGATGGGAACAGCGCTCATCCCAGTAGCGGACCAATGCCGTCCTGGTCTTTCGCAAACTATCCGCGGCCTTTGCCAGGGTCTTGTCCCGCCGGAGAAGCTGTTCGGCGCGCGCCTCCACAAGCTCCGCGGAGGTCTTCACCTTCCACCAATCAATGCCCAAGAAAGTCTCCAGCTTGATGTCCACCGGAAGGACGGGGCGCTGTCCGTAGAGGAGTTCATAAGGCGAGTAGCCCGTCAAGTGCTTGACCAATATCCTGTCCGCAAAGAAGACCACCGGAAGGGTCTCCTGCCACCGCTTCCCGTCCTTGCCACACATCTTCACCAGCGCGTCCTTGATCGGCTGGTGGCCGCGTTCAATCATCCCGGCACCCTTGGGGTAGTACTCCGTGACCCACCCAAACTTAGCCCTGCAGCTCTGAACTAACCCCATCAAGCGGCCTTGGAAATCCGCGCCTCCGTCAACGGTTACCAGTCGGAGCAAACCATACCGCGCGAACTAATCTTCCTCCAAAAACTGGGCGACCCTTTCTGCCGACAGCTTAACCAGCGGACGCGCCTCGACCCAACCCAAAAAATCGTGCCGCGCGACCAGCAGGTACGCAAACTTCCCCGCCTTGATGTGAACCACGTTGAGGGAGACCCGTCCGAATAAGGCGTCCTCCCCCGTAGGGTGACCCACCTCCCTCGGGAGCCTAGAACTCCGCCTCTGACAAGCCTCGCATGACTTCACCCACTTGCGCACCGCGCGTACCACCCCCGGCCACCAGAACCTTGCTTTCACCCGCCGCCGCGTTTCAATCTCGCCTCGATGCCCAAGGTCGTCGTGAAGACACCGCAGAATCACCTCCTGGTCCCTCCTCAATGTCGCAACCACCAGGGGCACGGGGGTGCACCTCCGCCACAGTTGCCCCTCCTGCAAATAGAAGTTGGTCGTCCGCCGTTTTGCCCACCGAATTACCGTTTCCGACGTACCTTCCGGAAATTGGAGAACCTGCAGAAAGAAGCAGAACGTCTCGTAATGCCCGGACTGCTGCAGCGGAAGGGCAACCTCCGTCTCCATCATGCCCACCCGGATAACTGGAGATTCCACGTCCAAGTGTTCTGCTCCTTTGAACGGATCCTCGCGCGGGTACGGCAACAGCGCGTCGGGCATTGTGAACGCCTTCCCTGGGACATGAACCACACTAAAGGCAAAGAGTTGAAGGAACGCGACCCACCTAGTCATAGGGGTGTTCGGCAGCGTTGGCAAATTGATCATCCGCACCAGAGCCTCCGCGTCCACCAAGAGTTCAAAATTCACCCCCCAAAGCAAATGCTGCAGCCTTCGCACAATCTTGGTGACCCCGCACAGTTCCAACTTTGGTTGCAAATACCGACTCTCCGTCGCGGTGAAGGTTACGGATTCATAAAGAACCGGCCTATCCTTACCATCCTCCTCCTGCGTCAGAACGCCTCCCGGGCCGAGTTCGCTAGAGTTGACAGCCCGGCGGATCCCTCCCAAATGATAGTTGAGGTCCCGGAGGACGATGTCGCGCCCCACAATCTCCTTGAGCTTCGCAAAGGCAGCGTCACACCCCGCCGTCCACTCCCACACCGCACCCTTACGCATAAGTGCCCGCAGCAGACTCGCCACCTCCGCAAACCGCTCAATGAACATGCGGACGTAGCTGCACAGCCCCAAAAACTGGAGGATATGCAAAGGCGTCCGTGGAGTCAGCCATTTGAGGACTTTATTCCGTTTCTTCTCCGCGATCCTCTGGCCGTTGGCGCCCACCACGTGTCCCAGCACCTCCAGCGCCGGAACGCAAACCGCCAACTTACTCCCTGACACCGTAATCCCCGCCTCCTCAATTCAGAACAAGATCCACTCCAACGTCCTTGCGTATTCCCAGACAAAGCGGCAAATCCTCGGGGCTTCCTCCAACACCGCGCCCCCGTAGTCTGTCTTTGGCCCCTTGATCCCCGCATCGTCAATGAAGATCAGAGCCCCCTCCGGGATGTCCTCCTGTAGTATCCACGTCATCTGAGCCTGGTAAACTGCCACCGAGTTTGTCGCGCCCTGCGGCAGCCGCGTCAACTGCATTCGTCCCAGCCCTGTTTTGAACACAGTCAACGGCCGCAAATCAGGGTGGAGCTCCCGCTGATTGTACCCCCCCATCACATTGACCAGTCCGTAACACGCGCGCCCCGCCATCAATTCCAAGAATTCGTCCACCCACGGTGGCAATCCCGCGTCCCGGATGGTGAATGAATTCAGCCGCTGCAGGTCATGGACAATCCTCAGCGACTTCCCGTCCTGTTTAACGACCGCAAAGATTGGGCTAGAGTAGCTCAATGTGGACTGCTCGTACAAACCCGTTCTAATGCGCTCCCGAACCAGCTCCAGAAAGGGCTCCCGTACGGTCCGGGGGATTGGAATTGGCTTGATTTTCCAGGGTTCGTGAGGCACCGTGGGGATTACGTAGGGGTTGCTGATTCCTCTTTTCAACAATCCGCGCTTGTCCAGCCCAAAGGCAAGGGCCTTCTCGCGAAGCACCAATACCAATGCCAGCAAATCCTTTTCCTCCGCACTCAACCACCCCGCCGGCCCAAAGTTAAGCGCCTCGATCCTTTCATCTGTGATCCGCGCTGACCGGGTTACCCACCCCGACGTCTTCAATGGACTTACCCAGGGATCCCGAGACCAGATGATCGGTCTCAGGGGCCCGTTCAGCCCCTGCAGCATTGGTTCATTCCAAGGCCGGACCTTTCGCGCCATAGGCTTATACCGCCCCGCGTTACACCTAACCATCCGCACGCGTCCGTTGTTGTCGTTGTGGATCCTGGCAACAATCAACCCGCGGCTTTCGCCTTTGCTCATGAGCGTGGCACTATGGTAGGGTTTTTGAAACGCGGTACCTCCCGGTGACGCATACCAAGGAAAAGACCTTACTTCTGCCGCCCGCGCCCTCCGCGCGCTTCCCTCCCCCCCTTGCTCCTCCCTAGTTGGCCGCCCGCGCAAGACCAGAGCCTGTCCCGCGCGGTTCCCACGGTCGACTAGGCAAAATCCCCCGTGAGGCGGCCCTCGCAGCCGTTCCCCCTGTCGGATTCCGTCTCCTTGCCAGCCGCTGCCGACCGCACCCACTTCCCTTTCCCGTGGTTGGAGATCATTGTCTCAAACTTGGCCCCAGACGCGTCCTCTACCGTCAGCGCCTCCGTCCCTTCCTCCTCGTTGAACGCCATCCGGGCCCGGAACCCAAACATAAATGGTCAACCCAAAATCACGTCGCCGCACTCCACCAAAAGGAATGACAGCCGCTTACGGACCTTCGTGAACTCCACCTCCTCTCCTTCCACCACCCTGTCCACCCGACACTCTCCACTGTTGAGCGCCCGCAATCCCATGGCGCACTTCCTCCGGACCAACCCCAACTCGTCTAACAATTTTGACGGGAGCAAGTTGACCATTGACCCGCTGTCCACCATCGCCCACACCTTCCGATCCGCGATCTTCATCGAGACGTAGGCAAGCGGGACCGACACGGCCTTGGGTGGGCACAACTTGCGTTCCCCCCCTTCCTCCGCTGCGTTCACGCGCTGCACCGTCGCCGGAACCCTGCTGCGCCCATACTCCCTTAGTGCCTGCACCATCTCTTTGACGACCACCGGAGAGACCGCGGCCAGCTCCCGTAGCATGAGAGGAACCGGCATCTCGCTCCCCATCACCCGCCGCACCACTTCTGCGGCCTTCCTTCTTCCTCCGGAGCCGGCCGACGGCGTGTCGCCCAACGGTCCTTGCGCACCAGTCTTTGGGGCTTGAGTTGTCAGCCGCTCCTTCATGTCTACCTCCATCTTCTCTGACAAGATTTGCTCGTCCGCCGCCAACGCCCTAACCTCCGCCTCCACTTGCGGAGCTCGCCACGTGCCGGGCCCAGTGACGATTCCAAGCGACACCCGAGCGGCCCCTGCAGACTGCGCTCTTGTCCTGACCTGGTTCAATGGGGATGGGTGGTTGGGCCCGAGATTTACCGTCTCACCCGTTGGAAATATGAAAGTCGATCCGGACGCGCGGACCAATCCCTTGTCCATATCCCTGGTCAACTCCGCGCAACCCAACCTCCAATGTCTCCTGTCGCCACAATATGTACTGATTTGGGCTGGGAACCCTCCCAAGGGTCCGCTACCAGGCCGAGGACCCCCCACCACGTGGGGCGGCTCATTGCGCCAAGGAGGCGGGGGCAGAGCCATTGACTGGATTGTTGGCTGGGCCGCGGGCTGCGCCGTTACCCGATTGAGGAGTATCCGCAGATCCTTCAATATGTCCGTCATTTCATTCACCGGTACCTCCATTGTACCCAGCTGACTCGTCATGGATGTGCCCGCGTGTAGTTCCTGTGCTGGAGGCGGGGCTGAGGAAGCCCCTGGTCTCTTCGAGGCTGACGGGAACGCCCTAGCCGTGTCCTCAATCAGTTCCTCCAGATCAATCTTGCTCTCTACCGCCCCATTGATTGCCCTCAGGTCCGGGAGAAGGATGACACTCTGGTCCACCAACCACAATACCATCCCGTGCTCGAAGAGGTGCCGCTGAACCCGCGCGCAAAGTTGTGGCGTGAGCCCGCCCAAGAACGCCCGTTTCATCGCTCCCGTCTGACCCGCCACCACCTGGTTCTTCGCTAAATAACTATAGATACGGTCAAACAGAGATTTGTACTCAGACAAATTGTTCCGCGTCCGCACCCCACCTCGCGAGATCGCATCCGCCACCGCCCGCTCGAAATCCGTTTCCCGAAAGAGGGGTTCTCGCTTTCCCCACCTTGCCATCATCTCGCCCCAGAGCCTAATCCAGTCCCAAACCTCGTAACCTGCCATATACTCCACATCCCGCAGCTTACTTTCGTCCGTGATGAAGAGAACGACGGTGCGGACCTTGTCCTTGCTTGTCGCTTTTTTGGAGTCCGCGATATCCTTGAACCTCGCAAGAAAACGCCCGATATTGGCAGTGTCAAACAGAAGATGGGGGAATTTCTGCGGCCTAAGCCATACCCGCCGTGGGGCCTCGGCCGCCTCCGAAGGCTCCGACCGAGGGGGGGCAAAGCCGCCGGTCCGAGTGGTTGGAGGTGGGGGAGGTGTTGGTCCGCCGACTCCTGCCCGGGGGGGAAATGGGGGCGGATTGGTCGATCCTGGAGTAGTTGTCGGCAACATCGCGTACGCTATCTTCAAGAGACTGAGACAAAAGGTGATTTCCCTGCCAGACCCCCAGATGTGGAAACTTAAGAAGAGTTACCTTTGCAAGTTGTCCTGAGTTCCGGAAATTATTGGTCTAGCGTCTGTAAGATGATTGGGCGCGATGAGTTTTAAGAAGAGAGAGTGATGATATGATGAAATTCCTTCCTTCCCCCACCCGTAAGATAATGATCCTCCCCAACCCGGAGTTGAGGGTGAGGTCTTAAGTCCCCCCCTCAACCCTAGCCTAAGTACAACCACAAACAACAAGAACGAGTGATGAAATACAACCCTAAGCCGCAGAACCCTAGCCCAACCCTATCCCTCCGTCCCTTGCCATTACCCGCGCCCTTTGGTATTAACGTAGCCCGGTTCGTCCTTCTCATGGCGCGGCCCTCCGCCGCGCCCTACTCGGAGCCCCCCGTGTTTCCGTCCGCGCCGTCTGTGGATCCCCCGAACCGCGAGTCGGCCCACGCTTATGCCCGCACGGGCCTCCCCAGCGCGTATAGCCCATGATTTCTCCGCCCTCGCCTTCCGGACTAGCCACCCGCAAGCTTGGTCGGGCCGGCTCCATCACTTGGTCCGCTTCTTCCGGGCGGGTCGTGGTCCGGCGCCGCCTGAGGTAGGCCCGACCCATACCTGGTGCTGAGCCCCGCAGCCCCTACTGCTGAGCCCGCAGCAGGCACTGCTGAGACCGCGCGCACGCCAGATGCTGAGCCTGACCTACCCAACTGCTGAGCGCGCAGCCCGTGACGCAGCTCTCAATCTGGGGTTATAAATACAACACCACAACGCAAGCCCGTTCCGGGCGCAGAAGTCGCAGGGGACCATGATGGCGACAGAGCGGAAGGGGAGGAGGGGCTGGGGTGAGCTGGGGTGGGTGGGGGAGAGGTGGGTTGGTAGTGTGATGGAGGCAAGGCAGCAATGGGAGACCTCTGGGGACAGAACTCAACTTGGGGGGGGATGTGGTGTTGTATTTATAACCTTGGGTTTAGAGCTGCGTCGCGGGCTGCGCGCTCAGCAGTAGGGTAGGTCGGGCTCAGCATTTGGGTGCATGCGGTCTCAGCAGTGCCTGCTGAGGGCTCAGCAGCAGCCGCTGCGGGCTCAGAAGTAGAAATTGCGGGGCTCAGCACCAGGTGCGGGTTGGGCCTACTCCAAGGGCGCCGGGCCGCAACCTGCCCAGGAAACGCGGACCGAGTGATGGAGCCGGCCCGACCAAGCTTGCCGGTGGCTAGTCCGGAAAGCAAGGGCGGGGTGATTGGGGGTTAGGCACGCGCGGGCCAACTTGCGGACCGCGAGGTCCGTGGACGCACGCGGGCAGGCAAACTGGGGGGCTCCAAGTAGGGCGCGGCGGAGGGCCGTGCCATGAGAAGGACAAACTGGGTGTACGTTGATATTGAGGGGCATGGGTTATGGGGCAAGGAATGGAGGGGCAGGGTTGGGCTAGGGTTCTGTGCTTAGGGGTTGTGTTTCATTGTTCTTTTGTGTTTGTGGTTGTACTTAGGTTAGGGTTGAAGGGGGGGGATCCAAGTCCTCACCCTCAACTCTGGGTTGGGTTATGATCCATCTATCTATCATCAATTGATCTATCAGAGAAGAAAAGGAAAGGAAGGGGAAGGATTGGAGGAAGAAGAATACATCTCATTATCTCTCTTTTATCTCACTACACTTAAGAACTCATTGCATCCAACCTCCTTACAGACGCCTAGATCAATAACTTCCGGACCTGTGGACAACTTAGGAGCGTAACTCACCTTTGCTTTCCACACCGTCTTCAGACAATCTTTATCCTGCAGTCGCTTGGAGAAAGATTGCACAAGCATGGTTATGCGTAACTGCTCATCATAGGCTGTCTTCTTCCTGTTCTGGCTCTTGTCACATTGCCAGGCTTTGTGATTAGAGATACGCTCACACCGGAGCTTGTCCAGTGGAAAGCTTGTTGGCCGTTGAACTTGCGTGGTAACATTGCCTTTGTCAACAGGCAATCCAGTAGGGTCTGCAGCGTCCACATTGTCCGCCTTTGAGTTGTCACTTCCATGATTATTGTCTTGTGGTGGTGGACCATGGCTAGGGGTGGTGTATTTACCAGGGATCATTGGGGTAGTGAATTTAACATTGGAGGGGGGTCCCATCTTCAGGGATATAAGTAAGGCAAAGCAAAGGATGTGTAGGGAAAGGGAAAGGAGGGTGGTGAGGGGGGGAACTGCGTCTGTGCGGTTTGCTTGCAGCAGATTGGCATCTTTGAACGGCAGCAGGATCTCCACTTTGGCGTGCAAACGGTGTTTGCCAAAACACTTAGGCGTTGGCGGCGCTTCGGAAGCACACTCTGGGTGGGAAGACCGCGTGCCAATAGAACGGGCTTATGCTCTCAGCAAAGGTCCGCACAGATGCAGGGGTGGGGGAAAAAGGTGGGGGGTGATGGAGGCAATAGCAGCGAGAAAAACTTGGGAACGGAAGCTAAGCGGGAAATTTTGTGTAGTGTAGCGGGAAAACCGTTTCGTTCGTAGTCGTGAACAGAGCGGAGATGGCTCATAACCTGTAACAACTCAAAAGAGGGTAGAATCGATGATTCATTTCAATGTATATCCCACGGCTCGGTTCTTATACTAAGTACACAGGTGGCTGGGCCGCAGTAGGGTTATCTGACTACAGTTAGTGACGTGGAATTTGCGACTACAAATACGACTTTACAAAACATTGATACTCGGCAAAGTCTATATCACCTACACCGGGCAAGCGGCGCATCCTACCCACATTAAGCGGGCCATATAAGAAGTAGTGCATATCTGAAACATATGTCCTAATCAAAGGATGCAGATCGTGGGTTGCCACTTAATGTCGCTGCCCAGCGGCAGTGGAGATTCCCCAAGCTGGCCGTGGAGAGTCTTGTAAGTGACATGAGAGTCGGCGTGACCGGGCCTGAAACCGCGGCGCCGATGAGCCGGTGGAGGGAGTGCGGAGGGATGACGTCATCCGGGAGAGTCCCCGATCGATATCGTGGTCATCAAGTCGGTTTCGATCTTTGGGGCGGGCGCAGGAAGTGGCTCTTGATGACCATCAGCACTGTGATGGCCACCATCTAATTTCCAGGTTCGATCGACTGACGATTGGGTCGATTGGAGGACGAGCAGAGAGAACAACCACCGATGCTGACCTAGGTTGGTTAAGTGAGTGACTATCTGCCTTCGAACGAGACTCCAAAGTCATTCTCTCTAACCATCCTCATGATTCGTCATTGTAGATCGATTGGATTGTTCCTCGTACATACATGAAGAGAATTCAGCCTGACCGCTAGGCGTTCGATTCAAATCCCTTAGCTCGATGCGCTCGATCTTGAACCTGCTCCAGAGTTGCCTGCAAACCATCCTAAACGCTCCTCTTCCAGCTGGATCGCAGAAGAGTGCGGAAGTACTCATCACGAGCGTTCAAAGAATTTCCTAGAATCCACTCTCTCACCGATCGCTCGCTCGTGATCATGATCAGACTCAAGGCCCTCCCAAGCTGGGTCAGACGCACGAGTCTTGATCACCCAACCTTTTCCACTCATCCCTGGACTAGCGCTACTCGATCCTTCCAACATCAGTCAAAACTTCATCAAGTCGTTCTTACCATCAAGGCTGAACATCCCGATCGTCTCTGGGAACGTCGAACGCCACTCGCACCGAACCATGTTGAAGCACTGATCCAAAAGTTTGGTCAATCGCTCGCTGTCAGAGTCGAGTCGAGTCAGAAGAGAATTTTCGATGACGAATCTTATCTCAAGGTACCCACTCCTCATATCCCCTTTGTCCTACGAGGTGTCCAAGACGATGATCCTGCCGTCGGTAGCGGAAGGTAGCTCAAATAAGCGCTTTCGGTGCTTTCTATCTCTCTTGATTAGGCCGGCGCCGAGCTGGTATCCTCGGGTACAGCTCATGGTGATATCATCATCGCAATCAAAGAGATCCCAATCGACCATCTCAGGACCAGGGAGCATCATTCGAAGACTTATCTCTTGTGCGTCATCTCATCTGCTCGGGATCATCGCCACTTTTTGGATTTATCAACTCAACCTGGACTCTTTACATAGCTTCTCTCACACTCATAAGGGTCAAGCTTATAACCTTCCTTTACTCAAGCAAATGGTGACTTGTGGTGATCAGTTCATAGATTGGGAGCTGCTTGTCGACCCACAAACTGGCACGCGCGAAGTATCCTTTGGGAGATTGGCCGGTGTGGTAAGTTGGGCACATTTGCTATCCATGAACTCGCATCAGGATCGCTGGAGTTTTGTGAAAAATGTGTTGAGGAATCTAAATTAAATCAGGCAGGAGCTGCAGAAGCTCTCTCGGGTTATGGACTTTTTGCATTGAAACTAGGATTTTCTACCCCTTTCCTGGTAAGATTCCTAGCATCCAGCTCTTGGTGTATGTACATACCTAGCTGATACGAGATATTCCACACTGTGTCCCCTCTCTCTACCCATATCAAGAACCTAGCTCGCCCGTACACGTACTCATCTACAGATGAGCTTTTCTCTGGGCTCGACCGCCTTCGCTCTGTCATCACTAGGGAGGGCTATCGAGGACCGATCGTCAGTGTTGCTGTGACAGGCTTTACTGGCCGGGTCGGCAAGGGCATTGTCGAAACATTGGATCAAGCTGGCATAGAATGGATGGAAGATTTAGCTCAGCTTCAGGATCAGATAGTTCAATCACAAAGTTCGTTTACATGGATGGTCGTTCCGTATGCTTGAATACACACATTGAATTCATGTTATCTCATGATTCTACCGTAGAATTTAAGAAACATCACAGAATTCTAGGATACAAGGCCAGATTGGAAGACTACGTTGTGCATCATTTGGCAAAAGAGCAGGAAAAGTTTGATCGTACGAACTATAACGCCCATCCTGAAAATTATTCTTCTGCCTTTCATGATTGCGTATGTGGTCCGTATTTTAAAGGCGCGTTTTATCCTAGTTCTCACGCCAGGTGATTTTTGCCTGCTACAGGTCGCACCCTGGTCTACATTATTGGTAAACGGGGCGTATTGGTCCTCCGGATTTCCTCGATTGCTATCGAATGACCAGCTGGCTCGATTGTTAAAGCAACCCGATCACCGCTTGAAAGGAGTGGTTGATGTTTCTTGCGACTTTCAGGTGAGCTGTCTATTGAGGCCACGGGTATGGATCGATAAGGCCATCTTCTTAATGGTGCTATCACCACGTAGGGTGGATTAGAATTCGTAGACCGGGCTACCACTATTGAGGATCCATACGCTTATTTCAAGTATAATAAAAGCACGTCGACCGTAGTAGAGAGCAAATGGGACGACCCGGACGCATCACTTCAACTCGTCTCCATAGGTCAGTCCACTCCTATTATGAATTGAAAACCGACGTATCAAGACCGTCTGAATTTGTGAAACTGCAACTGTAGAGATTCTGCCGTCGGAGCTTGCTAGGGATGCATCCGAAGAATTTTCTTCAGCCATCTTGCCATACTTAACTGCGCTTATTCAATCTAAATTACCGGAAGGCCACATTGAAAATCCGGAGTTGTTACGACGTTTGGAGAACGGAACGATATGCGGAAATGGCCGATTAACCCCTGAACATGAAGGCCTTAGCCCATTGTTGCAAGATTTCGCCGGCCATAAAACCCTTTCCAACAGTCACGAGCGGATCCAGGTTGACCAGGGCGTGAGAAATGTGGTTATCTTTGGCTCAGGGTCAGTATGACTCAAACTTTCTGCTGCAAATGATTGGGCTGGAGAGTTGGAGGGTATCGTGCAGCTTACTGGGTAGCACCCTTTCCTAGACTAGTGGCCAAACCAGCTGTCGAAACTTTGCTACTGGAGCCTGGTATACAAGTAACCATTGCTGCCAAAGTCGTTGAAGAAGCTGAGAAGCTGAAGGAGCAAGTCTCTGCCAAAAATCCATTGCACCAAGATCGCATCAGGATTGTGCAACTAGACGCTCATAATGATCGCGCCGGAGTGGCACGGTTGGTGAAAGAAGCTCAAGTCGTCATGAGGTGCGCGAAGATTGCTCAATCTGAGTTCCTCTCAATTTCAACTGATTCAGACTACATTGTACAATTTAAATCATGGCGGCCTCGATTCCAGCTTGTTACCAGCAGCCATGCACCCTTTGATCGCAAGTGCCTGTCTTGAGCATTCTACTCACCTTGTCACCGCGTCGTATGTCTCACCGGGAATGGCCGAGTTTGACGATGCAGCCAAGTCTAAAAATTTGATCTTCTTGAACGAACTCGGACTTGACCCCGGAATCGACCATATGACCGCAGTCAGATTGATTCAGCGATTGAAACGTGATAAACCTGATCAGCAGATCAAGTCATTCGTCAGTTTTTGTGGAGGGCTGCCGGAATGTTCCGACGGACTATTAGGTTACCGGTTTTCATGGTCTCCCAGGGGTGTTTTAGAAGCTGCGGGAAACCCAGCCGAGTATCTCTTGGGCGGCAAGGTAAGCTGAACAATCATAATTTGTTGCTGTGGTCCGTCGGAAGGGTAGTCCATCTATCTCTGGGTGTCACTGACTTTTTGAATGCCGATGGTCGTTTTCAGAAATACGAAATAAGCGGAGAGAAGTTACTGAAGAGGAAATTCACTCGGGTGGGAGAGGCCATGTTTGATGGAAAGTTTAAGGAGGGTAACTTAGCGTTGGAGGGAGTTGCGAATCGAGATTCGTTAGGATATATCCCCCGGTACGGCCTCGATCCAACTTCTTTAGAAACGATGTTAAGGGGCACGCTAAGATTCGAGGGGTTTTGCGAAGTAATGCATGTGCTGAAGAAAATTGGCTTGTTCAAAAAGGATGGATATGTCCAATGGGAAAAAGATCAAGTGCCCACAAGTTGGGATCAAGTTATTGAAAGAATGGGAGGAAAAATCAAAGAGGGAAGAGTTAAACAAGTTTTGACATCGTGAATATTTTCTTCTTGGAATAGATGAAGTGCAAGGGGCTTGGCAAAATTGAGCTTCGGCTAACTTGTTTTTTTTTTTTTAAAAAAAAAAACCGGAAATCTCTCCCATAGGTTAGGCCTTCTACCTGAATTAGAACCGTCGACGGCTGGCTTAAGAGACTCGCCAAAGCTGCCCGATCCCTCCGAACTTCAGAAAATTGTTCCGATCGATCTGCTGTGTCAATTTTTGTCGCATAAGCTTCAGTATCGACCCAATGAAAGAGATTTGGTACTACTGAGTCACGAGGTCAGGACGGAATCTGCCAAGGGAGAGGCGCGATTTTTCAAAGCAGAATTGATAGCGCGAGGAGACGAGGATAGCTCGGCCATGGCTAAAACCGTTGGGAGCCCGGTTGCCATCGGTGCCCTTGCATTACTTAATCAGGGATTTAGAATCCCCAAAGGAGTCGTCAGACCCGTTGAAGAGTCTGTTTGGGATACGGTTTTGAGCCGATTGGAATCGGAATGTCAACTTGAGATGGTCGAGAAAGAATACAGTTTGACCAAAGCTCAAGCTAAGATTGGCGGAGGACTTGAGACCGTACTTCGATCGGCGATCAAGAAGTGGTAATTTTCCTACGGCCTACGGTTTTGATTGGAGCTGTTTGGGGTATCTTTAGATAATTCAGCCGGCTAGGACCTAATTCGAGTCCGAGCGGGCCGTATTAGAATTGTCAGTCGGTGGGTTGTACAACTTGAAAACTTGTTGAAAGAAAACCTTGTGTTTAGTGTATGTTCTACGTGCAAGTAGTTAGAATCATGTAACACCAATCGTCATTTGCATAGGCTTATTCTCGGATTGTAGGTTTTGTATCATGTACTCTTCAGTGCACCGATAGTCAAATGTATTTTCCCTTTTGCTTCTACATTTCCTCCATGAAAAAAGCGATATCAAATCGCGAGGTGTTCTACGAAATCTGTTGCTAGGATCCTATTCGATGAAGGATTGCTGCCATTGCTAAAGGTAAATCTTATGAACCCAAGTAAGTCTAGTTCCTTCGTTGAGAAACACAAACAGCTTTAAAAAGGTCACGCAGGGACACATTCACCATGAATAAAGTGGCAAGACCTGCCGGCAGGTGTAGCAGTTGGATCATCTTGAGACACTATTGAGGATTTGTTTGAGGTTGTGAGTCAAGCCTGTGAAATTGATGTTTAGCCATATTCTCACATTTTCTTGTTTATGTGATTAATTTTACATAAACTTAGAATATTTGAGAGTTTTTAGAATGTCTTGTTACATTTTTTTTTTTGTGGCTCATGGTCGGCTGAGTTCATTCATGTCCTTAGGTGGCCTTTTGCTCACTACAAGCTCAAGAAACCATCAGACCCAAAAAAATATATATCTATGCAAATTGTTAATCTCTAGTAAAAAACAAAAGTGAAAAATTGTGGATTTTACGGGACAAACAGCATTGCTTCCTTTCCTCAATAAATATAAAAAATTGGAAAATGGAAAAAAAGAAAAATCAAGAATATTTTTCTGAATAAAATTTATTTTATATGCTATTTAAATATTATGCTCATCCTTTGTAAAATGAGGTGATGAGAAAAAAAATAAAAATAAACCTTGGAAGATGTTGGACTTGTTTTGACAAGTCTTGAATTGCCCAATCAAATCAAGAAGATGCAAGTTGAATTTCTGTCCAATTATGTATTTCTGTGTACTTGAATCAAAACATGAATTTAAAACAATAACAAATTACTGAATTCCAAAGTAGCTTTAATCATTTAAAGTACAAATTCTCTCTCCAAAGTATTGAATAAAACAAATTTTTGATACAAGATTCTTAACATTTAACTTTTTTTTGGGGGGGGCATGATAATTTGTGTTAGCCTAACTCAATCACCAGTTCATTGGGGATTCCAGCATGTCCTGGCTGCATAGTAGGCATAAAAAAATACATAGCAAACAAATTTTACAAACTTCTAAATATTCTGATTTATATAAAATAAATTACATAAATAAGTAAAATACCATAGTATGACCCAATAATAGCAACCTCAAGCTTCAATCAATATCCCCAACAAAATCTACTCATAAATCTTGGTGTAACACTCACCTGTAGGTGTAGCACTATTTTTCATGGTAATTGCTCCTAACCGGGTCAGAATTCTCAAGTGTTTGTTTAAGTGGTGTGATGACTAACAATCAAGGTAAAGTGGGGGCCAGGGGGGGGGGGGGGTTAGTTAGAAATGAAAGTTAATTTATTTACTCATGGGGATAATCAGAGAGGGCATGGAAGAAGTACAAGGGTCCAAATAACTTAAAATGATGTCAAACTTGTTGGCTCCTACCTGTGATGAATACATACACTTTCCTTTTCAAGATCAACTGGAGGGTTTAGTAAGTGGGCTTGATATGGAGCAGGCACAGTGGGGAAGGGATAATTTCATGGTTTCAACCAAATTAGAAAACAGCATGCGTCCCTGTGGAATTGAGTGTTGTTTGTCTCAAAATTGTTGTTTTTTCTTATAAGTATACTAAAGATGAAAAAAGAGGCCCAAAACATTCCCTTCTTATTTTTTTGTTGGTTTTCCCCAGATAGATACTATGTGAAACTCAAACATACATGGGCTTGAATCAAACTCCAAATGATAAACACTTTCAATCAAGAAGGTCTGTTTGTGAACCATTGGTCAGGATCTCAGGGGCTGAATGAGGGCCTTTGATTCACTGTGGGTTGGTCTGTTCAGATTAGAATTCTTGGGAGAATTCCAAAATTGAAGATGTGATGGGTATAAAAATGTTAAATTTTTAGCCTTTGAGAGAAATCCAAATCAAACATTGAAAATAAAATAGTTGATTAATTTATGAATAATGAGACATATGTTAAGAATTGATCATGATCAATAGAATCAAATTTCCCCTGGTTGGATGGATTATTCTAAGACCCATGTAATAATTTCTGAAAAAAAAAAGAATTAAAAAATTTTAAAAAAAAACTTTTTTTGGAGAGAAAATCAAATCATGATGCTAGACTTTGGTGGATAAACTTAAGGAAAATGTTTTGCATTTTACTTTATTTTCCTTTTTCTTCAAGTAAATCTCAAACAAGAATTTTCTTGATTAAGATAAAATAAATCCTGGTCAACTGTGTATATTTTTTTGGCACAAATGTTGTTCTGGGCCTCTTCTGGGGCCATATACACATACAAATACATGTCTGTGGTTGCCAAAAACAGCCTTATATATTTAAACTTAAATAATAAAATGATTTTCTTTTCTTTTTTGGCTTGCATCATGTCATAACCACAGTTCTGAAACTCCTTCAACTAAACCAATCAAACCTCTTCCACCAGCTTCACCCTCTGCCTGTATGGTATAAGCTCTATCCCCATGTACACCTCACCACTGTGTCATGTGATTAAGTCAACCTTATCAGGATCTCTCCCGCTCTCCATGGCTTGGTACATCCTCCATCTCTCCTCAACCCAATTGGTATATGATTTAGTACATATTACACTTAGTATGTACATAGTACATACTCTCCACTGTCTGTTCAGCCCATACTCCCAGGACTCCAGATCAGTACATGTCAAACTTTCCTGGATAGGCCCATCACCCAATTAGTCAACTACAGCCTCCAGGCCAATCAGTCAACATTTAATACTGTGGGAACTCCAACCTGAAACACCAGCCACTCATCTCTCAAGGCCTTGTTCTCAGCTCTCACATATACTGGCCTCTCCTTCCCTCCTGGAATAATTCCCCCCAAGGAATTAGTATACTACTTCTTACTGGTTAGTCCCTCTGCCAGTAGGTGCCATCTCAGAACAAGACAAGCTTCACCCAGCCTTCTTAAATCATATCACCTTTTCACTTCCTGGTGTCACTCTTATAGAATTCAACAACAACCTCCTGGACTGCTCTTCTCATCCTTCCCCTTCTCATCACTTGTACTCCTCCTTTAATCTCCTTCATTGCAATTCCAGCAATTCATCCTTGAGCTCTATCAGTAGTAGTGCCTGTTCCTTCAGCCCCTTGCACATCAGGGGCAGTTGTGACACATCAATATCCTTGGGTTGGTATTTTTTTCAAAAAAAAAATTAATTTTAGTTTCATTTTTCACCCTTGGTTTGATTTCCCTTCAATTTTCAATTTATAGGATGTTACCCTTGCACCCCATCTTTCTGTCAAAATCTTACACTGGGAAAAGTGAAAGTTGTTTGAGCCTTTGGAAAAAGAGAATCCTCACCAAATTTGGGCAAAATGTGCATGAGTACATATATACCTAGTAATATTTGGCTTTGCTCTTTACTTTTTTTTTCCATCTTGATAATGATCATACAGTTGAAAGCAATGGCCAATGAAACTATCAAGGAATCAATGAAAAAAAAAAGATTGAAATAAATTAATAAAAGATAAAAAAAGCAGAGATAGATAAATCAATCAATAATAATAATAAAAAAAAGAAAAACAAGAATAAAAAAAGAAAAAGAAAATCAAAATTATGAAAAAATAATCACAATGAAAAAACAGTAAAAGGAGGAAAATGAATTTTTTACCTTTGCATCAATCCAGAGTAGCCTATTAATATTCAGTAGCTGGATGTTATTCTTTAAAAATGTGGAAGTATTTATTTGTTAATTTCTACCAATTATTTAAAGGCCCCATTTGAATGAATTACTGTTGAGTTTTATGAAATGGTATTAGAACTGAAATATTTTGATTAAAAAATTGTGCCTGTAAAAGATGAGATTTATATTTACTAATTTTATTCAAGCTTGGGTTGAATCAAAATAGTAAATAGAAAGGCTTTTAACGCCAAGAGTTCCAGAGCTGGAGAGGGTTTTCAGGGAACAATATGTATTCATAAAACAAGAAAAATATAATTTCATTCCACTAAGAAGGTAATGAAATTGAATAGTTCAAGTAAATGAGGTTTATAAAAATAGGAAGTAAGGATGAAGAAGACTTGTATCACTTACCCCATTCATGCAATTTAACTAAAATTAAAGTTTAATTTATATAATAGTCACTTAGATAATATAAAAAGAAGTTGATGGAATTTTAATTTCTGTTTATAATGTGAAGGAATCACCAGGTGATCATACTTAGAGCTTATCATGAATATTTGAAAATAAAGGTAACAATTTAATGGTTGGATTTAATTTTTAGGAAAAACCTGGCTTCAGACTAGAATCATAACAGTTTCAAGTGTTAGACTAAAAGCTGGGGTAAAGTTCAGGGTGCTTATCACGCCAGGAAGCCCATGGGCTAGCCTGTACCTGATAGGTTTGAGGTTGGGTTTGGGCTTACCACTAGGGAAAAATCTGGATTTTGAGGAATCCAAGCAGGCTCTGAAAGTTGGGATTTTTTGCAAGATGGGGATTTGGGATGCTTTGGGGGAGCCAATTAGAGATGGGTGAGGAATTTCAGGGAAGTTTTTGAAAAATAAAGAGAGAAAAATATGACTTTATGGTGTCAAATCAGTATGGGTTGAGTGTATTGGTGGTTCAATTTCCCTCACAGGCATGAAGCCAAAGCTGAAAAGATTTGAAATGTGGGATGAATTCTAATTCTATTATTATTAGATGCACCAGTGAATTGATGAGGTATGAAGCAGTGCTAGTGTCCATTTCTTTGTTCTATTTCATTAAACCCACCTGTGTCTTACACTAAAAAATCTAACATTGCCACATCAAAATACCCTCAAAAAGCAACAAATGAATTTTCTGGTAAAAATATCCAACTTAACACCTATATTTTCTTACTATGAAGGACATAGAATAACCTTTGGTAGTTTCATCTAAAGAAGCCAGAAATTATCATATAAACTCAATATCCCAGCCCATGGTTACTGAATTTTGCAAGTAACTTTCCAACATGAATGAATTTCTTGCTCTTGAAATATTTTTTATCCCCACTAAAGGTCTAAATATATAGAATACATAATTTCAAGCACTATGAAAAATATTGAATCAGTTCATAATTAAATATAAGAACTCAGAATAAAAATATATTTATTTCTTGAATCTTATTCTCTAAAATATTCAATGAAAAAAAATTAATTTTACTGAAAATGCCAAACAATTCTACATAAAACAAAAATAAGATGCTATACACAAGTTTTTGAAAGGAAATTTATATTCTAAATCAAGCACTCCTTTGACTGGATCAGATCCATCACTTTGAGAAAATTTGATTGAGATACTGGAAAATAGTTCAGAATTTAGCTGACTCAATGGGTTGGAAGAAAATCCATGCCAATTTCAATTATAAGCTTGTTTATGAAAGACAATTTTGATGATTGCAATAACCTCTATTGCATCAGAATCAGTAAGAGTCATCTCCTTCTTGGATTAAATTCTGTGTGAAAATGAATCCATTTTTATTTTTTATTTTTTAGGCCTTCCTTCCCAGTGGTTGAATTTTTAGATGAATTCATATTAAAATTAGCTCTAAAGGCCCTTGAAGCCCTGTAATCAATATTGAATGAAAAATTGAATGCTATTTCTTCAGTTTTTCTCTCTATTAATATAAAAAAAATTTATTTCCATCAGAAATTTGTATTTTCATGATTTTAAATTGTTCTCCTTTTTTCTCAAATTGTAACAAGCCATTTGAAAGCATAATAAAAAGTTTTCAATCAGGGAAAAAAAAGAAAAAAACCAGGGGCCTTCCAACTAGCCCAAAACCTCAAAAAGCCTGGAATTTTTGGCCCAGAAAACCTTTAACTATACCCGTCCTGCAAAATTCCAGTCATATTTGGGACAGTTTTTGGCTCACCAAAAAGGGGTGATTCAAAACCAATAAGAATCCTGAGTTAAAGGTTGTGGAAGATATTTAATAAATTAGAAATAAAAAATCCAGCCTAATAAGTATCTTCATCCTTCACTCAATTTCTGATTTGAATTTGCCTAGAAAAGAAAAAGTAGCTCTAAATTAACTTTCATGTTAAACAGCTCAGCCACCAATATCTTTCCCATGGAGAAAAAAATGGTTCATTCTCAGTCAAAAAATATTTTCTTAATGCCAGAGATGCATTGAAAAAGTAAGAATCTGCATCAGAATAATTAAATATAATTTTTAAAAGTGTGAAATTTTCTTCCATTATTAAAAGCCTTGAAACCTTTCCATGCATTATTTTAAACCAATGGGGGAAATTTGATGACTAAAATGGAAGATTCATATTTTTTAATTTAGAAATGCACCTGAGAAAGATGTCATGAAATAAGAATCTTTTTCACAAATTGATGAAGGAACTGGCAAGTAATTTTTGAAGTTTTGGGGATATTTTCTGATCCTTTCCTGATTTGGTTCTAGTGAGAGGATAGTTCATAATTTGGTGAAATCCCTTAGGAAGTTCAGGGGGCTCTGAAAAGAGAAGAGCTTTGGTTTTCAATTTTCCTTATAGGTGTGCTAATTTTTATTTACAGGTTTTCCAATTTAAGGAGCCTGTTGAGACAAATTTCAAAATTTCCAAATGAGGGCATTTTAAAATTAAGGTAAAGTTTATTATTCATTACATGAATCGCTTCAAGTTTCAAATTAATATAATGAATTTTAAAATAATTCAAACATCAAGGATGAAGGAAAGGGTTCCAAGGGGAGTGAATAGGTATTTTTTAGTGATTTAGAAATGTGATATTTAATTGTTTTGGAAGCAGGAAAGAATATTTATCTTGGTATTAATAAGTGAAATAAAAATCTTTTGGAAGATATGATTATTCAGCAAAGAAGTTAAAAAATTTCTTTTAGATATTCAAAAAGATTTAAGACAGTTTCATTTGAGAAAAAAAAATTGAAGGGAGAAAAATGATGTTTGAGTTTGAGATTAAAATAAATTAAAATGTGGAAGAAGCCTTTTATTAGCATATAGAAATAATTTATAATTTGGTTTCAAGGGAATATTTACTGAAGGCCTTGGAAATAGGAATTAGATTTTTTAAAGATGATGGAAAGAGACACAAAAACTGGTGAAGATGATAGGTCAGGCAAGGTGGAGCAAGGAGTATTGGAGAATATTTTATAGATTTCATACATAATTTTAAGTTTATCAGATTAAAATGTAATAAATGGTTTTATTATTGGTTGGTTTTGATTAATTTGAAGGGTGATGATAAATTCAAGACTAACAGCTGTGTGGGAGTTGTGTAGGGCCCCACACAACCTGTGGAAGTTGTGTAGGGCCCCACACAACCTATGGGAGTTGTGTGGAGCCCCAAAAAACCTGTGGGAGTTGTGTGGAGCCCCACAAAACCTGTGGGAGTTGTGTGGATCCCCACACAACCTGTGGGAGTTGAATGTTGTGGAGAGTTGATGAAATGTTAGCTCAACGGTTTGGTTGATTTCTTTCTTTCTTTTTTTTGTCTCAGTTTTGGTTCTCAAAAATTCAATAGAATCAAGGTAACCTGAACTTTTACATGAACCACAATTTTTTCCAGTGAAATATAAATACAGATTGGATTACAAGCCATCCAGGAGTGAGGAAGAGTTTTCCTCTGAAGATTCCAACGCTGTAAGACTCCAAACGGTGCTAAGCCGTGGCAGTTCTGTGGAGGGGAAAGGTGCTGTTTAGGCTGCCCTCCTAGGAGTTACAATAATATTTAAATTTAACCGGAATCAAGGTCCAGAACCTTATGGATGAGAAATCAAAGTAAGGGAAGAGGATAAGAGTTGTTGGTAGCAATGGAAACAACACTATCTGAGGCAAGATGGTGCAGGTAAAGACTTGAACAAATAAGTCAAGGTTTGTTCAGAGTTCAATAGAACAAGGCAGTTGTAAGTAACAACGCCCACAAGCTAATTACTCTGGTTGTCAGCAGCTGATTAGGAAAGATCAACTCAATCCCAACCAACCTCCAGGTTCTCAATGAACCTGCCCAACTCTCCGCAATCAAGCGCTTGAAGGGTACCAGATAACTGTGGGAGGCTGAACAAAACAAAAGCAATTTGTTTATGAAGCTCTAGAAGCAAATCAATAACAAATTTGAGCAAGAATATCCCAACACTTCTCAAGGGACTCAAGAATAGTGTGGCAAAATTCAACCTTAAAGAAGAAGGGAGGTATAACACTCCAGGTTTTAAGCTTAATAAAACCTCTTCAATAAAACATGATTGGCTCCAGAAAGATGATCAAGGAGAGATCAAGACCAGTATGGTCGGAAAAAGGGATCAGAGTGGTATAACACACTAAATAATTCAGGCAGACAGGAATTCTTCTTCAACCAGCAAGGCTATTGGTTGGTGATAAGGATCAAGGTCACAAGGGACAGAGTTTGAGTATGGAGGCTCAAAGGATCAAGGGGCAATCATAGATATACCCGGATAAATTGCTCAGATAAGTGGGGAAGGATGCCCACAGATAAGTTTGATTATGATGATGGTCTCATTGGATGCTAGGATGATGATGATAGGATCCTGGGCCAAAAGGCAGGGGAGAGCCCCTCCTTTTATAGACATGAGGCCCTGTATACTATGTACAAGAGATACTACAAATAGGTGCGGAAAAATGAAAACATAAAAAAAAAAATGACATGAGAAGGAAAAAAAAAGAAATGTTGCCTGCGTTGAGAATGACCGCGGGCAACCAGATGGGCACCCGCGACAGCGGTCGCGGGTGTCGACAACGGCTTTCGTCGCCCGATCGGCGGCGACAGCGGGGTGAAGGTTCCGGCGGCCGCGAGCGGTGGCTCGCGGTCGTTGGTCGGATCAGATGATGGGCGAGGAGGGCGTGAGTGAGAACAATGAATGGTAAGTGGGTTTGGAGATCAAGTCGTGTGGGGGTCGCTCGCTGCAATGGTAGATTGGGTCGGATACTCGACGATGAGCTTTGATCATCTGCGCTCAATTGTTTTTGAATTGATACTGCAGACTGTCTTCTTCAGCCTCGTCGGTCTCGCTGGTGGGGTGATGAGGAGGTTTGCCGTCTGGGGCGGTCAGCTTGGGAGCGCAATTGTTAAGGCCGATTGGGACCAGACCAGGGGTCTCGTGCATGGCGGGTAGCGCGATGGCTCGTACCAAGGGTGGGCTAAGATAAACCAATGTAGGAGGGCTCTTCCCTATTCGCAAGGGATTAGGATGGGCGTTTGCCACATCAAGCTTGGTAATTTTACCGGATTCTTGCTCGACTCTTTTTTTTTTTTCAAGCTTCTTAGTCTTGGCTTGGCGATTTTGGAACCAAACCTGAACCTCCCTCGGGGTCATATTGAGTTGGTCGGCCAGTTGCTTTTGTAAGGCGACATCAGGCTTACATTTCGTTTCGAACTGTGCCTCCAAGACTCCCAACTGCGCCGGTGTCGTCCTTAGACGATGTTTGATTTGGAAGGGGTTGTAGAATGTGGTCGGGTAGGCATGGGTTTTGGTCAAACAATGAGGTTGATGAGCAAGTGGGATGGAGGTTGGAAGGATGATAGTGATGGTCAGGGTCATGGGAGGATGACGAGTTGATGGACGGTGGCTTGAGGTTGGATGAAGGAGATAATTGACGAAGGGTTGGATGCATATACAATCAAGCTTCCTCTCTCATCAGATCCGAATCAATCCGTGTTTGTCAATCAGGGTGTCAATGATGGAGGCATGCTCGACTAACAAGCCTGAGGACTAGGTTGACTGACAATCAGGGGCAGTGGATCATCCAACTAAGAATACGGAGTCACATTGAATGTGAATCCTCCAAGATGGTTGGAATCCCATCATTGAGCTTAACGACGACTGCTCGTGATCTGAATGACCATCGGTCTTGGTAGTCCACCCGGGTTGAGATGGATCAAGCAAGAGATCAAGGAAAGCTGCCTGCTCTCCAACCCAAGGATTGATGGAATGAGATTGAATTGAGTGGAGGATAAGGACGGGGAGATGGATGTGGAAGATGGGGGGAAATGAAGGTACCCATAGGGGTACAACCGAAAAAAATATTTTTTTTTTTTCCCGTGGTGTCCCGGATTGGTCACCACAACGCCAAATTAATCAGACCAGAGGTTGATGCAGCTATTTTTAAGGTGCTTGCTTGTATCAAGAAGTCTGATCCAAAGTTATAAAAAATTTAACAGAAATTTTTTTGAAGGTTCTTGAGCATATATCAACTCCTAATGCACTGCTTCTCATGTAACTTTAAATACTTCACCCACTTTCCTGACCATGAGTTTTGTCTTTGATTTTTATCAACAGAAGAAGAGACTCAAAATTCTGTTGCTTGGGCCAACAAATTGAAGCAGCGCAAAACTGAACCCACTCCCAAGCAAAAGCCTATGACCCTCCAAGATTACCAGCGCCAAACTCTAATCTCTCTTGAAGGACAAGAGTATGATGAAGCTGCCTTGGCTTCCAATCATTATGAACCAACACCTGCCAAAGAAGCCAAGGAATGTGGGGGCTACACAACTGCAATCAAGTTGTGTGGATGCTACACAACTTAATTGTAGTTGCTTAGCGTGCCACATGGCCCATTTGAGTTGTGTAGCATGCCACAAGGCCCATTTGAGTTGCGAATTTAACATTAACCTGATTTGAAAGGTGAGATTAGGCTATATAGGAATTGGGTGATGATAAATTTACAACACCCACTTGTGTGGGAGTTGTGTATGGCTCTAAATGGCCCAATGGACGCTTACACACGCCTCCATGGTGTTTTTTCAGACATGCGCAATCCCCAGGGGGTTTTATACCCCCTGTAAACAGCATTTTTGGGTTGTGCACCCCTTTACACAGCAGTTTTGACGCATGTTTGGAGGTATACAACACCCTGGGGTTTGTTCCAGAAATTTGTGGGACCCCCTGGAACACATTTGGGTTGCATAAAACCAAATTTGGGATCAATGCATACTATGTTGGACTGTTGGACCACACCTTGCAATCCCCAAGTGAAACAAAAGTGAATCTAAAGTGAAATAAAGTGAAATTCAAGTGAAACTGCAAACATACCACTAAAATTGATCTTTCTGAACTCAAAAGTGAGCAAAATTTGTAGTTGTCCAATTGAAATTTGGATCAAATACTGGAGTAACATTGATTTTTTTTTTGCATTCTGGGAACAGTGGCAAGCCCTCCTTTTTTTAACATGGCTGAATTGAAGGAATACATTGATAGTGCCATGAAAAAAGCTGCAGACAAGAAAGATTTGGGTAATGGATCATTGGAAGCTCCCATTGCATCCTCATCTACTGTGACAATTGAGGAACAAAATTTTTCACAAATTGACATGACCTCTGGTGGTGAGT
Organism: Puccinia polysora; assembly: GCA_025617555.3. Classification (NCBI taxonomy): domain Eukaryota; kingdom Fungi; phylum Basidiomycota; class Pucciniomycetes; order Pucciniales; family Pucciniaceae; genus Puccinia; species Puccinia polysora. Next base: position 47,289,199 of record CM062628.1, on the reverse strand, counting down.
AACATTTTATGTTAATCTTGTTTTTGCCTTATTTAATTTGATTGAGACTGATGGAGTGCATGTCATCAATATAAACATTTAATTAGTGCCAGATCCACTTGAACCAGCTCCTGTGTGGGAGCTTTTCCTACTAGGGAAGAGGCAAAAATCTATTTTCAAACATGGGTAATGAAGCATGGTTACACTTTAACATTTTTCAACTCAACGTGTGAGAAATATGTGGATTTAGCCTGCAATAGACATTTTTCCTACTCTGGGAAATTGATCAACAAATGGCCAAGGCAAACTCACACAAGGAACATTGGGTGCAATTGTTTAATCCCTGACAGTTTCACAAAGGCAGACCCCTTGTGGCAAATCTCCTACAAGAATGATCAAAATAACCATGAACCATCTCCACACCCCTCAGTGTATCCTCACCTGAGGAGTATCTATCTGGGATGGCCTTAGTGAATTTAAAAGAAGGCATGAATGATGGGCTCAATTATATTCAACTGAAAAGAAATTTGAGCAATATTGATGGCTGGGAATATGTTGATGACAAAATAATCTATACCACTAATCATAAGGTAGCACTTGAAGAACTAAAGTGAAACAGTTTTATGGAGGTTCTCTTTGAACAACTTTGTAATTCAGGTTGGGTTCATTGAGAAAAAATCAGTGAACATGGTCACTTGGAGGCCCTATTCTTGGCCCACCCCAAGTCATCAAAGCTTTGAAAAAAAATCCATCATATTGCTATGTTGTATTATACTTATAAAACAAAAAAGTAAAACATCCCCCTATTACATGTTGTAGGAATTCCAGCCAACCAAAAAAATTTCAAAAAAGCTCTTGTTGTTATAACAAGAGAAAATTTTGAGTTCTACAGTTGGTCTATAAATGCACTAAAGGAGTTGGCTTATGATGCTGAGAGACTTACCAAAGTCTTTGTGATGGAAATTGAAAATGCTTTGATTTGTGCTATAGAAAAAAGTTTCCCAGAGTCAACAAGAAATTTTTTTCAGTGGAACCTTTCTAAAAACATACAAGAAAACTTTAAAGTGCGCTTTAATAATGAATTCAAAGGATCAAAAATCTTTATGTCTCTGTGGGCTCATTATGAGGCCTCAAAAATCAAGGAGGCAGAGGTCAATGATGCAGAAATCAGAGTAAGTGCAAAATCACTTCCTCTACTGTTGATCTTCCTAGTTTTGGGTTGCTTAAATTATGAATTGTATAAAGTGTTTCTTGGCAGACCATGAGGATGTGCTTGAGTAGATGGATCATAATATCTTCTGTATCAAAGAGAAGTTTGTAATGGCTTGGACTTGCAAGAACCCTTAATTTGGAAAAAAACCACATCTTGGGTTGAAGGGGCCCATGCTACTCTCACACCAATCCTTGCAAATTCTTTGGGAAACATGTTGGATTTTCGGAAAAACCTGGGAGAGAACAGTTTTCAATCAAATTAAATTGGTTCAGGCTGCCCTTTACGACTCTTCAATTAAGATAAGAATATTTCTGACCACTGAACTGTTACCATTGGGATACAATTTGTCTTTAGAGGCAATTAAACCTTTTTTGGAACAATTAGAGAGGTTAAAGTGGAACAATGATGGGTAGTTGTGCACCAAGTCATACTCCAAGACCATGGGCTTGCCCTTTTCTCACCAGAAAGGTGACCTACTAGAATCAAGAGGATCCATTGTGCCTGAGGATTTTCATCCTCAGTGGAAGTTGTATTACAACCCTTCCACTGAGGATGAACATCCTCAGGATACAACTTGCTTCCTTGTTCTGTAAGTTGGTTTAATGGGATTGATGCTTTTTGATAAATGCTTTTTGAATGATGATTTCTACTTGAGTAATATTTGATAATTTCGAATTTTGAAAGGCTGATGTTGATGAAATGCTCAACGGTTTTCAGTTAAATGAGAATCTCAATCCAATGATCTTGGGGTACCCTGAACAAGATTATTTCAGGCCGTTGAAGCACTTGATTAAGGAGGCCAAAAATTATTGATCAAAGCCAAGACTTGAACCTAAAGTCTTGCAATCAAAAAGAGGCTGGCCAAAATTGACAGATAACCAGAGAGATCGTTCTCAATTGGAATGCATTTAAAAGCAGCTTAAGCTGCAAAAGAGAATTAGAGGGGCACCAAATAAGAAAAGACAAAGGATTTTAAGTCTTTTCTTTTGTGAAATGTTCCTTTTTTGGGTTGAATGAGCTGATGATGATATGATTTTAATTTTTGATCAAATTCCGCAGGATCAGAATCTGAATTTCATAGTTCAGAAGAAGGGATGGAAAGTGAATTGGCTTCAATTAATTTGGAATTCAAATCCTCTTCAGAGAAAGAAGACATGCAGGAATTGTCCACCAGAAGGTCATATTTGGTGAGTATTTATGTGATTAATTATTGTTATTGAAATTTGTGGCTCAGTTATTTTTGATGATAGGAGCCCAAATTGAAATACCTGAATCAAATACCTGAGAAATTGCATAAGTTCTTGGTTAAGGTTTGGGATCCAATTGGTGATGGGAATTGCAGATTTAGATTCATTTCTAAATCACTTGGGCATGATGAACAAGTTTGGTTGAGAGTGAGGAAAGAAATGAATGAAAAATTGGAGAGAAATAAAGCATGCTACAGTAAGATGCTTGTTGGTGCAAAAGAGGTAGAAAAGATTAAGCAGATACTTGATTTTGAAGACATCAAAAAAAAGATTCCCTCTTCAAAGTGGCCGGCTAAGTTAGATATGGGTCAAATAATAGCAGAAATATATGCCAGACCTATATGTTTCATTTCATTGGAGTCATTTTGTACTTATACTCCAATTAAAAAAGGTGTTACAGGTCAATCAAAGCATACTTATATTTCCTTTGTAAAAAATAACCACTGGGTTCTATTATTAATTGAGCAAGAAATGATTACAATCCCACCCATTTTAGCAAAAAACCACCTGCTTTTATTTCAAAGAAAGCTTCTGGTTGGGTTGATCATCTCAAAGATCAACTGCATGTGTATTCTAGATTATGGACTTCAATTATAGATATCATTTAATCATTGGGTTTCCATATGAATTTAAAATCTGATGCAGCTAACTTTGAATTATATTAATATAAAGGGTTATCACATTTTGAACATCATTATCTTGAGTGTTTTGAGTTAGCACTGATATGATGAGTGTTTTGAACAAGATTTTATTGGTAAGTCAGTTCAACTTGTGTTTGGCCAATCCCATCATAAGGATTATTTTTACTTCTTGGGATGAGATCAGCTTGACACACATTGAACTTTTTTTTTTGGTTTTTTTACTTAAGGGATTTTCAAGTTACTTGTCTTTTCTTTGGTTGAAATGTTATTTTTTGGCACTTTTACTTTAGGGCTAGTGAAGTTGAAATTGTATTTTTTGACCCTTGGTATGCTACATAGACTTTTTCATTGTTTATTTAATTTTTGGTGTTTTGGTTGTCTTCAGTGTTTTTTTTTTTTTTTAAACCAAAAAATCAACATTTTTTGATTTTTTGGTTGATTTATGTTTTTTTATTTAGTTTATTTTATTTTGGGTGATTTTGAATTCACAGCTCTAACTGTGTGGTAGCCGTGTAGGGCCCTACACGGCTCAAATGAGCCTTGGGGGCCCAAACACAATTACAAAGGGCCTTTTCAAATACGCGCAACCCCCGGGGGTTGTGTAGGAGCCGTGTAACCCCCAAACATGGCTCATTTGAGCCGTTTACCCCCATAAACAGCTCAAATTAGCCGTTTTTGGGGGTGCAGGACCCCCTCAAAGTTTTGCCAGAATTTTAGGCACCCTCTGGACCACACTTGGGTTCTGTCAACCCAAATTTGGGATTAAAACATACTTTGTGGGACTGTTGTTCCACACCTAGCAATTCCAAACAGAAATTAAAGTAAAAACAAAGTGAAATTAAAGTGAAACCAAAGTGAAGTTAAAGTGAAACCAAAGTGAAATTAAAGTGAAAACTGAAATCATAAATCATATAAAATTCTGCACACAATTCTTTCTCAACTCAAAAGTGAGCAAACTTTGTTTGTTCAATTGAAAGTTGGATTGAAAACTCAAGTATATCATTGCATTATTTTGAATGGGAATAGTGTCAAGCCCTCCTTATTCTGACATGGCTGCTTGGAAGGTCTACATTGATAGTGTCATCAAAAAAGCTTTGGAAAAAGAAAAAAAAGGATTTGGGTAATGAAGCATTGGAAGCCCATTGCATCCTCATCAAGAGTGACAATTGAGGAACAAAATGATTCACAAATGGACATTACCTCTGGTGGCAGGTAAAATTTAATGTTACTGGTATTTGCCATATTTAATGTGATTGAAACTGATGGAGTGCATGTCATCAATATAACTAGGTAACTATGGCAGATCCACTTGACCAACCTCTCTTTAGAGCTTTTCCTACTAGGTAAGAGGCCCAAAAATATTGTCAAACATGGGTAATGAATCATGGTTACCCTTTAACAGTTTTCAACTCAAAGCGTGACCAATATGTGGATCTAGCCTGTGATAGACATGGTTCCTATTTAGGAAATCTTCTTATCAAAAGGTCTTGAAAAACTCACACAAGGAAGGTTGGGTGCACATCTTTAATCCATGCAAGTTGCACAAAGGCAGACCCCTTGTGGCGCCTCTCCTACAAAGACACCCAACATAACCATCAACCATCTGAACATCCCTCTGTGCATCCTCAACTGAGGAGAATCTTGGGGGTGGCCTTAGACAATCTAGAAGAACGCATGAATGATGGGCTCAAGACATTACAACTGAAGAGAAAATTGAGCAAGATTGATGCGGGGGGATTATATTGATAACCAAAAAATCTATAACACTAAGCAGAAGGTCACGCTTGCAGAACTAAAGGTAAAAAGTGTTATGGAGGTACTCTATGAACAGCTTGAAGAAACAAGTTGGATTCACCAGTCAAAGTTCAGTGGAGAGGGTCACTTGAAGGACATGTACTTAGCTCATCCAGAGGCAGTAAAGCTTTCAAAAAAATCCCAGAATATTGCTATTTTGGATTGTACTTATAAAACAAATACTTACAAAACCCCACTATTGCATGTTGTAGGAATGACAGCAAATCAAAAAAATTTCACAAAAGCTCTTGTTTTTATAACAAAAGAAACATTTGAGTTCTACAGTTGGTCTATAAATGCATCAATGGAGTTGGCTTATGATCCTGAGAGACTCCCAAAAGTCTTTGTGACGGACTGTGAAAAATCTCTGATTTGTGCTATTGAATTTAGTTTCCCCAATTCATCAAGACAATTTTGCACTTGGAACTTTTCTAGAAACATACAAGAAAACTGTAAAGTGCGCTTTGTTAATAATGTTGAAGGATGGAAACGACTTATGACTCTGTGGGAAAAGTATGGGGCCTCAAAGAACAAGGAGGAGGCGGAGTTCAATGATGCAGAACTCAGAGCAGGTCCAAATCACTGCTTCTTATTCATCCTAGTTTTGGGTTGTGACCTTTTGACTTGCATAGTGTTTCTTCAAAGTCTATGAGGATGTACTCAAGTATATGGAAAATAACATTTTCCCATCAAAGAGATGTTTGTAACAGTGTGGACTTATATAAACCCAGATTTTAGAAACAAAACAACATCTTGGGTTGAAGGGGCCCATGCAACTCTCAAAAAATTCCTTGCAAAATCTTTGTGAAAACTGTTGGATGTTTGGATAAGCCTTGACGGAACAGTTTTGAATCAAATTAAATCAGTTTATGCATCAATTTATAACTTTCAAATTAATTTAGGGACAGTTCTTCCTCCTAAAATGTTACCATTTGGTTACATATTGTCTTTAGAGGCAATTCAGCTTATTAGGGAACAATTCAAGAAGTTCAAATGTGATTGTGATGGCAAAGTGTGCACCAAGTCATATTCCAAGACTATGTGTTTTCCCTGTTCCCACCAAATAGGTGACCTTCTAGCATTCAGAGGATCCATGGTACCCAAAGATGTTCATCCTCAGTGGAGGTTGGACTATTAGCCTTGCAGTTCTAGTTCTGTAAGTTGGCTTAAGTTGCATTTTTCAAATCACTTTGTGATTAATTATTTTTAATTAATGATTCCTAATTCACTAATGGTTGATCCTTTTGAATTTTTTCAAGTGAAATGTCAATGAAATGCTAAGCATTCCCAAGTTACGTGAAAAAGTCAATGCAATGATCTTCAAATCTCCAGATCATGAGCAAAGAGGCCTATTGAAGTATATCATTCAGAAGATTATGAAATATTTATTGAAGCCAAGAGTTGAACCTAAAGTCTTACAATCAAGTAGGGCCAGGCCAAAATTGACAGATATGCGGCAAGAACCATCTTGGTTTGAGCTTGTTGAAAAAAAAATCCAGGGGAAAAAAGGACTAGAATGGCTCCAAACAAGAAAAGACAAGATTTTAAGTCTTTTCTTTTGGGATATGTTCATTTTTTTTGGTTTAATGAACTTAGTTACTAACAAATGATGAATTGTTAGTCAAATTTGGCAGAATCTGAATCTGAATTTCATAGTTCAGAGGAAGAGACTGAAATTGAATCAGGATCATTTCATTTGGAATCAGAATCCTCTTCAGAGTAAGAGAAAGTTCAGCAAAGCTTAACCAGAAGCTCATCTTTGGTGAGTATTCATTTTATTGATCTAATTAAAGAAATGAGTACTAAGTTAGTTTTCATGATAGGAACCAAGCGTGAAATACCTCAATCAAATAACCAAGAAATTCCATAAGTTCTTGGGTGAGGCTTGGGATCCAATTGGAGATGGGAATTGTGTATTTAGAGTCATGGATAAATCTCTTGGTTATGAAGAACATGGTTGGTTTAAAGTTAGGAAGGAAATGATTTAAACATTGGAGAAACATAAAGCATGCTACATTAACATGCTTGGTGGTGTAAAGGAGGTTGAAAAGATTAAAAAAAAGACTTGATGTTGAAGACATCAATAAAAAGATTCCCTCCTCAAAATGGCTGGCTAAATTAGACATGGTCAAATCATAGAACACATATTCCAAACTTATATGTTTCATTTCATTGAAGTCATGTGATATTATACTCCAATGAAAAACAAGGTTACTGATCAATCAGATCCAATTTTCATTTTCTTTGTAAAAAATAACCACTGGGTTCTATTAGTACTTGAATGAGAAATGATTCCAATCCCGCCAAGTTGAACCCACGACCTCAGATAGACTGAGACACATACTAGAGTGCTGCCTTTACCAACTAGGCTACAGACGCTTGTGGCTGCCAGGGTTGTTTGGTATTACTGATCTAGGTTCAACTGCACAGCCTCCATACTGTGGTGATACATCATGTTAGCAGGTTTAACCTCAAAATCTGGTTGGGTTGATCATCTAAAAGATCAACTGCAAATGTATTCTAGATTATAGAGATTATATAATTTGACTTCATTTGATCATTGGGTTTCATATAATTTGTAATTCTAATGCAACTAACAAGTCCTATTAATATAAAGGGTTATCACATTTTGAACATCATTATGTTGAGTGTTTTGAGTTAAAATCATTATATTGAGTGTTTTGAATTAGAGTTTAATGTTAATTCATTTCAACCTGTGTTGGGCTGATTCCATCACAAGCTTAACTTATGTTAAGCTTGGGATGGGATCAGCTTAACACAATTTGAACTTGTTTTTTTTTGGTGTTTTCACTTTAGGGCTGGTAAAACAACTTGTATTTCTTTGGGCACTTTTACTTTAGGGATGATCAAAAGACTTCTTTAATTTTTGGGCCCTTTTAATTTAGGGCTAGTCAAGTTGAACTTACTTTAGGGCTTGTCAAGTTACTTGTATTTTTTTGGTGTTTTTACTTTAGGGCATGTCAAGTTACTTTTCTTTTTTTTTGGTGATTTTACTTTAGGGCTTTTCAAGTCACTTGTCTTTTTTTTTGGTGTTTTCAGTTTAGGGCTAGTCCAGTTACTTGTATTTTTTTTGCTTCTTTTTACTTTAGGGCTAGTCCATTTAATAGTTCCAGTTTTTTTTTATTTTGATTTATTTATTTTATTTATTTATTTTTTTTTACCAAAAAATGAATATTCTTTGATTTTTTGGTTGATTTCTGTTTTTTTGAAGGGTTTATTTAGTTTATTGGTTGTGTTAGTACCCTTTCATTCCTCTTCCCTTTTTTTTTTTTTGCTCACCAGGGTCCGGTGCCGTGTGGGATGCCACAGGACTACATTTGAGCCTTGTACAACTCCACATGGCTCAAATTTAGTCGTTTGGAAGTCCACACGGCTCAAATGTAGTCGTGTGGAAGTCCACATGGCGGCGGACCAGGCTGGGTGGGCTGCACAACTCCTTGAGCCGTGGGGGGTTGTACACGGCTTGAATTGGACAGTGTGGAGTGCCACACGGCCCATCTTAAACCATGTGCAAGGCTCAATGAGCTGTGAATTTAACATTACCCTTTTATTTTTTATTTTTTATTTTTTATTTTTTATTTTTTATTTTTTATTTTTTATTTTTTATTTTTTATTTTTTATTTTTTATTTTTTATTTTTTATTTTTTATTTTTTATTTTTTATTTTTTATTTTTTATTTTTTATTTTTTATTTTTTATTTTTTATTTTTTATTTTTTATTTTTTATTTTTTATTTTTTATTTTTTATTTTTTATTTTTTATTTTTTATTTTTTATTTTTTATTTTTTATTTTTTATTTTTTATTTTTTATTTTTTATTTTTTATTTTTTATTTTTTATTTTTTATTTTTTATTTTTTATTTTTTATTTTTTATTTTTTATTTTTTATTTTTTATTTTTTATTTTTTATTTTTTATTTTTTATTTTTTATTTTTTATTTTTTTATTTTTTATTTTTTATTTTTTATTTTTTATTTTTTATTTTTTATTTTTTATTTTTTATTTTTTATTTTCTATTTTTTATTTTTTATTTTTCATTTTTTATTTTTTATTTTTTATTTTTTATTTTTTTATTTTTTTTATTTTTTATTTTTTATTTTTTATTTTTTATTTTTTATTTTTTATTTTTTATTTTTTATTTTTTATTTTTATTTTTATTTTTATTTTTTTTATTTTTTATTTTTTATTTTTTATTTTTTATTTTTTTTATTTCTTGGCCCACAACACTTGTAGTTCTGTGGTATGCAACACGACTACATTTGAGTTGTGTAAAGCCCCACACAAATTGAATGTAGTAGGGTGTGGTGCCACATGACCAAAGCCGCCATGTGGGGGCCGCACAGATACAGTCAAGTCATGTAGAGGATATACAACCAAATTTTAGTTGTTTAGCGTGCCACACAGCCAAAATGAGTCATTTACACAGCTCCTTTGGGCCATGAAATTATCATCACCCTTAGGAATTACATATCAAATCAGTGTTGATATAAAAAGGAAGCTATCAACTCTCATAAATTTTGGTGGAATTAAAGTTGAAATTGTTGGATCCATTAGGGGTATCAATCCAAATCAACTTGGAAAATTTGATCAGAAATATTTCTGAATAGCTAGAATAAAGGAATGATATGAATTTATTTTTGAAAAATTATAATTTTTAAATTTGATTTATAAGTCAATGATTTGAATTTTTTGATTTTATCATATTTTATTTTAGTTTCATTTTGAAAATATTGAGTGGGGAAAGGAAAGATGATTGAATTATAGAATCAATTTTTTTTTGGTTTTCAAAAATAATATTATGGAAATTATGAAGTTAGGCTGGAATTTTATAAAGATTAGATTGAGTTTGCCAATATTTTGGTTCATTTCTATGGTTAAAACATTTCATTTCAAGATTATGGTGCAGCTTTCAATGCCTAGTTTTTGATTTTTTTTATTTCAGAAAATTCCTATAATTTATGGAAATATATCTAAACTTTTTCTGAATCTTTCTGATTTCTTGCAGATAGTAAATTCCTTGAGGATGTATTCAGTATCAAATATTGCAAGACTGGTTGAATTGAATATATTTTTATTGGGAGTTTCAATTTAAATATTGTTTCCTAATCTACTAAATAATTCAAAATGGACCAAAGAACCATACAGGAGATTTTTATTTTTGAATTTAGTAGTCATATTTTTGCAAGACAGGACAAAAACCTTTCCCAAAGACAAAAATTCTGGATGAGTTTTCCTTGAAATTTCAGAAAAAATTTCATATCTTTGAACAGAATTATTGAGCTCAAGCTGAAGATTTTTCTGATTTTTTTGAATCTGATCCATATATTGAATAAATGGTTCATTTTGAACAAACTTGAAGCATTAAAAGTTTTTATTTCATCCCCATATAGTAAATAATTTAGCTTGATTTGTTGAGGAGTGTTTAGATTTTTCGTATGCACATGTTCCAAGCAGAATGAAATCATCTGAATTATATGTATGGTAACTGAAACAATTTTTTTTATGTTTTTATAGGATCTCATTCATTCCTTCTGTTTTCAAATTGTTTTCAGGATGAAAATATTTTAATAATTTATTTATTTATTTTCAATTTATGATTTTTTTTCCACAATGAAGAAATTAAGAAAGACCATCTGTTTATGAGATTTCTAGTTTGGATGTGATTGTTGGTAAATAAAGTCTTTATCAGTATATTTTCCACCAAACCTTAAGATAAATTCATATTTCATTTCACAATATTTCAAAAGGGCATTCATTTTCTCAAGCTCCCAATGCTTTATTTGACAGAATTTTATTTCTACCTGCCATTGTGCACCTCTGCTGCCACACGGACAAATCCTTTATATCACAGCACTTTCAAGAATTTATGTTTTTTGAATTCTGGAGCCGCGGTCCTGTAGCTTTCAACCCCCTAAAAATCTTTGGTAATTGTGGAGGCATTAGAACCCCTCCAAAAATGGAATCAAAAAATTAAAAAATTCCACAAAAACCAATTTTTCCAATGGTTTTTGAATTCTTATTGTTGAGTTGACAGCCTTCTCCCACAAAAACAAATCATCCCCCCAGTTTTGACACTCCAAATCTGAGCTTTCCCTTGCCTCAGCTCCCTCATTGCTCTGGTACCTTATGCACATATATTTTGATTCTCCGGTTTCTCTCTCCTCCTTCCTCTCCACTCTCATCTTCTTCTCCCAACTACCAACTCCAGATCTCCTCATTCCTTCCTCCTACTCCTCAATCCTCACTCCTCCTTCCCTAGCTCTCACTATCCCATTCTATCCTATTTCCACCTTTGTCTGATCCTCACATTGGCCTCCCCTCATTGTACTCTGTCATCAAATTCATCAACCCTCAATCAAGCTCAATCTCATCTGCAGCCATACTCAATTTTGATCCTGTACCATCAATGGCTCTTAACTATTGTTTCCTGTTTAGCTGTGAGACACATTGTCTCTTTTGATATTCCTCATCAGCTAGCGCTCTGACATCTCTTTCCAGTTCTCTGCCTCATGTTTTCTTGATTCATCTGTTGTCTATACTCCATTCATCCTCTGGCCAACCCTTTGTTCCTGATCACCACTCATCTTACTTCCCATGGTAAGACTTATAATCATTCATCCCATCTCATTACCTTCTGCTTGTTTTCTCAATGCTCATTTTTCTAAAAAATAATTCCACTGGTCTTACTTTGAAATAAAATCCTCAACTCTTCATGTTTAAAAGCCAAAACAAGAAAAAAAAGCTACCAGAACCATGGATTTAACCGGATCAGTGGATGTCAACTCCTCCCTTCTCAAAACTTCAACCAACTCCATCCCCAATCTTCACAAATAAAACTTTTCATCATGTCAATCAAAGTTAACAAAAATCTTCTCACTCAAGGGCATAGCCCACTGGCTCAAGGACGGCAAGGCCAATGATTTTCCCCTGAAAATCAACCTAGAAATTGCTGGCTACATCCTGACTAAACTAGATAATACAACTTACATTAATTGTGTCAAGGAAAAAAACGCCTTGAATGGCATTTTATTGTGGAAAAAAATCAACAAATTTTATGCTTTTTCACAAACTGCAAACCAATCCCAAATATTCTTCAACTTCCTGAATCTTGATTTTGATCCCAAAAAGGTGGAAAAAATTTATCACCAACCTGCAATCATGCCTGATTCAAATCTAAGAGATTGGAATAAAGATGGACAAAGACATTGTCGCCTACCTGATACTTAATAAATTTCCTCCTCAGCTTGAACACCTGAAGACAAAAATAACTCACTGGCTAGGAGATGCCAAAATCAATGCAGACATGGTCTTTAGACACCTGAATCAAATCAAAAACAAGATAGCTACCGGCACATATTCATCTGCCTTGCTTGCTAATCAGAAAATTCTGCAATTTTAACCCAACCAGCACAATCCCCAAGCTTTTCATCCCAAGAATAAGTGCTTCGCACTATATCCTCACCTCATTCCAAAAAAAAACTCTTGTTGCAGAAATCCATCCCCTTCACAACCTAACCCCAATCCCAAAGCTTCCGCAAACCTGGCCTACATCTTTGCTGTGGCCAATTTTCATCACATTGATTTCTGCTCCCTCCTGCGTGACTCTGTCATGTCAAAAAATATGTTCAACAGTCCTGGCTAACTTGATTGGCTCAAGGAAAATAATACTGAGGTGAACACATGGGAACCTAATGCCTCAATAATGTCTCAGGGAGCTGGAAACGCAACAATCCACACTAAAACAGCCTCCCTCACTCTCAAAAACTCTCTGTTTGTACCCAATCTAGCTGTGAACCTGATCTCCCTTGGTCAACTGATTCAGAAGGGATGCATTCTGTATTGACTCAATCCCAAAAGTTTTGGAGTCTTCTATGAAGGAAAATGATTATGTCTGGACAAATTCGCACAAATCTTCTCTACATAGAGCAATCAGTTCCCAATCTCTCTGATTTCCATACCTTCTTAACAATTTCAAAGATTCATAAACGCTTTGGTCACGTCCATCATGATCAGGTGAAGCTTCTTTCCACCTCCTTCCCTAACCTTAAATGGGACCATGACGCTTGCATCTCTTGTGAAAAAGGAAAAATCCACTTATTACCGTTAAAGGATCACATTCCCTCTAGCTCTCTTCTCTTCACTTTATCCATGCCAAAGTTTGTGAACCAATCAACCCCATGTATAGATTCAAACATTGCTATTTCCTACTCCTGATGGACAACTTCTCCAAAAATAAAACCTGCATTCCCATCAAAATCAAGTCTGATGTAACCATCAAAGTCATCAACTTTATAAAGTTGCATTCAAACCACCCCAACAGGATGCTAAGGATCTTCCACTCCAATAACAGCGGTGAATTTTTCAACACTCAACTTACCTCATTTCTGAAAGACAACATTATTTTACACACTACCTCAGATCCTTATACTCCTCAACACAACCCAGTTTCAAAGCAAGGAAACAGAACGCTTGTTGAGGAAACCAGGATGTCTATGATTGAAATGTCCATCCCAATGATCATGTGGGATGAGATCATGGTCAGTAAATGCAAAATTCTCAATTCAATCCCTTCTGTAAAACTCATAATCTCCCCTTTTGAACTCTGGCACAACAAATGTCCAAAATTAAAGTTTTCCAAACTTTGCGCTCCAAGAATGTTTTACTGAGCAACAACTTAAATTCCTCCAAGCTCAGTGAGAAAGGTTTTGAGGGAATCTTGGTGGGATTTAATCTCAATTTGAATTCTTATGAAATCTTCTGCCCCAAAACTGAATCTATCATTCATAGTAAAGACGTTAAAAGTTTTGAAAATTTTAAATTTGATGACATCTCTCCATCTTCCTCAGAATCCCCTTTTAGTTCTCTCCTTGAAAACAAACCCCTCACTGACATTTTCACCTCCTCTAATCCATAAATTCCACAAATCTCTAACTTGGTTTTGCCTCAGCCCCTTCCACCTACCTCCACCTAAAACCCCCCTGTCTCTGCTTCACTTCCTCCCTTGCCCAGGCATTGGAAAACAGTGCATCCTCCGTTTGGACCCCAAAAAATTGGAAGAAAAAAAATCTTCCAATCTTCTCACTCCACACAAATCCTAAAACCTTTGAGATGGTTCTGGCATTCAGCGTCCTCAAAGATTTGGTTTTTTGATGCGCTCAATTCCAAAGTCGTACAAAGAAGCCAAGAAGAGTCCAGACCAAACTAGATGGTTGGAATCCATGCAGGTGGAACTGGACAACATAGACCTTCTGAAAGTGTGAGAGGGATGTCATACCCTCCCTGATGGGAAGCAAGCACTATCCACAATCTGGGTTTATTGGCTGAAGGAAAAACAGGACGGGTCTGACTCTCTATTTAAATCCATACTCGGCGTACACGTATTCAAACAGTTAGAAGTCTGCCACTACAGAGAAACTTACGCCCCCACCGGTTCCATTTTTACCCTCCGCATCCTCCTCATTTAATCAATTCATCACTCCCTGGAAATCACTCAAATGGAAATTAAGTTGGCTTTCTTACACACTCCACTCAACAAAGATGTCTTCATTAAACAAACTGACAGTTACTCCTTGCCCTTTCCCTACTTCAAGCTCAACAAGGCACTTTATAGTCTAAAGCAGGCCCCAAAGAGCTGGTTCACACATTGCAAGCTTGGATAGTATCCAAGGGATTCAATGTCTCAAGGGCAAATCCCTGCCTCTAAATCAATGAAGATTTCTCCATTTTTGTGTTTTTTTATGTCAATGACTTACTTTTTATTGGAAAATATTCTGAATTCCGCACTTGACTGAAGTTTTGATTCTCCATTTCTCATGAAGGTCCGCTCCAGAAGTTTCTTGGGAATCAACTTGTTGATATTCCCCATGGGCCAGCACCACTGCAGCCAAAGCACATTGAATATGCTTTTAAGGAACTGGGCCTGCTTGAATCCAAGCCAATAAACACTCCAATGATGCCCAATGTTTATTTATGCCCAGCATCTCATGAGGAGTACAATGAATTCCTCAAACTCAATATCAACTTTCAATTGTGATTGGGATTTTGAAACTTTATTTCCAGCAGAACTTGTCCCAATTTATCTCATGCAGTATTGACCCTGTCACAATTAAACACCAAGCCTGGCCTTAAACACTGGCTGGAGGCCAAGAATTCCTGGCTTTATCTCAACCATACCAATAATCTAGCTCTTTGACTAAAGTCAACTGACTTCAATTATGAAATTGAGTGTTTCAGAAACTCTGATGGCGGCAATGATTTAGTGACAAGACAGAGTCATACAGGCTACATCATACTTCTGTACGGATTTCTGGTATCATGGAATAGTAATCTTCATCCCTCAGTTTTGCTCTTGTCCACCAAGGGTGAACTAAAGGGACTGGTGTTGGTTTCTCAATAAAAGCTTTGGCTCAACAATCTCCTCCACAACCTGAACTCTCATCTTACTCTGTCTCATTGCTTCAACATAGATAACAAAGCTTTCAATGAACTAGTTAACTTTCAGTCTCACCACAGCGCCCTTAAGCATGTGGATACTCAAATAAAGTGGCTCCAAGAGCAACAAGATGCTAAAAGTCTAATCACAAATCAGATCCCGTCTCAAAAAATGATTGCTGATTGCCTTACCAAACCAGCCATCAAAACATCTGTTCTAAATTTTATGACAACTAGTTTACTTCCTCACAACTAAAAATGGCGGTGTTTTGAGTTGAAAGCCTTCTCCCACAAAAAAAAATCATCCCCCCAGTGTCAACACTCCAAATCTGAGCCTTCCCTTTCCTCAGCTCCCTCATTTCTCTTGTCCCTGATGCTCATATATTTTGATTGTCTGGTTCCTCTCTCCTCCTTCCTCTCCACTCTCATCTTCTTCTCCCAAATCCTAACTCCACCACTCCTCATTCCTTCCTCCCGCTCCTAAATCCTTACTTTTCCTGCCCTGGCTTTCACTATCCCATTCTATCCTATTCCCACCTTCCTCTGAACCTCACATTGACCTCCCCTCATTGTACTCTGTCATCAAATTCATCAAACCTCAATCAACCTCAATCTCATCTGTGGCCATCCTTGATTTTGATCCTGTACAATCAACGGCTCTTAAATATTGCTTCCTGTTTGGCTGTGAGGCACATTGTCTCTTTTGCTATTCCTCATCAGTTAGCGCTCTGACATCTCTTTCCAGTTCTCTGTCTCATGTTTTCTTGATTCATCTGTTGTCTATAATCCATTCATCCTCTGGCCAACCCTTTGTTCCTGATCACCACTCATCTTGCTTCCCATGGTAAGACTTATAATCATTCATTCCATCTCATTACCTTCCGCTTGTTTTTTCAATCCTCATTTGTTTTTTTTGAGATTCTGCTGGTCTTACTTTGGAATAAAATCCTCAAGTTTTCAGTTATTTTGGCTATTTGATTTTTTTTGGTTTTTTCTGATACCAATCTTTTGAGCAACATTCAAAGAGCTTTCCAAATATTTTTTCCAGATTCTTTGGATGTAACATTTTACCTTAAAAAATTCTAACAAAAAACCAAAAAAATCAATAAAATCAAATTTCTCATTGGAGCTTTGCACCCTGTTATTTTCCTTTCTTTCATTTTTTTTATTATTCAATCTATCAAAAAGTTTAAAAAACAGTGAAGGAGAATTAAAATATTTTTACCAGATTTTTTTGATGTATTATATTACCTTAAAATATTCCTTCAAAAAAGCAAAAAATTAGAAGAATTCAATGTTCTCATTAGACTTTTGGATCCTTTTGTTTGCCTTGTGGCCAATGTAAAGTTTGAAACCATGTGGTTTCAAACAGGCGCACAACGCCATTTTCAATCCGTCTGAGTTGCAAACAGTTATATTATATATATATTCATATTAATTTTTTTTTACCTTTTTTTTACCTTTTATTTATTTTTTTGATTTTAATAAAAAAATAAAAAAGGGTGATGATAAATTTACAACTCCCAGTCATGTGGGAGTTTTGTGGGGCCCCACACGACCTGTGGGAGTTTTTTAGGGCTCCAAACAACCTGTGGGAGTTGTGTGGGGCCCCAGAACACCTGTGGGATTTGTGTAGGGCCCCTCATTGCCTGGGGGCCCATACACTACTCCAAAGGGTTTGAAACACGCGCAACCCCTGGGGGGGCATATACCCCCCATAATGGGCATTTTTGATTTTTTTACCCCTGTACACAACCATTTAAACCTGTTTACGCCAGTATACAAACCCCTTGGGGCTGTTCAAGAATTTAGTAATTTTTATTTTGTTTTATATTTTATGATTTATATTTTTGTTTTTTTGAAACCAGAAAATGAACATTTTTTGATTTTTTGGTTGATTTCTGTTTTTTTTTGTATTGAATTTATTTTAGTTTTTTTAAGCCTGCAATTATTTTAGTTGTTTTTCACAGAACAAAACTAGATTTGAGTTATGGACAACCCTACAGGACTTGAATTTAGTCGTGCGTGGTGCCACACAAAACTGAACCATGATTTGGGGGCCACACAACAGCATTCAAGTCATGTGGAGGCTACACAACTTGATTTTAGTTGTTTAGAATTCCACAAACCTAAAATGGGATGTGTGGCACACTAAAAAAATCAAATGGGCTGTTTAGGATGCCACATGGCCCATTTGAGCCATGTAGCTGGCCACAGTGCCCATTTGAGCCATGTAGCTGGCCACAGGGCCCATTTGAGTTGTGTAGCTTGCCACAGGGCCCATTTGAGTTGTGTAGCATGCCACACAGCCCATTTGAGTCGTGTAAACAACTTGAAGAGTGGTGAATTTAACATTACCCAATAAAAAATAAATTATAAAATAATGAATTTAATTTAAAATATAAATATAAAAAAATATAAATAAATAAAATGAAATAAATAAATAAATAAATAAGCAAAAAATAAATTATTTCATTAAATTAAAAATATAAGTATCATTTTTTTGCCATTAACAACCCTTTTGGGTTGCGTGGCGCGGTTCACAACCCAAAATGGGTTGCAAAATGCCATTCAAAACACAAAATGGGTTAAAAATTGCGCCACGCAACCCCTTTTAGGTATTGAACAGGGGTTTCAAGTTTGCAAATTTAACACTGCCCCTGCCTTTTTGGTTATTTTTTTTGGTTTTTCATGATTTTAGAAAGTCAATAGAACTTCTAAAGAGCTTTTTAATTTTTTTCAGAATTTCAGGATGTCATTTCTTACCTTAAAACTTATTGAAACTTATTCAACTATGATTTTTTTATGTTTCTACTTGATTTTATTTCAGGGCACAAAACCTCATTACCAAGCTCTGAAATTTTCTGAAAAATGGTTTCCAATATTTTTAATCCTTGGTCAAAAAGATTTTCCAAAGTGGATCTAACCTGGGGATATAGAAGAAGATTTGGAATTTGGAGTGAGAAGATAATTCAAAGGAAGATAAGTGAAAGGAATCAAAGAAAAAAACAGAACCACTGGAAAATTATATGTTTCAGCCAGAAGGAAACCATGGAATGGAAATCTCATCCACATATTTATGGGAGCAGGGCCAAAAATGTGGTTCAGTTTCCTTCTTGCTTCTTGGTGTTGAAGTTTGAGCTCAAGGCTTTGGTTGAGAAGAGAAAGAGAATGGGGAAAGGAGCTTATTTTGCTAAGAGGAGCGGATCCTATGAGTCAAAGAGGGGGCACTCCGTTTCAATTTAAGGAAGAATGGATGGTGATTCAATTACTTGAGAGCATGCCAGCTGAAGTAGTCTAAGTAAAAGATGGGCTGGACAGTGGTTGACATGAAGTGAAGCACCAATGAATAAATGTATTGAACAACAAGTCTGAGAGTCGGCACAGCTTGGGACTTGACAGCAGGAATCTCACTCAAGGTTCAGGCAAAACTAACAGAGGACAGAATTCTAACACGCCCGCTTGCATGAAGCTTGAGAGAGTTAAAACAAAATAAAGAGTTGATGACTTTTGATCTCTTGTATGCCTATTCTATTTAACATTTCAAAATAGAATGAAAAGATTTTTGAACAATACAATAAGGGCCTATTCTGTTGGAGAAGAGATTTATCAAGTGATTTTTGAACTACATTTGAGTCAATTCCATCAGCAGGTAACTATATTCTAATCTCAACCTTTGAACCCCGGACTATTCAGAGCAACAACTTCAATAACTAAATAAGTATTTGGAAATCTTCATAGGGTAGTTACCAGACCTAGATGAATAAAAGTGGGGACACTCGCAACCTAAGATGATGATTGACTGAGCAAGCGGGAGGTCGAGACTTGAAGAGTTGATGCGCGATTGACCAAATGAGATCTGAAAGGGGTTTTTAAGGTAGTGACAGACCAAATGGGAGCGAGGACGGAACTTGATGAGACAACCAAGCGAAAAGATTGCTGGGTGCGAGATTGATTGAACGGGAAAGCTGAGAATTTTAGAACCGTGCAATTGTAGGTCAAGAGTTGCTAGAGGTGTGTTAGAAGGTGTAAAAATGAGCCTCATTGGTTGCTGAGGATTTTGACCGAGGAGCGAACTTCGGGGCCTTCTCTGGGTATTTGACTCAACAGCTGTCAGGGCAATGTCCGGCTTTGTTGCAATGTGGACAAGTTGGGGTTCGCGTGTACAGAGCATGATTGACACCAATACAAGAAATTTTGGTTGGGTTGATTCTAGCTTGGGCCTTGTCTTTCTCTAATCGCTTCAGGATGTAGTCAATGGATTTGTTTGTGCACTCATCGGATTTCTTCAAGTAGTTGAATTCCAAGGGTAGTTTGGATAAGGTGAGGATGATCGTTAGTTCTTCTTCTAATTTTAACCCCACAAGTCTCATCTTTTGAGTCGAGGCTCGGATTTTTGAGAAAAAGTCGAAGATGTTATTTTCGAATTTGATCTCGTTAAATTGAGTAAAAGCAAGCGTTTTATTGATGAAGTTGTCGGGCATGTATTGAGACTTGAGTAGATCCCAAAGGGCTATGCCGTTGCGTTTGTTGGAAGAAGGAAAGGAACCAGCAACATATGATAAGTTTTCCTTGTTGAGGTGATCAAGGATAAGGTTGTAAGCTTTTCCATTTAGTTTATCAAAGAGTTTAGCGTTATTTTTATCTTTGTTATCAGAGGGACGGACTATTTCCTTGAGGATGATCTCGAGAGCGTCAATAGAATCTAATTTCCCTTCCATGGCAATTGACCAGGTGTAGTAGTTGTCAATGGTTAAGAGTAGTTTCTGGTTGACAGTGACAGAAGACTTGAATGGATCAGAGGGGAGTCTTTGGCTTTTAACCGTGTTGAAGTTTGAGATCAAGGCTCCGGTTGAGAAGAGAAAGAGAATGGGGAAAGGAGCTTATGTCGCTAAGAGGAGCGGATCCTATGAGTCAAAGAGGGGGCACTCCGTTTCAATGTAAGGAAGAATGGATGGTGATTCAATTACTTGAGAGCATGCCAGCTTAAGTAGTCTAAGTACAAGATGGGATGGACAGTGGTTGAAAAGAAGTGAAGCAACAATGAATAAATGTATTGAATAAAAAGTCTGAGAGTCCGCAAAGCTTGGGACTTGACAGCAGGAATCTCACTCAAGGTTCAGGCAAAACTAACAGAGGACAGAATTCTAACACTTGGAAAGATTTTCCCCAGATATCATGCAGTAATTTTGGGTCCTTGAAGATTGGGTTTGAATCAAGCTCTTTCACCATTTATTTCCTTACTTCAATCTAGTCTTCTGAGTTCCTCCCCAAACAAATGGATGCTGCTCTAAAGCCACAGTTACCATCCCCTGTGAAACCTTGAACAAGTGAGAAATGTGGAATAACCGTTTTTGGGGAAATAAAATCATTGTATTTGAATTAAAACCAAAAATCAGAATTTTTGATAACAGCAAATATGTTCTAAAGATAAAACTCACTTCTTCAATTGACACTTGGTCAAAGATTCCAGAAGAAGAATACAATAATGTGCAGAAAACCTAGAGGAAAAATCCCCCAAAAAAATCAGACAAAATTAAACAAGTAGAAAATATCAAAGGTGCTCACTTTCTCACTGATTGTTGGGGCTGCTAATACCTTCATTCCAGGAGGATGGTAAGGAGGATCACCATCTTCATTGGATAGCTCTGTTAACTTGATTCTTGTCCCAGGATTGTATTCAGGAGAAGAAACCTGCTTATTCAAAATGTTTCCATACCTCTGATAAAAGTTTGAATGAAAAAATTAATGAAAAATAATATCCAAAAAAACAAAAAACAC
Source organism: Puccinia polysora (assembly GCA_025617555.3). Lineage (NCBI taxonomy): Eukaryota > Fungi > Basidiomycota > Pucciniomycetes > Pucciniales > Pucciniaceae > Puccinia > Puccinia polysora. The sequence goes on along the minus strand of CM062628.1, from coordinate 47,268,095 downwards.
TAAAAGAAAATAAAATCTCACCATCTTAATAAAATTCAAAGATTGTAGATCTTCATCTTCTGGATATTCCCCTTCATCTAAATCTGGAACCTCTTCATCTTCTGAATATTCCTCTTCAGTCAGAAATTAACCCTATGTTAAAAAGATGACAAGGACTCATTGAAAAAGAAATCCATTGCAGAAGAGATAATTATAGATATAAAATGAACTCTTCCTCTGATTCCTCCTTCTTTTCTCCCTTCCCCTTCCCCTTGATGGCCTTCCAATTTCTTGAAGCCTGAACACATAGTAAGAAAATATTAATCATGAAAGTTGATATATTTTTTTCCCCAAAGAATGGTGACTGACCTTGGAATTTGCTATGAATTTCTTCTTTTGCCTTCCTCTCCTCTTGGGTTCTTTGAAATATTCAAAAACAGATGGATCTCTTTTACTTAAGGACTGAGAGATCTTCTTGAACTGATTGGATGCTCCTTTGGGCCTTCCTCTTACTTTGGATCTTTGAGTGGAATTGGGCTCTTGAATCAGATTAAGTTTCCATTTTCCACTGTAAAGCTTCTTTCTTTCAGCGAGATAATATAGCTGTTCTCCAGGTGGAAAATTGCCAAATTCTTCAAAAATTTCAGTGATATTAAGATTTTCATTATTGTCTCTGATTGGAACTTCAAGGTTTTCAGATTCTTCCGCTGCAGAAGGCTTAAGAGTTAAATGGAGAAAGCAAAATTAAAATCAATCAGTAAATTGTTTCTTTGAGCTTGAATCCAAAAAATAAAATAAAAGAAAACTCACTGATAAGGGGGCTTTGGTGTGCCATTGAGGATTAAAATCTTCAATTTGTGAGAGTTCACCATTTCTGATAGCTAATTTTACTTCTTGAATACATGTTATACCCATGTAAGAAGAGTGGTCACAGTTGTTGCAATTTTGGAAGTTTCAGGGGCTTGATGAAATGAATTAATGGTTTTGTTGTAAAAGTGGCTGTTTTTTCCAGAAAGATGACCCACACAGTGAGGTAAACCAATGAGATGATTGAATTGTTTCTGAGAGGCTTCAATGGCTCTCTCATGGTTTTGGATGGTGATGGAACTGTAAATGTTTTGAACTAAATCATAGAAAGAGCCAATAGAAGAATTGAAGAAATGTTTAATGTAGGAGTGAAGGCCTACAATTCTGGAGGTACTTCTGTTTCCAAAGTGATGGTGTTTGTTAGCCAAATAGGATATGAATTTTCTTTTTAGAAGAATTCAGTTCTCAAGAAGGTAGTAAGAACTGGTAGGGTTCTAGAAAAAAGAAAGTTTTGTGAAGAGTTGGAATGGACCAACTGATTCCATTGTTTCAGAAAGAGCTTCCATTCTTCTTCAGATTTAAAGAGCTTCCTGCAATGAGTTTTAATATTATTGAAAATGCACCAAACACAGAGAAGATGATGAGAGGAAGGTACAACAGGTTTTATTGAACTGATAAGTGCTTTTTCCTTTTCTGTAAAAAAAAACTAGTTTTTTTATCTTCTAAATTTCCTGAAGTTGAGTAAGGGACCATTCATTGTTTTGTTTTTTCTCTTGAGATAAAAACAGAAGGCAACTGAGAAACTTCTTAAACAATCATTTACCCCAAGAATATGAAAAGGGGGCATTCCAAACTTGTTTTTTTTATATGTACAGTCCATAATTATGAAATTTGTGAAAAGGTTGAGAATTTTGATGGAATCAGGGTGAGAAATGAAAAATGAAGTGATTTGACCATCCATTTTGTCAATTTTGTAGAAAAAGGCAGAATTCTGGAGTTTCATTATGAGTGCTTCAACAGGAGTTTTGCCATCAAGGGAATTTTTTGTATTTGTGATCTTTTTTTAAATGGTATGGAGATTTGTACAACTAAGTGATGGAGAAATTTGTATAAGAGAGTTGAGAATTTTTCATGGGGGAACTCAAGCTTTGGATAAATTTTCAACCACCTCCTTTTTCTTCCCTTGGATTCTTCTTGTTGGAATATGTTGGAATACTGTTGGAACCTCATGGTTCTCTTGATTCTCCTGTTTCATTCTTCTTCCCTGTTCCACTCTTTTATTATGGTGTTTCATTCCTTTTCCTATGTTTCATATTTCTATTCTTACTCATCTTATTCATTTCTGATCTCATTCACGCGCTTCAACTTATCAACTTGCGCGGGTAACATCATGACGGGTGACGCATGCATATGCATTATAGTCAAAACTCATTCCACCTAAATACTATGCTCAGAGCCAGTCCTTGTCTCCCTTTCCCCACCGGACTTTCTTCCTCATCTTTGTCGGACGTATCCTCAAGATCCATTAACTGAAGTAAATCAACAAGGACGGTTCCAATCAGAAGATCTTAGGCCATTGTGGACAACATAGCATAATTCGGTGCAATGACTAGCTTAACTCTCTGTCTGACCGTATCATCTCTGTCATTCTCATTCTTATTATTCTCCTTCTCAAAGTCGTATAGTTTCTTACCTGGCTTGTATGTGTATGGTGGTTATCTTCTGAACTTAGTATCTCAAGTTGCTAAGAGCTCTCTCATTTACATCAGCTTGGGTATGGATCCTCTCCAACGTGGTTGTTCTGTCTCATCTTGTTGTGATTGTTTCTCTAACCAAGTTGTTCAGATTTCTGGTTTTAAAATCATCATTCTTTTGAAAAAATTCAAGATCATAACTCATCACGATTAACAGTCAAAAAGCAATCAACCATAAATTCAACAATGACAGACTCACTCATGGCCACTATCCTCAAAACCGCCATAGAGGCCATTCCGCTATTAACACAGGATAATTTTTTGATCTGGCAAAATTGAGTTGTAAACATGTTGGACTTGCAGGAAGATCTCTATTGCAAGCTCACAATGGAAAAGAGAGATGCCAACGGCAATCCAATTGGACTTAGCCAAAGCAAAAATGTGAGAATCCCAAAGATCATAACCTCCAAACTCGACACGACTGTTCAAGCCAACATCATCACACCAGATAACCAGAAAGATGCCCATCAAATCTGGGCAGATGTCAATGAATATTTTGCCTCTAACCACGCATCCAATCGAGCCGGGATCTTCAAGGAGTTTCTGCATACTCCTTTTACGTACTCAAACATTCCTGGATTTAACACTGACACAAAAACTGCCATGTCTAGACTCCACAAAGTTGGAATCGATCTTCCCACCGACATCATCGCTTATCTGATCTTAGAGAAACTACCACCAAGCATGGATACAGTGATTCAACAAATCACTCATTCTGATAAGAAAATATCCCCAGATCAAGTCTTAGATCATTTACAAATGTTCAACAACAACATGTTTTTAAACAAGAATCTACCTAACGACAAATCTGAAGAAAACTCAAACTCGGTCTCTTTTCTTACCTCCAGCATCAAACCTTGTGACATCAAATGGCACAATAATAAGGCTGCTCACCCTGAAGGAAGATGTTGGAAGTTGTATCCACACCTCAAACCCTCTTTTCCCAGGAAAAAGAAGAATGGTGGTGAATCGGGGACGGAAGGAACCTCTGTTAGCTCTTTCATCACGAGCTCAATTTTTTCTTCAAGCCACTTTGTGGTTGATTTGGGCTCGTCAAGACATATAGTATCTGATCTTCAACTGTTCTCTCAACTAGACCAATTGATGACCGGTTTAATCTCCACCACCTCAGGAAAAAACTCTCTTGAATATGAAGATGTTGGGTCAATAACTCTACTGGATTATCTAAATCATGAGGTTACTCTTTCTAATGTGCTATTCTCTCCCAATTCCACTGTCAATCTGTTGTCAATGCAATGTCTTCTGCTTGATGGATTAATCGTTGATTTCAGAGGTAAAGATCTTGTAGTTCAAAAACACAAAGGGAAGAAAGTTGGTTTCTATGATTGCAATGTACCAATAATTCAATTCTCTGACCATAATCCAACTCAAGTAGCTCTCCTCACTCAAGACGAGATTGTTCATAAATCCCTTGGACACGCAAGCTATGCGAGAATCTGACAAAAATTGGGTTTGCAGATTAAAAAGCCTTTGACCTGCGAAGCATGTGCCATTAGCAAAATAAGTCGCAACCCTTTCAACAAAAAACACTCACGTGCCAGAAGACCCTTTCAGGAATTGCACTGCGATTTAGTTGGTCCTATTCACCCCTTGAGCACTAACAGGGATTCATATTTCTTGACTGTTGTTGACAGCTGTACCAGGTATTTCACGGCGATTCCCATCAAAAAAAAAGCAAAGCGGCAAGGACTCTTGAATTTCTAATTGAGGTTGAATCCAAGAGGTTCAATTACAAGCCTATGATTCTTCACTCAGATTGAGGAGCGGAATTCTGGAACCAAAATCTCTTGCGCTACTGCAAGGAAAAAAACATCCAACAAACATTCTCCAATGTTTATTCACCTCAGCAGAATGGATTGGCAGAAAGGTTCAATTGTCTCATTCTTGAATCTCTTAGGACTTTTCTTTTCGACTCTCAACTCAATAAGCGCTATTGGAACGTACTCATTAAGTCCTGTGCTTTAGCTCTCAATCAAATCCCCGCTCACAAGTCCAAGAAATCACCCTACGAGTTGTTTAAAGGGAAGACGCTCAATATTGACTACTTTCACCCCTTGGGAAATCCCATTAGTTACATTCTCAATGATAGAACCCCATTCTCCAAACTAGAACCTTGCGGTCTGGTTGGTAGGCTGATAGGTTACAACAACAAACTTTTGTCATATAAAATCTTAACAGCCGAGAACAATGTAATCAACAAGAAACATGTGACTATGCTCGATTTCAATTCAAAATATAAAAGGTTTGTCAATGACGTGGAGGTTGGAGATTGGTCTGTTGAAGAAATTGCGGCAAGCAATAATGTGTTGATTGAAGATGAATCAGTTGAAAGCAATGTCAACAATACGGGTTCTCCTCCTCTTCCTCCGTGCCAGGATTCATCCACCACGGATTCAAGTGAAACTACAACAACTCAACCTGTGGAACCTACGGAATCTACCAAGACAAGGGAGAACAATTGGGCTCAACCCTCTCAACAATATAACTTGCACAAGCGAGTCTCTTCAATCAAACCCCACAAGTACTCCTATGGATCCGTTGCAAAGGATGAAGCCTTGGACTTTACTCTTGAACAACAAATCAAAATCAACGAGATTGAGTCTCAAGACATCTGGGAGGAGACCAATATTGAGCCAGATTGCTTTCTTAGAACGATGTGGGTGGACAAGGTAAAACCAGCAACCAGTCTGGCTCCAGAAAAGCGCAAATCGCGTCTCTGCATCATGGGAAATTTGCAGACACTGGGCATGGACTTTGGGGATACCTACGCTCCCACTGGAAATTTCACAACTCTTCTTCTGCTACTACTAAGCGGCCTGGATCTTAATCTCGAAATCAGACAGTTTGATGTTAAAGCGGCCTTCCTGTTTGCTCCGCTGGATGAAGAAATTTATATTCTAAAACCTAAGGGTTGCGCAAGGTCATCTAAATTTTTAAAGCTCAAGAAGTCCCTTTACGGGCTCCGGCAGGCTCCTTCAAACTGGTATAAGACTCTCACCGAATGGCTGGAAGACATTGGCTACAAGCAGTCCAGTGCCGATCCCTGTCTATATACTCACAAAGTTCAACGCTCGTCTGTGTTCTTCGATGTTTATGATCTGATTGTCAGTGGTGAAGTCAACTGGTTTGAACAAAGATTTCTGGAAAAATTTCCACAATCCTTGGCACATGAGCCTGATACAATTCTTGGTATGGAGTTCTCCAAAACAAATGATAGTATTGCACTAAATCAAACCAAAATTATTCAGAAAACTTTAGAAGAACTAAAACTGTCAGATTGAAAACCCGTTCTCACACCTCTCACTCCAGGGATTCAACTGGTACCTGCCTCTCTAACTGAAATCTTGGAATTCAACCAGCTAGGGATAAACTTCCGGAAGTACACTGGTATACTAAACTATCTTGCGTGCCGCACCAGACCCAACATAGCTGCGGCTGCCTCAATCTTATCACAATCTAACCAAACTCCAGGTTTGTCTCACTGGAGGGAGGTTGTACATGTCTGGAAATATCTTGCAGGGAAATCTTCCTTTTCTCTTACCTTAAAGCCCGATGCGTCTCTATTGGAATCTCTACAAGTTTATACCGACTCTACCTGGGCCGATGATCCTCACAGTTGGAGGTCTCAGACAGGTTTCATCATCTTCTGGAAGTCAACTCCCGTCGCATGGAAGAGCAGAAAACAATCCAACATCACACTGTCCTCTACGGAGGCCAAATTAAATGCGCTAACAGACGGCGCGCAAGAGTCACTTTGGATACAGTCTGTTGTAGGCAATCTTTGGAGATGTACCGCGATTTAACCTTTGAACTTCTATGTGGATAATAAGGGTTTGGTCAATAAGATCAAACACTTCAGCTCAAATTCCAAGACTAAGTAAATTGACATGAAGATGAAATGGTTGCGGGACCAATACAACTCAAAAAATATCAATATGAATCTCATCTTCACCAGTGACATGATTGCTGATTCACTTACAAAGTTGGCAAGTAAACAGGCTCTACATCTTCTGACCTCCAGGTGTTTTCAACTCTCATTGCACTGAATTATGGGGGGGTGTTGGAATATGTTGGAATACTGTTGGAACCTCATGGTTCTCTTGATTCTCCTGTTTCATTCTTCTTCCCTGTTCCACTCTTTTATTATGGTGTTTCATTCCTTTTCCTGTGTTTCATATTTCTATTCTTACTCATCTTATTCATTTCTGATCTCATTCACGCGCTTCAACTTATCAACTTGCGTGGGTAACATCATGACGGGTGACGCATGCATATGCATTATAGTCAAAACTCATTCCACCTAAATACTATGCTCAGAGCCAGTCCTTGTCTCCCTTTCCCCACTGGACTTTCTTCCTCATCTTTGTCAGACGTATCCTCAAGATCCATTAACTGAAGTAAATCAACAAGGACGGTTCCGATCAAAAGATCTTAGGCCATTGTGGACAACATAGCATAATTCGGTGCAATGACTAGCTTAACTCTCTGTCTGACCGTATCATCTCTGTCATTCTCATTCTTATTATTCTCCTTCTCAAAGTCGTATAGTTTCTTACCTGGCTCGTATGTGTATGGTGGTTATCTTCTGAACTTAGTATCTCAAGTGGCTAAGAGCTCTCTCATTTACATCAGCTTGGGTATGTATCCTCTCCAACGTGGTTGTTCTGTCTCATCTTGTTGTGATTGTTTCTCTAACCAAGTTGTTCAGATTTCTGGTTTTAAAATCACCATTCTTTTGACAAAATTCAAGATCATAACTCATCACTTCTGTGGATGGAATGAGTGGAAGGATCAATGGAAGGTGGATGTTTGTGCTCTGGACATAGAAAATTCACCACCCAGACACCCAATCTTTTGGAAAAAGTTCCTGATAACCTGAAAGGACAATTGGTCTTTCTTGTTTTTTTTCTTAAAAAGAAATGTGGTGGTATTTTTTCTGGGTTTATATTCCCCAGATTCATCACATTGATAGGTGTAGGTATGTTTCTGGGAATTGGAGACTCTGATATATATGGCATATCCATGGGAATTTTCCCATGATTGGATAGCTCCAAGCAGATCCTCCTTTTGATTATATGATAGCTCAGGAGGAGGGGACAGAGGGGTAAAATTAGAAGTTTGATTAGATGAATAAGGAGCCAGAGGAGTTGAATCACTAGTTTTATTAGATGAGAAAATTGATAATTTGCCTGGTGAAACAGTTCTGAAAAGTGGATGGATGGTTCTTGAGCCATTGCAAAAAGAGATTTTCTTTGTAAAAAGGGAATCAGAGATAGGATTTAATAGATAAAATTGAGTGAAAAAAGGTATTCCAAGACTTGATATAAGAGGGAAAAGCCTTTTTTGCAAGTATCTGTAGTGTTGAGATGTTTTTGTTGAGAAGTGGTGAAGGGTGATGAGTGGTTTGTGGAGTGGAGTGGTGATGATTGGTGTGGCATGTTGATGAGTGGTGTGGCATGGTGATGAGTGGTTTGGTGTGGTGTGGTGAGGTGAGGTGAGGTGAGATGTTGTGTTGTGTTGTGTTGTGTTGTGTTGTGTTGTGTTGTGTTGTGTTGTGTTGTGTTGTGTTGTGTTGTGTTGTGTTGTGTTGTGTTGTGTTGTGTTGTGTTGTGTTGTGTTGTGTTGTGTTGTGTTGTGTTGTGTTGTGTTGTGTTGTGTTGTGTTGTGTTGTGTTGTGTTGTGTTGTGTTGTGTTGTGTTGTGTTGTGTTGTGTTGTGTTGTGTTGTGTTGTGTTGTGTTGTGTTGTGTTGTGTTGTGTTGTGTTGTGTTGTGTTGTGTTGTGTTGTGTTGTGTTGTGTTGTGTTGTGTTGTGTTGTGTTGTGTTGTGTTGTGTTGTGTTGTGTTGTGTTGTGTTGTGTTGTTTTGTGTTGTGTTGTGTTGTGTTGTGTTGTGTTGTGTTGTGTTGTGTTGTGTTGTGTTGTGTTGTGTTGTGTTGTGTTGTGTTGTGTTGTGTTGTGTTGTGTTGTGTTGTGTTGTGTTGTGTTGTGTTGTGTTGTGTTGTGTTGTGTTGTGTTGTGTTGTGTTGTGTTGTGTTGTGTTGTGTTGTGTTGTGTTGTGTTGTGTTGTGTTGTGTTGTGTTGTGTTTGTGTTGTGTTGTGTTGTGTTGTGTTGTGTTGTGTTGTGTTGTGTTGTGTTGTGTTGTGTTGTGTTGTGTTGTGTTGTGTTGTGTTGTGTTGTGTTGTGTTGTGTTGTGTTGTGTTGTGTTGTGTTGTGTTGTGTTGTGTTGTGTTGTGTTGTGTTTTGTTGTGCTGTGTTGTGTTGTGTTGTGCTGTGTTGTGTTGTGTTGTGTGGTATGGTGTGGTGTGGTATGGTGTGGTATGGTGTGGTATGGTGTGGTATGGTGTGGTATGGTGTGGTATGGTGTGGTATGGTGTGGTATGGTGTGGTATGGTGTGGTATGGTGTGGTATGGTGTGGTATGGTATGGTGAGGTATGGTATGGTATGGTATGGTGTGGTGTGGTATTTTATGGTGGTGGGATGGTGTGGTGAGGGGTGATGGGAGGGTGGAAGAGGTCAAGGGGGTTGTTTATAGGATAATAGCAGCGCTTCAAGATGGGTGGAGGTCCCAGGAGAAAACCTTCAGTCACATTGAATATATGCATGTGAAAGGGCTCAAAGAAGAGTCCCAGAGACCAAAAGGGGTCTGATATGATGCTTTTTTGGTTTGGTTTTGAGACAAAGATAGTGCCTCAAAAATTCCCCAAAAGAATTTTTTGGAAATCTTCAGAAGCTCCCTTCAAATCAGCAACTTAAAATATCTCAGATCATCACTATTTATTTCAGGAGAAATAAATCAACAAAAGATCATTAAAAAGAGACCACCCTTTTCTTTGGTATTATGTTCATTGTCATTTATAATTTGAGGGGTAAAAAATATAACAAGCAGTTGGAAGTTTTTTTATTTGAGTCTTTGGATTCTGTTTTAATAATTTTTAAAAAAAGATTTGTGGAAATTTTGATTTAAGATGTAAAACAAAAACATTGCAAGAGATGTATTAATTTGAAGGTTTTTTGCATTGGATTGTATTTTTGGAGGCCCAAGATACATCCAAAAATTGTGAAAAAAAATTAAAAACTCTTTAATGCTTTTTTTTCAATTTATAATAGCTTGAAAATCCAAAAAAAAATTCTTAAAAAGGCAAACAAAAGGATCCAAAAGGCCAATGAGAATTTAATGTGGGTGATGTTACATTCACAGCTCAAATGAGCCTTGTACAAGGCTACACAGCTACACCTGAGCTGTGCAGAACCCGCAAAATTTGTGTGTGGTTGGGCTGTACTCCACACACCACCGGACCACCATGTGGTGGTTGCACGACTACCTTTGAGCTGTGTAGAGCTCCACATGGCTCAAATGTAGTTGTGTTGCCATTCCACACGGACAGCCCAACCACATCTGAGTTGTTTGGGGCTCTAAACAACTTGAATGTAGTTGTGTAGCGGTGCCACATGGCTACAAGTCTGGTGGTGAAAAAAAATAAAGGGTATAAAATAAACCAAAATAAACTAAATAAAATTACAAAAAAAGAGAGAAATCAACCAAAAGATCAAAAAAGGTCAATTTTTTTGGTTGAAAAAAAGGGGGACCCAAAAAGTTGGTCAAAACCCCTGGAGGGCTGTTTACCCCCAAACACGGCTCAAAACCGCCGTTTATGGGGGTACACCTCTCAAATACACTGTACAGGGGTATACAGCCCCCCAGGGGTCGCGTGTGTTTGAGGCAACGCCTTGGGCGCTTGTAGACTAGTGTTTTTGCCCACAAGCGCATCTTGGACGCGTGTATGGGCCCCCAAATGTCCATTGGGCTTTGTAGGGCCCTACATGATTCCCACACAACTGGGAGTTGTGAATTTAACATCAACCATTTAATTTTTCAATTTTTTTTGCTTTTTTTAAGGAATGTTTTCAAAAAAAATCTGGAAAAAATAGTGAAATTCTCTTGGGATGTTGGTTTAGATTTTTGATAGCTTGAATAACCAAAAAAAAATGAAAACAAATGGAAGCTAACAGGATGCAAATGTCCAATGAGAAATTTGATTTTTTTTTTGATTTTTTTGGATGGAATTTTTTAAGGTAAAAGGATAGATCCAAAAAATCTGAAACCAATATTCATAAGCTCTTTGAATTTTGCTTGAAGTTCTTTCCAGCTGAAATAACCAAAAAAATGGAAATTAAAATAGCCAAAAAAAAGGATCCAAAAACCCATAGAATAATTGGTTTTTGCGGAATTTTTTGATTTTTGATTTCATTTTTGGAGGGGTTCTAATGCCTAAAAACAACCAAAGGTTTTTTTGGAGGGGTTAAAAACCCCATCTACTGGACTGTGGCTTCAGAATTCAAAAAAAATAAATTTGTGAAGGTACCATGAAATAAAGTATTTTTCTGTGTGGCAGCGGAGGCGCACAATGGCTGGTAGACATAAAATGACATGAAATAAAGGATTGGGTGTATGATAAAATTAATTCCCTTTAAAAAATAAAGAAAATTGTTCTTTAAATTCAAAAAGAATTATTTTTCACTGATTATGAAGAAACAAGTTAATAGGCAAGAAAAAGTTTAGAGAAATCTGAGAGAAGAAAATTAAAATAAAATCAAAGAAGATACTAATAAAATGATAATAGTCAAAATCCAATTTTACTAAACTTAAATTCATGAAGCCATGTTTCTTATTTTTATTAAATTGCTCCTAGATTTCAAAGATTTTTCAAAATAAATTTTTGTCACAAAATCATTATTTCCTGTATCTCAACGCTATTTAATTAAATTCACCAATAAATTCTATCATATCATCTATATTTACTTTTAGTGAATACTTAATTAGGAAGAAATTTGATTATTTCTACCTTATATTTTTAAATAAACAGTTTCTAATAATCTTTTGTAAGGAAATTTATGATTTGGGCTGTTTTGATCAAAACTGTGGTTGAATCTTTTCCACCACTAGTATTGATTCATTCAACAACTTCATTGAATTCAAAATTATTACCAACAGCTTTTCATATGAGTAAGTATTTTTTATCTCTTTGAAACTCTATTTTGAATCATTTCCTCACCTTGGAAAAATTTTCACCCACCTCACTGTCCAGTGAATTGTATTTTAAATTGAAAATATCTTTGGATATAAAAATCCAATTCACCAAAAATCTAAAGCACATTAGGAAGCTTGTAAATATATTGGATATTTTTTGACCTTTTAAAATAGAAGTTAAAACCTTTTTCTTGAGCACCTGGAATATTATATATGATTTTATCACAAAATTATCCCTTTATGTTATTTATTGATTAGGGAAATAAAAATTGGATTTCCTAGAACTCAGGTTTGAAATAGTAAAATAATTTCTCATTCTTTCTTCCATGTTGTCTCCAGTGTTTAATTGAAGCTATTCTTTAATTCACAAACCACAGGATTTGTGGTTTTTGAAGAAAAGCTTTTTCCCAAAAAAACCCTTCCAGTGGTGGAAGTTTTTTGGAACGTTCTGTCAGATTTTAAAGTTAGAAGTACTTCCCTGTTATGAATGGTGCTTCAGCCGTCAAATTTGAGATGGGAAAGAAAGAGATTCCTTGATCTACTATCCTTCACTAAATTTTTCCAAAAAAAAAAATGGAAGCCTGATGCCTTTCCCAACCAGGTAAAATATATGAGCAAATCAATTTAATTTAGGGTGATGAAAAATTCACAACTCCATCCGTGTGGGAGTCATGTAGGGCCCCACACAACCTGTGGTATTTGTGTAGGGCCTCACAAAACCCGTGGGAGTTTTGTAGGGCCCCAAACAACCCGTGGGAGTTTTGTAGGGCCCATAAACTACTCCAAAGGGTTGTTCCAAACACATGCAACCCTTGGGGGGGTATATACCCCCATAATGGGCAGTTTTGATTTTTTTACCCCTGGACACAACCATTTAGACCTGTGTACAGGGGTATACAACACCACTGGGGTTGTTCAAGAATTTAGTAATTTTTACTTTATTTTATATTTCATATTTTATATTTTTTTAGTGTGATGTTACATTCACGGCTCCAACGGTGTGGTAGTTGTGTAGGGCCCTACATGGCTCAAATGAGCCGTGGGGGCCCCAAGACGGCTACAAAGGGCCGTTTCAAACATGCGCAACCCCCAGGCGGCTGTGGAGGAGCCGTGTGACCCCTGTACATGGCCCATTTGAGCTGTGCACCCCGGTACACAGCGCAAATCAGCTTTGTTTTGGGGCGCATAACCCCCCAGAAGTTGTGTCAGAATTTTGGGCACCCCCTGGACCACACTTGGGTTCTATCAACCCAAATTTGGGATTGAAACATACTTTGTGAGACTTTTGTTCCACACCTAGCAATCCCAAAGAGAAATTAAAGTGAAACCCAAGTGAAATTAAAGTGAAAACTCAAATCATAAATCATATAAAAATCTGCAAACAATTCTTTCTCAACTCAAAAGTGATAAAACTTTGTTTGACCAATTGAAAGTTGGATTAAATACTGAAGTATACCATTGAATTTTTTTGCATGGGAACAGTGGCAAGCCCTCCTTTTTCTGACATGGCTGTGTGGAAGGTCTACATTGATAGTGTCATCAAAAAATCTTTGTAAAAAGAAAAAAAGGACTCTGGTAATGAAACATTGGAAGCCCCGATTGCATCCTCATCAAGGGTGACAATTGAAGAAAAAAATCATTCACAAATGGACATGAACGCTGGTGGTGAGTAACATTTTATGTTACTGGTCTTTGCCTTATTTAATTTGATTGAAACTGATGGAGTGCATGACATCAATATAAATATGTAACTATGGAAGATCCACTTGAACCACCTCCCTTGAGAGCTTTTCCTACTAGGGAAGAGGCACAAAACTATTTTCAAACATAGGCAATGAAGCATGGTTACGCTTTGACAGTTTTCAACTCAAAGCGTGACCAATATATGGATTTAGCCTGTGATAGACATGATTCCTATTCAGGAAATCTTCTTACCAAAATTTCTAGACAAACTCACACAAAGAAGGTTGGGTGCAAGTTTTTAATTCTTGAAAGTTGCACAAAGGCAGACCCCTTGTGGTGCCTCTCCTAAAAGAAACCCAACATAACCATCAACCATCTGAACATCCCTCTGTGCATCCTCAACTGAGGAGAATCTTGGGGGTGGCCTTGGAAAATCTAGTAGAAGGCATGAATGATGGTCTCATACATTACAACTGAAGGGAAAATTGAGCAAGGTTGATGGGGGGGATTATTTTTATGAACAAACAATCTATAACACTAAGCAGAAGGTCACACTTGCAGAACTAAAGGGAAAAAGTGCTATGGAGGTACTATATGAACAGCTTGAAGAAACAAGTTGGATTCACCAGTCAAAGTTCAGTGGAGAGGGTCACTTGGAGGCCTTGTACTTAGCTCATCCAGAGGCAGTAAAGTTTTCAAAACAATATCCTCATATTGCTATGTTGGATTGTACTTATAAAACAAATAAGTAAAAAACCCCATTATTGCATGTTGTATGAATGACAGCCAATTGGAAAAATTTCACAAAATCTCTTGTTTTTATAACAAAAGAAACATTTGAGTTCTAAAGTTGGTCTGTAAATGCATTAAAGGAGTTGGCTTATGATCCTGAGAGACTTCCACAAGTCTTTGTGATGGACCTTGAAAAAGCTCTGATTTGTGCTGTTTAATCTAGTTTCCCCGCATCATCAAGACAATGTTGCACTTGGGACTTGTCTAAAAACATACAAGAAGACTGTAAAGTGCGCTTTGTTAATGACATTGAAGGATGGAAAACCTTTATGAATCTGTGGGCAAAGTATGGGGCCTCAAAGACCAAGGACAAGGCAAAGGTCAATGATGCGGAACTCAGAGTAGGTCCAAATCACTGCTTCTTATTCTTCCTAGTTTTGGGTTCTGACCTTTTGACTTTTATAGTGTTTCTTTAAAGACTATGAGGATGTACTCAAGTATATAAAAATAAAATTTTCCCTATCAAAGACGTGTTTGTTACAGCGTGGACTTTTATAAACCCATATTTTGGAAACAAAACAACTTCTTGGGTTGAAGGGGCCAATGCAACTCTCAAAATATTCCTTGCAAACTCTTTGGGAAACCTGTTGGATATTTGGAAAAACCTTGAATGAAAAGTTTTGAATCAAATTAAATCAGTTCATGCATCAATTTATAACTCTCAAATTAATTTAGGGACAGTTCTTCCACCTGAACTCTTACCATTCGGTTACAAATTGTCTTTAGAGGCAATCCATCTTATTAGGGAACAATTCAAGAAGTTCAAACATGATCATTTCAAGACTATGGGTTTGCCCTGTTCCCACTAAATAGGTGACCTTGTAGAATTCAGAAGATCTGTGGTACCCGAAGATGTTCATTCTGAGTGGAGGTTGGACTATGACCCTTGCAGTTCTTGTTCTGTAAGTTGGCTTAAGTTGCATTGTTCAAGTCAGTATGTGATTAATGCTTTTTGATTAATGAATCATAATTCACTAATGGTTGATCCTCTTGAATTTTTCAAGTGCAATGTTGATGAAATGCTAAGCATTACACAGTTACATGAAAAATTCAATGCAATCATCTTGGAATCTCCAGATCATGAGCAAAGGGGCCTATTGAAGTATATCATTCAGAAGATTACAAAATATTGATCAAAGCTAAGACTTGAACCTAAAGTCTTATGATTAAGTAGGGGCCAGCCAAAATTGACAGATACGCGGCAAGAACCATCTCAGTTTGAGCTTGTTCAAAAATAACTCAAGGGGGAAAAAAGAACTAGAAGGGCTCCAAATAAGAAAAGACAAAAGATTGTGAATCTTTTCTTTTGGGATATGTTCATTTTTTTGGTTTGATGAACTTGATTACTAACTAATGATGAATTTTTAGTCAAAGTTGGCAGAATCTAAATGTGAATTTAATAATTAAGATTAAGAGACTGAAAGTGAATCAGGATCACTTAATTTGGAATCAGAATCCTCTTCAGAGGAAGAGAACATGCAGCAAAGCTCTACCAGAAGCTCATCTTTGGTGAGTTTTCATTTTATTGATCCAA
The DNA here is from genome assembly GCA_025617555.3 of Puccinia polysora. NCBI lineage: Eukaryota > Fungi > Basidiomycota > Pucciniomycetes > Pucciniales > Pucciniaceae > Puccinia > Puccinia polysora. The sequence continues at coordinate 47,252,496 of CM062628.1, read as the reverse complement.
TTAAATAAATTAGTACTAAGTTAGTTTTAATGATAGGAACCAAACGTGAAATACCTCAATCAAATACCCAAGAAATTCCATAAGTTCTTGGCTGAGGTTTGGGATCCAATTGGAGATGGGAATTGTGGATTTAGAGTCATTGCTAAATTTCTTGGTCATGAAGAACAAGGTTGGTTTAAAGTTAGGAAGGAAATGATTGAAACATTAGAGAAACATCAAGCATGCTTCATTAAAATGCTTGGTGTTTGAAGGGATGTTGAAGATATTAAACAAATACTTGATTTTGAAGACATCAATGAAAGGATTCCCTCCTCAAAATGGCTGGCTAAATTAGACATGGGTCAAATCATAGCAGACACATATTCCAAAAACAATATGTTTCATTTGATTATAGTCATGTGATACTTATACTCCAATGAAAAATGGTTTTAATGATCAATAGGATCAAATGTTCATTTCCTTTGTAAACAATAACCACTGGGTTCTATTAGTACTTGAGGGAGAAATGATTCCAATCCTGCCCATTGTAGCAAAGCCACATTCCTTGATTTCTAAAAAACCCTCTGGTTTAGTTGATCATCTCAAAGATCAACTGCAAATATATTCTAGATTGTAATAGAATTTGAATTCATTTTATTGTTGGGTTTCAAATAAATTGCAATTCTAATGCAGCTAACAAGTTCTATTAATATAAAGGGTTATCACATTTTGAACATCATTATGTTGAGTGTTTTGAGTTAGCATCATTCTATTGAGTGTTTTGAATGAGAGTTTAATGGTAAGTCAATTCAACTTGTGTTTGGCTGATTCCATCACAAGCTTAACTTATGTTAAGCTTGGGATGGGATCAGCTTAACACAAGTTGAACTTGTTTTTTTGGTGTTTTTACTTTAGGGCCTGTCAAAAGACTTGTATTTTTTTGGGCACTTTTACTTTAGGGCTGGTCAAAAGACTTCTTTAATTTTTGGGCCCTTTTACTTTAGGGCTAGTCAAGTTGAAATTACTTTGGGGCTTGTCAAGTTACTTGTCTTTTTTTTGGTGTTTTTACTTTAGGGCTTGTCAAGTTAATTGTCTTTTTGGTGGTGTTTTTAGTTTAGGGCTAGTCCAGTTACTTGTGTTTTTTTTGGGTCTTTTGACTTTAGGGCTATTGAATTGGATAGTACCAGTTTTTTGTTGTTTTTTTTATTTTTTTATTTGTTTGTTTTTTAACCAAAAAATGAACATTCTTTGATTTTTTGGTTGATTTCTGTTTTTTGGAAGGTTTATTTAGTTTAACGGTTGTGTTAGTACCCTTTCATTCATTTTCCTTTTTTTTTTGGCTCAAGGCGGTCCGGTGCCATGTGGGATTCCACACAACTACACTTGAGCCGTGTACAACTCCACACGGCTTGAATGTAGTCATGTGGAAGTCCACACAGGGCGGACCAGGCTGGGTGGGCTGCGCAACTCCGTGAGCCGTGGGGGGTTGTACACAGCCCAATTTGAACCGTGTGCATGGCTCAATGAGCCATGAATTTAACATTACCCTTTTTTTAAACCAAAAAATCAACATTTTTTTGATTTTTTGGTTGATTTCTGTTTTTTTATTTAGTTTAGTTTAGTTTTTTTAAGCCTGCAATTCTTTTAGTTGTTTGGAATAGAAAACAACTAGATTTGAGTTCTTTACAACCCTACACAACCCATTTGAGCCGTGTAGCATGCCACACGGCCCATTTGAGTTGTGTAGCATGCCCCACAGCCCATTTGAGTTGTGTAGCATGCCACACGGCCCATTTGAGTTGTGAATTTAAAATTAACCTTTAATTTATTCAAGTCTTCTATACCTTTTATGATTTTTGAAATTTGAAATGTGTGAATTAAGTCAAAAATCAAAGCAGAAAATTGAGGCATTTGAATTTCTTAAGTGCATCCTTGAAAAATCTTCAATCAATTAATGATTTGAGAAATTAAGGATGTGATCTGACTCTGGTTCCTTCCAATACAAAAATATTTTTATTTTTTACTTTTATCTCATCATTCATGATCAAACTTGATACTCTTGATTACAGCTACATTTTCTTTTATTTTCTTATATTGGCTATGGCATCAATTTCTGACCAGATGGGAATGATGATCCCTATAAGTTCTGTACTTTTTATGATTTTATTCAATTTATGAATCTTTTGTAATTCCTTCAACCCCTTAAAACATACTAAGCATTAGATCTCATGTTCTTCCAAAATCTGCATTCTGGTTCATTGATTTGGTGCCTTCCTTTGAGAGCTAATTTTTTCCTGATTTTTTGAGGTGTGCCACAATGACCTATCAAACTTGAAAAAAATTGTTTTAATTTTCCTGGAGATCTGATTTTCCTTTGAACTCATTTTGTTTATTGGTAAACATGGAATCAGAATGCTTGAGATTCTAAGAAACAAAGTCTTAGGTTTATATGTGAATCTCAAAAACCCAAGATTGATGATCAAGAGAGCCAGAAATGTTTCAAACAAGACAAAAGGCTAAAACTGTTGGTTGAGACATTAATTCTAGTGATATTATTGATCAGGGAGTATAGCTAAACCTACTATAGTGTTTTTGGTTTGGGTCCAGATTGTCAAATCAAGGTAGACCTGATGTTGAGATTGTCAAATCAAGGTAGACCTGAAAGCAATGAAAACTGGATGGAAAAGTGGCAAGATCAAGAGTTCAAGTCATGGCAAGCTTTCTATTTTATCCCTTGAGTTGAATTTCACATTCTGATCCCCCATGCATATACATGCCAAATTCACTGGTGGCAACATTGAACAGGCAGGCAGGGTATGTCTGTGGGGCCAGCAGCTAAACCAGTGACATGCCTCCCCATTATCCTATTATTGTGAGATATAACCATACAGTTATAGAAGACCAACTTTCTATCTCAAACAATATTCAATGGTGGCAATAATCCATCCACTTTTCATGCATCAAATCATTAGATTGGTTGGTAAGTTTAATTATAACCTGCATGGATTGGTTTGTTATCCAATGTCCCAAAAACATTCCACAAATTCATCAAGACAAAAAAAGTGATGGATAAAAAGAACAATGCGGAGGTTTTCTGATTCTTCCAAAAAGATAAATGAACACAAATCATCTCAAGAATCATTGATGAGAATCAAAGAAAATAAGCTGAACAGGAGACCTAAACCACCCAAACCAAATATTCGGCCCAATAATAATAAAAAGTCAACATTTAAATTAACTGGTCTTTAAGTTTATCCAACACATCAGTTTCAACATCTAACGCTTTGACGACATTACTCAAATAATCAAGATCTATGACTAGTTGATTTTTACCCGACGGGGTTAGAGAATAACCGTGTGAATAATTCTTTGATGATGAATCCGTCGCAGTTTTTCGAATATCTTGATGGTTCGGAGCAAAATATTTCTGAATGGTTTGTGAGAACCGATCGACAACTGTTAAAGTCAAAGAGGACAACCAGGTCGAAATCACCATTTCTGTACTCAAAGTTGGAGGTGCTTGAGATGACGGTTGCGTATGATTAAGATCATCAAGCTGTTGGGATGGGAGGATAGAGTTATCAGCTGATCGTCGTCTGACAGATTGGTGGAAATCATGCCAATTCGATAAGACCTCGAAGTAATTTATAAAGGGCAATGTTTCTAATGAAAACGACAATGCATCCTCATCCACAGTAGTGTAAATTTCAAATAATCTGGGGAGGTTGAATAGTCCTTCACCCAATTTAGAGATCGATTCAGTGGGACTTTTGGAGAAATGGTTCAGAATCTTAAGATCAATGGTAGAGATTGACTTGGATTGATTGATCCGTTGTAATTCATTCTCAGTTTGATTCCAAATAGATTGATGTGGGTATTCATTCACTTGCTTTAAGAGGGGTAACAAGATTATAGATTGAACGATGTGTTGAGATTCTTGAATGAAATTTGAAATCGACTGATTGGTCGCTGGAAATAATGCCTTTTGGGGCTGGCAGAGGGGCGTTGTAACCTTTGCGTTTTGAAGAGATTGGCGTCGATTCGCTACGGTGCTCATCGATGATGTATGACTTAAAGAATCCTGACGATAACTGCGCGAGTTAGAAGGGATTGTAAGTTTGTTCAAAGGCTGCAGGCTATCAAAAAATTCCCAAAGTTCACTACTGTTTAGGGTAGATTGCTCTATTATCACCTTAGCTCCCTTACTTAGCCGGATTTTCATCAATTCAAGATCCTCATTCATCGCTAGAACTTCTTCTGAACCTTTACTACGAACCACATGAAGACTCTCGACCAATCTATTCTTAATCCTCTTCTCGTATTCAAACATTTTATCATGCGCCGTCTTACAACTTGCCAGGAGTTTGAGACCAAGTTGGAAGACTTCCCAATCATCTGAGGAATAATCTAAACCATCAAGTTCAAGCATTTGATTATCTGATCCACCAAAATAGATTCGGCCACTTTGAGCCCGAGGATTACCACTGCTAACATTACCAGGACTACTATTCAAATTACTTCGAGTGATATTCTGCTTCCTCCTTTCTCGGTTCTCGCGTTCAGTTATCAAGCTCTGTCGGCTAGCATCAAGGTATTCGCTGATCATTACGTCAATGGCCTTCAGACATCCCAGGATACCATAGCCATGAGTAAAAGCGTCGCAGCGGTCGATGGCTCGATCACTTAAATCAAACATTGATTCCAATACAATTGGTAACTTTTGAATCATCGAGACAGCCATTTCTTGACCGATTCGGTTTGCTTCAAAGTTTGGCTGGGTTGATAGACCAAAAGTCATGTTTTTCAAAGCAGCTCTGAGGTAATTCGATTCACGTTCTAGAGAATTCGATTGGAAATCGATAAACGGTTCATACAGAGAGGTTTCCCAATCTTTGATCATGCTCGTCCCTTGACTTGGAAGCGTTGAGGATTCTTCACGATTGAGTGATTCATGAACACCTTTGGAGCTGATTGATTTGGAGGTCTGACGTCTGATGGATGATCTTCGGTCTGATTTGGAGGTATTTGATGCCAACTGTAAGATCTGACCTGAAGGACTAGTTGAGGTAGTATCGGCGGTTTGTTTTATTTGAGATTCCAGTTGGGAGATTAAACTTTCCAACTTCCAACCGGCTTGTTCGGTAAGATTCCAACAGCTGATCAGACTTGGCCAGGATGCTAAGATGTGAGCTGAATCCAAACTTTCGACTAGTCGAGTCGAAATTGAAGGTTTGAGATTATCGAGAACCGATTTTAGAAACGAGGTGAGGGTTTCGACTGGATTAGCGAAGATGAAAGGTAGAAAATCTAACTCAGATTGGAGCAGTTTGATTAATTCAGGATAAAATTGTTTTGCCAAGAATACCGGGAGAGAATCGGTGGCTAGCTTGACACGATTGGGGTCGGCAACCGGATCAAGGGTTGAGCGAGCAAGCAATGATGGAGGTGATAGGACAGTTTGGCTCCATAGGAACGAGATTTGAGTTCGCCTACTGCCAAAGTAATAATTTTTAAATTCACCCTCCCGTTCAATCATCTTAAAGATCTCATAAAACTCCTTGCAACGTTTGACATCTTTATCACTCAAGGCCTTGACGAGGTTGGTACTCAAGCTTGCCTCCAATTCGTTTTGAAGACTTCTCATCAAACCCCTTCTTCCCTCATACTCTGGGGTATGTTGAAAGACCACCATAGATTTAGCAGCCTCGGCCAGTCGTTCGGCAGCCTTGAAGTAAGAGGGGATTGCATCGGTCAAGTAACCAGTGACTTCTGATTCCAAGGTCGACCAAGCCTCTGCCTCTCTTAATACCGTGCGAGCAGATTCCATTCTGGTCTTAATTAAGTCTAACGTAATGAGACGAGTCAAAAGCTGATGAGTATCATCATGATCGGATTGGTTCGAGTTGGGGTCAACCGGAGTGATCGGACTCGGTGGGCGCCTGGGATCGGGAGGTCCATCGTTCAATAGTTGAGATTTGGATTGAATGGATTTCAGTGAGGACCGTAGCAAGAGTGCATTCTCCTTCATCAGTTGTAAATCCAAACTTAATCTGGGTACGCCTCGGGCGATTTCATCGATTGATTTGTCAACCAAAGTCGTCGTATCACTTATCATCAATTCTAGCTTGGATGATAATTTCGTCAGCTTGCTATCTAGGTAAGATAACGGAAGAAGCTGATCGGCTTGATGAGCTTGCTGATTGATCAGGAGATCGTTGAGCCATTCGATCTCGGACTCGTGATCGTCCAAAGACTTGAGATCGTCGAGTTGGGAAGGAGGATGGATTGGATCTACTGATGGTGCCACGAATCGAAAAGAATCAGCCAAGAGGTCAAAAGGGCGATCGATGGATCCCGACATCAGATTGAAGAGTGATGGGGTCGATGAGCTCTCACGAACCTAGTCCTGAGATGGATTCCATAGAATGAAGAGGATAAAGAAAGGCCTGGGTGAGTGGTCGTCGTCCTGCGAGATTGATGAGGAGGATCGATCAAGGGTTGGAGTTGGGATAGATGGCCTCGATTGGGTTATCTAGGATGGATGGATGGGGGAGGTTCGGGGAAGAAGGTCTGAGGTGAGAGCTGATAAGTCGAGTCGTGGGTTGTTGACCAAAGCAATTTATACTCTCCAGTCCTTCTCCAATCAGCTCTCGACCATCGACCTGGGTCCGGCCATGACGTCATGACCCGCCTCCCCCAGGCCCATACCGGGGGATAACAAAAAGAACACACGCGGATCAGGATTATGTATGTTGTACATACATACAGGGTAAAAGGCCAAGAAAGGCCCATCTTGCCAGGTCGTCATCAGATTGGCTTAGTTTTCAATCAAATCAGAATTGAAAGATGGGTTCTTGTTGCTGTTGTGATCCTCAAAACCATTAAAATTAAAAAAGATGACCTCCATGTGCAACATAATAGATGCTAAACTCGTGCAAACAGCTTCAGTTGAAAGCCATCACAGCTCATTTGATTGCACACCCTGCCTGTTGAACACCTGAGAAGTGGTGTTTGGCTAACTGCCATCCTGCTTTTAGCACTTTCCAACTGTGGTTTCATAAAAACATTATTAAGTTGATCACCCATCCACACTTGGTTGATTCACCACATAAATTAATATATTTTAATTTTAATTTTTGCATTTGCATTTTCAATTTTTTTTTTTGTATGTACCTTATTTATTTATGAGTTTATTTATATGTTAATGAAGCATCAATAATAGATATTCATTCATTTAAAATGAATAGTAAGGAATGAAAATAATAAATAATGACAATATTATATATACCACAGGTTGACACATCAGACTCAGTCCAATCCAATCTCCCAAGACCTCAGCCAACCACAAGTTCTACTACTACAACCCCTGTGTCAGTTATTCTCTCCAGAAAATCTTTGAAAAGTTATCTTGGTGAAATTTTAATGCAGGAACTTCCATTTTATATTCATAGGTCATAGTTATAATGATACTCAGTATGCTACAACCTGTGGTCACCTCAGTATGTCCCTCAGGAACCCTTGTATCATGTATAAACCAGTTGTCCTAACCAATAGTTTCATTTCCTCATTGGTTCAACTTGTCTGATTATTTGAAACAACTAAAAACCTAAACCATCCAAACCCAGATTTTGTGACACCCTGTGTCCACCTCCTGCACACCAGCCCTGAACACCTGCAACTTCCACCTTCTTCTTGCAGGCTCCCCCTCTCTGCATGGTTCAGTACTCTTTCACTCAATCTTGCATTGTACTGTACAGATGTACATGTGCATGATCTAGCCTTCCCATGACTTCCAGGCAAGTACACAACAATCACATCATGGGCAAGCCTGCTACTCTTGGAGCTCAACTACAGACTCAAGCCCACTGGATCTGTATGGACAACTTACTGGGAAGCCTCTGCTCCTTGCTGGACCAGTCACTCCTCAAGGCCTCCTACTCAACCCTCACATATACTGGCCTCTCTTGCTCTGTAATTCTAAGACCCCCAAAGGAATTAGTATATCACTTCTTACTTGTTAGTCCTGATCCAGTAGGTATCATCTCAGCACAAAACAACCTTTACCCATACCCATCTCACCTTGCCCCTCTCTGGTGTTACTCTTGTAGGATTCAAAATAACCCTTTCCTCAGAGCTTTACTCCTGGACTGCTCTCATCCACTGATCCTCTTCTCTTGTATTTCCTAAAACCTCATTTTTGAAATCTCATCTCATCACCCTGAGTTCTGTGAGCAGTAGTGTTGGGATCTGAGGGTACGCAGGAGTTGAGAGCAGACAGAAGGATAATCATTTCATATGAGAGTGAGAATAATCAGTAGAGTGAATAGACAGAAATATGAAGTAAGAGTGAAAGAGATAACAGATGAACTTACCTGAGGGTACGCAGGAGTTGAGAGCAGACAGAAGGATGAGGAAAGAGATCCTTCAGTCTGGCCCATACTCTGCCCTCAGGTAGTGTACAACCAAACTAAGATTTGTGACATTTATGTGCGCGCATGTGACTGGTGTGATTGAGGTGAGTGAAAGCGCGCACATGACAGGTGATTGAAAGTGGTGAGGGGAATAGAAGTAAGAAAGAAAAGATAGAAATGAAACAGATTGATGGAGAATTTAATGAAGAAACAGAGACATAAGAAGGAAAGAATTGAGACAGTAAGAAAGAGATGGAAAAGGGAAAAATAATGGAGAGAAGAACATTTTATTCCAACACCCCCCCTTGCTAGCCAAAGCCAGTGAGACCAAACATCCATTGATGAGCTTTGAGAAGAACACGGGACAGAGGCTTGGTTAGCATATCTGCTAGCGTGTCTTTTGTGGGGACGTGACCAACCGTGAAAACACCGCGGTTGACGCATTTGCCAATAAAGTGGTGGCAAGCGTCAATGTGTTTTGTGCGGGAATGGTGTTTGGGATTCTTGGCAAGTGCCTCAGCACCTTTGTTGTTGATGAGAAGCGGATTAGGTGAATTTTCCCTCAGACATAGCTTGCATAGCATGTTCTGGATCCAAAGCCCTTCCTGGCAGGAATCGGAGAGCGCCTTGTATTTGTCTTCAGTGCTGGAGAGGGAGACGGTAGGCTGCTTCTTGGATTTCCATGAGATAGCCCCTTTTCCAAGACAAAAGGTATAACCAGAGGTTGACCTGCGATCTCCTTTGTCTTTGGCCCAGTCTGAGTCCAAATAGCCCGACAGGTTGAAGGAGGGACCACCGAGTGTGAGGCGGTGATTGCGGGTGTGGTTGAGGTACCGGAGGACAAGGAGAGTGGCATTCCAGTGCTGCAGGGATGGGTCTTGAAGAAATTGGGATAGTCTGTTGACAGCAAATGCCACATCGGGGCAGGTGCATTGCAACACCCACAGGAGAGAACCTATAAGTTGGTTGTACTGGGGTGGCAATGGAGGAGAATCAGAAGCGCTGTGGAAACTTTAGGGAGGTTATCCTCACGAAGTTGTCCTCGAGTTCCGGAAGTTATTGATCAAAGCGTCTGTAAGGAGATTGGATGCAGCCGTTCCCAAAGAAAAGGAGAGAAGAGAGAAGAGATTCTGTTTTTCCTCAGTCCGCTCCCCGCCTCCTCATGATACCATCCCCCCTCCCTACAACCCGGAGTCGAGGGGAAGGGTATTTGAGCCCTCCCCCTCAACCCTAACCTAAGTACAGGCACAAAGACAGACTGACAACCATGAAGAAGGAACCCTAGACCCAGAACCCTAACCCATCCCTAAACCCATACCCCCAACCCATACCCTATCCGTGTCCTATTCCGCTTGCTTGCCTGCCATTACACGCATCCGGTTCGTCCCCGCGGCGCGGCCCTCCGCCGCGCGCTTCTCGAAGTTCACCGCAATTGCCTGTATCCGCCCGACGCGCCGTTGTGAATTTCCCGTCCCATGGCCGGCCCGCGCTTGCGCGCGGCTGTCCACGGGTATAGCCCCGCTGTCGCCCCGCTTTTTCCTCCCCCGACTAGCCGCTCCGAGAACCCGGTCGGCCCAGCTCCATCCATGAGTCGGACACCCAAGCGGGTCGCGGCCCGCCTCCCTTAGTCAGGCCCGGCCCGCAGTCGCGTGCTCAATCCCGCCGCGCCCACTGCTGAGCCCGCAGCGGCCGCTGCTGAGAACGCGCGCACCCCAACTGCTGAGCCCCGACCTACCAGATGCTGAGCGTGCAGGCCGCGACGCAGTTCCCGATCCGAGGCTATATATTGACACCACAGCGCGCTGCATGAGATCTTTGAATTGCAAGTCTGTGGGAGTACGGAAAGTGAGATTGTCTTTTGGGAGAAAAGAGAGCATAATAGAGGAAATGTAGTGGCTTTGGGAGATGGACACTACCCTACTGTCGGGGTCGCTCATGATGGAGATAGAGAGAAAGAGGGAAAGATTTTCATCCAAGCCAACCTTGAACCGCTTGCTGATGGCACCAATAAAGGAAGTGAAGAATGAATTCGTGCCAACTATGGCAAGGTCATCAACGTGGGCTGTAACGGCCCCAATCAGCTCACCGCCAGATAGCTTGTAGTATAAGGATGGATTGTAGCGCGAGCAGGATAGACCAAGGGATAGGAGGGCGGAGTTGAGCTCAAGGTTCCACTGACAAGGGGACTGCTTAAGCCTGTATATTGCCCTTGTGACCTTGCAGACCCAGTCAGGGTGGTTAGGATCCTCAAAACCGGGTGGTTGAGCCATATAAACGGGTTCCTCAAGATGACCATTCAGGAAGGCTGTTTTGAAGTCCAGCTGACAAACGACCCATCCCTTATGACCTAGAAGACTTAGAAGGAGCCGGAGAGTTTTGAGCCGGAGAGTGGGAGAAAAGACCTTGGAGAAATCCAATCCGCGGACTTGGGTGAAACCCATGGCAACAAGCCTGGCCTTTGGCTTGATGATGGAGCCATCCAGACGCTGTGGTGTTGTATTTATAACCTTGGGTCGAGAGCTGCGTCGCGGGCTGCGCCCTCAGCAGTTGGGTGCGCGTGGTCTCAGCAGTGCCTGCTGAGAGCTCAGCAGCAGCCGCTGCGGGCTCAGCAGTAGGAATTGCGGGGCTCAGAACCAGGTGCGGGTTGGGCCTACTCTGAGGGCACCGGGCCGCAACCCCCCCAGGAAACGCGGACCAAGTGATGGAGCCGGCCCAACCAAGCTTGCGGGTGGCTAGTCCGGAAAGCGAGGGCAGGGCAATCGGGGGTTAGGTGCGCGCGGGCCAACTTGCGGACTGCAAGGTCCGCGGACGCATGCGGGCGGGCAAACCAGGGGGCTCCAAGTAGGGCGCGGCGGAGGGCCGCGCCATGAGAAGGACAAACCTGGCGTACGTCAATATCGAAGGGCACGGGTTATGGCGCAAGGAATGGAGGGGTAGGGTTGGGCTAGGGTTCTGTGCTTAGGGGTTGTGTTTCATTGTTCTTTTGCATTTGTGGTTGTACTTAGGTTAGGGTTGAAGGGGGGGGATCCAAGTCCTCACCCTCAACTCTGGGTTGGGTTATGATCATCCATTCATCCATCTATCTATCAATCTATTGATCTATTGGAGAAGGAAAGGAAAGGAAGAGGAAGGGTTGAAGGAAGAAGAATAGATCTCTCTTTTATCTCACTACACTTAAGAACTCATTGCACCCAACCTCCTTACAGACGCCTAGATAAATAACTTCTGGACTTGCGGACAACTTAGGAGCGTAACTCTCCTTTACCTTCCACATCTGGGGGTCTGGCCGAGAAGTAATCTTTTGTCTAGGTCTCTCAAAGCTATTGGGTGCAATGCTGCCCAAAACTACCCCAGGATCAAATGTTCCACCCTTGTTCCCTCTCCGGCCGGGAGCTGGCGGGCCAACACCTCTGCCACCACAGACTACTCAGTCCGGCGGTTTTGCTCCTCCTTGGTCAGAGCCTTTAGAGGCGGCTGAGGTTCCGCGACGGGTGTGGCTTAGGCCGCAGAATTTCCCCCACCTCCAATTCAACACCGCGGACATTGGGCGCTTTCTGGTGAGATTTGAGGATATTGAGGACTCTGAAAACACGAAGGGTGAGGACAAGGTCTGCACGGTTGTTCTCTTCATTGCAGACAAGAATACGCTCCGGGACGTGGAGGATATGGCAGGGTACAAGGCTTGCAACTGGGGAAGACTCCAGGGCAACATGATGGCAAGGTGGGGGAAGCGCGAGCCCCGCTTTTGGGAGACGGACTTTGAGCAAGTGGCGGGTGAGGTGATTTCCCAAGGTGGGGTACGGACGCGGAGCAATCTGTCCAAGTACAAGTCCCAGTTCAACCAAATTTATATTTACCTAGAAAAGAACCAGGTGGTGGCGGGTCAGACGGGGGCCATGAAGTGTGCATTCCTAGGGGGGCTCACGCCGCAACTTTGCGCGCGGGTCCAGCGTTACCTATTCAAGAGTGGGTTGGTAACGTGGTCAGTGGATGGGAGCGTTGCTATCCTTCCAAGCCTGGGCATAATCAACCAGGAAGTTGAGAGCGAGATTGACTTGGAAGAGCTGATCAAGGATACCGCCCGGTCGTTCCCAGAAAGTTCAAGGAAGCCAACGGCCTTTTCCACCCGGCCCCGACGCCGGTACCGCTTGCGGATCCGCCAGCGACGGAACGGCCAGTGGCCCCTTTGCAGTCAATGGGAATACCGGTGAACAAGGTAACAGACATGCTACGGGACTTGCGGATACTCATGAATCGGATGGCGGCCCAGCCAACAGCTCCGCCTCCCACTTTCTCGCGCAATCTGCCGCCCCATGAAAGAGGGGGCTTTCAGCCCAGTAGCGGACCGACGGGGTGTTTTTGGTTTGTCAGTGCACATATTGCGGCGATAAAAGTCATTGGAAGTCTGGTTGCGCGGATCTGACCAAGGACATGAACAAGGGGTTGGTTTGCGCATCTGGGGGGACCTACATATTGCCGTCCAGCAAACCAGTGGACCTGGGGGCCGGTCAGCCACCGCCGGTGGAGCAGGTTAGGGCAAGGGCCCAACTGGCAGGGGCCGCTCAGGTTTCCCTTGGGATTTTCACTGGGCCCAAAACGTGGCGGGCACCGCGCATGGAGGCAGAAGTTAGGACGCTGGCGGCAAACAAGCGGATTGTGTCAGAAAGGATGGACGTGGATGCCAAGGAGCGGCCATTAAATCAAGCTCCAAGGGTTGGGGGGCAACACGCCAGCAATCAGCTCCGGAGGAAGAAGGAAGGCCACGGAAATTGTTCGGCGAGTGATGGGGAGTGAGGTACCAATACCTCTCACGCTACGGGATCTAGTCGCGGTCTCTCCGGTGGTTGTCAAGGAAATGGTCCAGGCGCTGAAGGAGCACGGGGGCAGCAGGATCCCGGCAACAGTGCAGCGCGTGAATGCGGTGACGGAGGAAGCGCAATGGGAGTTGTGCCAATCCAAAGCCGTGTTGGTGCCGCTCGCCTATGTCTCACTGAAGATCGCGGGAAGGAAAGTGTGGGCAATGGTGGACAGCGGGTTGATGGTCAACCTGCTCCTGTCAAAACTGGTGGATGAGTTGGGCTTGGTGCAGAGGAAGTGTGCTATGGGTTTGCGGGCGCTCAATGGGGGGGAATGTTGGGTAGATGGGGTGGTGGAGGAAGAAGAGGTAGAGGTTGCAAAGGTTTGGAAGCCGCTATTGTTCCTCTTGGTTGAGTGCGGTGAAATGATTTTGGGTTGGCTGTTCATGTTTGGATTCCGGGCCCAAATGAATTTCAACACGGAGGAAGGGACGGAGGCACTGACGGTGGAGGACGCGTCTGGGGCAAGGTTTGAGACAACAATCTCCAACCACGGGAAGGGGAAATGGGTGCCATCGGCGGCGGTTGGCAAAGAGGCAGGGTCTGACAGTGAGGACAACCGCAAGGGCCGCCCTGCGGAGGGTTTTCCCTAGTCAACCATGGGTACCGCGCGGGGCAGGCTCTGGCCTTGTGCGGGCGGTCAACTAGGGAGGAGAAAAAGGCAGAAGGAAGTGCGCAGAAGGCGCAAGCGGCAGAAGTAAGTCCTCTTCCTCAGTATGCACCACCGGAAGGTACTGCGTTTCAAAAACCCTACCATAGTGCCACGCTCGTGAGCAAAGGCAAGAGCCGCGGGTTGATTGTTGCCAGGATTCACAACAACAACGGCGGGCGCGTAAGGATGGTTAGGCGCAATGCGGGGAAATACAAGCCTGTGGCGCAAAAGGTCCGGCCCCAGAACAAGCCCATGCCGCAGGGGCTGAACGGGCCTCTGAGGCCGATCTCCTGGTCTTGGGATCCCTGGGTGAGTCCGTTGAGGAAGTTCGGGTGGGTATTGCGGTTGGCGCGGATCACGGACGAGCAAATTGAGGCGCTGAATTTTGGGCCAGCGGGGTGGTTGAGTGCGGAGGAGAAGGATTTGTTAGCATCAGTGTTGGTGCTCTGCAAGAAGGCCCTTGCCTTTGGCCCCAACAAGCGCGGATTGCTGAAGGGCAAGGTTGGCGACCCCTATGTAACCCCCACGGTGCCGCACAAGCCCTGGCAAATCAAGCCAATTCCAATCCCTCGGACTGTGCGGGAACCCTTCTTGGAACTGGTCCGGGAGCATGTGAGGACAGGATTGTACGAGCAGTTGACATCAAGCTACTCTAGCCCAATTTTTGCGGTTGTTAAACAGGACGGGAAGTCGCTTAGGATTGTTCACAACCTGCAGCGGCTTAACTCGTTCACTATCCGGGATGCGGGATTGCCTCCGCGCTTGGACAAGTTCCTGGAATCAATGGCCGGGCGCGCGTGTTACGGTTTGGTCAATGTAATGGGGGGGTATGATCAGCACAAGCTCCATGCCAACTCACGGCCGCTGACCGCGTTTGAGACAGGATTGGGAAGGATGCAGCTGACGCAGTTGCGGCAGGAGGCAACAAAATTGGTGGCGGTCTATCAAGCCCAGATGACGTGGATCATGTGGGACAACATACCGGAAGGGGTTCTGATCTTCATCAACAACGCCGGTATCAAAGGACCAAAGACGGATTACAGGGGTGCGGTGCTAGAGGAGGCCCCAAAGATCCGCCACTTCATCTGGGAGTACGCGCAGACATTAGAGCGGGTCTTGTTTCAAATTGAGGAGGCAGGGCTTACGGTATTGGGGGGTAAGTTGGCAGTTTGTGTTCCGGCGTTGGAAGTGCTAGGCCATGTGGTGGCTTTTGATGGCAGGAGAATTGCGGCAAAGAAATGGAACAAAGTCCTCAAATGGCCAACCCTGTGGACGCCCTTGCATATTCTCCAATTTCTGGGACTGTGCAGCTATGTTTGCATGTTCATCAAACAGTTTGCAGAAGTTTCAAGTCCGCTGCGGGCCCTGACCCGGAAAGGCGCGGCATGGGAATGGATGGCGCAGTGTGATGCTGCCTTCGCAAAGCTCAAGGAGATTGTGGGAAGGGAAATCGTCCTCTGCAACCTTGACTACAACGCAGGAGGGATCCACTTGGCAGTTGACTCTAGCGAGTTTGGCGCGGGCGGTGTCCTGACGCAGGGGGAGGATGGTAAGGATAGGCCGGTTCTCTACAAGTCCGTGAATTTTACAGCAACGGAGAGTTGGTACTTGCAGCCAAAGTTAGAATTATGCGGAGTCACCAAGATCGTGCGGAGGCTTCAGCACCTGCTCTGGGGGGTGCACTTTGAGCTTCTGGTCAACACGGAGGCCCTGGAAAGGATGATCAATTCTGCAACGCTGCCAAATGCTCCTATGACTAGGTGGGTGGGGTTTCTCCAGCTCTTCACTTTTGGCGTGGTTCATGTTCCAGGGAAGGTGTTCACAATGCCCGACACCCTGTCGTGGTATGGGCGGGAGGATCCGTTTGAGGGAGCGGAGCCCTTGGACATGGAGTCTCCGGTTATTCCCGTTGGTATGATGGAGACGGAGGTCACCCTTCTGCTGCAGCAGTCCAGGCGCTACTCAATCTTTTGCTCCTTCTTGCGGGATCTCCGGTTTCCCAAGGACGCGACAGGAGCAGAAATTTGGTGGGCAAAGCGGCGGAAAACCAACTTCTACATGCACGATGGGCAATTGTGGCAACAAAGCACCCCAGTGCCTTTGGTGGTCGCAACATCAAGGAGGGACCAGGAAATGATTCTGAGGTGTCTCCACAACAACCTTGGGCACTGGGGCAAGATTGAAACGGGGAGGCGGGTGGAGGCAATGTTCTGGTGGCCGGGTGTGGTGTGCGCGGTACGGGAATGGGTGAAGTCTTGCAAAGCGTGTCAAAAGCAGCGTTCTAGGCTGCCCAGGGAGGTGGGTCACCCTACGGGGGAAGACGCGTTGTTTGGGTGGGTCTCCCTTGACGTGGTCCACATAAAGGCAGGGAAGTTTGCGTACCTGCTGGTTGCGCGGGACAATCTGTCAGGTTGGGTCAAGGCTTGTCCTCTGGTGAAGTTGTCGGCAGAGAAGGTTTCTCATTTCTTGGAGGAAGATTGGTTTGCGCAGTACTGTTTGCTTTGCTTGGTCACTGTTGACGGAGGCGGGGAGTTCCGGGTGCGCTTGATTGCACTGGTCCAGAGTTGCGGAGCCAAGTTTGGGCGGGTCACGGAATACTATCTGGAGGGTTCCGGGATGATTGAACACAGCCATCAGCCCATTAAGGATGCTCTGGTAATGATGTGTGGGGAGGACGGTAAACAGTGGCAGGAGGCCCTTCCGGCAGTCCTCTTTGCGGACAGGATCTTGGTTAAACGCTCAACGGGCTACTTGCCTTACAAACTTCTCTACAGACAGCATCCAGTGCTCCCGGTGGACATTGAGCTCAAAATCTTCTTGGGCATAGACTGGTGGAAGGTGAAGACCTCCACGGAACTCGTGGAAGCGCGCGCAGAGCAGCTTCTCCAACGGGACAAGACCCTGGCAAAGGCCGCTGAAAGATTGCAGAAGACGAGGACGGCTTTGGTCCGCTATTGGGATGAGCGCTGCTCCCACCGCCTCCGGGATCCTCTGCGGAAGGGTGAATTGGTTTTGTTGTACAACCAGAGTCTGGAATCGCAGTGGGGAAAGCTTTTTGCCAACCAATGGAACAGCCCCTTCCGCGGGGCATCCAAGTTTGAGGGCAGGAGCTACCAGCTTGAGGAATTGGACGGGGGGCCGCTCAAACAGAAGGCCGCGGCTTTGCACGTAAAGCGTTTATTCGCACCCGGCTCCAACTCCTTCAACAAGTCGGCCGGGGATGAGGCAAACGCAGGGGACAGCGTTGGAAGTTCAGGATCAGTGGACGGGCCGGATCCTTTGTCTGAGGAGGAGCACGCGCGCAAAGCGCCACCTTGGAGGAGTGAACGGCTACAAACCGCTGGGGACAGCCGTCAACTTGGGGGGGGGGACACGAGTAGGGTAAAGGCCTGATTTGGTGAGGGGGTGTCCTAGCCGGTTCACAGCCAGAATAACTAGACACCCCAGAATGTCCGTTCTCCTACTTCTTTTATATTTGATTGGCGCTTGGATTGGTACTGGTTTTGGTTATAATTGTTCACAGGGACGCGGGCGCGGCGCTAGCCAGGTCCGTAAAAGCAAGGACAAGCCCGCGGATTGGGAAATGCGGGACAAGGAGCGGAAGGAGCAGAGGCTTTATGGAGGCCTTAAAAAAAAAAAAAAATCTTTCCGCTTTTCTTGGGGTTTTTGTTTCCTTTTTTATGGGCTTGGTTCTTTTCCTTGTTTCCTCTTGGCGCGGGACACGTACGGGACAGGTCTGATTTGTTAAGGGGGTGTCCTAGCCGGTTCACAGTTGGAATAACCAGACACCCCAGAATGTTCGTTTTCTCAACTTCCTTCTTTGCTTCTCTTGGGTGACTGTGCGCATGCTGGTGTAGGATTGTTGCATTTTTTGCAGGATGGGGTACGGGGAACTGTGTGGCAGTTTGGCTGGGGCGGTCCAGGTACCTTCCGGGGAACTTTGTTGGCTCAGGATGCTGGCTTGGACTTTAATTTCACTCATTCTCACTCAGGACGCAGGTGCGGACCTCTTTCTCACTCTTTCTCACTCACTCTTGCTCTCACTTGCGCGGATTGCTTTCAAGACGCGGATCTTGTGCGCAAAGGTTCTCACAAGCCCGGAGGCTACTCAGGACGGCACGCAAAAAGTTTTTTTCTTTGCAAAAGGCGCGGAATAGGATACAAGAGGAGAAGGAAAAAAAGGGGGGGCAATCCGTGTACGTTGGACAAGTCCTCATCACCTCCTCTGCGCCCGCGCAAGCCGCCGCGGCTGAAGTTTGGAAGGCCTCCAAGAGTTCCCGTCGGTTGCCGGTGGTGTGGGCGCGAGGGACCGCCAGGAAACGCCAAAGGAGTCCGTCCGCGTCGTCCACCATTGCATCAAACCTTGCAAGCGGAACAGCCGGGAAAACGGGGATATCCGGAATCTTGGGTGGGACTGGGGAAGAAGGAGTCCCCGGCGGACCATTGGGGGGGGCTCGGTCCAGTGGGAGGCAAAAACAAGATAACAACCGGTGAGGCGGGTGGCAGAGGGGTGCCCTGCGGGGTTGGGGGCCTCTTGTCCAAGTCCGACGAGTACAGAGGAGCCAGAGTTGGGGGAGGAGCCAGGGCTGGGGTAGGGACCGGAGGAGGGCCAGTTTGGCGTCGGAGGATTTTGTCAATGCGCGGGTCCCTTGGGCCTTGCGTGACCCAAACACGGTCCTCCCAGAGCCGTAAGGCGGACCAATAAGCCGCAAAGTTTGTGTAGTCCTCCTTCTGTGGGGGCCCTGCGCGGCGGAATGGGGAGGCGGAGTCGCGAATTGGTCCTGGGGGGGAGGGAACGAGGCGATCCGGGCGGAGTCCACGAGTCCTTGGAGATTTTTTCATTGTCCAAAACCACAAACAGATCCAGACGGGCCCTCTTGCGCCGCCGGGGACGGGAACTGGATTGAGGAGGAGGGTGCCGCATTCCCTCGCCAAGCAAGCAGCGGCCATGGCCACAACGGCAAGAAGTGCAAGCGCGTCGACCGGGAAGCGATTGAGCATGCAAGCCCGTTCTGGACGCAGAAGTTGCAGGGGACCATGATGGCAACGGAGCGGAAGGGGAGGAGGGGCTGGGGTGAGCTGGGGTGGAAGGGGGAGAGGTGGGTTGGTAGGGTGATGGTGGCAAGGCAGCAATGGAAGACCTCTGGGGACAGAACTCAACTTGGGGGGGGATGTGGTGTCATATTTATAACCTTGGGTTGAGAGCTGCGTCGCAGGCTGCGCGCTCAGCAGTTGGGTAGGTTGGGCTCAGCATTTGGGTGCGTGTGGTCTCAGCAGTGCCTGCTGAGAGCTCGGAAGCAGCCGCTGCGGGCTCAGCAGTACGAATTGCGGGGCTCAGCACCAGGTGCGGGTTGGGCCTACTCTGAGGGCGCCGGGCCGCAACCCGCCCAGGAAACGCGGACCAAGTGATGGAGCCGGCCCGACCAAGCTTGCGGGTGGCTAGTCCGGAAGGCAGGCGCTGGGCGATTGGGGATTAGGTGCGCGCGGGCCGACATGCGGACCACAAGGTCCGCCGACACGCGCGGGCGGGCAAACCGGGGGGCTCCAAGTAGGGCGTGGTGGAGGGCCGCGCCATGAGAAGGACAAACCGGGCGTACGTCAATATCAAAGGGCATGGGTATGGGGCAAGGAATGGAGGGGTAGGGTTGGGCTAGGGTTCTGTGCTTAGGGGTTGTGTTTCATTGTTCTTTTGTGTTTGTGGTTGTACTTAGGTTAGGGTTGAAGGGGGGGGATCCAAGTCCTCACCCTCAACTCTGGGTTGGGTTATGATCATCCATCCATCCATCTATCTATCAATCTATCAATCTATTGGAGAAGGAAAGGAAAGGAAGAGGAAGGGTTGAAGGAAGAAGAATAGATCTCTCTTTTATCTCACTACACTTAAGAAATCATCGCACCCAACCTCCTTACAGACGCCTAGATCAATAACTTCCAGAATTTTGGACAACTTAGGAGTGTAACTCTCCTTTGTTCCACAACGCCGTTTCACTTTGAAAACCCACTTGCTGCAAATGATTTTTTGACCTTTAGGTGGCGGGACTAGGGTCCATGTCTTCATGCCCTGGAGCAAGGCCATCTCCTCTTGTGCTGAGATGATCCAGCAACGGTAATGAGGAGACCGCAAGAGTTGTTTCCAGGTTTTAGGGGGGGTGAGATTGTCCTTAACAGAGGCATGTCGTGAGAAATTCCCGTAGCGGGCCGGGGGACATGAGGTACGGGAGGATCAACGTGGAGAGGGAGGTTGACAAGATGGAGGCATCCGCAGAGGTGACAAGGGGAAGATTGGGGGGACAGGGGAGAGGGGTTCCGGAAAGGATGCTTCTGGCAAGGACGGAGCAGTGTGTGGGGGAGTGAGAACAAGCGGGGGGAGGATGATGGAGTCATTGGATGGAGCAGGGCTGGAGGAGCAAAAAGCTAGAGATGTGGGGACGATTGAAGGGTTAGGGTTGAAAATTGAAGGAGGGGATGGGGGTGGAGATGATGTGGAGGCAGAGTCAGGAGAGATTGCATCAGGAGAAAGGGCGGATACGGGAATGGGATCAGGGACTTTGGATGAGCTTGGAACCAAAAACCGGGAAGGAGATGTTGATGGAATATCTGGAGGGGGTTCAGGCCAAGGGAGTTCCATAGGTACGGTGGACTGAGAAGATGAATTGTTGGTAGGAGGGGATCCATGTGGGAAACAGGAATTGTCAAATAGGCAGTCCCTGGATTTGATCACCTTTTTGGTGGTGAGATCAAAGAGATGGAAGCCAGTGTGGTCCAACAGGTAGGAGAGAAGCACGGCGGGCCAACCTTTTCAATCCAACTTGTTCCTGTTGGCTTCAGGGACTTTTTACCATACAAGACATCCAAATGGGTGAAGGTTTTGAGGTTCTAAATTGGGAGCTTTGAGGATGGAATTTGGAGAGAAAAAACCTTTTGGGGTCTTGCACGGATATGAGTTGAAAGAGAAAAGGCTGTGTCTGAGGGCATCCGCCCAGAAAGATTTTGGCAGATTTGACGAAAGAAGAGAGCATTGTATTAAGTTTGATATTGTGCGGTTGGTTCTTTTGGCAACACCATTCAGTTGAGGAGAGTGTGGAGGACCAGGTTTGTGAGAGATACCTTTTTCTGCAACATAGGTTTTCATGGATTGATTTAGATATTTGCCGCGATTATCTGATCTTATTGAGGTAATCTTTGCGTTGTATTTGTTCTCAAAAAAGGAAATAAAATGTTTGGTGGATTGAAAGACATCAGATTCAAGGCAAATGGGATAGGCAAAAACGGCTTTTGAGAAGTCATTGATGTAGGTGACAAAATACTGGTATCCTTCCCTGGAGGTAGTTTCAAAACTGTACAGGTTTGTGTGAATGATTTCTCCTGGTCTTGACAAACAATAGCTCAGGCAAGAGTGGAAAGGTTGCCTTGCCATTATTGATTGAATGCATGTGACGCACTGCTGGACCTCCTTCTTGTTCTTTGGTTGTGGTGTTATGCCGTGTTTCTTGAGATATTTCTGAAGAGATTTCAAGTTTAAGTGAGATAACCAACAATGATAAACAAAAAGACTATTGTCAGAGGTTTGACTGATGCTTGAGTGGGTTGATTCTTTGCTGCTTACGTTCAATTGTGGTAGATAGTAGAGGTTTCCCTTCCTGTATCCTGTTTGAAGTGGTTGTTGATTTATGTTGGAGATTGATTTGTTGAAGATCTTGCAGCTGTCCTTGTGGAAAACCACCATCATGCTGGAATCGCAGATACCTGATATGGAGAGTAGAGGATCTTGGAGATCTGGAGCAACCAAGGCCTTCAATTTTCCAAAAGGGAAGAGGATGGTTCCTTTCTTGAGTGAAGAGATTGTGGAGCCATCTGCCAGACGGATGATTGTGCTATCCGGACTGTTGTTTCTGATTTGATTGCAATATGGAGTCATCAAAACTGAACAACCCGAGTTGAGATTGAAATTGTTTTGTGATATATGGGCAGGTTTTGTGGAGCAGCTCACAGCAGATCCGGCATGGACTATGATTTGGGATTCAGAGAAATCATCTGAATCAGATTTGAAATTTGCATTGGTTTTACTCAGATTTGCTTCGGCGGATCTTGATTTGTTTGTGGTGGTGCGGTTCTTCAATTTATTATTGTTTTTCTTAATTTGATCTAGCGCCTTACGCACCTTTGTGCATCTCAAGAAGGAGTGACCTTTGAAGTTACAGTGGGTGCAGAAATAGGTTCTGGATTGTCTTGATTCAGCGTCTTGATTTGAGGAGGAAGCTTTTTGTTGTTGTGATCTAGCTGAGTTGGTCATAGCGTCTTCATTCCTAGTTTGACAACGTAGATGTTCTTGTTTTAAAGCTGCAATAAATTTTGAGGAGGGAAATGACTCTTTGTTCATCATGCTTGATACGCATCCAAGCCAGTCATTGGGTAAGGATAAGAGTTGGCAGTCAATTGAAGATCATCTGCAGTTAATGGGTTTTTGGGAGTGATCAGTGATGATAGCTTTTCCCCGTAAGAAACGATTTCGGACAGGTGAGCAGTCATTTCCTTGTCGTTGAGTTTGGTGAGAAGGAGTTTTCATAGCCAATACATTCTTCCTCCGGACGTGCTTTCCTGATGAGCATCTTGTAAAGCATTCCACATTCCTACCGCACTTTCCTTGTGTTTGCGTATGAACTGAAAATTTGATGGGGTGATCAACCTTGAGATAACTGAGCATACCGCGTGATTGTCTTGTGACCATATTTCATCACTTGGTTTCTTTGATTTGTTATTGATGAGGTATCCAAAGCTGGAGGCTTGGAAGTGGATTCTGAGAATCATAGCCCAATCCAGGTAGTTTGAATTGGATCCTGGAGCACTTAAGGGACTGATTGATGGGGTTTTGAGAACTTGATGCGAGACATTTGTGTTGTCTTCCATGACTGCAAAGTTGAGGGCACAAACTGTGACGGATCCTTCTGAGAGATAGTAAGCGCATTATTCATCAAAAATAATCTGGGCCCATAACCTGTTGGGATCTGAGGAGACGCAGGAGTTGAGAGCAGACAGAAGGATAATCATTTCATATGAGAGTGAGAATAATCAGTAGAGTGAATAGACAGAAATATGAAGTAAGAGTGAAAGAAATAACAGATGAACTTACCTGAGGGTACGCAGGAGTTGAGAGCAGACAGAAGGATGAGGAAAGAGATCCTTCAGTCAAGCCCGTACTCTGCCCTCAGGTAGTGTACAACCAAACTAAGATTTGTGACATTTATGTGCGTGCATGTGACTGGTGTGATTGAGGTGAGTGAAAGCGCGCACATGACAGGTGATTGAAAGTGGTGAGGGGAATAGAAGTAAGAAAGAAAAGATAGAAATAAAACAGATTGATGGAGAATGTAATGAAGAAACAGATACATAAGAAGGAAAGAATTGAGACAGTAAGAAAGAGATGGAAAAGGGAGAAATCATTGAGGGAAGAACGCTTTATTCCAACAAGTAGTGCCTTTGCCAACTTCTAATTGCATATTAGTAGCACTTGTGACAGGTAAATAGATCTCCACAAGGTGGGTAAATAATCATAAAAAATCATAAAACTGAATTTTCTCAAATCATTTCAAGGGAATACAGTTTTACACTGTTATTTATTTCAAAAAACATCAAAACAAAAATGCTGAAAATACCTACTTCTGACAGGGAACCCAAATGCAATTTTTTAAATAGAACTTCTAAAAGCATGTAAATGATGTTCAAATACAGATGCACTCAGGTAATGTGCATATTAGTGTGTAATCCAAATGGGATGCACAAATCGGCCTCCAAGGCCCATTGGACATCACGTGGGCCACATTGGCCTATGTGGATGTTATTTTTTTTGGGTATTTGGGCGCCAAAACATGTTGTACAAGTCAATTGGGAAACAGGCCTTGACAGGCCCGTCAGGATGGATGGGCCTGTTAAATTTATGTTATGAATATTTTAAATGCTTTGATTATTTGGTCTGTTGAGCTAGGCTACCAGACAAATGATATGATGATAATTGTATATACAGATGAGATGATGATCATTTATATTCAGAGAAATACAAGTTGAACACTAGATACATGTCTATTTATACTCTAGCTACCCACTGGTGGGTGTGTACTAATTTCCATGGTCCTCCTCTTCGATTAAAGCACTGGAGAAAGCTTGCTTTCTCCGTGCATTTAACTCTCTTAAGCCGGTACTTTCCAAAAGTAACTCGGCGTCTCTTTCTTGCACCTAAGCCTACTGTGCGCGCTTTTCTCTTTTGTACATTTAAGCTAAGTACAGCCTTGACTTTTGCTTCTATCTGTAGGGCATTCTTATCTATTAGCACGGTTAGTTCTTCACTTGTCATTGGGTCGGCTTCTGCTTTGCTCTGCTTTGCCAGTTGCTCTCTTTGCTGGCTGAATTCCACCCGCGCATGCTCTACATGCTCTCTTGCCTGGTATTCGGGTAATCGGGGGTCGTCTACATTGAGTTCTGTTGAGTGGATGACATTCGCCTCTTGTGACATGTTATGTGTCTCCTTATTAATTGATTGAGTCGAGAGTACACATAAGCTAGCAGACACCGTCTGCTCAACACACCCCCTTTCTCACGGCTCGATCATTGACAACGGCAACAAACCCATCATTGAAGAAAATTTGGTGTGTTTTTCGCAGTCAAGCGCCTTGGTGAATATATCCGCAATCATGTCTTCGGTAGGTACGTATTCTATTCTAATCTCCTTGTTTACTACCAAATCTTTGGTGAAATTGAAATGTACGCCTATGTGCTTCGTTCTAGAATGAAAAACGGGGTTCTTAGCCAATTGTATTGGCCCTTGATTGTCCGACCAAATCAACGTTTTATCCGGCACGTTCTGATTTATATCAAAGGTTAGTTTTCGCAACCATTGCGCTTCTTGTGACGCAGCCAAGTATGCTCTATATTCGGCTTTGGTGGACGATGAACTAGGTCCTCCAAGTTTTTTACTTCGCCACGAAATTAATCCGCCCCCGCTTTGGAAACTATACCCACTTGTGGACAGGCTCTTCTCATCCTCGGCCCAGCTCGAATTGGAGTACCCTATTATCTCGTGACCTTCGTTGGGTTGATACAGAATTCCCCAGTCTTTTGTTCCTTTCAAGTACCGGAGAACCCTCTTAAACGCGCTCCAATGAATATCACTTGGATTCTCTAAAAATTGTGATAGTTTTCCGACTGCGTAAGTTATGTTGGGTCTGGTGCACTGCGATAAGTAATTTAGTGATCCTATGGCTGATCTATAGTCGAGTCCTTTTCCTTTAAACAGATTGCTTTCTTCTTCTGTCGATGTTAGTAACTTTATATTGGATTGCATAGGTGTACCAACGGTCTTCCCATCTTCTAAACCTTATTTTCTGACCAGATCCCTGATGTAATGTGTTTGATTTATGAACATTTTCCCGTCGGCAAGGTACTCGATCTTCATTCCTAGGATATGCTGTGCGATACCTAAGTCTTTTATTTTGAAATCCTTCCCGAGTTTGCTTATCAGTTCATCCGTTCTTTCTCCTACTAATATTAGGTCGTCCACCCAGGCAAACGCGAGATCGCCCTGATTCGAGATTAGTAGGCATGGATCTGCCTCGCTAATTCGGTATCCGTTTTGTATGAACCAGTCAGTCATCGTCGTATACCATCCCCAGGCAGCTTGTTTCAAACCATAGAGCGTTTTCTTGAGCTTTATAACAAAGCCTTCTGGTTCGCTGATCAGTTTCCTGGCTAATTCTTTGGTGTACGTCTCTTGTTTAGTTTCTTTTAGCCATTCCACAAAGCCTTCAGGTAGGCTGATGTATACTGCTTCTTCGTCTTCCAATTTTGAATTTAGATATGCGGTTACAAAATCAGCTTGACGAGGTTTTATATTCCTTTGAGTTGCTTCGTGAAGTATGTACCGCATGTTACTCAATCGTCCCGTAGGTGAGAAGGTTTCCTCATAATCTATTCCCTCCTTTTGCTTAAATCCTTGTGCAACACATCAAGCCTTATATCTTTTGAGTTTGCCTTCCGTGTCGAACTTTTTGTTTAAGACCCATCGGGTATTGATTAGTGTTTTACTCTTATCGCGGTTTTCTTTTGGCACAATCTCAAATACGCCATTTTCGATTATTGAATCTAGCTCAGCAAATATAGCTTTTTGCCACGATGGCCATTCGGTGGAATTTTTTGCTGTTTTAAAACTGTTAGGTACGACTGCGTTCTCTTTCACAAAGGTCTGCAGGGCCATAGCTTCAAAGTGAATGTCATCTTGGTTATCTTTTAATATCTCCTGTTTGACTGTCAAGTATGTTGTCCAATTCCCGTATCTTTTTACTGGTTTCTTTCCCCTTGCGCTTTCTCGGATTCTCTTTTCTTGTGTCTGAGTTTTGACAGGTTGATTGCTATTAATGACTTGCCTATTGGTTTCTACTGGTTGACTATCAATGATGACTACAGGTTGACTATCAATGATCACTTCTGGATCTGCGCCCCCTTCATTTATAGTCACCTGGTTATCTTGGACTTGTGCCTCGACGGTATCTCCTCCTGCTGATTGGGTATCTTCAACCTCTAACTTGTCTGTAAAAATTCCTCCCATGTCGGCACTTATGGTATCAAATACTACATCTCTCGATCTAACGACTCTACCGGATTCAGTATCCCAAACACGATACGATTTCATTTCTTTGTTGAATCCGACAATTACGCCTTTCTTGCACCTTGGATCTAACTTCCCGATTTTCTCATAGTGATGGATGCTATAAAACAACTGGGATCCTATTGGTCGAATATCGGATAACTTAGGTTCCATGCCCCACATAAGTAGGTATGGGTTGGTTTTTTGGTTTCGGTTATATAAGAATACCGCTGATGACACCAACTCTGCCCATAGAAATTTTGGGAGATTTGAATCTATACTAATGGTCCGAGCTTTTTCTATAATGGTGTGGTTCATTCGCTCCGCCGTTCCATTGTGCTGAGGCGTATTTCTGGTGGTTACAAGGTGCGTGATCCCCTTTTTGTCGAGCCATTTCTTCATGTCTTGATTCACGAATTCCCCCCCCATCGGTTATGATCCTTTTCACCTTCTTCCCGACTTGATTCTCAATCTGGTTGACTACGGCTTGTAATTCTCTTTCAGCTTGGCTTTTTACCTTGAGGATTCTCACCCATGCATAATGGCTGGCAGTATCAACAACTGTTAGGAAGTATCATGATCCTCCAAGGGACTTTGGCGTGATTGGTCCTACCAGGTCCGCCAAAAATTCCTTGCCTGCGGTACTGGTTCTCTCGCGATGTTTCGAAAACGACTGTTGAGTCTGCTTTCCTAGTCTGCAGGCTTCGCAGTCCTGGTGTCCACCGGGATGACCCATCCTACGATGCTCATCCATGTTGAGTTGACACATGTTTCTCTTTCTCTCTAATTTTGGAAATGGCAGCCTGTTTCTAATTTCTCCGCTAAACACTCGTCTATTGTCTATTCTGACCTCAAAAGTATTTCCTTCTGTTTTTATTATTTGTGCACCGTTGTTCCATAAAGCGGTCTGTGAGATCAAACAATACGGCAAAGCGGGAACATAGTATGCATTCCTCAAAGTAATGGTGTTATTGTCAGTAGTAAGCACAATGTCCCCTTTCCCTTCTATATCTACGCTTCTGCCCACTTCTCCAATATCCACTTTTCCTTGATGCTCTTGAAAGTTTACAAAATTGCTTCGAGTGTTGAACATGTGATCTGATGCACCGGAGTCAATGATGATAGCTTCATTTGGTAGAGTTGCTTGGTGGGCACTAACAATTCCGGCCATTGCGACTGGTTGCTCTTCTTCTGCTGGTCCGCCGAGATCACCAAAAAGGTCTAACTCCATCTCTATTGGATCATAGAAGGTAATTTTGCCTTCCTCCCCTTCTCTTGGTACCAAATTTGCAAGAAAGGATACGCTGATAGGTCCCGTTTCTCCCACGTTTGCTCTAGGTGGTGCGTACTTGTAGTTGGTCCAGGGTTTGCGGCACTCCCGTGCCAAGTGTCCAACCACATTCCAGTTGTAACACTTCCCGGTCCGCTTGGCTTGAGTCTGATTAACGTTCATTGCTACTTTGTCCGCCTTCTTTAACTTGAACTGTAAGTGATCTTGCTCGATATTGTCGATAACGTCCTCCACCTTCAATGCCTCTTTTCCTTGGATAATGATTCGTACTAACGATTCAAATTCTTTAGGTAGTTTCTTTAGGATCATTAGTGCAAGCACCTACTCCTTTACGTCTAGTCCTGATGTTCTGATCCCACTGATTCTAGTTTGAACTTCCTTAACAAATTCCTTAGTCTCTTTGAATTTGATGTCAATAAATTCACCTAGTGCTATCATTTGGTGGTGAGCTTCACTACAGGCGTATTTCTTTTTTAACAACTCCTATAGCTCTAAGCCATTGCCTTCTTTGTCTATGCCGAGTTCACTGTTCACAATAGCTATATGTTCCTTGTCAAGGTGCTTCATAATTAGTATGTAGAGCTTCATATTCTTCTCGCTTATGCCTTTGACTGGCTCTTGCTTGATTAACGGCAAACAACCCAGGCTGTACATTTCTGCTTGCATCATGGTAGCCCATGTTGTGTAGTTTTTGTTGTTCAGCCTGTAGCGCTTGGTCTCGGTGGTGCTTTCCATTGTTTCTATTTGTATTGATTGTTTATGAGTTACCTGATTCTAGCTTGTGTTGGTAGTTGTTTTCTGGTACTGATAGTGTGTTAAATTTATGTTATGAATATTTTAAATGCTTTGATTATTTGGTCTGTTGAGCTAGGCTACCAGACAAATGATATGATGATAATTGTATATACAGATGAGATGATGATCATGTATATTCAGAGAAATACAAGTTGAACACTAGATACATGTCTATTTATACTCTAGCTACCCACTGGTGGGTGTGTACTAATCCCCATGGTCCTCCTCTTTGATTAAAGCACTGGAGAAATCTTGCTTTCTCCATGCATTTAACTCTCTTAAGCTGGTACTTTCCAAAAGTAACTCGGCATCTCTTTCTCGCACCTAAGCCTACTGTGCGCGCTTTTCTCTTTTGTACATTTAAGCTAAGTACAGCCTTGACTTTTGCTTCTATCTGTAGGGCATTCTTATCTATTAGCACGGTTAGTTCTTCACTTGTCATTGGGTCGGCTTCTGCTTTGCTCTGCTTTGCCAGTTGCTTTCTTTGCTGGCTGAATTCCACCCGCGCATGCTCTACATGCTCTCTTGCCTGGTATTTGGGTAATTGGGGGTTGTCTACATCAAGTTCTGTTGAGTGGATGACATTCGGCTCTGGTGACATGTTATGTGTAATCTTATTAATTGATTGAGTCAAGAGTACACATAAGCTAGCAGACACCGTCTGCTCAACAGGGCCACCTTAGGCAGATGGGCTCATCTGGGAATTTATGGGCCCAAGGATTATTATGGACATACTTGGCCAGAGGTGCTGGCCCACCAAAGTATGTTTTTTGGGGTCATTGCGCCTTGGCGGCCCATTTGGGCCACTGCCCGTTTTGCAGCCTTCTTGGGGCCACTTGTTTCTCACCTGGGGCCCGTTGTGGGGCTTAATGGCCTGCGCAGGGTTGTTTTAGGGGGCAGGGGACTCCGTTTGGAGTCCCCCCACCCACTGTGTGCAGGGCCGCCAGCCCAGTTGCGCCACCCAGCTGGTCGCGGCCATGGGGGCTGGCGGCCCCTGCCTCCCTCCCTCCCCTTGCTTGGTTGCAAGGGGGAGGGAGGATGGCTGGTCCCTCCTATACCATACCAGCCAGCCGGTTGCATAAAAGGCAACTGGCAAGGTGGGAGGGGACTTGATGACCCCCCCACCTCAAGACCAATTAAGATGGGGCCATCTCCCCCCCCCCATTACTGGGGGGAGGCAACCAATGCGCCTGGGTGGGCCTGATTACCACCCAGCCCACCTTCTGTGTGACAACCCTTGGGGGTATCAACCCCCAGGGCCCCTGGAGGAGGATTTGATCACCTCCCCAGGGGATTTGAGCAAAGGAGGGGGGGGGGGGCGTGCACACCCGCCGGTTACCCCCTCCCTCATGAGTTCTTGGCCAGACCCAGAGTGATTCTGGGTCCACCCTGGCCATTTTGAGGGCCAGGGGCCTGGTTGCAGGAGGAAACCAGGCCTGTGAATGTATAGAAAGGGCCAGTATGGTTAGAGGAGAGATGTAACCAGGTAAAAGGGCTGGATGTTTTAGACAACCAGGCAGGGTCTGGACAGCAAGAGGCTGGTTCAGCCCTGTGAGGGTGGAAACACCAAATTTGAATGGTACAGGCTAGTTGAAAGGGTTCAGAACTAATGCCAAGTGGGCTGAGTAAGCCCAAACCAAGTAACAGGGCTTGGAGATCCTGTAGAGCACATTTGGGGCGGAATTTTTGCCTTTTGCTGGTCATTACATGAGCTTCAAATGAGCACCACCTTTTGTATTTAAGGATGTCTTCTCCCTGCTGTTTTCCATCCATTCATTCATCAATTAATTCACATTCACAAGTGTGCCATTGCCTCTGCCTCAGATTAACAATCAATCATAAGACATTATTTTCTCAGAATTTCTTTTGCTTTAAATACTGCTCTTTGACTAAGCTTGTGGGTCAATAATTCTCACAAATTCACATCACTTGAATGCTATGGGTTGCTTCTGATCAGAAAAGTTTAGACATCTGTCACGCTTCAAGCTTAAGGGTTATTGTCTTCCTCACTTCAACATATCCTTCCCTCAGTACCATCTACCTCAATCCATAAGTTTGACACAAACAAAGCACAACTTCAATGGTGCTTTCCACTTAACTTGTCTGGATTGAATAACAACCTTCCAATCTAGCCAACTGACTCAGTATATACTTGCAAACATTGCAGTTAACTGTACTATGTTTGATCATCCATTTGAGCTCTGCTCTTTCACCCTGGGTATCATCAGCCCTTGGACTTCCATTCTTGGTCACGCACTCACACTAGTTTGCACCCATGCCTAGATATCCACATCAACTGTATAGTTTCCAATTGGACTAGTCCCTTGGCCTGCATAAGCTCTATCCTCAAATTTGCATTGTCTCACCATTTCATTCCTTCCTGTACCATCTGTTAAGTTCTTGTATGCTCAGATTCTATTTTCTTTCACTGACGCTACAACCTTGGAGATGACTGTACTGTTATTTCATTTCTGATTCTGTTCATATCATTCATTGCCTCATTGCCTCCTAGCTGTAGCCAGCCATCTATCAGGCTGTATCTAGTCACCTTTGCATTAACTTATAAAGTTTGTTTTGCCTGCCTGAAGATGGTCTCCTCAGTTAGTTAATTTCATACGTTCTTGCATCTTTCTAAATCAAGTCATCAAATTGGGTGTGGCTTTGCTTTCCTTTCCATTGGAAAATTTCTCCCTGTTGTTGGAAGATGTTAGGCTAATAAAGCCAGTTGAATTTCAAACATAGATAAGCAAAGGAGACATGAGATAATGGAGGAGACCCAGAAGAAAACAATGAAAAAGCTGCAGCTATGAACCTAATAAAGCCAGGTTACCAGTGGGGTCCAACAAAGAGTAGTGCGAGCTGCAGCTAGTGAGAAGTCTAGGTCTATGTTGAGGTCCAACGCAGGGTTGACAGGATCACGGTGGATGGTCAATGAGGTAAGGTAGTTGGAGTGATTCAACTTGAGGTTCAGCTGATCCTGGTACCCTGGGTGTCGGTGGTGCAATATCTTGGTTGCACAAAGAGAAGAGACACCCAGGATCCAGGATCAGTGGGGTAGATAAGTTTGAGCTGGTTGCTGGTCTCATAGTTGGAGTATCCGCACTTGAGGGCTGGTTGAGTTGTGCGGGTGCAATTGAGTCAAGTGTGAGTTTGAGGTAGCAGCCCGTAGACACAGCTTCTGGATTGATTTAACATAGATAAAAATAAAAGGACATAGTAAAATGGAAATAGAGTAGAATGAGGAATGGAAAGGAAACAACACACAGCGCACAGCCTTGAAGATCAGCAGAAGAACAATAGACAGCTAATACTCAGCATTATCAGGAATCCAAGATTCCAACATCCTCCCTTGCTGAGAATGTGCTCAGCGGAAGCTGAGATTTGATAGAGAGGTGATCAGTTTGAGACAGCTGAGAGGTTTGGTGAGGAAATCGGCCAGATTTGCTTGCAACAACACCTTTGTTACGACGATGCTTCCTTTTTCAATCTCATCTCTGATGTAGTGGAACCGGAGTTCCATATGTTTGGAGTGAAAGCCGGAGTGGTTCCCCTGATTCAGAGCCAGTTTGATGGCACCCTTGTTATCTTCAAAGAGAATGGACGGTTTTGATCCGCTTTCAGGGAAGAATTGGTGTATTGGGAAGTTTAGCCACAAGATTTCCTTCACAGCATTGGCCATGGCCTTGTATTCAGCCTCTGTCGTAGAAAGAGATAATGTTGGTTGGCATGTGGATTTCCAGTTGATCAGGTTTCCCATCCATCTGATGGAGATTCCCAAAACGGATCACCTGGTGCTTGGGCAGGTTGCCCAGTCAGTGTTGGCAAAAGCAGATAGGGTCTTATTGTCGTGCTTGAGAAAGTTCAGCCCCCAGGAGGAGGTATGTTTGAGGTAGTTGAGAGTCTTCAGGGCAGCATTGAAGTGGTGGTGAGCCGGCTTGTTTAAGAACTGCGCTAGGTAGTTCACACAGAAGGTGATGTCCGGACGTGTGCAACAGCTTAGATGATTTAACTCTCCTATGATTTTCTGGAAGTTCAGATTAGATTTCTCGAATTCGGAGTGTTCCTCATCAGATGCGGGTAGCAGTTTACTGCCCGCTTGAAAGGGTGTGGAATGCGTTTTGAATGTCGGAAGATCATAACAGGATAGTAGGTGTTGGATTTAAGTACCTTGGTGCAGTTTGATACCTGTCGCCGTGACTTCCACATTCATACCTAGCAGCAGCAAGGCTTGACCAAGATCCTTGATGGTGAATCGAGATCTAAGAGCACTGGTAAATTCTTCCGGTCTTTCGCTAAAGATGGCAATATCATTGACGTGGACATAGAGCCAAGTATCTTTGTTCCAGAACACGCAATGATCAGCATCACAGCTTTTGAATCCAGTGCAGAGGAGCCAGTTGGTCAGGGTGGTGTACCAAGCAAACGGTGCCTGCTTGAGTCCATAGAGCGCCTTCAGGAGTCAGAGCGTCTTGCCAGGAGTGACGTGGATATTTGAAGGCGGTTTGATGTAGACGGTTTCTTTGATTGGAGCATTTAAGAATGCAGATTTGACGTCAACTTGGTGGAATTTTAAGCCTTGAGACGCCGCAAAGGAGATGAGAACCCGTAGTGAAGCCTTGTCGCCGGTGGGAGAGAAGGTGTTGAGATAGTCGCGGCCCCATTGCTGGTGGAAACCTTGAGCACAAAGCCTGGCTTTGAGCTCGGTGATTTGATTCCTGGAGTCCTGTTTAGTTCTGAAGACCCACACGCAGTTGATGGGTATGGATTCGGCGGTCGGATTGACTTCTTTCCAGACATCATAAGATATGAGGTTAAGTTCCTCCACGCGCATTGCTTTAATGCATTCATTACGATAATTTGAGGCCAGGGCTTCTTTGAGATTGGCCGGATCCTTGTAGTCTGAGTCACAGATCAGATACAGTTGGGTTTGCCCAATGGAAGAGTTGTAGCGGCGAGGGGCCGGAAGAATGTTGTTGGGAGTTATGCAATCATAGGATGGAGTGACCAAAGTTGGAGAGGAGCTGGTGTGTGGAATAGAGGAGTCAGGATTGGAGTGATCAAAGGGGGAGGAGGAAGTGTCAGTTCCAGCTTTATCTGGGATGGAGAGGAAACCAGGGCCGGAGTTGGTATCATGGGGCACAGAAAGGGGAGAGGAATTGGTGGAGGAGATGGAAGGGAAGATGGCTTTGCAGAAAACAACATTTGCAGATATATATATTTTTAAAGTAGCAGGATCTAAACATCTGTACAACAAAAAGTTGTTTACATACCCCAGCAATATGCACTTCTTGCTAGTGGGAGCCAGCTTAGATGCGCAGAGATGTTTGGGAATCAGGGAGTAGCCAAGGCATCCAAATGGTTTGAGGAAGTCAAGGTTGAAATCTCTATTGAACCAAAGTTTGTAAGGTATGGAGTTTGATCGTGTACAAGACGGCAGCAGATTGAGGAGATGTGTGGCTGTGTTGACGGCCTCATCCCAGTATGTGAGTGGCAGTTGACTTTGAGAGAGAAGGCATCAAGCTTTCTGGAGGATGGAGCGGTTTGTACGCTTGGCCAGACCATTCTGTTGAGGTGTGTAGGCAGGGGCAAAATTCTGAACTACACCTCGGGATGAGCAATAGTCCTTGAGAGTGATTGATGTGAACTCTCCTCCGTTATCTGAGATCAGGGTTTTGACTTTCTTCATTGTTTGCCTTTCGGCTGTGGCAATAAAGTTGATCAGTGCCTTCACAGCTTTGCTTTTTGACTTGAGGAAGGATAAAGCTTTGAAACCGGTGTATTGATCCGTGATGGATAGGAAGTACAGGTTACCAGAGCAAGATTGGACAGAAAAAGGGCCCACTAGGTTGAAATGTACGACTTCTAGCGGTTCTTTCACTGCCTTGAAGTGATGGTTGAATGGAGTAGCTGTACCCTTGCAGGTTTTGCAAATATTGCACATGGCCTCGGTGTCCTTGTCGGGAAGCTTGAGGGTCTTCAAAACAGCCGGATTGGGGTGCCCTAGTCAATGATGCCAGTCAATAGTGTTGGAGTTGGTTTTTAAGAGCACACTGGGGTCCTCCTTGGGTGGCATGAATTCCACTCCGCACAGTTCAGTCAGCTTGTTGTGGGTGCTGCCTATGAAGGAGTAGTTGTCTAGTGTTATCTTGATTCCTGAGTAGCCGACCTTATCAAACACTGCCTTCTTCAATTTCAGCTGAGTGAGGGAAATCAGAAACCGGTTTAGAGATGGAATGAGGAGAAAATTTTCCAGAACCATTTCCTTCCCATTGTGGTTCTTGATTACCGCACTGCCAATGTGAGTGGCTTTGAGACTGGTATTGGGAGCTCCGGTGCCCACTTCAATGGCAATGGTTTTGGGGTGATGGAGGTACTTCGGGTCATTGAGAATGTGATGGCTGGATCCCAAGTCAAGGACTGGTAGTTGGTTGGATCCTTTGGAGAAGGGGTTTGAGAGGTAGAGTTGTGCGTTGAAATGCAGCTCAGCGGCCTCAGGTCCAGGCAGTTGATCCTTAGATTTTTGATCAGATGAGTTGAGATGCACGGCAGGCTTGGAGGAACTGTTGTCAGGGCGGAGGTGGGGGTGGAGGAACCAGCACTTGCTTTCATGGTGATCAGACAGGGGATTGTGATGACCCTTTGAGCAGGGGTGTTTGGGTCGGGGATGGGATTTAGATTTGGGGCCCGTTTTGACAAGAGCTGTGGGTTTGGCTGAGTTATGGCTGACGTCCTCAGGGGTCTTACTTTGAGAAGTTTCAAGGTGAAGGACTTCCCTCAGCTTGTTCAAGACGTTTGTCGGGCTTTGCAGGAGCTCATCTTTCAAGAGTATCGTATCAACAATGTGGTAGAAATTTCTGGGAAAATTTGCCAGTATTGTATAGCTGAGGATGTCGGGTGGAACCTCAAGCTTGACAACTGACAGCTCGTTCATCGTTTTTTGGCATTCTTGAATATACATAGACAGGTCACCTTTATATTGGGATTGGATGAAGTTAAGCCAGATGCGACCTCGGTTGTTGGTGGATTTGGAAGTATATCGTTCCAGAAGACTGTTCCAGATAGCGTGAGGATTGCCGTCGTTGTCTTTGTTAATGACTGCATCAAAGGCCGTGTCTCCTAGATGTTGGATGATGACATTGGCAGCTTTGTACAGCTTCTTCTTCTGAGATGCATTGAGGGGAGAGGGTGGAGGTTTGAGAACGTAGTTGAGAAGGCCTTTGCGTCGTAAGTAGCTTCTAAGTCGGAGACTCCATGATGGGAAATTCTCATTGGTGAGGAGAGGGATGTTCAATTTGGATGAGCTTGAGGTTTCTTTGTTGTCCGACATGATTCTTGTGACCTGGCGTTGGGACTGTAAATCTGTTGTTGGAAGATGTTAGGCTAATAAAGCCAGTTGAATTTCAAACATAGATGAGCAAAGGAGACATGAGATAATGGAGGAGACCAAGAAGAAAACAATGAAGAAGCTGCAGCTACAAACCTAATAAAGCCAGGTTACAAGTGGGGTACGACAAAGAGTAGTGCGAGCTGCAGCTAGTGAGAAGTCTAGGTCTATGTTGAGGTCCGACGCAGGGTTGACGGGATCACGGTGGATGGTTGATGAGGTAAGGTAGTTGGAGTGATTTGACTTGAGGTTCAGCTGATCATAGTACCCTGAGTGTCGGTGGTGCAATCTCTTGGTTGCACAAAGAGAAGAGACACCCAGGATCCAGGATCAGTGGGGTAGATAAGTTTGAGCTGGTTGCTGGTCTCATAGTTGGAGTATCCGCACTTGAGGGCTGGTTGAGTTGTGCGGGTGCAATTGAGTCAAGTGTGAGTTTGAGGTAGCAGCCCATAGACACAGCTTCTGGATTGATTTAACATAGATAAAAATAAAAGGACATAGTAAAATGGAAATAGAGTAGAATGAGGAATGGAAAGGAAACAACACACAGCGCACAGCCTTGAAGATCAGAAGAAGAACAATAGACAGCTAATACTCAGCATTATCAGGAATCCAAGATTCCAAAACTCCCCTCTTGCTGTTTGTTGAGTCACCCCATCATAAGTTTGCACTTGGCTATTAGCCTTGCTACCTTGAACTTGCCCTTGCACTCATTTTCTTCCTTTGGGCTCACAATCATCTAAGATTTCCCTATAGAATGTGGAGTGGTTGTGTGACAGTAAATTAACTAACTCAACTGCTCTATTTTAGTTTTCCAACCTATGGTAGAGTTCTTCTATTACAATGTCACATAATTCATCAACTGGAAAAGCTTCCCTCACCCCTTAAAATGATGATATCCATTGGGTAGGGAGATCCAGTGCTTCTTGGGCCCAACAACCTTTAGACCCTGTCCCTTATTCTGAATCTTGTTTGGTTGAACCTCTTGATAATCCCCTTTCTCCTCAACAGGAAGCTCCGGTGGACCCTCTCAAAGAAATTGAAGATTCCAAACACTCTTCCAATGAAACGTTGACTGGTGGTATACCAAGGGTTTGCACTAATGCTCCCAGGACCAAAGCTTCAACATTGCTCTTGAACCTGATCCAGGCTCTTAATCAAAATGCCTTGAAATCTGGTCCAAGTGGCCCTAGATTCTGTACTACGGGCATGAAGCAACCTGACATTTTACGGGGGAACACTCCAATACACTTAGATCCTATTTACAGTCTTGTAAAATAATCTTCTTGAACAATACTCATAATTTTCCGACTGATAGACAAAAAAGTTATGTATGTGTCTTCCTTCCTTGGTGAAAGATCCTTGCAGTGGTTTGAACCCTACCTTAAAATATTATCTAATACCAGTCCCACTTGTATCCTCAACAATTGGGAAAAATTTGAGCAGCAAATTTTCACCCTGTTTGGCAACCCCAATGAAGTCCAAAACGGATAATACAAGCTTGATAACTTAGTCATGAAAGAAAATAGTAGAGTTTCTGTTTATATCTCCAACTTCCAAACTTTTCAGTCTTGCATCCAATGGAACAAGGCAGCTATTTTATTTCATTTTTGAAAAGGTTTACCCGCACGCCTAATCAAGCAACTCACAGTTGGGGGACATAAGAAACCTCCCTTCAGCAGTTAATGCACTGGGTGAATGAGCTTGATAATGGCTATCACAATAAGAACCACTCTTGGAAAAACAACTATGGATTGTCAACCTTGGCTCCAAAGGCAGAAAACTCTTGGAAGCAACAATCAAAGAATCCAAAACAAACAAAACTGAATTCAACCTCAAAATGCAACCCAAAAGGGAAGGCCCTTGCCAAAACTCCAAACTTCCTGGACAAGGAAACTGGAATGCTCCATAACAATGAATGGCTAAGGAGGGAAAAGAATGGGTTATGTATGTATTGTGGAGGAAAAAATGATGTTGTAAGAATCCAAACGGTTCTGAGACGGAGGCAGTTCTGTGGAGGGGAAAAGGTGCTGTTTAGGTTGCCCTCCTGAGTTTTACAAAAATATTTAAATGTAACCAGAATCAAGATCCAGAACCTTGTAAATAAGGAATAAATGAAAATGATTAATGTTTATTATACTTGGTAGCAATTGAAGCAACACTATCTGAGACAAGATGGTGCAGGAAATACTTGAACAATCTAGCCAAAGTTTTTTTCAGAGCTCAATAGAAAAAGGCAGTTGTAAGTAACAACACCCAAAAGCTAATAACTCTGGTTTTCAGCAAAAGATTAGGAAAGATAAACTCAATCCAAAAAAACCTCCAGGTTCTCAATGAACCTTCCCAACTCTCCACAATCAAGCGCTTGAAGGTTACCAGATAACTGTGGAGGGCTTTAAAAAACAAAGCAATTTGTTTTATGAAGCTCTAGAAGCAAAGCAGTAACAAATTTGAACAAAAATAACCCAGCACTTGTCAAGGGACTGAAGAATAACGTGGCGGAATTTAACTTCAAAGAAATAAAGGAAGGTTAAACACTCCAGGTTTCAAGCTTAAAGAAAACTCTCAGTCAAACCTGACTGGTTCCAGAAAAGCAATCAAATGAATGATCAAGACCAAAGTGGTCAGAGAAAGGGATCAAAGGAGTTACTTAAAACACTCAAGAATTCAACCCAATGAATTCTTCTTCAAACAGAAAGGGTATTGGTTGGTGATAAGGATTGGTCACACAGGACAAATCAAAGGATTTGAGTATGGAGGCTCAAAGGATCAAGGGGAAGTCAAAAGATATGGCCAGGATCAGGATGCTCAGAAAGGGGAAGGGCCCCACAGATTGATTACTTAGATGATGATTGATTTGATGATAATGGATGATGATAAGATGGGATGATGGGACAAAAAGGCAGGGGAGAGCCCCTCCTTTTATGGGAAAAAGGGACCTGTAGACTATTTACAAGTGATGAATACAGATGAAAGCAGATTTTTTTTTTTGATGAGATAAAAAACTAGAAAGTTTTTTTTTAAATTTTGCCACCTTTTCTTGAGGTGCACCAAATTGGTCACCAAAATTTCAATAGTTGTGTAAAGAGGCTAGCACGTGAAGTGGCTAAGCAGTCAAAAAATTTTCTTGTAGTTTTTTCAATACTTGCAAGGAAAATTACATATTATCTAAATTACAGTGAGTCAATCTTTGCACTTGCAAGTCACTTGGTGCTCCAAGTTTGAGATTTTTCCTCTTCCATCCTAACAATTCCACTTATTGTGTTCTACTTGATTCTGGTGCTAATTTTTCTTTTATAAGTGAATCTTTTGGCATTCTAAAAACCCTAAACGTTCCAAGATAGATAAGTTTCCCATCTATTTAGTAAGTAGTGCGACTGAGATGTCTCATTGGGTTTCCCAAAGGCAATATGGACCTTTGAATTTTCCTCTTTCCCCAGCTTTGAATGGGATTTATTTGTGTTGGATATCTGCAGAATGGAAGATACCAATCTAGGCCTTGAATTTCTAGTTTACTGGAATCCAGATGTGAACTTTCAAGAAGGAGAAATTAAACTTCAAACCTTGCAGCCCCAGGATGCTAAAATTTCTGTCAAAAAAGGAATTAAACAGCCTACCTGACACTGTCATTGAGTTGGATGGCAATTTTCCACCAGGAGATTTGCAATATCCTGACCTTCATTCACAAGTTCCCTCTTCAGATTTAGGAGTTATTGCTTATTTATCCAACTTACCTCTTCCTTGTTTCTTTGAAGAGAAACAGGAACCAACCAAAAAGTGTATTTTGAGCTCCCTAATCCTCCTGCATCATGCAAGCACTTCAAATCTGGTGCTTGAAGATGACAAGATTGAAGATTTAGAAATCATTTGAGAGTCTTTACCTTTGGTTTATCATGACTTTTCTGACATCTTTTCAGCTGTAAATGCAGATAAACTTCCTCCTTCCCATTCTTATGATCACAGGATTGAACTCACTGGCCCACCTCCAGCACCCGGACCAATCTACTCTCTCTCAAAGCAAGAATACATTGCCAAAAATGTATCCAAAGGATTTCTTTGACCAAGCAATTAAAATACCTGCTTTCCCATCCTATTCATCCCAATGAAAGATGGCAGACTTTGCCTTTGAATTGACTACAGGAAATTCAACCAGGTAACCTGGAAGAATGCCTACCCAGTACTGCCTATTTTTCACCTTCTCACTATCTTCCATGGAGCTGCTTATTTCCCCAAGCTAGACCTTTGAGGCACCTAAAACCTAATTTGGATTGCAAAAGGTCATGAGTATTTGACCGTGATGAGAACACGGTTTGTCAGTTATGAGTATACCATCATGCCTTTTGGCCTCTGAAATGCTCCTTCCACTTTTTGACATTTTGTCAATGACATTTTATCTGACCTTGTAGAGAAATAACTTGTGGTGTACATTGATGAAATACTAGTCTACTTGAGAAATCTTGAAGATAACATTGCACATGTGCAAGAGGTGCTGCAGCAACTTTGAAAGAATAAACTGTTTGCAAAAGCCTCTAAGTGCAAATTTCATACTCATTTTCTGCAGTTTCTAGGTGTCATAGTATTTCAGCTAGGACTATTGATGGACCCAGCCAAGATTCAGTTCATATTGGACTGGTCCGCACCTTCTTCAGTCAAATCCCTTAAAATTTTCCTTGGTTTCAGTAAATTTTACAGGAGGTTTATTGAGCATTACGCCAAGAAAATCATGAATCTTACTAACCTTCTGCAGAAAGGAACTAATTATGTTTATAAAGAACAAGATGCTTTTCAGTTCAAGGCTCTAAAGAAAGCCTTCAACACTCCTAAAATACTTGCTCACTTCAATGAGCTAGCTTGCACTATTGTGGAGAAAGAGGAGAGAAACTATGCAATTGCAGGAGTGATTTTGCAGTTTTCTTCCTCCTCTTCCCTCTTTTAACCTGTAGCTTTCAAGCCTTGCAAATTTCTTGCTGCAGAGCTTAATTACAAGATTCATGAAAAGGAAATTCTTGCAATTGTTTACTGCTTGAAGAAATGGTGTTCATACCTTTTGAGACTTATGGACCCCTTTTAGGTTTTAACTGATCACAACCCTCTTAAATATTTTATGAGCTCAAAAGTCCTTACACACAGACAGGCACAATGGGCTAAATAACTCTCCAATTTCAACTTCACAATCATGTAACTCCCGGGGAAACAAGTTGTAGTCCCTGATGCTTTATCACATTGGGACAACTTTTACACAGGGGGGGAGCACCTTTTCCAATAACAACCCTGAAAACTTTGGGACCCTCTCCTCAACCCAGTCTACCCCATCCAGTTTGATGATAACTCACCTGCAAGAAACAGCTTCCAAACTAAAACAAGCTGAACTCAACAATCCCAAGTTTATCAAACTTTGAAAGAGTGCAAATATACAAGATAGTGGTTACAGTATTGATGAAAATGGGTATTTAGTTTATAAATACCGTATGGTAGTACCAGATAATCCTTGAATTAAGTTTGATATTTTCAAGTCATTGCATGATTCTCCGCTCACTGGTCATCATGCGCAGGATAAAGCCTACAAACTGATTGCACAAGACTTCTATTGGCCTGGTATGACCAAGGAAGTAAAAGACTATGTTAGTGCATGCTATGATTGTAATTGTAAAAATTCCTCAAAACACCGGAAGTATGGGATGCGCCAACCACTTCCAATTCTTGGTATTCCTTGCCACTTAATGTTTATGTATTTCATTTTGTAATTAACAATTTCTAGTATTTATGATGCTATTTTAGTAGTAGTA
This sequence comes from Puccinia polysora, assembly GCA_025617555.3. Classification (NCBI taxonomy): domain Eukaryota; kingdom Fungi; phylum Basidiomycota; class Pucciniomycetes; order Pucciniales; family Pucciniaceae; genus Puccinia; species Puccinia polysora. Next base: position 47,210,708 of record CM062628.1, on the reverse strand, counting down.
GATTGCTCTTCAAAGATGGCTTTATTTCTTTGCAGTAATGTGACTGCATGTTTTGAAGAATTTCCTAATTTATTCATAGAATATGTATTTTTGAAACATGGTTCCTGATAAAATGATTAGTGATTGTGGATCTTTTTCTGCCTCTAGCTTCTGGACCTTGCTACGCCAACATTTGAAGATCACTTGCAAATAATCAACAGCTTACCACCCAGAAATGGATGGGAAAACCAAAAATGTTAATCAGATTCTCAAACAGTATCTTTGAATGTACATTTACCATCAACAGGATGAATGGTTGCAATGGCTTCCACTAGCAAAGTTTTCCTACAACAACTCCACTCATTCATCCACCAAACAGTTGCCCTTCCAGACTCTTTTTGGTAGAAACCTGACTTTCTCATCTATTCATGTGGCACCTTCTCAACCTGCTCCCAATTACCATAATCATATTCAATCCCTTCAATAACTTCAATTGCAACCTCAAACCAACCTTGAAGAAGCAAACCAGCGCTACAAGGAGCAAGCAGACCAAATTTGAACTACAGCTCTAACCTTTGCAGTAGGGGATCAGGTATGGCTCAATGCTTGAAAAATCTGCAGTAATTGCCCAACCCAAAAACTCTCTGAAAGAAAGCTTTTCCCCTTTAAAATTGAATCTGTCATCTCTCCCAAGTCTTTTAAAATTACTTTACCTGTAAAATGTAAAGGTATCCACCCAGTCTTTCATGTGTCTTTCCTAGAGCCAGCTTGAGTCCTATACCCAGGCAAGACTCATCCCCCTCTGGAACTGGTCAATGTCCAAGACTGTCTAGAGTGGGAAGTAAGCTGTATCCTGGATTCCAGGTTATGAAAAGGAAAAATTCAATACCTTGTCAAATGGACTGGCTGTCACGCTTTGCAATTAGGAATTATTGTCTTCATCACTTTGACATATCCTCTCCTCAGTACCATCTACCTCAGTCTAAAAGCGTGACACAAATAAAGCACAACATCAATGGTGCAATCCGCTACTTCCTGTGGCTTGCGTTGACCTTCCAATCTGGGCAACCAACTCAGTATCTACTTGCAAACTTTGCGGTTAACTCCATACCGGTCTGCCATCCGTTATGAGATCCAATATCCTTCCCTGGCCAATCAACAGCCTTGGACTTCCATCTTTGGTTACGCATTGTTCGTTAGTTTGCATCTACGTCTAACTAAGCCATCACTACTGTACAGTTTGCAATTGGACTAGTCCCTACCCTGCATAAACTATTAATTCTCATTTGCATTACCTTCAAACATCATTTTCTCCTGTCCCAATTCATCATGCAATTGTACGCTCAGATTCTATTGTCTTGCACTTATGCTATGACCTCAGAGATGTACTACTTCTTCATTTCCTATCCCGTTCCTGTCATTCATTGCCTCACCGCTTCAACTGTAGTTAGCTCATCACCAGGTTGTATCTAGTCACTTTGGATTACCTTATAAGGGCTATCCCCTTGCCTGATGATTGTCTCCTCAGTTAGTTAATTTCATACGTTCTTGCATTTTTCCACAGCCTAGTTATCACATTGAACTCAGGTTGGGTTTCCTTCCTTGGAACACATTCCATTCCTCTCTCCGTTTTTTGAGTGGCATAACCAAATTCGCACTTTGCAACTGAGTCTTGCTACTTGCACTTGCCCTTGCACTCAGCATTCCTTTGCGCTCACGATCATCTAAGAATTGCCCTATAGTACGTGGGGTGGTTGTGTGACAGTAAATTAACTAACTCAACTCATCTATTGTAGCTTGCCAACCTACAGTAGACTTCTTTTTCTCAATGTCACGTACTCGCTCAACCGGGAACGCTTCCCTTGCCCCTGAAAATGATGAGATCCATTGGGTAGGGAGAACCAGCGCTTCTCGGGCCCAACAACCCCTAGATCCTGTTCCTCCTTCTAAATTGCCATCTGTTGAACCCCTCAATGATCCTTGGACTCCTCCACGGGATTTTCTGATGGACCCTCTTGCGGAATTTGCAGATTCTGACCATTCTTCCAATGAAACCTTGACTTGTGGTAGACCAGGGGTTTGCATTACTGCTCCCAAGCCCAATGCTCTGACCCTGCTTTTGACATTGATCCAGGCCCTCACTCATGGTGCCCAGCGATCTAGTCCAAGTACTCCTAGCTTTTGCACTCCAGGCATGAAAAAACCCTATCACTTTACGGGGGAACACCCTCATAAGCTTAGATCCTAACTACAGTCTTGAAAAATCATCTTTTCAAACAACTCCAAAAATTTCCCTTCCAATAGGAATAAAGTTATGTATGCTTTGTCCTTCTTAGGAATTAGAGCCTTGCAGTGGTTCAAACTGTACCTCAAACTTTTGTCCAACGACAGTCCCACTTGTATTCTCAACAACTGGGAAAGGTTCAAGCAACAACTTTTCACCCTGTTTGGCGACCCCAATGAAGTTTGAAACGCCAAATACAAACTTAATAGTTTAGTTATGAAGGAGAATAGTAGAGCTTCCCTTTATATTTCTCATTTTCAAACCTTGCAGTCTTGCATCCAGTGGAACGAGGCCGCTCTTCTATTCCATTTCCAAAAGGGTCTACTGGCACGCTTAATCAAACAGCTTGCAGTTGGGGGTCATAAGACAACCTTGCTTCAGCAGCTAATCGATTGAGTGATTGAGCTTGATAATGGATATCACAACAAGAATTGTTCTCGGCAAAACGACCATGGACCGTCCACCTTGGCTCCAAGGGTGGACAACTCCTCGAAGCAAAACCATCCAAACCAACCCCAACTTTGAACTCCAACTCAAAAGGGAAAACCGTCACCAAAACTCCAAAGTTCTTGGACAAAGAAACCGGGATGCTACGGAACAAGGAACGGCTACAAAGGGAAAAGAAAGGGCTGTGTAGGTATTGTGGAGGGAAACATGATGTCAACAGCTGTGCAAAGCGGTTAGCACGTGAAGCGGCTAACCAGTCAAAAAATTAGTTTGTAGTTTTTCTGATACTCGCAAGGAAAACTACACGTTATCTCAATCACCGCGAGTAAATCTTGGCACTTGCGAGTCACTAGGTGCTCCTAGTTTGAGATTTACCCTATTCCATTCTGACAACACTACTTATCAAGTATTACTTGACTCTGGCGTTAATGTTTCCGTCATCAGTGAATCTTTTGCCAATTCAAAAAATCTTATGCGTTCCGATATAGATAAATTTCCTATCTATTTAGTAAGTAGTGCGACTGAACCGTCTTATTGGGTTTCCCAAAAGGCAAAATGGACCTTTTCATTCTCCAATTTCCCCAGCTTTGAATGGGATTTATTTGTCTTGGCTATACCCGGAATGGATGATACCATTCTAGTCCATGATTTCCTAGTTTACTGGAATCCGGATGTGAATTGGAAAGAAGGAGTAATTAACCTTTGAACCTTGCACCCCCAGAACGCTAATCTTTCCGTCAATCAGGAATTAAACAGCCTACCTGACACGGTCATTGAGTTGGATGAAACTTTTCTACCAGGAGATTTGCAATATCCTGACCTTCATTCCCAAATTCCCTCTTCAGATTCAGGAGTTATCGCTTACCTATCCAGCTTACCTCTTTCCTGTTCCTTTGAAGAGAAACAGACACCAACCAAACGGTGTATTTTGAGCTCCCTTATCCTCTCGCACCATGCGAGCACATCAAACCCAGTGCTCAAAGATGACAAGATTGAAGATTTAGAAATAATTCAAGAGTCTTTACTTTCAGTTTATTGTGACTTTGCTGACGTCTTCTCAGCCGCAAGAGCAGATAAACTGCATCCATCCTGTCCTTACAATCAAAAAATTGAACTTACTGGCCCACCTCCGGCACCAGGACCAGTTTACGCTCTCTTGACGCAAGAATCAATTGCGCTTCAAGACTACATTGCGGAAAATGTAGCAAAAGGATTTCTTCAACCAAGCAATTTGAATACCGGTTCACCTGTCCTATTTGTTCCAAAAAATGACGGAGGACTTTGCCTTTGTGTTGACTACAGGAAACTGAACCAGGTAACCCAGAAGAATGCCTATCCAGTACCGCCTATGTCACATCTCCTCACCCTCTTCCATGGAGCTGCTTATTTCTTGAATTTAGACCTTCAAGGTGCCTATAACCTAACTCGCATTAGGGAAGGTCATGAGTATTTGACCGCAATGAGAACCCGGTTTGGCAGTTATGAGTATACCTTCATGCCTTTTGGCCTCTGTAACACTCCTTCCACTTTTCAACATTTTGTCAACAACATTTTCTCCGATCTTGTAGGTAAAAACCTTGTGGTATATCTCAATGATATAATAGTCTACTCAAGAAGCCTCAAAGATCACATTGCACATGTGCGAGAGGTGCTGCAGCAACTTTGCAAGAATGACCTGTTTGCAAAAGCCTCTAAGTGCCAATTCCATTCCTCTTCTCTTTGGTTTCTAGGTGTCGTAGTCTTGCAGCAAGGACTATCAATGGACCCAGCCAAAAGCAAATGCATATTGGACTGGCCCCCACCTTCTTCTGTTAAATCCCTTCAAGTTTTCCTTGGTTTTAGTAATTTTTATAGGAGGTTTATTGAGCGTTACACCGAAAATACCGTGAATCTTACTAACCTTCTTAAAAAAGACACTACTTTTGTTTTTACCAAACAAGCTGCTTTGGAGTTTGAAGCTCTGAAGAAAGCGTTCACCACTGCTCTGATACTTTATCATTTCAACAAGCTAGCTTGCACTATTGTTGAAACAGATGCAAGCGACTATGCGATTGCAGGAGTAATCTGGCAGTTCTCTTCCTCCACTTCTCTCTTTCATCCCGTAGCTTTTGATTCTTGCAAGTTGCTTTCTGCAGAGCTTAACTATGAGATCCATGACAAGGAACTTCTTGCAATTGTTTATTTCTTGAAGAAATGGCATTCATACCTTTTGAGCCTTAGGGAATCCTTTGAGGTTTTAAATGATCATAACTCTTTAAAGTATTTCATGAGCTCAAAAGTCCTCACACGTAGAAAGGCACAATGGGCCCAATACCTCTCCAAATTCCACTTTACAATCACGTACTGTCCTGGGAAACAAGCAGTAGTTCCTGATTCTTTATCACGTTGGGAAAACGTTTAACCAGGGGGGGGGGAGGACCTTTGCCAAAAACAACACTGAAAACGTTAGGACACTCTTCTCAACCCAATCTGCCCAACTCAGTTCGATCATCGCTCACTTACGAGTTTGGCTCCCAAACTCCGACAAGCTCAACGCAACAACCCCAAGAGCATCAAACTTTGCAAAACTGCAAACTTATTAGATAGTAGTTACAATATTGATGATAATGACTTTTTAGTCTATGATAATCGTATAGTAGTACCAGATAATTCTTGCATTAAGTTAGATATCTTCAAGTCACGGCACGATTCTCTGCTTGCTGGTCATCATGGGCAGGATAAAACATACCAATTGATTGCACGAGAATTCTACTGGCCTGGTATGACCAAAGAAGTAAAAGACTATGTTAGCGCGTGCTATGATTGCAATTGTAACAAGTCCTCAAAACACCAGAAGTATGGGCGGCTTCAGCCACTTCCAATTCCGCCTCGTCCTTGGCACTTGCTTTCTATGGATTTCATCTCTCAATTACCTTTTTCTAGTGGATATGATGCTATTCTAGTAATAGTAGATTGCTTCTCAAAGATGGCTTTATTTCTGCGCAGTAATGTGAAGGCCTCTTCAGAAGACTTAGCTAACTTGTTCATAGAAGATTTATTTTCAAAACATGGTCTCCCTGATAATATAGTTAGTTATCATGGATCTCTGTTTGTCTCAAGCTTCTGAACCTTGATATGCCAACATTTGAAGATCACTTGCAATTTATCAACAGCGTACCACCCGGAAACGGATGGGCAAACCAAGCAAGTTAATCAGATTCTCAAACAATATCTTTGAATGTATGTCGCCTATCAACAAGAAAACTGGTCGCAATGGCTCCCACTAGCCAAATTTGCCTAAAACAACTCCTCTCATTCCTCCACCAAACAGTTGCCCTTCCAAACTCTTTATGGTAGAAACCCAACTTTCTCTTCCCTTCAAGTAGCACCTTCTCAACCTGCTACCAATTACCTTGAACAAATTCAATCCCTTGAATTGCAACTTTGAACCAACCTCAAAGAAGCAAACCAGCTCTATAAGGAGCAAGCAGACCAATCTTGCACTTTGGCTCCAACCTTTGCAGTAGGAGATCAAGTATGGCTCAATGCTTGCAACATTTGCAGCACTTGCCCAACTCGCAAACTCTCCAAAAGAAAGCTTGGCCCCTTTTAAGTAGAATCAGTCATCTCCCCTAAGGCCTTTAAACTTACTTTACCTGAAAAATGGAAAGGTATCCACCCAGTCTTTCATATGTCTCTCCTAGAGCGAGCTCAAGTCCTATACCCAGGCAAGACTCATCGCCCTCCTGAGCCGGTCACTGTCCTTGATCATCAAAAGTGGGAAGTAAGCCGTATTCTGGATTCCAGGTTACGCAAAGGAAAACTTCAATACCTCGTTGAAGTGTCTTGCTTCCAGTCCGACAAAGATTGCACCTCGTGGGAAGCAGCCCATCACCTTTGAAATTCACCCAATCTGATTCAAGACTTCCATGCGAGCTACCCTTGCAAACCTTGACAATCATGATTCCATCCCATCCAATCCCATTTCATTCCATTCCACATTTTATCCCATCCAATCTCATTTCATTCCACATTCTATCTCATCCAACCTCATTTCATCCCATATTCCATCTCATCTAACCCCATTTTATTTAACCATCATTATTCCATCAGTCAATTCCTCCATTTCTTCCGTTCCATCTCCTCCATTCCCTTCTCCTGATTCTTCTATTGCATTCTCCTCTTCTCGTTCCGTTCCTTCTGTCGTTCCATTTCTGTCTTCTTCCTCTCCCAATCCTCTTTCCGCTTTGTTTCCTTGCTCCTCCCTTGCTTCCTTGGTTATGACTCCAACAGGTTCCGCACCGGGAACTTTGCCTCACACCTCGGCATTCATCTGGGGCCCCGGGAGTTCAGTTGGCGGTCCCCAATAAGGTGGTGGTGGCGGTGGTGTATTTGTAGTATACCTTTGGAAACGGGGCATCACTAGCGAAACAAGAAAAATTTAGTTACTATCTTTATGATCGTCAGTCAGTCCAGATTAGTACTCACCAGGAACTTGAGTCCCCAAGTATTTGATCTCCAGCAACGTTGGTATCTTGTAGTTAACCCTTGGCATGGACCAACAACTTCACATCTACCTTGATGACTCCGCGGGACCATCAACAGTTGGCTCGACATTTATAGGAAAAATACATGCAACCTTGCGGAGGCGACATTGCTTGAACTTGCCTTGAAGGCCTCAGACGGCAGTACTAGGGAAACATCGCTTGTTTCAACAAATACAGCTTTCACAACGGCAGGAAAAAATGACAACATTTTATATAAATTATAAATCTATCAAGTAATGAATTAAATAATGTGTAAAGGGAATACAGTAATTATTAACGACTTGAAATCAATGGGAAAATTTATCTGAGCGCTCACAGGAGCTCGCGTCTTTATACCCAGGCAACTGTCACGCTTTGCACTTAGGAATTATTGTCTTCATCACTTTGACATATCCTCTCCTCAGTACCATCTACCTCAGTCTAAAAGCGTGACACAAATAAAGCACAACATCAATGGTGCAATCCGCTACTTCCTCTGGCTCGCGTGGACCTTCCAATCTTGGCAACCAACTCAGTATCTACTTGAAAACTTTGCGGTTAACTCCATACCGGTCGGCCATCCGTTATGAGATCCAATATCCTTCCCTGGCCAATCAACAGCCTCGGACTTCCATCTTTGGTTACGCATTGTTTGTTAGTTCGCATCTACGTCTAACTAAGCCATCAATACTGTACAGTTTGAAATTGGACTAGTCCCTACCCTGCATACACTATTACTTCTCATTTGAATTACCTTCAAACGTCATTTGCTCCTGTCCCAATTAATCATGCAATTGTAAGCTCAGATTCTATTGTCTTGCACTTATGCTATGACCTTGGAGATGTACTACTGCTTCATTTCCTATCCCATTCCTGTCATTCATTGCCTCACCGCTTCAACTGTAGTTAGCTCATCACCAGGTTGTATCTACTCACTTTGGATTACCTTATAAGGGCTATCCCCTTGCCTGATGATTGTCTCCTCAGTTAGTTAATTTCATACGTTCTTGCATTTTGCCACAGCCTAGTTATCAAATCAGATTCAGGTTGGGTTTCCTTCCTCAGAACACATTCCATTCCTCTTGCCGTTTGTTGAGTGGCATAACCAAGTTTGCACTTTGGAACTGAGTCTTGCTACTTGCACTTGCCCTTGCACTCAGCATTCCTTTGTGCTCACAATCATCTAAGAATTGCCCTATAGTACGTGGGGTGGTCGTGTGGCAGTCAAATGGACCGGCTTCCAGTCCAACAAAGATTGCACCTTGTGGGAACCAGCCCATCACCTTCAAAATTCTCCCAATTTGATTTGAGAATTCCATGCAAACAAAACTTGAAAACCTTTCCAATCATGATTCCATCCCTTCCAATCCCATTCCAAATTTTTTGTTGCATTCCATCCCATAAATCTCATGACCTTTCCCATATTATGAAATCCCCCTTTCAGTTCCTTAAAATTTTTTTCTTTATGCAATCTTTGATTTTTTAGGTTTTTTTATTCCAAATAAATTCTATTCCTTAAAACAATATATATATTTATATTGATAATATATATATAAATATATATTGATAAATATATAAATATATATTGATAAATATATATTTATATATTGATGAATATATATATATACATATGTTGATAAATAGATATATATTGATAAATATATATATATATATATTTATCAATATATATATAATACAAATAAGATTACATAAACATTTACAGAATTTGATTTATTTCTCTTTCTGCCTCTTCCCAATTCTTGGTCAACTCTGCAACCATTGACCTGAATTAATCTAAATCCTTTTCATTTATTAGAGTCAATATTTGTATTAAAACCAGTAATTGTGCAACCAGATGCTTCTTGAATACCTCCTGGCACTTTGCAGTCTGAGCCCTCTTTGGCCAGGCATTCCTTCCAACTTCCTCCAAGAGCTCCTCATATGATCTTTTCCTTTGGCCTCTTGAAGAACCTTCCCCAACATTGCCAGTCAACCGCCTTGAATCAGTCTCAATTGGCGCCATGGCTCACACCTGGTTCCCCTTGCTTTGGCCTTCCATCCCATTTACCTGCATTCCATCTCTTTCTGCTCCAATACCCTCCTCTTGTCCCATTCAATTCCTTCCCTCCATTCCATTTCCTCCCTCTCCTCCGTTTCATTCTTCCTGTTCCGCCCTGTTTCCTCCTTCAGCTTCTACCTGCTCTTCCCTTATTTCTTATGGTATTTCCACAGCTTGTTCTTTACCTTGCACTTTGCCTTGAACCTCAAAATTCATCTGGCCTGCCTGAAATTTGGTTGAAGGTCCAAAATAAGGTGGTGGTGGTGGTGTTGTATTTGTAGTGTACCTTTGGAATCTTTGCAATAGTATGAAGAACAATAGTTAGATTATATTAGTTTCATTTCTCCCATTGAGTTAGACTCTAGCCTTACTTAACAGGGTTCTGGATTTCTAAGAATTTGATCTCCAGCACTGGCGGTATATGATAGTTAACTTTTAGTGCAGAAATTCAACTTCATACTTCACTTGTGGAAGTCACTGGGGTATTGACCACCAGCTTGCTATTTGAAGCAAATGTACAAGCCACTTTCCAAAAATGGCCTTGTTTGCATTTGCCTTGCAGACCTTGCGTGGAAGTACTAGGGACGCACTGCTGATTTTGGAAAATGCAGTTTTTGCAAAAACAAGATGAAAATTACAAAATATTTAAATTAAATATTTATTCAATAGCAATGAAGTATAGTAGTATTAAGGGTATACAGTAGCTAAAACAATGTTTGGGATTGATGAGAAAATAATCTGAAGGCTTTCAGGAGCTTGCGTCTTTATAACTGGGCATCTGTCAAATTTCAAGCTTAAGGGTCATTGTCTTCCTCAATTCAACATATCCTTCCCTCAGTACCATCTACCTCAGTAAAAAAGTGTGACACAAACAAAGCACAACATCAATGGTGTCTTCTGCTTATATCCTCTGGCTTGTGTAACAACCTTCCAATCTTGGCAACTGACTCAGTATATACTTGCAAACCTTGCAGTTGAATCTACTCCAGTCAACCATCCATTTGACCTCCACTCTTTCACCCTGGGTATCATCAGCCCTTGGACTTTCATTGTCAGTCACACAATCACACTAGTTTGCACTCATGCCTAGATAGCCACATCAACATTATAGTTCCCAAATGGACTGGTCCCTTACCCTGCATAAGCTTTATCCTCAAATTTGCATTGTCTCACTAATTCATTCCTTCCTGTCCCATCTGTTACATTCTTGTATGCTCAAATTCTATTTTCTTGCACCTACACTACAAACTTGGAAACAAATGTACTTTTATTTCATTTACCATTCAATTCATTTCATTCATTCCCTCATTGCCTCCTAGCTGTAGCCAGACACCCATCAGGTTGTATCTAGTCACCTTTGAATTACCTTATAAAGTTTGTGTTGCCTGCCTGAAGATTTTCTCCTCAGTTGGTTAATTTCATATGTTCTTGCATCTTTCTAAATAAAGTAATAACATTAGGCTTGGATTTGGTTTCCTTTCCATTGGAACATTTCTACCCTCTTTGTGTTTTTCAATTCAACCCATCAAAAGTTTTCACTTTGCAGTTAGCCTCACTACCTTGCACTTGACCTTGCACTCAGTTTCTAAATTTTCACGCACAATCATCTAAGATTGCCCAATAGTATGTGGGGTGGTTGCGTGACAATATCATTTGAGAAGACCTTGGTATCAAATTTTCCCTTGAATTAATACTGAAAAAAATAAGGTAATTAGATTGAAAAGTGGAGAGTTTTGGATGAGGTGGATTGAAAATCTTGATAAATGCTGGAGGGATTCTACAATGCAGGATTGGGAATATACAAATAAAAAACTTCATTTATTATAGAAGAGGAAGGATTGTAAACAATTTGAATTAGCCTTTGTTGAATAAGGTCTTCTTTTCTTAAATTCTTCATAATCCTCATGCAGAGGCTTGAAATAGATCCGGGGTGCCAGATAACTACCAGGGGAAGGAATCCTGTTACCAGAAGAAATTAATAATGGATCAAACCAAAGATTCAGCAAATGGAGTAAGGAAACCAGGATGGGTGAGAAACAAAAGGGGAATCAGAGTGAGTGTGGATGGTACCAGGATGAAGAGAGAATACATGAATGGAGTGGAATGAAATTCAGGGTGCAAATGAGCAGAATATATTTTATAAAGAAGTACTAGAAAGTGGATAAAGATTTCAGTTTATATAATGCTATTAAAAACCTGTGATATCTTACATTTGTAACATTTTGATGATATTTGGAAAGATGAATATTCAACTAGGCTGTGTTATATAATAAAAACTATAACTGTGTCACATTTTTGTAAATAATAAGCATTGGATTTTCCAGTGCAATAAATTTTCTGATATCTTATTTTTTGAGTCTTTGCATGAAGACAATGGCTATTGCAAGATAATAGTGATGGATATTTGGATGGTGAGGATGTAAAAGAAAAATCTCAGTGCCTTGTTCTCATTGTGAAAAGTAACTCCCTGAGAAAGATATGCAAATGTTTCAAAATTCAATTCAAAAGATTGACATTCTGAAAAAAATGTATGTGAAATGTTTTGAAAAAATAAGAAAAAAAATCCATGTTCAAACTTTGAATCATGCATCAAAATGTTTATTTTTATTGCTTCAAATCTATAAAAAATAATATAGACACTTCCTAGGCTAAATTTTTGCCTTCATAATTACCACATCTGTGCCTTTTTCAAAGGAGGTATGATTTTAGCAGTTTTTTTTGAATATATGTATATATATATTAATGAAGTTTCATTTTTTGGTGTGTTTTCCCATTCCAGGAATGTATTTTAACCTTCAAAAATTGTTAGAATAATAAAATATGCTTGAATATGGATAATCAAAATTTTTCACAACTTTTTGAGTTTTACTTACTGACTGGGTTTGGAAAGAATGTGTTCTGAGGATAGTTGCAATAATTTTCAAGTTTGAAAGGACTTCCTGGGGTGCTGAAAACTGCAAGAATGTGGAAATAAAATGTGTCCTCTGTGAATTGAAGCCATTTCTCTCATGTACATGGAAGGTGTATTACCACATCACTATGCACAATCAGGTGATTTTGTGCTTCCCATTGTTTGGAGGTTGTGGTGGTTTTTTATAGACAAAACCTACGAATTTAGATGTGGAGGGGAATGATGGAGGGATGCAACCATGATTAAAAGTAAAAAAATTGGGTAATTGAAAAAAAGGGAAAATTGGGATGCTTGGGTTTACCATAAAAGAAAGCTGATTGTTTGGGAAAAAATAGACTATGCAGACTAACAAATTCAGTGGGTGGCCAGGGGATGGGAAAAGCATGAGGTTCAGCTTGACCAAATGAAAATGAGAATATGGTAGATGTTGTGGTGCCCAATCTGGGACACCTCTGGACCAGTACAGAAAAAGTAAAAAAAAAAAACTTTTTGATCTGGAAAAATTCCCATATCCAGTTCCCAAACTTCCAGCTCCCACTCTCCTAGTTGTCTAGGATCATCTCTTGGGTGCCTAGCGCCTGTTCCTGTGTTCAAATACCCCCCTCTCTGAAGGTACTCCTTCCCTTTTGGGACAAGGACTGGTTTCCAGAAACTTTGCTTGCTTCATCAAATGCTCATCATCACCGCACCCCCCATCATTGCCATTTGGATTGTCCAAAGTTGATTGGTTCACCTCAACCAAGAATTGGCAACCAATCAAATCCAGCTGATTGGTCAATGATCATCAGTCCTGAGGAATTATGACCTTGAATTTTGTCAGAAGAATGATGAATTTAAAAACCAGAAATTCAAGCCGATGTAAATGAGAGAGCTCTTAGCCACTTGAGATATGAAATTCAGGAGATAAACACCAAACAAATAAGAGCCAGGAAAGAAACTATACAACTTTGAGAACAAGAAGAATAAGAATGAGAATGACAGAGATAAGACGGTAAGACAGTGAGTTAAGCTAGTCATTGCACCTAACTATTCTATGTCGTCCACAGTGGCCTAAGACCTTCTGATTGGAAGCATCCTTGTTGTTTTACATCAGTTAATGGATCTTGAGGATACATCCAACAAAGATGAGGAAGAAAGTCCGGGGGGGCCAAAATGGAGAAGGACTGGCTCTGAGTGTAGTATTTAGGTGGAATGAGTTTTGACTATAATGCATATGCATGTGACACCCATCATGAAATCACACGCGCATATTGACAAGTTGGAGCGCGTGAATGAGATCAGAAGAAATGAATAAGATGAGTAGGAACAGAAATATGAAACATAGGAAAAGGAATGAAACACCATAATAAAAGAATGGAACAAGAGAAAAAGAATGGAACAGGAGAATCATGAGGACCATGAGGTTCCAACAGTACTCCAACACCCCCCCATAATTCAGTGCGATGAGATATGAAAACACCTGCAGGTCAGAAGACATAAAGCCTGTTTACTCGCCAACTTTGTAAGTTTATCGGCAACTATTTCACTGGTGACAATGAGATTCACATTGATTTTTTTTGAGTTGGATTGGTCCTGCAACAATTTCATCTTCATGTTGATGTACTTAGTCTTGGAATTATGGCTGAAGTGTTTGATCTTAATGACCAAGCCCTTATTGTCCACATAGAAGTCCAAAGGTTGAATTGCAGAACATTTCCAAAGATTGCCTACAATGGATTGTATCCAAAGTGACTCTTGCGTGCCGTCTGTTAACTCATTTAATTTGGCCTCCGTAGAGGACAGTGTGATGTTGGACTGTTTTCTGCTCTTCCATGCAACGGGAGTTGATTTCCAGAAGATGATGAAACATGTCTGAGACCTCCAACTGTGGGGATCATTGGCCCAGGTAGAGTTGGTATAAACCTTTAGAGATTCCAATGCAGACGCATTGGGCTTTGAGGTGAGAGAAAAGGAAGATGTCCCTGCAAGATATTTCCAGAAGTGCACAACCTCCCTCCAGTGAGACATACCTGGAGTTTTGTTAAATTGAGATAAGATTGAGGCAGCCGCAGCTATGTCTGGTCTAGTTTGGCACGCAAGATAGTTTACTATACCAGTGTACTTCCGGAAGTTTATCCCTAGCTTGTTAAATTCCAAGATTTCAGTTAGAGAGGCGGTTACCAGTTGAATCCCTGGAGTGAGAGGTGTGAGAATGGGTTTGCAATCTGACAGTTTTAGTTCTTCTCAAGTTTTCTGAATAATTTTGGTTTGATTTAGTGTAATACTATTATTTGTTTTGGAGAACTCCATACCAAGAATCTTATCAGGATCATGTGCTTAGGATTGTGGAAAGTTTTCAAGAAATTTTTGTTAGAACCAGTCGACTTCACTGCTGACAATCAGATCATCAACATGGAAGAACACAGATGAGCGTCAATCTTTGTGAGTATAAAGACAGGGATTGGCACTGGACGGCTTGTAACCAATTTCTTCCAGCCATTTGGTGAGAGTCTTGTACCAGTTTGAAGGAGCTTTTTGGAGCCCGTAAAGGGACTTATTGAGCTTTAAAAATTTAGACAATCTTGCGCAAACCTTAGGTTTGAGAATATAAATTTCTTCATCCAGCAGAGCAAACAGAAAAGCCGCTTTAACATCAAACTGTCTGATTTCAAGATTGAGATCCAGGCCGCTTAGCAGTAGCAGAAGCAGAGTTGTGAACTTTCCAGTGAGAGCGTAGGTATCCCCAAAGTCCATGCCAGGTGTCTGCAGATTTCCCATGATGCAGAGACGCAATTAGCTCTTTTATGGTGCCAGACTGGTTGCCGGTTTAACCTTGTCCACCCACATTGTTCTAATAAAGTGAGCTGGCTCAATATTGGTTTCCTCCCAGACGTCTTGAGACTCTATCTTGTTGATTTAAATTTGTCATTCAAGAGTATAGTCCAAGGTTTCATCCTTCGCAACCAATCCATAGGAGTACTTGTGGGGTTTGATTGAAGAGACTTGCTTGCGCAAGCTATATCTCTGAGAGGGTTGAACCCAATTGTTCTCCCTTATATTGGTAGATTCCACAGGTTGAGTTGTTTTTGTTTCACTTGAATCAGTGGTGGATGAATCCTGGCACGGAGGATGAGGAAGAGAAACCGTATTGTTGTCATTGCTTTCAACAGATTCATTTTCCATCGACACATTCTCACTTGCCGCAATGTCTTCTACAGACCAATCTCCAACCTCCATGTCATTGACAAACCTTTTATAGTTTGAATGGAAATTGAGGATAGTCACGTGTTTTGTGTCGATTACTTTGTTCTTGGCTGTTAAGATTTTATACAACAAAAGTTTGTTGTTGTAACCTATCAGCCTACCAACCAGACCGCAAGGTTCCAGTTTGGAGAATGGGGGTCCATCTTTGAGAATGTAACTAACGGGATTCCCCAAGGGATAAAAGTAGTTGATATTGAGCGTCTTCCCTTTAAACAACTCGCAGGGCAATTTCTTGGACTTGTGAGCGGGAATTTGATTGAGAGCTAAAGCACAGGACTTAATGAGTACATTCCAATGGCTCTTATTGAGTTGAGAGTTGAAAAGAACAGTCCTCAGAGATTCAAGAATGAGAAAATTGAACTTTTCTGCCAATCCATTCTGCTGAGGTGAATAAGCATTGGAGAATGTTTGTCGGATGTTGTTGTCCTTGCAGTAGCGCGAGAGATTTTGGTTCCAGAATTCCGCTCCTTGATCCGAGTGGAGAATCATAGGCTTGTAGTTGAATCTCTTGGATTCAACCTTGATTAGAAATTCAAGAGTGCTCGCCGCTTTGCTTTTGTTTTTGATTGGAATCGCCGTGAAATACCTGGTACAACTGTTGACAACAGTCAACAAACAAAAATCCCCGTTAGTGCTCAAGGGGTGAATAGGACTGACTGAATTGCAGTGCAATTCAGTCAGTGCAATTCCTGAAAGGGTCTTTTGGCACGGGAGTGTTTGTTGTTGAAAGGGTTGCGACTTATTTTGCTAATAGCACATGCTTTGCAGGTTGAAGGATTTTTAATCTGCAAACCCAATTTTTGTCAAATTCTACCATAGCTTGCGTGTCCAAGGGATTTATGAAAAATCTTGTCTCAAGTGAGCAGAGCTACTTGAGTTGGATTACGGTCAGAGAATTGAATGATTGGTATATTGCAATCATAGAAACCAGCTTTCTTCCATTTGTGTTTTTTTACTACAAGATCTTTACTTCTGAAATCAACGGTGAATCCATCAAGCAGAAGACATTGCATTGACAACAGATTGACAGTAGATTTGGGAGAGAATAGCACGTTAGAAAGAGTAACCTCATGATTTAGATCATCCAGTAGAATCATTGACCCAACACCTTCATATTCAAGAGAATTTTTTCCTGAGGTGGTGGAGATTAAACCAGTCATCAATTGGTCTAGTTGAGAGAATAGTTGAAGATCAGATACTATATGTCTTGACAAACCCAAATCAACCACAAAGTGGCTAGAAGAAAAAATTGAGCTCGTGAGGAAAGAGCTAACAGAGGTTCCTTTTGTCGCTGATTCACTTCTGTTTTTCTTTTTCTTGGGAAAAGAGGGTTTGAGGTGTGCATACAACTTCCAAGATCTTGCTTCAGGGTGAGCAGCCTTGGGATTATGCCATTTGTTGTCACATAGTTTGATGCTGGAGGTAAGAAAAGAGACTGAGATCAAGTTTTCTTCAGATTTGTTGTTAGGTAGATCCTTGTTTAAAAAACTGTTGTTATTGAAAATTTGTAAATGATCCAAGACTTGATCCGGGGATATTTTCTTATCAGAATGAGTGATTTGTTGAATCACTGTATCCATGCTTGGTGGTAGTTTCTCTAAGATCAGATAGGCAATGATGTTGGTGGGAAGATCAATTCCAACTTTGTGGAGTCTAGACATGGCAGTTTTTGTGTCACTGATAAATCCAGGAATGTTTGAGTATGTGAAAGGAGTATGCAGAAACTCCTTGAAGATCCTGGCTCAATTAGATGCATGGTTGGAGGCAAAATATTCATTGAAATCTGCCCAGATTTGATGGGAATCTTTCTTGTTATCAGGTGTGATGATATTGGCTTGAACAGTTGTGTTGAGTTTGGAGGTTATGATCGTCCGGATTCTCACATTTTTGCTTTGGCTAAGTCCAATCGGATTGCCGTTGGCATCTCTCTTTTCCTTTGTGAGCTTGGAATAGAGATCTTCCTGCAAGTCCAAAATGTTTACAACACGATTTTGCCAGATCAGGAAATTATCCTGTGTTAGTAGCGGAATGGCCTCTATGGCGGTTTTGAGAATAGTGGCCGTGAGTGAGTCTGTCATTGTTGAATTTCTGGTTGATTGCTTTTTCACTGTTAATCGTGAGGAATTATGACATTGAATTTTGTCAGAAGAATGATGAATTTAAAAACCAGAAATTCAAGCTGATGTAAATTAGAGAGCTCTTAGCCTCTTGAAATATGAAATTCAGGAGATAACCACCATACACATACGAGCCACGAAAGAAACTATACAACGTTGAGAAGGAGAAGAATAAGAATGAGAATTACAGAGATAAGACGGTTAGACAGTGAGTTAAGCTAGTAATTGCACCAAATTATGCTATTGGCCTAAGACCTTCTGATTGGAACCTTCCTTGTTGTTTTACTTCAGTTAATGGATCTTGAGGATACGTCCAACAAAGATGAGGAAGAAAGTCCAGCAGGGCCAAAAGGGAGAAGGACTGGCTCTGAGCGTAGTATTTAGGTGGAATGAGTTTTGCCTATAATGCATATGCATGTGACATCCATCATGAAGTTAAACGCGCAAGTTGACAAGTTGGAGCGCGTTAATGAGATCAGAAGAAATGAATAAGATGAGTAGGAACAGAAATATGAAACATGGGAAAAGGAATGAAACACCATAATAAAAGAATGGAACAAGAGAAAAAGAATGGAACAGGAGAATCATGAGGACCATGAGGTTCCAAAAGTATTCCAACAAGTCCATCCATCCTTCATCCCTCCTCCGCCTTGGCTCATCATTGACCAATACTCCAACCAATCCATCATCAACGACCAATCTGCGAGTGATTGGTTGCACGTATCAATAAACTGATCACCCTGGATTGTCTCAATGTTGCAAGGACAATCAAACATTGACCAATCACTTGTGGCCGCTCTTCCTCATCTCACCGCAACCTCAACGGCTCCTCAAGCCCCCCCACCTTGATTTTACTGATTTCCAAGCATCTCAAGACTGATCATCTTTGGAAAATCTCCAGTCCAATCCGCTCACCCATCTGATCCCCGCCAATCAACAAACTTTCTCCCATCCTTTTATTGCAACCCCAATCAAGCTATCAACAAGGATGACCAATCCATCAAAGGCAATCATTCACCCTTAATCAATCAACCAATCCCCCGAATTGCCTTTGAACCAATCCTCAACAGCAACCTTGTTGCATTTGCACCTTGAAATGCCCAATTGCGCAGCTGAACCTCCTCCGGCCGCAAGCTTGGTATTGCGCGGCCATCCTCACCTGTCCTTCATCACCAGCGGCGGCCAACTCTGACCTCTGGCCAGCCTCTTTTTTTTTTTGTTGTTTTTTGTTCATCCTCATTTCCTATTTATTTTTCTGTGTTCATTCATTTTTGAAACATCCCTGTTGTGTTCTGTTCATCATCACTTTTTTGTTTTTCTGGACCCAATCATTTATTTGAATTTTTTTTTTTTTGGCTCCATTTGTAGTATCTCTTGTAAATATTCTAGAGGGACCCATGGCCCATAAATGGAGGGGCTCTCCCCTTCCTTTTTCAAAATATTGATGGGAGGGTGTGCATATGTCCCCCCCGTTATCATTGAAATCTGATCCTCATCCTCATACTGGGTATATCTATGATTGCTCCCTGATCCATTGATCCTTTGTCTCTGCCCCTTTGTGGCCTGATCCTTATCACCAACCAATAGCCTTTCCGGTTGAATAGAATCCTGTCTGTTGGAATTCTTGAGTGTTTTATACCACTCCTTGATCCCTTTCTCTGATCATACTGGTCTTTCTCCCTCCTTGATCATCTTTCTGGAGCCAATCACAATCAATTGAAGAGGTCTTATTAAGCTTAAGACCTGGAGTGTTATACCTCCCTTATCTTTTTTTGGAGTTGCATTCTGCAAGCTTACTCTTGAATTCCTTGAGAATTGTTGAGGTTATCCTTGCTTCAAATCAGTTGCTTTTTGCTTTTAGAGTTTCTTAAACATAATGCTTTGTCTTGTACCGCCACCCTCAGTTATCTGGTACCCTTCAAGCGCTTGATTGGGGAGAGTTGGGCAGGTTCATTTAGAACTTGGAGGTTGGTTGGGTTTGAGTTGATCATCCCCAATCTTCTGCTGATGACCAGAGTTATTAGCTTGTGGGCATTGTTTACATGCAACAGCTTTGTTCATTGAACTTAAAACAAACTTTAGCTTCTTTTTTCCAAGTTTTTCCCACATAATCTTGGCTTAGATAGTGCTGTTCCATTGCTACCAAATTACTATCATCTTTATCCTTTACTACTTGATTTCTCATTTACCAGGTTCTGGACCTTGATCTTGGTTACATTTAAATATTTTTGCAACACTCAGGAGGGCAGCCTAAACAGCACCGTTCCCCTCCACAGAACTGCCATGGCCTAGCACCGTTTGAAGTCTTACATTTGGTCCCCTGGGCCGGGATCAAACCAGAAACCTTGGGATTTACAGTCCCAACTTGAAGAATCAACTCTGAAATCCAATCCTTTTCTTTTTTCTCTTTTCTGTCATCATCCAGATCTGATCCCTGGAGGCAACTTGTTCCAGAAGTAAGTCCTCCTAATTGTGCACCATCTGGGCAGGATTCTTGTTGTATTTGTGAAACTCTACCCTTGCCACGCTTGTGATCCTCCTTGGAACTCTGCTTTTTGGATCCCCTTAGGAAATATGTCTTCAAAATGGAATCTGTTCACTCCACCACTGCTTGGGCCAAGATGGTCAAGATCAAACCCCAGAACAAGAACCTAGGCTTCAATGGAACAAACATGGAACAATTTTTGGACTCCTATGAAATGGCTGCTGAAGTGGATGGTGCAAGTGAACATGATATGGCCTACCAGTTATGATTTTTCATGTCGTCTGATGAAGTTATGGAAGTGATCAAATTGTTTGATGGATTCAAAACTCATAACTGGAGGCTCTTGAAGGAGGCTATGTTGGCTTATTGGGGGAAAATAGATGTGGCTAGGCTTACCTTAAAGGAATTGGATGCTCTGGTTTCTCAATGGATCTCCAATGGTGGTGTCTCTTCAGCCTCTGACTATCAGTCTTTCAGAAAGTCTTGGGATCCTATTCAGTCTTATATTATCAGGAACAATCACATTGAAACTGTGGAAAAAATTCAAGTTTGATTTTTCCAATCTTTTTTGCCAGGAGTGCAGGAAAGGATTAGGGACAAATTGGTCAAGTCTGGATCCATGATCACTACTAGGGATAATCAATTCAAACTCCCTGTCTTTCTGGTCCTTAGGAATGTGTTGGACAAAGTCATGAAAGGTCAAACTGCTTTAACTTTTGAAAATCCCAGGATAACTGAACCAGTCCATGCTCCTTCCTTCCAAGAATCCAAAAAAATCATGAACAAGATGGAAGCAAATTGCAGACCTAAATCAAGCCCTCAGGCCAATACGGATACTGCTAACAAAGATGAGATTACTAAGCTATTTCAGGCCTTTGAGAATAAAATAGATCAGAAAATATATTCTTTAGCTTCCCCTAAACCAGCTAATTCTGTTCCTAAATCCACCTTAGTTTGCTATTACTGTCATAGAGAAGGCCATGGTACTGGGAGATGTCCTGAACTCCAGAAGGACAAGGAGGAGAAATTAGTAGAGCAGAAGGGAAATAATTTCTTTCTTCCTGATGGTGATTTGATCCCTTTTGACTCATCTTTTTGAATCTGTCATGTGGTGGCTTCTTACCAACCACAAACTCCCAAGAAGGCATCTCTGGTCTCCTTGGATTTTTGATTATCCTGTGGCACTCTTCAACCTTGGTATCCTCCAGCTATCACTTCTTCCAGCTTCTCTGGTGCTTATCAATCTGATCCAGCTAGGAAATGCCATGAGGAACTCAAACCTCACAAGTCTCTGAAAGTTTAACAGACTTAAAAAGGAGTTGTATTTCAGCAAGGAGTGAATATAGAATAAAAGAAAAATCTGATTAAACACCTTAAAAAGGAACAGACAGCATGGAGACTAGCAGAAACAGTAGAAAACAAAGAAAGAAAAGAAAAGAGATAATTCAACATGAGAATCTTGATGTTGCTTGGGTTCAAAGCATGAGCATTAACAGTAGCGGGTAGTTTGATGGTGAAGTTAGCTGGTGGTAGACATTGTGGGTAGCGTCAATCAATGATTGATGTTGATGGTAGCGTGGATGAAGGGGGTGGACATTTTTGCTTCATGATCTTGCAAGAAATTGATCATTTAGCCTGGGGGTAACTTCAGAATTGAAGTTTTGGCAGGGGCAGACTTTGAGGAAGCGTGCGCGTGGGTGTGAGTAAGATGGCAGGGTTCACTGAAACAAAGCAAGATCACAGACATAGCCACTGGGGCAGAGAGAGCTAGAAATAAAAATAAAAGAAATAGAAGAAAGAGAGATGAAAATAAAACAAAATTGGGGAAATAATGTGAGCATGAGCTTGAATACCAACAGCCTCCCTTGCTCAGATTATTCCGCAATGTTAAGAGCATCAAGAGAATTACAGAGAGCTATTTGGGGCACCAGCTTGGTGAGAAAGTCCGCTAGATTCTTCTTGGAGGGTATCTTTTGAAGCTTGATGGGATTCTTGAGGATTTTGCTGCAAAAATAGTGAAAAAAAGTTCCATATGTTTTGTGTGGAAGGTAGCGTGATTGGCTTGATTGAGGGCAAGCTTAATGAACACTTCATTATCCTTGTAGATATTGGCTGGCTTAGGCTCTTCACTTGGCAGAAACTTGCTCATGAGCGATTTCACCCAGCTCAGCTCCTTGATAGCATTGCCCAGCGCTTTGTACTTGGCCTCAGTGGTCAATAGCAATAAGGTGGGTTGCTTTCTGCACTTCCAAGTGATAAAAATTCCAAATCATTGAGCAACCAAACCCAAGATTGACCTTTGGGTGGTTGGAAAAGTCGCCCAGTTGGCGTCAACATATTCTTCAAGATGAGATGAAGAGGAGGAAGATTTAAAAAGCACACCATAGTTAGGGCTGTGTTGAAGGTATTGGAGGACGTGCAGGGCATCTTGAAAGTGATGTAAATTTGGTTTGACCAGGAACTGTGCCAGGTAGTTGATGGCAAAGGTACTGTCAGGACTCGTGCAAGTTCTGATATGGTTAAGCTCCCCAACAATTTTCCTATAGTTGGCACCTGATTGGATGCATTCCTTGTTATCTTCTTCACTTGATGGGTAAAACTTGCCGTGAGGCTTGAAGGGCGTTGAGAAGGATTTATGAGGTGGGAGTGAGTATTGCGCACAGACTTGACTGATGTATGAGCTGTGAGAGAGCTTGAAGCCATTTGGAAGATGCGCAACTTTCATTCCAAGTAATAAAGATGCAGGACCCAGATCCTTTATTTTGAATCTTGAGCTAAGCTGAACAATGAAAACTTCCGGTTGGTCACTGAAGACAGCTATGTCATCAACATGGACATAAAGGTAGGTTGTATTCTTTGAGAAAACGCATTGATCAGCTTTGCTTTTATGAAAGCCACAGCTTATCAGCCAGTTACTAAGGGTTTCATAACAGGCCACAGGGGCCTGCTTGAGACCGTAAAGCGACTTTTTTAGCTTGAGATGTTTTCCGTGAGCGATGTCAATGTATGGAGGCGGAGTGAGGTAAATTTCTTCATGTAGCGGAGCCTTCAGGAAGGCGGCTTTTACATCAACTTGATGAAACTTCAGCTTTAGATGAGCAGCAAGAGCAATAAGCATTTCAAGCGAGGTTTTTTCTCCGTTGGGGGAAAAGGTTGAGGTGAAATCAACACTGTATCGCTGATTGAAACCCTGGATGCAGAGTTGGGCTTTGAATTTGATGATCCTACTTTGATTGTCTTGTTTGGTTTGGAAGACCCAGACGCACTTGAGCCCCAACTTGCCATCAGGTAGAGTCGCTTCTTCCCAAACTTGATAGTTGAGCAGGTTCAGCTCCTCATTTCTCATAGCTTTGATCCATTCTTCTCAATATTTGGAGGCAAGAGCTTCCTTGACAGATGTGGGATCGGAATAGTTGTTGTTGACAATAAGATAGATGGCTGGAAGTCCCGTTCTAGAATTTGGATTCCAAGGATGAGGAATGATGTTCACATGGGTTAGCCTGTTGTGGGAAGGTTTATGGATGGATGGAGGGATTTTGACAGCAGGATGATAAGAAGCACGAGATGATTCAGAAGTGGTAGAAGTGGAAGTGGAAGGAAGAGAGAATGATGTAGGAGAGGAGGAAACAGCGCAAGAGGAGTTTAATTGAATATTGGTCGGAAAAGAGAGAGAGGAGGAAGGAGTCAGCACAAGATGATCAGAATTGATAAAGGAAGAAGAAGACTTGGACCCGGATTGAGAGGGAAATGTGAGTTTGTAAAAAGATGAGTTGGCGGAGATGAAGATTCTGGAGGAGTCCAGATCAAGTAGTCTGAATCACAAGAAGTCATTGAAGTACCCAAGCAGGATGGCTCTTTTGCTGGTGGGAAGAAGCTTGATAGTTTGATTGGACTTGGGAATGAAAGCAAAAGCGGCGCAGAAGAAAGGTTGTAAACAGTTGAGATTAAAAAAGCGTTTGTACCAAGATTTGTGGGGGATGAGGTTGCCACAAGATCTTGAAGGAAGGAAATTAAGAATGTGAGTGGCAGTGTTGATTGCCTCATCCCAGAACTTTAGTGGAAGATTGCTTTGATTCAGCAAACATCAAGCCTTCTCCAAAATGAGCTAATTTGATTGTTTGGCCAGACCATTTTGTTATTGAGTGTGAGGAGGAGAAAAGTGCTGAGCAATTTCTTTTTTAATACAGAAAGATTGAAGGTTGGAGGAAATGAATTTTCCGCCGTTTTTGGAGTTCAGGAGCTTCACCGTATGACCAGTTTGATGTTTGGCTTGTGCAAAAAAGTCTTTAATAGCCAACAAGGCATCACTCTTCTGCTTGAGGAGAGCAACAGATTGATAACTGGAAAATTGATCAGTTAAAGAGAGAAAGTAGGAGAAACCAGAGTTGGAGATTATGGGGAAAGGTCCGATCACGTCAAGATGGACTGCTTCAAGGGGTTTGGAGATTTTCTTAAATTTGTGGTTGAAAGGAGTAGAGACTTGCTTGAAAGTCTTACAGATCTGAAAAGCAGTAGTTGGTTCTTCAGAGCACAGGTTGAGGGTCTTGAGAGATTGAGAGCTTGCATGACCAAGACGTAAATTCCAGAGACTGTCAGGGGCCTTAAGAAGAAAAGTGGATTGGTTGGAAGGCATGAATCTGGTGCCGCATAGTTTGGTGCATTTGTTGTTCATTTTTCCAATGAAACTGATCTTATCTAGCTTTATTTGAAACCCAAATATGCAACCTTAGAGAAAGTTTCTTTGGAGGAGTTCAGTCAAGTAAGAGAGATAAGAAATTGATTGATGGAAGGTATGAGCAAAACATCTTGTATGATGATAGTGGTGCCAAGGTGATTAACGAGTTTGGCCAAACCAGAGTGGGTAGCAGTGAGGGAATTGTTGGGAGAACCTGTTCCAACTTCAAGATGGATGGGCGTACAGTCAAACAGCAACTGGTGATTGTTCACTATGTGATGACTGGCGCCCGAATCCAGAACAGGAAGAAGAGAATGGTTTCTATCAGTAGACAGGTAGATTTGGGAGTTGAAGTGAAGTTTGGCGTTCTTAGTGTTGCCTTCAAGAAAAACATTGGAGCTTTCATTTGCGGAGTGAAGATTAGATGAGGGGGTTTTGTTCCAGTTGGGTCTGAGATGAGGGTGCAAAAACCAAAATTTACTTTCTGGATGTTTGGATAGTGGGTTGAGATGTACTTTGGAACAGGGGTTTTTAGGTCTTTTCCTCACAGAAGATTTGTGAAGAGCAACAGAGGGAGGGTTGTCAAGGATAGCGTGAGTATCAAGTAGTCAAGAGGATTTGAGATGAAGAACTTTGCAAAGCTTGTTCAGGATCCCAGTTGGGTTCTTAAGAAGGGAATATTTCAGAATTAAGGGATTGACAATGTGATAGAAAGAGCTGGGAAGTTTGGCAAGAATGGTGTAGCTTAAAATATATGGCGGGACTTCAAGTTGGACAACGGTGAATTTTTTCATGAGTTTTCTGCAATCCTTGATGTAGGTTGTCAGATAACCTTTGAAGAGATAGCAGATGAAGTTGAGGAAAATACATCCACGGTTATTTGAGTAATGTGAAGCATATTGTTCAAGGATGGCCTTCCATATGGCATGAGGATCTCCCTCATTATTGTTGTTGACAATTAACTCAAAGGCTGATTCACCAAGGTGTTGAATGATGATGTCCGCAGCTTTGAAGATTTTCTTCTTCTGAGGACAAGTTAGCAGTGATGGAGGAGGTTCTATGGTGAGTTCAAGAAGACCTTTCCTGCAGAGATAGCTATTAATTCTAAGACTCCAAGAAGGGAAGTTTGTGTTGTTCAAAAGGTCAATTTTAAGTTTAGATGGATTGGGTTGTTCTTCTGAGTTGGACATTGAGCCTTTCTGGTCCAGTGAGATTCTTGGGCCTGTAAATCTGAAAGTTTAACAGACTTAAAAAGGAGTTGTATTTCAGCAAGGAGTGAATAGAGAATAAAAGAAAAATCTGATTAAAAACCTTAAAAAGGACCAGACAGCGTGGAGACTAGCAGAAAATGTTGAAAACAAAGAAAGAAAAGAAAAGAGATAATTCAATATGAGAATCTTGATGTTGATTGGGTTCAAAGCATGAGCATTGACTGTAGCGGGTAGTTTGATGGTGAATTTAGCTGGTGGTAGACATTGTGGGTAGCTTTGATCAATGATTGATGTTGATGGTAGCGTGGATGAAGGGGGTTGCCATTGTTGCTTCATGATCTTGAAAGAACTTGATCAGTTAGCCAGGAAGTAACTTCAGGATTGAATTTTGGCAGTGGCAGACTTTGACGTAGCATGCGCGTGGGTGTGAGTAAAATGGCAGGGTTCACTGACACAAAGCAAGATCACAGACATAGCAACTGGGGCAGAGAGAGATAGAGATAAAAATAAAAGAAATAGAAGAAAGAGAAATGAAAATAAAAAAGAATTGAGGAAATAATGTGAGCATGAGCTTGAATACCAACAGTCTCCTCCTGTTCCATCTTCATTCCTTCAAAAACCTGTAAAACCTTGTGGAAAGCAGAGGGGGAATACCCCCTAAGCCGTCCTTGAGTTCCGGAAGTTATTGATCAAAGCGTCTGTAAGGAGATTGGATGCAGCCGGTAAAGAGAGAGAGAGAGAGTGATAGAGTGAGAATAAGATGAATTCCTCCCTTTCCAATCCAATCTAATCTGATCTGATCAGGTGATAAAGTGATCCCATGAAGTGATAAAAGTCCTCCCCCCCTCCTACAACCCAGAGTTGGGAGTGAAGTATTTAAGTCCTCCCTCTCAACCCTAGCCTAAGTACAACCGCAAGTAAGCAATAATCATGAAACACAACCCCTAAGCACAGAACCCTAGCCCAATCCTACCCCTCAATCCCTTGCCCCATAACCCATGCCCCTCAATATTGACGTACACCCGGTTCGCCCGCCCGCGCCCGTCCGCCCAAAAACCTGTTCCAGGAATCCGGGGCATACCTGCGTGATCCAATCCCCGATCGGCTTGATCCGCGCGAGCCGTACAATCCGCGTGAGCCTTCCAATCCGCGCAAGCTTTTCAATCCGCACAATCCATCCGGTCCGCAATCCGCGCAATCCGTCCGTCTCCCGTCTCTAGGTGCTGAGCCCAACCCAACCGCTGCTGGGCCTACCTGACTGCTGCTGAGCCCACAGTGCGGCTAGCTGCAGCAAGGCTCTGCCAATTACTGAGTGTGCCGCCGCTGCTGAGCCCGCCGCTATTGCTGAGCGCGCCGCCCGCAGCCCTTTCCCAACTCGCGTCCATAAAAGAGCACCACATCCCCCCCCAACTTGAGTTCTGTCCCCAGAGATCTCCCACCATCTCACCTTCTGTAGTTGCACCCCCCTTCCCCACTTGTTGCAACTACCCCACTCCTTGCCAGCGAGTACACTACCCCCCCTTCTCCCTTGCTCTCCCTGGCCCATCCTTGCGCAAGAGCCATGACTTGGGCTCACCATACCGTCATGCTGGGCCTCCAAGACGCGCGGACTTCCCAAACTTTGCGGCGTATCAGAATGTGGCTCAAACCTGGGCCGCCCGGGTCTGCATCAACCAGCCCGCAATGGACCCGCAATTCTTCACTCGTCTGTCTGCTCCTCCTCTGTCTCCTCCGCAACCAGCCCCGGCTCCGCGTCCTGCCCCACCACCGCTGTCACCATCCCCAGCTCCGCGTTCCTCACCCAAGCCGGCCCGTCAACCATCCCCTGTTGTGGTCCCTTCATTGCCCAAACAGGCTCCTGTCCCCGACGCCGCTCCAGGCCGGACCCCACTCCCCCAGCTGGTACTCCTGAGATCCCAGACTTTATTCCAATCGTTCCGGCCGTCCCACCCACGAGGTTTGACGCAATGGCAAAAAACGCGGATGGACTTGTCCGGAGGTTCCTAGCCTTGCCGCATGCTCACGACGCCAACTCCCGGCACAAACTTCTGGCCTCATTCCGCAACCTGATCGCCGTGGCTCGCTTGGAGGCAGTGAGGATGATGAGAGCTGGACCTACTTAGACAGATCGCCCCCCCTCCCTTCCTTTCCTTCTCTTATCCTTTCTCCTTTGTATTTAGCGCCTATACACAAAAAGACACACGTTGTGCGCAATTGAGTAGCCTTTGGGCTTGTGAGTCCCTGAGAGAGAATAAGAACCGCACGCAAGATCCGCGCCTTGGAGAGAGAAGATCCGCACCAGTGAGAGAAATCGGTAAAGGTGAGAAATCCACCCCAGTGAGAGTCTGAAAGTGAGAAATCCGCGCCAGTGAGAGTCCAAAAGTGAGAAATCCGCGCCAGTGAGAGTATCCGCAAGAGTACATGGGGAGAACTTGGCGCGCCAGCGTGCATACGCAATCCTCAAGAGAGAAAGGAAGAGAAAAGAAGAGAAAAAAAAGGAAAGGAATAATGAATAGATAAGAAGGAACAAAAAAGTTTTTTTTTTTTTTTTTTTTTTTTTTTGAGCCTGCGTCCTGCCTCCCAACTCCAACCTTCCACCCCGCGCTAGCTTCCCCCCCCAACATTGCCACTGTCCTCAGCCAACCGCGCCCCCCTATACCCATCACCAGATCTGCAGGGAGTTGCCTCAACCAATCCCGCAGGGGCATTGTTTGCCAATTGTTGTCCCAAACTGCCTAGGTGCACCTCCCGCTGCCAAGACCCTCCTGCATCCTTTGAGATTCAAGCCCATCCGCGCGCAAAACACAAACAAAAGCAAACACCCCCAGAGGTCCTTACCACAATTTGCCGTGGAGGAGGAAAGAGGCTTCAAAACTCTTTCAATCCCAGCCCTGTCCTCCCCCACCCTGTCCACACAACATTCCTCACCCTTTGCAGTTCCCGCGGCCTTGTTCTCCCCTCTGGAGATTTCTGACCGCTCCCCGCCCGCCGAACCACGCCTGACCGCTTGATCCTTCTGCTCCGCCGCACCCGTCCTTTCCATTGCTGCCACTACCCTTTTGAAATGCGCGCTCCCCGCCGTCAAAGAGGTCCAGCTTGGGTTGTGATTCTCCAACGCGTGGTCCGTCTCTTCTGCCGCCACGTCTACCTTCCTCGCGAGGCCCGTCTGCCGTTCACCAGTTCCCAAACCGCAGGGAAGATCCATTTCCCGTTCCCTTGTCCTTGCCCGCTTCCTGTCAGTAGGCCGCACCGTTTCTGTCGAGTCCCGCTTCCCCAACACGTACTTAGCCCCCACTGGGGAAACCAATTCCTGGTTTGAATCCGCTGTCTGGTCCCTTTGTCCCGTCTGCCAACAGTTGTTGTCCTCCCCATTTGCGCACACGCGGGGCACAGACGCCCTGGGTGACCAAATACTCTCCAGATAGGCCTTGAGGCCCCTTGCCACCTCCGCAAGTTTGCTAGCCCAAGAGATGGTTGCCTGTGGTGGGGCCGGAACATACTCTGCCCTGTAGTACTCCAGTTGCGCGTAGTCCACTTCCACTTGCAACCGGATCCCGCCGCGCGCGCCTGCCTTGTAACCCAATTCCGCGGATGGCTTGAGATCGTCCTTCCAAAAGCAAGAACTGCGCCTCCCCCATCTTGCCAGCATGTTCCCCTACAGTGTTGGCCAATCCAGGTTCCGGTAGCCTCCCATCTCTTCCACGTCCCGACGTGCTTCCGCGTCCTTGATGACCAGGACAACATGGCGCGCCTTCTCAGAATCCAAAACGCCTTCAGAGTCTGCAATCATTTCATACCCTGAGATGAATTGCTCCACTTGCACAATGTTGAGTCAAATACGTGGGTAAATTCATGGGGTAGCGCGGAGGCCGTGGAAGGAGGAAGGAAGAGAAGCAGCTGTTGGTAGCATCCGTGAGCACCTTTGAGAGACTTCAACAAAAGTTTGTTCCCGGCCAGACCCCCAGATGTGGAAAGCAAAGGGGGAATACCCCTTAAGTCATCCTTGAGTTCCTGATGTTATTGATCAAAGCGTCTGTAAGGAGATTGGATGCAGCCGGTCAAGAGAGAGAGAGAGTGATAGAGTGAGAATAAGATGAATTCCTTCCTTTCCAATCCAATCCAATCTGATCTGATCAGGTGATAAAGTGATCCCATGAAGTGATAAAAGTCCTCCCCTCTCCTACAACCCAGAGCTGGAAGTGAAGTATTTAAGTCCTCCCTCTCAACCCTAACCTAAGTACAACCGCAAGTAAGCAAGAATGATGAAACACAACCCCTAAGCACAGAACCCTAGCCCAATCCTACCCCTCCATCCCTTTCCCCATAACCCATGCCCCTCAATATTGACGTACGCCCGGTTCTCCCGCCCGGGGGCGTCCGCCCAAAAAACCGTTCCAGGAATCCAGGGCGTACCTGCGTGATACAATCCACGCGTCTTGGGATGCACAATCCGCTTGATCCGCGCCAGCCGTCTGATCCGCGCAAGCCTTTGGATCCGCGCAAGCTTTCCAATCCGCGCAATCCGTCCGGTCCGCAATCAATGCAATCTGTCCGTCTGCCGTCTCTAGGTGCTGAGCCCAACCCAACCGCTGCTGGGCCTACCTGACTGCTGCTGAGCCCGCAGCACGGCTAGCTGCCGCAAGGCCCTGCCCATTGCTGAGCGTGCCGCCGCTGCTGAGCATGCCGCTATTTCTGAGCACGCCGCCCGCAGCCCTTTCCTGACTTGCTTCCATAAATACAACACCACAATGTTGATCTTTGCCTGAGCCTCCTTCCTCTGATGTGGAAGACATGGAAGTAGAAAGGGAACCACTCATGGAAAGGTTCCAGGGTCTCTCTGATCCTTCTCCTCCTCTTCAACCCCCTCAATCATCTGATTCTCTTCCAGTACCTGCCTCACCTGGTCTTCCTCCCTCCACCCAGCCCAAAGTTTGCTTTGAGAGGGGCATTTCCAAGGACTACGCTAATTCTGTGGAAGGGGTATTAAAGAAAATTTCTGATCTCAAAATACCTGATCTGTCTGTGGCTGAACTGCTTTCTATCTCTTCATCTGTGGATGAAGGCATGAAGAAATGGGTTTCCTGTCACAGTGTGAAGATTGGTCCGGACAAATTGAATGTCTCTTCTGGCACTTTGATGGAGGACTCTGGTGGAACAGGTCCCCCTTCAGATTCCAATCTGTATTCCTGCCCTCTTGGATTTCTTCCCTGCTACCTTGGTGAATTGGCTAAAACAGTTTCTCTTCTTGTGGATTTGGGTTCTCAGCTCAACTTAATCTCAGATGCTATGGCCTGCAAACTCAAGCTTAGCCCAAGGGTCAGTTTTAATTCTGCAGTTTATGGTATAGGGAATCAGTAATGGGAATTGGTTGGTATTGCTGAGGATGTTCCTGTTTGAATTGGTTGAAATATTCTTCAAAATTGTCACTTCT
The DNA here is from genome assembly GCA_025617555.3 of Puccinia polysora. NCBI lineage: Eukaryota > Fungi > Basidiomycota > Pucciniomycetes > Pucciniales > Pucciniaceae > Puccinia > Puccinia polysora. Next base: position 47,179,361 of record CM062628.1, on the reverse strand, counting down.
GGATCACTCTTTTGGAAGGTCCTATGATCTTGGGCCGACTGTTCTAAATGGATTTTGGTGCTACCCAGATTTTTTCTGATCAAGTGGGGGAGAGAATCCTTCTCCCTGATGCTGATGGTAGAAAAATTGAAGTTCAGCTTTGTTCCTTGGATTCTGGTTGTTGGGAACAAGATTTTCCTGGTTGTTCTCCCAAAACAGTTCTAAAGGGAAAGCAGAAGGAGAACTCTCATTCCTCTCAGCCACATTTTTTATTGGATTTGTTGATCCTACTGATAGTTTTAGTTTCTCTCAGACACAGACTTCAAATTATGGATCAATTTCAACCTCAGAGGCATTTTTTTTGTTTCCCTCATCATCTCTTCCTTATAAAAATAAGATCAAAATTCAAAAACATAAAAAATCCAAAAATTCCAAAAATATTTCTTCTCTCTCTGGGTCTGTTGTATCTTCTTTTCCTTTTTCCCTTCAGTCTGATCAATTATCCTCTACTCTGGTTTTGAATCTCTGAAATGATTCTAAACTAGATCCCAATCTTGATTCTTTTCTTGGTAGTTTTGGTATGAAGGAGTATGGTCTGAAGTGGAGGCAATGTGGGGTAGAAATAAGTCCTCCCAATTGTGCACCATCAGGGGCGTCTACTACTGTCATTTTCAAAACTATACCCTGTGCCACACATGTGAGCAATGCGTTAGCTTTTGGATCCTCTTTTATGTAAAAGGCACCTTTCAAGGGCAAGGCAAAACATCAAAATTGGAAGATGTTGGAACTTGGCCTCAGTTTTTGTAGTCAGGTCTCACTGGTCAATGCTTGGAGGAAGAAAGGATTCCTCTCTTTTTCCACCAAGTATAAACCAGTTGCAAAAAAGGTTCAACCAGTCAACCAACCAATGCCTCTCAAACTCAACCCTCCTCTTATGCACCCCCCTCTATCCCACAATCCTTACTGTGGTTTACCTCAATCTCTTACTGGTCCATTCATCCCCTCTGGTTGTGTCACTGAAGAACTTCTGAAATTGTTCAACTTTGGTCCAGATGGACGGCTTCTTCCTGATGAGTTGAATTTGATCAAAAATGTCTTAGCCCTTAGGGAAAAATCTATTGATTTCTGTGAAGAAGAGAAAGGTCTCTTGAAAGAATCCAATGGCCTTCCTTACATTATCCCTGTAGTAGAACATGATCCCTGGAAAAAGAAGAAGATCCCAATCCCTGTTGCTAAAGTTGACAAATTCATCAAGTTGGTCCGCAAACAAGTCCAAACCAGTTTATATGAAAAATCAACTTCTAGGTATTCCAGTCCTGTTTTCTGTGTTCTAGAGAGTAATGGTAAACTTAGAATAGTTCATGATCTCCAGCCTCTAAATAAGGTTACTATTAAAGACTCTGGTATTCCCCCTGCTACTGAAGAATTTTTTGAATCCTTCTCTGGGAGAGCTTGCTATGGTCTAGGTGACATTATGGGTGGCTATGATGAACAATCCTTACATCCAATTTCTTTTCCTCTCACTACTTTTGATGCTCCTCTTGGTTGTTTCCAACTTACTCAATTACCTCAAGGTGCCACCAATTTGGTTGCAGTCTATCAGGCTCAGATGGTTTGGATCCTCCAGGATGAAATCCCTGATCATGCTGGTATCTTTATTGAAAATGGCGGGATTAAAGGTCCAGTACCTGATTATAACAATCAGCTCTTACCCTGGCATTCAGGAATCCCTCAATGTATCTGGGAATATGCAACCACTATGGAAAGGATCCTGTTTTAAATCAAGGGGTCTGGTCTCACTTTCTCTGGATCCAAATTGGCTGCCTGTGTCCCTGCTTTGGAAATTGTTGTTCATGTGGTCTGCAAGGAAGGAAGAAGGATGGCTCCATCCAAAGTCAAAAAAATTCTCTCTTGGCCCACTCCCATCAATTCAACTGAAGTCATAGGTTTCTTAGGTGTTGTAATCTATGTTTGGATATTTATCACTTCTCTATCCAAAATTTGCATTCCCTTGCGTCACTTATCCAGGAAGGATGCTGAATGGTTTTGGACCCAAGCTTGTGAACAATCATTTCAGATGCTCAAAACAATCGTTTGAAAAGATATTGTCTTGAAGAAAATCACTGATGGACCTAGGGCTGGCAAGATCAATCTGGCTGTGGACTCTAGTTATCAATCTGTTGGGGCTGTCCTTACTCAGGAAGATGAAAATGGTTTGGATTGTCCTGCTCTGTATGACTCTCTTCTTTTTTCAGAGGTGGCATCCAGGTACTCCCAGCCAAAACTGGAACTTTGTGGTGTGGCCCAAATGTTGAAGGAGCTCCAAACTGTTCTCTGGGGTCAAAACTTTGAGTTATAAGTTGATGCATGATCCATTATCAAAAAGATCAATGCCCCCAGTCTTCCAAACACTCCAATGACTTGTTGGGTGGCTTTCATCCAGTTTTTATCTTTTGATATTGTTCATAGGCCTGGAAAATCTTTCCCCATGCCTGATGGTTTATCTAGACGCCCTCTTGGAGATGAAGAATTGGATTTTGGAGTGGATTTTGACAAGGAGGAAACTTAATTTGTCCTGTCTTCACCTTTTCCTCTCAAGATTATTCTGGCTTCCAACAAGGCTTCTGGCTTAAATTAGAGAAGTATCTCTCCACTCTCCAAAGGCCTCCTGATCTCCCTGCTAAAGACTTTTGATCACTCAAAAAGAAGTCCTCCAATTTCTTTGTCCAAGGAACTAGGCTTATTAAAAGAGGCAACCCTTGTGCTCTTATTGTTTTCACCATCCTTTCTAAACAAGATTTGATCCTTGAAAGTCTCCATGAAGGCCTTGGTCATTGTGGGGAAACCAAACCTTATCCTTGAATATCCAAATGATTCTGGTGGCCATCCTTGAAGAAATCAGTCTCTCAATGACGCAAGAGTTGTGAAGTATGTCAGAAACGTGATCTTAGGCGCCCAGCAGAAATTTGTTATCCCACCGGAGAGTCCACCGTCTTTGGAAGGATTGCTATGGATATGGTTCATATTAAGGCTGGTGGAGCTAAGTAACTCATAGTGGCTAGAGATGATTTTTCTGGATGGGTTGAAGCAAAATTCCTTAAGAACCTCAGCTCTGAATCAGTAGCAGCCTTCCTCTATGATACTTGGACAATGCGTTATGGCTTGGCTTGATCTTATTCAACTGATGGTGGCTCTGAGTTTGGCGGAAAACTGGCTGAAATGATCCAATTGCTTCCTTGTCAACATAAGGTGACCACTCCTTATTATCCTGAAAATCAAGGCATGGTGGAAAGAGGCCATTCTCCTTTGAAGGCTGCCCTTTTAAAGCTGGCTGGTGAAAGTGGAAAGAAGTGTTGCAAATTTCTTACTCTGGTCCTCTTCTCCAATTGAATTTCAACTAAACAAACCACTGGCTAATCACCTTATGAAATTATCTTTGGACAAAGGGCTGTCCTTCTTCTTGATCTGGAAATGGAATCTTTCTTAGGTCTTGGGAAAATTTTTCTTCCACCACTGATCTATTATTAGCCAGATCCAAGTCACTGGAGCAAAGTGAAGATGTTTGTGACAGAGATTATCAGAAGATGATGGAGTCAAGAGAAAAATCAGTCCAGTATTGGGAGGATAATCACTCCAATCAAATCAGGGATCCCTTGAAATCTGGGGATCTAGTCTTAGCTTATAATGAATCCTTGGAAACTCAGTGGGGAAATCTTTTCTCTAACCGCTTGAATGGTCCTTATTGAGTGGTCCTTCAAGTCAGAGGTGGATCATATGTTTTGGAGGAGCTGGATGGTACTCAGATGGTTAGAAGGTTCTCTGCTGATAAGGTCGAGAAATTTCATTGTTGTGGAGGCAACTTGTTCCAGAAGTAAGTCCTCCCAATTGTGCAACACCAGGGGTCATCTGCTGCATTTTGTTGTGAAACTCTACTGTATGCCACATATGTGAGCACCTGGGATGCCTTCTTCATTCTTTTATCTCAGCCACTTTGAGGACCTTTTATTTGGATGGATCAAGCTCCCTTTTCAATCAACCTCAAGATCAAACAGGCGTTTTTCTGTTTCAATTCCTCAGTTTCTTATTTTATATATATCATCAAAGATACTCAGATGCAGACTAGGGACAGTCTTTCAGTTGGGGAGAGATGTAGTGCCCGATCTGGGACACCTCTGGACCAGTACAGAAAAAGTAAAAAAAAAAACTTTTTGATCTGGAATGATTCCCATATCCATTTCCCAAACTTCCAGCTCCCACTCTCCTAGTTGTCTAGGATCATATCTTGGGTGCCTAGCGCCCGTTCCTGTCTTCAAATCCCCCCCTCTCTGAAGTTACTCATTGTCTTTTGGGCCAAGGACCTGTTGCAAGCAACTTTGCTTGCTTCATCCAATGCTCATCATCACCAAACCCCCTATCATTGCCATTTGGATTGCCCAAAGTTGATAGGTTCACCTCAACCAAGAATCAGCAACCAATCAAATCCTAATGATTGGTTGATGATCATCAGTCCATCCTTCCTTTATCCCTCCTCCGCCTTGGCTCATCATCAACCAATACTCCAACCAATCTATCATCAACGACCAATCTGCGAGTGATTGGTCGCACTTATCAATCAACTGATCACCCTGGATTGTCTCAATGTTGCAAGGACAATCAACCGTTGACCAATCACTTGTGGCCCCTCTTCCTCATCTCGCCATGCCCTCAAAAGCTCCTCAAGCCCCCCCACCTTTATTTGACTGATTTCCGAGCATCTCAAGACTTATTGTCTTTGGATTATCTCCAGTCCAATCCACTCACCCATCTGATCCCTGCCAATCCACCAACTTGCTCCCATCCTTTGATTTCAACCCCAATCAAGCTATCAACAAGGATGACCAATCCATCAAAGGCAATTGGTAACCCTTAATCAATCAATAAATCCCCCCAATTGCCTTTGGACCAATCCTCAACGGCAACCTTGTCCCATTTCCACCTTGCACCGCCCAATTGCGCGGCTGAACCTCCTCTGGCCGCAAGCTTGGTCTTGGGCCGCCATCCTCACCTGTCCTTCATCACCAGCCACGACCAACTCTGACCTCTGGTCAGCCTCTTTTTTTTGTTGTTTTTTTTTTCATCCTCATTTCCTACTTATTTTTCTGTGTTCATTTTTTTTATGACACATCCCAATTGTGTTCTGTTCATCATCACTTGTTTGTTTTTCTGGACCCAATCATTTATTTGAAAAAAAAACTTTTTCTTTCTGCTCTATTTGTAGTATCTCTTGTAAATATTCTACAGGGACCCATGGCCCATAAAAGGAGGGGCTCTCCCCTTCCTTTTTCAAAATATTGATGGGAGGGTGTGCATATGTCCCCCCCGTTATCATTGAATTCTGATCCTCATCCTCATCCTGGGTATATCTATGATTGCCCCCAATCCATTGATCCTTAGTCTCTGCCCCTCTGTGGCCTGATCCTTATCACCAACCAATAGCCTTGCCGGTTGAAGAGAATTCTGTCTGTTGGAATTATTGAGTGTGTTATACCACCACTTGATCCCTTTCTCTGACCATACTGGCCTTGCTCCCTCCTTGATCATCTTTCTGGAGCCAATGACAATTGATTGAAGAGGTCTTCTTAACCTTAAGACCCGAAGTGTTATACCTCCCTTATCTTTTATTTGGAGTTGCATTCTTTAAGCCTACTCTTGAGTTCCTTGAGAAGTGTTGAGGTTATCCTTGCTTGAAATCAGTTGCTTTTTGCTTTTAGAGCTCCCTAAACATAGTGCTCTGTCTTGTACAGCCACCCTCAGTTATCTGGTACCCTTCAAGTGCTTGATTGCGGAGAGTTGGGCAGGTTCATTGAGAACCTGGAGGTTGGTTGGGTTTGAGTTGATTATCCCCAATCTTCTGCTGACGACCAGAGTTATTAGCTTGTGGGCGTTGTTTACATGCAACAGCTTTGTTCATTGAACTTTAAACAAACTTTAGCTTATTTTGTCCAAGTTTTTCACACATAATCTTGGATCAGATTGTGCTGTTCCATTGCTACCAAACTACTATTTTCCTTATCATTTACTACTTTATTCCTCATTTAACAGGTTCTGGACCTTGATCTTGGTTACATTTAAATATTTTTGTAACAATCAGGAGGGCAGCCTAAACAGCACCTTTCCCCTCCACAGAACTGCCACGGCCTAGCACTGTTTGGAGTCTTAAAACATTGGGAAGGTGGGAAAGTGAGAAAAAATTTTAGGAATCTATTTGGAAGAAAATATGAGGGGCTTCAGGCAGGATGAAGTCAAGGGGCCAAATGAAGGGTGCATGGTTGAAGGGGATCATGTGAGAGGTTGCAGTGTAACAATGTATAACAATCCAAGAAATTGAACCACAGAAGGGGCTTCAACTTAGCATGGGAAAGTATTTATTAGTCTTTAAAAGTTTTAAGAAGGTGGGAAAGATGGCAGGGAATGACAGATGACTGCAGACAACAACCAGAGAGTACATTAGGGGTGGGGATTCCAGGGCTCTGCTTTTATACTGGTGTATTCACTATAAAAGGGAGGCTTAGAAAAGAGATTGAGGGACATCAACCAATCCAGCGGAAGAGAGAGGGTTAATATAAATAAATAAGATTTAAATAAGACTGGGAAATCAAATTTCAAGAGGATTATTCCAATAAAAAAACTCCATCCTTTCCTTATAAATTTCTGCTTTCTGTGGAGATTAATACTTTTCTAATAATCAGGATCTGTCAACTATCACAAGAATTGGGTCATAGGGGATTCTGTGGAAGAATTATTGAAGAAGGTTACACAAAAATCCAGATTGGTCACCATAGTTAGAATAAGTCTGATTTTCTGAATCAGAAAATTGAGTAAGAAACTTCTCCCCAGAGTGGCAAAAATTAACTTCCAAAAATTCATTGGCCCACAAGAATCCAAAACGTACCTGCATGTATGTATGTAAAATACATAAATTTTTACTTGCAACTTGCAAAACTCATGAGCCATCCAAAAAGCCTTAGGAGTTTTGACTGAACTGATTTTGGTTCAGTTTCAGATGATCAATCAAGACTCACTTTTGGTCCTTTCTTTTTTTCCCTGCTTACAAAAAATTTTTAATTCTAAGAATTCCTTTTGAGATCCCAACTTGGGTTTGGTTTTTTACATGAAATTTTGTAATTCAACCCAGCTGTCAAAATATATCTGTGGGAATTCATGGGTACATTAATGCTTGAGTTTTGTATTCATTGGTCATATATTGAAATATGCTTGTTTCTTTTAAAGCCATATGAGAATACTTATGCAATCCACATCTGGTTGCCAGTCCAACTTCATGCAAAAAAAGCCTTTTTTTTCCCTAAAATATATGCCACCATATTATAATCTATCAGTAAAAATGGATTTGTTTCAATCTTCATTTTTTCAAACATTCCCCATTGCCAACATTAAAAAGGTTTACCACTTGCAAACTCAGCTGGCTGCTAAAGATAATCAACCTTCTGCTTAGAATGATCTCATTAAAAAATTTGCATAATAATTTGAAATTAAATGGAATGCTGAAAAAAGGTCCTCTTTAGGCAAAATTCTTTTCAAAAAAAACTCAATCCAAAGGAAACAAGGAAAAACCAAAATTTCCTATTCCAAAATCTCCAAACTCAGCCCATCAGAATCCACAAACTAAGTCAATTCCTTCAAGGAAAAAACCAGTCACTCAAAATGCTTGGTCTGCTAAACCTCATGCTTTAGAATTTCCTTCCAAAAATAAACTGCTTCAATAAAATCAGAGATGAAAATGAATGATTTGAAAGGAAAAATGTTTTTGTACCATCAACTTTTACTTCTTATTTGAAAAACTGACTGAAATTGAAATGGAATGCAGGAATAATTTCACATTCCAATCAAAATCCTGTGGGGCCTCATGAACCCCTGTGCCATTCCTAATGCACCCAATTAAGCACTTCTGAAAGGGTTCAACCAGATTTTTCCATATGCACAACAGATAATTCAGTCATTGAAAGCATAAAAAATTCATGACTTTTTTCCAAAAAAAAAATAAAAAGATCAAGAAATTGCAAGCAGGTTAGTTTAGAATAAGCAAATGGATGTTTTGCATCTTGATAAGATTGCAACAAAATTTACTAGAACTGAAAACCAACAGACTGCAGACCAGATTTAGAAAGTTAAAAAACCGGAACAAAATAGAAAGAAAGAAAAAAGGAGATGGAGAGACAAACAGCTTAGAAGTTGTTTAAAGAGTAGATGAGAAAAGCACCTTGGGTGGCACAGAATTGATAGAGGAAGGAATAGGCAGGGGAATGGCTGTAGGTGCGGAACTAGATGGTCAGATGTGTCAAGCTAGAGTGGTCTTGAGGATCCTGTTCTTACCAGGCACAGACTCGTAGATGAGGAGTTGGTAAAATGGTGATTGGATGAGGTTGGAACAGATCAAGGAGGATAGAAGGTTGAGGAGGAGAAGATAGGTTGATGGAGATTTGAGAGGAAAAGACAAGATGTAGGAAGTAGACTGAGAAGAGAGAAAGGAAAGGAAGAAGATAGAAAAGGTATTGATGAGAAAAAAAGAGATGGCCGACAAGAAGAAGAGAGAAGAAGGAGCCCGAGCCCCCTCTGAGGCCAGGATCTGAGTTAGCTGAAGTAAGGAGATCGCCCAAGTGTCACAGGACAGATCATTGGGGGACCCGTCTAAGCTGGCGCGACCTTTGAGGACAGGTCTGTAATATTCTAATATTAGACAATACTTAACACCCCACATGGCTGGTGAGGAGATGATCCAAAAGATCAGTTGTCTGGAGAGGCAAAAATTTTCTTTTGAAGGAGTTCCAAGGAGCTCATTGAAGAAGCTTTTGTGAGAGAATCAGCTACCATTGACTGACTTTGAATCAGGTTGAGAGTAAATTCTCTGTTTGCAAAGTCCTTGCGCAACCCTTTTGTTTTGATATCTATGTGTCTGGACTTTGAGTGAGACCCAAACCTTTTAATCTTGTTGTCCAAGCCCTTGTTGTTGATTTTCTAGATAGGCTTGGGTTTTTGTGTTTGATATATTTTGCCAATAAGATGTTTGATCCATTTGAGTTCAAGGTAGCAATCCAACAGCGCATTCAATTTGGATTTGGTGGAGGAATAGGTAATTTTTCTTTGTTGAGTAGAGTTCCAGATGATTGGGCTTCCATGGTGAAGGATAATTTATCCAGTTTGTGACTTGCAGAAGGTTGGATTGTCTCCCCAGGTGGCATTGCTGAAGCTGGAGAGAGGTTCCTGTTTGGAATCATAGCTTATGACAAGTTTGAAGTCTTTGGTTGTTTTGAGATATTTCCAAACCTTCTTGACTTCCCTCCAGTGATTCATCCCTGGCTTGGCGTTGAACCTGGCCAGACTAGACACAGAGAAAGAGATGTAAGGACGTGTGTATTGGGCTAGGTTATTAAGGAGTCCAGTAGCCAATCTATAGTTAATTTTTAACTGGCGGAATTTGTTGTGATTGGCGTTGGATGCGGGTTCAAGATTTAAATTTTGAGTGAGTGGAATGTACATCCTTGCAGGATGTAAGGCCTAGCTCTTCCAGTCCGCAAGCAATGTGATTAGGTTGGCTCAGGAGAATTTTGTTGTCCTTGAGTTCAATAAGCATTCCAAGGATGGTGTTGGGAGGATGACAGGAAAAGTTCTTGAATTGTTCAAGGAAGTTGATTTCAAAGACTTGAGAATTGCCTATGTGAATTAAGTCTTCGACATGAAAATAGATGATTTCTTTTGTTGTAGAGTTGAGATATAGGCAGGGATCACTAGTTGAATCTTGATAGCCTTGAGATTTGATCCACAAATTCAGGGTTTCATACCAGTTTTTAGGGGATTGTTTCAAGCCGTAGAGAGATTTCTTGAGCTTTAGATATGGAGACTTTCTGTTGGATCCTTCTGGAGTATTTATGATAACAGTTTCTTTGAGAGGAGCATGTAAGAATGCGCCTTTCACGTCAAATTGAGTCAATTTCATTTTTCTTTTTAGACTGTATGTGAGGGCAACTCGGAGTGAGCCTAGTTTGCCAGTTGGTGCCCAGGTTTCATTATAGTCAATCCCTAGAACTTGGTTAAATCCCTGGACGCAGAGTCAAGCTTTGTACTTGACAGGATTGCCGTGGCAGTTCTCCTTTACCTTGAAGACCCAAGTTGTATTCAGAATGTTGTCCAGAGTACCATGATAATATTCCCAGATGTCCTGGAGTTCTATGGATTTCAATTTGTTTTCAGCTGCCTTCTTCCATTTTTGCCATTCAGGGCACTTCCTATCAGCCCTGTAAGAGGGGGGTTTGTAGTAGTGATGGAATCCATATCTTTGAGGCTTTCTTGTCTCGCGCTTGGGTCTTTGAGGGATAGATTGAATAGGGAGCTCTGGAAATTGAGAAGGTAGAGAAGGAGGATTGGGGGATGATGATGCTACCAATTCCGTGACTCCTCAATCCAATTCAGATTCTGAAGAATTGTCCTCAGATTCCCGTATGGTGTATTGTTTTTCAGCTGAAGAGAAGTCGGATTCTCTTGAATCAGTTTCCATTTGACTGAAAGATCCATTCCAGGCAATTCAAAGAATGGAAAGTTGTAGAGAGAATCCTTGAGAAACTGGACGTGTTTGGTTTCAACAGCGCCGCCAGATGAATTAAAAATAAGATAAGAGTGGAAAACGGGATTGAACCCAATCAGGACTCCTTCCAGTCCTTTCTCCTCGAACTTCCTTCCCTTTTGTAGAAAATTTGCAAGGTAAATGACAGGGAATCCTACCGGTTTCAAGTAGTTAGCGGGTAATTTCTTGTTGAACATCAGTTCCCAAGGGGATCGGTCATTACCTTCCCTGAAGACTTGGTTAAGCATGAAGCACCAGCTTCTGACCACAATGTGCCAGTAGCTCTTACTCAATCTGGAAGATGAGAAATTCGCACGTGCCAATTCAATTATTGTTTGATTGGCTCATTCAGCTCAACCATTGTGCTGAGAGTGGTAGGGTTTGGATGTCAAGAGCTTGATATGTTTGGTTTTGGCGAAGCTCTTCAGGGTGTTGTTTGTGAATTCTGTGCCCTTATCCAAAAAAAATCTCCGTTGGATAATAGTCAAGCCATTTATGTTCAGTCTCAAGGATGCTGAAGATGACGTCTGAAGTTTCTTCTTTGGACATGAGGGGGAAGGCCGAGAGGTAGCCCATGCAGTTATCCACAAGAGTTAGAATGTATCTGTGGCCCGCTTTCAATTGCGGAGTGATAGGGCCTATCAAATCTAGATGAATTCTATTGAGGGGCTTTGACAATGGTGTTGAGGTGGCTGAGAATGGGACCCTCGTGATTTTGCTCCTCACGCAACCATTGCACTGGAAGTTACTTAATTTGTCTTTAGATTATTGGTCTTTGAGAATAGTCTTAAGTTTTGATATTGAGGCGTGTCCATACATCTTATGGATGTCAGAGAGTGGTTAATCTTGAATTGAGAGAGACAGCAAGGACTGATTTGAAAGATTAAGCAATGAGTTTTTTTCAGCAATTTTGGGTTTTTCAATAACAAATAAGCTGTCGCGGATCAGTCCTTTAAGTACTGTCTGGCCAGCTTGGGTGACTCTGAATTAATCTTGTTCTTGGGAGAGATTACATCCCTTCTTTTCCAGAAGACCGGGGCTGATAAGGTTGACTTTAATGTTGGGTACGTACATACATTCTTCAATAGTGATGAAGGAGTCCTTCCATTCCAGTCAAAGAGTACCTGTTCCCCGTATCTTGAGATTGGCTTCTAGTTTGCCTGTTTTGATCTTGTCCAACTTGTCCTGCAAGTTGATTGAGGTGAAGTACTTCAGATCATTGAATATGTGGATATTGGTGCCCAAATCCAAGAGAAGGTTAAGTGTATTATCAGCATTGATCCAGGGTGTAAGTAATGCATGGTAGTTGATGGTAGGAGTCTTCTTGATTTAATTCTTCCATTTGTTCTGTTGTTTTATCCACCAGGCTGGAGCAATTTGAGGATGAAGATGGAAGCAAGAGGACTCAGGATGCGGCGCCTTAGGGTTGTGGAAGCCTTCTTTGCACTGAATGCGAGTCTTTCTCTCTCCTTGATCTGTCTTGCTCTTAGTAGTCACTAAAGTGACGTTGGAGATGGACTTTACTGTTTTGAGTTGTGCCTTGCGCTTATTATTTTACTGAGTTAGATGGTTGAATACCGCCTCTACTGTCGCCAATTTTTTGCCGTGCATGATTTATTGCTTTATATTCTCTAGAGTAGGTGGGAATTTGAAGAGTATAAGATACGCCAAGATGTCCTTAGGTAGCTCTATTCCAACGTTGGCCATACAAGTGAGAGCTTTTTTAATTTCCATTATAAATCCCTCAATGGCGTGTTTGTTGAATGGGGCGTGAAGGAATTGATTGAAGATGTGGGCTCTATTGGAAGTCTCAGATGAGGCAAACCTTTGGGTGATCTTGGCCCAGAGTAGTTTAGACAACATTATGTTTGCGGCGTTGAAAAAGTTGGCGTGAGTTGTACTGTCAAGTTTAGATAAGATTATTGCCGTAATTTCTCAATCTTTCTTTACAGGCAATCGACCCAAGTTTCTGGTTATGGAGTCCTTGATGTCTTTGAGATCAAATAGCATCATCATTTTATCTTGCCAGATGGAGTAGTTATGGTTGTTGAGAGGAGGAATAGCATCCACAGAGGTCTTGAGTGCAACCTGATAGAAATAGTCGTTCGCTCCCATTGGTTTGTTCATTCTTGGTGGGGTAGAGTCGTCCTTTGGCTTTTAACTGTGATAAGATTGCAACAAAATTTACTAGAAATGAAAAACAACAGACTGCAGACCAGAGTTAGAAAGTTAAACAACCGGAACAAAATGAGAAGGAAGAAAAAAGGAGATGGAGAGACAAACAGCTTAGACGTTGTTTAAAGTGTAGATGAGAAAAGAACCTTGGGCGGCACAGAAGTGATAGAGGAAGGAATACGCAGTGGAATGGCTGTAGGTGCGGAACTAGATGGTCAGATGCGTCGAGCTAGAGTGGTCTTGAGGATCATGTTCTTACCAGGCACAGACTTGTAGATGAGGAGTCGGTAAAATGGTGAGTTGGATGGGGTTGGAATGGATCAAGGAGGATAGAAGGTTGAGGAGGAGAAGATAGGTTGATGGAGATTTGAGAGGAAAAGACAAGATGTAGGAAGTAGACTGAGAAGAGAGAAAGGAAAGAAAGAAGATAGAAAAGGTATTGATGAGAAAGAAAGAGACAGACGATGAGAAGAAGAGAGAAGAAGGAGCCCAAGCCCCCTCTGAGGCCAGGATCTGAGTTAGCTGAGGTAAGGAGATTGCCTGAGTGTCACAGGAAAGATCATAGGGGGACACGTCCAAGCTGGCGCAACCTTTGAGGACAGGTTGGTAATATTCTAATATTAGAAAATACTTAACACATCTCTCAATTCTTCCTTGAATACATGTGAGACACTCTGGCCAAGATTTCCTTGCAAGTCTGGGAACCCAATCTATATTCTCAACCATTCTTTATTTATAATGAAGAATGCCAAATCAGTGAAATCTCCACCTTCTGAGAATATATTGCCCACAAGGCCCATGATTATATGTACATAAATTCAACCTATTTCAATGAAATTGGGATTCTTCAAGACACATACAATAACTGCATTCACTACTGTATGGATTCAATATGTTTTAAGTAAAGAAAGTAAGAAGGGAAAAAGTGAGGGATGAAGAGAATTAAATCATTCAGAAAGGCTAGGAAAAGGGTAAGTAATTTATAAAATGTTCTTTTTTTGAGTTGAACTTGAAAATTTTTCATGATTTGAAAAGTTGAGATACTTGGTCTAAAAATGTGTGTTCAATAACAATTTTCCAAGGTGTTACAAAAAATATGTTGAAGTCTATTGAAGCACACATTAATGATAATTTTGATCCAAAGAAGGATGTTTAAATTTTCAAAATGTTACCGATCCAATCATATTCAGAAAATGAAGTTGTTTGCCATCTGGATGAGAAGATGGAAAGAATCTGATGCAATGGAAGGGAAAAAATTCAAATTTGCTGTTGGTTCCAAGTTAAGAATGGCTCTGAGAAAATTTTCATCAAAGCTCCAAATGGTCTGACTTTATAATTTTAAAATTTTGAGTGGTAAAATTAAAAATTAAAAGAAAAAATAAAATTAATTTCTGACACAACTTGGGTGGAAGATCTGATCCAATCAATTCAATCATGTCCCAAGCCCAAGATAAGCAAAAATTTAATAACAAAATTTTGGCCTAGAAGCATTTCAACCAAGAATCTAAACCATATTGTATATTGCATGAACAGCTCAAAAATAGGGATGGGGTCCAAGAGGAAGCAGAAGAAACCAAAAATCACAGCAGTTATGAGAAACAAATCACACTGGAAATCTCTGAATTCAGCAATGATGAGGATGATAAAGATGAAGAATAAAATAATTATGATGATGATGGTGATTTTAATTGAAAGCTGCTTGATAAGCAGGAAAATGAAATAGATAATTTAGACACTGGTAATTTCACTTGAGGATTACCAGAAAATGAATTTGCAAAATGGAAATGCGTGTGCATATTGAGTTTTTTTTGTTTTTGAAAAAAATGATTTTTTGTGGTGATGAATTTCTTTAATGTAGGCAGCTTGTTTTTTCCAAGTCTGATGTGAATTTTATATTCCCTAACATCCGAATGAAATGGAAAAATAAACCAATTTGAAAATCATTTCTGGTTTATTTGGATGTAATTTTTATGGTCAAAAACCCCAGATTAAGACAAGAAATGATGTTTGAATTTTACAAGAATGGCATGGATAGGCCATACTTAAGGAACGGAAAAAAAAGCAAAATCCCATTAAAAAGAAAGCATACCCAATATTCATTGATAATCATGAAACCATCCTTTTCAGTGGGTATATCACATGGAAGGACTTTTTTAGAAATGCAAAGGCTGAATGATAATGCTTGAGCAGGCATGCCCCAAGTTACAGGCAGTAAAATGTTGCACTGCACAGGTTCCTAAAAACTTGTTACCCATGAAAAAGGTTGATCCACCTTGCTTTTCCTGCACCATCTCTAACTACCTCAGATTATGACCCAAACCTTCTCATAAATTAACACCTTCATAAAAATATTTTATTGACAAGATTAAAAGCAAGAAATATCCACCACCTTCCCATAATTGAGTGCAGCCCCATTTCTAAACCTGCAAAAATTATTTTCTGTTTTGTTTTCACCTTCTTCTGGTTTCAATTTTTGGACAATTTAACATCAATTGCATTATTATTGATGATTGTTCATCCTTTATCAACCAAGAAGTTGTTGAATGAGTCCACAAAAAGCTGAAGTTTTGATCTCTGGCAGGAATCAAAAATCACTCCATAGTCTGCTTGTTCGATTGAAAACATACCAAAGGTTCCTTGAGAATCATTAGTTGATGTACTTCTGGAAGATTCAATATTCTTTGTCACAGAAATATTCAGGCTTTTTCAGAACCTCTTGCTCACTGTCTTGAAAATTAGCTCTGTAACACCCTTTTGTACCATTTTTGTGTTGATAGAGAAACTAAAAAAGAAGTAACAATCACACTTCTGCTTGAATTATTGTTAAACATTTTCATTAACCTGATAAAATTCTCCCCATGGAATTCTGAAAAACCAAACAATATACTCCTCCGTTGTAGTTGTTCTTGAATTTTTAAAGCATAATGGTGCTTTTGAAGAAGTTTTACTGCTTCCAATAAATCAAGTGAGGATTCCAAATAGGCCTTAAAATTATTATTGATAGTTTTGAAGTAAATCTTGGATAATGATGAGTGAAAAATCATTATGTTAGTGCATTTTAACAGTGCACATATATTGTTGAGAAAGAATTCACACAATTTGGAAACAGTTCAAAAATTGTCTGAATCTTGCATTTTCTTCTTATTTTTCTTATCAAAGTCACAATGGTACTTAAAATGCTGCTGTAGCACCCCCTCAAAGCTATTTTGAATGACTACCAATGACACATTTGAGACATTTTTCCAGTCATTTAATCAATTCAATCCTGAAAATTTGAATTCAGTTGGTTTGGCCAACTTTATTCTTGCTACCTCCATTTTTTCATCTTTAAATATTTGGGCAAAGGCTCAATTTTTTCTACAATCTTTGATCTTGCCAAGTTCTGTTTTTTTTTTTCTGAAAATCCCACACTTTGCCCCAGGATCAAGAATACATTGATGAATTGAATGCAAAACCCTCATCTTTTTGAAAGTCTCCAAAATCACCAATGAGGCCTGCAAGCTTCACACTTACCTTCCTGAAATTTGGGTATTGATAAGTTTGAATCCTGAAACAGTACATGGCTAATTGTGAAAATTTTTGTTTGGTTGAGGGAGGTGATCATGTCAGAAGGATAAATAAATTGGGGCTTTTAGCACAGAGATGGAGGAGGTTTGAAACATGCTAAGGCTTAGGCAACCATTAATTTTTTCTTTCCAGTGAGTTTGTTTCCCAAAGGAATATACCAGTTGGAATAAACAGTAAAGGAAAATTCAAGAGGGTTTGAAGTAGTAGTCAAATGATTTCCAATTGGTTTCTTAGAGGCGGATTTTTTCTTATAATCAATCACATGAGAATCATGTTTAAGAAAGGGAGATTCTTGGTCCAATTTTTAATCAATGATTCCACTTCAGCAAAATGAAGAAACAATTCTAACCAGCTTCCAAAGTTTTGTGTGTCAAAAACAGTGGATGGATGGGTGAAGTGGGGTTTGATTTTTTGATTCAGACAAGTTCTGGCTTGATATTATCTAGGAAGATGTTTCAGAGATGGAATATTGTGAGGTTAAAAGGGATCTTCATTGCAGGGAGGCAATTCTTGGGTGATTTGGTACCCCCACTTAGATGGAGAAATTTTGATATTGTAGAGTGAATAGTCCTTTGTTCAACATAAAAAATGTTGAATTTTGGGATTCAGCTTCAATTGCTTGCTAATAATGTGCAAATTGTTAAACTCAAGATTCATAATCAATATATTTATTCATATTTTCAAAGGTTTTACTAATGTAAATAATATACTTGATAGCCATGTTACCCTTGGCTTGGATGATAGAAAAGAAAAGATGTAGATATTCAATGAAATGTAGTAAAAAACCTAGAAGATGAAAATAATTGAGAAAAAATAAAAAATAAAAAGAAAAGAACACAAAAATATGGGTGCTTACTGCAATAAATGGCCTCATCAGACTCTGAATCATTTCTTTCCAATAAATTTTCAGCTGGTTGAATGGAAGGTTCCTTAGTACCAGATGACAATTCTGTTGAGTTATGAATTTAAATGAATTCAAGGATTGCTTCACCAAGCACAATTGATTGAGAAAAAATCCTTCCTTGAGACATTTTTGTCTTTGTGTGCAATGGCAAACCCACAATCCTTGGTGATCCTTCCCATTTTAATTGGTTTTAGTTATAAAAAAGCATTGAGGGCCACAATTCACAATAGGGACGCATCAAAACGGTAAAAATTCACATTTGAGGGGGTTGACTGTGATGAAATCATAGGACGGGGGAGCTTGAAGAATAAATTTGCTTTTTCCTGAAACTTGAAGGCCTTTTAAAGACAACTTCCATGCAAAGTTTTGGGTTAAAAATTAGCTGATTGCACATATTGACTATACTAAGGAAACGTTATCCTTGGCGGTAAATATTTTCTTGTAGATTTTGGTGATAAAATTATGTTTGAGGCCATAATCATGATTGAGTAAAACCCTACAAGCAATCAGGGAGTGTTTTCCTGAAGACAGCATTAAATCATGTATTATATATCAACATAAACAGACCTTTTGAGGATGTTCGCATGCCTTCTAAGGTTCAAAAGACTTCCATTTGTGTGAAAAAACACCTTCTGAGGAAATTGTCGGATGGTGGACGCCTTTAAACATTAATTCAATCCTTGGAAGGATAAACAAGGCCTCCAGACCCCATCTGTTGTCTTTCTGGGGAAGAAACCTTTTGAGAATAAAATTAGGGAGACAAATTTTTTTTATTCAACATGGAAAAATACATTAAATTTCTTTTTTTGCAACAATATCAAATCAGAGTTCAGATTTAAAAAATATCAATATAAAAAAACAAGAAAAACACCGAAAATTCAATTTATTTGCACAAAATAAGATTTTTCTGGTGGGATGTAGACACAATTTTACAGAAAATAGACAAAAATCATATAGTTCTAAATATACTTTTTTTGGGGGAGGAATACAAATATACTTTCAGATAAAACAAATCACAAATTAAATCAATCATAACAAGAAAATGAAAAAATGATTTCCTTCAAAAAAAATGGAATATACCCTCTGTAATATTAAAATTTTTTTACCAAACATAAAAAAAAATTAAAATGCCAAACACACCCATTTAATCAAGAGAATTCTGATAGGGCATATCTGAATTAGAGAAAACCCCATTAGAAACCTCCCATTTTTTTGGCCAAAAATTCCATTTTCAATATTGGCGGGTTTCTGAAATACACATACCCCTTAATAGGGCGTATCATAGTCAAAACTTTCAAAAAATCAAGTGGCTGATTATAGGCTTTTCTATTTTATTTTTTGAAAATTTTGTTTTTTTGAGCTCATCCTATTGGTTCATTGTTTTTTTTTTTGATAAAAATGTTTTTTTTGGAAAATTGATATTTTGCTGAAATAAGCAATTTAAATTTTTCAAATCTTAAATTTGATGCCCCCTAATTGGTGTATTTAAAAATTCTGGGTTTCATTAAAATGGCAGATTTCAAAAGCCAAATCCACCATTTATGGATCTTCATCCATTACCATGCAAAACACCCAAAAACCGCTCCATCCAAATCATACTAATTCTCATTCTCATTCTCATTCACAGCCATTTAGATATCCCATCCTCTTCATTCCCAGTAATTCCAGATCTTATTGTTAGCTCAGATCATTGGCCTTGCACCACAACCACCAGCTTTTGAGCCCCTAAATCCCCTCATCCTTATCATTTGCTCCAGCATTACCCCAGTTTGGATTTCTTTACCCTCAAATTCAAAAATAACTTACTTCTTGGCATTTCACAGTCAAACCTGTCAGGATGACTGACCATGAAAACTAAAAACTCTTACCACAACTATAACAAACCTATCTAAAGCAGGGCAACACCAGTGCCCAAGATAGTCAAACTGAACTCCTAATCATGGCACAGACCAGATCTATCTTATTAAGAGCTGTCTCAAACTCTCAAGATCCAAACACAACCTTAAAAGAACCAGCAAGTTTTTCAGAAAAAACATCTCTGCCACTGGCACCGGGAAAAATGACACAGGCAGCACCATGAAAACTTTTTAGTCTAATTGCAACCCAAAATTTAGCCAGAGGTATATGAAAACTAGGAAAAGATTCTCTCTCTACATATGCATCAATCTGATCTCATCATCATAATTTTCTTTTTCTTCTTCTACTACAAAAAATCAAGCTCCCAAAATCATCTTCATTACAAAAAGGTCTAACCAGAAACTTGTTGATCAAACTTTCTCATATTCTCTATCAAGTTGCCTGAAAGGCACGCCCTCTGAAACTATTTACTTTCAACTCTACCCATTTCATCCTCATTCATCTTTTCATCCCTCCTTTTCCATTTTCTTTCTTTCATCATAACCAACTTGATTTTAGTTGGGCTCATAACCCCCTTCACCCAGGATCTCAACCAAAACCACCATCATTGAGCTAGGGTAGCGATTTTCAGAATTCTAACCTACTGGGTTTTTCCAGAAGTCATTGTTGGATGACGAAAATGACAAAAAAAGAGATTCACCTTCAATATCCTCAATGGTTTTGATTTTCAAAAGATTTGACACCATTTGATCTGCAGGTTACTCAAACAAAAGATTCATAAAACTCTCAATCTCATTCAATCTCACAAAGAGCTGAGAGTGGGATGTGGAGCTTGGATTCAGCTTTCTGTGGAAATGGTTTGATGGTAATGGTTTCTGACAGGGAAAGGGCTTTTGGAAAAAAAAATTGTTGGATTTGCTTTGAAGAAAAATGATTTTATTGAGAAGTATTTTTTTAATACAAGCGCAATGAGAGATCAAGCTTGATGCAAATTAGGTCTTAATTGCAATCAAGCAGAAACAACAGAAAAGTTGAGATTGATAGACAAAACTTTGTAAAACTGCTCTAACCTAAGAGCAAAGAAATTTGCAAGAGTTACAACAAAGAGTTAATGAATTGAGAAGGGAAACAAGGAAATATGGCAGAAATTAAGGGTGCAACAGGAGTGCTGGAAAGAATGGAGTTGATGAGTGAGTGAGCGCGGTTTGAGAAAATGAAAGAGGATGGTTTTCCTCTTCATGGCCCTGTGCCATCTTCTCCTGGGTTGTACTACAACTAGTAGGTTATTGTCTTGGTTGCTATGATCACCCTTTGGGCTTTTCCCACAAAACATCTATGGATCATGGATTGGAACAAATCAGGGATGATGGCTAAAAAAAAGGGGGGGCCTTGCTCTTCCACATCTCAAGCCCTGTAAAATGATCATCAACCAATGAAATCCCAACTTGTGGTCGGGTTGTTCCAAAGAGGAATAGTGACATTGTTCTTGGTTTTGAACCTTATTTTGAGAGATTAACTCTCAATTCAAGATACTAAAGAATTGGATCACACTGTTGAATTGAATGATCCTAAAAGTTTGTACCGTAGAGATAGATGGCGGCACATGGGTTGGCTTGTTAACCTTGATCAATAGCAGACAGAAGGATGAGTGATTTCTAATCAAAGCAAGCCCCCATGGTGAAGGATTGAGCAAAGGACCAAGGTTTTTATGAGATAGAAATCCAATTGTAGGGTAGGGCCAATTAAAGACTTGGTAATGAAGGATTTCCTACCAAACTTTACAATCCTAGTACCCTCTAAAAAATTCCAAACAACCAAAGCTTTATTTTAGCAACTGGAGACAAGGTATTCACTTTTCATGTCTAATATCCTCATTCCCTATGGAACCAAAAAGTCAGGATATGGAAAAGATTGGATGAGCTTTCAAGGAGGATTTTTCACATTTGTCCAAGACAGAAAAGGATGAAAGATTTAAGCTGAAGGGGGAGATTCACAAAAATTATTGTGACCAGATACCTCCACTCAACCCCTAATAATTCATTGAGAAATTTGAGGAGGGCGTTATAGCCACTAAATACAATGAATTTGTGATTTCAGCCAGGGTTTTTTGTCCACAGAGCAGCACTCAATTGCTTGAGATTGACAGAAAAGAGTTAAAAAGAGTTAAAAGACTTGAGAAACATTGACTTAGTGTTTAATTTGGTGGTGGCTTTGATGAGGGTGAGTAGGGAGGTATACTCAAGCTGATGATTGAGATGATGATTGGGATTGTCATCATTTTGTTGGAGGATGTTTGGGATGGAGAATTTTAAGGATCAAGGGGATGAGAGGAGGTGAAGGATGTACTGAGCACAATGGGTTTAGGGTGGCAATCAAAGAAGGACAGGGGTGTTATTTAAAGCTTCAAGCAGAAAAAATAACTCTGGTCAACTGGCTGGAATTTATATACCATATCTGAGAAAACCCACTTATTTTCAGGTAAATCTGACAGCCCTGTTTTGAAATAAGTGGGTCCTTTGGTTGTTTAATGGAGGTTTCTAAATGGCAGATTTGGGTTGAAACAGGCCATCAAAAAAAGGCAGGTTTGCTAACTCTGATAAGCCCTAATCAAAAAATACCAGTAAACCAGTCAAATAATCCCTAAATCAACCACATACCTAGGTAATCCAGCCAACTAAAACATAGGAGCAAAAACTATGTCCTTAACCATGTTGGAGTGCCAAATAGGCAAAAACAGTATGAATCAAACCCTGAATCATGATTCTCTCAAATAAAGAATGCATGCTATAAATAATCAGGTATTCTTAAATCTTCAATCTACTTACACTCTCATTTAATACATGCTCTGAAAACAACAACAATCCTAAAAAAGATTATCTAAATTCACTCATTGCTAATCCAGAAAGATTTGGAAGAAAAACAGGGGAATACAAATTTACTGGAATGGATTACAAAATCTAATCATCAATCTACATAAAGTGTACCAGAAAGTGCATCACAAAAATAATTTAATAGAAATGAAAATATGACATCACCATCAATCCAAATCATGTGAGAGATCCACCTCAGAGATAGATAATACCAGGAACCTTACCATTTCCTGTGCAACGCACGTCCAGAGTGGCACCTCTTATGATACAGAATCAACAGAAAATAAAAGATAACCCCCCAGAACTACCACTATGGCTCCTGTTCCCATTATTACTGATATATGATTTTTTACCTTAAGAAAGTCTCATCATTCCTGTTGCAATATCTGAATAAAAATGTCCCCACTTGTTTCAAAAAAAATCTTCTATTCTAATTTTGTGACTTGTACATATTTTTTGCCTTTTCATTAAATTTCAGAATTGAACATGAAGTTCTTTGGCCAATCTGTCCATAAAGAGGATTGAAAAACCTTTTCTTGTAGCCATAAACGACCCGTTGTATTGGGTAAGCAAAAATCCTCACCTCATGGTCAGAAAAACTCTAAAATACATCCAATAATAGATGGATTCAACCCATACCAAGATGATGAAAGGAAGAAATCTATAAAGGTGAGACCTGGCCTGTGCAAGGACCTTTATGGTTTTAGCATCCACCAATCACAGGATAAAAACTTGTACATACTGCTGAAAGATCTCTGTGTGATTGCCTAGATCAGTTGCCTTGGAACTTGAAACCTTCAATAATCTTAAGAATACTAACTCATTACATCATCATCACAGTAAAGGTATAACCACCAGGAGAAAGTAGTGTCTTTTTGTGTTTCTCCCTTGTTTTTTTTCCCATCTTTTTTCCTCAATAAATATTTTATTTATTTTAAAAATATTTGAAAATGTTATGTCAAGACAACTTGAATTTCAAATAATTCAAAAATATACCTCATTGCCCTTTTCATCTTTATGATTGGGAAAAATCTACCCCCCAGAACACTTGTTACACACCTATAACTTAAATTGGCCATACCAAACCTCTTTCAATTGTATCAGTAAAAAGGAAGTAAAATCTTTTTTTAAAAGCTTTTCTGAAAAAAAATATCAGATTCCAGCTTGATTCACGATGTCCCAGTGCTTTGATTAAAAAATTATCTCCCATAAGATTGCCTTCACTCAAGACAAGATACTTCAATCAATGTCATTTGGGAATTTTATACTGAGTGTTGTGCAGCACAAAACCATCCTACCTGAATTCAATTGATTGACCTGGATTTGAAAAATGATTTTTTACCAATAAGCTCTACAAAAAAGCTGGTAATTTGGAATCAATTCTGATTGAAAAGTCAAAGATCCCCCAAGGATTGGGTATATGAAAAAATACAAGAGCCACAATAAATTTTTTTGGATTCCTCCTTGTTAACCTCTCATAATGGAATTCTTTTTACTTAAATACCCACGTCCCATTATGTTTGCCTTAACTGAAAGTTTCTAACTTTTTTTTTATTTTCCCAATAATTTTGAAGATCTAAAATCTTCTATGTGAATCAAGGATTCACCAGGGAGTCCTGGATCAATTTAATTTAATCTCTTAGGATGCAAATACCTCCATAATCATCATTGAACTACCAATAACCTCTTTTTAAGAAGACCAAAAAAAAAATTTTGTATGGTCCAAATCCAGAAATCCAGAATTTAAATTTTAAATAAATCTTAGTTTTTTAAATAAAATTGGATTTGCTTTTAGGGGATGGGATCAAGCCTGGGAAGGTTTTTTGGGATTCTGGATAAATATGATTGGTTTGAAAACAAGCCCCAAGTTTGACAATGGCTAATAATCAAATCAAGCATTTTTTTTGAGCTTAAGAATGACTGCAAGTATTTTGAGTTCCCTGGAGAATAGATTCAAGAATTCCTGAGCTATCCCAATTGAGTGAATCCTTTTATTCAATTTTCTGAATTCACCATTGAGCTCTTTTTGATGAGGAGTAATACAACAAATTACTTGGTAATTTGATTTGGAGAATGGCTTCCAGTCTAGAAGGTTTTGATGGGAATTGTGGGTTGGTGTCAAATGAGAGATGGGATGGATGATGACTGGGAAGCAAGGCTTAGAGAATTGATGGTGACAATCATCAACTGAATAATCAATTTATTGATGCAGCTGGATGATTTTGATAAGATTGAGGAGTCAGGAAAAAATATGATGGACAGGATGGGATGATGAGTTGTGAACCAGATTAAATCAAGTTGGGTAATTGAGTTGGATTTAATATTTTGAACAATATTGGATGAGGATGAGGCCTATGCATGAGATTAATCATTAAGGTTACTGGATTTGAAGATTATGGATAAGAATTGATGCAGGAGAAAAAAACAAGAAGTACCTTGATATGCTATATTTGAAAAAATACACTTATTTTATGGATTCCTGATTTCAAATAAGTAGTTTTATGAATTTCTTAATGGTGGTTTTCAAATGGAAATTTTGGGTTGAAACTCACCATGCAAAAAATGGAAGTTTTTATGAATCTAATACATCCTATTATGCATAATTGATTTGGAATATAAGACCAACTTCTACAGTATTAAATTTTTGAATTTATTTTCAATGGTATAAATAGTTGATTTTTTCTCAGTTTATCTCTTTTTCAAGAGCCATGAGACACAAATATAATTTTTTTGGGATTTTTCCCACACTAGACCAATTTTTATTCAATGGGAAATCTGATGAATTTAAGGGCTCTCAGTCCTGAATTTTAATCTTTATTACTCTTTTTCTAAAAATCAGCACCTCAGCTGATGGAGTAGCATGTTTTTTTACAACAAATTATAGCAAAAATGGAGTAGATGTTAAATCCAGAGAGATCAGCAATGGTTTTTTTATTGGTCTTCAGATAAAGGAACAGATGGAAAAGAAAAAGAACTGAGGGAGTTGATCCTGAATGGACTGGGTGTGTCTAGGCCTTGGGTTGTGTTCTGGTTTCAGCAGGCCCTGTAGTCTACAAGACAGTGGGAGGTCTCTATTGGACTATATTATTTGTTCTTCATTTTTCAACTCATTGCCTTCGAGCATTGATTGAAATTTTTCTGTTGATTTTTGGTGAACAGGAGGACTAGGTAGCCAGGGAGGTTGGATTGTTCTGGCAAAGATTGTATTTAGGTTGATTGATTGATTGGTTGGTCTTGTATCAATTTGTTGGTCTTGAGTTTGATTGTTTGGTCTTGAGAGTGATCAATTGGTTGGTCTTTATAGTGGTCGATTGCCTTGAGGGTATCCATTATCTTGCGTTCTGGGGGTGATGGTAGTGGAGGCAGGAGAAAGGATTACCATACAAGCAAGATCAAGGAGAGGAAGGGGGATTTAGTAGAACGGGGATTTAGAAGTTGCGCAACTACTGGAGTTATCTCAATTTCAATAACTTCAGATTGTGGGGCAGAGAGTCTGGTTGTTTCAAGATTTATCCCAATTGGGATAACTTGCGTGTGGTCTATGTAGTTGCTTTTGAGAAACTAAATCTTCCCAACTAACTCTTCCCGACTAAATTTGTTTTTTTTGACAGATTAATTGACAGATTGAAACACCACCCATGCCTTAATGTGAAGAGTCTATTATTGAGTCTTCTAAGGGAGGATGAGTTTCAGGCATTTTTAAGAGAATAAGAAACCATATCCTCTGAAAGAATTAGATTTACTTTCAGTCTTCCCCATTCATATAGGTTTCTGAGATATTTGATCTCAATTTATAGGTTTTTAGTCTTAGAATTGGAGCAAAAATGTTTGATCTTTTTGGTCAGTCATTTGTTTTTCAAGTTGAAGAAAGGGATTTAAGAATTGGGTTTCCAAAATTCTTGAATTATTTATGTAATCCACAGGCTTTCATGATGGAATTCTATGAGTGAATGAAACTTGGCTTTGGTAGATGACATTGTGACATTCTTTTGTTTGCAGCTATTCAAGGAGACAGGACAGTTGAGCCAAAGACAGATGTTTACACTTCTTCATTTTCTGGAGTCAAGTTCATTTGACCAAGTGGAATCACCAAAATATTTGAGTTTGGAAGAGTATGCATAGGGATTATGAGAGAGAAAAAGAGAGTTTGAGGTAGTTCCAGCCAAGTTGTTCCAGAAGTTAAGTACCTCTTTACAGTTATTAATTCCTGGAATGTGGTTGAATTGGGAGAGGATGGAAATTACAGGGGCTATATCTGGTCTATTTGGGCAGGAGATGTAGTTGAGAATTCCTGTGTAGGTTCTTTACTTTATATTGAGTTCCTGAAACTGATGTTCTTCTTCTTTGTCAGCCTTCAGGAGTTCAATACCATGTGTGAGGAGTGAGTACAGGCTTGCAGCTGGACATTCCAGGAATTTCAAGTCCCTTCTTGACAAGCTTGCTTTGCAAGAGAGTTATTTTGAGGTCTGAAATGATTTGATCAATTCCAAGGAGAGTGTTGGGAATGTGGGCCAAGGAGTTTGGAAAGGTTTTGAGGAAGAGGGTTTCAAATTCTTGGTTTTTGCCAGCTACAATGGGACCATTGACATGGAAGAAGATCACTGTATCTGAGTATTGGTGGATATGGAGACAGGGGTCTGATTTGGAAGGCAGGGATTTAATTTATTTTAGCTAGTCTGTAAGGGTGAAATACCAGTTGGCAGGGGATTGTTTCAGACCATAGAGAGATTTTTTTAGTTTGAGGAATGAGCAGCTCTTGAGCCTCCTGGAGGATTTTTGATGTAGAGGTCTTCCTTGAGGGGTGCGTATAGAAAAGCTCATTTCACATAAAACTGTATGAGGGGTAGTTTCCTGGAGATGGAGAGGATTAGAAGTTTTAGAATATTGGTTAATATTCCAGTAGATGAGAAGGTGTAATCATATTCAATGCCAGGGATTTTCCTAAATTCTTGAATTCAGATCCTAGCTTTTTGATTTTCAGGTGAAGAGGCAGTAGCTTTCTTGGTCTTTATTGCAATTAGCAATTTGGTTGGTAGAGTGACTAATAATATTGATTGATTGAAAAATGTTTCACAAACTGACATGACCACTGGTTTTATGTTACTGGTCTTTGCCATATTTGATGTGATTGAAACTGATGGTTTCATGTAACTATAAAACTATGACTTAACCAATGAATGTTTACTAGATCCACTTGAACCACCTCCCTTGAGTGCCTTTTCTACTAGGGAAGAGGCACAAAAATATTTTCAAACAAGTGCAATGAAGCATGGTTAAGATTTAACAGTTTTCAACTCAAAGGGTGACCAATATGTGGATTTAGCCTGTGATAGACATGGTTCCTATTCAGGAAGTGTTCTTACCAAACAGTCTAGAAAAACTCACACAATGAAGGTTGGGTGCAATTTTTGAATCCATGCAAGTCAAAAAAAGACAGACCCCTTGTGGCGCCTCTCCTACAAAGAAGCCCAACATAACCATCAACCATCTGAACATCCCTCTGTGCATCCTCAACTGAGGAGAATCTTGGGGGTGGCCTTAGACAATCTACTAGAATGCATTAATGATGGGCTCAATACGTTACAACTGAAGAGAAAATTGAGCATGATTGATGGGCGGGATTATGTTGATGATCAAACAATCTATAACACTAAGCGTAAGGTAACACTTGCAAAACAAAAGGGAAAAAGTGTTATTGAGGTACTATATGAACAGCTTGAAGATCAAAATTGGATTCACTGGTCAAAGTTCAGTGTAGAGGGTCACTTTGAGGCCTTGTAATTAGCAAATCCTGAGGCAGTACAGATTTCAAAACAATTCCATCCTATTGCTATTTTGGATTGTACTTAAACATAAATAAGTACAAAAACCCGCTATTGCATGTTGTAGGAATGTCATCCAATTGGAAAACTTTCACAAAAGCTATTGTTTTCATAAAAAAAGAAATTTTTGAGTTCTAAATTTGGTCGGTAAACTCATTAAAGGAGTTGGTGTATAATCCTGAAAGAATTTCAAAATTCTTTGTGATGGACCATGAAAAAGCTCTGTTTTGTGCTATTGAATATAATTTCCCTAAGTAATCATGACAATGTTGCACTTAGCACTTTTCCAAAAACATACAAGCAAACTGTAAAGCGCGCTTTGTTAATTTTTTTGAAGGGTGGAAAATATTTATGACTCTGTAGGCAAAGTATGGGGCCTCAAAGACCAAGGAGGAGGCGGAGGTCAATGATGCAGAACTCCCAGTAGGTCCAAATCACTGATTCTTATTCTTCCTAGTTTTGGGTTCTGAAATTTTGACTTTTATAGTGTTTCTTCAAATACTATGAGGATGTACTTGATTACATGGAAAATAAAATTTTCCCTATCAAAGAGACCTTTGTAATGAGTGTGGACTTGTATAAAACCAGATTTTGGAAACAAAAAAACATTCTGGGTTAAAGGGGCCCATGAAACTCTCAAACAATCCCTTGAAAACCTTTTGGGAAACATGTTGGATGTTTGGAAAAGCCTTGAAGGAACAGTTTTAAATCAAATTAAATTGGTTCATGTGTCACTTTATAACTCTCAAATTAAGATGGGGACAATTCTTCAACCTGAACTGTTACCATTGGGTTACCAATTTTCATCAGAGACAGTTCAGCTTATTGGGGAACAATTCAAGAAATTAAAACGTGATCATGATGGCAAAGTGTGCACCATGTCATAATTCTAGACTATGGGTTTGCCCTGTTCCCACCAAATAGGTGAGTGTCTATCTTTAAGAGGATCTCTAGTACCCAAAGATGTTCATCCTCAGTGGAGGTTGAACTATGAACCTTGCAGTTCTAATTCTGTAAGTTGGCTTAAGTTGGATTGTTCCAATCACTATGTGATTAATGATTTTTGATTAATGAGTCCTCATTCACTAATGGTTGATCCTTTTGAATTTATCAACGTCAATGTTGATGAAATGCTAAGAATTCCTTAGTTAGGTGAAGAAGTGAATGCCATGATTTTGGAATCTCCAGATCATGAGAAAATCATTCTATTGAATTATATCATTCAGAAGATTATAAAATATTGATTGATGCCAAGACTTGAACCTAAAGTCTCATGATCAAGTAGGGGAAGGCCAAAATTGGCAGATACACGGCAAGAACCATCTTGGTTTGAGAATTTTTTAAAAAAAAGTCAAGGATTAAAAAAGGACTAGAAGGGCTCCAAATAAGAAAAGACAAAAGATTTCAAGTCTTTTTCTTGGGATATGTTTGTTTTTTTGGTTTAATGAACATAGTTACGAACTAATGATGAATTATGAGTCAAATTTGGCAGAATCTGAATCTAAATTTCATATTTAAGAGGAAGATACTGAATGTGAATTGGGAACACTTGATTTGGAATCAGAATTATCTTCAACAGAAGAGAATGTGCAGCAAAGCTCAACCAGAAGCTCATCTTTGGTGAAAATGCATTTAATTGATCTGATTAAATAAATGAATACTAAGTTTTAATGATAGGAACCAGACGTGAAATACCTCAATCAAATACCCAAAAAATTCCATAAGTCCTTGGGTGAGGTTTGGGATTGGATTGGAGATGGCAATTGCGGATTTAGATTCATTGCTAAACCTCTTGTTTATGAAGAAGATGGTTGGTTTAAAGTTAGGAAGGAAATGATTGAAACATTAGACAAACATAAAGCATGCTACATTAAAATGCTTGGTGGTGCAAAGGAGGTTGAAAAGATTAAACAAAGACTTTATGTTCAAGAAATCAATTAAAAGATTCCCTCCCAAAAAGGCTGGCTAAATTAGATATGGGTCAAGTCATAGCAGACACATATTCAAGACCTATATGTTTCATTTTATTGGAGTCATGTGATACTTATACTCCAATAAAAAATGGTGTTACTGATCAATCAGATCCAATTTTAATTTCCTTTGTAAACAATAACCATTGGGTTGTATTAGTACTTGAGGCAGAAATGATTCAAATGCCCCCCATTGTAGCAAAACCATGTTACTTGATTTCTAAAAAAAGCCTCTGGTTGGGTTGATCATCTCAAATATCAACTGCCAATGTATTCTAGATTATAGAGATCATAGACTTTGACTTCATTTCATCATTTAGTTTCATATAAATTGTAATTCTAATGCAGCTAACAATTTCCATTAATATAAAGGGTTATCAAATTTGGTTATCAAATTTTGAACATCATTATGTTGAGTGTTTTGAGTTAACATCATTTTATTGAGTGTTTTGAATTGAAGTTGTATTGTAATTCATTTCAACTTGTGTTGGGCTGGTTCCATCACAAGCTAAACTTATGTTAAGCTTCGGGTGGGATCAGCTTAAAACAAGTTGAACTTGTTTTTTTTTGGTGTTTTTACTTCAGGGCTTGTCAAAAGACTAGGATTTTTTAGGGCACTTTTACTTTAGGGCTTGTCAAAAGACTTGCATTTTCTTGGGCACTCTTACTTTAGGGCTGGTCAAAAGAATTTTTTATTTTAGGGCCCTTTTACTTTGGGGCTAGTCAAGTTGAAATGGCTTTACGGCTTGTCAAGTTAGTTCTATTTTTTTTGGTGTTCTTACTTTAGGGCTTGTCAAGTTACTTGCCTTTTTTTGGTGTTTTTACTTTAGGACTAGTGCATTTACTTGTTCTTTCTTTGTTCTTTTTAATTTAGGGCTAGTCCATTGGATAGTACCAGTTTCTTTTATTTTGATTTATTTATTTATTTTTTTGTTTTTTTAACCAAAAAATGAAAATTCTTTGATTTTTTGGTTGATTTCTGTTTTTTGGAAGGTTTATTTAGTTAATGGGTTGTGTAAGTGTCCTTTCATTCCTTTTCCTTTTCCTTTTTTTTTTGCTCACCACAGTCCGGTGCCGTGTGGAATTCCACACGGCGCCAGACCGGAATCGGTGGGCCGCACAACTCTGTGAGCCATGGGGGGCTTTACATGGCTCCAATAAAACCGTGTGCTGTGCCACAGGGCCCATTTCATACTGTGTGCACGGCTCAATGAGCTGTGAATTTAACATTAAAATTTCGATTTTGATGGCTTACTTGAGGAAACTCAGATTTTTGATGTTGCTTCTCAAACAAGAGCTCATCCTCACTAAAAACCATGTTTGTGAAAGACCATGAAAAATTTAGTTTTTGGCTACTCAGTGCACTGGTGTGCACTTCCATATAGTAGGGCAGGACCATGAATTTCAGCTGGCACAACCCCAATAATTTTTTATTTTTATTTTTAATTTATTTTTTATTTTAATTTATTTTTATGTTTTTCTATTTATTTATTTTATTTATTTATTTTTCAGGAAGGTGGATGACTTAGCCTAAGTGGTCCATCAACCTTCAGGTTGTATTTTCTTTTTTGGATTTTTTTTTTTTGAATTTTTTTTTTGGATTTTTTTTTTTTGAATTTTTTTTTTGGATTTTTTTTTGATTTTTTTTTATTTCTTTTATTTTTTTCATTTTGATGGATTACTTAAGGAATTTAGATTTTTTGATGTTGCTTTTCAAACAAGAGCTCATCCTAACTACAAAAATTGTTTGTTAAACACCATCTAAAATTTCATTTTTGGCTACTCATTGCACTGGTGTGCACTCCCATATAGTAAGGGAGGACCAAGAATTTCAGCTGGCAAGACCCAAATGTGGTCCAGGACTTCTTTTTTTTTATTATTTTTTTTTTGTCAATCTATCAATTTTTTCTTTTGTTTCAATTTTGAGTTATTTTAATTTTTTCTTTTTTTTTTTATGCTCCAGCACAGTGGATGACTTACCCTAATTTTTCCACCATGCCAATCAGGACTGGGATTTTGTTTTCCACTTTTTTTTGATTTTTTTTTTTGACATTTTTGATTTTTTCCTTTTTTTTATGAATATGTTGTTTTTTTAAATTCAATTTCTTTTTTTTGTGTTATTTCTCCTTGTCAATATGGTTGAAGAATGTTGCTCAGTTGTATTCCTCCCTTGATGAATTCTTTGCATACCTCCCTTTTGAGCATGGGGAGGCAGACAGGGGTCATTCTTGCCACAAGGTTCAGTTGTGTATTTTTCTGGAAATAAGAGGATTCACACAAATTAGAGGGAAAAAAACAAAGAAAATTGAGAAAAAAGAAAAAAAAACCTAAAAACAAAAAATCGAAAAAAATCCAAATGACCTTGGGGACATAGATGACTTAGCCTAAGTCCGTTTCCAAATTAATAGGAAAAAAAAATCAAAATCAAAAAAAACAAAATATTTCAAAAAAGGCAAAAAAATTAAAAAAACCAAAACAATTACAAAAATCCTGAAAAAATTCAAAAAAAACCACACCAAAAAAGGAAAAAATAAAAATAAAAAATTCAAAACAATCCTGAAACATATTGGGGTTCTGTGCACTGGGATTCTTGGTCCTTCCCTGCTGTATGGGAGTGCAGATGAGTCCACTGTGTATTAAAAATTTAATGTTTCATGGTGTTTTGAAAACATGGTTTGTAGGTAGGATGAGCTTTTGTTTGAGAAAAACATCAAAATTCCAACAGGAGTTCTTCAAGGCTTCCACCAAAATCTGAAAATACAAAAAAAAAAAAAAATAAAAAAAAATAAAAGAAAAATAAAAAAAATCAAAAAAAAAAAAAATCAAAAAAAATCAAAAAAAAAATCAAGAGCATTGTTTTTCTCATGACGCTTACCCTTAAATAATTGATTATTTTATTCCCCCATGACACTTTGAATGCACAGGCATTTCCTTGGTCTAGGAGAGTTCCATATACTGGTGATGTGAATTGAACCAAGGTGGGGGGGGAAGCCACTGGACCACATTGGGTTCTGCCAGCTGAAATTGTTGGTCCTTCCTTCTGTATAGGATTTTATACCAGTGCAGTCAGTACCCTCAAATTTACTGTTTGATGATGCTTCAAAAAAACAGTCTTTATTGGGATGAGCTAGTGGTTAAGGAGCAACATCATCATTTTAGAAAATTTTTCACCCTCACCAAAATCAACTTCAAAAATAAATAAAAACTTTAGTTTTTTTTATAACAAATGGACCATTAAAACAAAAAAAAAAGTGAGTGAAAGAAATCTTAAATAAAAAAAAATCAATTCAAAAAAAAGTTAACCAGAAATTGAGAAAAAAAAAGCATAAAAGAACCAGCATTATTTTTTAAGACCCCCTGGCCGGTTTCAAAAAATAATTTAAGTACTGAGGTTGCTTGCCTTTTTTTATGTCTTTTTTTATATTTCCAAGAAAAAAAATACAGAAAAAATTATAAAAGGAATTCCAATACAAATCTTTTTTTAAAATGGAGCCCTTTCAGATGTTTCACTGAAAATAAATTATATATATTTTAATTAAGTATTGGTTCTTTTTTATTAATATTTAACAAAAACAAGGTTTCAAAATTTAGATCAACCAGCTTCCCGCCCCTTTTATTTGAAGTTAGTTTTATGGTGATAAATAATTCACGTGGTTAAAGCTTTGATTACAAAGAAAAATATTTTTTTTAAATCTAACAAATTTATTCTTAATCTCTGACAAGAAAGAAACTTTGATTCCTGATGTTTAAAAAAAATGAAATGGATGTGATTTCAAAAGAAATTTTACATTGAATCCAATTTTAAGAAGCCTATAAAACATCAAATAATGCCAAGAAGATATTTGAAAGATTTTGAAAGGATTTTTGAGAATTAAAATTCTTTAAAGAAACAAAAAGAAGTTGAATTATAAGTAAAAGTAAAGTCCCAATAATGCATTCAGAATTCTTTTTATTTTCCTGGTTTTTGAATGTATTTTTGAAGTTCTAAAAATATTTTTTAAAATTCTGAATGATTATTCATAAGGGCTTTGCATGCTAATCTACAGGGGTGCAGTGTTATAAATTTCACAAAAAAAATCCTTGAAAAGCCTGTGTTTCCAATGAAATGTGTGTTTGTGTAGAAAATCAAGGGAATTCAAAAGATCTGTGTATTTAACAGTAGTGTTTGTGAAAAAATAATGGCCAGAATCAAAAAAGTGTTGAAAAAAATCAAAAAAAATGAAAAAAAGAAAAATAAAATAAAAAAAAGCTAAATCAAAAATATAAAACCTAAAATGCAAAATCAAAATCAAAATTAAAACAGAAATTAAAAATTGAATTTTCATGTATTGATGAAAAGCTCAATTCAAAAAAAAAAGTCAAAATTGTGAAAAAAAATAAAAAGAGTAAAATTAAATTTGATTCAAGGTGCAATTATGCATGAGAGGGTTGATTTATTTTCAAATTTTTAGGATTATTGATCTGAGGGCATCCAGGCCATTCTTTTTTCAATTTTTTCAAGATAATGTTCTGAATTTTTCATTTTCAAAAATCAGATCAGTATGGTCACTGGGATGTAATTTATTCTTGAAGGAGAAATCAAAAACAAAACATTTAGTCTATATATAATAATTAAAGTTTTTTCAATTAAATTTATAACATGTAATTATGAATCTTGATGAAAACCCAGTAAAATTTTCATGCAACACAGGTCAAATCCAAAATTCTCAACACGTGTAAAAAATATAATATTAAATACATAAATTCCCAATTCTTCCTGTTATGTAGGAATTTTCAATTCAATTCATGAATTACATAAATATTACGCAGCAATATTCTGAGACCATCAATTTCTCAATTAAACACCCAGCAGGAAATCCAGACAGCCACCCACCTATCCAGACAGCTATTCCAACTCAGGGCCCCCCACCAGACCAGAAACCTGGTGGATGGAAGTACTGAATGTGAAAGAAACAAGCTGCTAATTATAACAAGACAGAAAAGAGAAAAAACTACACCCAGTCTCAGAAAAACAAGGTGGATAGAAGTACTAAATGGAAGATAAGGGTAGATAGAAAGACCCAGGCAGAAAGGCTCAAAGTAAGAGAAAGACAAACCAAAAAGAGAAATAACCACTTATAGACCTTCTGGTCAGATTTCCTTGATTATTCATCTCTTCCTTGAAATAAATTCCTTTTCATCCCACCAATCCCAGACTTCCATTTTTTGAAAAAAAAATCATTTATTGTCCGCACCAACCAACAATTTCAACCAGATGTTGCTTCTGTGACACCTCCCCATTGAGCCGTCCGTCACAATCCCTGTCTTCCGCATCAACAAAAATGGGACACTCTGTTCTCTTTCTTCCAACTTCTATCTTTTTTTCCACTTTCTTGCATTTCACACTTCTTCCCTTCTCTTCACCCAGTCACGTCAACCTTCATTAAATTACCCTCCTCAGTCCTCACTATTGATTGATCAAACTCTGAACTCACATCCGCCTGATGGTTACTTGGTATGACTCCATTTAAGTTCTTTCTCATTCTTTTTTGCCTCTCTCCTTCTGTTCCTGTTTTCTTTCTTCATTTTTCTTTTGTTACCTCATAATTTGACCTCTCTCATCTTTAAACCTTTGTAGAGGAGATAACATCTGTTGTATCTCCTTACTCATTCTATTTCTTTTTTGGTGGAACTTTCAATCACAACTTTCCTGATCTCTCAAGGTATTTTTCCTCTCTAGTTTTTCTTGCTGTGTCTAGTATTTTCTCTATTTTCTTATTTTATTTTTTTCTTTTCCTTCTTATTCATTCCCCTGATGTGTATCTTTCTTTTGTTTCACTCTCAGTCTTGGCTCTTTTAAAAATTCAATTAAACGTTTTCAACACCATTACTATTCTTCTTTGACCTTTTTTTCATGTTTAGGTAGACGAAACCACATCTAGAATATCTGGTTTTAGAAAAAGTAATCAAAACAGAAAATTAGCATCAGGATCCCAATATTTCATCAATGAGGGCCTTTTCCCGCCAAGAGAATCCAGCAGACAAACAAAAAAATTGATAGCTGAAAAAAAGTTCATGTTTTTATCCATATTATCTCTTTGTATGTATTAAAATCTGACCAAAGGGAGAATGAAAAATGTGGACCAACCCTTTTCTTTTGAACTATTTTAATTGTCATATATAACATGATGGGTAAAAACTGTTCAAAGAAAGATGAAAATCTTTTCTTTGAATTGTTGTATTCCATTCCAAAATTCTATCAAACAAAAATTGGGGGAAATTTTGATGCCATATTTCCAAAAAAAGAATTGCAATGGATGTGTTAATTTGAATTTTTTTTACATTTGATTCAATTTTTGGAGGCCCAAAATACATCAAAAAATCCCAAATAAATATGAGAAATCTCTTAGATATTTTTATCAAAGTTTTAAAAGGTTAAATGAACAAAAATTATTAATTCAAAATTCAAGTTAATTAATCCTAAAGTCCAATGAGAAATTTGAATTCTTTGAATTTTTTGATTTTTAAAATGAATTTTTTAAGGTAAAAGAATACATGCAGAAAATCCAGAATAAATATTAATAACATCTTTGATTTTTCGAAATTCCTGAGATTTTCAATAACCAAAAAAATGGAATCAAAAGGAAAATAAAAGGATCAAAAATTTCAATGAGAAATTTGAATTTTTGAATCTTTGGAATGAATTTTTTAAGGTAAAAGAATACATGGAAAAAATCCAAAAAAAAAAAATTCAAAAGTTCTTTGATTTTTTTGTTTAAATTACTTAAAGCATGAATCCTCCAAAAAGCAATCCAAAATGCAAAAAAAGGATCCAAAATTTGAATGATAATTATTTTGATTTTCATTTTTTATTGTTTTTTTGATTAAAGTTTTGCAGGGTTTCTAATAGTGAAATTATGGTTTCAATTGATTATAAGTAAAACGGGTTCTGATAATAACCAGATTGAAGGAATTGATCATGGGAAAAAAATTATATAAGAGAAACAGGGTGGGATGAGAGGGTCTTTTATAGGAAAGAGAATTCTCATTGGGATACATTATATACAAATAAAAAAAATTTAAAAAATGAGGAATAAAGCAATTTTTTCTTCTTCCTCTTTTAATCAATAGCACTATGCATTAGAGTGTATCAAAGTGAACCAAACCCACCATTTTCAGATGGGGGGTTTCAACCCAAATCCACCATTTCAAACCCACCATTCAAAATCAAAAAAGCCTACTTATTTCACATCAGACATGTCAAAGTTAACATGAAATAAGTGGGTTGTTTCAAATAAAGTATTTAAAGGCTTCTGCCATCTGTTCACTTCATCCACCCCAGCTTCCCACCTCCTTCTGCCTTCAATCTCATTGCAAATATTTTTTACCTCCAGCCTCCTAATAAAAAGATTCACCATTCTCATCACTTTATCACTCTCATCATCATTCTCATCAATTTATCACCCTCATCACTTGATCACTCACCAATTTATTGCTCTCATCCCTTCATTTCTGTCATGGCTTCATTGCTCTCATGACTCTACCTCTAACAAGAACATGTACCTTCAACCTCATCCAAAGAATGCAATCATTGTTTTATTGGTCTTTTCACTTTATTGCTCTCATCACCTCATATCTCTCATCACTTTATCCCACTTGTCACTTTATCCCTCTCATCACCTTATTGCCCTTACTCTTTCCAAATGGCTCCTCAGCAAACCTTCCCCTGCAAATCCACACCAAATTCCAACGCACAAAAGCAAACATTGTGAAGGAACTTCATAACAAACAATACTCCCCCATCAGCTTCCAAGGGCTCAAGCCAGCTCAAGAGAGCTGATCACATCATCCTGGTCAACTGGCTCAAAATTCCCTCCAACTATGATTCCTGCTTTTGCTTGGAAAATGAAACACATGTTGGCCAACCTCCATCCTCTAAGGTCAATTGTTATCTCCTGATGGCCAATGAACTCAAGAAAAAAACAAAAGGTAGGCTGGATCTTACATCCAAACAGATGAGGGGGAAATTCAAGAATTATTGAGCCAAGCACAAAAAGGCCCACTCCATGTCAATCTCCACCGGGGATATTCAAACGCAATCAGCTCCAATCATGTCTAAATCTGCGTTGATTGATGTGTCAAACCATACCTTGGATTCCTCCCCTCCTTCTTTGGATTTCTCTCTTCCTGGGTTAGAAGATCTCATCAAACTTGCTGATGCAGAAAAAGATAATCCCCAGTCTCTATTACCCTCAACATTGGTTCAAGTAAGGAAAAAAGCTATTTTCTCTTCAGTCTTGTTAATTCTGACTGATTTAGATTGTAAAAAAACATGCTCATCCATTCAAGAATGGCCAAAAACTCAAGCCAATGGGGCCTTCCACATTGCCTTTGAACACTAGTGACAACTTTCAGACTCAAACCTCCTTTGCCAAGGGTAAGCCAAAGGCCTTCAATTCCATCAATATCAACCCCAAAAGTCATCAAAAGAGGAGAAACACTTCTGGTTTTTCAGGATTTGAAGAAATCATGGAGAAGCAAGATTAATGTGAGTCCATTTTTTGAATATCCTTGCTTTCAAAATCATGCTCATTGCTTTTGCCCTGAAAAAAACAGTCAAATCACAAATTGAATCCAAAAAAATTGATTTTCAAAATCAAAAGTGGGATTGTCAACTGGCCATGGATGTTCACAAGCAGAAATCCAAGAGTTTGGCTCATCAGCAAAAATTGGATGCTGAGTGGAAGTTGAAACAGTCTGAGGTAGAGTTTCAAAAAGAGGAAAAGGCAAGGGATTGACTGCAAGCACAACTGGAAAAGGAGAGGGAACAACATGCAACCAAAAAAAAGGATAAGGTATCAGTAGCCTTGGCTTGTATTGGTCGCAGTAGGACAGTAGATGAAATACAGCAGATAACTCAAATTCTGAGCTTGTCAATATATTTGCATGGGTGAAAGAAAAAAAAAATTATTTTTGACTAAAAATTTCTAGATTATTCTTAATCCCACCAACATACAGATAATTGTTGTTTTTATTTATATATTTTTTTCTAGAGTAAATTTGGCCATTATTCAAGTCCCTACAAGTTTTTCTATTTTTTTTTATTAATTTGAAGTGACATGGCCATTCTTGTATGGGTTGCTGTGTCGACAGCAGAAAAGGTACAGTGCTTGTACATATTAGCTGCCCAAACCATTT
Organism: Puccinia polysora; assembly: GCA_025617555.3. NCBI lineage: Eukaryota > Fungi > Basidiomycota > Pucciniomycetes > Pucciniales > Pucciniaceae > Puccinia > Puccinia polysora. Next base: position 47,140,425 of record CM062628.1, on the reverse strand, counting down.
TGAATATACCTTTTTTCTTGAAATCAATTCCAAAGCCAAGGTCAGGAAATACAAATTGGCCATCCAATCCTTGATATTTGTCCATATTTTCAATAAGTAGACCATTTGAATTATTGGTTGAAACCACCAGTAAAAGCAGTCGCCAGAGATGTTGCCTTTGTTGATATGAGGAGAGTTTTAAAAAGAATTGGAGGTGAAAGTGATGTTTGGGGAGCAATCAAAAGGTTAAGGCTTGGAACCAAATTCCAACAAAAAGAAAGAGGGGATGTTTTTGTCTTTCATGGTATCACGGTTTGATTCAAAGGAAAGTTTGACCAAATTGCAAAAAATGTGTCCTAGAATATGGGATACTTTGTAGGCCTTAAGTTTGTGGAAGGCAGACTATCAAGGAGAAGATCTTATAGATGATTTCTTCACATAAAGTACAAATAACTCCAAAGGGTGCATTGATTTTTGCCATCCAACTTCCCAACTTTTTCCACCCCAAGATCTTGAAGGACCAACTGGGTTGAAAAATATCTTTGAACCAGGAAGGAAAGTGGTGACAAAGTTGATTTCCTTCTTATCTTGTTCTGAGAGTTTATCCAAGGGCACAAATTCAATTATTGCAACCAGGGATTGGTGATCAGATTGATTGAGGACAATAAGCTTTCCATGGTGGAAGAAATGGAACCGTTTGATTGTTTGTTTTCCTTTCTCCAAATCTTCCTGGGTGGGTTTTTGACTATTCTTTTTTATTTCGGCAACAATTGAAGGGTACAGATCCAAAGGACGTAGTTTCTGACCAGACCAGACAACCTTTTCATTAATGCCTTCCTCATTAACTTCCAAATACATTTCTTAATCCCAATATTGAAGCCTCTTTTGGTAAGCATGGCTACTCTTCCCACCTCTCTTTATGTTTTTCAAGCCATCTCCTTCCATCTTGTTTTCTCCCAATCCTATACTTAGATTGGGGTGAGGAAAAAGGAAGGATTTGATTGGTTTTTTGAAATTTTGAGGTGGGTGGGAGAAGAATTGGAAATTTACCGATAGGGGTTGAGGGATTGAAAAAAAAAACCAAAAAAAAAAGCCAGTCAAATCAAAATCATCAGTGAAACAATATTGGATCAAAAAAATGAAATAAAACCTGGAATTGATGCCAAGTTCACCAGAAACGTGATCACCAAAAAAAAAAAAAAAAAAAAAAAAAAAAAAAAAAAAAAAAAAAAAAAAAAAAAAAAAAAAAAAAAAACATCACATCAGCACCCAAAAAAAAAACAAAAACAAAAACAAAAAGAAAAAGAAAAAACAAAAAGAAAACACAGCACAGCACAACAAAAAATAAATAAATAAATAAATAAAACATACCGGGGTGTGAGTGAATTGGGCTGGGACTTTGCGTTGGGTTTGGTTTGGGTTTTGCATTGGGCCTTGGTCCAGGTAGGCAGGGCTGGGGAACCAGGGAGGGGGGGGAGGTTGGTTGGCTGGGAAGGCAGGGGTCAGGGGGCAGGCATTGACGGGGGGTGGGGCCAAAGCAAGGGGGAGGGGGGAAGGCCGCAGAAATGGTGCTGGAGGGAAAGCAAGGAGGGGCCAGCGGGCAAGGAGGGGGGGACAAGGTGGGGCTGGCGGGCAAGGAGGGAATAAGTGAGGAGCAGGGTGCTGGCCAATTGAGGGGGGGCAGGGTGGCACCAGTGGCTCAGCGAGAAGGGAGGGGGGCCAAGGTGCCGCCGGCAGGCAAGGAGGGGGCAAGCAACAAGCAGGGGAGGGGGGATCAAGAGGAGGGGCAAGGTGGCACTGGCGGCCAAGCAAGAAGGGAGGGGGGCCAAGGTGCCGCCGGTGGGCAAGGAGGGGGCAAGGGGGGGTGAGGTGGGGCCAGCGGGCAAGCAAGGAGGGGGGGGTGGAGAAGGAGCGGGTTAGCTTCTGATGATGGGGAGGATGAGGAGAGAGAGCTGACCGGTGCCAAAGTTGGTGGGTGAGGTGGAGGTGGTGGGTGAGGAGGAGGTGGTGGGTGAGGAGGTGGTGAGGTGGTGGGTGAGGAGGTGGTGGTTGGTGAGGAGGAGGTGAGGAGGTGGGTGAGGAGGAGGTGGTGGGTGAGGGGGAGATGGTGGGTGACAAGAAGAGTGGACCGGTGGGTGGGTGGGGTGAGTTGGGTGGTGTGGTGAAGTGAGGTGTTGGGTCAGTTTTGTCTAAGAAAGAAAAAAAGAATGAATGAAAAGAAAGAAAAAAACAGAGTGGCTCAGCCTAGGATTCTTGGTTGAAAAACCAAAACAAGAAAAAATTTACCTATTTAAAAACAAAATCTCACTCATCAAAGTGGGAAAGGGTGAGGGGTAAAATCCGCTCTCTCATAGAAGAAGATGAGGGACAAGATGATATAGGGATGACTTGAGGCGGATCAGGAATATAATCTTCAAATATTTTGTCCCATTCATCTTTGATGTGGGCCAAAAGATTGTGAAGGATTACACAAGTGATAATCCAGTTGATGAGGAACTTCATTTCTTTGGGGTTTTGAAGCTGGTTTTGCATTTCCATTAAGCTGGCCCATCTTCCTTTCAGGACTCCTATGGAATGCTCAATCCTAACTCATGATTGGGAAAGATGATAGTTGGAATTGGTTTTTCCTTGATTGTTGGACAAAAAATTCCGGTATGCTGGAACCACATTTTTCCCACTAGCATAAGCTGAATTGGCCAGAAGGTATTGATTTTTTTCAAAGTAGTTCTCTGTTTGTTGGGCAATCCACATCCAATTTAACACGTATGGATCATGAAAAGAACCTGAAAGGCCAGCATGGAGGTATATGAAATTCTTCTTTTTATCACAAACAAGTTGTAGGGCCATGGAGTATCTAAAAAAAAAAAATGAAACATATTTGGTCAGTGGTGTGATCAAAGGTGTTATCAAAGTCATTGGAAAAGAAATGAACCAGTTTGCCTTTTTTTGCAATCAAAATAGTGGTTGCGCTCTAGCTTGGGTTTTTGACTTGAGGTGATGTTAGTTCCATCAACAAACACAATTCAACCGGCAAAGCCTTTGGTCTCCATTACTAGAGTTATCTCCTTGCGCTCTTCTTTGGTTGGCCAAGAAAGGACTGAGAAACCAAAAGATATGATAGAAATCATGACTCTTTGGGTGTATAAGTCAATGCTTCCGTAACTGACTTAGAATACATTTTTCATTTGATGGATTGCTGCTCCACTTCCATTTGATCCCAATCTGAAGAGAGAAACAGAAAGTTGGATGGCTGGATTGCTTTGAGGATTCCAAGAATTTTTCTGGGAAATGTGGTGGTTTTCAATCATCTCCAAAATTTTCATGAATGAAGGCAAAAAAGTTCAGAATAGTTTCTGGAAGCTTAAGTTGGTGATGAGATGAAGCTTTTGCCTTTCATACATAGGGTTGTGGAGGGTTTGTATTCTTTGAACCATGTATTCCTTTTCCAACATAGAATTCAAAGCTAACCAAGTTGATTCCAAATTGGATTCTGAATCAGAGTCTGAATGGGAGTCTAACAGTAGCAAACTTTCAGTCAGCTTTTTTGCGTTTTTACCTTCCTGGCAGGAATTTTGATTGGAAACCTTGAGAAAGATGGTGATGTGATTTGGGGTGATGAGATCATGATGGGATTTGTGTGAAGATAGAGATTTGAAAATCAATAGAGATGTGAAGCAATGGAGATGAGATGTGTGTTATGGGATGGAGATGCAACTGGTATGTATTTGCTGATGTGGATGGGTGTTTTAGATGTGATGGATTGTGGATGGATGATGATGCATAAATGGTGTGTTTGATTTTTGAAATCCTTCATTTTCATGAAACCCGCCATTTTGAAATACACCAGCTAGCGGGTATGTAGATTTCAGAAACCTGCAATTAAAAATGGGGGGTTAGGTCAAAAAAAGTGGCAGGTTTCTAATGGTGGGTTTGCTAACTTTGATACTCCCTATTATTCTTTTTCTTGGAGAAACAAACAGAAATGCTTTGAGCTTGAAATGATCAATTGCTTTAATATTTCTGCTTTTCTTCTTCCAAGCCCACTTTGAATTCACATTTCTCTTTCTTGGTGTTACAGCCAGAATGACAGTCAACCTAAAAGCTTCAGTAATTTTGATTTTGATTTGACTTTTCATTTCTTGATACAGTGTATCTATTTTCTTTTGAACATTTAATTTATTAATTTCATCCTTGAGTAATAGATATATCAAATCTATTTTTTCTCTTTGCTTTTCTCCAATGGAACTATAAATCTGTTCCTCTACTTGAGTTACTGGGCTGAGACTATGTTCCTGTGAAATTCCTGTGTCATATTTCTCAGTAATTGAACCTTTGGTACCTTCCTTGTTATTAAACATATTTAGGGAATTCTTTTTTTTCAAAATGATTCAAATTAACTTTCCTTTACATTGGTAATGGATTTGGACTGATATAAACAGTTTTTGTTCTGGTTTTTCCATCATTGGGGATTAAATCCTGAAAAGCTAATGCCTCCAAAGTTACCATAGATTTAGTTTAATTTTTTAACAAACCCAGCTAATGGAATTCAGCTTAATAACTCAAAACAAAAAAATTAATTATTAAAATAAATGTAAAAAAAAAAACATTCTTTCCCTGTGGGTGCGACAGCAGGCACGTGTAAAATCTTAGAGATACATAATTGAGCACAGGAGAAAATTAATGCCTGAAAAATAAATTAAAAAAGGGTGATGATAAATTCAAGACTCCCAGTCATGTGGGAGTTTTTTGAGGATCTAAAAGGCTCATGGGCGCTTGGGAGTCCATAAACACTTCCAAAGTGCATGTTGTGTTGACCAATTTGGGAAAACTCAAAAAAAAAAATTATTTTTTTCCACTCTCATTGTTTCATCTCTTGTAAGTTGCCTCCAGGGCATCTTGCCAAAAAAATGGGGGCTCTTCCCTGCCTGATTCCCCAGAGGCTATCATCATAAAATCATATGTGAATCATTTACTATCATCATCATCCATCATTGGTATCATCTGTGTCAATAAATTCTGATCCATAATCTGGGGAATTCATCCTACATCCTTATCCTGGGTATATCTATGATTTCCCCTTGATCCTGGAGCCTCCATACTCAAATCTTTGATCTGTCCCTCTGTGACTGTATCCGTTATCACCAACCAATAGCCTTTCTGGTTGATGAAATAGTCATTTGATTGGAGCCTTGAGTGTTTTATACTACTCATTGATTTGTTTTTTGACCATACTGGTCTTGATCATTCTTTGATTATCCTTGTGGAACCAGTCACATTAGACTGAGAGGTTTCTTTAAGCTTGAAAAATGGAATGTTAAACCTCCCTTTATTTCTTTGAATTTCAAATTTGGCCACGCTAATCTTTTTTTCCTTTAGAAGTTCTGGGTTATTCTTTTTTGAATCTGTCATTTCTTCGCTTCTAAGAGCTTCATAAAACAAATTGCTTTGTTTGGTACAGCCACCCACAGTTATCTGGTACCCTTCAAGCCCTTGATTGCAGAGAGTTGGGAAGGTTCATTGATAACCTGGAGGTTGATTGGGACTGAGTTGATCTTTCCTAATCTTCTGTTGAAAAACAGAGTTATTAACTTGTGGGTGTTGTTACTTAAAACCTTCTTCTTCTATTGAACTCTGAACAAACTTTAACTTACTTTTTTCAAGTCTTTTCCAAAACCATCTTTCCTCAGATAGTGTTGTTCATAGCTACCAATTACTTTTAACTAATCCCTTCCCATTGATTCCTTATTCACAAAGTTATGGATCTTTATTCTGGTTACATTCAAATATTTTTTTAATGCACAGGGGGGTAGCCTAAAAATCACCTTTCCCCTCCATAGAACTGCCTGCGGCCAGCACTGTTTGGAGTATTACATTTGGTACCCCAGGACAGGATCAAACCAGCAACCTTGAGATTTACAGTCCAAAAGGTTTTGGAATAAAATTCTAAATCCAATCTTTTTTTTATTTTTCCTTTCCTCCTTCCTTTTCTTATATCTGATCCATGGAGAAAACTTATCCTAGAAGTAAGTCCTCCCGATTTCACATAACCTGGGAAAGATTCTTGTTGTTTTTTGTGAAACCCTACTCTTGCCACACTTGTGAGAAACTTTGGAATTCCGCTCTTTGGATCCTCTAAAAACCTCTGTTATCCAAAATGGGATCTATTGGTACTGCCACCACCTCTGTTTGGCCTACAATGGTCAAGGTCAAACCTCAGGAAAGAACTTATTTTTCAACAGGGTAAATTTGGAACAGTTCTTGGACTCTTACAAAATGGCTGCAGAAGTGGATGAGGAAAGTGAATGCAATATGGCCTACCAGTTACATTTTTTTATCTCCCCTGAAAAAGTCATGGAAGTAACAAAGTATTTTGATTGATTAGAATCCCACATCTGGATGCTCCAAGGGAAGCAATTTTGGCTTTTGGGGGGAAAATAGAGTTAGCTTGATTTACTTTGCAGGAATTGGACGTTCTTGCCTCTCAGTGGATCTCAAACTTTGGTGTCTCTTCATCCTCTGACTATCAGTCTGTTAGGAAGTCATGGGACCCAATCAAAAATTTTCTTATCCAAATCAATCACATTGATACAGTGGAAAAAGTTTGAGTGAAATTTTTCCAAGCTTTTTTTCTAGGAGTGTAGGAAAAGATTAGGGATGAATTGTTCATGTTGGGATCAATTATCACCATCAGGGATAATTGATTCAAGGTCCCTGTTTTCCTTGTCCTTAGGCATACTGTGGATTCATTCATAAAAGTTCAAACTGTTTAACTTTCAAAAAACCTAGACCCACTGAACCATTCCTTGCTCCTTCTTTCAAAGAATCAAACAAAATTATGAATAAGATGGAATCTGATTGCAGGCCCAAACCAAATCCCAGTCCAACCAGGAGACTGCTACTATAGACAAGATCACCGAAATACTCCAAGCTTTTGAGAAAAAAATTGATCAAAAGTTTTCTTCTCTTGCTACTCCTAAATCCTCTAACTCTGTTCCTAAATCCACTCCACCTGCTACTACTATAATATGGAATTTCATGGAGCTGGCTTATGCCCTGAGATTCAGAAGGATAAAGAAGAAAAATTGTTCAAACAGAAGGGGAACAATTTATTTCTTCCTAATGGTGCTTTGATCCCTTTTGATTCATCTTGCCCTATTTGTCATGTGGTGGCATCTTATCAGCCGGTAACTCTTATGAAGGAATCTTTGGCTTCTTTGGATTTTCAATCTTCTTGTGGTACCCTTCAACCTTGGTATCCTCCAGCCATCTCCTCCTCCAGTCTTGTAGGAGCTTATCAATCTGAGCCAGCTAGAAAACAACATGAGGAACCCAAATCTCATAAGGTCCATTCCTTGCCTTCTTCAATTCTTCAAAAAGCATCTAAACAATGATCCTCAAATGAGCCTCCTTCCTCCAATGTAGAATAAATGGAGGTGGAAAAGGAAAAACTCATGGAAAGGTTTCAAGAACACTCTGATCCTCCTCCTTAATCTAAATCATCTCAACCTTCTGATTCTATTGTAGTTCCTGCTTCACCTGAACTCCCTCCCTCGACCCAGCCCAAAGTTTGGTTCAAGAGGCAAAATTCAAAGGACCACGCCAATGCTGAGGATGGATTATTAAATAAAATTTCAGATCAAAAAATTCATGATCTATCTGTGGCTGAAATAATTTCAATTTCTCCATCTGTTGCTGAAGCAATTAAGGAATTGCTCTCTTGTCAACATGTGGAGATGGTACCTGAAGAATCAAAGGTCTTCTCTTCCACTTTGATGCCGTACTGTGGTGGAAAGGATCCCTCCTCAGATTCCAACCGTTAATCTTTTCCTCTTGGCTTTCTTTGTTGATATCTTGGTTATTCAAATAAAACTGTTTCTCTCCTTGTCAATTCTGGTTCTCAGCTCAACTTAATCTCAGATGCTATGGCCTGCAAACTCAAGCTTAGTCCTAGGGTCAGCTGAAATTCTGTGATATATGGGATAGGGAATCAATCTTGTATATTTGTTGGTATTGCTGAAGGTGTCCCATTTTGAATTGGTTGAAATATTTTGGGAACTTGTCACTTTTGCCTCACTTTTTTGGAAGGTCCTATGATCTTGGGTTGACCATTCTTAATGGATTTTGGTGCTACCCTGATGTTTTCTGATCAATTTGTGGAGAGAATTCTTCTTCCCAATGCTGATGGTGAAAAAATTGAAGTTCCTCTTTGCTCTTGGGATTCTGGTTGTTGGGAAAGAGAATTCCCTGTTCAAACTTCTAAATCAATTTTGGGATGCAGAAGGATAATTCCGATTCCTCTCATTTTATATTGGAATAGTTTATCCTATTGATATTTTCAGTTATTCTCAGCCTTTGACTTCAACTCAAGGATTAAATCTCATCCCTGAGGCTTATTTTTATTTTTTCTCATCTTTCTCTTCCGATCTGGAAAACATTAAAAAACAAAAATATTTTGAAATAGAAAATACCAAATATATTTCATCTCTCTCTGGATTCTTTATTTCTTCTTTTCCTTGTATTCTTAGGTTTGATCAATTTTCTTTCAGTTGTGGTTTGAATCTCGGCAATGATTATAAACTAGATGCTGATCTCAATTCTATTCTTGGTGGCTTTGGTATGGAGGAATATGCGCTCCAGTGGAGGCAATTTGGGGTCAAAGTAAGTTCTCCCCATGGTGCACCGCTAGCAAAACCTGCTACCTTCATCTTTGAAACCCTAACTAGTGCCACACATTTGAGAAAAGTTTTATCTCCTAGTTCTCCCTTTATGGAAAAGACACCCTTTGAGAAAGTTGCGGAAAATTGGAAGCAGAAAATGTTAGAAATTGGTCTCAGTTTTTTTAGTCAGGTCTCACTGGTCAATGCTTGGAGGAAACAAGAGCTTCTCCCTTCTGCTACAAATTATAAGCCAGTTGCAAAAAATTTCCAACCAGTCAACCAGCCTATGCCTCTCAACCTCAATTCTCCTCTCATGCGCCCTCCCTTATCTTTTGATCCTTGCTGTGGTTTACCTTGATCTCTTACTGGTCATGTCACTCAATTAAGCCTGAAAGTGGTCAACTCTGGCCCAGATGGATGGATTATTCCTGATGAGTTGAATTTGATCAAAAATGTCTTATCTCTAAGGGGAAAATCTATTGCTTTCTGTGAAGAAGAGAGGGGTCTCTTTAAAGAATCCTATGGCCTCCGTTACATCATCCCTGTAGTTGAACATGATCCTTGGAAAAAGAAAAGTATTCCAATCCCTGCTTCTAAAATCAAAAAATTTATCAAGTTGATCTGCAAAAAATTTTTTACTGGTCTATATGAAAAGTAAACTTCCAGTTATTCCAGCACCATCTTCTGTGTCCTCAAGAGTAATCATCAACTTAGAATATTTCATGATCTTCAACCTCTTAACAAAGTTACTATTAAAGACTCTGGTTTTCCCCCCGCCACTGAAGAATTTTTTGAATCTTTCTCTGGGATAGCTTTCTATGTTCTAGAGGACATTATGGGTGGTTATGAAAAATGATCCTTAAATCCTTTGTCTTGCCCTCTCACTACTTTTGATACTCCTCTTTGTCAATTCCAACTTACTCAATTCTCTCAAGGTTCCAATGATTTGATTTCAGTCTATCAGGATAAGATGATGTGATTCCTCCAGGATATAATCCCTGATCATTCTGGTATCTTTATTGACAATGGTGAAGTAAGTTCCAGTTTCTGACTACAATAATGAGCTCTTACCCTGGCATTCAGGAATTGGGTGATTAATCTGGGAATATGCTACTACATTGGAAAGGATTATGTTTTGTATCAAGGAGTCTGGCCTTACTGTCTCTGAATCCAAATTGGCTGCATGTGTCCCTGCTCTGAAATTGCTTGGTCATGTGGTCTCCAAGGAAGGAAGAAGGATGGAATCATCCAAATTCAACAAGATTATCTCTTGGCCTACTCCAATCAATCCTATTGAAGTTAGAGGCTTTCAAGGTGTTGTAAATTATTTTTGAATCTTTATCCCATCTCTATCCAACATCTGTGCTACCTTGGGTTTTCTAACCAGGAAAGAAGCTGAATGTATTTGCACCCGAAATTTTGAACATTTGTTTCAGTTGCTCATAATGATTGTTGGTAGAGACATAGTTTTCAAAAATATCTCTTATGGAAATGAATCTGGAAAGATCAAGCTGCATGTTGATTCTAGTTATGAATCTGGTGGGGCTATTCTTACTTAGAAAGATGAAAATGGTGGGGAGTGTCCTGCTCTCTATGAATCTTTGTTATTTTCAGATGTAGAATCCAGATACTCTCAACCAAAACTGGAGCTCTCTGGTGTGGCTCAAATGTTGAAGGAGCTTCAAACCTTCCTCTGGGGTCAAAATTTAGAATTAAAATTCAATGATCAATCCATCATTTAAATGATCAATGCACCCAGCCTCCCATATGCTTCTGTAAGTTGTTTGGTGGCCTTTATCCAGCTTTTCTCTTTTGATTGTTTTCACCGGCCTGAAAAATCTTTCACCATGCCTGATGGTTTATCTTGACATCCTCTTGGAGATAAAGAATCTGATGTTGAAGTGGATTTTGATGAAAAAAAGCCTTTAATCCATGCTGTTTTCTCCTTCTCCTCTCTAGATTACTTTGGCGTTCAACAAGGTTTCTGGCTTAAATTAGAGCAGTACCTCTCAATTTTTCAAAGACCCCTTTGTCTCTCTGCTAAATAGTTTCAATCCCCTGAAAGGCAGTCCTATAATTTATTTTTAAAAGGCTCTGGCCTTATGAAAAGATGAAATCCTTTTACTCTCATTCTTTTTACTATTCCCGCTAAACAAGTTTCTATCCTTAAAAGTGTGTATGAGGTTCTTGGCCATTGTTTCAAAACAAAAAATTATCAATGATTATCCAAACAATTCTGGTGGCCACCTCCAAAAAAATCTTCTTTCAATGGTGCAAGAGTTGTGAAGTTTGTCAAAAACGTGATCATAGGCTTCCAGTTGAAATTTGTTTTCCTTCTAGGGAGTCCCCATTCTTTGGCAGGATTTCTATGGATGAGGTTCATATGAAGGCAGGTGTACATCATCGTGGCTATAAACGATTTTTCTGGATTGTTTTAAGCCAAATTTCTTAAGAATCATAGCTCTGAATCAGTAGCAGATTTCCATTATGAGACTTGGACAATGCATTAGGGCTTGGCTCAATCTTACTCTACTGATGGTAGCCCTGAATTTGGTGGAAAGCTTTTTGAAATGATCTAACCTATTCCTGCACAAAAAGGATTTAATACTCCTAATTATCCTGAAATTCAAGTCATGGTTGAACAAGGCCATTCTCCTTTGAAGGCTGCACTTGTCAAACTGGCTGGTGAAATTGGCAAGAATTGTTGCAAATTTCTCCCTTGTGTTCCATTCTCTGATTGGATCTCAACCAAATGGACCACTGGCTCCTCACCTTATGAAATCATCTTTGGTCAAAGAGAAGCTCTTCCTTTGGATATGGAAATGAAATCCTTGTTGGGTATCTCATGGGAGGAGGTTTCTTCAACCACTGATCTATTAGTTGCTAGATCCAAGCAAATGGAGCAAAGTAAAGATTTTTGTGATGAAACTTATCAGAAGATTATGTAATCAAGAGAAAAATTAGCCCATTATTGGGAAGATAAGCACCTAAATCAAATCAGGGATTCCTTCAATCCTGGTGATCTAGTCTTGGCTTATAATTGATCCTTGGAGAATCAGTGAGGAGAACATTTCTCAAAACGCTTGAATGGTCCTTATTGGGTAGTTTGTCAAGTTAGGGGTGTATCTTATGTTTTGGAAGAGCTGGATTGTACTTCATTGGCCAGAAGGTTCTCTGCTGATCAAAGTAAGAAGTTCCATTGTTGTGGAGGCAACTTATCTCAGAAGTAAGTCATCCCAATTGTGCTCCACCAGGGCCATTTGCTGTGTTTTGTTGTGAAACTCTACTTTATGCCACATGCATGAGCACCTGGAAGGCCCTCTTTTTTTTATCTGTGCGGCTTCTAGGGATCTTTTGGGTAGATCAACTTTTATTTCAATTCTTCAATCACTCTAAAGATCAGGCCATTCTTCTGTCAAAATTTCTTTTTATTCCTCCTTTTCTTAATATCATCAAAATTTAGATGCAGACTAGGGACAGTTTCTAAGTTGGGGAGAGATTTAATGACCAATTTGGGAAACCTCAAAAGAAAAATTCTGCTTTCATTGTATCATCTCTTTTAAGTAGTCTACAGCGCCTCTTTCCCATAAAAGGAGGGGATCTCCCCTGCCTTTTTCCCAAGAAAATATCATTGTACCATCATATGTGCATCATATATCATCATCATCATCCATCATTGGTATCATCTGAGTCAATAAAATCTGATCCATTATCCGGGGAATTAATCCTCCATCCTTATCCTGGGTATATCTATGATTGCCCCTTGACCTTTGAGCCTCCATACTCAAATATTTGGTGCTTCACTCTGTGACTGTATCTGTTATCACCAACCAATAGCATTTCTGGTTGATGAAGGCTTCATTTTATTGGACTTTTTATTTTGTTATACCACTCCTTGATCCCTTTTTTGACCATACCTGTCTTGATAATTCTTTCATTATCATTCTGGAACCAGTCACATTTGACTGAGAGGTTTCTTTAAGCTTAAAAACTGGATTATTAAACCCCCTTTATTTCTTTGAAGTTGAAATTTGGCCATGCTACTCTTGAGTCCCTTGAGATTTTTTGGGTTATTATTGTTAGAATCTGTCCTTTCTTTGCTTCTAAGGGCTTCATAAAACAAATTGCTTTGTTTGGTACAGCCACCCACATTTATCTGGTACCCTTCAAGCACTTGATTACAGAGAGTTGGGAATGTTCATTGAGAAGCTGGAGATTTTTTTGGATTGAGTTGATCTTTCATCATCTTCTGCTGAAAACCAGAGTTATTAAATTGTGGGTGTTATTAATTACAACTTCCTTCTTCTATTTAACTCTGAACAAACTTTAAATTAATTTTTTCAAGTATTTTCCATCACCATCTTGCCTCAGATAGTGTTGTTTGTAGCTACAAATTACTTTTAACTCAGCGCTTCCCATTGATTGCATATTCACAATGTTCTGGAACTTGATTCTGGTTACATTTTAATATTTTTGTAACGCTCAGGAGGGCAAACTGAAAAGCACCTTTCCCCTCCATGGAACTGCCTGCGACCAGCACTGTTTGTGCTCTTACAGCATGGGGGCCCATACATGTGTCTGCACGCTTCCAACGTATTTTTTCAAACAAGGGAGACCCCCAGGGGGTTTTATACCCCCTGTAGAAGGCTCTTTTGGGTCATTTACCCCTATACAGGGCAACTTTGACATCTTTTGGGGGGTATACGCCACCCCTGGGGTTGTGCCAAAGTTTTTGGGACCCCCTGGATCTCATTTGGGTGGCATAAATCCGAATTTGGAATTAAAAAATACTATTTGGGACTTTTGTAGCACATCTAGCAATCCCAAAGTGACACTAAAGTGAATCTAAAGTGAAATAAAATGAAAATTCAAACCAAACCATTGAAACTAAAGTGAAACTGCAAACAAAAATCCCAGAAAACTTGATATTTCTCAACTCAAAAGTGAGTAAAATTTCTAGTTGTTCAATTGAAAGTTGGGTTGAATACTGAAATCAAATTGCATTTTTTTGGCATTGTGGGAACAGTCAAAACCCTACTTTTCTTAAAATGGCTGTGTGCAAGGACTACATTGATATTGCCATGAACCAAGCTTGGGAAGAAAAGGATTTGGGTAATGAAACATTGGAAGCTGCAATTGCATCCTCATCTAGGGTTTTAATTGAGGAACATGTTTCAGCAACAGACATGAACTCTGGTGGTAGGTAACATTTTATATTACTCTGGTCTCTGCCTCATTCAATTTGATGAAAAGTGATTGGCTGCTTGTAACTATGACTATGTCAATATGACAGATCCACTTGAACCACATCCTGTGAGAGCTTTTCCTAATAGGGAAGAGGCACAAAGCTATTTTCAATCATGGGAAATGAAGCATTGTTACGATTTACAATTTTTCAACTCAAAGCTTGATAAAGATGTTAATATAGCCTGTGATAGACATGGTTTGTGCTCTGGGAAATTGCTCACCAGATTGTCAAGGCAAACTCACACAAGGACGCTTGGGTGCAATTTTCAATCTGTGCAAGTCACACAAGGGCAGACCCCTAGTGCCAAATCTCCTCCAGAAATGATCAACATAACCATCAAACATCTCCACACCCCTCAGTGCATCCTCACCTGAGGAGAATCTCTGGGGGGCCTTAGGTAATTTAAGAGAAGACACAAATGATGGGCTTAATACTATACAACTGAAAAGAAAATTGAGCAAGATTAATGATGGAAAATATTTTGATGACAAAACAATCTACAACACTAAGCAAATGGTCACACTTGCAGAACTAAAGAGAAAAAGTTTTATGAAGGTCCTCTTTGAACAACTTGCTAATTCATGTTGGTTTCATCAAGCTAAATTCAGTGGAGAGAATCACTTGGAGGCCCTCTTCTTGGCCCACCCCAATTTATGAAAGCTTTGCAAAATATTTTGTGATATTTATATGTTGGATTGTAATTATAAAAAAAATAATTACAACATCCCCTTTTTAAATGTTGAAGGACTTACATAAAAAAAAAGAACTTTCACAAAATCTGTTGTTTTTAGAACAAGAGAAATGTTTGATTTCTACTCTTTTTCTGTAAATTCACTAAAGGAGCTTGCTTATGATCTTGAGCGACTTCCCAAACTCTTTGTGTTTTGCCATGAAAAAGCTCTGATTTGTGCTATAGAAAAAAGTTTCCCTGAGTCAACAAGACAGTCTTTTCACTGGCACTTTTCTAAAAACATACAAGAAAACAGGAAAGTGCCCATTAATAATGATTCTGAAGGATTTCAAAGCTTTATGTCTGTGTGTACTAAGTATGGGGCCTTGAAAAACAAGGGACAGAGGTCAATGATGCAGGACTGAGATTAAGTGACAAATAAATGCACATACTGTTAATTTTTCTAGTTTTGGGTTTCTTACATTATGACTTGTATAAAGTGTTTCTTGGAAGACCGTGCGGATGGCTTGAGTAAATGGATCATATCTTCCGTATCAAAGAGATGTTGTAATGGCTTGGAATTGCGAAAAACCTGACTTTGGAAAGAAAAAATATCTTGGTTTGAAGGGGCCCAGACTAATCTAAAAGTATTCCTTGCAAATTCTTTGGAAGACATGTTTGATATCTGGCAAAGCCTAGAGGGAGCAATTTCCAATCAATCAAATTGGTTCAGGCTGCCCTTTAAAACTCCCAAATAAAGATAGGATGAGCTCTTCCCAAAGAACTGTTACCATTGTGATACAAGTTGTCTTTAGAGGAAATTAAGCTTTTTGTAGAACAATTCAAAAAATGAAAGCAGAACCATGATAGGGAAGTGTGCACCAAGTCATACTCCAAGACTATGGGTTCGGCCTGTTCCCACCAGACAGCAGACCTACTAGTTTTAAGAGTATTCTTTATGCCTGAGGATGTTCATCCTCAGTGGAGGTTGGATTATTACCCTTGAAGTTGTAGTTTTTTTAGTTGGTTCAAGTTAAAAAACTATAACTTACAAAACTAAGTTGGTTCAAGTTGAATTGTTGGATTTTTAAAATCACTTTGTGATTGATTGGTTCTGATAAATTATGTTTAAATGATTATTGCAAATTTACTAAAATTTGATCATTTTCAATTTTGAACTTTTGATGTTAATGAAATTCTCAAAAATTCTCAGTTAAATGAGAAGCTCAATTCAATTATCTTGGGAAATTTGGAGCAAGATTATGGCGGGCTTTTGAAGTACTTCATTTGAAAGACCACAAAATATCAATCAAAGCCAATGCTTGAACCTAAAGCCTTGAAATCAAGTAGATTCTGTCCAAAATTTACAGATACCCAGAAAGATCCTTTTTTATTTGAACATGTTCAAAAGTAACGTACGCAGGAAAAGAAAATTAGCAGGGCACCAAAGAAGAAAATACAAAGGATTGTTAGTCTTTTCTTTTGAGAAAGTTTCATTTTTTGGTTTCAATGAACTGATGGGAAAATGATTTCTGTACTGCAAGGATGGCTTTTTGACTAAATTTCATATTTCAGTTGAAGAGACTGAAAGTTCATTGGGGTCCCTTCTGTTGGAGTCAGATTCATTTTTGAAGGATGAAGAACAAGAAATAAAGCAATCAAACAGAAGCTCATCTTTGGTGAGTTTTGATTCCTTCAATGAGATTAGAATTTTGGCTAACTAATTTTTGATTCTAGGAAGTAAATCACATCAAGCAAATACCTGAGAACTTACATGACTTCTTGGGTGAGGTTTGGGATCCAGTCGGTGATAGAAATTGCGGATTGAGAGTGATTTCTAAATCACTTGGGTATGATGAGAATGGACTTTTTGAAGTACAAAAATAAATGCTTGAAATGTTGAGCAAAAATAAGGGGTGCTATTCTAAGATCCTTGATGAAAGTTAACACATTGAAAAGATATAAAAAAGACTTTATGTTAATGACATCAATGAAAAGATTCCATCTTCAAAATGGCTTTCATGGGTTAAATAATAGCTGAAACTTATGGAAGACCAATATGTTTCATTTGATTGGATTCATTTTGTACTTTTTTTCCTATGAAAATGGGTGTAAAAGAACAATCAGATTGTATGTTCATTTGCTTTGTTAACAATAACCATTGGGTCCAGCTAGTACTTAAGAAAGATGTGATTCCAATCCTGCCAATAGTTTCTAAACCAAATTCCAGGATTTATAAAAAAAGCCTCTGATTGGTTTTATCACCTCAAAGATCAACTTGAGTTGTATTCTAATTTATAGATTAATTTCAGCATTTGGGTTTGGGTTCTGATGCTGATCTTGTAATTAAATTAATATAAAGGGATTTCAAATTTTGAACATCATTATTTTGAGTGTTTTGAGTTAACATCATTATGATGAGTGTTTCAAATGAGATTTTATTTCTAATTGAGTCCAACTTGTGTTGGGCTGATACCATCATAAGGATTTTTTTGACTTCTTGTCATGGGATCAGCTTAACACAAGTGGAACTTTTTTTGTTGTTTTTACTTTAGGGCTAGTCAATTTGAACTTGTTGTTTTTTTTATCTTACTTGAGAGCTAGTCAAGTTGAACTTGTATTTTTTTGGTTGTTTCACTTCATTTTTTTTGATTTTTATTTGTTTTTACTTGTTTTTATTTTATTTCTTATTTTTTTGTTTTTTTTAACCAAAAAATTAACATTTTTCAATTTTTGGGGTTATTTCTGTTTTTCTTGTATATTTATTTAGTTTATTATTTAATTTTATTCCTGTGGGGCCCACACGACTACACTCAAGTTGTTTGGAGGCTACGCACCTGGAATGTACTTTTTTAGCATGCCACACAACTCAAATGAGTCATGTAAACAACTCATTTAAGTAATGAACTTGTCATTGCCCATTAAAAAATAAAAAATAGTAAAAAATAAAAAAAAATAAAAAAATAAAAAAATAAAAAAATAAAAAAATAAAAAAATAAAAAAATAAAAAAATAAAAAAATAAAAAAATAAAAAAATAAAAAAATAAAAAAATAAAAAAATAAAAAAATAAAAAAATAAAAAAATAAAAAAATAAAAAAATAAAAAAATAAAAAAATAAAAAAATAAAAAAATAAAAAAATAAAAAAATAAAAAAATAAAAAAATAAAAAAATAAAAAAATAAAAAAATAAAAAAATAAAAAAATAAAAAAATAAAAAAATAAAAAAATAAAAAAATAAAAAAATAAAAAAATAAAAAAATAAAAAAATAAAAAAATAAAAAAATAAAAAAATAAAAAAATAAAAAAATAAAAAAATAAAAAAATAAAAAAATAAAAAAATAAAAAAATAAAAAAATAAAAAAATAAAAAAATAAAAAAATAAAAAAATAAAAAAATAAAAAATGAAGAAATAAAAAAATAAAAAAATAAAAAAATAAAAAAATAAAAAAATAAAAAAATAAAAAAATAAAAAAATAAAAAAATAAAAAAATAAAAAAATAAAAAAATAAAAAAATAAAAAAATAAAAAAATAAAAAAATAAAAAAATAAAAAAATAAAAAAATAAAAAAATAAAAAAATAAAAAAATAAAAAAATAAAAAAATAAAAAAATAAAAAAATAAAAAAATAAAAAAATAAAAAAATAAAAAAATTAAAAAATTAAAAAAAAATAAAAAAATAATAAAATAATAATAAAAATAATAAAAAAAATAAAAAAAATAAAAAAAAAAAAAATAAAAAATAAAAAAAATAAAAAAAATAAAAAAATAAAAAAATAAAAAAATAAAAAAATAAAAAATAAAAAAATAAAAAAATAAAAAAATAAAAAAATAAAAAAATAAAAAAATGAAAAAAATAAATAAAAAAACAAAAAATAAAAAAATAAAAAAAATAAAACAATAAAAAAATAAAAAAATTAAAAATTAAAGAAAAAAAGAAATAAAAAAAGTAAAAAATTGAAAATACAACCACAATTCTTATCTCATAAAAGGAAACAAAATTCACTTAAGATGAGCTTCTGTTTGACTCCTCCATTTCTTCTTCCTACACCTTTCAAAAGGAATCTGATTCCAATGGAGGGGACCCTAATGAACTTTCAGTATCTTCCACTGAACTATAAAATTCAGATGAAGAGCCATCCTTGCACTACAGAAATCATTTTCCCAGAAATTCATTCAACCATAAAAATGAGAATTTCTCAAAATAAAACACTCACTGTCTTTTCTATTTTTGGTCCCCTTTTAACACTTTTTTCATGCTTTTCCTCTGAACAATGAAAGTAAGATGAGGAGCTTTCCTTGCATTACAGAAATCATTTTCCCATTGTTTCATTAAACCATAAAAATGAACATTTCTTGAAATAAAAGACTTACTGTCTTTGGTATTTTTGGTGCCCTTTGAACCCTTTTTTCCCTCTCATTTTCTCTTTCAAACTGTTCAAATTTTTAAAGTTCGTGATGGTTTTTATTCAATTTGGGTCTACCAGGGCTTGAACTAAACACCTTTGGCCCAAGCCTTGGATATGCAATTGAAGCAACTGTATTGTCAAGCATTGACCTTAGCATCTTTAACCTAACTTCTTTAGGTTGTTGCATATGCATGGAATTCAACTCTTTTAGATTCTTCATCAAGCCCTGAATCCGTTTCAAACTTTCAAAAACCAAAAGAATTATCAATTTTTCAATCCAAGAATCAATCTGTTGGTCCAAGAATCAATCTTTCAATCCAATAATTGTTACCCTTCAAAAAAACCCACTTACATAATTGGAAGGTTCATTGTCTAACTACCACTGAGAACAAACATCCTCAGGAACAACAGATCTTCTTGATGCTAATATTTCACTCATAATATAGGGAAAAGGAAAGCCTGTTGTTTTTGAATATGAATTTGAGCACACCTTGCCATAATGGCCACACTTTAACTTCTTGAATTGTTCCCAAATGATTTTGATAGCCTCAATTGACGATTTCTAACCCAAACGTAATAGTTATGTTGGAAGACCTGTTCACAAATTGATTCATTATTTAAAGTCCTGCATGGACTGATTGGATCTTGCTTTCAATAGTTCCTTCAAGGTGTTTTGACACATTCAAAATGTTTGCCAAAGATCCCAGAAGTCATTTTTTGAAAGCAGCATGGGCCCCTTCTACCAAAGATTTTTCTTTTATTTCCAAAGTCTGGGTTGACACAATTCCACGCCCTTAAAAAAATCTCTTTCATAGGGAAAATTTTATTTTCCAAATACTCAAGCTCATCCTTGCAGTTTTTGAACACATACTGTATACAAGTTATAAAGTACACTTCCAGCAGAAATCAATAAAAGAAGCAATAAATTGGCATGCTCTGAGTTTAGCATCATTGATTTCTGCCTCCCCCTTGGTTTCAGAGGCCCTATATTTTTCCAAAAGAGTCATAAACCTTTGCCATCCTTCATCATCATCAATGAAGCGCACTTGAAAGTTCACTTAAATTTTTTTAGACAAGTTCCAGGAGCACAACTGTCTGGATTCATCAGGGAAACTGTGTTTAATATCAAAAATCAGATATTTTTCATGGTCTGTCCCAAAGACTTTTGGAAGCCTCTTGGAATCATAAGCGAACTACTTCAATACATTCAATGCCCAAATTTAGAACTCATGTGGTTCTTTTCTAATAAAAACAAAATTCTTTGTAAAATCCTTTTTGTTGGAATTCATTCCTAAAACATGAAATAGAGAGATGTTGTACCTATTTGCTTTAGAAGTACAATCAAACAATGAAATTTGATGGAATTATTTGCAAAGTATTATAGACTCAATATGAGCCAAGAAAAGGGCCACTAACTGACCATCTCCACCAAATTTTCACATTCAAAACCCACTGGGATTCCCGGAGCATTTCCAATAGAACTTCCATAACACATGTCCCATCCAGTCCAGCAAACTTTACCTTTTCCTTAGTGTGATAGATTGTTCTATCATTAATTCATTCTCCACCATCAATCTTTCTCAATATCCTTTTAATATGAATTGCATTGATCCTATCTTTCATTCCTTCTTTAAGTAGCTCCAACACTTGCCCAGAGATTCTCCTTAATGGAGGATGTACTGAGGGGCTTTTAGATGGTTGATGATTGTGTAGACCATTTCTAATGGAGATATGCCACATGTTATCTGCTGCTTTCCTCCTTGCATGGATCAAGAATTGACATCCAACCTTCCTATTGTTAGTTTTTCTTTGACCTTTGGTCAGTTTTTGCCCTTCATAAACCCCAAATCTGTCACAAGCTAGATTAAAGTCTTTTTCTTTCCTTGATTTGAAATTTTGCAATGCAAAGCCCTGGATGGCTGGCCATGTCTGACAATAAATCTTGGCTTCTTTCCTACTAGCAAAGGATCTCACAGAAGGCAGGTAAAGCGGTTCTGGAACTCTTTTGTGTCATAGTTATAACCGGCATGGTCACATAAGTGTTTTATAAAGCCATATCTGTCTCCATCAAATGAAATCCAAAATGTGACCCACCCCCTTTATTCAATTCTAGTTGTGAAAAAACATGTTGTTCCAGTTGTGAAGAAACATCTTGTTCCTCAATTTTAAGCCTAGATGAGGATGCAATTGGGCTTTGAACTTTTTCTTGTCCAACTCCCTCTCCAAATCCCTAGATTCCATCAAAGCTTTGTTAATCAAGATTTTAATTAACTCCTTTAATGTACCCATGTTTAATCTGGGATAGCCTGGGCTTTCCACTGTTCTCATAAACAAAAAAAATTCAAAGGAAATTCTGTTGAGACTGAGGAAGTTCAGATTTGAAAGTCATAGAGAAGGATGGATTTGATTTCAGAAATGAAATGAAACAGATGAGAAAACAAGAACAGAAAGTACAAAAGTCTGAAAGAGGAATGAAAATGAGTAATAGAAAACAGAGGAGACGCTCACCTGAGGAAGTTCAGATTTGAAAGTCAGAGAGAAGGATAAGCAAGAAAATCTTCTCTCGGACTTTCAATCTGTCCTCAGGTGTTTTAAACTGATCAGGTTTCACAGGAACAGGTGACACATGAGTAGAGGTGAAAATGAAAATGAATATTGAAATGATAGCCGTGCTTCTGGAGGTGAGAAGCATACGTTGAATGGAGGCAGATCTGAGACAGATGATGGAAAACATGGATGGAAATTCAAGAGACAGAGAATAAGAAGATGAAAGAGATATGGAGAGAAGAGTCTTGAGGATAATTACTACAATACCCCCCCTTGCTGAGCACAATCCAGAAGACCAAAACATAGTTGATGTGAATGTAGGAGAACCCAAGACAGAGGTTTGGTAAGCATTTCAGCAAGCATATTGCTTGTTGAGACATGTTGAACTGTGAATATGTTGCGTCCAACGCAATCACAAATGAAATTTTGCCAAGCATCAATGTGTTTAGTACGGGAATGGTGCTCTGGGTTTTTTGAAAGAGCTTTGACGCCCTCGTTGTCGACAAGGAGTTTGACTGGGGAATCATCACAAAGATGAAACTCACACATGATGTTCCTTAGCCATAGACCTTCCTTGCAGGCTTCCGACATGGCTTTGTATTCAGCTTTGGTGCTGGAGAGCGAGACCGTAGGTTGTTTTTTGTATTTCCAGGAGATTGCGCCAGAGCCAATGCGAAAGGTATAGCCGCATGCTGACCGGCAATCATTGTGGTCTTCAGCCCAATCTGAGTCCAAATAGCACAACAGGCCCAAAGTTTTGCCACCCAGCGTCAGCTTGAGGGAGCAAGTGGAGCAAAGATAACAAAGAAACCTTATTGCAGCCTCTCAATGTGCAAGAGAGGCGTCTTGTAGGAATTGAGAGAGCTTGTTCATGGAAAAAGAGACTTTGGGGCGGCTGCATTGAGAAACCCATAAGAGTGAGCCAATGAGTCAATTGTATTGCGGTGGGGAAGCAGGCTCATCCTGTGATTTGTGACAGAGCATTTTGAAGCAGCTGGTGGTCAGAGAGGAGACCAGCTTCCAGTCAGGTGGGAGGAATTCATCAGCCAAGGAGTAGATGTAGTGAGACTGGAAGATGGATACAGTGTGGGAGGGAAGATGGCGGGAGATGGAGAGGGATAGAAAAAGGGAGAGTTTGTTGTTGGAGCCTATGGTTAAAATCCAACCAATGTATTTGAAAAACTTGGCAACAAAGGTGCTGGTGCCAACAACGGAAAGGTTGTCAACATGGGAGGTAAGTGCGCCTATAAGATTTCTGCCTTTGAGTTTGAAGAAGAGAGAGGGATTGTATGAGGATTAGAAGAGACCCAGGGAGGTGAGGGCTAAACGGAGTTTGATGTTCCATTGCCTAGGGGATTGTTTAAGGCCATATATTTCCAGAGAGACTTTGCACACCCAGTATTGGTGGGCAGCGTCCTCAAAACAGGGCGGTTGCAACATGTAGACAGGCTTGTCAAGATGTCTGTTAAGAAAGGCGGTCTTGAAATCAATTTTATGACTGGTGCAGCCTCTGTAGCCCATCAGACTTAGAAGTAGTCCGAGAGTTTTGAGACAAAGTTTGGGGGAAAAAACCTCAGAAAAATCCAAGCCCTTTATCTGGGAAAAACCCATAGCAACAAGAAGAGCCTTCAATTTTATAATTGAGCCATCTGCGCAAAGCTTTACCTCAAAGAACCATTTGGAGCTGATAACTTTCCTTCTGCTGGGCAGGGGAAAGAGGAGCCAGGTCTTCATGCCGATGAGAGAATTCATTTCTTCTTGAGCAGAGGAGATCCAGAGGTGCAAGTGTGGCAATCAAAGAAGTTGTTTCCAAGTTTTTGGGGCGGGTAAGTCATCTTTGACTGAAGCTTTTTGCAAAAAGATTCCATAGCGTGACGGTGGGCAGCCGACACAAGAGGAATGGCGGGGAGGAGATGGTGGTTTTTGAGATGGCAAAATCATCGGCAGAGAAGCAATGGTGTCAGAGGTTGTGGTGTCCAGAGGAGGTGAGGGCATGGGGGGGACTGGCAAGGGAGGCTGAGGGAAAGATGGGCTGATGGAGGGAGGGGGGGGAAGATCAGATTTGGACGACTGAATACTTTGAGAACAGTAGCAACGGTTGGCAGGGGAGGGGGAAAAGTTTTATGTTTAGTCATACAACCATAGGTAAATGTTGTGTCATGAAAGAGGAAATCTCTTGATTTGATGATGGCTTTTGACTTGAGGTCCATCAGACAATAGCCATTTCTGTGTTGCAGGTAAGAGAGGAGAATAGCTGGTTTCCCTTTGTTGTAAAGTTTTGATTGGGTGGCATTGGGGACTTTGTACCAATTAAGACAGCCAAACGGATAAAGATAGGAGGGTTCCACGTTGGGAGTTTACAGGATGGAGTTGGGAGAAAAAAAACCAGAGGGCGTCTTGCAAGGGAAAGAGTTGAAAGGGAAAAGGGTGTGACGGAGAGCGTCCACCCAGAATGATTTTGGAAGATTGGAGAGAGAGAGAGCGTAGCGGACCATGTTGTTGATGGTCCTGTTGGAGCGTTTGGCCACTCCTTTTAGCTGGGGTGAGTGTGGTGGACTGGTTTTGTGTTCAATGCCTTTTTGGGATAGATAATTCTTTATTTGGTTGCTTAAGTACTCACCGCTGTTGTCAGTTTGTAGGGAGGAGACTGTAGTATTGTATTGGTTTTCAAAAAAGGAAATGAAGAGTTTTTTACATTCGGACAAGTTGGACTTGTGGGGCATTGGGTAGGCAAAGATGGCCTTGGAGCAGTTGTCAATGAAGGTGATGAAGTAACGGTATCCTTTGCAGGAGGTGATGTCAAAAGTGCACACATCCAAATGTACTAATTGGCTGGTTTTAGTTGACCTATAACTAAGGCAAGAGTGGAATGGAGTCCTGGTCATTTTTGATTTGATGCAGGTTTTGCACTGTTGAACCTGAAGTTTATTGAAAGGAGTTGGGGAAAGCTTTCTATCCTTCAGGTACTTTTTGAGGGAATTAGATTCAGGTGTGAAAGTCTGCAATGGTATTCAAACAGACTTTTTTCAGAGGAGTGTTGAAGAGTTGTTGAGAAGGAGAACTCCCGGCTCACAGTGTTGTCGGGTAGGTAGTAAAGGTTCCCTTTTCTGTATCCTGACGCAAAAGTGTTGTCGCCTTGTGATGAATGGTTACTGGACTGTATGTTGCATCTTTCTTTTCTTAAAATCACCTCAAATCAGGTGTCTCACAGTGAGGATACCAAGAGAAGGGGTGTTCTCAGATGTGGAACATTTAGAGATTTCAGGTTAAAGGACAGGAATTTTATCTGTCCAGCCTTTTTGGAAGTGATGGTCAAACCTTTGGCAAGCCGTATTTAGGTATTATCAGAGCATTTTTCAAAAAGTTGATTGGAACGAGGCGTCATGGAGATGGAGCATCCTGAGTCAATGTTGAAGTCTTTGTTGGAATCAAAGTTCTTGAGTGAAGAGTTGGCAACTGCTGATCCTGCATGCACAATTATTTTCAATTCAGAGAAGTTGTTGGAGTTGATGTCATTGCAGGTGGTGTCTTGGTCCTACTTGGCTTGGTTTGAGGCTGCTTATTTTGAGATTTGTGGTTTTACCTTTTCTCTTTTTTTTCTATTTTAGGTTGCCATTCCCTAATCACAACTCCAAATTGTTTGCCACCAGAGGTTTTCAATCCCCTGGGGGACGCGCCAGTTGGAAGCAACTTAGCAGGTGCATTTTTGGGCTTCATTTGCTGTTTGCAACCCACATTGGTCTTGAACTTTGGTTCACAACCGTTTGCAACCCTTAGGTTGCAAATTTAAATTTGGAAAAAAATAAAAAAAAAAGGGTATGTTTAATTCACAGCTCATTGATCCATGGGCACCATTCAAAAGTGGGCTGTTTGGCAAGCCACACGGTCCAATCCAGGCCCTATACAACCCCACATGTCTCAAAGAGTTGCGTGGCCCACCCAGCCTGATCCAACGGCGTGTTGGATTCCACACAGCTACATTCAAGGCGTGTGGAGTTTTACATGGATCAAATGTAGTCGTATGGCATATAACAAGCCACTGGACCTCCATGGGCCAAAAAAAAAGGAATGAAAGGGCACTCACATAACCCATGAATCAAATAAACCTTCCAAAAAACAGGAATCAACCAAAAAATTAAAGAAACCAAAAAATGTTGATTTTTTGGTTAAAAAAAATAAATAAGTAAGTCAATAAAAAACAAAAAAACTGGGACTATCCAATGAACTATCCCTAAAGTAAAAAGCACCAAAAAAACACAAGTAACTGGACTAGCCCTAAAATAAAAACACCAAAAAAAATACAAGTAACTTGACAAGCCCTGAAGTAAAAACACCAAAAAAAATACAAGTAACTTGACATGCCCTAAAGTAAAAACACCAAAAACTAAATACAAGTAACTTGACAAACCCTAAAGTAAAAACACCAAAAAAAAAGTTCAACTTGCATTAAGCTGATCCCATCATAAGGAGTAAGATACTACTTATGATGGAATCAGCTCAACACAAGTTGGACTGACTTACAATTAAACTCTCATTCAAAACACTCAATAAAATTATTTCAACCCACAACACTCAAAATAATGATTTTCAAAATGTGATAACCCTTAATATTAATAGAACTTGTTAGCTGTATTATAATTACAATTTATATGAAACCCAATGATGAAATGAAGTCAAAGTCTATAATCTCTATAATCCAGAATACATTTGCAGTTGATCATTGAGATTATCAACCCAACCAGAGGATTTTTTAGAAATCAAGGAACGTGGTTTTGCTACAATGGGCAGGATTGGAATCATTTCTCCCTCAATGACTAATACAACCCAGTGGCTATTGTTTACAAAGAAAATGAAAATTGGATTTGATTGATCAGTAACAACATTTTTCATTGGAGTATAAGTATCACATGAATACAATGAAATAAAACATATAGGTCTGGAATATGTGTCTGCTATGATTGGACCCATATCTAATATATCCAGCCGTTTTGAGGAGGGAATATTTCCATTGAAGTCTTCAACATAAAGTCTTTTTTTAATCTTTTCAACCTCCTTTGCACCACCAAGCATTTTAATGTAGCATGCTTTATGTTTGTCTAATGTTTCAATCATTTCCTTCCTAACTTTCAACCAACCATGTTCTTCATAATCAAGAGGTTTAGCAAAGAATCTAAATCCGCAATTCCCATCTCCAATCCAATCCCAAACCTCACCCAAGGACTTATGGAGTTTCTTGGTTTTTTTATTGAGGTATTCAATGTTTGGTTTCTATCATTAAAACCAACTTAGTATTCATTTATTTAATCAGATCAATTGAATGAATACTCACCAAAGATGAGCTTTTGGTTGAGGTTTGCTGCACATTCTCTTCCTCTGAAGATAATTCTGCTTCTAAATTGAGTGGTCCCAATTCACTTTCAGTCTCTTCCTCTGAACTATGAAATTCAGATTCAGATTCTTCCAAATTTGACTGAAAATTCATCATTAGTTAGTGACTAAGTTTATTAAACCAAAAAAAAGGAACATATCCCAAAAAAAAGACTTAAAATCTTTTTTCTTTTCTTATTTTGAGACCTTCTAGTCCTTTTTTCTCTCTTGAGTTGTTTTTAAACATGCTCAAACCAAGATTGTTGTTGCCATGTATCTGTCAATTTTGGCCTTCCCCTACTTGATTGTAAGACTTTAGGTTCAAGTCTTGGCTTCAATCAATATTTTGTAATCTTCTGAATGATATAATTCAACAGGCTACTTTGCTCATGATCTTGAGATTCCAACATCATTGCATTCACTTCTTCATGTAACTGAGGAATGCTTAGCATTTCATCAACACCAAACTTGAGGAATTCAAAAGGATCAACCATTAGTGAATTAGGAATCATTAATCAAAAAGCATTAATCACTTAGTGATTGGAACAATCCAACTTAAGCCAACTTAAAGAACTACAACTGCAAGGGTCGTAGTTCAACCTCCACTGAGGATGACCATCTTTGGGTACCACGGATTGTCTGAATGCTAGATGGTCACCTATTTGGTGGGAACAGGGCAGACCCATAGTCTTGGATTATGACTGGGTGCACACTTTTGCATCATGATCACTTTTGAATTTCTTGAATTGTTCCCTGATAAGCTGAATTGCCTCTAAGGACAATTTGTAACCCAATGGAAACAGTATAGGTGGAAGAACTGTCCCTAACTTAATTTGAGAGTTATAAAGTGATGCATGAATCAATTTGATTTGATTAAAAACTTTTCCTTCAAGCCTTTTCCAAACATCCAACATGTTTCCCAAAAAGTTTGTAAGGGATTGTTTGAGAGTTGCATGGGCCCCTTCAACCTGGGAAGTTTTTTTGTTTCCAAAATCTGGTTATATACAAGTCCACTCCATTACAAAGGCCTCTTTGATAGGGAAAATTTTATTTTCCATATACTCAAGTACATCCTCATAGTATTTCAAGAAACACTATAAAATTCAAAAGGTCAGAACCCAAAACTTGGAAGAAGAAGAAGCAGTGATTTGGAACTACTCTGAGTTCTGTATCATTGACCTCCTCCTTATCCTTGGTCTTTGAGGCCCCATACTTTGCCAACAGAGTCATAAATATTTTCCATCCTTCAACAACATTACCAAAGCACGCTTTACAGTTTACTTGTATGTTTTTGGACAAATTCCAAGTGCAAAATTTTCAATATGAATTAGGGAAATTAGATTCATTAGCACAAATCAGAGTTTTTTCATGGTCCATCACAAAGACTTTTGGAAGTCTCTCAGGATCATAAGCCAGCTCCTTTAATGCGTTTACAGACAAACTGTAGAACTCAAACATTTCCTTTTTTTGAAAACAAAAGATTTTGTGAAAGTTTTCCAATTGGATGTCATTCCTACAATATGCAATAGCGGGGTTTTGCACTTATTTATGCTATAAGTACAATCCAACATAGCAATATGATGGAATTTTTTTTAAAGCTTTACTGCCTTAGGATGTGCTAAGTACAGGGCCTCCAAGTGACCCTCTCCCCTGAACTTTGACCAGTGAATCCAATTTGTTTCTCCAAGCTGTTCATAGAGTACCTCAATAAAACTCTTACACTTTAGTTCTGCAAGCGTTACCTTCTGCTTAGTGTTATAGATTGTTTGGTCATCAACATAATCCCCTACATCAATATTGCTCAATTTCCTCTTAAGCTGCAACTGATTGAGTCCATCATTCATGCCTTTTATTAGATTGTCTAAGGCTCCCCAAGATTCCCCTCATTTGAGGATGCAAAGAGGGATTTTCAGATGTTTGATGTTTATTTTGGGTTTCTTTGTAGGAGATTTGCCACAAGGGGTTGGTCTTTGTGTAAAAGCATGTATTAAAAACTTGGATCAAACCTTCCTTGTGTGAGTTTGTCTAGACCATTTGGTAATAAGTTGTCCTAAATAGTAACCATGGAAATCACAGGCCAAATCCACATATTTATATTTCTTTGAGTTAAAAACTTTCAGAGCATAACCATGCTTCATAGCCCATGTTTGACAATAGTTTTGGGCCTCTTCCCTAGTAGGAAAATTTCTCACAGGAGGTGGGTCAAGTGGATGTAGTAAACATTCATTGGTTAAGTCATAGTTTCAGTCACATGCACCCATTATTTTCAATAAAATTGAATCCAGCAAGGGCCTCAGTAACATAAAATGTTACTCATCGCCAGAGGTCAAATCCCACTGTGAAAATTTTTGTTCCTCTATTGTCACCCTTGATGAGGATGCAATTGGGGCTTCCAATGTTTCATTACCCAAATCCTTTTTTTCTTTTTCCAAAGCTTTATTGATGGCACTATCAATTTATACCTTCCATAAAGCCGTGTCACAAGAAGGAGGGCTTCCCACTGTTCCCATGAAAAAAAATGCAATGGTATACTTTGTTATAATTATGGCCAGCAATTAGCTTAGAAAATGAGCAGTATTTCAAGAAAAAGAAATGCTGTACACCTTGCGTCAATAATTGCTAATAGGCTCTCATAATGGAGCAATACGTTGGATTATATAAGTGATGAATTCAATTGGATGATGAATGGATAATGGAAAAAAGCAGGGAGAAGAGCTCCTTAAGTACAAAAGATTGGCCTCTTGTGAGCCAATGATACAACAAGCCAAAAGGCCAATTTTTCGCTCCAAAAGATCTGTATAGGCTCTACAGGCCTTGTTACTTGGTTTGGGCGACATCAGCCCGCATGGCATCAGTCCCTGTACCCTTGCAACCAGCCCATTCCGGTCATTTCTGGTGTTTCCACCTTAATGGGGCTGAACCAGCCCCTTAGCTGTTCAAAATCCTGGCCGGTTGTCTGTTACAACCGGCCTGTTACCTCACATGCTGACTGGTTTCCTCATGCAACCAGCCCCTGGCCATACAAATGGACAGGTGGGACCCAGGACAGACCTGGGTCCCGTCTCAGACACACATGGGGGGGTGTAAGCGGCAGACATGCCGCCCCCCCCTCTTTCACTCAAATCCCTGGAGTGGGCAGTAAAATCCCCCTACCAGGGGCCCTGGAGGTTGATTCCCCCAGGGAATTTTTAAGGTAGGTGGGCTGGGGGGTGGTCAAATCCCCTCCAGCCCATTCCTCCTCCCCCTTGGTAAAGGGGGGGGGGGAGAGCGCCCCTCTTGGTGGTGGGGGGTGGTCAATTTTGTAAAAGGTTGAAAGTTATGAAGAACCTAGACCAGGCTGATAGTTGCAGTTGAGTCAAAAAACAGAAAAAGTAAGATGAAATAAGTGGAAAAAGTGAATCTACCAACATGAGGATGAGTTCTACAGGTGGGGTTATGGCCTCTAAGCAGACTGGGTAGAACTAACAACACAGGACAAAACAAATAAAAGAGGGTAGATGAGTGAGAAGTTAAGGAGTCCAGTTTTTTGAAGGTTGATTAACCAAGCATTTACCGCAATACTCTGGTTTGATTACCTTGACTGATCCGCCCAACAACGTCAAATGATTTGTTCAACTGGAAGAGAAGAGTGGTAAGTCTTCTTAATGTTGATTTGAAGAACGTCGGTAATACCCACAGCAATTCAATTTGTTGGTGATCCAAGTTGGGTTGAACCTTGAGGTCTTGATTGGTAGCACGTAGTAGGGATTGGATAATTGTAAAATAAAGAAGACAAGCAACAGAGTTGAGAGAGAAGAGATTGCGCGGGTGTCTTGTGCTGATGAGGTGATAGAAAGGTTTCACAGGCACGGAAGTCACAGGATCACAGAACCCGCGCTGTGGTGCCCCATCCTGGACACCCTGGCCGCCTTAAGACCTCAATCCATAAACTGTTGCGCAAACGTACCACCCAGCTGAACAACTTATGCTCAGGCTCATCCAAACCATTATTATAATGGAAGCGCAGCGCCGCGCGCGCTGCGCTTCCATTATCCGCGTCGCGCGCAGCGCCGCGCCGCGCCGCGCTCCTTTCATCCGCGCGCGTCGCGCGTCCTTTATCCGTGTTGCTTGTCATCTCCGCCATTGTCATAGCACGTCCTCATCTTTGTTGTTGCGTGTCTTCATCTTTGTTGTTGCGCCTCCCAATCTCCTCATTGCTACCGTCGCGCGGCGCTCATCCATGATTTACTGAATCCATCCCGACCGCACCCGCAAGCATTTGGCAAATCCTTGGATCCGTCAAACCTCCCATTGCACTTGATCTATCAGTCGTGGATCTCAAGGCCGTCAGGATTTACTCAACTTTCTCAAACCAATCTCCTATCCGCCCATCCGCGCTCTCATGGACTTCATCCGTCACCTTTCCTGGGACTCTCCCACCCGCTTCCACCTTTGGAAGAGTGCCAACGACCGCCCGCGGACATCCGCGGCGGTTTGGTTCATTTCTCTCTCCCACCCGCTTCCGCCTTCGGACAAGGGGTGGGTGACTCTGGTATTGTTACGCGCGCCCATCCACAGACCAACGCAAGTGACCACATGGTTGCCTTCCCTTTTCCGCTCTATTTGTAGAATCCTTTGTATATAGTCTAACAGGGCCTCCTTCCCGTATAAGGAGGGGCTCTCCCCTGCCTTTTGGCCCATCATGAGAGCATCAGAGCATGAGAGGATCCCAGCATCCATCCAATCAGACCATCATCATAAGCAATTCATCCGTGGGCATCCTTCCCCACTTATCTGAGCAAATTATCCGGGTATATCTATGATTGCCCCTTGATCCTTTGAGCCTCCATACTCAAACTCTGTCCCTTGTGACCTTGTTCCTTATCACCAACCAATAGCCTTGCTGGTTGAAGAAGAATTCCTGTCTGTCTGAATTCTTGGGTGTGTTATACCACTCTGATCCCTTTTTCCGACCATACGGTTCTTGATCTCTCCTTGATCATCTTTCTGGAGCCAATAACATTTGATTGAAGAGGTTTTATTAAGCTTAAAACCAGGAGTGTTATACCTCCCTTCTTCTTTAAGGTTGAATTTTTGCCACGCTATTCTTGAGTCCCTTGAGAAGTGTTGGGATATTCTTGCTCAAATTCGTTATTGATTTGCTTCTAGAGCTTCATAAACAAATTGCTTTTGTTTTGTTCAGCCTCCCACAGTTATCTGGTACCCTTCAAGCGCTTGATTGCGGAGAGTTGGGCAGGTTCATTGAGAACCTGGAGGTTGGTTGGGATTGAGTTGATCTTTCCTAATCAGCTGCTGACGACCAGAGTTATTAGCTTGTTGGTGTTGTTACTTACAACTGCCTTGTTCTATTGAACTCTGAACAAACATTGACTTATTTGTTCAAGTCTTTACCTGCACCATCTTGCCTCAGATAGTGTTGTTTCCATCGCTACCAACAACTCTTATCCTCTTCCCTTACTTTGATTTCTCATCTAAAGGTTCTGGACCTTGATTCCGGTTACATTTAAATATTATTGTAACTCCTAGGAGGGAAGCCTAAACAGCACCTTTCCCCTCCACAGAACTGCAACGGCTTAGAACCGTTTGGAGTCTTACATTTGGTCCCCCGGGCCGGGATTGAACCAGCAACCTTAGGATTTACAGCCCCAACTTGAAGAATCAACTCCAAAATCCTATCCGATTTCTCTTTCTTTTTCTGTTTGTTCTTTTTTTTAGATCTGATCCGTGGAGGCAGCTTGGTCTAGAAGTAAGTCCTCCCAATTTGTGCACCGCTTGGGCAAGATACTTGTTGTTTTTGGCAAAACCCTACTCTTGCCACACTTGTGAGCCACTTTGGCAATCTGCTCTTTGGATCCCCTAGGAACTCTGTTATTTGATATGGCATCTTCCGCTACTCCAACCACCCCTGTCAGACCTAAGATGTTAAAGATCAAACCTCAGAACAAGAACTTAGGCTTCAACGGTACAAATGTCAAGCGATTCTTGGACTCCTACGAAATGGCTGCTGAAGTGGATGGAGCTAGTGAATTCGATATGGCTTATCAGTTGCAATTCTTTATCTCCTCTGATGAAGTTATGGAGGTAATTGAGTCTTTCTAGGGATTTGAATCCCACAATTGGACGCTTCTCAGGGAGGCTACGTTTGCATACTGGGGTAAAATAGATGTGGCTAGGTTTACTCTGCAGGATTTGGATGCTCTGGTTTCTCATTGGATCTCCAATGGTGGTATTTCTTCAGCCTCTGACTATCAGATTTTTAGAAAGTCTTGGGATCCCATTCAAAATTATCTTATCCGAAACAATCACATTGACACAGTGGACGAAATTCGAGCAATGTTCTTCCAATCTTTTTCGTCGGCTGTGCAGGAAAGGATTAAAGAAGAACTGGTCAAATCTGGATCCATGATTACCACCAGGGATAATTGATTCAAGCTCCCTGTTTTTCTCACCCTTAGGAGTACTGTGGATAAAGTCATGAAAGGTCAAACTGCTCTGACCTTTGAAAATCCTAGAACTACTGAACCGGTCCATTCTCCTTCTTTTAAAGAGTCAAACAATATTATGATTAAAATGGAGGCAGATTGTAGGCCTAAAGCAGATCCTAATTCCAATTGAGAACCTACCACTATAGATGAAATCACCAAGTTACTTAGAGCCTTTGAGAACAAAATAGATCAAAAGATTTACTCGCTAGCTATGCCTAAAGCTCCTTCTTCTGTCCCCAAATCAACTCTGGTCTGTTACTACTGTCATAGGGAAGGCCATGGAACCGGATGATGCCAAGAACTTCAGAAGGACCTAAAGGAAAAGTTGGTAGAGCAGAGGGGGAACAATTACTTCCTCCCTAATGGTGCCCTAATCCCTTTTGACTCGTCTCGTCCTATCCGACATGTGGTGGCCTCTTACCAGCCATCACCTCCTGTGAAAGCATCTCTTGCTTCCTTTGAATTTCGGTCATCCTGTGGTACCCTCCAACCTTGGTATCCTCCAGCTATTTCTTCCTCTAGTCTTGCTGGGACTACTTATCAATCTGATCCAGCCAGGAAACGACATGAGGAACCTAAACCTCATAAGGCTCCTTCCTTGCCAACTTCAATCCTTCGAAAACCCGTTAAACGTCAATCATCACTTGAGTCTCCTTCCTCTGATGTAGAAGACATGGAGGTGGAAAAGGAACCACTCATGGAAAGGTTCCCAGATCACCCTGATCCTTCTCCCTCACCTCAACCTTCTAATCCTATCTTAGATTCTGCGTCACCTGAACTTCCTCCCTCCACCCAGCCCAAAGTTTGATTTGAAAGGGGCATTTCCAAGGATCACCCCAATGCTGTGGAGGGAGTATTAAAGAAAATTTCTGATCTCAAAATCCCTGATCTATCTGTGGCTGAACTCCTATCAATCTCTCCATCTGTTGCTGAAGGAATGAAGAAATGGGTCTCTTGTCCACGTGTGGAAATTGGCTCTGAAGAACTCAAAGTCTCCTCTGGCACTTTAATGGAGGACTCTGGTGGAACCAGTCCTTCTATAGAATCCAACCTTTATTCCTGTCCCCTTGGCTTTCTTCCTTGTTATCTTGGTGACTCAGCTAAAACTGTTTTTCCTCTTGTGGATTCTGGATCTCAGCTTAACTTAATCTCGGATGCTATGGCCTGCAAGCTCAAACTTAGTCCTAGGGTCAGCTTCAACTCTGCAGTGTATGGGATAGGAAATCAAGCTTGTGAGCTGGTTGGTATTGCTGAAGATGTACCGGTCAGGATTGGTAGAAATATTGTTGGAACCTGCCACTTTTGGATTACTCGTTTGGACAGTCCTATGATCTTGGGACAACCCTTCTTAATGGACTTTGGTGCAACCCTGATGTTTTCTGATCAAGTTGGGGAGATAATTCTTCTCCCTGATGCTGATGGCAGGAAAATTGAAGTTCCTCTTTGCTCTTTGGATTCTGGACGTTGGGAAAGAGATTTTCCTGGTCATTCTCCCAAATCATCTTTTAAGGGGAAGCAGAAGGATAACTCTAGTTCCTCTCATTTTTTAGGGGAATAGTTGATCCTACTAATGGTTGTAGCTCTTTTCAGCCTCAGACTGCAACTCAAGGGTCAACTCCCATCCCTCAGGCTTATTTTTCATTCCTTTCATCATTCTCTTCTGAGCTCAAGAATATTAAAAAACAAAAACATATCAAAATAGAAAAATCCAAAAATATTTCTTCTCCATCTCCTTCTCTCTCTGGATCTGTTGTGTCTTCTTTTCCTTCTACTTTTGAGTCTGATCAATCTTCTCTCAGTTGCGGTTCAAATCTCCGCAATGAGTCTAAACTAGATCCTAATTTCAAGTCTTTTTTTGGCAATTTTGGTATGAAGGAATATGGGCTTCAGTGGAGGCAATTTGGGGTACAAGTAAGTCCTCCCAATTGTGCACTGCCAGGGCAATCTTTTACCTTCATTTTTGAAACCCTACCTTGTGCCACACATGTGAGCAACGTATTATCTCCTGGTTCTCCTTTTATGGAAAAGGCACCCTTCAAGGATATTGCAGAACATTGGACTTGGAAGTTGTTGGAACTTGGACTCAGCTTTCGTAATCAAGTCTTGCTGGTGAACTCTTGGAGGAAACAAGAACTTCTCTCTTTTGCCACTAAGTATAAACCAGTTGCTAAGAAGATCCAACCAGTCAACCAGCCTATGCCTCTCAACCTCAATCCTCCCCTTATGCGTCCTCCTCTATCTCGCAATCCTTACTGTGGTCTTCCTCAATCACTTACTGGTCCCTTTGTGCCTAATGGACGGGTCACTGAAGAACGTCTGAAGGTGGTCAACTTTGGTCCAGATGGATGGCTTCTTCCTGATGAGTTAAATTTAATCAAAAATGTCTTATCTCTAAGAGAAAAATCTATTGCTTTCTGTGAAGAAGAGAGAGGTCTCTTGCGGGAATCCTATGGCCTCCCTTATATCATCCCTGTAGTTGAACATGATCCTTGGCAAAAGAAAAAGATCCCTATCCCTGCTGCTAAAGTTGACGAATTCATCAAGTTGGTCCGGGAACGAGTTCGAACTGGCCTGTATGAACAGTCAACTTCTAGTTACTCCAGCCCCGTCTTCTGTGTCCTCAAGAGTAATGGTAAACTTAGAATAGTTCATGATCTTCAACCTCTTAATAAAGTTACTATTAAAGACTCTGGTATCCCTCCTGCTACTGAAGAATTTGTTGAATCCTTTGCGGGAAGAGCTTGCTATGGTTTAGGGGATATTATGGGTGGCTATGACGAACGATCCTTACATCCTATTTCTCGTCCTCTCACTACTTTCGATACTTTTCTTGGTTGATTTCAACTTACTCAATTGCCTCAAGGAGCCACCAACTCGGTTGCAGTCTATCAGGCTCAGATGATGTGGATCCTCCAGGATTAAATCCCTGATCACGCTGGTATCTTTATTGACGATGGAGGAATTAAAGGTCCAGTACCTGACTATGATAATGAGCTCTTACCTTGGCATTCAGGAATCCGTTTTTTTATCTGGGAATATGCTACTACCTTGGAGAGGATTCTGTTTCAAATCGAGGAATCTGGCCTTACTGTCTCTGGATCCAAACTGGCGGCTTGTGTCCCTGATCTGGAAATTGTTGGTCATGTGGTCTGCAAGGAAGGAAGAAGGATGGCACCAGCCAAAGTCAACAAGATCATCCCTTGGCCTACCCCAATCAATCCAACTGAAGTTAGGGGCTTTCTAGGTGTTGTCACTTATGTTAGAATCTTTATCCCATCTTTATCCAAAATCTGTGCACCCTTGCGTCGTCTAACCAGAAAAGATGCTGAATGGATGTGGACCCAAGATTGTGAATGTGCTTTCAAGCTACTCAAAAGGATAGTTGGTAGAGACATAGTTTTGAAAAAGATCTCTTATGGACCTGGAGCTGGCAAGATCAAGCTGGCTGTCGATTCTAGTTATCAATCTGTTGGGGCCGTCCTTACTCAAGAAGATGAAAATGGTTGGGACCGTCCTGCTCTTTATGAATCTTTGTTGTTTTCAGATGTAGAATCTAGATACTCCCAGCCCAAAATGGAACTCTGTGGTGTGGCTCGAATGATGAAGAAACTTCAAACTGTTCTCTGGGGCCAACATTTCGAATTGCAAGTTGATGCTCGATCCATCATTGAAATGATCAACGCTCCCAGTCTTCCCAATGCTCCTATGACTCGTTGGGTGGCCTTTATCCAGCTTTTCTCTTTTGATATTGTTCACAGGCCGGGAAAATCTTTCACCATGCCTGATGGTTTATCTCGATGAACTCTTGGGGACAACAAATCTTATGTTGGAACCAATTTCAATGAAGAGGGACCTTTGATCCAACCCATTTTCTCTTTTCCTTCTCAAAATTATTCTGGCTTTCAACAAGGCTTCTGGTTTAAATTAGAGCAGTACCTTTCAACTCTTCAAAAACCTCCTGATCTCTCTGCTAAGGAATTTCGATCTCTTAAACAAAAGTCTTCTAATTTTTTTGTTCAAGGCTCTAGACTTATGAAGAGGGGCAATCCATGTGCTCTTATTGTTGTTACTATTCCCTCTAAACAAGATTCTATCCTTGAAAATCTCCATGAAGGCCTTGGTCATCGTGGGGAAACTGAAACTTATCAACAACTATCCAAACGGTTCTGGTGGCCATCTTTGAAGAAATCTGTCTCCCAATGGTGCAAGAGTTGTGAAGTTTGTCAAAAACGTGATCTTAGGTGCCCAGCTGAAATTTGTTATCCTACTGGGGAGTCCACTGTCTTTGGAAGGATTGCTATGGATGTGGTTCATATTAAGGCAGGTGGTGCTAAGTACCTCATTGTGGCTAGAGATGATTTTTCCGGATGGGTTGAAGCAAAATTTCTTAAGAACCTTAGCTCTGAATCAGTGGCAGCTTTCCTCTACGAGACCTGGACAATGCATTATGTCCTGGCTCGATCTTACTCTACTGATGGTGGCTCTGAATTTGGTGGCAAGCTTGCTGAAATGATCCGAACCCTTCCTGGAAAACATAGAGTTACTACTCCTTATTATCCTGAAGGCCAAGGCATGGTGGAAAAAGGCCATGCCCCTTTGAAGGCTGCACTTGTTAAACTGGCTGGTGAAAGTGGCAAGAATTGTTGCAAATTCCTTCCTCTTTTTCTCTTCTCTGATTGAATCTCAAACAAAAGGACTACTGGCTACTCACCTTATGAAATCATCTTTGGTCAAAGAGCAGTCCTTACTTTGGATCTGGAAATGGAATCTTTCTTGGGTTTCTCTTGGGAAGAGGTGTCCTCAACTACTGATCTGTTAGTTGCTAGATCCAAGCAACTTGAGCAAAGTGAAGTCGTTCGTGATGGAGCTTATCAAAAGATGATGGAGTCCAGAGAAAAATCCGTCCAGTATTGGAAGGACAAGCACTCTAATCAAATCAGGGAACCCTTGAACCCTGGTGACCTAGTTTTAGCTTATAATCAATCTTTGGAGACCCAGTGGGGCAAGCTTTTCTCTAATTGTTGGAATGGCCCTTATCGAGTGGTTCATCAAGTAAGAGGTGGATCTTATGTCTTGGAGGAGCTGGATGGTACTCGGTTGGCCAGAAGGTTCTCTGCTGATCAAGTCAAGAAGTTTCATTGTCGTGGGGGCAACTTATCTCAGAAGTAAGTCCTCCCAATTGTGCACCGCCTGGGCAAGATCCTTGTTGTTTTTGTGAAACTCTACTCTTTCCACACTTGTGAGCCACCTTGGAACTCTCCACTTCTAGGATTTTTGGTCGGATTGACAAATTTTTTCTCAACCACTCTCAAGATCAAAATGGCCATTCTTTGGTTTCAATCATCTGTCTTTCCTTTCTTTTTTTTCTATGGCATCAAACTTGGGAGCAGACTAGGGACAGTCTGTAAGTTGGGGAGAGATGTGGTGCCCCATCCTGGACACCCTGGCCGCCTTAAGACCTCAATCCATAAACTGTTGTGCAAACGTACCGCCCAACTGAACAACTTATCCTCAGGCTCATCCAAACCATTATTTACCCGCGCGCGCGCCGCGCCGCGCTTCCATTATCCGCGTCGCGCGCCGCGCCGCGCCGCGCCACGCTCCTTTCATCCGCGCGTGTCGCGCGACCTTTATCCGTGTTGCTTGTCATCTCCGCCATTGTCATAGGACGTCCTCATCTTTGTTGTTGCGTGTCTTCATCTTTGTCGTTGCGCCTCCCAATCTCCTCATTGCTACCGTCGCGCGGCGCTCATCCATGATTTACTGAATCCATCCCGACCGCACCCGCAAGCATTTGGCAAATCCTTGGATCCGTCAAACCTCCCATCGCACTTGATCTATCAGTTGTGGATCTCAAGGCCGTCAGGATTTACTCAACTTTCTCAAACCAATCTCCTATCCGCCCATCCGCGCTCTCATGGACTTCATCCATCACCTTTCCTGGGACTCTCCCACCCGCTTCCACCTTTGGAAGAGTGCCAACGACCGCCCGCGGACATCCGCGGCGGTTTGGTTCATTTCTCTCTCCCACCCGCTTCCGCCTTCGGACAAGGGGTGGGTGACTCTGGTATTGTTACGCGCGCCCATCCACAGACCAACGCAAGTGACCACATGGTTGCCTTCCCTTTTCCGCTCTATTTGTAGAATCCTTTGTATATAGTCTAACAGGGCCTCCTTCCCGTATAAGGAGGGGCTCTCCCCTGCCTTTTGGCCCATCATGAGAGCATCAGAGCATGAGAGGATCCCAGCATCCATCCAATCAGACCATCATCATAAGCAATTCATCCGTGGGCATCCTTCCCCACTTATCTGAGCAAATTATCCGGGTATATCTATGATTGCCCCTTGATCCTTTGAGCCTCCATACTCAAACTCTGTCCCTTGTGACCTTGTTCCTTATCACCAACCAATAGCCTTGCTGGTTGAAGAAGAATTCCTGTCTGTCTGAATTCTTGAGTGTGTTATACCACTCTGATCCCTTTTTCCGACCATACGGTTCTTGATCTCTCCTTGATCATCTTTCTGGAGCCAATAACGTTTGATTGAAGAGGTTTTATTAAGCTTAAAACCTGGAGTGTTATACCTCCCTTCTTCTTTAAGGTTGAATTTTTGCCACGCTATTCTTGAGTCCCTTGAGAAGTGTTGGGATATTCTTGCTCAAATTCGTTATTGATTTGCTTCTAGAGCTTCATAAACAAATTGCTTTTGTTTTGTTCAGCCTCCCAAAGTTATCTGGTACCCTTCAAGCGCTTGATTGCGGAGAGTTGGGCAGGTTCATTGAGAACCTGGAGGTTGGTTGGGATTGAGTTGATCTTTCCTAATCAGCTGCTGACGACCAGAGTTATTAGCTTGTGGGTGTTGTTACTTACAACTGCCTTGTTCTATTGAACTTTGAACAAACCTTGACTCATTTTTTCAAGTCTTTACCTGCACCATCTTGCCTCAGATAGTGTTGTTTCCATCGCTACCGACAACTCTTATCCTCTTCCCTTACTTTGATTTCTCATCTAAAGGTTCTGGAACTTGATTCCGGTTACATTTAAATATTATTGTAACTCCTAGGAGGGCAGCCTAAACAGCACCTTTCCCCTCCACAGAACTGCCACGGCTTAGCACCGTTTGGAGTCTTACAGCGCTGATCTCATTCTCAGTGACATCCACAGATTAAGGAAAAGAAAGAAGAAAAAAATAATTTAAGAATAATGGAACTAATATTTAGGAATGTAATTGTGACAGCTAAGAACCAAGACCAAGAGTGTGAGTGAATAATCAACACCCCGGCACAAATCAACATCAAGAGAGTTCAAGTTCCCACATGTTTAACCAGTTTCAAGACCGCTGGAGTACCTGCTGCCTTGGTCAGGGCATCAGCAAGCATTTTACCGGATGAAACAAGTTTGACGTTGATGAGTCCGTTGCTGAGCTCATTGCGTAGGCTCTTGAGTTTAATGTTGATGTATTTGGTGTGCAATCTTGAGCCAAATTTCTTGAGCTTGTACTCCAGGCCTTTGTTATTGATCAAGTG
The DNA here is from genome assembly GCA_025617555.3 of Puccinia polysora. Lineage (NCBI taxonomy): Eukaryota > Fungi > Basidiomycota > Pucciniomycetes > Pucciniales > Pucciniaceae > Puccinia > Puccinia polysora. The sequence goes on along the minus strand of CM062628.1, from coordinate 47,099,540 downwards.
GAGGGGAGGCGTGAGATTTCATTGCCACAGTTCTTGTATGAGATGATTCAGCCTTCTGCCTTCTAGGTGGCTTGAGGAAAGGTAGTTGCATTCTGATTTGGTTGACAAATGAGCTATGTTGCGTTGCCGTTGGCTGGTCCAGTATATTGGACTACCCTTGAACAAGGCCAGAAAGCCAGTTTGAGACAGGCAGGAGTCTGGATTGTCCCCCCAGGTGGCGTCAATGTAAATAAGGAGGTGGTTTTCCGTGGATTTGGGCTTGAGTACCAGCTTGAAGTCTATTGTTTTTAGCAGGTATTGCCAAACATGAACCACTTTGTTCCAATGGTTGATCCCTGGCCTGTCTAAAAATCTAGCCAGATTGGAAACAGCGTAACTGATGTCTGGTCGAGCTAAGTTTGCTATAAAGTTCAGGGGGCCTATTGGCGAGCGGTAGTTCACGTTGAGCTCTTTGAATTTCAATATTTTGTCTTCAGTAGCCGGTAGTAACTGTATGCCATAGGTACAGGGGTTATTTAGTGGTTTTGCATCTAGGAGATTCATCTCTTTCAATCCTTTTTTGATATGGTTAGGAAGAGACAGGCTAATTGAGTCTTTAGACATTTTGACCTTCATGCCCAGTAGTGTGTTGACTGGGTGCGCCAAAGAGTCTTTGAAGCAATCCAGGAAAGCAAGTTTGAACCTTTTGATGTTCCCAACCACCACTAAGTCATCCATGTGGAAAAAGAGGGCCATTGTGGAGTCTTGATGGACGTACAGGCAGGGGCCTTTGTTGTTTTCAAGAAAGCCCTGATTTCTCAGCCAGGTACTTAATGTTTTTTACCAATTCAACGGGGCCTGCTTGAGGACGTATAAGGATTTTTTTAGTTTTAGGAACTTTACCTTTCTCTTTGAACCAATTGGAGTTTGGATGAAAACATCTTCTTCCAATGGAGCGTTCAGAAAAGCTCCTTTGACGTCGAACTGAAGGATAGGAAGTTGCTTGTCCGCCGAGTACAGCAGAAGCGCTCGTAGGGAAGCAATCTTTCCTGTGGGAGCGAATGTTTCCAGGTAGTCAATACCATAATGCTGGTTGAATCTCTGTACGCAAACTCTTGCTTTCAGGGTTTCAGTTCCAGAGTGGAGATCCTGCTTACTTCGGAACACCCAAGTAGTATCAAGGGGATTCATTAACTTGGATTCTTTTGCGTCCTCCCAAACCTCTAAGTCTTCAGCTGTCTCCAATTCTTTGTTTTTTGGTGGGACCCACGCCCGCGTTTTGAGGGCTTCATGGATGTTTTTGGGTGTATCTGTGTGGTAGTAGCCGTATCTCTTGGAAGGTTTGGTTTGATTTCTGTCTCTCAGGTTTGGTTGAAGGGATTTGAGTACAGTTTGATTGGAGTTATTGGAGTCGGTCACGGATTGGTTGTCAAGTGGCTCCACGCTTGGCTTGAGATTTTTGCTATTGATGGTTGACATCATGGGATCAGGTTGGGTAGCTGCTGGTGGAGTGGAGACAGTATCTTTGAAGGTATTTTCCTCAATTTCTAACAAGGGAGAGTTAATTTTTAATTCATTCTTTAGGAATTCAATGTGTTTACTTTCAACCATTTTACCGCTTTTGGTGAGTAGTTTGTAGGATTGAAGTTTGGGACTGAATCCGATTAAAATTCCTTCCTTGCCTTTCTCCTTCATCTTGGAACTTATTATTTTTGAATTGAGCAGGTAAACGACGGAAAAACCAATTGGCTGAAGGTATTGATTGGGAATTGAGCTTTTGTGAAGGAGTTCCCAAGGGGTTTTTTCCTTCAATTCGGCAGGGATTTGATTGAGGGCAAAACAGAAACTCTGGATCACAACATGCCAATAACTCTTGGGGATGGATGTAGAGCTGAAGACAGATCTCAAAGATTCCATGATAGTTTGATTGGCATGCTCCGCTTTACCATTGTGTTGTGAATGGTAAGGTTTGCTGACTATATGATTGATGCTTTTGGAATTGAAGAACTGTTTCAGGTTTGCATTGACAAATTCCCCTCCACCATCAGTGAAGACCTCAATGGGATACCTATGTTGCTTTTTTGCTTCTTTTTCAATTATGAATATGATTGTTCCAGCTTTGGCGTCCTTGGATGGCAACGGGAAGGCTGATATGTAGCTGGAATTGTTATCAACAATCGTGAGAGAGTACTTCACACCACCTTTGCTTGTGGGATTGAGTGGTCCCATAAGATCCATGTGCAGTCTGTCAAAAACTTGTTGAGCTGGAGATTGGCAGTATTTGAAGGAGGCCTTAGTGATCTTGGATTTCTTACAAGAAAGACATTTGAAATTATTTTTCAAGTCTTGTGGTAGATTTTTACCCAGATGTTTTTCAACTCGGTTGAGGCTGGCGTGACCAAGTTTTTGGTGAAAATGGACCAGTTCTGGTGAAGTTAAGTAACAATACTTGTTGCAAGTTATAGCTTTGGCATTGAGTTTGAGGAGGTTGTTGCGGATAGAGCCACTGAGGACAGGTTTTCCAGCGAGCTTCATGGAGAAAGTTGCAGGATCACTCAACAGATTGACGTGTAATAAACAGCCTTTCTTCAACAGAACTCCCATGGAAATGAGGTTCACCATTGCATCAGGAACCCAGGCTGCGTTCTTGAGGCAGATTGTTATTCCGCCATATGTCACACTAGCGACACCGAGACCACGAATGGGCAGTCCATCTCCCTTTTTGCCGGTTCTGATAGTTTTGTCGCCGCTCTGTTTGCTGAGAGTTTCAAAAGCCGATCTGTCCCTTAACATTTGGATCAAGCAACCACTGTCAAGTATGAATTGCTGTTCATTAGCTTTGTCCTTTTGATTAGAAGCACAGAAAAATGAGTAGTAGTGCAATTTGGCTGGTGACTTCTTTTGAGGTCTCCTTGCCTTGCTTGTAGGATGTTCAGGTTTGAGCTTGGGGAATTCCCCCCAGAACGAGGATCCAGGATGCGAGGTAACTGCTGGATTATTTCTTCCATTTTCGCATCAAGGCCTGTCAGGGTTGGTTGATCCTTAGTGGTAGAGAGCAAAGTTCGTACCAGTGGCCTCCTGTGCTTTGGAGTGGACTTTGTTCCTGTGTTGGACCAGATGATTAAAAACCAAGTTGACAGATAGTTCTGTACCTGAGTGCATGATTTGAGACCGGATGGATTTGAGTGTTTCAGTAAATTTGAATAGGATTAGGTAGCTGAGGATGTCTCCCGGTAACTCAATTTGGACTTCTTCCAATTTTCCAAGATGTAGCTTGACATTAGTTACAAACCCATCAATGTTTTTTAGGTCAAAGCTGAGGTACAAGAAGTTGAAAAACATCCGTGCTCGATTTGCCGCCTGGTTCAAAGCAAAGTGGTTCTTGGCAGCTTGCCATATGAGTTTTGTTGAACCTTTGTTTTCAACGGTGATGATATTGGTGTGCGTTGCAGAGTCCAGATTGGACATCAGATAGCCAGCCATCTTGTTGTTGTCTGGAATCACTTTGAGGAGGTTAGAAGAGTTAACCAAATGAAGGATGCCCCTAATTTTTAACAGCCTCTCCATTTTCTTTTGCCAGATTGAGTAGTTCATCTCGGATAGAAGAGGGGTTGATTCCATTAATGACTTCAGAGCAAGAGCCTTGAAGCTACCTTCTCCTCCTCCTGGTCCAGGTGTAGGTGACATTTGATTGACTCCAGTTGAGCCTGAGGGATCCATTTTGGCTTTTAACCGTGTAAAAGGTTAAAAGTTATGAAGAACCTAGACCAGGCTGATAGTTGCAGGTGAGTCAACAAACAGAATAAGTAAGATAAAATAAATGGAAAAAGTGAATCTACCAACATGAGTATGAGTTCTACAGGCGGGGTTATGGCCTCTAAGCAGACTGGGTAGAACTAACAACACAGGAAACAACTAATAAAAGAGGGTAGATGGGTGAGAAGTTAAGTAGTCCAGTGTTTTGAAGGTTGATTCACCAAGCATTTACCGCAAGACTCTGGTTTGATTACCTTGACTGATCCGCCCAACAACGTCAAATGATTTGTTCAACTGGAAGAGAAGAGTGGTAAGTCTTCTTAATGTTGATTTGAAGAATGTTGGTAATACCCACAGCAATTCAATTTGTCGGTGATCCAAGTTGAGTTGAACCTTCAGGTCTTGATGGGTAGCACGTAGTAGGAATTGGATAATTGTAAAATAAAGAAGACAAGCAACAGAGTTGAGAGAGAAGAGATTGCGCGGGTTTCTTGTGCTGATGAGATGATAGAAAGGTTTCACAGGCACAAAAGTCACAGGATCACAGAACCTGCACCGATCTCATTATTAGTGAAATCCACAGATTAATGAAAAGAAAGAAGAAAAAAAGGATTTAAGAATAATAGAACTAATATTTAGGAATTTAATTGTGAAAGCTAAGAACCAAGACCAAGAGTGTGAGTGAATAATCAACAAATTCCCCCCCACTGCTGGTTGCCTTGCTGCAACCAAACCAGCCACCATATTTGGTGGGGGGGTGATCAGGTCCCCCCGACCATGACCAGTTGCCTCTTGCAACAGGTTGCTGGCTGGTTCAACCCAGCCAGCCCTCCCTCTCCTCCTTGCAATGGCAAGCAAGGGGAGGGGGAGGAGCAGGGGCCATCAGCCCCAGCCCCGCGGCCTCCACCCAGCGCGGCAGCCGCGACTGGGGTGGGGGGACTCCATTTTGAGTCCCCCTGCCCACTACAACGGCCCCGCGGGGGCCGTTGGGCCCCATAAACGGGCCGTTGGGCCCCATAAACGGGCCGTAATCAAAAACAGCGGCCCCAAGCGGGGCGCAACCTGGGCAGCAGCCCCAAATGGGCTGCAACACAGGGGGCGGCTCCTAATGGGCCGCCCCAAGCCGAAAAAGTAAGTTCAACATACTTTGGCGGGCCAGCCCATCTTTCCAAGTATTTCCAAATTAAACCTTGGGCCCAATTATGCCCACACAAGCCCATCTGGCTGTATTTGCCCATATACCCCACCGGGCCCGTTAGGGCCCGTGTACCAAGAGGCCTGTTTCACGCGTTTTGAGGTCAGTTTCCCCCAATACGTGACATCCACAAAGGCACGTATGGTCTGGTGTGTGTGTCCCATTGGCTGCTGATTCCCACATGTGCATCCCATTTGGATTACAATCATCCTTAGCACACACGTAAGTGCATACATATTTAAACACACCCCCTTAATCCAAAAGGGGTAACATTTGCATATTAGTCACAACCCTTGATGCTTGTTCCTATCTAAGGCCTTATTCAAGATATCTGCAATCATTGCTACAGTAGGCATGTAACTCAACACAATCTCCTTGCAGTTAACCGCATTGCAAATATAGTTATATTGAACATTGATATGTTTTTTTCTTGAATGGAACACCTGGTTTTTCCGCCAACGCAATGGCACTCTGGTTATCAGAATACAACAAGCAAACCCTTGTGGCTTATTTTTATCCTCTAAGACTTTCCTGAACCTTTTTTTGCCTCCTGTGAAGCTTCTAAATGAGCTCTATACTCAGCCTCTGTTGATGAAAGACTTATTGCTGATACCTTCTTGGACATCCATGACACCAGATTCTTCCCCAAGAAGAACACAAAACCACTTGTTGATTCCCTAGCGTTACCTTCTGCCCAAATTTCATCAGAATAACCAACCAAATCAAAGTTTTCTGACTTTTTAAACAACAGTCCCAGACTGTGCATTCCTTTAAGATACCTCATAACTCTCTTAAAAGCTGACCAATGCTTCATGCTTGGCTTCTATAAGTGTTGCAACAAGACACCAATTGCAAAGGCAATATCAGGCCTTGTACACTGCCCCAAATAATTAAGCAATCCAATAGCTGACCTGTAATTGTTCAAAGATTGAACAAACTACAGATAATCCTCATCTGTAGACTTCTCTAAACAAATTTTTGACTGCATGGGAGTACCAAAATCCTTTGCATCTTATAAGCCATATTGCTTAAAAAGAGCTGCCATGTAGTGGCTCTGGTCTAACTTAATACCATTCTTGGTCTTACTGACTTTCATTCCTAGCACCTGTTACCCCAGACCAAGATCTTTTATCTTGAATTCCTTTTTAGTGTATATATGACTCTCTCTTTACCATTTCCAATGATGATAATTTCATTGACCCATACAAACAGAATTGCATCCTCTCTCACAAAAAGAAAAGGGTCAGCCTCAGACGTCTTGAAACCAAACTGTATCAGTTTCTCACTCATGTTATTATACCACAACCTAGCTGCTTGCTTCAATACATACAGGGATCTACACAGCTTGAGGAAATATTCCCCTTTATCTGCTGAAATAAAACTTCTAACAAAATTTTCTTCATGGTTTCTGGTTTAGTCTCTACAAACCATTCAAAAAAACCATTGGGAATTGACATATAAACAGTCTCCTCCTCTCCAATTTTTGCATTCAAGTATGCTGTTACAAAATCAGCTTGTCTGATTTCTTCACCCGACTCCATTTCCAGATCAATGATGTACCTGAAGGTAGAAAGCCTTCCAGTTGGTGAGAAAGTTTCTTTGTAATGAATACCCTCTCTCTGCTTGAAGCCCTGTGAAACTCATCTAGCTTTGAACCTCTTCAAAAACTCCATTTGCGTCAAACTTCTTGTTTAACACCAATCTAGACCTCACAAAGGTCTTTCCATTTGGAACAGAATCCCGCTTAACCACCCCAAAGAAACTATTCTTCTCCAGAAAATCAAATTCCTCAAAAATAGCACTCTTCCAGTTGGCTCTCTCATCAGAATTCATAGCTTGGCCAAAGCCATTTGGGTTAACCCTGTTACCCATTTCTGAACTCAACTCCAGGACTTCATTGAGCATAAACTGTTCCTGAAATGTATCTTCCTCATATCCTGTGGCAGCATAATGGGACTTCCATTCCCCATACCTATAAAATGGCACTCTAGCCCTTCCACTCCTTCTAACTGGAGGTGGAGGCTCATCAGGTTTGGAATTAACAGATTACCCTGAAGCAGGCACTGAACCCTCTGGAGGAATGTCTGCCAGCTCTTAATCTTCTGGAACTAAATTTTCTTCAGCATTTGCTGTTGAAATAGGTTCTAATTCTATTTCTTGCTGTGACTTATTCAAAACACAGTCTTCACTCCTTTTAAGTGGAAATTTATCTTCATCAAATTTTACATCCCTAATATGGATAACCTTTCTTGTCCCTGGACAATAGATCCTATACAATTTACTTATTGAATCATAGCCTACAAGTGCCCCTTTTCTGTCTCTAGGGTCTAATTTTCCAACCATCTCATTATGATGGACGCTATAATACACCAAGCAACCAATTGTTCTTAGATGTGATGTTTTGGGGTACAACTTCCAAAACAGATAATGAGGACTCTTCCCATTGAAACTTACAATGTTGTGCAACAGACAGACTGTACACATCAACTCAGCCCATAAGAACTTTGGTAGAACAGATTGAGACATGATAGTTCTGACCTTTTCCAGTAAAGTCCTATTCATTCTCTCAACTATTCCATTATTCTGTGGAGTACTTGCAGTAGTGACTATATGAATGATACCATTAGCTTTCAATAACCTCTCAAACTATTTACTCACAAATTCACCACCCCCATCAGTAATAACTCTCTTGATCTACTTCATTAGAAAATTCTGTTTCCAGACTTTGAAGATTACAGAAACCTCCTCTGTGGTCTGATCCTTAGATTGAATTGTTTTAACCCAAACATAATTAGTTGCAGTATCAACTAAATTGATGAAGTATCTTGCCCCACCAAGGGACTCCGGTGTGAATGGCCCTGCCAAATCAATGGAAAATTCCTCTCTAGGAACATCAGTGCAATCTAAAATTTTTGAGAAAACATTTCTAGTCTTAGCCCCCAAGGTACAACTCTCACAGTTGGTGTCCTTTACCTTATGGCCACTTCTATTATGAGCAACAGTGCTCAGAGCTGAGAATTTTAACAAGCTTGCACACAAAAGCTTATTCCAAACTTGTCCACTAAGAAAAGTTCTCCCATCCATATCAATAAAAAACCTGTCTTCTTTAAGATAAAAAATCTGGAAACCTTTTTTCCACAACACTCCAAGAGACACAATGTTATAATGCAACTCTAGTACTAAGAACACTTTTTCAAAAGAAATTTTGAAACCCAAGTGGTTTGCAAGAATAAATTTTCCAATCCCCTTAATCTGAATTGTTCTGCCTTTCTGACCAATATTTATAACTCCATCATAATCACTAAGATTTGAAAATAAATTTGGTTTAAAGAAAATGTGATTTGTACAACTAGAATCAATCAAAACAAGAAAATCCTCCTTCAATCCTCCTAATAGGAAAGAAGCTTTATCAATCACTGATAAGTTCTCATTTTTGAGTTTAAGATTACTCACTTCATAATCAATCAAGTCCATTTCTTGATCCTCATCAATTTTTGCCTTCTTGTTGGGACCTTCTTCCCCAACAAAAATTCCCATTGGACCATCAAACTCCACCATTTCAACGTTTCCAGTTGTGAGATTGACCTCCTTGTCATTCTCTTTGGACTTCTTCCTATTCTGGGCCTCCTTGCAATTTTTATCATAATTCCCCTTATTCTGAAAATTATAGCATAAGACATTGGACAAATCCTTTTTTGCCTTCTTGCAAGATTTTCCAGTCTTTCCAACAAGGGCTGTTTCACAGCCCCCCTTCATCTTGAACTTAAGATAATCCTTTTCAATCATCTTCAGCACATCCTCCTCCCCAGGAAGAGAATCCAATTGAGATATAATTCTGACTAAAGAATGAAACTCCTTTGGTAGCTTCTGAAGTATTAAGAGTGACAAACATCAGGATCCATTTTAAGTCCTGATAACTTAAACTTGGCTATGCTAGGACTAGCCTCTGCAACAAACTCCTTACAATTTGAATATTGTAACTTGAATAGTTTATTGAAGGCTATACCCTTCTAGTGAACAGAATCACCAGCATATTGGGACTTTAGCAACTTCCAAAGGATGCTGCCCCTCCTTCTCTCATCTTCCCTAAGAGTATCAGAAACCCATGTCACATGATTCTCATCAAGATGCCTAAGAATGAGATGATAAGAATTTTTCTCGACTTCTGAACTGATCAAAGTGTCATCTCCATCCATAATCTCCCCACAACAGATTTTGTCCAACTAACTATCCATAAGGACAGCCCAAGCATTATACTTTTGACTGTTCAGAACTATCTTGGTGGAGCTAACATCAGGGATATAGGAAATCTTCTTGGAAAACTTGAGATATTTGAGGTTCTTCAGAGTGAGGTACAAGGGTCTAGATGGCTTGAAAGTAATGATGATATTGGTACTGATAATTTGTTATAATTATGGCCAGCAATTACCTTAGGCAAATGAGCAGTATTTAAAGCAAAATAAATGCTGGAATACTTGTGTCAATAATTGCTAATGGGCTCTCACAATTGGGCAATACGTTGAATGATATCAGTGATGAATTTGAATGGATGATGAATGGATAATGGAAAACAGCAGGGAGAAGAGCTCCTTAAGTACAGAAGATTGACCTCCCTTGTGAGCCCATGATTCAACAAGCCAAAAGGCAAATTTTCCGCTTCAAAAGAGCTTTACAGGCTCTACAGGCCTTGTTACTTGGATTGGGGTACATCAGGCCGCATGGCATCAGTCCCTGTACCCTTACAACCAGCCTATTCTGGTCATTTCTGGTGTTTCCACCTTAATGGGGCTGAACCAGCCCATTTGCTGTTCAAACACCTGGCCATTTTTCTGTTACAACCAGCCTGTTACCTCCCATGCTGGCTGGTTGCCTCATGAAACCAGCCCCTGGCCATAAAAAAGGCCAGGTGGGACCCAGGGCACACCTGGGTCCGGTCTCAGACACACATGGGGGGGGGTCTAACCGGCGGACATGCTGCCCCCCCCTCTTTCACTCAAATCCCTGGAGGGGGCGGTCCAATCCCCCTACCAGGGGCCCTGGAGGTCAATACCCCCAGGGCATTGTCAAGGTAGGTGGGCTGGGGGGTGGTCAAATACCCTCCAGCCCATTGCTCCTCCCCCTTGGTAAAGGGGGGGGGAGAGCGCCCCTCTTGGTGGTGGGGGGGTGGTCTATTCCCCCCCACTGCTGGTCACCTTGCTGCAACCCACCCAGCCACCATATTTGGTGGGGGGGTGATGAGGTCCCCCCCACCATGACTGGTCCCCTCTTGCTACGGGTTGCTGGCTGGTTCAACCCAGCCAGCCCTCCCTCTCCTCCTTTCAATGGCAAGCGAGGGGAGGGGGAGGAGCTGGGGCCATTGGCCTCAGCCCCCCAGCCTCCGCCCAGCACAGCAGCCGCGACCGCCTTTACAGCCGCAACCAGGGTGGGGGGACTCCATTTTGAGTCCCCCTGCCTCCTACGACGGCCCTGCGCGGGCCATTGAGCCCCATAAACGTGCTGTAAGCAAAAACAGCAGCCCCAAGCGGGCCATGACACAGGCAGCAGCCCCAAATGGGCTGCAACACAGGCGGTGGCTCCTAATGGGCCTCCCCAAGCCCAAAAATTAAGTTTAACATACTTTGGCAGGCCAGCCCGTCTGGCCAAGTATGTCCAAAATAAACCTTGGGCCAAATTATGCCCATACAAGCCCATCTGGCTTTATTTTCCCATATACCCCACGGGCTCTTGTACTAATAGGCCTGTTTCACGTGTTTTGAGGTCAGTTTCCCCAAATATGTGACATCCACACAGGCAGACATGGTCCGTGTGTGCCTCCAATGGGCCGCAGAGGCCCACATGTGCATCCCATTTGGATTGCACTCATACGTAGCACACACGTAAGCGCATACGTATTTTGCCATACTTCAGTATTGAATCCAACTTGCAATTGAAAAAACAAAGTTTGCTCACTTTTGAGTTGAGAAAGAATTGTTTACAGATTTTTGTATGATTTCAAATTTCACTTTACTTTCAATTTTGTTTCACTTTAAAGTCAATTTGGAATCACTGGGTGTGGAACAACAGTCCCAAAAAGTATGTGTTGATCCCAGATTTGGGTTGATGGGACCCAAGTGTGGTCCAGGGGGTGCCCAAAATTCTGGCACAACTTCCAGGGGGTTGCACACCCCCAAAAACAGCTTTTTTGAGCTGTGTACAGGAGTAAAGGGCTTAAAATTGCCATGTTTGGGGGTGAAATGGCTCCTATAAAACCCCCCCGGGGTTGCGCATGTTTTTAACGGCTATTTGTGTTTTTAATGGGCCCCCACAGCTCATTTGAGCCGTGGAGGGCCCACACAACTCCCATACAACTGGAGTTGTGAATTTAATTTCACCCAATACAAAAATAAAAAAATAAAAGGGCAATGTTAAATTTGCAACATCAGGGTTGCAAATGGGCACCAATTGCGGTTCACAACCCATATGGGTGATGATAATTTCATGGCTCAACTGTGTGGTAGTTGTTTTTGGGCCCTAGACAGCCCATTTTGAAAAGTTTAAGATGAGAAGCAAGGTTATTTGGAGAAGGAAGGAGTATGGTAGGCTACTGAAGAGCCAAATGAAATGTATTGAGAAGGCTACAAAGAGCCAAGGACGGAGGGAAAGTACTTGTATAGTCAAGTGGAACTGATCTGAAGAGGAGGAAGGGACACTCCGGTTTAGTTGTCTGGTAATCAGATTATTTTGATTCATGGTCCAAGGGAAGGACAAGTATTTATGGACAACTAGAGAACCCCAAAGGGGGCATAAGGCAGAAGTTTAGAGACAACTAGAGAGCCCCAGAGGGGGCCTAAGATATCGGTAATGAGATAATTAAAACAGGAAGATAGCAATAAGGTAACTAAATTTGTTAGTTACAGAATTTGAAAATCAAAAATACAACACACCACCTTAACTGAAAAATTTAGGAACCAATTTAAGACCAGCAAATATTCCAGAGATTTATGAGAAATGAGGGGAGAATATGAGAATGATAGAGATATGAGAGTTGAGTAATAAATGACAAGACACCACCTTGTCAGGATATGAGATGGGGAAATGATAGCCTATTTTAAGAGGAGCAAAAAGGACCCAGGCATAGTTTCCTAGCATGATATGGGGAATGATAGCCTATTTTAAGAGGACCAACAAGGACCTCAGGCATAGTTTCCTAGCTTAATGGCAAAGAATTATATGATGATGATGATGATCATGAGGGTGATGGTATAGCTTAATGGGTGAGAATGATATGATTATGATGGTGATGGTGATGGTGATGGTGATGGTGATGGTGATGGTGATGGTGATGGTGATGGTGATGGTGATGGTGATGGTGATGGTGATGGTGATGGTGATGGTGATGGTGATGGTGATGGTGATGGTGATGGTGATGGTGATGGTGATGGTGATGGTGATGGTGATGGTGATGGTGATGGTGATGGTGATGGTGATGGTGATGGTGATGGTAATGGTGATGGTGATGGTGATGGTGATGGTTTTAGAGATGAAGTTGGAATGGAGTGGTGACAGTTATAGGATAATGGTGGTGGATGACAGTATAGCATGACAAGTAATGTGGATATATTAAAGATAGAGGGTGGGGATCTGGATATATAGAGACAGTATTGAACAAAAGGAGGAAAGGATCCCAAAACACCAGCCTGTTTAATACTGGATGGAAGGGAGGTTGATATGTTGTTGAGGTTGATTGGTGAGTTGTTGTTGGAGAGTAGGATGCAATGTTAGAGATGGAGTGATGGTGATTGAGATTGATGGGTAAATTGATGGATGATATGGAGCGAGTTTAGGTGTAGTTGATGGAGCAATGAGATGGAGGAGATGTACCGAGTGGTTGTGTAACAGGTGGAGCGGAGGAGATGGATGGGAGTGAGCGAGCCGTTGAGATGGAGGGATGAAGCGATATGAGGATGAGAAGCAACAAGCAAGATTGAGAGGTGGAAGAGCAAGGTTGCAAGGGAGGAAGCAAGCAATGGAGCAATGTGGTGATGTAGCACATGAAGCAGAGGAGATGGATGGTAGCAAGAATGACAAGGGTGACAGGACGGGCCAAATGAATGGACCACCCCTTGAAATGTTGATGTTGAACTGAATGTTGTTGATGGTTAATATTGAAAGTTTGTTGTTAATGTTGTTGAAGGATGAAGTGATGGTTGAGTTGGATTGATGTTTGATAATCAATGTTGAAGGATGATGGACGTATTGGTGGGGAAGATGAAGCAAGTGGTGATGGAGTGGATTTGGCCAAGAGCTAGTGCAACCCCAGAGATTTTTGGGGCCAAGGCAGTGTCAATAAAGGCCAGCTAATCCAGCAGATGAGAGGTGATGATCAATGGGATGAAGGAGATAGGATGATGAGATATGAGGATTGATCAATGATGATAGATCAAGGCAAGCAAGCCAAGCATGAAGTGACTACAACAATAACCGGGGACAAGGTTGATGGAGGAGGAAGTTGTGATATTCCTTGAGGATCAAAAGTAGGAATTTTTCCTCCAAACAATGGATGGTCTTGATGATAAATCTATAATCTTGACTAAAGTGGAAGAATGAACCAGATTTGCCAGGGGAACCCAATTTGGATAGGATGTACTTTTTGGTGAGAGAGAGTAGATAGTCTGCAGGATCAAGATGAAAGTATTCCCTGAGTTCTTGGAAGACCCATGGAGCATAATCCTTGAACTTGAAATTGTATTTAGCCGATGGTGTTAATTCATTACCAACCACGTCAAAGGTTAATTTATGGCGGGCGGTATAATTGGCCTTGGTCAAGGGTCTCCAAAGCTTGGCTTGACATCAAGAGACACCAATTCAGATTCTGGTCAGCATGTTGTACATCAGGATGTAGTTGACATGACCCTCTCCAATTAAGTTACCAACAAGTAAACCGGCATGGAGATCGTTAGGATGACCACTAAGCCGTTGTTTACGCTTGGGGTCCTTAGAGTTGAGGAGGTGATTGGCGAGTGAGGGACAAGGGGGAGGATGAGAGGATGAGGAATCAAGGATTGATTGAGGAGGGTTTTGAGTGGATCCAATGGAATTGCAAATGTGATCAAACATAGGATATTGAGGTTCCTTACGGATCACTTGGGCCTTTCAAGCGAACTCGTGATCAAAGTCATGGGGGAAATTGGTAGGGTTGGAGACCAAGAAGAGTATCTGATTGGCTTGAGAGGGTTCTTTGTTGACCTTTGAGGAGACCAATCTGGCAAGTGGAGGTTTGAGTTGGCATAGCGGGGAGGGAGACGGAGGATGAGGAGGAAATATCTTGTTAAAAGAGGAAATTGATGAATGATGAGGATTTGAGAAATGGATGAGATGCAATTTGTGATGGAATCACGTAGGAGAGGATGATAGGAGAAAGTTGAAGGAGAGAAGGATAGTAGAGGAATTGGATCTGGGATGGCCACAGTCTGGTGGGATGAGACTATTTGAGAATTGGTGATAGTTGGGAGAGTGCTCAAATTGGAAGAGGATTGATAGGACAAGATTAAATGGAGATGGAGAGGTGTATAGGACTGATATTATTGGCGGAAAAGCAACCAGTTGGAACAATGAAGTTGACCGGATGGCTTAGTTGGATGAGTTTTTGATTTTAACCTTGAAAAGTTTAAGATGAGAAGCAAGGTTATTTGGAGAAGGAAGGAGTATGGTAGGCTACTGAAGAGCCAAATGATATGTATTGATAAGGCTACAAAGAGCCAAGGACGGAGGGAAAGTACTTGTATAGTCAAGTGGAACTGATCTGAAGAGGAGGAAGGGACACTCTGTTTTAGTTTTATGGTAATCAGATGATTTTGATTCATGGTCCAAGGGAAGGACCAGTATTTATGGACAACTAGAGAACCCCAAAGGGGGCCTAAGGCAGCAGGTTAGAGACAACTAGAGAGCCCCAGAGGGGGCCTAAGACATGGGTAATGAGATAATGAAAACAGTAAGATAGCAATAAGGTAACTAAATTTGTTAGTTACAGAATTTGGACATCAAAAAGACAACACATTTGAGCCAAGGGGGGTCCATAGACGACTACAAAGGGCTGTTCAAAAAATGCGCAACCCCTGGGAGTTTTATAAAAGCCATTTACCCCCCAGAAGTGGCAATTTCAAGCTTTTTACCACTGTAAATGGCTCAAATTTGCCATTTGCAGGGGTGTGCAACGCCCCAAAAAATGTGCAAGGCACTCTTTTGATAAATTTAATCTCATTTCCTTGAAGCTTCATTCTATTCATCACATTCAGTCTTGCATTTTAGATTCTAAATCAATTAGTTTAATTCATTTGAATTCTTTATTGAAATAAATTCCTTGCTAATTTAAGCTAGATTGAACATCTTCCTCAGTTTATTCCTTCCACAATAGTTTAAAGATTACCTTAAAATCACAAATATTTTCACCTTATTATTTTATTCCTCAATTAGTAAATATCACAAATTCTTGAATTTTTCTGAGTAAAAATTTGTTACACTGAGCTTGCCCCAGTTTACTGATGAAAAATTTCCCCTCAACCTTTGAATTTCCTGTGAAGCATTAGCCATAAAATTTGAAGATAGAACTCTAACTTTGAGATTAATTTGAGCAGTGATCTCTTGCCTTTTGGCCACATTTGCCTCCTTAATTTTACCCTCTCAAATGGTTTTGGTGGGTGTGTGAACCATATAAAAAAACCACATTGGCAAGATTAAATATGGTTTCCAAATCTGAATGGCTTTGGGAATCATTCATTTCCTGTTGAAAACAATTTCTTTGGTAAATAAAAATGAGGGACTATAAATTTAATTTGTAAATATTGTATTACCTCAGGGAAAGGGACCTGGAGCTACACAATTAAATTAGAAAATTGGCGTGTGGGATCCCACACAACTACATTAAATACGTGTGGATTTCTACATGGCTAGAATTTAGTTGTGCAGAATACCACACAATCCCAGAATGTGTTTTTTGGGCGGCGTTGTTCTTTGAGCCATGGGGACATGGACATGGCTTGAATGTGGTTGTGCGGCATGCCACACGGCTCATTTTGAGTCATGTCCATCGCTCAATGGGCCTAGAATTTAACATTACCCTTTCAAAACATCTGAAGAAATATAAAGTTTCCAAAAATGGCAGGCATTTCATTATGATTTTTTGAGAATTTTAGTACTTCACTTTCCCACCAGAAAATGGGATTTGCAAAAAGATGAGACATTTTTTTCAATTCTTTTTTTTGTTTTTTTTCAATGAGATTTTCCAAATTTTCAGTTTGCAGTTTTTCATTGTGCATTGTGAGAGGCCCAAAAAAATTATTTGGGAATTTTTAGGATCAATTATTCACCCAAAAAAAATTGATGCATCTACAACAATAATGGGAAGTGTCTGTGTTGGGGTGCGTTTTGAAGCAATTTATGATACTATTTTGATTATTTTTATGGACAAACTGAGTTTAAAGTTTTAAAATTCACTTCAAATGAAACATTAATATTTTTTTCATATTTTTTGGACCTTTTGTTTGCCCTCAAATGTCTAACCTCAAAATACCATGTTTAAACCCCCTTTTTGGGGTAGGTCCACATTTGTGGGCTCTTCTATATGATTAATCTGATATTCAATATTATTTTGAATTATTTCATGCCTCCTCCTCAACTCTTGGGGGGGGTTACAATCCTCTATTCAACCACAACATCACCTGTCAAAATCCAGAATCCACTCCGCACCACACCATCATCACCACCATCACCAATCATCACAACTCAACACCAATCAACCAATCACACATCACTACTCAACACAAATCAACCAATCAAATTCAACACTCCACCCCCCTTAAACAGACCCCCCTGAATCCAAAAACTCAATCAAAATCAAAAGAAATCAATTCTTCATAAAAAAAACATCTCAAAATCAAAATCCCAAACCAAAAATGTCTGAACAACACATCAACCCACTTTTAATATCTGCCTCTGATGCTTCTTCTTCTTCTCCACTATCTTCCTCTGCTGCTTCTCTGTCTACTCCTTCAACTTATTCATATCACCCCCATGATTCCACCCCTCTGGCTCCTCCACCTGAATTATCATATCATTCAAAGGGGGAACTTGTGGATGCTGTTCAAGAGTGGGCTAAATCCCATGGATATTCCATTTCCATCAAAGTCTTCATGACTAAAGAGAAAAGATATACTTACCAATGTGAAAAATCTGGGGAATATACACCCAATTTGGATAGTAAAAGACTTTCATCAACTAGAAAAACAAACTGTTCCTTAAAATTCTCTGGAAGCTTTTACATGAAGTCTGTTCTTTGGGACATAAGAATCCAATTCCCTGATTAAAATAATCCACCATCAACTGATCCATCCACCCATCCAGTTCATAGAAGGATTCAGGGAGATCAAGAGGATATTTTCAATTCTTTAACCAAAACTGGGGTTCCTCCTCTTAAAATTCTTAATTACTTAATGCATTCCTTCAGTTCTCCTGTTTGAACAACCCTTAGTAAAATCTATGAAAAAACATCAAATATTGAAAAAGAAAAACCAGAAGGAAATTCACCCATAGAAGCTTTAATCATTGAATTGAGAAACTCTTCTTTCACATATGAAATAAATGATCAAAATTTTCATATTAGTTATTTTTTCATTTCTCACCCAGATTCTATCCCATTATTTCAACTATTTCCATCAGTATTAATGATGGAATGTACCTATAAAACCAAAAATTTTCCATGCCTCTTCTTTAAATTGTTGGGGTCAACAATCATGCTAGAACATTCTCTGTTGGTTTCTGTTTCCTCTTGAAAGAAAGAAGGGAAGAATATAAATGAGCTCTCCAACAGCTTCATATTTATTAGAACATGAAGAACCCAAAGTCATTGTGACTGACAAAGAGAAAGCCCTGATTCATTCCATTGGAACTGAATTTCCCAACTCTCATAATTTGATCTGTTTCTGGAATATATTCAAAAAAATTGAAAAACATTGTAGAAAACAAATTGAATCTGGAAAAGAATGGATTATTTTCAGAAAAAACTGGAATATGCTGGTCAAATCCAAATCTGAAAATTCTTATCAAGATAATTTTGCCAAACTCACTGGATTCTGGAATTCCTCTCATTCTAACTACCTTCTTGAAAACTGGATGCCTCTAAAAATTTTTTTTTTTTGTATGTGGCAAACAAGCACCTGCATTTTGAAAATACAAGCACATATAGAATAGAACGGTTTCACTCTTATGTCAAACAATTTATCACAACTTCTTCTGGTTCCTTCTCTTATTTAGTTCACAAAATATATCATTCAGTTTCAATTAAACTCCATCAAACTGCCATTGAAACTTCTCAGAAATACTTTAAGAACTGGATTGGTCTCCCATATTGTTTTGAACACCTCTCAGGAAAAATAAGCCACTATGCTCTCAATATTGTGCATTCCTTTAACATTTCAGCAGAACAATCAAGCACCTGTTCTGATTTTGATTATTCTTCTTTCATGGGGGCTCCTTTTTCACACCAAATGAAGAAGGCAAATCTCAATAATCAACAATTTTTTCTTGATTATTTTAATCCCCGGTGGCATTTCAAACCTCCTATTGCAGTATGATTTCTTTTCTTGGAGAAAAAAATAATTCTAATATGGATTTCTGAAGTGTTTTCTTTTCTTTTGGAATTATTCATAGCATTCTGAGGAGGGTTCATGCCAAAATTCTCAATCATCTCATGAATCACCTTCTCAATCAACCAACATACACTGGTTTCAGAATGAACTCTTTGGAAAATTCATTAAATTTGCACCAAGGAGAAAAACATTTTTACCTTGGAGAAATGATGAAATTTTGAAAAGGGAATTATCAACTGACTCCCATTCAAGAACCCCTATCAAAGGAAGAAAGGAAAATTCAGGAATAAGAGGAAGAGGTGTTTTTTTTGTAATTAGGCCAACATTGTATTGTGAACAGGATGAGTTTATAAAAGAATAGCAATTGAGTGGAGAAGAACCCCAAGATCTTGAAGAATTGGATATCATAAAGACAGTTAGTAATTTTATTTTTTTTTGGGGGGGGATCACAATTTTTTTTCTATTTTCCATTGATTTTCATATTTTCATTTCTCACTGAGAGGTCAGGAACCATCATCAATAAGAGGTTTGTTTCACAAAATTTGAGTCCTGGGACTTTGAAGAGGATCAAGAGAGGGAAAAAAAATTGAAGATGAAGATGCTCATAGGCCTCCAGGGAATCCAATCTTTGCTCCCACAACCATAGACTCTGAAATAGAAAAGGTGAATAAATTTATGAATTCATCTTGCTTTATGGTTCATTTATTAACCCCTTTGTATTTGTGATGAAGGTCACAACATTGTCTTATTCATCTTCTGATAATTTTGAAGTGGTGGCTATTGATAAAGTATGTATGATTTTTGTTTCAAATTTGGAAAATCTCATGGAAAAATAAAAAAAAAAGAATTGAAAATAATGTCTCATTTTTCATGTAAATCCCATTTTCAGGGCGGAAAGTGAAGTACTAAAATTCTGAAAAAACTATAGTTGAATGGCCTGCCATATTTCAAAACTTTCTGTCTCTTCAGATTTTCCAAAATGATCAATAAGAAAACATTAGAAATGTGAAAAGATTTGAGACTTGGAGCGTTTTTTTTTCAGTTTTTTTGGGGGCAATTTCAAAGGCCTTAAAAATTTCCAAAATTCTAAGATTTATTCTACAGGGGTTAGAGATACCCCCCTATCCCCCAGTTTTTTTTTGAAAACCCCCAAAAAATTTGTTTTTTTCCAGGTCTACTGTGTGGATGGGGGACGTCACAGGACTTTGTGGGGATTTCCAAACCATGTTTTTTCCAGTTTTTGGGGCGTGAAAAACCTAGCACCCTTTCTTTATTTCATTATATATATATATATATATATTTATAAATTTTTTTTATTTTAATTAATTAATTTATTTTACATATATAGATATATATTTATTTATTTATTTAAGGAATTATTTTTCTCATGTATCCAAACCTTTATTTCACTAATTTTGGCATTGGGGCGGGGTTGGGCCCCTTTGGTATTTCATGCAAAAATACTTTCTTTCACACAACTTTCAAGAATTAATTTTTTTTTTGAATTCTGACTGCGCGGCCCCAAAGGGGGGGTATTTAGCCCCTAAAAAAAATCTTTGATATTTTTTTAGGAATTAGAACCCCTTCAAAAAGGCAATCAAAAAATGAAAAAATTCCGTAAAAACAAATTTTTGCATGGGTTTTTGGATTGTCATTTTGGCTATCTAATTTGGTTTTTTTTTGTTTATTTCAGCTTCCAGAACTTTTGGAAAACATGAAAAGAGTGTTCCAATATTTTTTTCACAATTTTTTGATGTATCTTTTCACCTTAAAAAATTCCTTCAAAAAACACCAAAAAATCAGAAAAATCAAATTTCTCTTTGGACATTTGAATACTTTTATTTTCCTTTTTATCTCATTTCTTTGGGTAATTTAATCTATCTAAAAGTTATAAAAAAATTCAAAGACAATCCAATTATTTTTACCAGATTTTTTTATGTATTATTTTACCTTAAAAAATTCCTTCAAAAAAGCAATAAATTGAAAAAATTCAATTTTCTCATTTGACTTTGGGATCCTTATTTTTGCCCTTTTGACTTATTTTTTTTTGGTTTTTAAAGCTTTGAGAATTTTAAAACAACTATTAAAGAGATTTATTTTAAAATAATCAGGCTTTTTGGATGTCATTTTTGAACATTAAAATTTCCATCAAAAAACTGAAAAATTCAGAAAATTCACTTTTCTCACTGGATTTTTGAATCCTTTTGTTGGCCTACATAATTTTTTGACTTGGGTGATTAAAGGTTTCAGAATCTTGAATGTTAAAAAAACAAAAAAAAATTTCATTAATAATTTTTCAAGATCATTTGCATTCTTGCATACACCTTACAAGCTTCATTCAAAAAATCAAAAATAAAGAACAAACATGGAATAAAGAACAAACATGGATACAAATATTAAAATTTATTCAACTCTGATTGGTTTTATTTTTTCTACTTGATTTTTGTGGAAGCAAAAAAAACTCATTACCAAGATCCAAATTTCTCTGAAAAATGGTTTTCCACAATTCGGAATCATGGATCACAAAGCTTTTCCAAAGTGGATCTAACCTGGGAGCTGGCCAATGATCAGACTTGAACTTGAATGATACTATATGTTTGGATTCTTCTAAAATAATGAAGAAAATAGGAGCAGAATTAGCATTTGGAGTCAGAGGATGATTCAGAGGAAGATAAGTGCAAGGCATTACAGAAGAAAACAGAACCACTGGAGGCATATATGTTTCAGCCAGAATAAAAACATGGAATGAAAATTTCATCCACATATTTATGAGAGCTGGGCCATAAAGGTGGCTCAGTTGCCTTCTTGCTTCTTGGATAGTTTCACCCAAGATATCACGCAGTAATATTATTTCCTTTCAGATTGGGTTTGAATCAAGATCTTTCACCATTTCTTTCCTGAATTCAATCCTGTCTTCTGAGATCCTCCCCAAGAAAATTGCTGCTGCTATAAAGCCACAGTTCGCATCCCTTATGACATCTTGATCATGGGAGATATGTGGAATGGCTCTTTTTGGGGAAATGGAATCTTTGAATTGGAACTAAAACCAAAAATCAGAATTTTTTATAATAGAAAATATGGAATAAAGATAATACTCACTTCTTCAATTGATAATTGGTCAAATATTCCAGAAGAATTATAAGATAATGTGCAGGAAACCTAGAGTAAAAACCCAAAAGAAATTAGACAAAATTATTAAATGAGAAAATACCAAATGTACTCACTTTCTCACTGATTGTTGGGGATTCTAATACCTTCCCCCCCGGAGGATGGTAAGGAGCATCACCATCTTCATTGGATATTTTTATTCTTTGAATTATTTTCCCAGGATTTTATTCAGGAGAAGCAACTTGCTTATTCACATTGGTTCCAAACCACTGATAAAGGTTTGAATGAAAAAAATTAATGAAAAATAATATCCAACAAATTAGCCAAAAATAAAAGAAAATGAAAGCTCACCATCTTAATTTAATCCACATCTGGCAGCTCTTCATCTTCTGAATCTTTTCCTCCATCCAAATCTGGCACATCTTCATCTTCTGAATATTCCTCTTCATTCAGAAATTCTCCATATGTTAAAAAAATGAGAAGGAATCATCAAAAAAAAACACATTGCAGACAAAATAAGTATAGTTATAAAACTACCTCATCCTCTGATTCCTCCTTTTTCCCTTTCCCTTCCCTTGGATGGCCTTGCATTTTCTTGAAACCTGAACACATAAGAAAAAAAATTAATTATGAATTTTGATATATTTGTTTGTCCAAAAAATTGGTGACTGAACTTCAAAGTTGCTATGAATTTCTTCTTTGGCCTCCCTCTCCTCTTGGGTTCTTCTAAATATTCAAAACCAGATGGTTCTCTTTTGCTTGAGGACTGAGAGAAATTCTTTAAATTAATGGCTGCTCCTTTGGGTCTTCCTCTAACTTTGGATCTTTGAGTGGAATTTGGCTCTTCAATAAGGGTAAGTTAACATCTTCCACTGTACATCTTCATGCTTTCAACAAGATAATAAAGCTGTTCTCCAGGTGGAAACTAGCTGAATGCTTCAAACATTTTAGTGAAATATAGCTTTTCATTACAGTCTTTGGTTGGAACTTCAAGTTTTGCTGTATCTTCATTTGATTCAGGGTTCACAGTTAACTGGAGAAAAGAAAATCAAAATAAATCAGGAAATTTTCATTTGAGCTTGAATCCCCTTTTAAAAAAAAGAGAAAAACTTACTGAAATAGGAGCTTTTACATGCCATTGAGGATAAAAATCATCAAGTTGGAAGAGTTCACCCTTTCAGATGGCTGATTTGACTCTGTGAAAACATGGTATAACCAGGTAAGATGAGTAATCACAGTTGTTGCAATTGGTGGAAAAATCAGGAACTTGATGAGATGAATGAATTATTTTGAGGGAAAAATGGCTGATCTTTGCAGAAAGATCATACACACAGTGAGGCAAACCAATGAGATGCTTGAATTTTTTGTGAGAATCTTCAATGGCTCTCTCACGTGTTTGGATGATGATGGAACTGTAAATTCTTTGAACTACATTATAGAAAGAACCAATAGAAGAATTAATGAATCTTTCAATGTAGGAGTGAGAAACTTCTATTCTTGATGTACTTGTGTTTCCAAAGTGAAATTATTTTTTTTACCAAATAGGAGACAAATTTTCTTTTTGGTGGAATCCAGTTTTCAAGAAGGTAGTCAGAAGTGGAAGGATTCCAGAACA
This sequence comes from Puccinia polysora, assembly GCA_025617555.3. Classification (NCBI taxonomy): domain Eukaryota; kingdom Fungi; phylum Basidiomycota; class Pucciniomycetes; order Pucciniales; family Pucciniaceae; genus Puccinia; species Puccinia polysora. Next base: position 47,076,265 of record CM062628.1, on the reverse strand, counting down.
GAGAAATTTTTGTGAATTATTTGTGATAGCTTGATTCAGATTTTGAATAGACCAAATTATGCCATTGTTTCTGGAATAGCTTCCATTCATCTTCAGATTTAGAGTGCTTCATGCAATGAGTTTGAATATTCTTGAAAATGTGCCAGGCACAGAGAAAATGATGAGAGGAAGGGAAAATTGATTCAATTGAGCTAATAAGTGCTTCTTCCTTGTCTGTCACAATCACAATAGGTTATTTATCTTCAAATATTTCCTGAAGTTGAGTCAGTTCCAAATCATAGTACTGTTTTTTCTCTTGAGATAACAAACAGAATGCAAATGAGAAGCTTTTAGAAGAATTTTTTATCCCAAGAATATAAAAAAGGTGCATTCCAAATTTCTTAATTTTATATGAACAGTCCATCATAATGGGAGTAGGGAAAAGGTTGAGAAGTTTCATGGAATCAGGGCGTGAAATAAATAATGAAGTAATTTGACCATCCAAATTGTTCATTTTATAGGAAAAAGAAGAATTCCTGAGTTCCAGTATGAGTGCTTCCACAGGAGTTTTGCCATCAAGGGCATTTTATTTTATTTGGGATCTTTTGTTGTAAATTTTAGGGAGATTCTTATTGATAGGTGATGATGAGTTATGTATAAGAGAGTTGAGAATTTTCAAAGGGGGAACTCCTGCTTTGGATTAATTTTAATTACCTCTTTTTGCTTCCCTTGGATTCTTCTATGGATGGGATGAGTGGAAGGATCAATAAAAGGTGGATGGTTGTGCTCTGGACATATAGCCTTCACCACCCAAAAACCCAATCTTTTTGAAAAATTCCCTGATAACCTGAAATGAAACTTGTTCTATCTTGTTTTTTTTGAATTTGTATTTATCTTTGCTGGGTGTACACTCCGCAGATTTATGACGTTGGTAAGTGTAGGCCTGATTCTTGAAATTTTATACTCTGGTATATATGGCATATCCATGGGACTTTGCCCATGATTGGATAGCCTCAACCAGCTCCTCCTTTTGATTATATGATAGCTCAGGAGGAGGGGCCAGAGGAGTGGAATCAAGAGTTTTAGTAGATGAAGAAGGAGCAGGAGTATTTGAATCACTAGTTTTATTGGATGAGATAATGGAGGATGGGCCTGGTGAAAAAGTTGAAACAGTTCTGAAAAGTGAGTGGATGTTTTCTTGAGCCATTGGAAAAATGAATGTTCTTGTTTGGAAGTATCTGGAGTGTTGAGTTGTTTTGATGAGTTGTTGGTGGTATGGTGTGAAAAGGTGTGTTTTGGTGTGGTGTGGTGTGGTGTGGTGTGGTGTGGTGTGGTGTGGTGTGGTGTGGTGTGGTGTGGTGTGGTGTGTGGTGTGGTGTGGTGTGGTGTGGTGTGGTGTGGTGTGGTGTGGTGTGGTGTGGTGTGGTGTGGTGTGGTGTGGTGTGGTGTGGTGTGGTGTGGTGTGGTGTGGTGTGGTGTGGTGTGGTGTGGTGTGGTGTGGTGTGGTGTGGTGTGGTGTGGTGTGGTGTGGTGTGGTGTGGTGTGGTGTGGTGTGGTGTGGTGTGGTGTGGTGTGGTGTGGTGTGGTGTGGTGTGGTGTGGTGTGGTGTGGTGTGGTGTGGTGTGGTGTGGTGTGGTGTGGTGTGGTGTGGTGTGGTGTGGTGTGGTCTGGTGTGGTGTGGTGTGGTCTGGTGTGGTGTGGTGTGGTGTGGTGTGGTGTGGTCTGTTGTGGTGTGGTGTGGTGTGGTGTGGTGTGGTATGGTGTGGTGAGGTGTGGTGTGGTATGGTAGTGGGATGGTGTGGTAAGGGGAGATGGGAGGGTGGAACAGGTCAAGGGGGTGGTTTATAAGATTATTTGGGCGCTCCAAGATTGGTGGTGGTTTCTCAAAAAAAAATTTCAGTCATATTGAATACATGCATGTGAAGGGCTCAAAGAAGAGTGAATTTTTCAAATTTTTTGGTTTTTTGATGAAATTTTAAAGGTAAAAAATGACATCCAAGAATCCTCAAAAAGAATTAAAAAGATTTTGAATAGTTCTCTTACAATTCTCAAAGCTTGAAAATCCAACAAAAATGAGTCAAAATGGCAAACATAAGGATCCAACAGTCAAATGAGAAAATTGATTTTTTTGATTTTTTTTCTTTTTTACAGGAATTTGTTAAGGTAAAATAATACATCCAAAAAATCTGTAAAAAAAAAATTTTGAATGCTCTTTCAATGTTCTTTTTAACTTTTTGATAGCCCAAATTACCAAAAAATTGAAATGAAAAGGAAAATAAAAGGATTCAAATGTCCAAAGAGAAATTTGATTTTTTTTTATTTTTTGTGTTTTTTGAAGGCATTTTTGAAGGTGAAAGCATAAATCCAAAAAATATGAAAAAAAAAAATATTAGAAGACTCTTTGAATATTGGTTAAAAGATCTGGCAGCTGGAAAACCAAAAAAAAACCAACTAAAATAGCCAAAATAAGGATCCAAAAACTCATGCAAGAATTTGTGATTTTTTTCATTTCTTGACTGCATTTTTGAAGGGGTTCTAATGCCTTTGAAAATACCAAAGATTTTGGTTAGGGGTTTAAGAACCCCTGCTATGGGGCTCTGCTGTTATAATTAAAAAAAAAATCCTTGAAATTTGCGTGAAATAAAGTATTTTTGCATGAAATACCAAAGGGGCACAACCAAGCACCAATGTCAAAATGCGTGAAATAAAGGGTTGGATGCCTGAGAAAACTAATTCCCATTATTTATTTCATTCCATTCCATTTCATTTTATTTGATTTATTGATATTTGTTTTTATATTTATATTTGAACTTTAATCAATTAATTTATTTTTTAGTTTTTATTTATTTATTTATTTCATATTATTTATTTATATTTTTTTATAAATTTATATTCTCAATTCAATTTATTTTTTATTTAAATAAAAAAAGAAATAATAAATGAAAAAAATCAAAAAAAAAATGTTAAAAAATTTTAAAAAAATATGTATATATTATAACAACACAACTCAGATGGGTTGAAAATGGCGTTTTTTGTCCCTTTTGCAACCCCAGGGTTACAAATTTAGCATTGGCCTTAATTTTTTTTATTTTGGAAATGTTAAATTTGCAACCTCACAACCCAAAAAGGGTTGCGTGGCGTGATTTGTGACCCAATTTAGGTTGTGAAAAGCTGCTCAAAACCCTTTTAAGTTGTGGAGGGATGCTCATGACTAGAATGAGTCCTGAATGGCCGCTCACAATGCGTTTTGGAGTCTTGAGCTTCAAAACACATTTGCAGAAAAAAAAAGGAAACACAAAGGAAGGGCATGAAAATAAAATAAATAAAAATAAAGAAAAATAAAGAAAAATAAAGAAAAATAAAAATAAAGAAAAATAAAAATAAAGAAAAATAAAGAAAAATAAAGAAAAATAAAGAAAAATAGAGAAAAATAAAGAAAAAGGAATAATAATAAAGAAAAATAAAGAAAAAGACAAAGGAATAAAAATAAATTAAAATAAATTAAAATAAATTAAAATAAATTAAAATAAATTAACATAAATAAAAATAAATAAAAATAAATAAAAATAAATAAAAATAAATAAAAATAAATAAAAATAAATAAAAATAAAATAAATAAATAAAAATAAATAAAAATAAATAAAAATAAATAAATAAAAATAAATAAAAATAAATAAAAATAAATAAAAATAAATAAAAATAAATAAAAATAAATAAAAATAAATAAAAATAAATAAAAATAAATAAAAATAAATAAAAATAAAAATAAAGAAAAATAAAGAAAAATAAAGAAAAATAAAGAAAAATAAAGAAATGGCCCATAAATAAAAATAGATTAATAAAAATGGAAACAAATGGAAATTTTCAATCAAAGCAGCCATTCATTTTTTTAAAAAAAAACCAAAGAAGGAATAAAATGAAAAAATACATGTTCAACTTGACTAGAAATAAAGTAAAAACACTAAAAATTAAATAAAGGGTGACGATAAATTCACAACTCATTTGAGTTTTGTACACAATTCAAATGGGCTCTTTGGAATGATAAACAACTAAAATTGAATTGTGTAGCCTCAAAACAACTTGACTGTAGTTGTGTAGCGGCCACACAACTACAAGTATTGTGGGCCAAAAAAAAAAAATAAAAAATCATAAAATAAAAAATAAAAAAATAAGCCAAACTAAACAAAAGGGCCAATGTTAAATTTGCAACCCTGGGGTTGCAAACGGGGCACAAAAAACTCTTTGCAACTCATCTGGGGCACAAATGGCAGTTTCCAACCCATATGAAATGCATTTTGATAATATATATATATTTTCAACATTTCTTTACCATTTCTTTTTTATTTTTTCATTTATTGTTTCTTTTTTTGATTCAAATAAAAAATTATAAAAATTAAAATTATAAAAATATAAAACAATATAAATATATAAATGAATATAAATAAATAATATGAAATAAATAAATAAATAAATTGATTGATTGAAGTTAAAATATAAATATGAAAAAAATATAAATAACTAAAATGAAATGAATAAATAAATAAATATATATATAAAATAAATTCATTAGTTAAAATAACATATATATATATATAATGAAAGGTTAATGCTAAATTCAGGACCCATTTGAGTCATTTACAAAAATCAAATGGGCAATGTGGCACTCTACACAGGTCTTATTGAGTTTTGTGGCCTTTACACAACTCAATTGAGTTTTGTAGCCCCCACACAAGGGTTTGTAGTTGTGTGGCGTCACACAAGACTAAATTTGAGTCGTGTGGGGTTTTACACAGCTTAAATGAATTCGTGTAACATGCCACACACCTACCATTCTTTTTGGGCCAAAAAATAAAAAAAATTGGCAAAAAAATAAAATTAAGTAAAAAGAAATAAAAGAATGAAAAACTAAAATAAAAAAATAAAAATTGGGGGACCCAGGACTCACCTGGTTCCAGCCTCATCCTCAAATGGCAGATTGACCGGTGAAAATGCTGCCCCCTCCCCTCTGTCTTCAAAGATTGTATTGATTTTTCTATTTGATTTTATCTTATTCAAAAATCACATTGGATTTTATTTTATGGATTTATTTTATTTATTATTTTCCTTTTTTGTTTATTTTTCCATTTTTTTTATTATTTTTTTTTGGGCACATTTTTTTGATTTTTTTCAAATTTTAATATATTCATTTTCCTTTATTCATAGGGAAGTTCCAGAACACATGCAACCCCCGGGTGCCGTATACCCCTGGACATGGTTCTAAATAGTTGTGTTTGGAACAATGATTTTGAGTTGTGTATGGGCCCCCATGTGTAAAATGGGTTGTGTAGGGCCCTACACGGCTCCCAAAAAACTGGGGATTGTGAATTTATCATTTTCCAAAGACCCTTTGTTTATTTCATTATGGTTGATGGTAAATTCACAACCCCCAGTTGTGTGGGAGTTGTGCAGGGCCCTGCACAACCCATTTTACATGTGGAGGCCCCACAACTCCCACACAACCCCCCATTACGTGGGAGTTGTGTAGGGCCCTAGACAACCCATTTGACGCGTGGGGGCCCATACACAAATACAGAGGGTTGTTCCAAAAAAACCATTTAGACTTTTTTGTGGTAGTTGTGTAGTGCCCTACACAACCCATTTGATGCATGGGGGCCCATACATGACTCCTAAGGTTTGTTCTAAACACAACCATTTAGACCTATGTATGGGGGTATACGGCCTCCAGGGATTGTGTTTGTTTGTAACTTCCCTATGAATAAAGAAAAATAAACATTATAAAATTTGAAAAAAATCAAAAATTATTCCCAAAAAAAATATAAAACAATGAAAAAATAAGAAGAAAAGAAAAAAGATAAATACAATACAATGTGATGTTTGAAAAAGATGAAATCAAATATTAAAATCAATATGATATTTGAAGACAGAGGGGGGGGGGAGCATGTCTGCTGGTAAAACCCCCCCCCATGTGAGGATGAGACAGGACCCAGGTGTGTCCTGGGTCCCACAAATTTTCATTTTTTTATTTTATTTTTTCATTCTTTTATTTTTTTGGCCATTTCTTTTTTTTTTTTTTTTGGCGCATAAATTTTGGTAGGTGTGTGGCATGCTACAAAACTACATTTTAGCCATTTACAACCCCACATGACCCAAATTTAGTTGTGTGTGGTGCCACATAGCTTAAAACTGTCATGTGGGGTCTACACTGCTAAATTGTGTCTTGTGGAGGCCGCACAACTCAATAAGAGTTGTGTAGCGTGCCACATGGCCAAATTGAGTTGCGTACCCAGCTCAAATTGTTTGTGAATTTAGCATTACCCATCAATAAAATCCTCATTTTTTTGCCATTCACTACCCAAAATTGGTTTCAAACTGCCATTCAAAACCCACCTGAGTTGCTAATGGCCATTTGCAACTCAAGTAGGTTGTGAATGGTGTTTGTGCATTGCACCACGCAACCCCTTTTGAGTAGTGAACGGGGGTTGCAAGGTGGAAAATTTAACATTGGCCAAAAATAAATTAATAAAAACATCAAAAAATACAAAAAATACAAAAAATACAAAAAAAACCAAAAAAACCAAAAAATACAAAAAATACAAAAAATACAAAAAAAAAAAAAATACAAAAGATACAACAAATACAACAAATACAAAAAATACAAAAAATACAAAAAATACAAAAAATAAAAAAAATACAAAAAATACAAACAAACAAAAAATACCAAAAATTAAAAAAATAAATAAATAAATAAATAAATAAAATAAAAGACTGATTGAATTCAAAATAAAATAAACCATATTCAATCAAATTAAGAAAACAAAAATTTTTAAATTCAAAAAATCCACATTAACAACCAAAAATCAAAAAAGGGCCCTTCTCCCCTCCCCTTAGAACCCTCAACGCAGGGGGGTGCCAGATTTCACTTGTCAAGGATTTTTTTGAAATGATAATTAAACGGAAATATGCTTTCCTTGAAATTACTCCTAATATTTTTCAAAATGATTTCAGACACCTCCCAAGGTTTCAAAGCATGGACAACAAAATTGAAATCTGACCATTTTTTAAGGAAATTAATTCTGGATGTAATTCTTTTTTTTTATTTTAATCAAAAAGTTTTTAATTTGAAAAATTTAATGGCATAGATTGATGGTGGGAAATATTTTGGAATTTTATTTTGGGTGATGATAAATTCACAACTCTTGTTGTGTAACCTGTGGGAGTGTAGGGGGCCCCACACAACCTGCGGGAGTTGTTTAGGGCGCCTCAACGCGTGGGGGCCAATACACTACTCCAAAGGGATGTTCTAAACATGCGCAACCCCTGGGGGCACATACCCCCATAATGGGCATTCGTGAGTTTTGTACCCCTGTACACAACCATATTATTTATTATTTATTACTTATTATTTATTATTTATTATTTATTATTTATTATTTATTATTTATTATTTATTATTTATTATTTATTATTTATTATTTATTATTTATTATTTATTATTTATTATTTATTATTTATTATTTATTATCTATTATCTATTATTTATTATTATTTATTATTTATTATTTATTATTTATTATTTATTATTTATTATTTATTATTTATTATTTTTTTATTTATCATTTATTGTTTATTATTTATTATTTATTATTTATTATTTATTAATTATTATTTATTATTTATTATTTATTATTTATTATTTATTATTTATTATTTATTATTTATTATTTATTATTTATTATTTATTATTTATTATTTATCATTTATCATTTATTATTTATTATTTATTATTTATTATTTATTATTTATTATTTATTATTTATTATTTATTATTTATTATTTATTATTTATTATTTATTATTTATTATTTATTATTTATTATTTATTATTTATTATTTATTATTTATTATTTATTATTTATTATTTATTATTTATTATTTATTATTTATTATTTATTATTTATCATTTATTATTTATTATTTATTATATATTATATATTATTTATTATTTATTATTTATTATTTATTACTTATTATTTATTATTTATTATTTATTATTTATTATTTATTATTTATTATTTATTATTTATTATTTATTATTTATTATTTATTATTTATTATTTATTATTTATTATTTATTATTTATTATTTATTATTTATTATTTATTATTTATTATTTATTATTTATTATTTATTATTTATTATTTATTATTTATTATGTATTATTTATTATGTATTATTTATTATTTATTATTTATTATTTATTATTTATTATTTATTATTTATTATTTATTATTTATTATTTATTATTTATTATTTATTATTTATTATTTAATATTTATTATTTATTATTTATTATTCATTATTCATTATTTATTCTTTATTCTTTATTCTTTATTATTTGTTATTTGTTATTTATTATTGATTATTTATTATTTATTCTTTATTCTTTATTATTTATTATTTTTTATTTTTTATTTTTTATTTATTATTTATTATTTATTATTTATTATTTATTATTTATTATTTATTATTTATTATTTATTATTTATTATTTATTATTTATTATTTATTATTTATTATTTATTATTTATTATTTATTATTTATTATTTATTATTTATTATTTATTATTTATTATTTATTATTTATTATTTATTATTTATTATTTATTATTTATTATTTATTATTTATTATTTATTATTTATTATTTAATATTTATTATTTATTATTAATCATTTATTATTTATTATTTATTATTTATTGGAGGCTACACAACTTGATTTTCGTTGTTTAGCGTGCCACACAACTCAAATGGGATGTGTAGCATGCCACACGGCCCATTTGAGTTGCGTAGGGTGCCACACGGCCCATTTGAGTTGCGTAGGGTGTTAAACAGTGAAGATGTAGTACTCCCTACCTTCCATCCTTTTTAATTCTCATCTGTCTTCTTTCTGCCCTTTCTCTTTTATCCTTTTCTTTTCTTTCTTCTTTTCAGCTTTCTCATTCTACTTTTCTTTCTAATCTAAGTAAGCATGTCAGAGGTGAGCGCACTCCTTTCTCCAATCACCTAGTTCACAGATCAAGAGCGCGCTCCTCTCAAAATCTCTCAGCGCTTTCTACTACATTTCACCAATACTCAGGGCTCTTGCAAGGCTCCTCTCAATCCTTGACTGAACCAACATCTACAAGCTTAGTCATTTGGAATCACTTCTTTCATTTTACTCTTTCATCTCTTCTCCAATCTCTCTTCTCTTCATTATCTTTCATCTTGGTCTCTATCCCTTCCCTCACTCTCAACAATGTCCCAATTTGCCCAACTATCTCTTCTTTCAACCTCAATCACCATCTTCATAGATTCTGTCTGGTAAGACTGTTCACCCAATCATCCCAATCACCGCAATCTCCATTCTAAATAACTCATTTCAATTGTCCTTGTTCTCAAGACCATTTTCTGCCAACTCTTCCAAATATCCATCTCATCACTCCCACTCAAGTCAACTTCAGTTTCATTCAAGATCTACGCTTATAGAATTTGTCTTATTGATGTTGGTTTTTTCTTCTGTTCCATTTTTCTTTCTTTTTAGCTTTTTCTTTCATCTCTTGTTTGCATTCAGCTGATTACCATTGTCATTCAGCCCTCTTAATTTCTTTTCTTCTTTTTCAATTCATCACAAATCCAACATAGGGTGCCACACGGCCCATTTGAGTTGTTTACACAACTCTACACAACTGAAAGATTTGTGAATTTAACATTACCCTTTCATTTTATACAAGAAATAATTCCAACAAATTTGAAATCTCACAGCAGAAATCTTTCCATTGGTAGGAATCAGGAAATCAAGGCTATCTCTGGACAAAAAAATTGCAACTCTAGTTTAAAATCTATCATTTCTCTATCCATATGAAATCAAAAATGAAGTGAATTTGAATTATTTTCAAAGTAAAAAAATAATAATAAATATAATTTGGGGAATGCCTATATAATTTGTAAACTTTCCCAGATTTTACATTTCATGGTGACTTTATAACACAAAATAAGTTCTTGAAACACCACAATGGGATTCACCATCAATTTTTAAATTCTTCAAAACCAAATTTCCAGCTCAAAAAAGAAAGCATGAACACTAATAATTTGATCTTCATAATTTTATTTTATCCATTTCCTCAAGTTTTCAATTGAACCAATTGAAAATTTTGCATTAATTTGTTTGAAATAAAAGTTTTCCTCAAACAATATTTTGATAAAGTTGTTACCGTCTATAATCCACTCCAAAGATTTCAATTCCTGATCAACTTGAACTAAGATTCCAAGGAAAAAATTATGATGGTACTGAATTTCAAATTTTGAAAGTTCCCACACAGTATCTCTTCCAACATTTGAAAAATGGTCAAAGTAATTGAGACTATAAAATCCAGAATCAAATTTTGACTTAACTTTCAATATTGAAAAAATTTGAAGGAAATTGTACCCTTCTTCTCTATTCAATTGGTGATTAATTCCAGGAAAGAAAATTTCAAAGAAGCTCAAGAAATAGAAAGCAGTATCAACTGCCAAAATATTTTTTTCTCAGTTTCTTCTCAATCATAAACAGGTTTCATGAGGAATTTCTTGATTTTCAGAATTCTCTTTTCAACCTTCACAGGTAAATTTTCCAGAGGAATCCTATTTTATGGCTCTTTTGAGACAGTCTCATATGTGTCTTCTAAAATTCCTAGAACACAATAACTAAAACTTTCTTTATTTATTTTCTGGATGTGGTTGTATGATTTATTCAAAAGTTTTTTGAATGTCTCCTTTATTAAATAGAGCCACACCAAGGATATTTCTTTGTGTCAAATATTTTTTTTTCCAATGAATGATTTGAGATAATTCAGAATAAAGAGACAAATTGAGAATTAATAGTATCAAATTAGGAATTTTCCCCCTTATTATTTTGCTCTCAAAATACTAGGATGAAATAGTATGCCTACCAGAATATATCCCCCTCAAACAATCAAAGTGGAATTTCCATAACATTAAATTTTTAGTTGGAATAAGCTGGTTTTAAGGATTATTGAATAATTTCTCAACCCCCAAAAAAACTAAAACTTCATTTCCAAACCACTTATGTCCACTTTTATATGACAAAAACCTGTCAAATTCTTGTTGACAAACAGAAGGCATAAAATTATTCTCTTTGATGAACTGTAAAGTTCTCAAGATACAATTACTCTGATATTTTAAAAGGTGCAAATATTTTTGGTGTTCTGCTTTGCCATATTTAATCAATTTTATCATATTCAAGATGACACTCTGGTTAGCTTTGCTTTCTACCTTTTTTAATCTTGGTGAGGCTAGAAATGAATGACAGATTGTAATTTGTTCCAATCCTTGTTGGATTTGAACAATATAGCTCCTTTATTCTGGTTCTGATCTTGTTTGTTCTGCTTCTTCCTCAAGAGAAAAAACACTCATAATCAAATCTCTTCAATTCTTGTTGACTAGCCATATCATCATCCCAAAAAATTGGGCAGCCAGGTCAGGTCAGTATCCATCCCTATGTGGTATGGATTTAGAAATACCTACTTGGCTCAATTTATTCTGCATGTTTTTTTGTTTCTGCAATTGAAATAATTAGCCTTAGAAATTTGTTAGTTTTTCTCCTGCACTGAAGCATGTGTCCTCTTTTTCTAATTTTACTGACTCAATTCACCAGTCTCTCCATTTTCCAGCTTGATTGGCTCTAGCCCAATGGATTTGTCTTCTTGTGTGGATTTCTCTTCCCCCATCATGCCATTTTTTAAGCTCTTGAAAGGTATTTCTTTAGCTGGGAAATTGATAGCTAGAGAATTTCAAGCAGGATGAGGTCCAAGAGTTTGGATTGAAAATAAGGCAATTTTCCTACCCTTTTCTACCATCACTTCATCATCTGCTCTGTGCTCAAACCGTCCATGAACATTGCATCCTTGTTCAATTTCGAGCGTGATTTAGGAGAAGCGTCAGTAATTTGGTTAACAAGGTAACACCAAGGCTTGCTTGTAGGTGCACCGGTTGGTAGGCTTAGTGAAGGAAATCATTAAAAATGCAAGAATGTCTTACACAAAACTCTGTTTGCTCCAAAATCTTCATTAGCCATTCCGCTTGGTGGACAAGTGGCATTTAAGCCAGTCCACTGATTAAAGGAACATAGCACAAAGACAAGTTTGAAAGTTTTCATGGCAATCATCCTGAAAAATCAAACAGAAGTTTTGACTGCCTGAGAAAGGAAGACCCCAATTTATGAACTTGATATTATCATGAGAGCCTTACGTTTACAGAGTGGTTCCTTTCAAGTACCCAGAGTTTGTTCAAGCTAGCTGTGTGGAGTATGGATAGACAAAACAATTGCTCACCTACTTGCAGTATCTAACAAGCGCTATGTAAGATGATCTGACAACAGTTGATCAGGCAGTGTTAACCTTCAGACTATGCAGCATGGACAATTAAAGGCTCTTAAGTTGTTGGTGACAGAGGATACCAATGGGCTCCCGGGGCTACAATCAGTGGCCTTTTAGTAGGCCAAAACGGCCGGGTGCACCAGCTTTGCAAGTCAAGAGGACGGATCTAAATCCGTAACGTGCAAGTTTGATCAGCGCAACACAACAAGTTTGCAATGGGTGTCGGTGTTAGAAGGAAGAAACCGGAAATTCTCTGGTCTTCATTTCATAGTATCAATCCATCTCATATGCATATTATTATGTATCTATGTATTTGCATGATCCTTGAATAATCTAGAAAATTTTCATGCAAGGTTTGTCTTACCTCAATCCATAGTTAATATTTCTTGAAAGTTCCAATAGTTGGCAGGTTCCAATCAGTGGCCTTTTAGTAGGCCAAAACGGCTGGTGTGGAAAGAATAAAGGTTACCCCCCTATAATTGTCCCAAGGTTCAGAAGTTAACGGTTCCCTGCATTTGAAGGGAGATGAGGATGTCCAAAATTGCACTTAAATGAGAAATAGAAATAAGGAGATAAAGAGATAAAGAAAAGTAGAGAGAGAGAGAAATTGCCAATCCTTCAATCCTAAGAACTTTCCACCTGGATGTGTATCCGGTATGAGTTCCTTTAATCTCCTTGTGAGATGAGTGATCCAATTTGATGATGCGATTATTCCCTTCCTCCTTCCATACATCCCTTTCTCCTAACCCGGAGTTGAGAGTGAGGATAAGTCCTCCCCCTCAACCCTAACCTAAGTACATGCGCAAGTGACAGTATGACAAAGAAACAGAAAACAATCTCAAAACAGAAACCCTAGCCTCCTCTCCCCACCTCCTCCATACCAAACTCCCCCCGTCTTCTGTAGGCCGTTCCGTCCATCCGGTTTATCCTTCTCATGACGCGGTGCTCGCACCACGCCCTACTCGGAGCCCCCCGCGCCTGTCCGTATCCGTTTGTCCGCGCCCGTTGTGGGTGTTTGGTAATATCCGGCATGATCCGCGCGCTTGCACGCGCAATCCATCCGTTCCTTCATAGCCTGTGGATTGCTCCGCCCCTACGTATCCAAACCGGCGCGCCTGCAAACCTAGTCAAGCGCACTACCTTCCAAATCCAATCTCTGGGGCGGATTGCCGCCCACGCCGCATTTGATGCTGAGCCCAACCTGTCCACCAGGTGCGGAGCCAAACAGCGGCTGCTGCTGAGAACTCTGCATACCCTAATGCTGAGCCCGCTTGCCTCCAATGCTGAGCGCGCAGCTGCAACGCAGTCACCAATCCGTGTCTATAAATTGACACCACATCCCCCCCCAACTTGAGTTCTTTCCCCAGAAGTTTCCCATTGCTTCACAATACCACCACCTCCGCTACTTCCACTCCACCCCCACCACTCCCACTACCACCTTCCCTGTCATCCTTCCGCATCATTGCCAATATGCTCCCATGCGAGTTCTGCGCCCGGAACGGGCACGCGTGTTTGATTGTCCCTGGTTGACGCGCCTGTGTTGCTTGCCATTGCAGCCATTGTTGCTGCTCGCTTAGCGACAGCATCCCTCGAGCTCCCCCCCAATCCAGCTCCCGCCCCGGGCCCCGCAAGGGGGCTTGTCCGGACCTGTTTGTGGTTTTGGACGACGACTTGATCTTGGAAGGCTTGTGGACACCCCCCGGTTCACCTCCATCCCGCCGCCCCAGAGCTCCGTCACCCACTACCTCGCACGTGAGCCGCGACTCGGCATCACCTCTCCGCCAGGCTGGACCTCCGCAATGGGGCAAATACCAAACCTCGGAGGAATGGCGCGCGGCGACCCGCGCTTGGGCCGCAGCTGTTGGTGTGAAACAAACGGTACCGGACCCAAGACTTTTTGGAAGACCCGCGGCCGCGCCAGCATCTCCTCCTGCTCCTCCACGACTGCCAACACCGCCCGCGCCACCAGCGGCCTTGGATGAGAGGCCTTCGACCCCCAAAGTCCCTCCGCCTCCGTCACCTATAGTCTTCCCATCTTCTCCTGCTGGACCAAGCCCCCCTGTTGGTTCCCCGGAGGCCCCATCTTCACTGGCCGCTCCTCCGCCCAGCCCTCCAGAGATCCCGGAGATTCCAATTGTAATGGGGCTCCAGGCGGCCGGCTTTGAGGCTTTTGCGGAAAGGTTGACCACAATGATTTGGAATTTCCTTGCAATCCCCGGCGCACAATCCTCCGAATCCCGGCGCAAACTCCTGGCGTCTTTCCGGGCTTTACTGGCGTCCTCAAGGGCGGAAATGGAGGAAATGATTAAGATGGCTTAGGCCCATTGCCCCCCCTTCCCCTTCTTCATTCCTCTACTTCTTCTCTTCTTGTTTTTTTTACCGCGCTTCCCTTTCCATTAAGAAAATACATGTATCCGCGCGAGATCCTAACCTTCTGAGAAAAAGTGGGCAACCATGTTTTGTGAGAGTTAGCTTGAGATTGATTCTGCGCCTGCGCGCTTGCTTTGTGAGAAACTGTAAGTGACTAGCCGTTCCAAAAGAGGCACCTGGACCGCCCCAGACAAACTGCCACACAGTTCCCGGTACCCTTCCTGTAACAAACACAACAACCAAAACACCAGCGCGCGCCATTGTAAGGGAAGAGAGAGAGAGAGAGTAAGAGAACGGACATTCTGGGGTGTCTAGTTGTCCCGGCTGTGAACTGGCTAGAGCACCCCCTTACCAAATCAAGCTTATTCCCATACCAACCACCCATCCTTGAGATATCCTGAGAGAAAAGAAAAAGAAACCAACAGAGAAGAAAAATAGAAAAGAACACATATTTTTTTTTTTTTGCGCGACGCCCGTAGACCGCCCGCAAATTGCTCTTTGTCCCGCTTCCCCCATCCGCGGGATTTTCCTTGCGTCCCGGTTCCGCGGGGCTTGTCCTCGCGTTCACGGACCCGGCTTTGTGCTGTGCCCACATTTCCTGCAAAAACCCCACGCCAGCAAAGACCCCACAATCCAGATAAGAAAGAAACATAGAGAAACAATCATTCTGGGGTGTATTCTGGGGTGTCTAGTTGTTCCGGCTGTGAACCGGCTAGAGCACCCCCTCACCAAATCAAAAATTATCCCCTACCCCCTCTACCTCCCCCCCCAACTTGGCCACTGTCCCCAGCTGGTCGCAACCGCCTACTCCGTTGCAACGGCACTGTCTCCGCTTCTCCGCCCAAAGACAAATCCCCGGATCGCGTTCCTACACCATCACCGCGCTGCACACTCCCCTCGTCAGATCTGTCACCCCCTTCTGCTGTTTCGTCAAACAAGGTAGATCCTCGCGCAAAGAAGTGCTTGACATGCAAAGCCGCTGCCTTCCGTTTCAGCGGACTACCATCTAATTCCTCCAACTGATAGCTGCGGCCCTTGAACTTGGAAAACATGGGGAACGGGCCGTTCCACCGGTTAGCAAACAACTTCCCCCACTGAGAATCCAGACTTTGGTTGTACAGGAGCACCAAATCCCCCTTCCGCAAGGGATCCCAGAGACGATGCAAGCAGCGCTCGTCCCAATAGCGCACCTATGCCGTCCAAGTCTTCTTCAGCCGGTCTGTGGCCTTTGCAAGCATTCCATCCCGTTAAAGGAGCTGTTTGGCGCGAGCCTCAAGCAATTTGGCGGAATTCTTCACCTTCCACCAGTCAACCCCCAGGAACGTCTCCAACTCAATGTCCACCGGAAGCATGGGGCGCTTCCCAAAAAGCAACTTGTATGGCGAGTAGCCTGTTGACCCCTTCACCAAAATCCAATCCACGGACATAACCATTGGAAGGGTCTCCTGCCAGCGCTTTCTGTCTTCCCTGCACATCTTGACCAGGGCATCCTTGATTGGTTGATGCCTGCGTTCAATCATGCCAGCCCCCTTGGGATAGTACTCCGTTACCCGGCCAAACTTGGCTCCGCAACTCCTCACCAACTCAACCAAACGGCTGCAAAACTCAGCCCCTCCATCCACTGTAACCAGACAAAGCAACCCGTACCGCGCGAACCAATCTTCCTCCAGAAATAGAGAAACTTTGTCCGCCAAGAGCTTGACCAACCGATGCGCTTCCGCCCAACCGGACAGGTTGTCCCGCGCGACGAGCAGATAGGCAAACTTACCGTCCTTGATGTGGACAACATCAAGCGAGACTTGACCAAAGAGGGCGTCTTCCCCTGTGGGGTTTCTGACTTCCTTGGGCAACCTCGCGCTCTGCCGTTGACAGGCTTTGCAGGACGCCAGCCATTCCCACACCGCATGCACTACCCCTGGCCACCAGAAACGCTCCTTCACCCGCCTCTGCGTTTCGACCTCCCCTCAATGACCAAGATTGTTGTGAAGGCTCCAGAGGATAGCTTCCTGATCCGCCCTCAAAGTGGTAACCACAAGAGGAACCGGAGTCTTCCGCCGCCAAAGCTGCACCTCCTGTACGTAGAAGTTCCCCGCTCGCCGCTTTGCCCATTGCATGTCCTTGTCCGTAGTTCCATTGGGAAAACAAAGGTCCTGCAAGTAGTCACAAAGAATTGCGTACTTCCCGGTCTGCCAGAGCGGCAGCTGAATGCCTGCCTCCACAACCCCTACCTTGAAAACCGGGGCCTCCACATCAAGAAGTTCCGCGTCCTCAAACAGTTTGTCCCTCAGGTACCACAACAATGCGTTGGGCATAGTGAACACTTTCCCCGGAACATCAACAACAGCAAAGGAGAAAAGTTGAAGAAATGCCACCCACCTGGTCATGGGAGCGTTGGGCAACGCCGGGGAATTGATCATCCGTTCCAGCGCCTCCGCGTCCACCAAAAGCTCAAAGTGAACCCCCTACAAAAGATACTGGAGCCGCCACACAATCTTGGTGACCCCGGACAACTCCAACTTTGGCTGGGAGTACCGCTTTCCGTTGGAGTGAAGGTGACCAACTCGGAAAGCACCGGCCTATCCTTGCCGTTTTCCTCTTGAGTGAGAACCCCCCCCCCCCCGCGCCAAATTCGCTTGAATCAACCGCTAGCCTAATTCCTCCTGCGTTGTAGTCAAGATTGCGGAGCACAATGTCACGTCCCACAATCTCCTTGAGCTTCCGGAACGCGCGATTGCATTCTCCCCCCCACTTCCACTCCGCGCCTTTTGGCGTTAGTGATCAGAGCGGGCTCGCCACCTCCGCAAACCTCTCGATGAACATACGGACATAGCTACATAATCCCAAGAACTGAAGAATAAGCAACACTGTCCGCAGGGTCGGCCATTTGAGGACCTTGTTCTGCTTTTTCTCTGCTATGCGCCGGCAGTCGGAAGCAACAACATGGCCAAGGACTTTGAGCGCCGGGACACAAACCGCCAACTTCTTCCCCGACACTGTCAGGCCTGCCTCCTCAATGCAAAACAGGATTTGTTCCAATGTCTGCGCGTATTCCCACACAAAATGTTGGACGCCGGGAACTTCAACCAGCTCCGCTCCCCCGTAATTGGATTTTGGACCTTTGATGCCCGTGTCGTCAATGAAGATTTGGACTCCCTCCAGAAGATCATCCTTCAGGGTCCAAGCCATTTGCGCCTGGTACACTGCCAGGGAATTGGTTGCGCCTTGCGCGAGCCAAGTCAGCTGCATTCTTCCCAACCCAGTCTCAAATGCCGTTAGAGGCCGCAAGCAAGGATCCAACTTGCGCTGGTTGTATTCCCCCATCACATCCACTAAACCGTAACAAGCGCGCCCCGCCATTGACTCAAGGAACTCGTCAATGCAAGGGGGCCATCCTGCGTCCCGGATCGTAAAGGAGTTGAGCCGCTGTAGATCATGAACAATCCTCAATGACTTTGCATCCTGCTTAACCACCGCAAAGATTGGACTGGAGTAACTAGACGTTGACTTTTTGTAAAGGCCAGTCTTCACCCGCTCCCGCACCAACTCCAGAAACTGCTCCCAGACCACCCGTGGTATTGGAATCAGCTTGATCTTCCATGGCTTGTGATCAACAGTGGGGATGACATAGGGGTTGCAAATATTGTTTTTCAGGATCCCCCGGTCTTCCGGTCCAAACACGAGCACTCTTTCCCAAAGAACCAGAACCAAAATCAGCAACTCATGCTCCTCTGTACTCAACCATCCCGTTGGGTCAAAATTGAAAGCTGCAATCTGCTCCTCCGTGATCCGCGCCAAACTACTAACCCACCCCAAAGCCTTAAACGGCGTGACCCAAGGTTCCTGCGACCAAGCAATTGGTTGAAGTGGTCTGTTCACTCCTGGGGCATTGGCTCATTCCTTGGTCGGACCTTCCGGGACACTGGCTTGTACTTGCCAGCATTGAATCGCATCATCCACACGCCTGCTTTGCTGTAGGTTCTGCGCAGAACAGAACCACGGCTTTTGCCTTTGCTCACAAGTGTGGCACAATGATAGCGTTTTCAAAGCGTAGTACCCTTGGGCAATGCATACTGGGAAAAGGGACTTACTTCTGTGAAGTGCGCGCCCTGCACTTTCCTTCCTCCTCCTCCCTGCTCCTCATTAGTTGACCGCCTGCGCAAAACCCAAGCTTGTTCCGGGCAGTCTCCTTGGTTGACTAGGAAAAATCCTCCAAGGGTTGCCCGTCGCAGGCCAACTCTGCGTCCGGTTCCTCCTCATACTCCAACAGTCTCCTCCCCTTTCCTTGCCCTTGATCGCAGATAGTTGTCTCAAACCTTCTGCCGGACAAATCCTCCACCGTCAACGCCTTTGTTCCTGCCTCCGGATCAAAAACCATTTGTGCTCAGAACCCAAACATGAACGGCCTTCTCAAAATCACATCCCCACAATCAACCAAAATAAAAGAAAGAGGCCTACAGACCCTGGCAACCTTGACCTCCTCCTCCTCAACTACCCCATCCACACAACACTCCCCTCCATTAAGCGCGCAGAGACCCATCGCACATTTCCGCCAAACCAACCCCAAATCATCCACCATCCGCAATGGCAGCAGGTTCACCATTGAAACGCTGTCCACCATAGCCCACACCTTCCTCCCCGCTATGACCATTGGAACGTAAGCAAGTGGAGTCAAAACCAATTTCAACTCACACTCCTTGCGCCCCTCCTCCTTCCGCGCCACATGAACCCGCTGCACTGTCTAAGGTACCTGGCCCTGACCTCAATCCCGCAATGCCTGCACACATCTCGTCTACCACCACCAGAGACACAGCCGCCAGTTCCCGCAAGGTCAGCGGGACTGGAGTCTTGTTCCCCATCACCCTACGCACAATTTCTACTGCTTTCTTCTTCCCTACAGGATTTTCTGCTGGCGCCTTGATTCTGGGCACGCGTGCGGCCGGTTTTGGAACGGTGGACGGGGGTCGCTTCTTTGCATCCACCTCCACTTATCCGAGACCGCAACCTTCTCTTCCGTTGCCACTACCCTTACCTCAGCTTCCACCCAAGGTGTTTGCGACAATCCGGGACCGGTAACGATGCCCAGTGACGCTTGGGCCGTCGTTCCCGCCTCCTGACCCCGTGTGCGCACCTGCTGCATTGCGGTCGGCTGGCTTGGCTCCATAGGAATCTGTTCGCCTGTCGGAAACATGTACCCCATCCCCGCCGTTTGAACCAATCCCGTGCTGAGATCCTTTGTAAGCTCCTTGCACGCCAATCGCCAATGACTGTTTGCCGTGCAGTACAAGCACCCCCTTGGCACAAAGGTACTGGGCGGCCAAAACCCTTCCACCATGTGAGGTGGAGGCCCTTGCGGCTGCTGCTGGCCCATAAGGCTCATGCAGATCTTCAAATCCTTCATCAGTTCCATCAATTTGCTTACCGGAGGGGCCGGCGCGGGATGAGGGACTGGAAAACGCGTGGAAGTAGGTGGAAATGGGGCCGGAAATTGCGCCGGAGCCGGAACCTGGGGGGCGGATTTCTTCCGTCCCGCTCGGAAGGACTTAGCGGTTTCCTCAATAAGCTCTTCCAAGTCAAGCTCACTCTCCACAGCCTGGAAAATGACAGCCAACTCCGGAAGGAGCGCGATGCTCCCCTCCAATTACCGCTTTACCAAGTTGTGATTGTAAAGATGCCGCTGCACCCTTGCCCAGAGTTGAGCGCCTAAACCGCCCAAAAATGCGCGTTTCATGGCCCCCGTCTGTCCCGCCACCACCTCGTTCTATGACAAGTACCGATAGATCCGATTGAATGTCAAGGTGTACTCCGCCAGCTCCACCCCCGTTCTGACTCCTCCGCGCACGCTTGCCTCCAAGGCCACGCGGTCAAAATTGAGGTTCGCACCTACCCCACCGCATTAGGATCTCCGCCTTCAGTTTTGGCCAATCTTGATTCTCATAGCCTTCCATTTCCTCCACATCCCAGAGGTTCTCTTCATCCATAATGAACAGGACAACAAGCCGGGCCTTATTGGCATCCGACGCACCTTCCCCATCTGCAATAACTTTGTATCTCAATATGAATCGCTCCACATCCGTGGTGTTGAATCGGATGTGAGGGTAGTTGCGCAGCCTGATGCGAACCGGAAAAGTGGGTTCATGGTCACTGGAGACCAATGGGGAAATGGCGTAGCTTGTCCTGGGTCGAGCGGAGGGAGGGGGAGGAGGAGGGATGGAAGACAAGAGTGGGGTCGGAGTAGCAGACCCGGAGACGGAAGGAGAAGAAGAAGAAGAAGAAGGAGCGACTGTAGGAAGGTATGAATAGGACATCGCGCCTGGTCACCTTCAAAAGACAAGAAATGGAAGGTTACTTCCCAGCCAGACCCCCAGATGTGGAAAGAATAAAGGTTATCCCCCTATAATTTTCCCAAGGTTTGGAAGTTAACGGTTCCCTGCGTTTGAAAGGAGATGAGGATGTCCAAAATTGCACTTAAGTGAGAAATAGAAATAAGGAGATAGAGAGATAAAGAAAAGTAGAGAGAGAGAAATTGCCAATCCTTCAATCCTAAGAAATTTCCACCTGGATGTGTATCCGGTATGAGTTCCTTTAATCTCCTGGTGAGATGAGTGATCAATTTTGATGATGTGATGATTCCCTTCCTCCTCCCATACATCCCCCTCTCCTAACCCGGAGTTGAGAGTGAGGATAAGTCCTCCCCCTCAACCCTAACCTAAGTACACGCACAAATGACAGTATGACAAAGAAACAGAAAACAATCTCAAAACAGAAACCCTAGCCTCCTCTCCCCACCTCCTCCGTACCAAACTCCCCCCGTCGTCCGTACGCCGTTCCTTCCATCTGGTTTGTCCTTCTCATGATGCGGTCCTTGCACCACGCCCTACTCAGAGCCCCCCGCGCCTTTCCGTATGCGTTTGTCCGTGCCCGTTGTGGGTGTTTGGTAATATCCGGCATGATCCACGCGCTTGCACGCGCGCTCCATCCGTTCCTTCATAGCCCACGGATTTCTCTGCCCCTATGTATCCGAACCGGCCCGCCCGCAAACCTAGTCAAGCGCACTACCTTCCAAATCCAATCTCCGGGGCGGATTGCCGCCCACGCCGCATTCAATGCTGATCCCGACCCGTCCACCAGGTGCGGAGCCAAACAGCGGCTGCTGCTGGGCACTCCGCATACCCTAATGCTGAGCCCGCTTGCCTCCAATGCTGAGTGCGCAGCCACAACACAGTCCCCAATCCGTTTCTATAAATTGACACCACACCAGGCGCACCAGCTTCGCAAGTCAAGAGGACAGATCTAAATCCGTAACGTGCAAGGTTGATCAGCGCAACACAACGAGTTTGCGATGGGTGTCTGTGTTAGAAGGAAGAAACCAGAAATTCTCTGGTCTTCATTTCATAGTATCAATCCATCTCATATGCATATTATTATGTATCTTTGTATTTGCATGATCCTTGAATAATCTAGAATATTTTCATGCAAGTTTTGTCTTACCTCAATCGATAGTTAATATTTCTTGAAAGTTCCAATAGTTGGCAGGTTCAGGAGGATCAATTGATGACCTGTTGAAAGTGGCAAATCATGCATAGATGCATAGAATCATTTGTTCAATTCCACATTGCGTGATTTTGTATGAAAAATTCATGTTTGACGTAATATTTATTTATTTATTTGAATGATTTTACAGTATCGAGATGGATCGTGAGTTCTGGTGTTTCTTGAGGTTTTCTGGCAGATATTACTAGAGTATCACTGTAGGTGTATAATATGTTTTTATTTATTTATTCGAGTTTTGTCTTGCGCACGGCCTATAACCGGAAGGTTCCCGTCCAATTGCACTATTAAGCTCGATAGGTAAAGTGTTTGAGCTTCTCCTAGCACGCAGGCTCAGACATTGGGCAGAGACTCAGAGGATCTTAGCCAATGGCCATTTTGGTGGTAGGAAAGGATCTGACACAGAGGACGCCCTCTTTGTGCTGGACAGATGGGTAAGAAGCAAATAGGAGGGAAAGTAGTCGCGGCTCTCTTCCTGGATGTTAAATCAGCTTACCCTTCTGTACAACCCTCTCGGTTGATACAAACGCCGAAAGATTTAAAGTGCCCAGCTTATCTTGTACTCATAATATCTTCTTTCCTGACCAACCGAACAACAGCTATCCGCCTTGAGGACTATGTTTCGCCAAGTTTCAATGTCTCAAATCGAGCACCGTGAATTTTCGATCGTACTCTATAGCCGTGTATATTTACACCCAATTATCCAGAGGAATCTGCTTCAAATCATCTTATCTAAGAAATTGAACTGATCCCAGCGACGGTATTGGCTGTCTATGAGGAAAGTAGCTACAAAGTCCCAGCTGGCCTGCACTGCCCCGAGCGAGACTGACATCCTCTAGTTCATCTTTCATATCGACCGCTCTGACTTCCTAATTTTCTTGTACTAGCTCTGGGTGGGAAGACCACCCGGGCGACCAAATTGTACCAGCTGCGGCTGAACCGTCAACTTTGAATATGCATAGTGCGCAATGTTAAACCCAACTGCACTCAAAAAAAAAAGTCCCAGCTGTCAACCCTTTCTTTGGCAGCTTTCAAAAAAGCATGTAGTGTGCATGTTGGTTACACGATTACCGATTGAGCGCCAACGAAGTGCTTCAGCTTTGCTACACATCGCGCTTGAAAACTTAACGAGATGTTGACTGGATCAATTGTATAGAATTTGACTGTCTTTTGTTGCTAATTTTCAGGTGTACTGCTCCAGGTCCCTGTCAACCTGTGTGTGACGCTGACGCAGCCGAGTAGGCTATGGGACCAGGTCACATCACCCACCCCCTCGGCAAAACACAGGCACCCATAAAACCCTAGGAAAAGAGAAATTCCCCCTTCGATCGTATACCGATAACAGGAGATGAACAAGGACCCACTCCATCGGTCGCACACTGGCGATGGGTGTGGCGGAAAACTTTAAAAGGGAGGAAAAAGGGGGGTGATGTTGAACAGAAGGAAAAAGGGACATTGCAGCGCAGATGTGCAAGAGTGTTGAAACAAAAGGACTAGTAGTAGCCGTAGTCTAAACTGCCATTGCAATGATTGTACCCGCCAAAATTATCATCATAGTCATATCCACCTCTCCCATCATCATACCCACCCCTACCATCATAATCATAACACCCACCACTGTCATGTTCATATCCTCCAGCATTGCTATAATTATCCATAGGGTGATGTTAAATTCATGACTCCCAGTCTTGTGGGAGTTGTGTAGGGCCCTGCACGGCCCAATGGAGGCATGGGGGGCCGTACATGTGTTCAAAATGCATGTGCGGGCAAAAACACACATCTACACGCGCCCAAGGGGTTGTCTCAAACACGCGCAACCCCCGGGGGGCCATATACCCCCGTTCATGGCGTTTTTGAGCTGTGTTTGCGGGTAGGCCGCCCCCCAGGGGTTGTGCGAACCTTTTTGGGTTGCCCGGGACCACATTTGGGTTCCATCAACCCAAATCTGGGATCAATGCTTACTATGTGGGACTGTTGTTCCACATCTAGCAATCCCAAAGTGATACCAAAGTGAAATTAAAGTGAACTAAAGTAAATCTGTAAGCCACATCATTGAAATTAAAGGGAAACTGCAAACATACAACCCACAAAATTAATCTTTCTCAACTTGAAAGTGAGCAAACTTGTGTTGGAGTCAAATCTGCTCTTATGCAGACTGCCATCCAAGGATTCTAAGTCTTGGTACTGAAAGCCTGAACAGCATTGTCAAACGACACATCAGGTCTTTACAGCTAAACCCAAGCAAACCCTTGTTGAGTGGACAGGCACAATGGCCCATCCGGCAATGGCGCACTTAGCTTAGTGGTTAAAGCATCACTCATGAATGTTGAGGTCATGGGTTCAAATCCCATAGTGCAAAACTACATTTTGGATTCTAACATGGTAGAAAGAGTCTTCAGCCAAACGGCGCACCCTAACAGGTGGAAAAAGACAAGATGACCAGAACCAACTTGAGTTGTGAATAGCTGTATGCACCCTGCACAGAGCAAGGGGGAGTGTCGGAGTCAAATCTGCTCTTATGCAGACTGCCATCCAAGGATTCCAAGTCTTGGTACTGAAAGCCTGAACAGCATTGTCAAACGACACAACAGGTCTTTACAGCTAAACCCAAGCAAACCCTTGTTGAGTGGACAGGCACAATGGCCCATCCGGCAATGGCGCACTTAGCTTAGTGGTTAAAGCATCACTCATGAATGTTGAGGTCATGGGTTCAAACTCATAGTGCACAACTACATTTTGGATTCTAACAACTTGGTAGTGGTTCAATTGAAAGTTGGATTTGAAGTAGCATTGCATTTTTTATGCATTATGGAAAAAGTGACAAGCCCTCCTTTCAGCATGGCCACATTCAAGGACTACATTAATGCAATGAAAAAAGCTGCGGAAAACAAGGATTAGGCTATGAAACATTGGGAGCCCCAATTGCATCCTCATCAAGGGTGAAAATTGAGGAAAGAAATGTGTCACAAATGGACACTACCTCAGGTGGTGAGTAACATTTTATTTTACTCTGGTCTTTGGCTGATTTAATTTGATTGAAACTCATGGAGTGCATGCCATAAATATAAAAATGAAACTGTAAATATGACAGATCCACTTGTCCCACCTCCTGTGAGAGCTATTCCTACTAGGGAAGAGGCAAAAATGTATTGTCAAACAGGGGGCAATGAAGCATGGTTACACTTGAACAGTTTTCAACTCAAAGTGTGATAAATATGTGGATTTAGCCTGTGATAGACATGTTTTGTACTCTGGGAAATTGCTCAGCAAATGGTCAAGGCAAACTCACACAAGGAAGTTTGGGTGCAAGTTTTTAATCCATGCTAGTAACAGCAAGGCATACCCCTTGTGGCAAATCTCCTACAAGAATGATCAACATAACCATGAACCATCTCCACACCCCTCAGTGCATCCTCACCTGAGGAGAATCTCTGGGGTAGCCTTAGACAACCTAAAAGAAAGCATGAATGATGGGCTCAATACACTTCAAATCAAAAAAAAAAAAATTGAGCAAAATCAATGATGGCAAATATGTTGGTGACCAAACAATCTATAACACTAAGCATAAGGTAGCACTAGCAGAACTAAAGGGGAAAAGTGTTATGGAGGTCCTCTTTGAACAACTTGGTGATTGAGGTTGGGTTCATCAAGCAAAATTCAGTGGAGAGGGTCACTTGGAGGCCCCATTCTTGGCTCACCCCAAGTCATTAAAGCTTTGCAAGCAATTCCATCATATCACTATGATGGATTGTACTTATTAGACAAATAGGCACAACATCCCCCTACTGCACGTTGTAGGAATTACTTCCAACCAGAAAACTTCCAAAAAAGCTCTTGTTTTTATAACAAGATAAATTTTTGGGTTCTGAGGTTGGTCTGTAAATTCACTAAAGGAGTTGGATTATGATCCTGAGAGACTTCCCAAAGTCTTTGTGAAGGACCGTGAAAAAGCTTTGATCCATGCTCTAGAAAGAATATTGCCTAAGTCAACAAGACAGTGCTGTAAATGGCACTTGTCTAAAAACATACAAGCAAATTGTAAAGTGTGCTTTAATAATGAAATTGAAGGGTGGCAAAGCTTTATTTCTCTGTGGGCTATGTATGGGGCCTCAAAAACCAAGGAGGAGGAAGAGGTAAATGATTTTGAATGTAGAGTAAGTGCCAAATCACTGCCTCTACTTTTAATCTTCCTAGTTTTGGGTTGCTTACATCATGAATTGTATAAAATGTCTTCTGACAGACCATGAGGATGTACCCAAGTATCTGGATCATTATTTCTTCCAGATCAAAGATACATTTGTAACGGCTTGGACTTGCAAAAACCCAGACTTTGGAAATAAAACAACTTCTGGGGTTCAAGCGGCCAATGCTAATCTCAAACAATTCCTTGCACACTCATTGGGAAAAATGTTGTATTTTTGGCAAAAACTAGAGGGCACCTTTTTAAATCAAATTGGGGTGTATCAAAGTTAGCAAACCCGCCATTAGAAACCTGCCATTTTTAATGGCGGGTTTCTGAAATACAAATACCACCCAACTGGTGTATTTTGAAATGGTGGGTTTCATGAAAATGGCGGATTTAAAACATCAAACCCACCCATTAAACCTTCCATTTATGAATCATCATCCATCCACCATACATCACATCTAAAACACCCACCCACATCAGCAAATCCATACCAGTTGCATCTCCATTGCATCACACACATCTCATCTACATTGCTTCACATCTCTATCAATTTTCACATCTCCATCTTCACACAAATCCCATCATCATCTCATCACCCCACATCACATGACCATTTTTCTCAACATGTACAATCAAACTTCCCGCCAGCAAGTTGAAAACAAAAAAAAGCTGACTGAACTTTTGCTACTTTTTGACTCCCATTCAGACTCTGATTCAGACTCCGATTTGGAATCACCTTGGTAATCTTTGAATTCTATGTTGGAAAAGCAATACATGGTTCCCAGAATACACACCCTCCACAACCCTATGTATGAAAGGCAAAAGCTTCACCCTCCGCCAAAACTTCCCATGGGGGTGAGGATGCTCCAACCAAAGCACACTCCAAATCTAGACAAGCTTAGACTGAATTTTTTCCCCTCTCAAGATGTGGATCTCTCTCTCTTGGGATCTTCTTTTACTTCTGTTTCTTTCAATCCTCCTTTCTTCCTCTTTTGATTATTTTTTTCTTATCCTCTTTTGATTCCTATTCCCTCTATTCCTCTAAACATCCAACTCCATCAACTCTTTCAAAACTCATTTGGTTACTCCAACAACTCCGTCAACCCTGCCAAAGGCCATACCTTGATTCTAACTCATCTCTCAATTCTTGCCCAGTAAGACAACTTTCCGTTTGTGAAGTCATTGCCTGGAATAACCTGACACCGGATCACCTCTGATACCTACTTTCAGTCCTAAAACTCCTCATCCTGATTCTGCACTGCCTATCTAAACCCACCTGTTCATTTAATTTCCACTAGTTTTTGGTATTCTTTTTCTTCCTTCCTTCTCATCTCCTTGAGTCTCAACGTTGTTCCTAACTTTGATTGTCAGTCTGTTGGTTTTAGTCCGCTACTTCAAAATTGAAATCTCATCACGGTTAAAAGCCAAAGGCCTCACCAAAAACTCAGAATATCAATAAGAACAAACCAACAGGAATTAAGGACTATTTTCACCAAGTTGCCTTGAAGGCCGCTGTAGATGCAATTCCCCTACTCAACAACAGAAACTACTCACTATGGCAAGACAAGATGCTAATTCACTTTGACCTCAAAGATATCAAAGATGCCATTACAAGGAAGGCAGGAAAATTATCTGTCAAACAGGACCAAGAAATCAGAGCGGTCCTGCTCTTGAAGTTGGACAGCACAAAAGATGCCAACGTAGTTAGTTTAAAAAACTTTAATTCATCAAAACTACTCTGGGAAAAGATAACCCGGTGTTTTGCCTCATTGAAGTCCTCCAACCGCACTAGAATCTTCAACCATTTTGTTCACATCACCTTCCACAATCAGGCCATAGAAAAGTTTGTAATGGATACCAAGAAAGCCCTCACCAGAATGAATGATGTTGTTATAGAACTGCCCAACAACATCCTTGCTTATCTAGTTCTCTTCAAATTCCCACCTGTCCTCAAGAATCTCAAGCAACAAATCATGCACATGGAGAAGCTCATGACAATAGATGTAGTCTTCAACCACCTAGTTCAATTAAATAGCAAATGCAAAGCTCAACAGAAGGTTTCCAAAACTTCTTCCACAGTCTTGCTAGTAACAACAAAGACACAGGAAAGAAAAGATGATAAGAAGGTAAGATGGAATGTTGAGAAGGTTACCATGACCCCAATGCTCCGCACTCAGAATCCTTGTGCTTTCATCTACACTGTCAAACTGCCCCTAGCTGGTGTATCAAACAACAAAATGAATGGAAAAACAGAAATAATAAACAACAACCAACTATCAACTATCATGCTCTCTTGACCCTCTGGATCAACGCAGACAAAACTCCCAGCCTCATTCTGGATTCTGTTGCAAATGTGCACATTTTCAATGACCTCAAATACTTCTCAAACATAAAGATGCAAGAGGAACATGAATTTGTGAAGACAGGCAAGCTCAAGGCTAACCACAAAATCCATGGAACCGGCACCGTAAGAATCAAATGGAAAGATTTGGTCATAACACTAGAAGACTGCATCTTCATCCCCAATATTAGAGTCAACCTCATCAGTCCGGGTCTCCTGGCTAAGAAAGGATGCTGCTTAACTCAAGACCAAGACGGGTTCTTAGTCACCAAGGATGGGGCAACTGTCCTCAGTGGATTGATACACAACAACTTATTCCTAATCAAGAATCCTTGTAAAATAGGCTTGGAAAGCAAAGGCTTTTAACCGTGTAGAAGTTAAAAGAGCTGAGCTCTAATGAGATGAAAGGATTAATTAATAAGTGAAAGTGGCTTGTAACGTCAAGCGTAATGGACCTGAGATCAGGAGGAAAAGGAAACTCCGGTTGATGTATTGGCTGAACAGATGATGAATTCCACTTGATAGCACTGGTGTTTATATAGAGTAACTAAAAAATGGGCTGACAAGTGGTTGATTACAAAATGAATAAGGTAAAATTAGCATAAGCAGTTTAAGTGACATGGTAAGTGAAATGCTATGAAGAAAGAGTCTGATAGCCATGACTAAACAGTCTGATAATCACAATACTACAACACAGCCCAGTTGCATTTTACCTGTTTTTTGAGTACTTTAAGATAACAATAATAAGATCACATCAATCCAATCAATTATACTCTAAACTCCAGTGAAAGTCAAATATATGAAAACTCAAATTCTAACAGGTGCAAGGCAGTCAGATTCAAACTTTTCATTTGAAGCTCTTCAGACCATGACTTTCTGCAAATTCTTTCCAAGTTAAAAGCTAGATTCATCATTCCATATCATCTTCTTAAAATTTCCAACAGTCCTATGCTGATTTTTTTGTGAAAACATAAGCTTTCTCTCCTTCTGATTGTCATTAATAAAGGGATTCTTGGAAGGGCCCCTGTGAAAAAGCCCATCTGATGGGCATGTAGTTCAATTTTCCCAAGTTGAGACATCCTTCAAGATGGAATCCCAGATCTTGGGGGCCTTCACATTGGCAGGGTGCATGATGGTTTGCCTGAGCTTGCAAAGATCTTGATCAGTTATTTTTTGAGGTCTTCTGGGACATTTTGCTAATTGGATAACCCCTTGTTGTCTGAATTGTTGGAGGACATTATAAATTGTTGTCCTTGGAATCTTCAATTTATCCATAATCACATTAACCAATTGGCCTTCTTCAATAATCCCTATGATACTTCACTTGATCTCATCAGGTAAGAAATTTTTATTTTAATTTTGATTTTTATTGATAATATGTGATCAAAAATTTGGAAAAAAAAGAAAAAAATTGAACAAATCCTAAAGAGAAGAGAAAAAATGACAAAGTTTATTGAATTGAAGAAGAGATGGAGGGAACCAAATTGACAGAAACAGGAGATCTGGGGCATTTGATTGATGTGGTCAACAAGAAGAGTTCCAAACATATTTGCAAATTTAATTTTCTCTAGGATCCCCATTCAGTTTAGAATGGTTGGGTGCAAGGACCTGAAAATCAGTCTCACAACTTCTGTCTCCCCACTGTAAATTGATTGGGTTTTGATCAAGTGTGAGGAGAAGAGGGAAGAAGATAGGGTTTTTTGAGTTTAAGGAAGACCTCAAGTTTGCTAAGAAAGAAAAATAACTGGCTTACAGCAGTGCAATTGTCAGCCAAAACTGCAGTAATGATAGATAGTAGGGTGATGGGGAAGGAAAAAGGGTCTGGAATTGTCTTTGGAATCAGGAAAAAGGTTTTTTGGGATTTTTGAATTAAAAAAAGAGATCTAATCTTCAGAGTAGCTGGAATACAAAGGATCATAGCCTGTAGTTACACAGAATGAGAAATTGGTGGGGTTCCATTACTATGGGATACTTAGAAGGTATAATTACCCTGCTCCAGGTCCCTATCAAGCTGTATGTGATGGAAACACAGCTGAGTAGGCTATGGGAACTTAGTTCACAACAGAGATTACTGAGAGTTAATTCTTAAGTAGTTGGCTATTCTAGCGAAACCTAGGTCATGTGAGAGAAAGAGGAAGCAGGAAAGAACTAAAGAAGAATGATCTGAGAGAAAAATCTGAGAAAATTGAGGTTTTGTTTTCCTGAAAAGTTTTCTGTAACTTTAACTCCCCCCAGACCACAAAATTGAAGTTGCAGGGAGTGGCAGGGGGTACAGTTATATTTACACATTTTGGGAATTTGACAAGCACTATGAACCCTATAGTTTAAATTCCAAAATTTGGCCCATCCTGCCCCCCCTCCTGGAAGAGTGCCCCCACCCTTGGTGTTAGCCTTTCTGTTACAGGAAAAAGAAAGCAGCCAAAGAAATTTCAACATTGATGGATTGGTGATGGTCAATCACCAGATGTTAAAGATGGCCATAAAAATGGTAAAGAAAGACCCCTGGGCCCAAGATTGCTTGCAATCCACCATTTTTAAAATGAAATATTGTAAGGACTCACTCATCCCAGGCTTGAAATACATGAAAAACCTGATGAACTCAGTTGATTCAGCAAAATTCCAGCTACTTCTCCTAATCCCTGGGTTTTTGCAAATTTACCCACTGATGGATCTGTTGCACAGAGAACCCTTTCACATCCTGAAATTATTCTTCTTCCCCAATCTGATCAAACCTGGGTTGGAGGGCCTCAATCTATGTTTTTTATTTATCTTTCTAAAACCAGAAACAGATGTGCTTAGAAGTTTCTTGTCTATATGCAAGTGAAGAAACAATCAGAGCAAGCAGGGAAATGATAAGAATGTGTGATCAGTATGAGGAGAGTTATCCATTTCAAGGAACATGATGGTTAATCCCAGGTATCAGAAGAGAATTCCAAACAGAAGGTCTGAGTTCTGTCTTTCTATCTATCTTGGTCTTCCTTTTGGGTCTTTCTATATCCCATGGTCTACCCCTTGGGAATCCTTGTCAATGGCAGTTATGAGAGCTATTGGTGGTAGTTGAATGAAGTTCTACTTCTTGACGGGTTTGTCTGTTGGTTGCCTTTTCTGGAAATTATTTGGTCAAGTTTTTTTTTTCTTTATCCAGGGCCCTTGCTCAATGTCTTGGCTCTGGGTTTTGTCCGCAATTGGTCTTTTGAATGTGGGGAAGTTGTGGTTCAGCAATGGCAGGAAAATGTGAGACATGATTTCAGAAGAAACTAAAGCAATTTATCCAAATGGGGATAAATCTGAGCCTATTTGGTCACACAGAAGAAAATACTTGCGGTTTGTCCCAATTGGGAGAGAGAAAGCTGGCTTAAACATTGATTTCTAAGTGTTTTTTTGGAGTCTTAATTCCAGCTGTGCCTTGACATGAAGAGCCTAATGTTGAGTCTGATAAAGGATTTTGATTTTTGGGCTCTGGTGAGGGTGTTGGCAATAATTTCTTCTGAAGGAATCAAATGGATATCAACTTTCTTGTTTTTTTGCAGATCTCTGAGATATTTGATTTTTAAGTCTAGATGCTTGGCTTTTGAATTTGATCCAAAATTCCTGATTTTTCTTTGGTGATTTTGAAGAGAGGTATGAGAGGATAAATGGTCCACAGTTCATTAAAAAATTCAGAAACCATAGGCTTTCTTGGTGACAGTTGGCTAGTGAGTTGAGTTCACCTTTGGTGCATGAAATGGTGATGTTTTTTTTTTTGGTTGATGTTAAATTAATGGCTCCAGCCCTGTGGTAGCCAGGTAGGGCCCTACAGGGCTCAAAGGAGCCGTGGGGGCCCAAAGGCGACTGAAAAGGGCTGTTTATAAAACACCCAAACCCCGGGGGGGTTGCTTAGAAGCCATGTTTGGGGGTGCACAACCCCCTGGACCACACTTGTGTTTTTTCAACCCAAATTTGGGATCAATGCATACTTTGTAAGACTGTTGTTCCACACCTAGAAATCTCAAAGAAACTTTGAAGTGAAACAAAAGTGAAATTAAAGTGAAAATTGAAATCATATAAAAATCTGCAAACTAGTCTTTTTGAAATAAAAAGTGAGCAAATTTTGTTTGTTCAATTGAAATTTGGATTGAATACTGAAGTATACCATTGCATTTTTTTTGCATGGGAACAGTGGCAAGCCCTCCTTCTTCTGACATGGCTGCGTGGAAGTTCTACATTGATAGTGCCATCAACAAAGCTTTGGAAAAAGAAAAAGAGTATTTGGGTAATGAGAATTTGGAAGCCGCAATTGCATCATCATCAAGGGTGACAATTGAGTAACAAAATGTTTCACAGTGGGATTTGACCTCTGGTTTTGAGTAACATTTTATGTCACTGGTCTTTTCTGTATTTAATTTGATTGAAACTGATGGAGTGAATGCCATCAATATAAATATGTAACTATGTCAGACCCACTTGAACCACCTCCTGTGAGAGCTTTTCCTACTAGGGAAGAGGCACAAAAATATTGTCAAACATGGGAAATGAAGCATGGTATGCTTTAACAGTTTTCAACTCAAAGCGTGACCAATATGTGGATTTAGCCTGTGATAGACATGGTTCCTATTCAGGAAAACTTCTTAACAAGCGGTCTAGACAACCTCACACAAGGAAGGTTGGGTGCAAGTTTATAATCCATGCAAGTTGCACCAAGGCAAACCCCTTGTGGAAAATCTCCTTTAAAGAAACGCAAAACAACCATCAACCATCTGAAAATCCCTCTTTGCAACCTCAACTGAGGAAAATCTCTGGGAAAGCCTTGCATTCAATTAAGCAAGGCATGAAAAATGGGCTGAATACTTGACACCTTCAGAGAAAATTGAGCAAGATTGATTGGCGGGATTTTGTTGATTACCAAACAATCTATAACACTAAGCGGAAGGTAACGCCTGCAGAACTAAAGGGGAAAGTGTTATGGGGATTTTCTATGAACAGCTTGAATAAAAAAGTTGGATTCAACGGTCAAAGTTCAGTGAAGAGGGCCACTTGGAGTCCCTGAACTTAGCACATCCTGAGGCAGTAAAGCTTTCAAAAAAATTCCATCATATTGCTATTCTGGATTGTACTTATAAGAAAAATAAGTACAAAACCCCACTATTGCATGTTGTAGGAATGAAAGCCAATTGCAAAACTTTAACAAAAGCTCTTGTTTTTATAAAAAAAGAAAAGTTTGAGTTCTAAAGTTGGTCTGTCAATGCATTAAAGGAGTTGACTTATGATCCTGAGAGACTTCCAAAAGTCTTTGTGACAGACCATGAAAAATCTCTGATTTGTGCTATTGAATCTAGTTTCCCTGAGCCATCAAGACAATGTTGCACTTGGAACTTGTCTAAAAAAATACATGAAAACTATACAGTGCACTTTGCTAATAACGTTGAAGGATGGAAAAAATTTATGACTCCGTGGGAAAAGTATGGGGCCTGCAAGACCAAGGAGGAGGCAGAGGTCAATGATGCAGAACTGAGAGTAGGTCCAAATCACTGCTTCTTATTCTTCCTAGGTTTGGTTTCTGACCTTTTGGCTTGTATAGTGTTTCTTGAAAGACTGTGAGGATGTGCTCAAGTATATGGAAAACAACATTTCCCCTATTAAAAACACGTTTTTAACCATGTGGACTTGTATAAACCGTGATTTTGTAAACAAAACAACATCTCTGGTTGAAGGGGCCAATGAAACTCTCAAATGATTCCTTGCAAACTCTTTGTTAAACCTATTGGATGTTTGGAAAAGCCTTGACGGAACAGTTTAAAATCAAATTAAATTGGTTCATGCGTCACTTTATAACTCTTGAATGAAGTTAGGGACAG
Organism: Puccinia polysora; assembly: GCA_025617555.3. Lineage (NCBI taxonomy): Eukaryota > Fungi > Basidiomycota > Pucciniomycetes > Pucciniales > Pucciniaceae > Puccinia > Puccinia polysora. The sequence goes on along the minus strand of CM062628.1, from coordinate 47,041,593 downwards.
TTCTTCCACTTGAACTGTTACCATTGGGTTACATGTTTTCTTTAGAGGCAATTCATCTTATTAAGGAAAAATTTGGGAAATTCAAACGTGATAATGATGGCAAAGTGTGCACCCAGTCATATTCCAACATTAAAGATTTGCCCTGTTCCCACCAAATAGGTGACTTTCTAGCATTTAGAGGATCTGTTGTACCCAAAGATGTTCATCCTCAGTGAAGGTTGGACTATGAACCTTGCAGTTCTAGTTCTGTAAGTTGGCTTAAATTGGATTGTTTGAATCACTATGTGATTGATGCTTTTTGATTAATGAATCCTAATTCACTAATGGTTGATCCTTTTGGATTTTTTCAGTACAATGTCAAAGAAATGCTAAGTATTCCTCAGTTAAATGAAAAAGTGAATGCAATGATCTGGGAATCTCCAGATCATGAGCAAAGAAGCCTATTGAAGTATATCATTCAGAAGATTACTAACTATCAATTGAAGCCAGGACTTGAACCTAAAGTCTTATGATAAAGTAGGGGTAGGCCAAAATTGACAGATACGCAGCAAGAACCATGTTGGTTTGAGCATGTTGAAAAACAACTGAATGGGGAAAAAAGGACTAGAAGGGCTCCAAACAAAAAAAGACAAAATATTGTAAGTCTTTCATTTTTGGATATGTTCATTTTTTTGGTTTAATGAACTTAGTTACCAACTAATGATGAATTGTTAGTCAAAGTTGGTGGAATCTGAATCTTAATTTCCTGGTTCAGAGGAAGAGACTGAAAGTGAATTGGGATCACTTAATTTGGAATCAGAATCCTCTTCAGAAGAAGAGAACGTGCAGAAAAGCTCAACCAGAAGCTCATCTTTGGTGAGTATTCATTTAATTGATCTGATTAAAGAAATCAATACTTAGTTAGTTTTCATGATAGGAACCAAACGTGAAATACCTCAATCAAATACCCAAGAAATTCCATAAGTTCTTGGGTGAGGTTTGGGATTGGATTGGAGATGGGAATTGCGGATTTAGATTCATTGCTAAATCTCTTGGTTATGAAGAAAATGGTGTGTTTAAATTTAGGAAGGAAATGATTGAAACATTAGAGAAACATAAAGCATGCTACATGAAGATGTTTGGTGGTGCAAAGGAGTCTGAAAATATTAATCAAAGACTTGATGTTAAAGACATGAATGAAAAGATTCCCTCCTCAAAATGGCTGGCTAAATTAGATATGGGTCAAATCATAGCAGACACATATTCCAGACCTATATGTTTCATTTCATTGGAGTCATGTGATACTTATACTCCAATGAAAAATGGTGTTACTGATCAATCAGATCCAATGTTCATTTCCTTTGTAAACAATACCCACTGGGTTCTATTAGTACTTGAGGGAGAAATGATTCCAATCCCGCCAATTGTAGCATAACCACATTCCTTTATCTCCTTCTTTAATTTTTGGGCCTTTTTACTTTAGGGCTAGTCAAGTTGAACTTACTTTAGGGCTTGTCAACTAACTTGTATTTTTTTGGTGTTTTTAATTTAGGGGTTGTCAAGTTACTTGTGTTTTTTTGGTGTTTTTACTTTAGGGCTTGTCAAGTTACTTGTGTTTTTTTGGTGTTTTTAGTTTAGGGCTAATCCAGTTACTTTTCTTTTGGTTCTTTTTACTTAAGGGCTAGTCTGTTGGATAGTACCAGTTTTCTTTGTTTTTTTATTTATTTGTTTTATTTAACCAAAAAATGAACATTCTTAGATTTTTTGGTTGATTTCTGTTTTTTTGGAAGTTGTATTTAGTTTATGGGTTATGTTAGTACCCTTTCATTCCTTCAGATGTGCCAAATGCAACAGAAAGCATTCCACTAATGAATTCCCCAAGGGGACATGTGATTTGACTTTGTGTGTTAGTTGAAAGGAAGGAATGGAAAGGAAGACTCCAGTTGTGTTGGATACTGATAAAAATCATTTTAAAATTGCATTCCCATACAAGAAGCAATTTCTTGATGAATTTCCCCTCCCATGATCATTTCAGAACACCTTAATCCATTAAATAGGGCGTGTCAGATTTGAAATTTTGAAGAATTTAAAAAGCTTATTTCAGGAAAAATATCACTTTTTTAAAAAGTATTTTTTTATCAAAATAAACAATCAATCAAACGTTCTAACTGAAAAAAAAAATTGAAAAAAAATCAATATTCCTAAAATCAGCCATTCAATTTTTTGAGAATTTTAACTCTGATACGCCCTAATGAATACTACACACCCCCTTCATCCACACCTCAGTTCCACATCTTACCCTCCTGGGATCCCAATCTGAAAATTAATGCCTTAGATTGGAAAGCTAAAGTGAACCTTTATCCCCTCCCTGACCAAAGTTTCTTTTACATTTTTCAACTTAACTTTCATATCTAAAAACAAGTGACTCACTATTATCTGAATGCAGCCCTGGAATTTGAAAGCCTGACACTGCAAAAAATCTGGATTAACCCCTTTTAATTTGATTTCATTTCCCAGCATGTGTGGAGAGCTTTCCAAGCATTCAAGCATGTCCCCACTGAGTAGGCTTCCCAAAACAAGGCTTTTTGGTATTTTAAATGCTCCATTCAAGCCTCTTGATTGAATTTTCTGGAGGTTTTTTGACAATTCCTTGAGCCATGGAGAATGGGAAAATGCCCTAACCCACCAGCCTGATCAATTTTTTTAAAAAAACTGTCCTGGTCAGCTGTGCTGGTATTGGAAAATTGGCTAAAAGAGCAAAATTCTTGGTATGTTACCACCTTTCTGTGCGCCAACTCAAATTTTCATCATCCTAATTTGAACCCCTCTGGGATGCAAGAATTGGGAGATTATGGATATCTCCTGGCTAAGTACCCTTTCTGCTGCAGGCTTCAGATTTGCCTCCCCCAAGGGATTTTCTACCTTCTTCTCCCATAAGCGGGGGGATTAAACCATTGAAAATGTATGGAAAAACTTTTTATAGAATCCAAAAACACCTGATGGATAGTAATAACTGAAAATAACCATGGACTAGACCACCAAGGCATGATCACAGAGTTTTAGTTTTGCAAAGCACCCAAGTTGTACAAGTGGGGCCCACCAAGATGGAACAATTTACCCCTAAACAAAGTCAATGCTTCCAAGGCCTTGGTTTCTGTCACACTTAAAGCTTAAGGGTTATTGTCTTCTCCACTTTGACATATCCTTCTCCTCAGTACCATCTACCTCAGTCCATAAGCGTGACACAAATAAAGCACAACATCAATGGTGCCTTCCGCTTACCACCTCTGGCTTGCGTAACAACCTTCCAATCTTGGAAAATGAATCAGTATATACTTGCAAATCTTGCAGTGAACTCTATACTGGTCAACCATACATTCAAGCTTTTCTCTTCTACCCTGGGTATCATCAGCCCTTGGACTTCCATTCTTGGTCATGCACTCACACCAGTTTGCACCCATGCCTAGATAGCCACATCAACTGTAAAGTTTTCAAATATACTAGCCCCTTATCCTGCATGAACTACACCTTTGCATTTGCACTTTCTTCAAATTTCATTTCTTCCTTTCTCATTCATTATGCCCTTGTAAGCTCAGATTATATTGTCTTTCACCTGTGCTACAACCTTGGAAACAACTGTACTGTTATTTCATTTCTCATTATGTTCATGTCATTGATTGCCTCATTGCCTCTGAACTCTGACTGGCCATCAATCAGGTTGTATCTAGTCACTTTTGGATTAAATTATAAAGTCTTTGTTTCCTTCCTGAAGATTATCTCCTCAGTTATTTAATTTCATACATTCTTGCATTTGCTAAATCCAGTCATTGAAAGGGGCTTGACATTATTTTCCTTCCATTGGAACACCTCCATCTCCTTGCTTTTTTTTGAGTCACCTAATAATAAGTTTTAACTTTGAAGTTAGCCTTGCTACCTTGTATTATTGGACGCACTCAGTCTCTTCCTTTGTGCTCAAAATCATGTTATATTGACCTATTTGTCCTATTAAATTCCAAAAATAATCCTTATTCTGTCTTAATTGATTCCAGCACTAATTTTTCTTTTATAATTTCATCTTTTGCCATTTCCAAAAATCTTACAAATTGCAAGATAGATAAGTTTCCCATTGATTTAGCAATTAGTGCAATTGAGCCGTCTCATTGGGTTTCCCAATACGCAAAATGGAACTTTGAATTTTCCAATTTCCACAGCTTTGAATGGGATTTATTTGTCTTGGATATCCCCAGAATGGACAACACAATTCTAGGCGCTGAATGCCTAGTATAAAGGAATCCAGATGTGAATTGGCAAGAAGGAGTAATTAAACTTTGAAAATTGCAACCCCAGGACACTAAAAGTTCTGTCAAACAGGAGTTAAACAGTCTAAATGAAACTTCCATTGAATTTGATAAGTTGAAGATATGAAACAATCAAAGTTGGCTTTTTTTAAAACTAAGACCAATGGAACTGAGAACAAAAAGGAAATTCAACATATGTGAGAGTGGAATTGATGAAAAATGGTTGTGACAACGATTCTTACTTGGGAATTTCTTTGACAGAGGAATGATAATGAGATGCAAAATAAACACAAAGGAGACTAAACTGATTGGGAGATTGGAGAAGATGGAGCATGATGAGAGCAGAGATTGAGACAAAAGAAAGTTGATAGTTTGGCAGTTTCTCACATCTGATCAAATGAATGTTGAATAATATGCTAATCGGTGTTGAGGGGACTAGAGATATTGGAATTGAGTTTTTGATTCACAGCAATTTGAGCAGATGGATGATGATGAGTTGATGGTCAAGGGTGAGATTTGGAATGGGATAAAAAGAGGAAGGAGGTTGAGATTATTTGGAATTTGCAAATGAGCTTGAGCATATGAGGAATGGAAATATAACGGTATATTGGGGATGGATAAAGGATGTTTCAACAATGGATAGATGGGGAACAGGAAAAAGAAGGATAGATGAGGAATGGCACAAAGAAGGATGGATGAGGAACGGGACATAGTTGAGATGAATGAGCCAGGGTCACTGGTTTCAGGGATATTAGAATTCTGATCTACTGATAGCATTGCCTGAATCTTGAGTGCAACCTATGTTGTGGTCCTGCAAATTGTGCAGTCTCTGATGGCCCAATAGTGAATATTTCTCATTCATTTTCATCTACATATTCAACCACTTGTTGGAAGCTTTGTACTTAGCTTATTTAAGTCAGCTAGACCTCAAGTGAATGAAAAAATCCATTCTCCCTTACCTTGAACCGGAGTGCTCCATCCCCTGACTCCTTGGATCCTCCCTCCTCTTGGAAAATTAAGACACCTCCCCATCTTCTCCTAATCTTGGAACAGGAGCTTTCAACTCAAAAATATTCCACGGTTAAAAGCCAAAGGACTGTCCTCTGATCATGTCCTCCGCCATCAATCAAAAACTACTACTGAACATTGAAAATTATTATACTTGGTCAATAGCCATGGAAGGAAGACTGGACTCTATTTATTATCTTGATGTGATCCTGAAAGAATTTGTACGACCCTCTGATGACTCTGATAAAAATTTTGCCACATCCTTTGATATATTAAATTGGAAGGCCTAAAATCTTATCCTTGACGATCTCAACAAAGATAATCTTTCTTACGTAGCTGTCTCCTTTCCTTCATCTGAAAAACGCAATGGCATAGCCCTCTGGGATCTCATTATGTCTTGCTACATGCCTGACAAGTTCATCAACAAAAAACTTTCCTTTAATAAATTCAAAAAGATCGAATTTGAATGCAACATTAACAAATTTGTCTCCGTAATCTGTGCCTCCACTTAAAAGATGAAATTAGTGGGTCTGAGGTTAGACAAGGAATTGACTATAATTCTCACCTTGTCAAAGTTCCCCTTGGAGTTCAACTACTTGAAGAAATCTGATGAATGAAAAAACAAGACCATCAACTATATCCTGAAGAGACTCAAGAAGGATTAAACCAAATTTAAGATCAACCCCCTCATTCAATCTTCCAAACCAGTTCACCTTGCACCTTACAATTGTTTGGTGGTCTGCTATCACTGCAACAAGGCCGGTCACCCTGCCAAGAACTTTTTGTTGAGTTGATAGCCGTCTCCCACAAAATAAAATCATCCCTCCCAGGTGTCAACAATCCAAATCAGAGCTCTTCCTTACCTTTCTTGTCCCGGATGCCCAAAAATTTGAATCCTCAGCTTCCTTTGCTCCTTCTCTCCAACTACAACTCAGCCAATTATCCCCACTTCAAAATCAAGCTCCTCATCTCCTTCCTTCTGCTCCTCAACACTTTCTCCTCCTGCCAGGCTCTCACTCTCCCATTCCATCCTGTTTCCACTTTCCATGATCCCCATATCTAACTTCTCTCATTGTACTCTGTTGTCAAATTCCTGAAACCCTCAACAAACCTCAATCTTGTCCCCCAACATCCTTGATTCCAGTCTTGTAAAATCAATGGCTCTCAACCATTTTTTTCCTGTTTACCTGTGAGAAAAATTGTCCCTTACTTTCCTCATTGACAACCACTCTGAAATTTTCTTTCAAGTCTCCTGTGTTGTGCATCCTTGATTCATCTATTCTCCATACTTCATTCCTCCTCTGGTCAATCCTTGCTTCTAATCATCTCTCATCTCGCGTCCCACAGTAAGATTCATAAATTCATCCCATCTCATCATCTTCCTTGTGTTTCTCAATTCTCATTTGTTTCCTTTATCTTAAGACTCCGCTGGTCTTACTTTGAAATACAAATCTCAAGTTTTCATGGTTAAAAGCCAAAAAGACAAAAGACCAAGCAAACAGCACCATGGATTCAACTGGATCAGCGGATTTCAACTCCTCTCTTCTCAAAAGGTTAACCAATTCAATCCCCAATCTTCATGAATCAAACTTCTCACTATGGCAATCAAAGTTAAATACCATCTTTTTGCTCAAAGGCATAGCCCACTGGCTGAAGGAAGGCAAGACTAAGGATTTTCCCCTGGATGTTAACCTTGAGATCACTGGCTATATTCTAGCTAAGCTACATAATCAGACCAACATCAATTGCATAAGGGAGACAATGTATTCAATGGCATTGCATGGTGGAAATCAATCAACAAATTCTACGCTCATTCACAAACCGCAAACCAATACCAAATATTCTTCAACTTTTTTAATCTTGACTTTGATCCCAAAAACCTGGAGAAATTCATCAACAACAAGCAATAATGCCTGCTTCAAATCTCGGGAATTGGAATAAAGATGGACAAAGAGGTAGTGGCATACCTGATACTTTATAAATTCCCTCCTCATCTTGAACATCTGAAGACAACAATAACACACTCACTAGGAGACACCAAAATCAACAGAGACATGGTCCTTAGAAATCTGAATCAAATGAAAAACAAGATAGCTGCCAGCACTTATGCCTCTGCCCTACTTGCAAATCAGGAACCTCTGAGATGAAAACCCAACTGGCACAATCCCCAAGCCTTTCACCCAAAAAATAAGTGCTTCGCACTGTACCCTCAACTCATTCCAAACAGCAACTCCTCTCCCACAAACCCAACCCCTCCACAAACCAACCCCAATCCCAAAGCTTCCACAAATCTGGCCTACACCTTTCCTATGGCCAAATTCCATCAAATGGATTGCTACTCCCTCCTGCTCAATTCTGGCGCGTCTAACAATATATTAAACATGTTAAAAAAAAGTATGCACTTACACATGTCCTATGTATAAGTTTAATCCAAATGGGATGCACATTTGGGCCTCTGCGGCCCATTGGACAGACACACGGACCATACGGGCCTGTGTGGATGTAATGGATTTGGGGAAACTGGGCTCAAAATGCGTGAAAAAGGCCTATTGGTACACAGGCCCTATTGGGCCCAGTGGGGTATATTGGCATATACAGCCAGATGGGCTTGTATGGGAATAATTGGGCCCAAGGTTTATTTTGGAAATATTTTTCCAGACGGGCTTGTACGCCAAAGTATGTTAAACTCACTTTCCAGGCTTTGGGCGGCCCATTGGGGCTGCCTTCTGTGTTGCAGCCCATTTGGGGCTGCTGCCCTTGTTGTGGCCCCCTTGGGGCTGCTGCCTTTGTTGCGGCCCCCTTGGGGCTGCCTTCTGTGTCGCAGCCCATTTGGGGCTGCTGCCCTTGTTGCAGCCCCCTTGGGGCTGCTGCCCTTGTTGCAGCCCCCTTGGGGCTGCTGCCCTTGTTGCAGCCCCCTTGGGGCTGCTGCCCTTGTTGCAGCCCCCTTGGGGCTGCTGCCCTTGTTGCAGCCCCCTTGGGGCTGCTGCCCTTGTTGCAGCCCCCTTGGGGCTGCTGCCCTTGTTGCAGCCCCCTTGGGGCTGCTGCCCTTGTTGCGGCCCCCTTGGGGCCGCTCGCCTCCCTGGGTTTGGCCCATGTGGGTCCAGACGGCCCTTGCGGGGCTGTTGCGGCAGCCAAGGGATCCCGCACGGGGCGACATCGCACGGGCCCGGCCAGTTTCAACCGGTGGTCAGCATGGCAGGAGCAGGGTCCGCTGGCCCCTGCTCCCCTCCCTCCCCTTGCTTGCCATTGCAAGAGGCAAGGAAACGGCTGGCTGGGTTGAACCAGCCAGTGATCGGCCGCAGGAGGGCAACCGGTCAGGGTGAGGGGGATTTCATCACCCCTCCCCAGGAGGATGGCTGCGCCGGTTGCAGCAAGGCAACCGGGGGTGGCGGGGATTTGATCACCCCTACACCATCAAAAGGGGCGCTCTCCCCCCCCTTTACCAAGGGGGAGGGGCGACAGAATGGAGGGGATTTGACCACCCCCCAGCCCACTTACCTTGACAACTCCCTGGGGGTATTGACCTCCAGGGCCCCTGGTAGGGGGATTTGACCGCCCCCTCCAGGGATTTGAGAGAAAGAGGGGGGGGAGGGGCGGCATGTCTGCTGGTTACATCCCCCCCATGTGATTCTGAGACCGGACCCAGGTGTGTCCTGGGTCCCTCCTGGCCATTTTTATGGCCAGGGGCTGGTTGCATGAGGCAACCAGCCAGCATTTGATGTAACAGGGCCGGTTGTAACAGACAACCGGCCGGGGGTTTGAACAGCTAAGGGGCTGGTTCAGCCCCATTACGGTGGAAACACCAGAAATGAATGGAATAGGCTGGTTGTAAGGGTACAGCGACTGATGCCATGCGGGATGATTTAGCCCAAACCAAGTAACAAGGCCTGTAAAGCCTTTAGAGCTCTTTTGGGGCGGAAAATTTGCCTTTTGGCTTGTTGTATCATGATCTCACAAGAGGCCAATCTTTTTTACTTAAGGAGCTCTTCTCCCTGCTGTTTTCCATCATTCATTCATCATCCAATTGAATTCATCACTGATATCATCCAACATATTTCCCATTGTGAGAGACCATTAGCAATTATTGACACCAGGTGTCCAGCATTTCTTTTGCTTTAAATAATTCTCATTTGCCTAAGCTAATTGCTGGCCATAATTATAACAAAACAATCCCTGCTAATTTGATTGGCTCCAGGATGATAATACTGAGGTGAACATGGGAAAACACAGTGCCTCAATAATGTCTCAGGGAGCTGGAAACGCAAAAATCCACACTGAAACTGCCTCTTTCACCCTGAACAACTCTTTGCTTGTACCCAATCTAGCTGTGAACCTGATCTCCCTTGGCCAGCTGGTTCAGATGGGATGCATTCTGTCTTGACTCAATCCCACAAGTTTTGGAGTCTTCTTTGAGGGAAAGATGATCATGTCTGGATACATTTGTAACAATCTTCTCTATATACAGGAGTCAATTCCAAATCTCTCCAATTGCCATACCTTCCTAACTATGTCAACAATTCACAAACAATTCGGTCATGTCCACCAAAATCAGGTGAAGCTTCTTTCCACCTCCTCCCCCAATCTTAAATGTGACCACAACGCCTGCATCTCTTGTGCAAAAGGAAAAATCCACGAATCTTCATTCAAGGATCACATTCCCTCCAGTTCTCTTCCCTTCAAATTTATCCATGCCAACGTTTGTTGACCAATAAATCCCTTATCTAGATATGGACATTGCTATTTCCTGCTCTTGAAGGACAACTTCTCCAAATATAAAACCTGTATCCCAAACAAACTCAAATTGGACATCACCTTTGAAGTTTTCAACTTTATAGAATTGCACTCAAACCGCCTCAACAGGATGCTGAAGATATTTCACTCCAATAACGGGGGTGAATTTGTAAACACCCAACTCACCTTGTTTCTAAAAGACAACGGTATCTTACACACTACCTCAGAGGCCTACACTCCTCAACACAACCCAGTTACCAAGCAAGGAAACATAACACTAGTTGAGGCAACCAGGAGGTCCATGATCAACATGTCCATCTCACTGACCCTTTGGGATGAGATTATGGTCAGTACATGCCAAATCTTCAACTCAATTCCTTCCATAAAACTCAAAACCTCCCCTTTCAAACACTGGCACAACAAACATCAAAAATTAAAACTGTTCCAAACATTGGGCTCCAAGACTGTTGCTCTGAACAAAAACTTGAATTCCTCCAAGCTCAGTGAGAAAGGAATTTAGGGAATTCTGGTGGGGTTTAATCTGGATTTAAACTCCTATAAGATCTATTGCCCCAAAACTGGATCTATCATTTGCAGTCAACATGTTAAAATTTTTGAAAAAATGAAATTCAACAACATCTCCTCATCTCCCTTGAACTTCCCTTTTAACTCCCTCCTGGAAGATGAAACCCTTAATGACACTCTCTCCTCACGTACTCCACAAACTTCACAAATTCCTGAATCAAACCCGCCTCAATCACTTCCTCCTGCCTCCACCTCAAATCCCTCTGTCTCTGCTCCAATTCCATCCTTGCCCCAGCCTTTGGAAAAAAATGCATCCTCAAATTCAGAACCAAACACCTTGGAAGACCAGCAGTTCTCCAACTCTATCACTCCACGCGAGTCCTACAACTTTCAATATTGCTCCAGCTTTCAACGTCCCCAAAGATATGGTTTCTTAATGTGCTCCTTTCCAAAATCCTACAAAGAATTCAAGAAGAGCTCAGATCAAACTAGATGGTTGGAACCCATGCAGGTGGAACTGGACAGCATTGACTTCCTGAAAGTATGGGCAGGATTTGGTACCCTTCCTGATGGAAAGCAAGCTCTATCCACCCTCTGGGTTTACCCCCTGAAGGAACAACCGGACGGGGGGTAATCTCTATTTAAATCCAGACTCAGTGTACAGGGATTCAAGCAGTTAGAATTCTATGAATACAGAGAGACTTACGCTTCCACTGGTTCCATTCTCACGCTTTGCCTCCTCCTTGTTTACTCAATCCATCAATCCCTAGAAATTCCCCAAATGGACATTAAGTCCGCTTTCCTACATGCTCCGCTTGAAAAAGATGTCTTTATTGAACAACCTGACTGCTAATCCTCACCCTTTCCCTACTTCAACATAAACAAGGCACTTTATGGTCTAAAGCAGGCGCCAAAGAGCTGGTTTGACACGTTGCAATCTTGGATAGTATCCAAGGGATTCATCATCTCAAGCGCCAATCCCTGAAATGAAAATTTTTCCATTTTTGTATTTGTCTACGTTGACAACTTGATTTTTATTGGAAAATCCTCTGAATTCCGCACTTTATTGAAGTCCAAATTCTCCATTTCTCATGATGGGCCGCTCCAGAAAATTCTTGGCAATCATCTCATTAATACTCCCCACGGGCCTGCTCTACTGCAGCCAAAACACATTGAATACGCCTTGAAGGAACTGGGTCTACTCAAATCCAAGCCAATAAAGACTCCAATTACGCCAAATGTTCATTTATCACCAGCATCTGATGAGGAGTACAGCTAATTCCTCAAACTTAACATCAACTTTCAATCATCATCAGGGTTTCCCAATTTCATTGTCAGCAGAACTTGTCCCAACCTATCCAACGCTGTATCCACTCTGTCCCAATTCAACACCAAGCCTGGCCTTCAACAATGGCTGGAGGCCAAGAAAGCCTGGCGTTATCTCAACCATTCCAAGAATCTAGTCCTTTTACTAAAGTCAACCAACTTCAAGTACAACACCAAGTGTTTCAGCAACTCCAACGGCGGCAACAATGCAGTGACACAACAAAGTCATACAGGCTACTTCACACCTCTGTACAGCTGTCTGTTATGATGGAACAGCAAGCTTCAACCATCAGTTTGGCTCTCATCCACCAAAGGTGAGCTAAAGGCACTAGTTTTGGCCGCCCAAGAAACGCTTTGGCTCAACAATCTCCTTCACAAATTAAACCCCCATCTCACTCCGTCTCACTGCTTCAACATAGACAACAAGGCCTTCAATGACCTACTTAACTTTCGGTCTCACCACAGCGCCCTCAAGCATGTGAATACTAAGATTAAGTGGCTCCAAGAGCAACAAGCCGCTAAAAGGCTAATCACAAATCAAATCCCTTCTCACCAAATGCTTGCCAATCCCCTAACCAAACCGGCAATCAAATCATCTGTTCTAAACTTGACGTCAACTATTTTAGCGCCTCACAACTAAACACAGCGGTGTATTGAGTTGATAGCTGTTTCCCACAAAATAAAATCATTACTTCCCAGTTTCAAAACTCCAAATCAGAGCTCTTCCTTACCTCTCTTGTCCTTGATTCCCACAAATTTGAATCCTCAGCTTCCTTTGCTCCTTTCCAACTCCCACTCAGCCACTTCTCCCCACTCCAAACTCCAGCTCCCCATCTCCTTCCTTTTGCTGCTCAACACTTGCTCCTCCTGCCAGGCTCTCACTCTCCCATTCCATCTTGTTTACACTTTCCGTGATCCCCATATCTAACTTCACTCATTGTAATCCATCATCAAATTCCTGAAACCCTTGACAAACCTCAATCTTTTGCGCTGCCATCCTTGATTCTGGCCTTGTACAATCAATGGCTCTAAACCATTTTTTCCCTGTTTAGCTGTGAGGCACATTGTACCTTACTTTACTCATTGACAACCACTCTGACATTTTCTTTCAAGTCTCCTGTCTTGTGCCTCCTTGATTCATCTATTCTCAATGCTTCATTCCTCCTCTGGTCAATCCTTGCTCTCATCTTGGGTCCCACAGTAAGATTCATAAATTCATCCCATCTCATCATCTTCCTTGTGTTTCTCAATTCTAATTTGTTTTCTTTCTCTTAAGACTCCGCTGGTCTTAATTTGAAATACAACTCTCAAGTTTTCACTGTTGGGTGAAATACCCAGAGAAAGCGCCCAAGCCTATCTTGTTGATTTCTCTGTCTATCTTGTTGATTTCTCTGTCTATCTTGTTGATTTCTCTGTCTATCTTGCCCTGTCTCTTATTCCTGCTAAGTATCCATTTGTCATCTGTCTTTTTCCCACCGTACTTGAACCCCAAACTTGATTGGGTAGTCTCTAAATTCTTTCCGCGTCTCCTACTAAGCCTACTCTCCACAAACTCAATCTCTAACTACAACATACAAGGCACTATCCAAATCTCCTCAACTTCTTTGACTCATCAAGAACTTGATCACCTCTTGTACGGATTACTTGTAGGTATTCTAGCAATCTTCAACTCCACATCAAGGCTTATCTGGAACCCAAACCTTCTGCTCCAGATTGAATCCCTACCAGGTTGGATTGGTTACTGGATGTTCAAGAGTTAAGAGTTATAGCATCAGAGCTTCATAAATCTGTCCCTTCACAAACTCCTCTATAATGGTTGCTTTATTTATTCTTTCCTTTCTTCTCATCAGCCTCAGTCTTCTTGGTTCTGTTCAAACCTCATTGGCCATTGTGCTGCCTACAGAACTCACCTCCGTGTTGGTTTTTCCTCTCTGATGTTCTATCAAGATTATTCTTCTTGTTTGCTCATTACTTTTGCAATCTATTGAAACCAGTCTAGTTCAGGTTTCTCAGTCTACTTAACATTTCACATGGTTAAAAGACGGAACTCAAAAAGCTCAACCATCATGGCACCACCCTCTGAAACACCTGGACCAGGCGGAGAAAGCAACTTTAAGGCGTTAGCTCTTCAATCCCTCATGGAATCAACTTCTTTACTCACTGATCTCAATTACTCAGTCTGGAAAAAGAAAATGGAAAGGTTGTTCAAAATGCGCAGCATTCTTTATCTCATCAATTCTGATAACCCTCACGAGGAGATTCCTGAAGATGATGAAATGGCTGGCTACTTGATGTCCAAGCTTGATCAAGCTATCCACACTGACATCATCACTTCCAATAACAAAGATTCATCTAAACTCATCTGGATGGCTGCAAAAAATCACTTTGCCTCCAGCCAGGCAGCCAACAGGGCTTGCATGTTCTTCAATTTTTTGTACCTTGGATTTGACCAAAACAACATTGATGGATTTGTCATGTCTGTTAAGCAACACTTGGGTAAACTCAATGAAGTTGGCATTGAATGGCTCTCCAATATCCTCAGTTACCTAATACTTTTTAAGCTTCCTGACTCGCTCAAATCCATTTACTCTCAAATAATGCACTCTGGCGCCAATCTCACTGTCACTCTGGTTCTCAACCACCTGGCTCAACATTGAAATGAAGTAAAATCAAAAAATCATGAGACCTCTGGTACCTCCACCCTCTTGTACCATCAAAACCATTGAGATCCAAATACTCCTTGTTGCAAAAATGGGAAACACAATCCTTTGGTCAAATCTCATCCTCCTTCCTCTTTTTGGGTTGAATTCCCTGATCTCCATCAAGAACACCCACTGAATAAAGCCAGACGCAATGCTTAAAAGAAAGATGAAGCTCACTTTATTTCATTCTTCTGCGCTCTCAACCACAATTGTCAACCTGGAAGCAATTTTTTCATACTGGATAGTGGCTGCTCAATCCACATTTTCAAAGATAAGAGTCTCTTCAGCAATCTGATATTCCAATCCGGTCTTGACACAATCAAGACTGGTAAGAAGGGTAGAGATTTGACTATCATGGGATTAGGTACCGCCAACCTCTCAGTCAAGAATTGTAACATCTCTCTCACAGACACTTCTTGGGTTCCTGAGGCTAGGTTCAACCTTATATCCATCGGAGCCCTACTGAAGAAAGGGCGTATTCTGTCTGTAAACACCAATCCTACTATTGCTATGTTTTTGGTAAAATTCAATGGGAAAACAATTCTAGACAGATCTATTCAGAACAACCTATTGGTCCTCAATCACATGCGTCCTCTCAGCAACAAAAGCTGCTGCTTAAACCAAACTGAACTGCACAAGCTTCATACTAAGCTCAGTCATGCCGGTCTGTATAGGATTGAAAAACATCTAAGCCATAGTCTTGAACAAGAGGCCAAGGACAAATTCAAATGTGTGGCCTGCAAGAAATCTAAGATTCCAAGAACTCTGTTCTGCTTCAAACAGATGCCTGCCAAACGAGCTTTTGAAAGACTGCATCTCGACCTGATGGGTCCTCTAAATCCTATGAGCAAAGGAGGAATGAGATATACCCTTACGGTAGTAGACAACTTCTCTAATTACTTGTTCAGTTTCCCCTTACCATCAAAGGACGCGACTGCAGCCACGATCATGTTCATGATTGACAATGAAGCCAAGAAACAAGGCCACTATCCTATTGAAATTGTCACTGACGGAGGCGGTGAATTTGTCAACAACGCCTTATCCGCATATTTCAAATCAAAATCAATCCTCCATCTGATCAGTGAGCCCTACCATACTCAGCATAATGGGAAATCCAAAAGTGCAAACAGGACTATCATGGAGTCCCTTAGAGCCGCTTTCAGTGAATCTCTCATTCTGAAAAACTACTGGCATGTAGTCATCCAAAGCTGCTGCTTTGCCTTGAACCAAATGCCTGAAAATAAAGGTGAAGAAAGTCCATGGAAGCTACTGCAGAAGACCAACATTCCATCCAATTATCTCAAACTTCTTGGTTCAAGAGCAATCTACCTACTTAGCAACACTAAAATTTGACAAATTTCTGTGTTTGATTTCAAAGAGATGTAAGAACAAAGGGCTGCAGGAGCAGGTTATCAGTAAGAGAATAAAAATAGGAAAAGAAGAGTCTTAAAGAAGAAAAAGAAGATTTGTAAAATACCAACATCAAGCGGATGAATTTAAGAAGGAAAGAAGGAAATCATTGGAAAGAAGAGAAGAGTAATGGTGTTGGCGGTTGAGGAGCTAGCGTGCTAATAAGAGATTGGCTTCAAGTTAGATCTGAAGTTAGAGAGTTTTTAGAAAACCAGCCATGACAGACATACTTGAGATAAGATGATCCTGGTGGTGAGATTTGAGGTTGAGATCGAGAGATTGGAAGAAAAGAGTAAATGAAGAAAAAGAAGAGATAGATGAAAGAAAGATAGATGAGAGATAATGAAGAAGATTGGTGATTAAGAATAGAAGACTTCGAGATTCGCGGAGTGTTGATTAAGAGGATTCGTTGAGTTCCAAGAAGGTGGTCGAGTTATCGGTTAGAGCTTCCTCCCATCAGATCTCCCCTTGTACAGAGGTTAGGTTATGAGTTCGAGAGTACGCGCGTGAAAGTGCGCGCATGAAAGTGAATGGTGACAGATGAGTGATAGGAGGAGATGAAAGAATCTGAGTACCGGACAGTTAGAGGATGAAGAAGTTGTAAACATAAAGAAAAGAAAACAGAAATAAGAATGAAGAAAAGAACACACAAGGCAGAAAGAAAATAAAGAAGAAAAAGTTGAAAGTAAAAGAAATTGAAAGTAAAAGAAAGAGAAATAAAAAGAATAAGAGTTGAGATGAAGAGAGCAAAGAAATATTTAACAAAATTCCCTCCAAACTGTCTGAAAAAGGGGCCAAAGGCATCCTAATTGGTTACAACCCCAGGTTTTTATCCTATAAACTGATCTCAAAGTCAGGTAAGATAGTAAATACCAAGCACTTAGAGTTTCTGAATTCCAAGGCCTCGCCTCCAGAAATTCCTAGTGACTTAGAGCTCTCTCCTGCCAACTCCGCCACAGCTGAACCCATTGAAAGGGCCTCAATCTCTGAGGACTCAATTAACACCAAACACCAAAAACCAGCTATCTCCAACTCAACTTCTTCCTCTGGATCAGATTCCGACTCTAATGAGACCGCTCAGTCAATAAAAACCTCTCTGCTACCTAATCTAAGGGATTGTAGATTGATAAAACCTCCTGTCAGATATGGTTACTTCAAGTCCAACAAGATCCCCTCAAACATTCACAAGGCCCTCAAATTTCTGGAGTGGATCCCGTCCATTGAAAAAGAGCTCAACACTGCGAAACACCTTGAATTTTGGGAAGATGCCAAAGACTCTGAGGTCACCAACCCTCTGGATACTACCTGGACGTTTTGGCGCAAAGAAGACCTACACACAGGTGCTGTTACGCTCAAGTCCAGAGTTTGTGTCCAGGGTTTCAACCAAAGATATGGCATTGACTGCTTAGACACCTTTGCACCCACTGGTAAAATAGCCTCACTTTGAGCTCTGCTGGCCTACTCAATTGACAAAGATCTCCCCATTCTTCAATTTGATGTCAAGGGGGCCTTCCTGCACACTCCACTTGACAAAAATGTTTACCTCAAAACACCAGTTGGATCAAAAAGAACATGTAAATATCTCAAAATAAAAAAATCCCTATATGGCCTAAAACAGGCTCCCCTCAATTGGTATAAAACCCTGGTCAACTGGATCAAGAGTGAAGGCTTCAGAGAAAGCAACTCTGATCCCTGTCTATATCTAAATGGAGACTCTTGCACCAGCCTATTTTTCCACGTGGATGACCTGGTTGTAGTCGGTAATGTTGAACTTTTTAAAGCTGCCTTCTTGAAAAAATTCAAGGATTCATCTGAAAACAAGGTTGACACTCTCCTGGGAATGAAAGTGGATCAGGGGAAGAACTTCATCAGTCTATCACTTCCCAATCACATTAAAAAGGGCCTTGAAGAACTTAACCTAACCAATGTCAAACCATTAAATAACCCCTGTACTCCGGGACTCCATCTCCTAGTGGCCTCTGAAGAAGAAATTAGAAAGTTCAAGGAAATCAATGTCAACTATTGCTCTCCCATCCGACGGCTCAATTTCATTGCCAATCTTGCAAGGCCTGACATCAGTTTTGCTGTGTCTAGCTTAGCTTGATTTTCAGAACAACCAGGTATAACTCACTGGAAAGAAGTTATACATGTTTGGCAATACTTACTGAATACAATCAACTTCAAACTTTTGATAAGAAGCAAGTCTGACGCTCAACATCTGACAATCTATAGCAATGCCACCTGGGGGGACAATCCTGACACTCATCTCTCCCAATTGGGTTTCTTATGTTGTTTCAAGGGAAGCCCTATTTATTGGATGAGTCACAGGCAACTTTGCATTGATCATTCCTTGACTGAAGCAGAGTGTAATTCTCTTTCTGAAAGCCATCTTGAAGGGAAGTGGCTCCATCACTGATTGAGTGAACTATGGCGCAAGCCTTTAAATCCTCCCGTTCATCTCATTGACAACAAAGGTCTGGACAATAAACTAAAAAAGCTCAACACAAAATCTCATGCTAAACACATTGATATAAATTTAAAAAGCTTGCGCAACGACTCAAACAAAGGAATTGTTAAAATAATTCTGATCATCTGTCAAGATATGCTTGCAGACGCCTTAACCAAGGCTGCTAGCAATGCCTCTGTAAAATGGCTGGCTGAGTTTGTCAATCCTTAACTTCTCTTGATGTAGAGTTGAGTGGGCGTGTTGATTTCTCTGTCTATCTTGTTGATTTCTCTGTCTATCTTGCCCTGTCTCTTTTTCCTTCTAAGTATCCATTTGTCATCTATCTTTTTCCCACCGTACTTGAACCCCAAACTTGATTGGGTAGTCTCTACATTCTTGCTGCGTCTCCTACTAAGCCTACTTTCCACAACCTCAATCTCTAACTACAACATACAAGGCGCTTTCCAAATCTCCTCAACTTCTTCAACTCATCAAGAACTTGATCACCTCTTTTCCAGATTACTTGTAGGTATTCTAACAATCTTCAAATCCACATCAAGGCTTATCTGGAACCCAAACCTTCTTCTCCAGATTGAATCCCTACCAGGTTGGATTGGTTACTGGATGTTCAAGAGTTAAGAGTTATAGCATCAGAGCTTCATAAATCTGTCCCTTCACAAACTTCTCTATAATGGTTGCTTTATTTATTCTTTCCTTTCTTCTTATCAGCATCAGTCTGCTTGGTTTTGTTCAAACTTCATTGGCCATTTTGCTGCCTACAGAACTCACCTCCGCCTTGGTATTTTTATCCTCTCTGATTTTCTATCAAGATTATTCTTCTTGTTTGCTCATTACATTTGCAATCCATTGAAACCAGTCTGGTTCAGGTTTCTCAGTATATTTAACCTTTCACATATCTTGCGTTCTAATTTAAAAAAGAAGGACAAGGCTCACTTCTATACCTTCTAAAAATTGTTTCTCATCTCATATTTATGAAACTTGGCTTTTCTTGCCTTCCCAATAACTCTACCAACCTTGTTCTTCATCTTCATTCAAATTCTCTTTTATATCTTTACATCTATTCTTCTCTTTTGCCATTTTGTGTTATCTTTGAAACCTTGCTCTTGGTCATCTCAAATCTCGCCCTATTTCTCCATCATCTTCACTGAATTTATGTTGTTTGGTCCATTGCCTTAACTTCTATCACTTACGCCTGCTTGTTGAGTCGCTCCTATCTACTCAAGTGACTTGGCTCAACTGAAAAACTAGCAAACCTGCACCTATTCAATCAATCCCGCTCTCAGCATGGCTGTTGCAAACTCAGTTTGCTCCATCTTCAAGTTTTGACCTTGCACTTTTTTGATTTTTCCTGCTCTTGATTCTGAAATTGTTTCAACCTAGCTATTGCAATACAGCTGCCTTTTGCCAGTTCATGCGCTACCTCAAGTTTCACGTTTTATTAGCTGGTCAACTTACTAGTCTTCCATTGTTACTGCTCCATTGTGAGAAAAATCTTTTAAGTAATTGTTGTTCTGAATAAACCCGGGTTCAAAAATTAAGATAGGGATTATTTTGTTACTTGTTGATGTAATAGGCTCTATTTTAGTTTCAATTGTAGTTCAAAAATCACAAGATTTCCTTGCTTCCTAATGTAATATGCCCTTATTGTAGTGTTCATATATCTCTTCATACCAGGTATTATTGTTGGATTTAATAGACATGCAAGAGTCAGAAAATTTTTAATTTATTATTTTGTTTCAATTCCCTCAACCTTCAGTCAAGGGGGTGTGTTAGAATTGTTATCTACTGATATCATTGCCTGAATCTTGAGTGCAACCTATGTTGTGGTCCTCCAAATTGTGCGGTCTCTGATGGTCCAATAGTGAATATTTCTCATTCATTTTCATCTACTTATTCAACCACATGTTGGCCAATGTGTACTAAGCTTATTTAAGTCAGCTGGACCTCAAGTGAATGAAACAATCTATTCTCCCTTACCTTGAACCAGAGTGCTCCATCCCTGACTCCTGGGATCCGCCCTTCTCTTGGCAACATAAGACACGTCCTCAACTTCAGGTTTCAACTCAAAAATCTTAGAAGCAACAGTGAGTCGGAATGAAAGAAAATGGATAATTTGTAATCTTATTTTGAAGCTGGAGTGTTTCCAGTTGGGATAGCTAAGACAGGATCACAAAGATGCGGGTGTTCCAGGCCAAAATAATAACAGAATTGAATGAAAACTTTCAGCCAGAAGATTTGCAATATCCTGACTTCCATTCCCAAGTTCCCTCTTCAGATTTAGGCGTTTTTGCTTATTTTTCTGAATTACCTCTTCCTTGTTTCTTTGAAGAGAAAAAGGCAACTACCAAATGGTGTATTTTGGGCTCCTTAATCCTCTTTCATTGTGCAAGCACTTCAAATCTGGTGCTCAAAGATGACATGATTGAAGATTTAGAAATGATTAGAGAGTCCTTACCTTTGGTTCAACATGAATTCTCTGACGTCTTCTGAGCTGTAAATTCAGATGAAATTCCTCCTTCCCATTCTAATGAGCACAGGACCAAAATTACTGGCCAACCTCTGGCACCTGCACCAGTCTACTTGCTCTCAAAGAAAGGATCAGTTGCGCTTCAAGAACACATTGCAGAAGATTTTTCAAAAGGATTTATTCAACCAAGTGATTTGAGTAATGGCTTGCCTTTCCTTTTTTACCGAAGAAAGATGGCGGCCTTTTCCTTTGCATTGACTAAAGGAAACTGAACCAGGTAAACTGGAAAAATGCCTACCCAGTACCGCCTATGTCCCACCTCCTCACTCTCTTCCATGGAGCTGCTTATTTCTCAAATTAAGACCTTTTAGGCGCCTACAACCTAATTTGAATTGCAAAAGGTCATGATTATTTGACAGCTATGAGAACACGGTTTGGCAGTTATGAGTGAACCCTCACGCCTTTTGGCCTCTGCAATGCTCCTTCCACTTTTCAACATTTTTTCAATGACATTTTTTCTGACCTTGTAGAGAAATACCTTTTGGTGTATCTGTATCATATACTAGTCAACTCAAGAAATCTCAAAGATCACATTGCACATGTGCAAGAGGTGCTGAAGCAACTTTGAAAGAATAATGTGTTTGCAAAAGCCTCTAAGAGCAAATCTTATACTCATTCTCTTCAGTTTATAGGTGTCATAGTCTCCCAGCAAGGACTATTGATGGAACCAGCCAAAATTCAGCACATAATGGACTGGCTCACACCTTATTCAGTCAAATAACTTCAATTTTTTCTTGGTTTCAGTCATTTTTACAGGAGGTTTATTGATCATCACGCCAATAAAACCATGAATATTACCAAGCTTCTTCAGAAAGACACTCATTTTGTTTTTACCAAACAGGCTGCTTTGGATTCTGAAGCTCTCAAGAAAGCCTTCACCACTTCTCCAATACTTTCTCACTGTGAAAACTTAGGTTGGACACCAAGACCAAAATGTGATTTTGACAAATATGAGAAAGTGTAAGGATGAGTTTGAACAAGCAACATGGAATGGAAAAGTGAGAAAGATTGCAACCAACAAACGGAGGACAAGCTGGATGGGCAAACAAGTCTTGTGCAGAGGAATTAGAAGGAATGAGAATTGATCAGAAACAGCCAAGCAAGAGATAAAAGAGCCAGTTTGGGTGAATAGATTGATTGGAGAACTGGAAAGGTGAAAGTAAGTTCCTGCACTGATTGACAAGTTGTCAGGTGAATGTCTCACAGTGATTCAAAGGGCTGCTAGTTTTTGGGTAGAATGAGTTAAAAAATGGTGAGCTTGAAGATTGATTGTTTGAAAATCTTGATCTTGAGGGATTGATTGCAGTTGTTTGGCAGAGAAGAGCAATTGGTCTTGATTGATTGATTGGATTGAACAAAAAATGTTGATTTGATTGTTCACCTCTTGCTGAAGATCTCAAGAGGTCTTTGTCAATGGATTCTAGGAGGCCTCAAGGATCAACAGCGCGGAGGCGGTGTGTGCCTAGTTGAATTTATGTGGAGCAAGCAAAGAGAAAGAGTGCGCTTTTGCAAGTGAACGTGGGCAGAAAATACAACAGACAAGAAAAAGAAAGCAGACATGAACAACAATAAAACAAATATGAGAGTTTGGATGAGTGATAAGGAACATAAGAGATTGGTGAATTCAGAATATCAACACTCACTTCAACAAGCTAGCTTTCCCTATTCTGGAAACTGATGCAAGTGAATATGCAATTGCACCTGTAATCTTGCAGTTTTCTTCCTCTTCCTCTCTATTTCATCCCAGTAGAATTTGAGTCTTGCATATTCCTTGCTGCAGAGCTTAATTAAAACATTCATTAGAAGGAAATTCTGAAAATTGTTTATTGCTTGAAGAAATGATTTTCATACGCTTTGAGTCTTATTGAAACCTTTGAGGTATTAAATGATCAAAATTCTCTCAAGTATTTCATGAGCTCAAAAGTACTTACACGCAGACAGGCAAAATGGGCCCAATAACTCTCCAAGTTTAACTTTAAGATTACATACTTCCCCAGGAAAAAAGTGGCAGTCCCCAGTGCTTCATCACTTTGGGACAAAGTTTACCCAGGGGGGGGGAGCACCTTTTCCAACAACAATCCTGAAAATTTTAGCATACTCTTCTCAACCCAGTCTGCCCAACTCAGTAAGCTAATCACTCACCTTTGATACATGGCTTCTGAACTTTGAAAAGATCAACTTGATGGACCCAAGTGTAAAAAACTTTTCAAGAATGCAAAATTATTAGATAGTGACTATAGTATTGAAATAAATGATTACTTAGTTTATAAAGACCCTATAGTGGTACCTCATAACCCTTGCATTGAGTTTGATATGTTTGAGTCTTGGAATGATTCTCTGATTGCTATTCATCATGGGAAGGATCAAACCTAAAAATTGATTGCACAAGACTTCTATTGGCCTGTTATGACCAAGGAAGTAAAAGACTCTGTTAGCAGTTTCTATGATTACAATTGTAACAAGTCCTTAAAACATTGGAAGTATGGGCTGCTCCAGTCACTTCAAATCCTGCCTATAACTTGGCACTTGTTTTCAATGTATATTATTTCTCAATGACCTATTTCTAGTGGTTATGATGATATTTTAGTATTAGTAGATTGCTTCTCAAAGATGGCTTTATTCATTTGCAGTAATGTGAACGCGTCTTTGGAAGGCTTAGCTCATTTATTTGTGGAATTTGTATTTTCAAAAAATGGTCATCCTGAGAATATAGTTAGTGATTGTGGATACTTGTTTGCCTCTAGCTTCCGGTCATTGCTATGCCAACATTTGAAGATCACTTTTGACTTATTAATGGCTTGAAACCCGGAAAAAGTTGGGCAAACCAAGCAAGTTGTTAAGAGTTAGGATTGATTAAACTTAAAAATGGGAACTGAGACGGTAGAAAAAAGCTGACATCAGAACAAGAACAAGAGTATGAGAAAAACACAACCACCAACGTCTGGCATTGAAGAATGAGAAGATAGACATCTATGGGTGATTGATGGATTGATGGACAAGACTGAGATTGGCTGAGATTGTTGAGTTTTGGAAGGCAGTGTTGAGGTCAAGGTGATAGGTAGATGAGACAAGATCAAGAATAGATAGCAACTGACCAGAAGAGTAAGGTCAATGAGTGAAGAAAAGGAAACAAGATGAAATCAAGAATAATATCTCACCATTAAGGCACACAGGAAAGTTGGCGTAATTGAGTAGAATATAAGCTGACAAGGAAAATATGAGTGAGAATAAAAGAAGCAAGAATAGATGATAATGAGTCATCAAGAACAAGAGATTTGAGTGATGAGTGGAGAATGAATCACCGGATTCATCTCTGAGTGGTGTCATACCTCGCACAACTGCGAACCAACTGAGAGGCAAGGCCTAACCAAAAGGCTATGAGACTGGATGAAAGCCAGTCCGCTTCGCAGTTACTATGGTGTCACATACCACCATGTGACAGTACCCCTGGGTTTAAGGGCACTTCGTCCCAAAGTGTGTATGGCTGGTGGCACTAACCCATGACCTTGAAACATGGAGCCATATTCAGACACACTCCTGAACTCCATCAAGAGCCACCAAGACTCGGGAGTCTTGCTGTTGACAGGCAGAAAACCCAACAATGGTCACAGGAGCAAGACATTCCCAAAACTTGTCCTGATCGCGAATTGAACCCGCAACAGGGTCATCTAGTCTACTGTCATACCTCTCACAACTGAAAAAAAACTGAGAGGCAAGGCCTAACCAAAAGGCTATGAGACTGGATGAAAGCCAGTGCGCTTTGCAGTTACTATGGTGTCACATACCACCGTGTGACAAGTGGTTGGGATCAGACCCTGCCCGCCTTAGGGTTGACCAGACGAGTGAAGTTGTGATGGAGAGAAGTGACTACATTTGGAGTACCTTCACTTGTAAGGCTTCCGTGTGAGGTCATCCGTGTGGTCATCTACACGTAGGCAGTAAAGATTTAATACCCCACCATGCCCAATGATATATTGTGGTTGAAGATGAGATAAATGAAACCAGTACAGAAATAAAACAAAGAAAAAAAAGAAAAAAAAATCAAGGAAGGGATTCCACAACATCTGTGTGAATAAAGGGAAACAAAAGGGAGATGCTTTGAGATAAAGAAGCCTTGGTTGGTGAATTCGCTGGCATGTGTGATGACTTTAATAGTTTGATTTTGATTCTTTTGGCACCAAGCTCTTCCCTCATTCACTTGGTCTTCAAGTCCAGATGTTGCGTTTTTGAGTTTGATCTGAATTTGCAAATTTTGTCGTCCAGTCCACTATTGTCAATATTTAAGGGGATTGTCTTCACGGATAAGGAAAAAATTCATTGATGAGGGCCTTAATCCAAGTTGCTTCATGGAATGAATCAACCAGAGCATTTCATTCTGCGTCAGTAGAGGACCAAGTGATATTTTTCTGCTTGCAGCTATTCCAGGAGACCAGGCTTCCAAATACCACGCACAAGTAACCTGTTTGAGATTTGCGAGTGGTGGGATCATCAGCCAAGGATGCATCAGAAAAGACCTCAAGTGCCTCAGAACGCGGAACTTTGAGTTCCAGTTGATAATGTTGAGTTTCCTTTAGATATTTCCAGGTTTTCTTGAGCTTGTTCCAGTGGTTCAGTCCAGGTTTGACATTGAATCTCGCCAAACTCGATACCGCAAAGCTGACATTGGGGCGAGTATAACACGCTATGTGATTGATTGATCTGATTGTTGCTTGATAATTGAGGTTAAGTGCTTTGAACGCTTTGTTTTCCTTGTCCGTAGCAGGCTTGAGTTGCAGGTTGCGAGTGAGGGGCGTGGACAATCCTTTACAGTTGGTCAGGCCCAATTCTTGAAGTCCATGTTGGATGTGATTTGGTTGGCTGAGGAGTATCTTGTTGGACAAGAATTCTATCTTCATGCCAAGGATAGTGTTAGGGTCCTGAAAAGTGGATCCCTTGAACTTCTGTAGGAATTTTTGTTCAAAGCCTTGACCGTCACCTACCAGGATCAGATCATCAAAATGAAAGAAAAATGGAGATTTTCCATCTTCTGACAAGTATAGACAAGGATCACACGCGGATTCATGAAAATAGATCTCCTTGAACCAGGTAGTCAGAGTTTCATACCAATTCTTTGGGGATTGCTTCAATCCATACAAAGATTTCTTAAGCTTAAGGAACTTTGAGGGTTGATTTGAGCCTTTAGGAGTCCTCATAATGACCTCCTTGTCCATTGCCGAATGTAAGAAAGCACTTTTCACGTCAAATTCACAAACTTTTTGAGAGGATTTTAAGGCGTATACTAGCAGAAGTCAAAGGGTGGAGGGTTTGCCTGTAAGCGCGAATGTTTTGAAGAAGTCAACCCCCTCAATTTGATTGAAGCCTTGCACACACAGATGTGCCTTGTATCTTATTGGGTTGCCATGACAGTTTTCCTTTGCTTTGTAGATCCACGTCATCCGGAGAGGATTCAAGGGTTCAGGCCCCTCGTACTCCTCCCAGACATTGAAGGACTCAATGGAGGAAATTTTGCCATCCATGGCAGCAACCCACCTCTTGCTTTCTTTGCACCTCACGGCATCTTCATAGCTTTTGGGTTTGTAATAGTGAAAAAACCCGTATCGCTGAGGTTGCCTGATAGTGGATTGATGCTTGAGGATTCTAGTAGGACAATGTGGTTGCAGAGTTTCCCGGGGTTGAGATTGAGCTTTCATTGGAGGAAGATCAACATTGGGGTTGGGAACTTACGGTTCAGACAATTCTTGTTCCAATGGGGAGGTGCAATCTTCCTTGGAGGAGGATTCATTTCCGGACGCTGACCAATACTCAGTAAAGGCTGGGTTGTCTCTTTGATGATGTATGTTTTGAGATTGATCTAATGCGTTGTTGACTTCCTCTGTTTGAAAGACATCCCACCCATTGTTGGTCAAGATTGTCAGATTTGAGTTGAGAGGGCTAGCCATTTTTAGGAACTTGACATGTTTCAAAGAACTGACAGCATGATTTTTGGTTAATATGCAGTATGAGGGGAACATAGGATTGAAGCCTACTAAAGTTCCTTCCTCCCCCTTTTCCTTAAATTTTTGACCCTTATTGCGTCTAGAGAGTAAATAGACACAAGGACTCCCTATTGGCTTGAGATAGGAATTTGGCAGCGCATAGCCTTTTATACGGACCCATGGAGATTCAGAATGGTCTTCTCTGGGGATCTGGTTAAGCATTAGTGAGCTGGATTTGATCACTTTGTGCCACAGGTTAGCAGGTAACTGTGCGTCCTTCAGTATTGACCGGGTAGACTCAATGATTTTTCTTTTGGCTCGTTCAGCCTTTCCGTTGTGTTCCGGATGATATGGCTGGGAGATAATTTGAAAAATGTGATTCTTATTGTAGAAGGTTTGCAGTTTTTGATTGACAAACTCAGTACCGCCATCAGAGCATACTTCCGATGGAAATTAGCCTCTGAAACGATTCTCTTTTTTGATCAAGTCAATAATTACCTCAGGAGTTTCCTCCTTTGACGCCAATGGAAACGCCCCAACATACCCTGATTTGCTGTCTACCAGAGGAAGAATAAATCAATGACCTGCCTTAGACTGAGGCTTGAGGGGTCCCATGAGGTCCAAGTGGATTCAATCAAACTCCTTGGTTGCCTTGTTGGAGGTCTCCTTGAACAGTGATCTTGTGATTTTGCTCTTGATACAGTGTATACACTCAAACCGCCTTTTAACCTCCAACAGAATATGTTTGGTGACCCCTACAAGTCGGGCACTGGAGGCATGACCATAATAGCAATGGATTTCAAAAAGTTCATCATCAGCAGTCCATGTCAAGTGCAAACAGTGGGTGGAGAGATGAGATTGATTAAACTGGGGGGTTTCTAGTGAGTACAGATTGTCAATGATCATTCCTCCGAATACTTTTATTCCTTCCTTTGAGACACTGAATTCATTTTTGTTTGCTATTAAGGTACAGCCTGCTTGGTTGAGAGCCCCCGCGCTTATCAGATTGATTGTCAGACTGGGAACATAGAACACATTCAACAGTTCAAGGGTAAAATTGTCCCAAATGAACTCCACTGTGCCTCTACCCTTGATTTCAAGTTTGGCACCCTCCTTTCCGGTTTTGATAGACTGAGTCGGATAAGGAGCCATCACCTTAAAGTAGCAACTGTCTTTGACCATGTGAATTGAGGCGCCACTATCTAGGATGAATTTTGATTTCGGATCTCTGTGGTTAATCCACATTAATAGAAGCGCGAGATAATGAGCCGCATGGTTTGTCTTTCATTGATTCTTTTGAGATCTCCACTTTGCTTTCTCTTCCTTCCACCAATTGGGGGCAACTTTGGGGTGCAGATGCCAACAACTGTCCGCTGAGTGATGCTTGTCTTGTTTTGGGTTATGATATCCTTTGGTACACCTCCGACGTTTGCCTTGCTTGTTGCCATGATTTGGCGTAGGTTTTGAGCTGATCAGAGCCACTTCCGTCCGCAAGTGTTGGATGTCTCAAGTTTCCTGGGCTTTAGATTCATTATTGAGCTGAGTTAAATGGTTGAGAACATACTCTATTGTAAGTTCCTTGTCTGTGTGCATGATTTTTTGTTTGAAATCTTTCATACCGTCAGGGAATTGAAAAAGCAGGACATACGTTAGAATGTCATTTGGCAGGATGATTCCAACTTTGGACATTTTCTTGAGACAAAACTTAGTCTTGGTGATGAAGTCTTCTATCTTGTCTGATCAAAATCGTAAGTACAGGAAGTAGTTAAATACCCTGGCTCTATTAGAAGCTTTAGAAGAGGTGTATTTGTCAATGATGGCCTTGAACAGCAACTTTGCAGAAATTTTATTATGAGGAGTGACAAAATTGTTGTGCATAGAGGCTTCCAGCCGAGAAATAATCAGAAGTTTTATTTTTTTGTTGAGATCGTTGTCCAAGACAGAAGTTTCATTGTTGATCAGCTTGGAGCATCCGCAAACGTCTAGGATAGCATCCATCTTATCCTTCCACATGCCATAATTGTCTTTGCTAAGTCTAGGAATAGTATCCAGAGCAGTCTTCAGCATAGCCTGCCGGAATCCTTTGGAGATTGAGCCATTAGACATTTCCCAGTTGTTTGCAATTTATTAGTGTGGTTTGAAAGGTGAGATTTGGAAGAGTCCCTTTGTTTTTTAACCGTGTTAAGAGTTAGGATTGATTAAACTTAAAACTGGGAACTGAGACGGTAGAAAAAAGCTGACATCAGAACAAGAACAAGAGTATGAGAAAAACCCAACCACCAACATCTGGCATTGAAGAATGAGAAGATAGACATTGATGGGTGATTGATGGATTTATGGACAAGACTGAGATTGGCTGAGATTTTTGATTTTTGGAAGGCAGTGTTGAGGTTGAGGTGATAAGTAGATGAGACAAGATCAAGAATAGATAGCGACTGACCAGAAGAGTAAGGTCAATGAGTGAAGAAAAGGAAACAAGATGAAATCAAGAATAATATCTTACCAGGCAGGCACACAGGACAGTTGGCGTAATTTAGTAGAATATAAGCTGACAAGTATGATATGAGTGAGAATAAATGAAGCAAGAATAGATGATAATGAGTTGTTGAGAACAAGAGATTTGAGTGATGAGTGGAGAATGAATCACCAGATTCATCTCTGAGTGGTTGGGATCAGACCCTGCCCGCCTTAGGGTTGACCAGACAAGTGAAGTTGTGATTGAGAGAAGTGACTACATTTGGAGAACCTTCACTCATAAGGCTTCTGCGTACCGTCATCCGTGTGGTCATTGACACGTAGGCAGTAAATATTTAACACAAGTTAATCAAATTCTCAAAAAGTACCTTTGAATGTGTGTTGACTAACAGCAGGAAAACGGGTTGCAATAGCTTCCACCAGCTGAGTTTTCCTACAACAACTCCACTCATTCTTCCACTAAACAGTTGCCCTTCCAGACTCTTTATGGTAGAAACACAAATTTTGCATCTATTTGCCATGCTTCGCACTTAGGAATTATTGTCTTCATCATTTAGACTAATCCTCTCCTCAGTACCATCTACTTCAGTCTAAAAGCGTGACACAAATAAGGAAAAACATCAATGGTGCAATCTGCTATTTCCTCTGGCTCACATTAAGCTTCCAATCTTGGCGACCAACTCAGTATATACTTGTGAACTTTGCGGTTAACTCCATACCGGTCGGCCATCCATTATGAGATCCAATCTCCTTCCCTGGCCAATCAACAGCCTCGGACTTCCATCTTCAGTCATGCATTGTTCATTATGCGCATCTACGTCTAACTAAGCCATCATTAATGTACAGTTCGCAATTGGACTAGTCCCTACCCTGCATTCACTATTACTTCTCATTTTCATTACCTTCAAACGTCATTTGCTCCTGTCCCAATTCATCATACATTTGTACGCTCAGATCCTATTGTCTTGCACTTACGCTATGACCTCGGATATGTAATACTGCTTCATTTCCTATCCTGTTCCTGTCATTCATTGCCTCACCTCACCGCTTCAACTGTAGTTATCTCATCACAAGGTTGTATCTAGTCACTTTGGATTACCTTATAAGGACTATCCCCTTGCCTGATAATTGTCTCCTCAGTTAGTTGATTTCATATGTTCTTGCATTTTGCTACAACCTAGTTATCACATTGGACTCAGGTTGAGTTTCCTTCCTCGTAACACATTTCATTCCTCTCGCCGTTTGTTGAGTGGCATAACCAAGTTTGCACTTTGCAACTGAGTCTTGCTACTTGCACTTGCCCTTGCACTCAGCATTCCTTCGCGCTCACGATCATCAAAGAATTGACCTATAGTACATGGGGTGGTTGTGTGACAGTAAATTAACTAACTCAACTCATCTATTGTATAATTGCAAACCTATAGTAGAATTCTTTTCTTGATGTCACGTACTCACTCAACTGGGAACACTTCCCTCGCCCCTTTCAATGATGAGATCCATTGGGTAGGGAGAACCAGCGCTCCTTGGGCCCAACAACCCTTAGATCCCGTTCCTTCTTCTAAATCAACATCTGTTGAACCCCTTGATGATCCTTGGACTCCTCCACGGGATGTTTGACAGACCCTCTTGCGGAATTTGCAGATTTGGACCATTCTTCCAATGAAACCATGACTTGTGGTAGACCAGGGGTTTGCACTAATGCTCCCAAGCCCGATGCTCCAACCCTGCTTTTGACATTGATCCAGGCCCTCACTCATGGTGCCCAGCAATCTAGTCCAAGTACTCCTAGCTTTCGCACTCCAGGCATGAAAAAACCCAATCTCTTTACAGGAGAACACCCTCATAAGTTTAGATCCTATCTACAGTCTTGTAAAATCATCTTTTCAAACGACTCCAACAATTTCCCTTCTGATAGACATAAAGTTATGTATGCTTTGTCCTTCTTGGGAGGTAGAGCCTTGCAGTGGTTTGAACCGTACCTCAAACTTTTGTCCAACGACAGTCCCGCTTGTATTCTCAACAACTGGGACAGGTTTGAGCAATAACAGTTTACCCTGTTTGGTGACCCCAATGAAGTTTGAAATGCCAAATACAAACTTAATAGTTTAGTTATGAAGGAGAATAGTAGAGCTTCCGTTTATATTTCTCATTTTCAAACCTTGCATTCTTGCATCCAGTGGAACAAGGCCACTCTTCTATTCCATTTCCAAAAGGGTCTACCGGCACGCTTAATCAAACAGCTTGCAGTTGGGGGTCATAAGACAACCTTGCTTCAGCAGCTAATCGATTGAGTGATTGAGCTTGATAATGGCTATCACAACAAGAATTGCTCTCGGAAAAACAACCATGGAACGTCCACCTCAGCTCCAAGAGTGGAAAAATTCTCAAAGCAAAACACAAGGAACCCAAGACCATCCAAACCAACGCCAACTTTGAACTCCAACTAAAAAGGGAAAACCATCACCAAAACTCCAAAGTTCTTGGACAAAGAAACCGGGATGCTTCGGAATGAGGTACAGCTACACAGGGAAAACAACGGGCTTTGTATGTATTGTGGAGAGAAAAATGATGTCAACAGCTGTGCAAAGCGGTTAGCGCATGAAGCGGCTAAGCAGTCAAAAAATTAGCTTGTAGTTTTTCTGATACTCGCAAGGAAAACTACACATTATCTAAATCACCGCGAGTAAATCTTTGCACTTGCAAGTCACTAGGTGCTCCTAGTTCAAGATTTATCCTATTCTATTCCAACAACACTCCTTATCAAGTATTACTTGACTCCGGCACTAATGTTTCCTTCATCAGTGAATCTTTTGCCACTTCCAAAAATCTTACGCGTTCCAAGATAGATAAATTTCCTATCTATTTAGTAAGTAGTGCGACTGAACTGTCTTATCAGGTTTCCCAAAAGGCAAAATGGACCTTTGCATTCTCCAATTTCCCCAGATTCAAATGGGATTTATTTGTCTTGGCTATACCCTGAATGGATGATACCATTCTAGGCCATGTTTTTCCTAGTTTACTGGAATCCGGATGTGAATTGGCAAGAAGGATTAATTAACCTTCAAACCTCGCACCCCCAGAACGCTAATATTTCCGTCAATCAGGAATTAAACAGCCTACCTGACACTGTCATTGAGTTGGATGACACTCCTCAGCCAGGAGATTTGCAATATCCTGACCTTCATTCCCAAATTCCCTCTTCAGATTTAGGAGTTATTGCTTACCTATCCAGCTTAACTTTTTCCTGTTCCTTTGAAGAGAAGCAGACACCAACCAAACGGTGTATTTTGAGCTCCCTAATCCTCTTGCACCATGCGAGCACATCAAACCCGGTGCTCAAAGATGACAAGATTGAAGATTTAGAAATCATTCAAGAGTCTTTACCTTTGGTTTATCATGACTTCCCTGACGTCTTCTCAGCTGCAAGAGCAGATAAACTGCCTCCATCCCTTCCTTACAATCACAAAATCAAACTTACTGGGCCACCTCCGGCACCAGGAACAGTTTACTCTCTCTTGACGCAAGAATCAATTGTGCTTCAAGACTACATTGCGGAAAATGTAGCAAAAGGATTTCTGTGACCAAGCAATTCAAATAACGGTTCACCTTTCCTATTTGTTCCAAAAAAGGACGGCTGACTTTGCCTTTGTGTTTACTACAGGAAACTGAAACAGGGAACCCAGAAGAATGCCTATCCAGTACCGCCTATGTCACATCTCCTCACCCTCTTCCATGGAGCTGCTTATTTCTCAAAGTTAGACCTTTGAGGTGCCTATAATCTAATTAGAATTAGGGAAGTTCAAGAGTATTTGACCGCGATGAGAACCTGGTTTGGCAGTTATGGGTATACCATCATGCCTTTTGGCCTCTGTAACGCTGCTTGTAATGCTGCTTCCACTTTTCAACACTTCGTCAATGACATTTTCTCCAATCTTGTAGGTAAATACCTTGTGGTATATCTTGATGATATACTAATCTACTCAAGGAACCTCAAAGATCACATCACACATGTGCAAGAGATGCTGCAGCAAATTTGAAAGAATGACCTGTTTGCAAAAGCCTCTAAGTGCAAATTCCATTCCTCTTCTCTTTGGTTTCTAGGTGAGGTAGTCTTGCAGAAAGGAATATCAATGGACCCATCCAAAAGCAAATGCATATCGGACTGGCCCCCACCTTCTTCTGTTAAATCCCTTCAAGTTTTCCTTGGTTTTAGTAATTTTTATTGAAGGTTTATTGAGCGTTATGCCAAGAAAACCGTGAATCTTACTAATCTTCTTCAAAAAGACACTCCTTTTGTTTTTACCAAACAAGCTGCTTTGTATTTTGAAGCTCTGAAGAAAGCAGTCACCACTGCTCCAATACTTGCTCACTTCAACAAGCTAGCTCACACTATTGTCAAAACAGACGCAAGCGACTATGCTATTGCAGGAGTAATCTCGCAGTTCTCTTCCTCCACTTCTCTCTTTCATCCCGTAGCTTTCAAGTCTTGCAAGTTGCTTGCTGCAGAGCTTAACTATGAGATTCATTAGAAGGAACTTCTTGCAATTTTTTATTGCTTGAAAAAATGGCGTTCATACCTTTTGAGCCTTAGGGAATCCTTTGAAGTTTTAACTGATCGTAATTCTTTAAAGTATTTCATGAGCTCAAAAGTCCTCACATGTAGACAGGCACAATGGGCCAAATACCTCTCCCAGGTCCACTTTACGATCACGTACCGTCCTGGGAAACAAGCAGTAGTTCCTGATGCTTTATCACGTTGGGACGACATTTACCCAGGGGGGGGAGCACCTTTGCCAAAAAAAACCCTGAAAACGTTAGGAAACTATTCTCAACCCAATCTGCCCAACTCAGTTCAATCATCGCTCACTTACGAGATTTGGCTTCCAAACTCAAACAAGCTCAACGCGACAACCCCAAGTGCATCAAACTTTGCAAAAGTTCAAACTTATTAGATAGTAGTTACAGTATTGATGATAATGACTTTTGGGTCTATGATAATCATATAGTAGTACCAGATAATTCTTGCATTAAGTTAGATATTTTCGAGTCACGGCACAATTCTCCGCTTGCTGTTCATCATGGGCAGGATAAAACCTACCAATTGATTGCACCAGACTTCTACTGGCCTGGTCTGACCAAAGAAGTAAAAGACTATGTTAGCGCGTGCTATGATTGCAATCGTAACAAGTCCTCAAATCAACGGAAGTATGGTCTGCTTCAGCCACTTCCAATTCCGCCTTGTCCTTGGCAATTGCTTTCTATGGATTTCATCTCTCAATTACCTTCTTCTAGTGGATATGATGCTATTCTAGTAATAGTAGATTGCTTCTCAAAGATGGCTTTATTCCTGTGCAGTAATGTGACGGCCTCTTCAGAAGACTTAGCTAACTTGTTCATAGAATATTTATTTTTAAAACATGGTCTCCCTGATAATATGAGCTACCCTTGCAAACCTGGACAGTCATGATTCTATGCCATCCAATCCCATTACATTCCAAATTCCATCCCATCCAATCCCATTCCATTCCATTCCACATATAATCCCATCCAATCTCATTTCATTCCACATTCTATCTCATCCAACCTCATTTCATCCCATATTCCATCTCATCTAACCCCATTTTATTTCACCATCATCATTCCATAAGTCAATCACTCCATCTCACCGTGTTATTCCTTTTTCTCATTTTCCTTTCATTTCTACAAAATAAAACTCCATTCCTTATTACTAAAAAAAAAAAAAAAAAAAAAAGAGAAAATATATATTTATAATAAATAATTACAAAGTTTCCTTTACTACCTTCTCCGCATCCTCCCAATTTGCAGTCAATTCTGCAACCTGGATAGAAAAGTATCCAGGTCTTCATCATTGATTAGTGCGGACATCCTTTGGAGAACTAGCACTTCTGTTACAATATGCCTCTTGAAGATCTCCTCCCACCTCACAATCCAAGCTTGCTTTGGCCAAGCATTCCATCCACCTTCCTCCAAGAGCTCTTTCTACGCTCTCTTCCTTTGGCCACCCAACAAGCCTTCTCCAATATGGCCCGTCAGCCGCCTTGCATCCTTTTTGAACGGCCCTACCACTCGCACCGGACCCGCTTTTCCTTGGCCCTCCATTTCTTTCATTCCATCTCCTCCATTCCCTTCTCCTAATTCTTCTATTACATCCTCCTCTTCTTGCTCCATTCCTTCTCTCCTTCCATTTCCGTCTTCTTCCTCTCCCCATCCTCTTTCTACTTCATTTCCTTCCTCCTCCCTTGCTTCCTTGGTTATGACTCCAACCAGTTCCGCACCGGGCACTTTGTCTTGCACCTCGGCATTCATCTGGGGCCCCGGAAGTTCAGATGGTGGACCCCAATAAGGTGGTGGTGACAGTGGTGTGTTTGTAGTATAAGTATACCTTTGGAAACGGGGCAACACTAGAAAAACAAGCAGAATTTAGTTACTAACTTTATTATAGTCAGTCCCAATTAGTACTCACCAGGAACTCAAGTCCCCAAGTATTGGATCTCCAGCAACGGTTGTATCTTGTAGTTAACCCTTGATGCGGACCTACAACTTTGCATCTCCCTCAATGACTCCGCGGGACCATCAACAGTCAACTTGACATTTATAGGAAAACTGCATGCAACCTTGCGGAGGCAAAATTGCTTGAACTTGCCTTGAAGGCCTCGGACGGCAGTACTAGGGACACATTGCTTGTTTTGACAAATACGGCTTTTGCTATGGCGGGACAACAATGACGAAATTTTATATAAATTATAAATCTATCAAGTTATGAATTAAATAATGTGTAAAGGGTATAAAGTAATTATTAAAAACTTGAAATCAATGGGAAAATTTATCTGAGCGCTCGCAGGAGCTCGCGTCCTTATACCCGGGACTTACGAATTATTTTCTTCATCACTTTGACATATCCTCTCCTCAGTACCACCTACTTCAGTCTAAAAGTGTGACACAAATAAAGCACAAAATCAATGGTGCAATCCGCTATTTCCTCTGGCTTGCGTTGACCTTCCAATCTTGGCGACCAACTCAGTATATACTTGCAAACTTTGCGGTTAATTCCATACCGGTCGGCCATCCATTATGAGATCCAATCTCCTTCCCTGGCCAATCAACAGCCTTGGACTTCCATCTTTGGTCATGCATTATTCATTGGTTTGCATCTACGTCTCACTAAGCTATCATTACTTTACAGTTTGCAATTGGACTAGTCCCTACCCTGCATACACTATTACTTTTCATTTGCATTACCTTCAAACTTCATTCGCTCCTGTCCCAATTCATCATTCATTTGTACGTTCAGATCCTATTGTCTTGCACTTACGCTATGACCTTGCATATGTACTACTGCTTCATTTCCTATCCCGTTCCTTTCATTTGTTGCCTCACCACTTCAACTGTAGTTAGCTCATCACCAGGTTGTATCTAGTCACTTTGGATTACCTTATAAGGACTATTTCCTTGCCTGATGATTGTCTCCTCAGTTAGTTAATTTCATACATTCTCCCATTTTGCTACAACCTAGTTATCACATTGGACTCAGGTTGAGTTTCCTTCCTTCAAACACATTCTATTCCTCTTGCCGTTTGTTGAGTGGCATAACCAAGTTTGCAATTTGTAACTGAGTCTTGCTACTTGCACTTTCCCTTGCACTCAGCATTCCTTTGTCCTCACAATCATCTAATAATTGCCCTATAGTACGTGGGGTGGTTGTGTGACACTATTCACGTAGTACCTTTTCAACCTGCTGCTGATTATCTCAATCAAATTCAATACCTTCCATGGCAAATTTGAACCAACCTTGAAGCAGCAAGCCAGCGCCAGAAGGAGAAAGCAGATTGAATTTGCACTACGGCTCCAAACTTTGCAGTATGGGATCAGGTATGGCTTGATGCTTGCAAAATCTGCAGTACTTGCCCAACTCAGACATTCTCTGAATAGAAGCTTGGCCCCTTAAAATTCAAATCAGTCATCTCTCCCAATGCTTTTAAACTTACCTTACCTGCAAAATGGAAAGGTATGAACCCGGTCTTTCATGTGTCTCTCCTAGAGCCATCTCAAGTCCTATAACCAGGAAAAACTCATCCCCCTCCAAAGCCAGTCAATCTCCAAGATAATCTGGAGTGGGAAGTAAGCCATATTCTGTATTCCAGGTTATGCAGAGGAAACTTTCAATAAATTGTCAAATTGACTGAATTCTATTCAAAGAAAGATTGCGCCTTGTGGGGACCAGCCCATCACCTTTGCAACTCTCCCAATTTGGTTCAAGACTTCCATGCAAAGTAAACTTGCAAACATCTCCAATCTTGATTCCATCCCTTCCAATACCATTTTTCACTCCCATTCTGTTCCATCTCATTAATTCCATCACATTACTCATTCCCTTTTATCCTATCTGCTTTTTAGTTTTTTATATAAAATTGGTTCCTTTCTCACAACCTTTGAGTCTCTAAATCTATTCCAAGCAAAAATCATAAAAATAAAAAGTAATATTAATAAAATAAATAATAAAATTGAAATACATAAATTTAAAATTTTTCCTTTATTTATTGTTCTGCCTCTTACCAATTTTTGGTCAACTCTGCTACAATTGACCTAAATTTGTCTAAATATTTGTCATTTATTAGAGTAAAAATCTGCTGAAACACAAGTACTTGTGCAACCAAATGAATCTTGAAAATTTCCTTGAAATTTTCAGTCAGAGCCCTCTTTGTCAGCCTCCTTGATGCCAATATCCTTGCTATCCTTTAACTACCAGAGGTGATAAAAAAAATAATAAATATATTATTCAATAAATGAAGCAAAAATCTGTAAAATATTTGGATAAAGCTTATTTCAAGGTTGATTGCTTTGAATATGTTTTAATGTTATAAATGAATATTAATAAATTGATTATTAAATAAATTAACAGAGGAGCAACAATTATATTGGGGATCTTTAACACCTCTCTTCAGGGAATTCAGGATGAAAACATGTAGTCCTGGTTACTTTGGAACCTTTAATTTATATTCTTAAAGGATATATTGCCCAAAGATAATATGTATATAAAATATAGGGTGGAGTGGCAGACCTTTGTAACCAAGCTTCCAAGACAAAGAAAGGATAATAATACTCACTGGTATTTTATTAAATCCTTTGGGTACCTGTTTGGGATGTGCACTGATGGATTAAACCTGTTTAATGGGGTCATAAGTTTGTTCAGCTGTTTAAATTGATAAAAAAGGGTTGGGGAAGGATATTATTAATCAGACTCAAGCCATAAATCACTTACTTATCTCTTATGAGTATTTGATTACCTTGGCACGGTGTCTGGATTTAAATATAACTGGGTCTCTGGGTATCAATATCTACAAAAGAGCTCTTTATTCATAGCATTTTGAGTCCCAATAGTGTCCTTCTGAGGGATACAGGGGCTAAAAGAGACCGACACTGCGGCTAGCAGGGTAAATAGTGGTAGCCTGTCACTTGTTTTTGGTGATGTAGCACGGGAAGAATCTAATTCCGCAGGATATGGGAATTATTCTCCTTTATAATTGATGTTTGGACGTGTGAATAACACTAATATGTCCATTTTATTTATTATTTAATTAATTATCCTTTGCCAATGCTCCCATTAATTTAATAATCATTTCAATAGACATTCCCACAGATAGTCTGATGTCAGTTGAGTTCTAATTATGTATTAAATAATTGGAGTAAAGTCATGATATTGATTTTACTCCTTATTTTTGAATTACAGTTGATTTACTAAATGTCAGCTTGCTACTATTGCAGAGCAAGCTGCAAAAGTAACAAAAATAAAATAAAAAGAATAATAATACAATTAACCTAAGAAGTAGTAGGAAAAGCATAAATATTATTACAGAAATGTATTTTCCACCCAAAATTAGGTAGGGTCACTCACTGACCCCACCCTTGAAATCCAACTCCTTATATTTCTAAATAATTAAGGAACAAAAAACCAAAATACTATGGATCCATTATTGAGCTTTATGGCCAGTTAAAGATTTCACACACATTGTCACGTATAGCTTCCACACCTAAAATTCAGTCAGAATTGAGGTGTTGTGTATATTTTAGGAGTTACGGGCAGAAAGGTGTTTTTTCACAATACCCGCACGCAGCCGCGGCAGCCAATGCTCCCGCGCCTGGCTGAGATACAGCCCTGTCACTCTATCAAGGTTGTGTACGCAGCCCCGGGCCTCTGAGAAGTACGCAGCCATGGGACAACGGGTTGACAGAGTGACAGGCGGCCTGAGAGGCTCAGGTACTGCGTAAACATGCTACAACCTACACAGGAACATTCTAAATATGTAATAAATGTTCCTGTGGATAGTAGACAGTCCAAAAATACATAATATTATATAAAAATACATAAATGATCCTTATACGTATTTTTTATTTAATATAATTCAAAGTACCAAGAATGTCGAAAATAAGACAATGAAAACTTATAAAAATATATTGAAATACTTTAATATAATTTTATGAGAATTTCTAGACATCAATATCTTCGTGACATACAAAGAAAACCAATGATGTAAAAATATTACATGAACTCACATGACTTATATTTTTAAGTAATTATCTTAATAAATCAACTGGAACTCGAAAATAAGGAGTAAAATCAATATTATGACTTTTACTCCAGTTATATAATACATAATGAGAAATTACCTGACATCAAGATGTCCGTAGAAATGTCTATTTTTATAATTATTAAACTACTGTGAACATTTACTAAGGATAATTAATTAAATAATACATAAATAGGACAGATTAGTGTTATTCACACGTCCTATGTCTATTATAAAGTGTAATAATTCCCATACCCTGAGGAATCAGATGCTACCCATGCTATAGAACCAAGAAAACATGACAGGCTACCCCTGGTTACCCTGCTAGCCTTAGTGTCCGTCCCTTTGAGCACCTACAACCCTCAGAAGGACAATATTGGGACTCCAAAAGCTATAAATAAAGAGCCCTTTTGAGGATATTGATGGGCAGAGACCCAGTTATATTCATATCCAGATACTGTGCCAAGGTAATCAAGTACTTATAAGAGATAATTAAGTGATTTATGGAAATTTCTGATCAATAATATCCGTCCTCAACCTCTTTTTATCAATCAAAACTGCTGAACAACCCTATAAAACAAGTATACAGGTTTAACCCATCAGTACATGTCTCAAAAAGATACCCAAAGGATTTAATAATATACCAGTAAGTTTTATTATCCTTTCTCTGTTGTGGTAGCTTGGCTACAAGGCCCTGCCACTCCACTGTGTATTTTATATACATATTATCTTTGGGTAAAATATCCTTTCAACTAAAGAACCCAAAG
Source organism: Puccinia polysora (assembly GCA_025617555.3). Lineage (NCBI taxonomy): Eukaryota > Fungi > Basidiomycota > Pucciniomycetes > Pucciniales > Pucciniaceae > Puccinia > Puccinia polysora. Next base: position 47,000,817 of record CM062628.1, on the reverse strand, counting down.
TAACCAGGACTACGTGTTTTCATACTGAAATCCCTGAAGAGAGGTTTTAAAGATCCCCAATATAATTGTTGCCCCTCGTTAAAAATATTTAATAATCAATCTATTCATATTCATTCAAAACAATAAACCATAACCAAACAACTTAACCTTGCAATAAGCTTAATCCAAATATTTCACGGATTTTTGCTGCATTTATTAAATAATATATTTATTATTCATTCTATCACCTCTGGTAGCTAAAAGATAGCAAGGGCCTTGGCATTCAGGAGGCTGACACTAAAAGAATTAATTAAAAATATAAGTCATGGGTATTCATGTAATATTTTTACATGATTAGTTTTCTTAGTATTTCACAAAAATATTGATGTCTAGAAGTTCTCATAATTTTATATTAAAAATTTTAATATATTTTGAGAAGTAGTCATTATTTTATTTTCCACATTTACGGTACATCAAATTACATTTAATAAAAAATATGTATAAAGGTTATTTAGGTATTTTTATACAATTTTGTGTATTTTTAGACTATCTACTATCCACGGGAACATTTATTACATATGTAGAATGTTCCTGTGTAGGTTGTAGCATGTTTACGCGGTACCTAGGTTTTTCAGGCTGCCTGTCACTTTGTCAACCCGTAGTCCCGCGGCTGCCTCCTTTTCAGAGGCCTGGGGCTGCGTACACGGCTTTTGACAGAGTGAAAGTGCTGTAGCTCAGCTGCTTGTGGGTGTATTGGCTGCCGCGGCTGCGTTTGGGAATTGTGACAGAACACATTTCCGTCTGTAACTCCTAAAATATACACCACACCTCAATCCTGGCTGAATTTCAGGTGTGAAACCTATACGTGGCAATACATGTGAAAAATTTGAATGGCCAAAAAGTGCAATAGTGGTGCCATGGTCTTTTGGTCTTTCTTTTCTTAATTATTTAAAATCATAAGGAGTTGGATTTCAAGAGTGGCGTCAGTGAGTGACCCTACCTGATTTTTGGTGGAGAATTTATTTCTGAAATAATATTTATGGTTCTCCTACTCCTTCTTACTTTAATTTCAATATTTTTATTTTTGTGTTACTTTTGTTACTTTTGCCGCTTGCTCTGCAATAGTAGCAAGCTGACACTCTTTGGGCAGGCATTCTATCCACCTTCCTCCAAAAGTTCTTCATAAGCTCTCTTCCTCTGACTTTGCAACAAACCTTATAAGACCTTGCCAGTAAATTGCCTTGAATTGGTCTTGATTGGCACCTAGACTTGCACTTGGTTCACCTTGCATCAGCCTTCAATGAAATTTCCTTCTGTTTCACCTCCTTCCACTCCAACCCTTTCTTCTTTTTCCATTTCATTCCGTTCCTCTGTTCCACTGCCTCCATTTTCTTCATTTCTTTCCTCCTCTTTAGTTCAATTTCCTCCTTTAAATTGGACCTGTTCATCCCTTGCCTCATCAGTGACTGCTAAAATTCACTCCTCACCTTGGGCCTTGCTTTGCGCCTCATATTTAATTTGGTTTTCTTGGAACTTGGCAAACAGCCAAAAATATAGTGGCGGTGGTGAAGGCTTATTGGTGGTATATCTTCAAAACCTTGGAAAAAATACAAACAGCAATAGTTACATTATATCAGTTTCATCTTTCCCATTCAGTCTGTCTCTAGTCTTGATTACCTGGGTTTTGTACTCCCAAGAATTTGATCTCTGCCACTGGAGGGATGTGAGAATTCATTTGGGGAGCAGACCTTCAACTTTTTGATTCACTTGTGGACACCACTGAGGTATCAGTCACTGGCTTGCTATTCAAAGGAAAAATACAGTACAACTTTTGAAGACAGCATTGCTTGCACTTTCCTGGGAGAACCTGAGGGGAAGTAATAGGGACACATTGTTCATTTCAACAAATGCAGTTTTTGCACCAACAAGATGAGGATGACAACATATTTAATTCAAATTTTATTCTAGAAAGCAATGAAGTATAGAAATGAACTAAAGGGTATAAAGTAGGCAAAATGAATTTTGGAATCAATGCAAAAATCACCTGAAAGCTTGCAGGAGCTTGCGTCTTTATACCCAGGCAACTTTCATGCTTCAAGCTTAAGGGTTATTGTGTTCTCCACTTCAACATATCCTTTTCCTCAGTAGCATCCAATTCAGTCCATAGGCATGACAAAAATAAAGCACAAAATCAATGGTTCCTTCCCCTTACCACCTCTGGCTTGCGTAAAAACCTTCCAATCTTGGCAACAGACTCAGTATATACTTTCAAATCTTGCAGTGAACTCTATACCATTCAAGCATCTATTTGTGCTTTTCTATTCTACCCTGGGTATCATCAGCTCTTGGACTTCCATTCTTGGTCATTCACTCACGCTAGTTCCAACCCATGCCTAGATAGCCAAATTAAATGTATAGTTTGCAAATAGACTAGCCCCTTAAGCTGCATAAAATACAACTTTGCATTTGCATTGTCTTCACATCTCATTCCTTCCTGTCTCATCCATTATGCCCTTGTAAGCTCAGATTCTATTGTCTTGCACCTATTCTAAAACCTTGGAAACAAATGTACTGTTATTTCATTTCCCATTCTGTTGATGTCATTAATTCCCTAATTGCTGCTTAAATTTAGCTTGCCATCCATCAGGTTGTCTATAGTCACTTTTGGATTAAATTATAAAGTCTTTGTTTCCTGCCTGAAGATTGTCTCCTCAGTTAGTTAATTTCATACATTCTTGCATTTTCCCAATCCAGTCATCACATTGGGATTGGATTTAGTTTCCTTCCATTGGAAAAACTCTCTCTCCTCGCTGTTTTTTGAGTCAACTAATGGAAATATGAGACCAGCCAAATGATCTCAAAAATATTTGTAATTCAAATTTTCCAAATACACAAAGGCTGAAACAAGAAGTTCTTTGAAAATGAAAGGTATTTAGGTGATTAAGAATGAGGGAATATCTGCAGCCTGAATAATAAATAAATATTATCATAAAATGTTTTTTAAATACTTCAATTCATTCCTTGAAAGACACATCATACATTGTTAGAGAAAATTATTCCTCCTCCTTTATTATGTGAAATATCTCTCCCCAATCTTCAGTTACGATGACATTTGATTGGAAAATGAAAAGGGTAAGGTTAAATTGATAGTGGAGATTTCCTGACTGGGAAAATTATAGTGATTTTACTTTCTATGCTATGTGTTCCTTTCTCTTTTGAACCTGAATCAAAATTGGGATCACATCAATACCATTTATGCTTGAAAATTGCTTTTCAAAGGGATCTCAACTTTTGAATTTTCTCCTGAACTTTTTTTTTAGCAATCATGTAATACACATGAATTTTTTTTTTCTGGCCCAATCTACAGCCTGAGCCTGTTTGGGGGATTCAATTGCGGCTGCTAGCAGAGGTGGAGTATGAGCTACGATGGATTCTGAACTACCAACACTGATCAATGTGTTGGAAGAGGTCATAGACATGAATGGGTTCAACAATGCTTTTTGTTGTGAAACTCTACTGTATGCCACATATGTGAGCATCTGGGACGCCTTCTTAATTTTGTTGTCTCAGCCACTTACAGGATCTTTTCCTTGGATGGATCAAGCTCCCTTTTCAATCACCCTCATGATCAAACGGGCGTTTTTCTGTTTCAATTCCTCATTTTCTTATTTTATATATATCATCAAAGATACTCAGATGCAGGCTAGGGACAGTCTGTAAGTTGGGGAGAGATGTGGTGCCCAATCTGGGACACCTCTGGACCAGTACTGAAAAAGTAAAATTTTTATGGACTTTTCTATAGCCTCTATTGAGATCCTCAAAAAAAAAAAAATTGATCCAGAATGATTTCCATATCCAGTTCCGAAAATTCCAGTTCCCACTCTCCTAGTTGTCTAGGATCATCTCTTGGGTGCCTAGTGCCCTGTCTTATGTTCAAGTCACCCTTGCTTTGCGCTGCTATCCACCCTTTTGGGGAACACACAGATGAAGACCAGCTTGCCTTGCAGGTGTCTGTCTGGAACTGACATTACATTGCATCATTGGATCATCATTGATCATCCCATAGAAGTCCGTCGTCCATACCCCCCAACTCATCTTACCTAAGCCCAAGATGCCCTCCCTATTCCCTGATTTGACCAGGGCAAAGGAACTCCTTGTTCATCATCACACACCACTCACAGTGGTCACCGATTGGATTGATAGAATGAGCAATCCAAACAAGGCTTGCAACAATCAAGATCTCAACACCCTCATCATCAAACTTTTTGTAAACATCAACCTCATGACTTGCCCATCACCACCTGATCACCTGCACAAGATTTGTAATGGGAACAATCAATCCCATGACCAACCTTGCACCAACCTAACAGCAAGGTCAATGTGGGCTTGCAATGGCCGTCATTTCCTTGCTCAATCCTACAACCTATCCTCCTCCGTCATGGTCATGCTTCCACTCAGTATCATACCAACATCCAAGCCATTCAAGATAGTCTCTCCATCATCCTTGACCATTGCTCCTTGATCAACCTGCTAGCTCACCAATCTCCAGGGCAGGTCTCTTCTGTTGCCCGGGCCTGTCAGACACCTGCTGGATGTCATCCCTGGTCTCAACTGTTTCCCGGGCTTGTCAGCATGTCCGCAGGCGTCTCACTAGCTACTCTCTTGCCCATGCCTATCATTGGCACAGGCCGGGGCCTTCCTGTTTGTGTCATTGTTTGATCAAATTCATTTTTTTTGAGTGTTTTGTTTGTTTCTTTTTTTCCTTTTATTTTCTCATGAAAATCCAGTGTAAAAAAAAAAAAATCTGCTCAATTTATAAATCTCTCTTGTAAATAGTCTACAGACCTCTGGTCTATAAAAGGAGGGGCTCTCCCCTGCCTTTTCCAAACATCCATGGGAGTGTGTGCATGTTTCCCCCCCTTTTATCATTGAAATTGATCCCTCATCCTCACCCTGGGTATATCTATGATTGCCCCCCCCTGATCCATTGATTTTGGGTCTTTGCCTCTCTGTGGGCTTATCCTTCTCCCCCAACCAATAGCCTTTCTGGTTGAAAAGAATTCTTTCAGTTAGCATTCTTGAGTGTGTTATACCACTCCTTGATCCCTTCCTCTGACCATACTGGTCTTGATCCCCCCTTGATCATCTGTTTGGAGCCAATCACAATTCCTTGAAGGGGTCTTTATAAGCTTAAGACCTGGAGTGTTATACCTCCCTTATTTTTTTTGGAGTTGCATTGTGCCAGCCTACTCTTGAGTTCCTTGAGAAGTGTTGAGGTTATCCTTTCTTCAAAACAGCTACTGTTTGCTTTTGACGCTTCTTAAACATAGTGCTTTGTCTTGTACAGCCACCCTCAGTTATCTGGTACCCTTCAAGCACTTGATTGTGGAGAGTTGGGAAGGTTCATTGAAAACCTGGAGGTTGGTTGGGTTTGAGTTGATCATTCCCAATCTTCTGTTGATTGCCAGAGTTCTTAGCTTGTGGGGGTCGTTTACATACAACAGCTTTGTTCTTCAAACTTTAAACAAACTTTAGCTTCTTTTGTCCAAGTTTTTCCCAAAAAACCTTGGCTCAGACAGTGCTTTTCCATTGGTACCAAACTACTATCATTTTTTTATCCTTTACTACTTGATTCCTCATTTACCAGGTTCTGGACCTTGATCTTGGTTATATTTCAATATTTTTGTAACACTCAGGAGGGCAGCCTAAACAGCACCTTTACCCTCCACAGAACTGCCAGGGCCTGGCACCATTTGGAGTGTTACATTTGGTCCCCCAGGCTGGGATCAAACCAGCAACCTTGGGATTTACAATCCCAAATTGAAGAATCAAATCCGAAATCCAATCCAATCCTTTTCTTTTTTTCTTTTTTTTCTGTCATCTTTCAGATCTCATCCGTGGAGGCAACTTGTCCCAGAAGTAATTCCTCCCAATTGTGCACCATCAGGGCAGGATTCTTGTTGTTTTTTTGAAACTCTACCCTTGCCACGCTTGTGAGCCACCTTCCAACTCTTCTTTTTTTGGAGCCCCCTAGGAACTCTGTCTTCAAATGGAATCTGTTCCCTCCACCACTTTTTGGGCCAAGATGGTCAAGATCAAACTCCAGAAAAAGAACCTAGCCTTCAATGGAACAAATGTGGAACAATTTTTGGACTCCTATGAAATGGCTGCAGAAGCAGATGATGCAAGTGAACATGATATGGCCTATCAGTTACAATTTTTTATCTCCTCTGATTAATTTATGGAAGTGATTGAATCATTTGATGGGTTTGAAACTCATTACTGGAGGCTCTTGAAGGAGGCTATGTTGGCTTATTGGGGAAAAATAGATGTGGCTAGGTTTACCTTACAGGACTTGGATGCTCTGGTTTCTCAATGGATTTCAAATTGTGGTGTCTCTTTGGCTTCTGATTATCTGTTTTTCAGAAAGTCTTGGGATCCTATTCAGTCCTATCTTATCAGAAAAAATCACATTCATACTGTGGAAAAAATTCAAGTTTGATTTTTCCAATCTTTTTTGCCAGGAGTGCAGGACAGGATTAGGGATGAATTGGTCAACTCTGGATCTATGATCACTACTAAGGATAATCAATTCAAACTCCCTGTCTTTCTGGTCCTTAGGAATGTGGTAGAAAAAGTCATGAAAGGTCAAACTGCTTTAACTTTTGAAAAGCTGGGGATCACTGAACCAGTCCATGCTCCTTCTTTCCAAGAATCCAATGAAATCATGAACAAGATGGAAGCAAATCAAAGACCTAAATCAAGCTCTCAGGCCAAGAAGGATGCTGCTACCATAGATGAGATTACCAAGCTACTTCATGCTTTTGAGAATAAAATAGAACAGAAAATATCCTCTTTAGCTACCCCTAAACCTGCTAATTCCATTCCTAAATCCACCTTAGTCTGCTATTACTGTCATAGGGAAGGCCATGGTACTGGTAAATGTCCTGAACTCCAGAAGGACAAGGAGGAGAAATTAGTAGAGCAGAAGGGAAATAATTTCTTTCTTCCTAATGGTGCTTTGATCCTTTTAGACTCATCTTGTCCAATCCGTCATGTGGTGGCTTCTTACCAACCACCAACGCCCAAGAAGGCATCCCTGGTCTCCTTATATTTTCAATCATCCTGTGGCACGCTTCAACCTTGGTATCCTCCAGCTATCACTTCTTCTAGCTTCTCTGGTGCTTATCAAGCTGATCCAGCTAGGAAACGTCATGAGGAACCCAAACCTCACAAGTCTCTTCCTGTTCAATCTTCAATTCTTCAAAAACCTGTCAAACCTTGATCTTTGCCTGAGCCTCCTTCCTCTGATGTGGAAGACATGGAAGTAGAAAGGGAACCACTCATGGAAAGGTTCCAGGAACACTCTGATCCTTCTCCTCCTCTTCAATCTGGTCATCCCCCTCAATCCTCTAACCCTCTTCCAGTACCTGCTTCACCTGATCTTCCTCCCTCCACCCAGCCCAAAGTTTGGTTTGAGAGGGGTATTTCCAAGGACTACCCTAATGCTGTGGAAGGAGTATTAAAGAAAATTTTTGATCTCAAAATCCCTGATTTGTCTGTGGATGAACTGCTGTCTATCTCTCCATCTGTGGCTGAAGGCATGAAGAAATGGGTTTTTGTCAACATGTGGAAATTGGTACAAATGAATTGAAGGTCTCTTCTGGAACTTTGATGGAGGACTCTTGTGGAATAGATCCCCTTTCAGATGCCAACCTTTATTCCTGCCCTCTTGGATTTCTTCCCTGATATCTTGGTGAATTGGCTAAAACAGTTTCTCTTCTTGTGGATTTGGGTTCTCACCTCAACTTAATCTCAGATGTTATGGCCTGCAAACTCAAGCTTAGCCCAAGGGTCAGTTTTACTTCTGCGGTCTTTGGAATAGGGAATCAGTCATGTGAACTGGTTGCTATTGCTGAGGATGTTCCTGTTCAAATTGGTTAAAATATTTTTGGAACTTGTCACTTCTGGATCACTCGTTTGGAAGGTCTTATGATCTTGGGCCAACCTTTCTTGATGCATTTTGGTGCTACCCTGATTTTTTCTAATCAAGTTGGGGAGAGAATCCTTCTCCGTGGTGCTGATGGAAGAAAAATTGAAGTTCTGCTTTTTTCCTTGGATTCTGGTTGTTGGGAACAAGATTTCCCTGGTCATTCTCCCAAAGCAGTTCTAAAGGGAAAGCAGAAAGAGAACTCTCATTCCTCTCAGCCTCATTTTTTGTTGGATTAGTTGATCCTATTGATAGTTGTAGTTCCTCTCAGCCTCAGACTTCAACTTATGGATCAAGTTCAACCTCAGAGGCATGTTTTTTGTTTTCCTCATCATCCCTTCCTCTACTAAATAAGATCAAAATTTAAAAACACAAAAAATCCAAAAATTCCGAAAATATTTCTTCTCTCTCTGGGTCTGTTGTATCTTCTTTTTTTTTTTCCCTTCATCCTTATCAGTTATTCTCTACTCTGGTTTTGAATCTCTGCAACAAGTCTAAACAAGATCCCAATCTCAATTCTGTTCTTGGTGGTTTTGGTATGAAGGAGTATGGTTTTAAGTGGAGGCAATATGGGGTGGAAGTAAGTCCTCCCAATAGTGCACCACCAAGGGCATCTACTACTGTAATTTTTGAAACTCTACCCTGTGCCACACATATGAGCAATGTTTTAGCTTTTGGATCCTCTTTTATGGAAAAGGCACCTTTCAAGGACAAGGCAGAACATCAAACTTGGAAGATTTTGGAACTTGGCCTCAGTTTTTGTAGTCAGGTCTCACTGGTCAATGCTTGGAGGAAGAAAGGATTCCTCTCTTTTTCCACCAAGTATAAACCAGTTGCAAAAAAGGTTCAACCAGTCAACCAACCAATGCCTTTCAACCTCAACCCTCCTCTTATGCGCACCCCGCTATCCCGCAATCCTTACTGTGGTTTACCTCAATCTCTTACTGGTCCATTCATCCCCTCTGGTTGTGTCACTGAAGACTTTCTGAAAGTGGTCAACTTTGGTCCAGATGGATGGCTCCGTCCTGATGAGTTGAATTTGATAAAAAATGTCTTAGCCCTCAGGGAAAAATCTATTGCTTTCTGTGAAAAAGAGAGGGGTCTCTTGAAAGAATCCTATGGCCTCCCTTACATTATCCCTGTAGTAGAACATGATCCTTGGAAAAAGAAGAAGATCCAAATCCCTCCTTCTAAAATTAAAAAATTCATCAAGTTGGTCTGAAAACGAGTCCAAACCGGTTTATATGAAAAATGAACTTCTAGATATTCCATTCCTGTTTTCTGTTTTCTCAAAATTAATGCTAAACTTAGAATAGTTCATTATCTCCAGCCTCTAAATAAGGTTACTATTAAAGACTCTGGTATTCCCCCTGCTAATGAAGAATTTGTCAAATCCTTCTCTGGGAGAGCTTGCTATGGTCTAGGTGACATTATGTGTGGCTATGACAGACAATCCTTACATTCAATTCCTTGTCCTATCACTAATTTTGATACTCCTCTTGGATGTTTCCAACTTACTCAATTACCTCAAGGTGCCACCAATTTGGTTGCAGTCTATCAGGCTCAGACAGTTTGGATCCTTCAGGATGAAATCCCTGATCATTCTGGTATCTTTATTGATGATGGCGGGATTAAATTTACAGTTTCTGATTATAACAATGAGCTCTTACCCTGGCATTCAGGAATTTGTTGATGCATCTGGGAATATTCAACCACTCTGGAAAGGATCCTGTTTCAAATTGAAAAGTCTGGTCTCACTGTCTCTGGATCAAAATTGGCTTCCTGTGTCCCTGCTTTGGAAATTGTTGGTCATGTGGTCTGCAAGGAATGGAGATAGATAGCTCCATCCCAAGTTAACAAAATTCTCTCCTGGCCTATTCCCATCAATCCAACTGAAGTCAGAGTTTTCTTAGGTGTTGTAATCTATTTTAAAATATTTATCCCTTCTCTATGCGAAATTTGCATTCCCTTGTATTGCTTAACCAGGAAGGATGCTGAATGGTCTTGGACCCAAGCTTGTGAACAATCATTTCAGATTCTCAAAAGAATTGTTGGAAAAGGAATTTTTTTGAAGTAGATTTCTTATGGACCTAGGGCTGGCAAGATGAAGCTAGCTGTGGACTCTAGTTATCAATTGGTTGGGGCTGTCCTTACTCAGGAAGATGAAAATGGTTTGGATTGTCCTGCTCTGTATGAATCTCTTCTTTTTTCAGAGGTGGAATCCAGGTACCACCAGCCAAAAATGGAACTTTGTGGTGTGGCCCAAATGTTGAATAAGATCCAAACTGTTCTCTGGGGTCAACACTTTGAGTTACAAGTTGATGCACAATCTATTATTGAAATGATCAATGCCCCCAGTTTTCCGAACACTCCAATTACTTGTTGGGTGGCTTTCATCCAGCTGTTCTCCTTTGATATTGTTCATAGGCCAGAGAAATCTTTCACCATGCCCTACAGTTTATCTTGAGGCCCTCTTGGAGATGAAGAATCAGATTTTGGAGTGGATTTTGACAAAGAGGAACCCTTAATCTGTTCTGTCTTCACCTTTTCCTCTCAAGGTTATTCTGGCTTCCAACAAGGCTTCTGGCTTAAATTAGAGCAGTATCTCTCCACTCTCCAAAGGCCTCCTGATCTCTCTGCTAAAGATTTTTGATCACTTAAAAGGAAGTCCTCCAATTTCTTTGTCCAGGGTACTAGGCTTATGAAAAAAGGCAACCCTTGTGCTTTTATTGTTGTCACCATCCCTTCTAAACAAGATTCAATCCTTGAAAGTCTCCATGAAGGCCTTGGTCATTGTGGGGAAACCAAAACTTATTGTCAAATATCCAAAAAATTCTGGTGGCCATCCTTGAAGAAATCAGTCTCTCAATGGTGCAAGAGTTGTGAAGTATGTCAGAAAAATGATCTTAGGCACCCAGCAGAAATTTTTTATCCCACTGGAGAGCCCACTGTCTTTTGAAGGGTTGCTATGGATTTAGTTCATATTAAGGCTTGTGGAGCTAATACCTCATAGTGGCTGGAGATGATTTTTCTGGATGGGTTGAAGCTAAATTCTTTAAGAACGTCAGCTCTGAATCAGTAGCAGCCTTCCTCTATGAGACTTGGAAAATGTGTTATGGTTTAGCTCAATCTTATTCAACTGATGGTGGCTCTGAGTTTGGCGGAAAACTGGCTGAAATGATCCGATTGCTTCCTGGTCAACATAGGGTGATCACTACTTATTATCCTGAAGGTCAAGGAATGGTGGAAAGAGGCAATGCTCCTTTGAAGGCTGCTCTTGTCAAGCTGGCTGGCAAAAGTGGAAAGAATTTTTGCAAATTTCTTCCTCTGGTCCTCCTCTCTGATCAAATTTCAACTAAATGAACCACTGGCTACTCACCTTATGAAATTATCTTTGGAAAAAGGGCTTTCCTCCCTCTTGATCTGGAGATGGAATCTTTCTTAGGTATTTCTTGGGAAAAGTTTTCTTCCACCACTGATCTATTAGTGGCCAGATCCAAGAAACTGGAGAAAAGTGAAGATGTTTGTGACAGAGCTTATCAGAAGATGATGGAGTCAAGAGAAAAATTGGCCCAGTATTGGGAGGATAAGCACTTCAATCAAATCAGGGATCCCTTGAATCCTGGGGATCTAGTCTTAGCCTATAATCAATACTTGGAAACTCAGTGGGGAAAACCTTTCTCTAACCACTGGAATGGTCCTTATTGAGTAGTCCCTCAAGTCAAAGGTGGATCATATGTTTTTGAGAAGCTGGATGGTACTCAGATTGCTAGGAGGTTCTCTGATGATCAGTTCAAGAAATTTCATTGTTGAGGAGGCAACTTTTCCCAGAAGTCAGTCCTCCCAATTGTGCACCACCAGGGGTCATCTGCTGCATTTTATTGTGAAACTCTACTGTATGCCACATGTGTGAGCACCTGGGATGCCTTCTTCATTCTGTTATCTCAGCCACTTCAAGGAACTTTTCCTTTGATGGATCAAGCTCCCTTTTCAATCACCCTCAAGATCAAATGGGAATTTTTCTGTTTCAATTTCTCAGTTTCTTATTTTATATATATTATCAAAGATACTCAGATGCAGACTAGGGACAGTCTGTAAGATGGGGAGAGATGTGGTGCCCAATCTGTGACACCTCTGGACCAGTACTGAAAAAGTAAAATTTTTATGGACTTTTCTATAGCCTCTATTTAGATCCTCAAAAAAAAAAATGATTCAGCATGATTTCCGTATCCAGTTCCCAAAATTCCAGCTCCCACTCTCCTAGTCGTCTAGGATCATCTCTTGGGTTCCTAGCGCCCAGTCTTATGTTCAAGTCACCCTTGCTTTGCACTGCTATCCACCCTTTTGGCCAACACGCAGATGAAGACCAGCTTGCCTCGCAGGTTTCTTTCCGGCACCAACATCACATCACATCATTGGATCATCATTGATCATGCCATAGAAGTCCCTCATCCATACCCCCCATCTCATCTTAGCTTAGCCCAAGATTCCCTCCCTATTCCACAATTTCACCAGGGCAAAGGAACTCCACTTTCATCATCACACAACACTCAGGGCAGTCACCAATTGGATCAATAGAATGTGAAATCCAAACAAGGCTTTCAACAATTGAGATCTCAACACCTTCATCATCAAACTCATTGAAAACATTGACCTCATGACCGGCCCATCACCACCTGATCACCTGCACAAGATTAGTCATGGGAACAATCAATCCCATGAATGACCTTGCACCAACCTAACAGCAAGATCAATGCTGGCTTGCAAGGGCCATCATTGCCTTGCTCAATCCTACAACCTATCTTCTTCCATCACGGTCATGCTTCCACTCAGTATCATACCAACATCCAAGCCATTCAAGATTGTCTCTCCATCATCCTTGACCATTGCTCCTTGATCCACCTCCTAGCTCACCATTCTCCCCCGCGGGTCTCTTCTGATGCCCGGGCCCATCAGACACCTGCTGGCGGTCATCCGCGGTCTCAACTGTCACCCGGGCTGGTCAGCATGTCCGCGGGCATCTCACTAGATACTCTCTTGCCCATGCCCATTATTGGCATGGGCTGGGGTCTTCCCATTCCTGTCATTTTTTGATCCAATTAATTTTTTTTGAGTGTTTTGTTTGTTTCTTTTTTTCCTTTTATTTTCTCATTGACAATCCAATATAAAAAAAAAAAAACCTCTCTATTTTTAAATCTCCCTTGTAAATAGTCTACAGACCTCTGGTCTATAAAAGGAGGGGCTCTCCCCTGCCTTTTCCGAACATCCATGGGAGTGTGTGAATTTATCCCCCCCTTTTATCATTGAAATCAATCCCTCGTCCTCATCCTGGGTATATCTATGATTTTCCCCCCTCCCAATCCATTGATCTTGAGTCTTTGCCTCTCTGTGTCCTGATCCTTATCCCCCAACCAATATCCTTGCTGGTTGAAGAGAATTCTGTCTGTTATAACTCTTGAGTGTGTTATACCACTCCTTTATCCCTTCCTCTGACCATACTGGTCTTGATCCCCCCTTGATCATCTGTCTGGAGCCATTCACAATTTGTTGAAGAGGTCTTATTAATCTTAAGACCTGGACGTTTATACCTCCCTTATTTTTTTGGAGTGGCATTCTGCCAGCGTACTCTTGAGTTCCTTAAGAAGTGTTGAGGTTATCCTTGCTTCAAATAAGCTACTATTTTCTTTTAGAGCTTCTTAAACATAGTGCTTTGTCTTGTACAGCCACCCTCAGTTATCTAGTACCCTTCAAGCGCTTGATTGCGGAGATTAGGGTAGGTTCATTGAGAACCTGGAGGTTGGTTGGGTTTGAGTTGATCATTCCCAATTTCTGCTGAGAACCAGAGTTATTAGCTTGTGTGGGATGTTTACATAAAACAGCTTTGTTCTTCAAAATTTAAACAAACTTTAGCTTCTTTTGTCCAAGTTTTTCCCACATAATCTTGGCTCAGATAGTGCTGTTCCATTGGTACCAAACTACTATCATTTTTTTTACCCTTTACTACTTGATTCCTCATTTACAAGGTTCTATACCTTGATCTTGGTTAAATTTAAATTTTTTTGTAACACTCAGGAGGGAAGCCTAAACAGACCCTTTCCCCTCCCAAGAACTTCCACAGCCTAGAATTGTTTGGAGTCTTACACCAGGACCACCCACCCATCATGAGCGTGATTTGGTATTTCAGAGTTGGATGGGGATTTCATTTGATCAGATAAATCCAACTTCACCAGCCTCACCTTAAAATCACACCCAGGATATAACCAGCATCACCAAAACCCAGCTTTGAGAGCTTTATCAGACTCATTTTACTAATGAATGAATGAGTGAATGAAAGCATTCATTAAACCAAGTGATTGATGGGTTATTTTTTTGTACACTGGATGTTGTACTTCATGCAGGGGCTTACAACAATTGTTTATGGTCTCCTAAACATTCCAACCATGTGATTGTGTCTGCGCTGTTTGAAAATTGTTTTCTTCATTTACAGGGTGAGTGGAGATTGATCTAAAGGAGTGGAGAGGATGAATTTGAGGAAAGGAATTCCAAGAAAAAGATTTCAAAACTAAGGAAAAGGGTAAGCCATTCAATCTCACACTTGTGGCAACTGAACTTCCAATGTGTGATTCAAATTTGTATTTAGCAAAAGGAGGCAGAAATGGTGTGATGAAAAAAATTATGTGGCCCTTGAAGCTCATTTCAATGACCCTCAAGTGTGATCTGATAAAGAAGAGTTCAAACAAAATGGTAGAACTTTTCACATGAAGAAGAATCTGGAATGGCGTCAAGAAAGAGCTTCCCAATTTTTGGAATTCATTGACCATCAAATAATGATTGGAATCCGAATTGGTAAGGCAAACAGGCAGCCCAAGTTTGTTGATGGGAAATATTGCACCCCATTCAAATTCAAGTCAAGGATTCCAGCCAAATTCTCTTGAAAATCCTTTAATTCAAATTTTCTAAATACATAAATGCTGCCAGAAGAAGTGCTTTGAAAATAAAAGGTATTGAGGTGATGAAGAATGAGGGAACACCTGCAGCCTGAATAATAAATAAGTATTATCATAAATTTTATTTTAAATACTTTAATTCATTCCTTGAAAGACACATTGTACATTGTTAAAGAAAATTATTCCTTCTCCTGTATTATCTGAAATATCTCTTTCCAATCTTGAGTTGTGATGACTGTTGATTGGAAAAGGAAAAAGGTAAAGTTAGCTTGATAGTGGAGATTTCCTGACTTGGCAAATAATAGTGATTTTACTTTCTCTGCTATTTGTTTGTTTCTCTTTTGAACCTGGATCAACATTGGGATCACATCAATACCATTTATGCTTGAAAATTGCTTTTGAAAGGGATCTCAACTTTTGAATTTTCTCCTCAATTTTTTTTTTAGCAATCATGTAAAACATATGCACTGTTTTTTTCTGGCCCAATCTACATCCTGAGCCTGGTTGGGGGATTCAATTGCGGCTGCTAGTGGAGGTGGAGTATGAGCTACAATGGATGCTGACCTAACAACACTGATCAATGTGTTAGAAGAGGTCATAGACATGAATGGGTTCAACAAGAAGGTTCCCTTGAAACCTAGAGAAAGATTTAATTACAATTAAACCAGGAAAAAATTCCCTCACATGATAAACTCTGAAAGTAATAAATCTAATGAATCTAAGGATAAGGAAAGAACAATTGGGAATTATTGAAACTTTCACAAGACTGGGCATATGAGACAAGATTACCCCTTACCCAAGAGAAAAATAGCAGTCCTTGAGGGAGAACCAGAGTGTGAAGAGAACTTGAACTATGATGAATTTGCTGAAACTGAAGGATCACTATCAGAATGTGAGCTTGTAAGAACTAATCTCATAAATTTAATAGAAGGGGATATAGGAATCTCTGTAGAGATAAAAAATATCCATGGTGACTCCAGTTTACCTCAACATTGGGATCCCTCTATAATCCCTAGATGTATCACTGAAGTCAAACCATTGACAATCAAACCTATGAGAGGCAAAAGTTATACTACTGGGCAAACTTGCTATGCAACTTCTTGGTATAAAGAAAAAGAAGTGAAACTTGTACCTGATAGGGGGGATTTTCTTTCCTGTTTCTGCACTGAATTCTTAAACAAATGTGGCCCCACATGTAAAGAGCACCTATTTCCCACCCCAAAATATAATATAAGCTCTTGCAACGCAACTATGAATTCTATTTGAGTATGGAATGCTCCCATCATGCTGGCCAACACAAAAAGCTCTCTGACAATTCAAGTGGAATTTTTAGTTTTAATGAAGAGATTATGTGACAAACTGATAATAGGTAATGATATGTTATTTCTAGGTGATATAGATTTGCTCCAAAGTAAAGGAGGATATTTTACTATAGGAATTAATTGGGAGAAGAAGTTCAAGATATTTAATATCCAAACTGATGACCCCTCTTCTATTTATCAGAAACACCTAGGAGAATTCAATCAAGAATAATTTTCACAAGCTACTTAAAATGGGAAACTTTCTGAAGGACAGAAGAAAGATATACTGAAAGTTTTTTTGAAAAACTCAAAATGCTTTCTGCACCAAAGATCATCCCATTGGTAATATTAAAGGACATCACATGGTACTAACCCCAACTATTAAACCTCCTTATCCACCTTGTCTAAGGAGAACTGCTTATTCTTCTAGCCCATAATTGATATTGAATCTTTTAGAATATATTCAAGAACTGATAAATAGTGGGTTATTAAGGAAAGTAGTACATAATGAACAAGTAGATGTGATCAATGCTGCTATAATAGCATGGCATAATGAAAAGTGAAGAATTATAGGAGACTTCAGAATGCTGAATAAATATACCCAAGCAGAATATTACCCTATTCCCTGCATCAACCATGCTCTGCATAACCTTTCAAAGGAAAAGTAAATTAATACCATGGATATGCTGAAAGGGTTTCACCAAATACCAATGATCCCTGAAACTAGAATGATCATGAGAATCATTCATCACTTGGGCATATATGAGTACCTCAGAATGCCCTTTTTAATAAATAATGCCCCCTCACACTTCAAAAGAAAAATGGATACTCTACTAGGAACCTACATTAGACAAGGATGGATGATGGTTTACATAGATAATGTCAATATATACTTTGATTATTGGGATACTCATATAAAGAAGTCCAGTAAGTTCTCCAAAAACTTTCCAAAGTAGGACTAAAAGTGTCCATGAGGAAATTCAACTTTGGATATGGGGAAATCAAGGCCCTGGACATATATTCTCTGGATAGAATGTAGCTGCCGACCAAAAGAAGATAGCTGCAGTAATGAAAAGGCCAATGTCTCCAAATAAAAAAAATTTTATATATTTTATTAGTTTATGCAGCTATTACAGGCAATATATCCCAAAATTTTCTATTTTAACTCAAATTTTATATAAAATATGCAAAAAAATACTCTCTTTGAAATGAGAAATGAAAGGCTAAACAATTACAATGATTTAAAGAAAGCTATGGCTTCTACCCCATTAATTATCTAACCAGCATACTCCAAAAAATTTAAACTATACATTGATGCAAGTATGAATTGAATGTGAGAAACTTTAAACGAAGAAAGGATAGAAGAAGAAAAAACTGTAGAGAAACCATTACTTTTCATATGGAGGCAAATCAAAGATACTGAGCAAAGGTATGAAGCCAGCCAAATGGAATGCTTGGATCTGTTATGGGCTTTAGAAAAGATACACTATGAATTAGAAGGCACAAACTTCACATTAATTACAGAATGCAATCCTGTCATGAATTTAATGAATATAAAGACCCCTAGTAGGCATATGCTCAGATGGCAAATAGCCATACCACAGTAAAGAGCTGAGATAACTACAGTCCACAAGGCTGGTGCTGAAAACCAGAATGCGGAAATTCTAAGTAGAAATTATTTGCTTAATGATCCCAGTAATCCAGCATATGACCCTGAGAATAATGATATCTTCCCAATCTTGAATATTAACCTCCTGACCTTGGGATCTCCTATCATGGGAAATCACATATGTGAATTGGATACTGCATTATTTTACTTTGTAAGGAAGGAATACTCCCCTGATCTTAGGTTTTTCATCAATATTATGGAATGCAAGTCTCCAGAAGCAGCTCTTTTTAAAATCATACCAGCTTCAATCCTCAAACCATAGAAAGCTGGTAGATTTACTTTATGGGATGTTCTCCTATATTATAGACATATCATTCCAGTGTACTGACTATAAGCAAAAAAGAACATATACAAAATATATTGAAAAAATGCAATGATAACTGCTCATTGTTCCATTTTTGGCTGAAAGAACATTAGAGAAAGTTAAACAGAATGATTGGTGGATAAATTGGAGAGAAGCCACAATTGAGTATGTTGCTATTTTTGAGACTTTAAAAAAATCCAATAGAGATACAGGCAATAGCTTTGGACTTCTACAGAAGGTTGCTGAACCCAAGAAATGATAGGCAATTATCAACATGGAATTTGTTACTGATAAGAATGGAATTTATTTCAAGGACTAAAACCAGCAGACTATAGAGGAAAGTGTCAGATCAATTCAAGATAAAGATAAAAATAATAAAATGAAAGGAAATAAAAACAAGACCAACAGTTCACAATGAGAGACTGATAGAGACAGGTGATAGAGCAGGTAGGACGTAGAGGAGGTAGAAGGTAGACAGGATACTGAGCATGAGACTGAAGCTCAGAAGAAATATATCAGATTTGTAATGTGAATGTTGACCCAGAGAATTAGAGATCTTACCAGGCAATTGATGAAGTGAGTGAAGTGAGAGGACCATTTATGGATAGGAGGATGGCATCAAGCGGATAGAAGGTGATGAAATAAGAGTGATGTTTTTATAAGGCAGTGAGATGAGAAGTAGAGAGGTGAAGGCAAGACAAGTCATGGGGACGAGTAATGAGATAGAAGTTGGGTCAACAGTGGGAAAAATAGAAAGAGAATCAAGATGAACAAAACAGGAGTCAAAAGAAATTAGGAAAAATAGTTGAGGTGACAGATGGAGTCTGTGAAGTTGTGGATTTCGAGTATCTACATAGTGGTTCCGCAAATTGTGCCGTGAACCCGGATGTGTGTCAGAAGAGTCTTCATCTTAACACCCCGGGTGACTGGAGATCTTGCCGTCCAACAGGTCAGAGTTGGTAAGGGGAGTAAACACCCTAGTACACAGAAGTTCTAGCAAGGTGACGCTTGAGGCTTTTGTTAGAGAGTTGGCAAACATAGCATCAGTCGGGATCAGTGAATGATTGAATAATGATTCATTGAAATCTTTGTGTAGTCCCTTAGTCTTGATGTCAATATTTCTGGATTTTGAGTGAGATCCAAATTGCTTTATCTTGTCATCCAGACCCTTATTGTCAATATATAGCGTGGTCTTGACTTCAGTGAGCCCGTGCACTTCAGTGATTAGATGTGTGATCCACTTGAGTTCTAGATAGCTGTCGGGAAGAGCATTGAGCTCTGATTCCGTAGAGGAGTATTTAATGTTTCTTTGCCTTGAGGAGTTCCATACAATTGGGCAACCGTAATGAAAGATAATATATCCAGTTTGAGAATTACGGAAGGTTGGATTGTCACCCCACGTGGCATTGCTAAAGCTGGAGACAATCTCCTGACCTAAGTCAAATCTGATAACTAGTTTAGAGGTTTTGGTCGTTTTGAGGTATTTCCAAACCTTGCAAATTTCTCTCCAGTGGGTCATACTGGGTTTGGCGTTGAAACTAGCCACACTAGAGACGGCAAAGGCAATGTTGGGTTGAGTAAATTGCGAGATGTGATTGAGAAGACCAACTGCGTATTGGTATTTAATGTTGAGTCGCAAGAATTCAGCATGGTCGGAATCCAATGCTGGTTCGAGCTGCAGGTTTTGAGTCAAGGGGGCCTTTGTGTCCTTGCAAGTGGATAAGCCAAGTTCTTTGAGACCACGTTCTATATGTTTTGGTTGACTTAGAAGAATTTTGTTGTCTTCAACCTCCATCAGCATTCCAAGAATTGTGTTTGGAGGGTGACACAAGAGTTATTGAAGCGATTCAAGAAGTTAATTTTGAAATTGTCAGTATTCCCCACATGGATCAGATTGTCTACATGGAAGTAGACAATCTCTTTGGTCAGAAGATTGATGTATAGACACGGATTGCTGGTTGATTCGTGGTAACCTTGACATTGGTTCAACGTCTTGTACAAATTCTTTGGAGATTGCATAAGTCCATATAAAGATTTAATAAGTTTTAAGTAGGGAGATTTTTGATTAGAACCCTCTGGAGTTTTTATGATTATCTTTCCTTGAAGTGGGGCGTGAAGGAAAGCTCCCTTCATGTTGAATTGAGTAAAGTCCATGTTGTTCTTCAAGCCGTACACCAGGGCTATTCAAAGCAACCCCAGTTTTCCAGTAGGGGCCCAAGTTTTGTTGTAGTCGACGCCGAGTATCTGGTCAAAACCTTGTACACATAATTGCGCCCTGTATTTTACCGGTTTGCAGTGACAATGCTCCTTCACTTTAAAGACCCAAGTAGTGTTTAAAATGTTATCCGGCGAGCCGTAATATTCTTCCCATACTCCCTGAGATTCAATTGATCCCAACTCATCTTCAGATGCCTTTTTCCACTTAGGCCATTTGGAACATTTTCTTGCTGCTTGATAGGAGGGAGGTTTGTAGTAATGGTGGAAACCATAACTTTGAGGTTTTCTGGTTTCGCGTTTTGGTCTTTGATTCAATTCAGGAATCTGTGGAGTAGGAGGAGGAGAGGGAGAACGGGCAGGTTCTGAAGAAGAGGAAGGAGAAAACCCGACTTCTTCTTGCGTGGAGTCTGAATTGTAGTGTTCACTGGTTGCATCTCTTATCGTGTATTGCTTATCTCGTGAGGAGAAGTCAGATTTGGTTAGATCAAGACTGGTTTGAGAAAAGATATTGGGACTGAACGGTTCAAGAAGAGGAAAGTTGTTGGAGTGTGTTTTCAGAAACTGAACATGTTTAGTTTCAATAATAGATCCAGATGAGCCAAGTATTAAGTAAGAGTGGAAAGGAGGATTGAACCCAACTAGAATCCCTTCCAATCCCTTCTCATCAAATTTTCAACCTTTCTGAATTTGATTTGATAGATATAACACAGGAGACCCTACAGGTTTCAAGTAGTTAGCGGGGAGAGTCTTGTTAAGCATGAGCTCCCAAGGGGATTGGTGATTACCTTCCCTGGGAATTTGATTCAACATGAAACAGGAACTTTGTGTTACAACGTGCCAGTAATTTTTTGTGATCCTGGAGGAAGAAAAGGTGGCTCTTGCAGATTTGACAATGGTCCGGTTGGCTCTTTCTGCACAACCGTTATGTTGTGAATGATATGGTTCAGAAGTCATAAGCTTGATATGTTTTGATTGTGTTGAGTATTCTCCTGCTCTCATCCTCTGCGCGCTGTAGCGCTTTTCTCAACCCGCGCCTCTGGGCGGCGCACCAAGTTTAGGACAGGGGGTTTAGACAACCATTGGCCTCTCACCTTCTGCTGCCGGGCCGGAGTCTTCACTTTTGTCTCTTCTCTTTTCCTTCTTCATTCTCATTTGCTTCCTTCTCTATAGTCCCTCTATTTTCTTTCTCAAATCTTGGCTGCAATCATCAACCTACATTCATCCATCAAATAACCGCCCAACTCAAATACGATAATCTATGACTGGTAAGATGACGATCTCTTCAACAAGACCTCATCAAACTCATCTGACCTCATACCTCAATTATTTGTCCTCCAATTTCTTTTCATTCTCCCATTGTCCACCCGTCCTCAGATCTCCCCCAACTCAAGTTGTCTCATTGAACATTGCCCATTGATCAAAGCTGTAGGACTCTACACCTCTATTTCCTTGTCCACCTTTCTTTTCACAAAGTCTCTTTCTGATATGTCTCTTTGATTCTCTTTGTTTCTCAGTCTGTTGGTTATAAGACCTCAAGAATTTGAATTCAATCTTATTACGGTTGAAAGCCAAAGGACCTACCTATGAACCTAACCAATCAAGCCATGAACAAACCAACAGGAGCAAACAATTACTTCCACCAAGTTGCTCTCAAGGCATCGGTCGACGCCATATCCCCTTTGAACAAAGAGAATTAATCAATCTGGCGAGACAAGATGCTTATGTTGTTCGATCTCAAGGACATCAAGGACGCCATCACTCGTAACTCTGGCCCCCTATCATCAAAGCAAGATAGAGAAATTAGGGCGATACTACTATCTAAACTCGACAGCAACACTCACGCTAATGTCGTCACCTCAACAAACATCTCATCCTCTAAGCTTCTGTGGGCTGAAATCACGAGAAGATTTGCCTCCTCAGAGACAGCTAATCGTGCCAGAGTATTCAATCACTTCCTCCACTCGGTCTTCCGCGAAAACGCTATCGAGAGCTTCATTACCGAAATGAGAAAAGCTATCACGAGAATGACAGATGTTGGGATTGAACTACCAAACAATATCTTAGCGTACTTATTACTATTCAAATTTTCCCCAACACTTGAGAACCTCAAACAACAAGTTATGCATGTAGAGAAGAATCTGACGATGGACGTTGTGTTCAACCATCTTATACAATATCACAACGAGAGAAAGGCCCAATCCAATCGGAATAAACCCTCCACTGACGTTTCGTTAATCATAACCAAGACTAGGAATTTTAAGGACAAGAAGAAAGTCAAAATGAGATGCCGTGAAGGATACCATGATCCCAACGCACCTCATCCTGAATCTTCGTGTTTCCATCTCCATCCCAAAGCAGCTCCAGAGTGGTGGATCAAACAGCAAAATGAGTGGAAAAACAAGCTGAAGAAGAATCCAACAATCAACTACCACGCGTTGCTGACCCTCTGGATCAATGCAGATAACATTCCGAATCTACTCCTGGACTCTGGAGCCAATGTTCACATCATTAACAATCTAAAGTTTTTCTTGTCCATAGAACTACAAGAGGAATCCGAAGAAATCAAGACCAGAAAACTGGAAGCCAATCTTAAAATACAAGGAACAGGGACTGTTAGACTAGAGTGGAACAATTCCGTGATCACGCTCGAAGAATGCGCTTACGTGCCAGACATCGTGGTTAATCTGATCAGCCCGGGAATCCTTGCAAAGAAAGGCTGCAACCTCTCTCAAAATTGCAATACGTTCAAGGTGACTCGCGGAGATCAAACCATACTGAAGGGATTAATAAGGGAAAATTTGTTTGTCATTGAAAAACCTCAATCTACCGGCCAAAATTATTCCGCAAATGTCGCTAATCAGTTCCCTGACTCAACTAATACTCTATCTGATCTACACAGAATGTACAGCCATGCATCTATCTCTACGCTCAAACCCCTCCTTAAAGATTGTTTCTCCTACGACGAACTTAAGAATTTCCAATGTGACAGCTGCGTCAAGAGCAAAATCACTAGATCTCCCTTTTCCAATACCTCCACTCCTGCCAAAAAACCGCTAGAACGCATCCATCTCTATTTGGTTGGCCCGATTACCCCACAATCAAAGGCTGGCCACCAATATCTGCTCACTCTGGTCAACAACTACACCGGTTATCTTGGCGCTTTTCCCTTAATTTCTAAATACCAGACTCCCAAAATCATTATCAACATCCTTGAAACCGAACACAAACGCTTGAATTATTATCCATCTGAAATATTCTCAGACAAAGAAATGGAATTCACAAATTCCACCCTGAAAGAGTTTGGCAAAAAGAACTTCATTAAACTCCGCACTTCCGAGCCGTACCACCAAAAACACAACGGACGAGTTGAAAGAGCCAATAGGATGATTATCGAATCCGCCCGGTCTACTTTCTCCTCGTCCCGTCTAGCAAACAATTACTGGCATATCATAGCGCGAAGTTGTTGCTTTATGTTAAACCAGATCCCTTGAGAAGGTAACAAATTGTCTCCTTGGGAACTTATGTTCGGTAAAACCCTCCCAGCTAATTACTTACAACCCGTAGGTTCTTCTGTTATCTATCTTGCTAATCGCCTGAAAAAATGAAGAAAATTCAATGAAAAGGGTCTTGAAGGAGTCCTAATTGGCTTCAACCCAACCTTTCACTCTTATCTAATTCTCAACTCGCTTGGAGCCGTTTTAGAAACTAAACATGTTAGGTTCCTCAAGAATCAACTCAATGAATTTCCATTCTTCGAATCACCAGGCTTAGACATCTTTTCCCAATTGGAATCGCATGACGACAAGAACAATTTCTCCACAAATGAAAAACAATACTCAATTAGAGAACCTGTCTCGGAACACTCCGACTCAGACTCTGACCGAGATGTTTCTCCTCACTCTACACCTCAATCCCCTGATCCTCAATCCCCTGCTCTTCCTTCTCACTCTGAGCCGGAACCTCCGCGACAGCAAATCAATCTACGTCCCAGGAATGGACTCCAAAGACCCCAAAGATATGGCTTCCACCACTATTACAAACCTCCCTCTTATAAGGCCGCCCAAAACTGTTCCGAATGGCCTAGATGGAAGGTAGCCTTGGAAGAGGAACTCAACTCAATTGAAACTCAGGAAGTCTGGGAAGAATTCTACAGCGAACCCAAAAATGTACTTAATACAACGTGGGTATTCAAATTTAAAGAGAATTGTCAGGGAGAACCCGCAAAGTACAAGGCACGACTGTGTGTACAAGGATTTGATCAAGTTCAAGGAGTAGACTTTGAAGAGACTTGGGCTCCAACAGGGAAACTCGGTTCCCTTTGTCTTGCTCTGGTCTATGGCTTGAAGAATCGAATGACCTTCACTCAATTTGATGTAAAAAGTGCCTTCCTCCACGCTCCTCTAAACAAAACTGTAGTCATCAAAACCCCTGAAGGATCAAATCGAAAATACCCCTTTCTCAAATTAAAAAAATCACTCTACGGTTTACGACAGTCACCCAAGAATTGGTACAAGACGCTTACTGCGTGATTCAAGTCTCAAGGATTCCAAGAATCCACCAGCGATCCATGCCTATACCTCAACTCTAAGTCAGGGGAAGTTCTGTACTTCCACGTTGACGATCTGATTCTGGTAGGGAAGTCTGACTCATTTGCGGTCAATTTCTTAAAGAGGTTCTCCAATTCCTCATGTCACTCACCAAACACAATTCTTGGAATGCTGATGAAATTGGACGGGGACAGCATATTTCTAAGTCAACCGAAGCATATAAAAAGGGGCCTAGAAGAATTAGGTCTTACTGACTGCAAAAACATCAACGCGCCTCTTACACAAAACTTCCATCTCGAACCAGCCTCAGATGAAGATCATGCTCAGTTCTGTCAACTCAACATCAATTATCAATCCACAATTAGACTGCTAAACCACCTCTCTCAATATACTCGTCCGGATATCTCCTTTGCCGTCTCCAGTCTTGCAAGGTTCAATGCAAAACCAGGACTCACCCACTGGAAGGAAGTTCGCAAGGTATGGAAGTACCTCAAGACGACCAGAGACTTCAAGCTTACTCTGAAATATGACTCATCCAAAGATGTCATCTTGGGCTATAGTGATGCTACATGGGGTGACAATCCCACTTCTCGCAAATCTCAAACCGGGTATATAATACTACACTATGGTAGCCCGGTTCTCTGGAACTCATCAAGACAGCGGAACATTACGTATTCCTCAACTGAATCTGAACTCAAAGCCTTGCTTGACTGTTACCTCGAATTAAAGTAGATTACTCACCTGGTAGACAAAATTAACGGCTCCCCCTCTAATAAACCAGTAATATATATAGATAACAAAGGATTAGACGATAAAATAAAGAAATTTGGCTCAAATTCAAAGTCACGACACATCAATATCAAAACTAAAGGGCTGCGCAAAGATTTTTCACTTGTTAAATTTGACTTACAGCTGGTGCCCACTGACAAAATGATAGCGGACCCGTTGACTAAAGTCACCTCCGTCGGAGCTCTTCAACTTCTCCAGAAGTCAATTTTCCACCCTCAGTCTAACCAACCCTAAGTCAAAATCACCTTACCAGTCATGAGGGGTGTTGAGTATTCTCCCGCTCTCATCCTCTGCGCGCTGTAGCGCTTTTCTCAACCCGCGCCTCTGGGCGGCGCACCAAGTTTAGGACAGGGGGTTTAGACAACCATTGGCCTCTCACCTTCTGCTGCCGGGCCGAAGTCTGCACTTTTATCTCTTCTCTTTTCCTTCTTCATTCTCATTTTCTTCCTTCTCTATAGTCCCTCTATTTTCTTTCTCAAATCTTGGCTGCAATCATCAACCTACATTCATCCATCGAATAACCGCCCAACTCAAATACGATAATCTATGACTGGTAAGATGACGATCTCTTCAACAAGACATCATCAAACTCATCTGACCTCATACCTCAATTAGTTGTCCTCCAATTTCTTTTCATTCTCTCATCGTCCATCCGTCCTCAGATCTCCCCCAACTCAAGTTGTCTCATTGAACATCGCCCATTGATCAAAGCTGTAGGACTCTACACCTCTATTTCCTTGTCCACCTTTCTTTTCACAAAGTCTCTTTCTGATATGTCTCTTTGATTCTCTTTGTTTCTCAGTCTGTTGGTTATAATTCCTCAAGAATTTGAATTCAATCTTATTAGATTGCGCGAAATCTTTCAAAGTGTAGTTAGTAAATTTGGTACCTTTATCTGAGAAAATCTCACTAGGGTAGTACTTTAACCTCTTGTATTCAGTTTCGAGGATGTTGATGATGTTATCAGGGTTCTCGTCTTTGGATGTTAAAGGGAAAGCAGCCAAGTAGCCGGTGAAGTTTTCAACAATTGTTAGGATGTAATGGGGGCCTTCTTTCGATTGAGGAGTAATTGGTCCAATTAGGTTGGGATGGATTCTTTCTAATGGTTTGCTTGAAGGAGTAGAGACAGCCAAGAAGGGTGATTTTGTGATCTTTCTTTTGGCGCAACTATCACATTGAAAATTGTTAATGTCTTCTTTAGAGAAGCGCCCATTGAGGATAGGCTTAAGAGTTGAGAGAGAAGCATGACCATACATTTTATGTAAGTCCAATAGAGATTGATTCACGTCTTGTCTCATCATATTAACCAAGTGATTCTCTCCAGTGGTTTGGGGCTTTTTGATGACAAAAAGATTGTCACGGATAAGACCCTTCAACACCATTTGGCTGTTTTGTGAGACAGAAAAATGATCCTTTTTCTGAGAGAGTTTGCATCCCTTTTTTGCCAGGAGACCAGGACTTATGAGATTGACCAATATGTTGGGTACATACGCACAGTCTTCAAGAGTGACAACTGAGTCCTTCCATTCCAGTTTCACTGTCCCTGTTCCTTGGATTTTGAGAGTTGCATTTAGTTTTCCAGTTTTAATTTCTTCAGGATCTTCTTGGAGTTTGATGGAGTCAAAAAATTTAAGGTTGTTAAATATATGAACATTAGCGCCCGAGTCTAGAAGGAGATTTGGGTGGCTGTTTGCATTGATCCAAAGATTAAGTAAGGCATGGTAGTTGATTGCAGGGACTTTCTTAACTTTACTTTTCCATTCTTTTTGTTGCTCTTACAACCATTCCGGGGCAATCTCGGGGTGTAGGTGAAAACAGGATGATTCGGGATGAGGGGCGTTAGGATCATGATATCCTTCCTTACATTGGAGCCTAGGTTTCCTGTTGTCTCTATCCGTTCTTGTCTTAGTCATAATCAAAGATACGTTGGAAGTAGATTTTCCAACCTTGACTTGAGCCTGTTGTTTGTTGTTGTACTGAATGAGATGATTCAAAACAACATTGACAGTCACAAGTCTCTCAGCGTGCATAATTTGTTGCTTCAGATTCTCGAGTGGGGGATGAAATTTAAATAGTATAAGATACGCCAATATATCTTTGGGTAATTTGATTCTGACATCGGCCATTTGAGTAATAGCTTTAGGCATTTTGGTTACAAAGCCTTTGACTGATTGTTCATTAAAAGGGGAGTGGAGGAATTGATTGAAGATTCTTGCTCAATTAGCCATTTTGGACGAAGCAAATCTGCGAGTAATTTCGGCCCAAAGTATTTTCGACAGCAAGATGTTTGCTGTATTGACAACATTAGCATGCGTGGTGCTTTCTAACTTGGAAAGGATGATTTCTCCAATTTCCCTATCTTTTTTTGTTAATAGTGGACCTTCATTCCTTTTTATGGCGTCTTTAATATCCTTAAGATTGAATAGCATAAGCATTTTATCTTTCCAGATGGAATAATTTTCTTCATTGAGAGGGGGTATTGCGTTGACTGAGGCTTTGAGGGCATTTTGGTGGAAATAATCAGAAGCTCCTGCTGGTTCTTTCATCTTGAATTTGACAGAGCCTTGGGCTTTTAACCGTGATAAGAATGGAATTGATTTCAAGGAATAGAACCTGCAGACTATAGAGGAAAGTGTCAGATCAAGTCAAGATAAAGATAAAAATAATAAAATGAAAGGAAATAAAAACAAGACCAACAGTTCACAATGAGAGACTGATAGAGACAGGTTATAGAGCAGATAGGACGTAGAGGCGGTAGAAGGTAGACAGGATACTGAGCATGAGACTGAAGCTCAGAAGAAATATATCAGATTTGTAATGTGAATGTTGACCCAGAGGATTAGAGATCTTACCAGGCAATTGATGAAGTGAGTGAAGTGAGAGGGAAATTTATGGATAGGACGACAGCATCAAGCGGATAGAAGGTGATGACATAAGAGTGATGTTTTTATAAGGCATTGAGATGAGAATTAGAGAGGTGAAGACAAGACAAGTCATGGGGACGAGTAATGAGATAGAAGTTGGGTCAAGAGTGGGAAAAATAGAAAGAGAATCGAGATGAACAAAACAGGAGTCAAAAGAAATTAGGAAAAATAGTCAAGGTGACAGATGGAGTCTGTGAAGTTGTGGATTTTGAGTATCTACACAGTGGTTCCGCAAATTTTGCCGTGGACCCGGATGTGTGTCAGAAGAGTCTTCATCTTAACAGTTACTGGACTAAACACAGGAGGAACACACTCCTATAATTCTGTCCTAGTTGTAGTAGACAGGAACTCTAAGAAAGAAAAGTTCTTGCATAACCACAAAGAGGATACAGCTATGGATGTAGCTTTGATATTCTGGAATAAAATCATAGCTGATTTAGGAATAACCAAGCTTTGATTCAGTGATACGGACTCCAAATTCATTTCTGAATTTTGGTGAAATTTGCATGATATACTAGGAACTGCCTTAGATTTTTCCACTGCTAATCATCCGCAGAATGAATGATTAGCTCAAAGAATGATACAGACCATAGAAGACATTCTTAGAAGATGCTGTAGTTTTGGTCTTGAAACTAAAAATACAGATGGATAATGTCATGATTGGGTAAGCTTACTCTTAGCTTTGGAAATGGATTACAATAGTAGCAAACACTCCACTACCAAGTAATCCCCTTACATATTGTAAAGAGGATGGATTCCAAAGATCCCTATAAGGAATAACCTGAACCAAGACTTAGCCACTATCCACCCTGCATCTCTGGAGTTTAATAAAATGATCAACCTAGCCAATGATCATGCCCAAAAATGTGTAGAAGAAGCAGTGGAATTCAACAACCAGTGATGCAATGAATCACATAAGGAACCTGACTTCAGGATAGGAGATTAGATTTTGATATCTACCACCAACTTCAACAACCTAGCAGGCAATACAAAACGGAATCCAGACTTTGTGGGACCTTTTTTTAGCAACACAATACATGGAAAGAATGCTTTAGAAGTAGTTCTGAGTTAAGAATTATCAAGGAAGAACCCTGTATTCCCTGTTATTGTGGTAAAAAAATTCCAACACATAGATAGAAGTGACGTCCATCCAGTAAAATCCCAGTTGAATCTGACCCTGTAAAAGAGAAATTTAAAGGGAACAGAATAATGAGAGAAAAGAAAAAGAGGATCCAAGGTGAAGTTGTTAGACTATACTTAGTAATTTACAAAGGAGAATTGGCAAATAAGAATGAATGGCTACCAGAGAAAAATATGCCTGATGGACCAATACATCTCAGGAACTATAGAGCCAGTAAGAGGCATTAAAATGTAATAACCTGAGTAGCCTTTCTTTATTGCAACACTGAATTCCTGGAAAATATGCAGTAACAATAAGGAATAACTTGAAAGACAATGAGAAATTAAGGATGTAAGTATATGAGAAAAAGAAAGAGACATTTGTGTATGTGAAAAGACCAATAAATCCATGAAAAATATGTTGACTGGCAAAGATTGGACCTGAGGGTAAGCAGCGCAAATCCTTAGAAAGGATGCATGAAGGAGACTAGCCTGAACCTTTGAGATTGAAATGAAGTGGAGACAGAAGAACGTGAATGGGGATGATGAGT
The DNA here is from genome assembly GCA_025617555.3 of Puccinia polysora. Classification (NCBI taxonomy): domain Eukaryota; kingdom Fungi; phylum Basidiomycota; class Pucciniomycetes; order Pucciniales; family Pucciniaceae; genus Puccinia; species Puccinia polysora. The sequence goes on along the minus strand of CM062628.1, from coordinate 46,970,480 downwards.
GAGACAGACGTAGAAGATATAAGGAAACAGAAGAATGGAGGGAGAGATTGGGCCAGAGATGAAAATAGGGTTGAGATTGGTATTTACCTTAGGCCTAGTTGCTTCAAGCTCCTCCAGATTATCTGAGAGAGTTGTCAATTGATTGGAATGGGCAACAGAAGGAGTGGCCGTGGTTTGGACGGGAGTGAGGGACAAGGGAGTTGAACTTGGTAGGAGCAGGAGGTTGAGAGGGGGACGGTTGGACATAGGAGGAGAGGGAGTTGGGTCTGAATCTCCAGTTGGAGACTGAGACGCTTGCCACCAGGGTAGGTTGCATGTCTGTGGGGGATACCACACGGGTTCTGTGACTCTTAGACGGGGACTGCTGGGTTCCAGCGCTTACAATCCTCCTGAACTCAGTAGTGTGTAGTCAAAGTTGGTCATGGGCGTAGGATACCTTGATGTGCCCAAGGGCCTTGGTCAAGATTTTGGAAATTGTGTTGGAGGAGGGAACTTTCTATATTCAGAGAAGCAACTTTGACACCAGGTTGCAAAGGTACTGGTACCTGATCTCTATGTGCTTTGACTTTGGATTTGGTTGAACTTCCTTAATTATGAAGTTGGCGCCAGAGTTGTCATTGAAGATGACGTGTTTGGCAATGGCCACTATGAGACTGATTATTAGGCCCGATAGCCACCTGATTTGCTTGGCGCAGTAATTTGTAGAAATGAACTCCACCTCTGTGGTGGATTGTGCAACAATGGTTTGTTTTTGGTCATCCAGTGCACAGGATTTCTGTATAGGGTGATCACAAAAACCTGTGGTTGATTTCCTCATGTCTGTACAGTTGGCATAGTTGGCCTTGGCCCAGACGGTCAGGTGTTTGTTGGGTATTGAGGTCTTGGTGTACAGTAACCCAACATTGGTTGTGCCGCAGAGGTATCTCAAGAGATGTTTGAGAATGTTCCAGTGAAATATGGTGTGCTTGGATGAGTAGTGAGATAGGGCGTTCACCGTGTGGGTGATTTGGGTCAAGGGCCTAGGGCAAGGTGATTTAAATACCAAAAGCCTTCTCCATGATTTTTATTTTGAATGGTTTGGCAGATTTGGCGGCCAGTTTTACCAGGTTCATTGGGGCTGGACCTTTGACTGGATTTTCTGCAGACATGGAGAACTTGTCCAGTAGCTTCTTGCAGTAGTCCCATTTGTGTAGGAGTACAGAGCCATCCTCCTTCCAGTCAAAAGTGTAACCCAGATGTTGCGTTGTGGTGTCAATATATAGCCTTGGATCGGGAACTGCGTCGCGGCCTGCGCGCTCAGCATCTGGTAGGTCGGGGCTCAGCAGTTGGGGTGCGCGCGTTCTCAGCAGCGGCCGCTGCGGGCTCAGCAGTGGACGCGGCAGGATCGAGCACGCGACTGCGGGCCGGGCCTGACTAAGGGAGGCGGGCCGTGACCCGCTTGGATGTCCGACTCATGGATGGAGCTGGGCCGACCAGGTTCTTGGAACGGCTAGTCGGGGGAGGAAAAAGCGGGGCGACAGCGGGGCTATACCCGTGGACAGCCGCGCGCAAGCGCGGGCCGGCCACGGGACAGGAAATTCACAACGGCGCGTCGGGCGGATACGGGCAATCGCAGTGAACTTCGAGAAGCGCGCGGCGGAGGGCCGCGCCGCGGGGACGAACCGGATGCGTGTAATAGCAGGCAAGCAAGCGGAATAGGACACGGATAGGGTATGGGTTGGTGGATGGGTCAGGGTTCTGGGTCTAGGGTTCCTTCTTCATGGTTGTCAGTCTGTCTTTGTGCTTGTACTTAGGTTAGGGTTGAGGGGGAGGGCTCAAATACCCTTCCCCTCAATTCCGGGTTGTAGGGGGGGGATCATGTATCATTGTATCATCAGGAAGCGGGGAGCGGACTTAGAAAAACGGAATCTCTCTCCCCTTCTCTCCTTTTCTTTGGAACGGCTGCATCCAATCTCCTTACAGACGCTTTGATCAATAACTTCCGGAACTCGAGGACGACTTCTGGGGAGGTTGCTCCCTAAAGTTTCCACATCTGGGGGTCTGGCCCAGTGGACGCGGCAGGATCGAGCACGCGACTGCGGGCCGGGCCTGACTAAGATGCTGAGCGCGCAGGCCGCGACGCAGTTCCCGATCCGAGGCTATATATTGACACCACAGCGTTGGTTTGGCTGTAAATTTTATTTTGTAGGTCAACCTCAGTCCATCCACAAAAGGCAATATCTCCCAACTTGACCTACCCGCTATGAGACCATTTCTGACGTGGATGTGTAGAAGCAGATATTTGGATTTTTTGTGAAAGATTGACTTGTCAGAGGTTGATGGGACCATCCACAGCGTCTTGAGAGTGTTAGTGAGATGTTTTTTCCAGCATCTGGGAGCCTTTTTAGTGCCATAGAGGTACTTTTTTCAGGCGCCAGACCCAGTTCTCCTTTCCTGGCACTTTGAAACCTTACACCTGAGAGACATGTAACGTGGAGTCATTCTCCCCATATAGGAAGGCCGTTTCCTCATTGAAATGGTGAAATTTGAGGTCATGTTGGACCGCCATTGCTAGAAGGACCTTGAGAGACTCATTCGGCTCAACATTGGAGTAGGTGTTGTGATAGTGTTGATATTTCTCTTGATGATTTCCAAAGCACACCAAATGCAATTTCCTTATCACCACTTTGCCAAATTCATTTTTCTTCCTCACCAGGCGCCACATTCTTCCAATGACCTTGTTGCCCTCAGGTGGGAGAACCAGTGTCCCAGTGTTCTTTGAGAGGAAAAACTTGTTTTCCTCAGACATTGAGGCCAACCACTTCTCTTTTTAATTAGGTGTAGCAAAGGCTTTGCGTACCAAGACCACCTCTGGTAGGTTTTCCGAGTCCTCACTTTCCACAGGAGTGCGCTTTCCATCTCTTGAGGTGGTTAGGATTGCAGAGGGGTCAACCTTTCTAGATATGTTCTTTGGCGCAATCTTGTAGTATGGTACGTATGCATATCCCTTGGCGGGTGGGGGGGGTTGAGGGTGGTCCTGGGAGCATGTGGCGCTTTGGGGGTGAGGGCAACAAAAGTTCTGCCAGGACCAGCGTCCAGGTCAGGGGTCCTGTTGACCAAGGGGGTTTTGTGGTTTGCGTGAGGGAAGGTTGTTAGTCTCCACCCTCTTGCGCTTCTCCAAGTAGGCAATGGGAGAATTGAATGGGGGAACTTGCACGTAATTTGGCAGGGATTCTGGAGGTTCCCGCACTGCGTTGGCAGAGAGGTACCATAATTTGAGTTTGGCTGGGACAAAGTCTTGGCTGACTACAATAGTTCCTTTGGTTGTCTCTAGGAACCTAGTAGCATTGTACTGTGGCTTGTATCCCACAAAGAGGTGATCACGGGTCACCGGGGAAATTTTTCATAAGTTTGACCGTTGATGGACCACAACCTTCAAAACAAATGGTGAGAAACTGCGTACATTGTGGAGGATTTCAAGAGAGCAGTTAGCCTCCTGAAGTTGTTTGACAGGCAACAACCACCCCAGGGATTTTCTTGGGAGTTTATTGATGAATACTGAGAAGTACCTGAAAGCCTCATCCCAGTAAGTGACCAGAATGTTTGACTGGGCCATCATGCATCCTAGCTTGGTGAGCAGCGGTTGGTTCAAACGTTTGGCTAAGCCATTGGTATGAGGTTATTCAGCGGGCCCTCTTTCTATTACAATGCCCACGTGATGCAGTTCAGATAGAAGGCTGGTAGAAAAGAATTCACCTCCGTGATCAGAGTGAAACACTTCTGGGAAGCGGTTGAATTGATCTCGGATTTCATTGAAGTATGCAAGGATGCCTGATTTGGCCTTGTTCTTGGTGCATATCACGTAGATTTGATTGAATCAGCTCATATTGTCAATCAGAACCAAAACGTACTGATGGCCTTGCCTTTCAGGGGGGTTGATGAGAAGGAGGTTGGAATGGATAGTGTGAAACAGGGTAGGAGCTTTGGGGAGTGGGTTGGAGTGTGAGGATCTTTTGAGCTTGCACGTTTTGCATATGGTGCAGTTTGGGGCTTGATGCAAGGATGGAGAGGACTTTATCTTGTTCAGCTCCAGGAACTTCCTTAGGTAGTTTTTGGAGGGGTGGCCAACCGTGACCTGCCAGTTGGAGACGACAAGGTTTTTGTAGATGGAGTCCACCAATAGGAGTCAATGAGAGAGGTTGGCTATGTATAGGTTGCTGTCGCGTTTGAACGGCAGAACCACTGAGTTGGCGGCCTTGATGAGTACCACCCAGTGTTGGTGAATCACTTTAAGTCCCTGATCTTTGAGCTGCGAGGCTGAGATGAGTTTTCTGGGGCCCATGGATTTGTAGTAGACTGGGCTTTTGGATAAAGGGCCAAGATTGAGCCTGCCTGTGTGAGATACTCGTATCTGTCCATCATAGCTGTTCATAGACGTGTTGCAGGGTTTCAGATTGGAGAGCAAGTTTGGGTTTCATACTGTGGACTTGGTGCCCCCCAAGTCATAGATGAGATCTGAGTTGTTGCTGGGGTGAGACAAGATATTGTATGCAGCCTCCTTGTGGATGAAGAAGCCACTGTACTCTGCACTGTTGTCTTCAACAACATTATCAGCAGATGGGTGGTCTTCTGTTTTCAAGCCATTGTGGTCTTCCTCAACCATAATGGCCGTGTTGGAGGCTTTCAGGCGATTGAGATCTTTGAGTATGGACGTGAGATGTCTCTTGATGTTGACAAGGCTTGATCCTTCTTGATTGTGGCGATACGGTCTGGGTTGCTCAAGTGGGAGTAGCAGGCTCTGGGTTTGGTCTGGGATTTTTACCTTGGAGCAAGGAGTGGGATGGAGAACTAGGGTGCTGTATGGCCCATCCGGAGGATGTATGTTGGGGAGCATTGGGATCAGGTCTGGAGGTGCAAGTTTTCCGGTTGGATGGGCCAACAAGCATTGCCATTTATTAGTTTTTGCTCTGACAACAAGTGTCTTTTGCCAGCAGTCAATTGTACACCTTTTCAAACCGGAAAGGACTTTTGTCATGGCAGTATTGGACCAGAGAGTTGAAAAAGTCATCAAGCCTGAAGCTGTTTAAGAAGAAGATAGCAGCTAGTGAGGTAGACACACTGATGTGGTCTTCCAGATCTGAGTATTCTTGGACGTCCAGTGTTTTTTTGAGTGACAAGTATTGTTTGAGGAAGGCCATAGAGTGTGATTGGATGGATGTTTTTGGCTGGTAGAGGAGGTGTAAAAGCTTGGATACCTGGTCTCCAATTACAATTAGGTAGTCCTCACCACAGGCCTTCTTGAGTTCTTCAAAATTGCGCGGAAAGTCCTTACAGTGAGGGGTCAAGTAACCCTTTAGCTTGCAATCTATGGTGTTGAACAGGAGGTGTATGGAAAGGGCTGTCTTCTTCCAATATCTTTTGGATTTGAAATTTTGTTGAACCCCTTTGGGGTATAGCAGTTCCTTGTGTCCCTTGCTAATGAGCAGATTTTTGAATTCCGTCTTCCACTCATACCAGTTGTGTTGGTTTAGGATTGGAAGGTTGGATTTTGAGAAATAGTCATTGCCCAAGTTGCTGGAGTCATAGTCTGGGATAGTAATTTCAGCTCTGCCATGATTAAAAGCTATAGCCATTGTTGTAGGTCAATCTGGGTTTTCTTTTTATCTACTCCCAGTTTCAGGAAAGACTCTTGCTACCATGTAATAACCTGAGTAGTCTTTTTGTATTTAAACACTGAATGCCTGGAAAATATGCAGTGACAATAAGGAATAACTGGAAAGACAATGAGAAATTTAGGATGGAAGTATATGAGGAAAAGAAAAAGACATTTGTGTATGTGAAGAGACCAATCAATCCATGAAAAATATGTTTGCCGGCAGAGATTGGACCTGAAGGTAAGCAGCACAAATCCTCAGACAGGTGGGATGAAGGAGACTAGCATGAAACTTTGAGATTGAGATGAAGCGGAGACAGAAGAGCGTGAGTGGGGATGATGAGTGAGACAGATGGAGAAGATATAAGGAAACAGAAGAATAGAGGGAGAGATTGGGCCAGAGATGAACATAGGGTTGAGATTGGTAGTTCCCTTGGGCCTAGTTGCTTCAGGATCCTCCTGATTTTCTGAGGGAGCTGCCAATTGATTGGAATGGGCAACAGAAGGAGTGGCGGTAGGTTGGATGGGAGTGAGGGACAAGGTACTTGAACTTGGTAGGAGCAGGGGGTTGAGAGGGGGATGGTCAGACAGAGGAGGAGAGGGAATTGAATCTGTAGCTCCAGTCAGAGACTGAGAGGCTTACCACTGGGGGAGGTTGCGTGTCTGCGGGGGATACCAAATGGGTTCTGTGACTCTTAGACAGAGACTGCGGGGGTCCAGCACTTACATAAAACCAGAATTTTTTTCCCTCCTCTCCAATCTTTCCCAGATATAAATATATCTTGGAGTGGGCAAATTTCAGCTTGCCACTATTACAGAGCAATTTGAAGAAGTAACAAATCAAGACAAATAATGAAAAAAATTGCAAGGAGTAGAAAATACTAAAATTTTATTGTAAATTTAGATTCCCCATCTAAATTAAGGGAGGGTCAGTCAATAAACCCTACCTGGAATTCTTGTTCTTTATATTTTTAATTAATTGTTGAAAGATTAGAGGAAGGATGGCTATGGAATTTTGTAAATTTCAATATTTTGCGTGAAGCCTCAGGTATAGGTTTCAAAGTCAAAGTGAAGTCAGAATTTGATAATTCTGTATATTTGAGGAGTTACATGCAGAAACGTTTCATGTCACAATTTCTTTACACAGCTGCACCAGCTGAGAGTCCCGCCCGGATGAACAACCGGGCTGAAACCTTTCTACGCAGACTGACACATGGGTACGCAGTCCCAGGCAGCTGACTAACATGCAGCTGTGGGAAAACGGACTGACTTGACATCTGACAGCTTGAGATATGAAGTTGCGCCTGGAGTTGTTACTACGTAAAAGGGGATATACAACATATGTAATAAATTCCCCCACTAGTAGAAATTAGTTAAAAAATAAATACATAACTTAAAATTATTTAAAATATCTGCTTACATATTATACAAAATGTCTCAAGTAAAAATGAGAAATCTCAAAAAATAGATAACAATAGATTGAGACACCTTAAAAACTACCTTTAAGTGAAAAACATGAGAACTTTTAGACAGCAAAAAAATCTGTGACAATCTAAGTGTCAGCTTACTGATACAAGGAACTTTGCCGTCCTTTAGCTAAAGCAAGTGATATTGGTGTTGGAATAATAATTCCAAGAAAATTACATGAAATTCTCAAATGATTGATTTAGAAGCAAGTGCAAAGTTTGAGTGGTTTGGTTTGGATTAAATTGATTTAAATATATTTTTCAAGAGGTGCCACAGTTCATGCAGACAGGGGATCTTTATTGGATAACAACCTCTTTTCAAGGGGCTCTTTCTAACCGTGTAAAGACCCTGGGACAATGAGGTCCTAAGTGATTACTCAAAAGGGGTTACTTGAGGGGATTGGGTGGACTGGCTGACTATGCCTGGAGGGAAGGAGGAGATAACTTACTATTTTAAGAAGTAAATCCAAGAAACTTGCAGAAATTCACGGTTGAAAGGGTCTCAGGACAATTTTTTGGGATTATTGCTGATTTTATTCAATGGAATTAACAGTGGGTTAGAATTAATGATTATACTATCAGACTGATGCCATGAATCACTTGTTTATCTTGAATAAACACTCAATAACGGATGGAAATGGGTCTGGATTGATTAGTGAAAAATTACTGGGGTTTAAACCATCTAAAAGGGTTGGTTTATATATTTTTCTGGGGTAATACAATCTTCTCAGGGCATGTAGAGAGGGTTGTGTTTGTGTGCTGAGGCTAACACGCTGAACAGGGCTAGTCTGGAACGTAGTCTTGGTGCTGTCATCTGGCTGGCCTTCCATGTGTCATATTTCTATGTGAAATAATTTGTCAGAAGGTATTTAAATATTAATTTGTTATTTTTATGGTTCAGACACATTTCCTTATTTTGTATTATTTTCTTTTGATTTGCATGGGTAGAAGTGAGTATTTTTAGATTTTACGCCATCCTCTGAACATGTTGGTAATTTTCAATAATTTATTTTAGACTTCTTGGTGTGTTTTGAGGTTCATAAAGATTTGGCAATCTTATTTACGTGACAACCTTTATTGTTGTTTCTCACAATTTATTTGCCCTATTGTTTTGACTTTCATATTTTTATTCAATTTTCTTAGGTTTCAAACATCTCCCTATCCGTCAGTCAACTTGTTACATATGCATGATGGATGCATGCAGGTTGTAGCACATTCCTGTGTTACCTGGCTGTTGGACTTAGCACGACTGATGTTGACGCGCGCAGGCTTGACAGCTGCATGCAGGAATCCATCATCAGTCATGTTTCATGCGGGTTTCTTGACATTTGCCTGCATACTGAGTTTCAGGCTTGTGTACCCTTGCTATATGAATGCGGGGATGCGTGCGGGAATTGTGACATAACACAAATCTGCCTGTAACTCCTAAAATATACACAACACCTCAATTCTTACTGAATTTAAGGTGTGAAACCTATCCGTGGCATTATGTGTGAAATATTAGAATGGCCAAAAGGTGCTATAGTGGTGTCGTGTTTTATTGTTCTTTTTCTTCTGAAATTATTTAAAAATATAAGGGGTTGGAATTCAAGGGTGGGGTCAGTAAGTGAACCTACCTATTTTTGGGTGGGAAATCCATTTCTGTATTAATATATATGGATTTCCTACTCCTTCTAATTTTATTTTCTTATTCTCTGTTTTTGATCTGCTTTGACAGGTTGCTCTTGTCAACTAGCAAGCTGAAACTAAGTAAAATTCATATGTAAAAATATTATACAATTTCCCATATTATATATTTTTAATTAATTATTTAAATAGATAAACTGATTTCTGGAAATTAATACCAAAAGAATTATCATTTAGTTGTTACCATCAAATAATGAATGAAAAGGATGATGTAACAGCAAACCATCCGTAAAAATATCTATTATGTAGAAATGTTAACCATCTGTGAACATCCACTCAGAATAAGTTAGAAATTAAGTTCATGTGGATAAATTAGGTGTCTTTCACATTCCAATCACTCAATCAAATGGTAGAAAAATTCCCTTTACCTGTGGAATTAGAAGCTACCAGTGTTAAAGCACCTAGAGAAACTGGAGGGCTACCACTTTTTTCACTGCTAGCCTTAGCATCCGTCTCCTTGGGCCCCTATAGCCCTCAGAGGAACAGAAATGGGACCAAGTAAAATATAAAAAAAAACAACCCTTTTTGAGGTTATTGATACCGCAAAAACAGTTATATATCAATCCATAAACCATGCCAAAGTGATGAAACACTCATAAAAGATAAGTAAGTGATTTCTGGCTTTATTCTGATTAAATATTATCAGTCCCAAACCTATTGTTATCAATATATGCTTCTGAACAACCTTAAACCCCAGCTACAGGTTTGAAGCCATCTGTAAACATCCCAAACAGACACTCAAAGGATTAAATAACCTGCCAGTATGTTTATTGTCCTTTTTCTGTTGTTGAAGCTTGGTAAAAAAGCCCTGCCACTCCACCAAATATTTTATGTATATATTATCTCTAGGAAATATCTCCCTTAAGAATATCCATTAAATTTTCTGGAGTAACCAGGTCTACAGATTACAAAGTTAATTCCATGAAGGAGAGGTTTTAAAGATCCCCAAATTACCATTTTGGCCCCTCTTTTTATTTATTTTATAATAAATTTAATAATAATAAATCATTAATAACCAAACCATCCCACCTTGCATTTGCTTTGTCCATATATTTGCGGATTATTGCTGCATATTTTGAATAATATCTTTATTCTTTATCTTATTACCTCTGGTAGCTAAAAGGTAGGAAGGACCTTGGCATCCAGGAGGCTGAAAATGACCATGGTTCCTCACAATCTGCATCATTTGGAATGGAAAAATACCAGGAAGGCCAACCAAAATGGAATATTCTTCAAGGTGATCCCATGAAGCTCACAACATTGGGGAGCCATCCAATCATGGTTCAAACTGAAGATAAAATTCAACAAGTACAGATTTGCCACCCTTTTTATTGGGGGTGGATGGAACCAACTATTTTACAACCCATACACTCTACAAAGCACCAGGTCATGCCAAAATTTCCAAGCAATCCTTTCCAAAGATGAGACAATTTCCCTGTGCTGTCTCAATACACAGGTGTTAGTACAGCAGCAAAGACAAAAACTTGAGTTTCTCCGCATGATCAAGATTTCTAATAGGAATCATCATTCCCATGATCATTAACTGCTATTAAATTTCAGACTGATAAACTTGAATTTAGCCTTAACATCAATTGTTCTTAACCAAAATACTTGCAATGCCCTTAATTGGAAAACAAGGGGAATATACACTTTCAGGGTGAATGGAACTATTCATCATAAAATTGGTAGTCTAAATCCCATTTTTGGAGTCACCCATCATTCCTCAAACTTTATATATATGACAGAGAAAATGAATTGAACAATAGGAATAGAGGGGCTCACTTGTGCCACAGGATTTGTTTCTCAGGAATCAATATATTTTAAACCTAAATGATGGTTTGATAAATATTTTCTTAAGAGTTTCTCCTGATATTAATCCAAATCAATCAATCAGGATTGCTGATAAATCTTCAAAAAATATGGATCAAAGCATTTAAAAACTACCAACAGAAGACCAAATAGCTGCAATATGGATTGAAGCTATGTTTTTTACTTTTTTTTTTGGTTTCAGATGATTAAATTGAACCTTTTCTAATATATTTGAATTTAACACAGGGAATGATCCTCCTCAATTGACCCATAGAGATTTTTTGATTAGGCAATCAGATGGATTCCCCAGCAGAATTCCTGAACTGAGAAAATTTTATGACACTCTGAACTACGTTCTTTTTCATCCTGATATTGAATATAGTTGTTTTCTAGAATTGAATGATGAACCAGGAAAGAATGGGTTCACTGCCATGAATCATTCTTCAAATTTGGCGGCATTTTTTCATTCTGATTACTGCCTTTTTCACTGGGGTGGTCAACTGTTCCAACAATATTGTGTTGACCAATACATAAAAATTGAGACAGAAAGACTATCCTATATTTGAAATGATCAAAATAATCTTCAGGTTGAGCAGTTCTATGGTGTTGTGGATGCAATAAACCATGGTGTTGATTTGGGTCAGGGAACAGGTAGGTTGGTTTCTCTGAAATTTTTGTTGTGAGATTTATGTCTATATTCTACCAATAATTGTTCATAACTTGATATTTTGTTATTGTTAGGTTGTCATTATATCCTTCCTCAATCATTCAAAACTGGCCCAAAGGACATGAAGGCGTGATATCAAGATGCTATGGCTATGTTTCAGCATATGGGAAAGCCTGATATTTTTATAACAGTTACATGGAACCCAGCATGGCCAGAAATTTTAAATAATATTTTTCCAGTTCAAACAGCACAGGATATGCCAGATATTGTCACACGTTTTTCAAAATCAAAATTTAAAATAATCTGTGATGAAATATTAAAGGATTTAATTTTTGGAACCACAATGGGACTCAATTATGTCATAGAATTCCAGAAGAGAGGCCTTCATTATGCTCACATCTTTGTGATCCTGCATCATTACCACAATCCCAGGGAAGCTGGACACATTGAAATGATTCTTTGTTTAGAGGTTCCCAATGAAAGCAATCATCCTCATATTTTTCAAAAATTAAAGAGACACATGATACATTGACCACGTGGTATTTTGAACCTTGAATCACCTTGCATGGATAATGGTACATGCAAGAAAAGATTCCCCAAAGCCTTCTTCCCTGAAACCATCATGGGTGAAAATTCTTATCCTGTCAATCAAAGAAGCCAAGATGGAGTTAAAATATCTCACACCCACAATCAAAGAAGGTCTCCCACTGAAGATTCCTTGGTTGTCCCTTACAATCCATATATGTTGGAAAATTATCAATTTCACATCAATTTATATCTCAGCTGTTAGATATCTGTAAAAAAAGTCTATAAGGGCCATGACTGTGTTACTGGGTATGTTGGTAAAAAATTGGATGAAATCAATCAATCGCAAGATTTAAGATGGGTTTCTGTACCTGAGGCATGCTGGAAAATTTATCCTTTAAAATTTCAGCTATCTCACATGCTGTTATACAACTTGACATTGACCTGCCTGACAAACATGATGCGTTTTTTGAACCTGATGAAGCCCTGGATGAAGTGGTTCAAAGATCAAACCATTCTAGTTTTTTAACCTGATAAAGCACTGGATTAAGTGGTTCAAAGATCAAACCATTCTATACATATTCCGGCGGAATATTTCAAAATAGATTCAATTGACCCTTTGGCAGGGACCATCAAATACCTTTTTTTACAAAATTTCACATGGAATCCCCAGAGAAAAGAATGGAGGCCAAGACAGAGAGGTTTTTAAATTGAAAGGATTTATAATTTTATCCTGCAGATGATGAGAGATGGTATTTCAGATTGTTGTTGAATAATTGTGTTGGTTCACAACTTCTTTTTAATTTCAGAGGCTGAATTAAAGCAAAATTCAATTAGAAATAAAAATCAGAAGTTGAAAAGAGAAAAAAAATTCTGAACCTCAATAAAATACAAAAAACATGGACAAAGGAAAATCAATCAAAGAAAAGGATCCAGGGGTGGGAAAAGCTACAGGTTTGCAATTAACTTGAAGTTTTGAAAACCTTAAGTTTTCAAATCTTGGTAAGTGGAGTAAAGTTAGCAATCTGCGGAAATGACACCTTGGGTAGGATGTTGTAAATTGAGGGGGAGGACTTGGAGTGCCCTCAGGACCAAGACCTGATGAGTTCAAGCGGGCTACTTGAGTCTTCACTTGATTTGAATTGGTTTTGGAGTTGATTTGAAATGGATTCTTGCCACCCGCATGGTTGTGAACAAAAGAAAATGAGGAATGAAAGTGAGGGGAACATTGGAAATAAGACACAACCCAAGAGAGATAAATAAGACACAACAAAAGAGCTATAAATTACACATGCAACCTAACACAAGAGCAACAGGAAAATAGAGGGAAAAAACATAAAGAGTGTATTACATCAACAGCCACCCATGTTTTCCATCTCTTTTCATCCAAATCTAATTATTTTGAGGCGCCTATATTGGTTTAGTATTGATAGTGTTTTAGTTAGAAAATCCACCAATATTTTGGCTGAATAAGTCTTGACTAGCTTTATCTCACTGCTTTTAATTTCTTCACAAATGAAATGAAATCATAGGTCAATATACCTGGTGCCGAAGCCAGAATAATTGGCCTAATTTGTTAAAACCTCTGTTGTCCTTGTAGACGGGATGGGGACCCAATAAGGGATCTTGAAAAACTTGTTTAAAGAAGTGCTTGAGCCATCTTATTTCCTTGATTCTGTCTGCCACTGATCTTTATACAGAATTTCTTGTTGACAAGGAAACCATAGGTTGCTTGCAAGACTTCCAAGAGATTCAGTTTCCCTTCCAGTAGACAACAATGCGGGAAACAGAACTTTGAGTGGTAGGGAAGTTAGCCCAGTCTGAGTCAAAATAATTTACTAAATATTCAGAAGAGAAGCCCTTTTTGAAAAATTTTTCTTCCTTGGAAGTGCTTTTGAAATATTTCAGTTCTCTCAGTCTTGCTTCATAGTGGCTCATCCCTGGTGGGTTAAGAAACTGGGAAAGATGATTAGTTTCAAACGTGATGTCAGGTCAGGTGTTCAAAATAATTTAAAATAGTTCTCCGATCAACTTTTGATTGTTCAGTACAGCATTGAGAATTTGGGGTTGTTTCTGCGGAGAAGCTTTAGTAACATTTCAATGAGGTGTGAGTGGAGTGAAGTATTGCTTAAATTAAGGAAGCTTTTATTGATCCTCTACAGAAGCAATTTAGGAGCTTTGAGATAGTATGATCATTTCATTGGACACATTGACATTGAGGCCAAGGAACAGTGAGGATTGGCCTAATCATTTGATCTTAAACCTAGATTGAATCAAAGCTACAAAGTTTTGAGGATTACTGCCAAAAATGGAGATGTCATCCAAATGGATGTATAGCCATTTGTCTGAGTTCCAGAAATCACAGTTTTCACTAGCACTTCTCTTGAAACCAAAGCTGAAGAGCCCAAATCTAAAAGTTTTTTACCTGCCTTGAGGGGCCTGTTTGAAGCCATATAGAGCTTTTTTCAACCTTAGTACCATACCAGAGGAAGCCTTGACATTGGTCTCAGGTATAATTTAGACTCACTCTTAAGATGGGGCATTAAGAAAAGCTAACTTAACATCAAGTTGGTGAAATTGTAGACCGTTGCCCACTGCAAAGGAGATCATCATCCTGAGGCAGGTTTTGTCTCCAGTGGGTGCAAATGTGGTTTTTTAGTCAACTCCCTCCTCTTGGTTTAAGACTTGAACACAAAAGTGTGCCTTGAACTCAGTTATGTGTTGATTTGTGTACTTTTTGGTTTGGAAGACCCGGACACACTTGAGTTTTGACGGGGATTGATCATTTGCAGTTTCTTCCCAAACTTGGTAACTCAGTAAGTTTTCAATTTATTTATCCATTGCAGCAATCCACTCAAGCTTATTTTTGCAGGCAAGGGATTGAGCCAAGGAATTAATTTTGGAATAGTTGGCATCCACAAGAAATAATTTGGGAGAGTCTTGCCTATTGTACTTCAGAATGGTGTCTTTGTGTACCTTTTCCAGTTTGGGACTCCTGATTTCAGGGTTTCTGGAGTTACAGTAGCTTCAGAGTTCAAGATGGGCTGTGTGCTGAGAACAATCCAGGAAACCTCAGAAAAAGGGGAAATTTTAAAATTATTTTTTATTTTCTTTCATCCAACTTCCATCATCAAAAAAAAACAAAATCCTGTGTTACTATGGAAACTCTTCCTCTTTCCCTTCTCCCAACTTCTTACTGTCCTAGCGGTCTAGGAAGGGCGCTCCAGGGGGCTTCAATTTTCAGACCCTCTGTTCAACCCTTCCTTGTTACGCTTGTGACCCAATCTTTTTTTGGCCCAGCATGCAAGAAACCAATCATTTCCTCCATAATTTGCTCATCATCATTGGAATGGGATTGTAAATAATGGGCATCAGCAACAATGACAAAGACCACCCTTGTCATTTGACAACAGTCAACAATTCCCTCTGACCAATCTCATCTTCATTGTTGGAATTGGCTTGTAATCATTGGCATCAGTCACAACAACAAAGACCTTGGCCAACCTCATCCTACGCCCCCCATCAGCAAAAAGCCATCAAGCCTTTGCAAGCCATCCCACAAATCATCTTTGACCTGGCAAAAATTGTGCATCTATCAGGGAAGGTACCACTGCCATTTTCAGCCTTCTCAAATCACTCATAACCATCATCTTCATTGGTGACAACAACAATGACTGCCATAAATTGTTGATTCCGTTGTTTGCAGTGCCTCACTAATGGTCCAACACCTATCAGCAACAAGCAGACAGTGATCAACAGTGTGGAGACTCCTTTGGGATTGTTTAAAAGGTAGCAAATAGCTTTCTGGAAGTCACTTGAGGGGTAATTTAGTACTACAACTATTGATATGATATATGAATGCAAAGGGTGGTTTGGAATTTCCAGCCCCTCTAAGTACTAAATTAGTCTCAAAACTATGAAATAAAATAGATTGGTGGCGGATTTTTAGAAAGAGTTGCTACTATAGTAGTCTCTATCAGACCTAGGATCAAAATGTTTCAAGCTTGACAAGGAAGAAATGGTGGAACCAATGGGTGACTTGGAGGATAGAAGCTGAGTAATGGAAGAATCCTTTATCCATTATTAATCCTTTCTTTATTTTATCTTGTTTGATTGGTTACTGATTGATACTCCTTTGATGATACAAGTGATGATCAAATAAAGGTTGAAATGGTTGAGCCTATTGTTGATAACTGATGGTGATGGAAGTGGATGATTGATGATCATGATGATGGATGAGGTAGGTGATGATGATGGTTGATGATGATTGGTGATGATGGTGATGGTTGATGATGATTTTTGATGATGGTGATGGATGATGATGATGATGGTTTTTGATGATGATGGATGGTGATGATGATGGTTGATGATGATTGATGATGGATGATGATGATGATATTGGGTGGTGATGATGATGGATGATGATGGATAATGATGATGTATGGTTGAGAATGGTGTTCAAAGTATGTGGTAATGGTTGGTGATGGTTGATAATGGTTTATGATAAGGCTTTAATATATTTCATAAGTTTTTAATATCTTTTATAAGGCTTTAATACCTTTTATAAGGCTCTAATACTTTATATAAGGGGTTGATATTTTTATAAGGGTTTAACACACTCCTATAAGGGTGGCCACCCCAGGCTGGGTGCCTGGGGGGATGTGGGTGAAATGGCTGGAGAGAGGCCCTCTATTTATAGACATCAGGGGGGATGCCACCTTGTGGCTGACTTGTGGTTGTGGGTGGTTTGTATAGTTGTGCGGGTAGTACCCTGCATATATTGCTTTTGCATCATGTCCTGTAACATGCTGTACAGCCTCTGCATGCAGGTTCTTGCATATATTTCTGTGTATACAGGTGTGGTGATTTGTTTTGTGCTGTATAAATTGCTTCTGTACTTCATGAGCCTGGTTGCATATATTGCTGTGTATACAGATGAGGTGATTTGTTTGGTGCTGTATTAATTGCTTCTGTACTGCATGTGCCTGCTTGAAAATGTTGCTAAGTACAGATGAGGTGATTTGTTTGGCTCTGTATGCATTGTCTTGCATATATTAATTCTTTATAGGCTGGTGAGGATTTTGAGTGGTTTATGGGTTTAACTTATGTGGAATTCACTTGAAATCTTCTAGATTATGTCCATATATGTCTTTCACTGAGCTGTGCCACCTGATTGGGCTGTATATTCTAATCCATTAGAGATAGAGGGGTACTCTGGCTGGGTGACTATATGTTATTTTTGGTTTAAAATCCATTTTAGAGGTAAATTCCAGGATTGAAGCTTTCCTTCTATGAGAAAAGTGAGTCTTATGGCTATAAGTTAGGTTTTGTTTTACCACATCAGACCCCAAATTCATGCTGTCCACAGCATTCCATAACCAAAGAAATCAAACTCCTTGACCTCTTTTTCTTCTTCTTTCTTGTTGATAAAAAATAAAAAATTATAGTAATACTAAAAAAAATTAAAAAACCCAGAAGTGAACAGAATGCTTAGTGATCCAGTTGGGCCTTTTGACTCTTTTGATGATCTATCTTCAAATCTTTCCTTCTTCATTCATTCTTGATCTCTCCATCTAGCAATTCCAAGAATAGTTTATCTCTTCCATTCTTCTGGATTGTTCATTTATATCCTAGTTCTCCTTGGAATAAGACAGGTTCTGCATCATTCTTCAAACTTCCTTTCCCTTCGCCATATCCATCTATGATATGGTACCTCCTGGACAAGGACAAATAGCTCAATGAATTCTTTTCAAAATTGGACTTTCTTCCTAATATTTACAATTTTAAACCTTGATGGCTTGTTTGCATCTATTCCAACTTGATAGATCCCTTTTCCTTGTTATAACAACTATAAATTCTTCATTCTGAATTTTCTTGTTAAAGATTAATTAAGCCTTTTTACTTGTTACCTTGACACATCTTGAAATCATGAATATGGTCCAATTTGGAAGTTAAGCCAATCTTGATGTCTTCAGGTCCTTCATTATTCCTATTATTTCATTTTTTCTTGTTTTTTAATTGAGATCTTCATTTGATACATAATTTCAAAACAAAGGCTTGACTGGCAATTATGGGTCTTACCGGGACCAAGATGATTCTTTTTACCCAGTTTTCTTTTCTTTCTTTTATTAATTATTTTATTGATACTATTATTATTAACTTCAATTCTTTTCTATTTGTTGTCTTTTAGTGTATGTAGTTTCAGGTCTTACAAAGTACCTGGTCCTGATGGTTTAGATTAAAATGGAATTCTGAGCAATTTAAGCTCATGTCTTGGAGCATCCTTGTGGGTTTATAGTTGAAATGTGAAATCTTGATGGAACAGTTTAAGCTCTTTTACAGGAGCCTGTTGGTGGTTGATCACAGATCTGGTAAAGTTTGATGCAAATGTTTAAGCTCTTGTTCAGGAGCCTGTTGGTGGTCAATCATGGATCTGGGAAATTTTGATGCAAAAGTGTAAGCTATTGTTCAGGAGCCAGCTACTGGTTGATAACTGAGTTGGAAAAGGTTTTTTGAAAATTTTAAGCTCTTGTTCAGGAGAATATTGGTGGTTTCCTATTCCTTCCCAATTCATACTTGGGGAGGGGCCTGTACATCCCATTTTATTGGTTTCCCCTCCAAATCTTGTGGACGGCTTGACTGTTGTTGTGATTTAAGTAGAGGGGTGCACGGATCAAGGAGGAATCCAAAAAAATGTCAGTTGAGGGTGGTTGCAACCAAAGCAATTGGAGTTCTTGAGTTCAAACCATTGGTGGTTTTTGCAAGCAGAGTGAAGCAGAGGGTCAAACAACAGCGGCTGGTTGGTTTGTGATGGGGAAAGCAGATTTGCTAATTGGTCAGCAATTCTGATTGCTTGCGCAATGATTGAGGTTATGGTTACAAGCAAGGCAATGGGGGTCTTTTTGGGGTGTCTTATATAGTCTTGGGTTGAGAACTGTGCCGTTTTTTGCACACTCATTGTGGCCCCCTCAGACATCAGACTTGGCATGCTCATGGCGGCCCACTCAGACATTGGAGTTGGCGTGCTCATCATGGCCGGCTTAGAAATTGGACCCCCAAGAATGGAGAAATCCCAACCAGGCTTGCAGGCAGCTAGTTGTGGAGGTAGAGCTTGTTAAAATAAGGATGCACTCATGTCATGTGCATTTTAGTTTGTAATCCAAATGGGATGCACAAATGATCCTCTACGACCCATTAGACATCATGTGGGCCATGTGGGCCGATGGGGATGGTACTGGTTTTGGACATTCAAGCTCCATAACACATTTTCCAGGTCTTTTGGGACACAGGCCTTAATGGGCCCGCCAGGGTGGAAGGGCAACCCCAGCCAGATGGGTTTATTTGGGTATAACTGGGCCCAAGGTTCATTTTGCACATACTTCTCCAGACGGGCTGGCCGGCCAAAGAATGTATTTTATGCTCTTTGGGCCTCAACAGCCCATTGGGGAAGCCGTGCTTTCATCTCTCTGGGGCGCATTGTGGGGCCGTGGGATGGGGCAGGGGGCTCCTTTTGGAGTACTTCCACCCGCTTGTGTGCAGGGCCGCAGGGGCTGGCAGCCCCTGCCTCCCTCCCTCCCCTTGCTTGGTTGCGGGGGGGAGAGGAGGCTGTCTGGTCATCAACCAGCCAGGCCAGCCACAAAAAGGCAACTGGCAACGTGGGAGGGGACTTGATCACCCCCCCACCTCATTTGTGGACTGATTAGGACCGCCTTGAAAAGGAAACCAGCAAGGTGAGGTGGGATTTGACCACCCCCCCCACCTCTTGTGTAGCAAAGACAAGTTCGCAGGGGCCATCTCCCCCCCCCCCCCCTGTTACCAGGGGGGTGGTGACCCGGGGATGGGTGGGCTTAACCACCCCCCAGTCCACTAATTTTTTGTGTTGCCCCAGGGGTATCAACATCCAGGGCTTCCTGGGGCGGATTTTACTGCTACCTCCAGGGATTGAGAGAGAGAGGGGGGGCGGACATGCATGTCCGCTGGATACACCCCCCCCCCTGTAAGTTTGACTGGAAACAGAGTGTTTATGGGTTCACTCTGGCCAATCTGAGGGCCAGGTGCTGGTTGCAGGAGGCAACCGGCCATGTAAGTTGGCAATAAGGACCAATGAAGTCACAGAGGTAAAACAGGCTGGTTGCAAGGGACAACCAGCCAGGGTTTGAACAGAAACAAGAGCTGATTCTGCCCAGGAAGGGTGGAAACACCAAAATCAACAGGTAAAAGCTGGTCATAAGGGTTCATGGACTACTGCCAAGTGGGCTGAGTAAGCCCAAACCAGTTAGCAAGGCTTATAGAGCCTGTAGAGCCCATTTGGGGCGAAATGTTAGCCTTTTGCTTGTCATTACATGAACTCCCCATGAGCACCATCTTTTGTATTTAAGGAGCTCTTCTCCCTGCTGTTTTACATCCATTCATTCATTCAACAATAAATTCAAATTCACAAGTGTGCCATTGCCTCTGCCTCATATGAAGGATTGATCATAAGAATTTATTGTATCAGCTTTTCTTTTGCTTTAAGAACTGCTCTTTTACTAATCTTGTGGGGCAATAATTCTCACACATTATCAGTTACATAATCATAATTACTTCCAAGCAGGATAGACCCTCATTCCTTACTCTGGACAACCTCAAAGAACTCAAGTTTTCCAAGAAGATGTCCTATATCCCAGAGTCCAGCTCCACCAAGATTGTTTTGAATGGTCAAACTATAGTTCTTGGTCTGTCTTCATGGACAGTGAGCTGGACAACATTTGTTGTGGGGAGATTATGGATGCAGATGACACTTTGATTAGTCCAGAGGTAGAGAAGAAGTCTTACCATCTCATCCTTAGGCTTTTGAATGAAAGTCATATGGCATGGGTTGCTGAGACTTTAGAGGAGGAACAGAAGAGGATGGATAGGATTGTATGGAAAATGCTCAAGGCCAATTTTTCTGGTAACTCTGTCCATCAGAAGGGGTTTTCCTCCAATAAGTCTTTCAAATTGAACTTTTCCAATTGCAAACAATTTCTGGGGGAGGCAAGATCAAGTATTGCTAAGTTCAAGTCATCCGGTGTGGTGCTCTTTTATGGACGCGAGTCAGGAAAGGGCTGCAGGCGGCGCGCTCAGCAATGGGAAGGGCTTTGTCGCAGCTAGCCGCGCTGCGGGCTCAGCAGCAGTCAGGTAGGCCCAGCAGCGTTTGGGTTGGGCTCAGCACCTGGAGACGGGAGACGACGGATCGCGCGGACCAGAAAGCTTGCGCAGATTGGAAAGCTTGCGCGGATCGGAAGGCTTGCGCGGATCGGAAAGCTTGCACGGATTGGACCGCACATTGCAAGACGCGCGGATTGGATCACGTGGGTACGCCCCGGATATTGGAACGGGTTGTTGGGCGGACGCGCGCGGGCGGAAAAACCAGGCTACGTTAATACCGAAGGGCGCGGGTAATGGCGAGGGATGGAGGGATAGGGTTGGGCTAGGGTTCTGCGGCTTAGGGTTGTATATCATCACTCTTTCTTGTTACTTGTGGTTTTACTTAGGTTAGGGTTGAGAGGGAGGACTTAAATAATGTGCTCTCAACTCTGGGTTGGAGGAGCATTGGATGAGGGGAGGAAGGAAGGGAGGGGAAGGACGGGGAAAAACACTTCACTTCACTTCACTTCACGGACTGGACTGCACTCTAGGATATCACTTTTTGTGGCATCGGATGAGGGGAGGAGGGAAGGGAAGGACGGGGAAAAACACTTCACTTCACTTCACTTCACGGACTGGACTGCACTCTAGGATATCACTTTTTGTGGCATTGGATTGGATTGGATTGGAAAGGAAGGAATTCATCTTATTATCACTTTATCCCTTGCTCTCTCTCTCTCTCCCTCTCTCTCTCTTGAACGGCTGCATCCAATCTCCTTACAGAATCTTTGATCAATAACTTCCGGAACTTGAGGACGACTTCTGGGGTGTTGCCCCTTAAGTTTCCACACCGGGCTGAACATGGATCCTGAGTGTTTGTCACTCTTAATTATTCAAAAGCTACCAAAAGAATATGAGTCCTTGGTTAGGATTATATCTCAATTGGATCCCCTTACTGGAGAAGAGGATGTGCTTAGAAGGATTGAAAAGGATGATCTTCAATTTAAGATGAAGGAGGGCACAGGAACAGCTCTGGTGGGAAAGAAAGGAAAATCCAGGAAGAAGGCAAATGCAAAAAGGGATTTATCAAAGGTCTTGTGTAATAATTGTCAGAAGAAGGGGAACTATGCAAAGGATTGCAAGGAGGCCAAGAAGAGGAAGAAATCCAAGAAAAGTGAAAAGGAAGACAAAAAGGTAAAACTTGCTATGGAAAATGTTGCTATGGTGGCATTGGATGTTTTCAATGGAACAAGCCTTTGAGGAACAAGCCCCCAACAAGAAGGCTAAAATCAATGATGATCAAGAAATGGACTTGATTGATTATGAAGTATGTAATAATAACCTTGATGATAAGAACATATCAGTGGCTGATAAGTCTCCTTTCATTGTAGGAGGATTGAAGGAGGATTTTCTTGTTTGTATTGATTCTGGTTGTAAAAACCAAATTTTTTTTGAGCCAAATTTTTTTTCAAATCTTCAACATTTTGATGGTGTTGTAAATATTGGCCAAAAAGGAAAAAAAATTCAGATTGAAGGAATTGGAAAATTTATTCTTGAAAATCACTTGGGTTTCAAAATATCTTCTGAGAAAGTGTTCTATGTACCAGATTTGTCTGATAACCTTGTGTCTCTTGGAGTTCTCTGGAAAAAAGTTTTGAGATTTTTTATCTTAAAGAAGATAAGTTTTTTATTGATTTGAATGGGAGAACTATACTGAGTGGACAAGTTTGGAATAAGTTGCTCTTTGAAAACTTGTTCAAGTTTTCAGCTCTTAGCACTGTTGCTCACAATAGAAGTCACCATAAGGTAAATGACAGAAAATGTGAAAGTTGTAATTTAGGGGCCAAGACCAGGAATGTGTTCTCAATGAGTAGAGATTGCACAGAAGTTCCTAGAGAGGAATTTTCCATTGATTTGGCAGGGCCATTCTGACCAGTGTCCCTTGGGGGGGCAAAGTACTTCATCAATCTGGTTGACACAGCAACTAATTATGTTTGGGTGAAACTAATAAGATCAAAGGATAAGACCACAGAGGATGTTTCAGTAATGTTCAAAGTCTGGAAACAGAATGGTTTGATGAGGGAGATCAAGAGGGTTATTACTGATGGAGGGGGTGATTTTGTGAGTAAATAGTTTGAGAAACTATTGAATGATTATGGTATCACTCATATGGTCACTACTGCTAGTACTCCACAAAACAAAGGAATAGGTGAAAGGATGAATAGGACTTTATTGGAAAAAGTCAGAACTATTATGGCCCAATTTGGTCTACCAAAGGTTTTATGGGCTGAGTTGTTTTGCACAGTGTGTCTGTTGAACAATATTGTAAGTGTTAATGAGAAAAGCCTGCATTAACTGTTTTGGAAGTTGTACCCCAAAAAATCACACCTAAGAACAATTGATTTCTTAGTGTATTATAGTGTTCACCATAATGAAAAGGTTGTAAAGTTAGATCCTGGAGCCAGAAAAGGGGAACTTGTAGGCTATGATTTAATAAGTAAGTCATAAATGGTTTATTGTCCAGGGAAAAGAAATTTTATCCATAGTAGGGATGTAAAATTTGAAGAAAGTATCTTTCCACTCAAAATTAGTGAAGATATTTCTGTTCAGAAATCACAGCAGGAAATAGAATTGGAGCCTATTTCACCAGCATATGCTTTAGAGAATATAATTGGTGATGATGTTGAGATGAAAGATGTGTCACAGGAGGGTTCAGTACCCGCTTCAGGGGAGTCTGTGGAATCAGAAACTGACAAGCCTGCACCTCCAGTTAGAAGGAGTGGAAGGACAATGATACCAGTTGATATTTATGGGGAATGAAAGTCCCATTATGCCTCTGCAGAATATCAAAAAGATATGTTTTGGGAACAATGTATGCTTAACGAGATTCTACAGTTAAGTTCAGAAATGGGTAATAAGGTTAACCCAAATAGCTTTGGCCAAGCTATGAATTCTGATGAAAGAGCAAATTTGAAGACAGCTATTCTCAAGGAATTTCTTTCTCTGGAAAATCATAGTGTGTTTGAAGTGGTTAAGAGCAATTTAGTTCCAAAAGGAAAGACCATTGTTGGGTCTAGGTTAGTGTTGAATAAGAAGTTTGATACTAATGGGTTTTTGAAGAGGTCCAAGGCTAAATGCATTGCACAAGGCTTCAAGCAGAAAGAGGGTATTGACTACCAAGAGAATTTTTTGCCAACTGGAAGGCTGTCCACCTTCAGGTACATCATTGCTTTAGCAGTGGAGTTGGGTGAAGAAATCAGACAGGCTGATTTTGTGACTGCATATTTGAATGAAAAACTTGATGAAGGGGAGAATTTTTGTATGTCAATTCCTGAAGGTTTTAAGGAATGTCTTGTAGAGACCAAGCCAGAAACTATGAAGAAAATACGTGTGAGAAGTTTTCTCTAAGCGGATAAAGGGGAATATGTCCTCAAGATGTGTAGATCCCTGTATGGATTGAACCAAGCAGCTAGGTCATGGTATAACACCATGAGTAAGAAACTGATAGAGATTGGTTTCAGGACAAGTGAGGCCAACACTTTTCTCTTTGTGAGAAAGGATGCAATTTTGTTTTTATGGGTTGATGACATTATAATTATTGCAAATGGTACAGAGAGAGTCATGGAGGCACTCAAAAAGGATATCAAGATAAAAGATCTTGGACTGGAACAACAGGTGCTGGGAATGAATGTTAGTAAGAGCAATAATGGGATCAAGTTGGATCAAAACCATTATGTGTTAGCTCTACTTAAGCAGTATGGCTTAGAGGATGAAAAGGATTTTGGTACTTGAATGCAGTCTAATATTTGGTTAGAAAAGTCTACAGATGAAGATCATCTGGAATTTTTCCAATGAGGGAACAATTATAGTTCAGCTATTGTATCTATAAATTATTTGGGGCAGTGAAAGGCCACATATTTCTTATGCAATTGGCATCTTCTCACAAAAATTACAGAAAGAAAGAATGAGGAATTTGTCAGAGTCTAAGAGAGCTATGAGGTATCTTAAAGGAACAAGCAGTCTGGGACTGCAGTTTTCAAATTCAGCAAACCTTGATTTGGTTGTTTATTCTGATGCAAGTTGTGCAGATGGTAACACTAGGGTATCAACAAGTGATTTTGTACTATTTTTAGGAAAGAATCTAGTATCATGGATGTCTAAGAATGTGTAACCACAAAAAAAGTGGTGAAACTTGCTAGCAAGCGTCATCAAGAGGCTCTGGGTGGATTTTTGCACATGGTACATGCCAAGCCTGGCTGAAGCTGCACTATAATTACATCTGGCAGAAATGGCCACCAAAAAGGCAGGTGTGCAAAGGACCCTGAGTTAGGGCAGCATGTGTTAAACAATTAAGTTTGGGATAGTGCAAGGCACCGGGGTACAAACCACACCTCCAACTGCATATATCCGCGCCAAAATCATCATCCACTCAACTGTCTCAAACACCGCATCTCCTTCCGTTTGGAAGTACAATTCACCACAGGCACCCAGTCATTTTGGCAATGGATTTCCGGTCTTCCCTTCCAGAATGGTTACTTTTTCCCTCCCCAATTCTTTTGCAATGTTCAATGTATGTTTCATTTTATTTTTGGCTTGCTCAATTCCCATTACACCCCATGCTGAGATTGATAATTTGTTAGATGAAATTTTTCACAAAATTGCTGATTCACTATACTTTGATTTTACCGGTATTCCAATCCAGAATGTAACCTTGCTAGGAGGGAAGTCATTGTCCCCTGGTGCACTCTTTCCAAAGCTCTGATCATGGGATCGTGGTTTTTTTTATGGTCTTGGAATTGCTGCCTCACCACAGTTGTCAAAATGTCACTTATCTTGCACCTTGTCAATTTGAATGATGGGCTTCCAAGGCATGAACTGCTGAGTTCCCGTTTCCAACTCAGCAGTTTACGCCTTGCAAGTGTCAATCTACAGACCTGGTCCTATGCTTATGGAGATTGGATAATTCACCTTGATCAAAATCAGGAGCTTTTTGGCCACTTATATCTGCCTTCAGACATGTCAGAATTCTACTCTCATGCACACTGTCACAGTTTACCCTTGAGTTTGTATATCCTCATATCAAGTAGTCAGCTCCAATCTCAAGGTTCTTCCTCCTTTGTGAACGCTCTGCCCTCCCAAGCGCTGGTCTTTAACTTGAATCCAATTGAAAGATAGGCTCATCTCACCTTGCCAGAATGCCTTCAACAACAATGGAAACTAAGGTAAGTGGTATAATACTTTGGCTATCTGCCACCAAATATTAACATATTTATGATCCTCTGATTATAGATCTCTGAAGATTGTCCAATTCAACCTCCAAATGAGACGCAGCTTCCCACGGTTTGCGCAAATCAGGTAAATCAAGCCTCAAATGACAGCAATAACTTTGAAACTGCTGCGTTTGCAACGCTCAAGTCAGAAAGCAACTCAGGAATGCACAGTGTCTGAAGGTTGACATTGTGTCTCCGTAAGCTGAACGGACAAGAAATTTCTTCCTGTGTTTTCTTTTACTTTCTTTATTGTAAGAGTTTTTTGCAACATATTCCATAGAAAACCAGAGACCGCCATGGAAGCTTGCATCTGATTTGGTTGGAATTAGGTTGCTCTTCTGTATCTGAATTGCAGAGTGGATCTTCAAGAATTGTGCCCAGGGACCAAGTTTCTATTGCAAGAGAACTCAAAATCTGTGCTTGATTGGAAGCAATCTGCAAAATCAAATGAGGGAGCTTTGAGAATTAATCTATAGAATCGGCGCAGCAAAAGCCAATGAGCTCACAGTCTTGTGCAGGCGGCTTTTGGTTTCTTGACAAGTGTTCATAGCTACATGTTTTGGCATTCTCTTTCCAGAAACGATTTCTGCGCAAAACCCATCAAACCATTGGGTAAGAACCCCAGAAAGCTTCGCAGGCTCCTTGTTGAATGAATCAATAGGATAGGCACCAAAATCACCCTGGGATCTTGCATACTTCCAGTGTTTGAGTACCATCTTGGTGAATGCCTTATTCCATGGAGAGTCCAATTTTTTTTTCCAGTTGTGATTGCCCTATCCGGCCACCAATTAATCCCAGGTACTTCATTGCCCTTTTTGGATGACACTTTCATATCCTATTATATTTCCTTATTTTTAACATCCCTATAAACAGACTGGAACTAGCTGTTGGGTCAACTCACAACCAGTTTGCCGGTTCCGGCACCAACTTTGGGTTCCGCTTCCTCCCACTTCCCCCCTTCCCTTAAACGGATTTCTCTCAATCCACTGTTGTACTTAGATAACTCCTCACGTATCTCATCCTTCCTTTTCTATAAAAGGATCCTCATAACTCCCCTTTCAATGAATCTCCAACCTGGTTCATCCTTAAAATCCAACCCATAGCTTTTGAGGAGTCACACAGCTGAACCTGCAATGGGGCATATGTACCAGTTGGAGATCTCTTAGAAAAATTGTTCTATAGTAACTAGGGATTGAATTTTTCTTTCCAAAAAGCTCAGACGGGTGATTCAAATGCGCACAGAAAGAAAATATATCTACACTATTGGCTAATTGTTGTTGGTTTGGTATGGATTGAAAAGCAACCATTTGATCATTTGTAGGGGAACCTGGCCAAGGGCTGGTAGTTTTATTCTTATCTAACAGCATTTTGGTAAAATCATAAACAGACTGACTAAGCGGAGTGTTTGAGGAGGGCAAAAATTTAGAAAGCTGGTTGTTACGGGTGCGCTTCTGACTGACCACACCCTTGTGGTGTGGTGAACCATTTGGGACACCTTGGGAAAGGAATTCAAATTTTTTTTAAAAATATATATATATATATATATATATTTGAACTTAGAAAAAATTTGGATCCTTCACTCCAACCCTTCTCATCCTCATCGCGTTGCTCCTCCTCATCCTCATTGCTTTGCTCATCCTCATCCTCATCGCATTGCTCCTCCTTATCCTCATCCTCATTGCGTCGCTCATCCTCATCCTCATCGCATTGCTCCTCCTCATCCTCATTGCTTGCATCCTTGATCACTTCCTCACTTTCATGGCAACCGTCAGTCCTTCATCATGACCCTCCCCATCGCTTGGCCATGCGCAAATCATTGCCTTCCCTCTCATCATTGATTCATCCATCATGGCATCCTCATTATCACCACCATCACTGCTTTTTTATTTTCTTTTATTGTACTATTTCTTTCTTTCTCACCCCCCTCCAGATTTGGATGGGAGGGGGTGTTGCGTTGTTACTAGGTGCAAACGTCTGCACGGACGTTTGCAAGCGACAGGCTGGGGTGAGAATCTCTCACCCCAGTCTGGAAGATTGGCAGAAGGGAACCAGGCCTCCACAAGCTTGAGCCTGATCATCATCAAAAAAAAAAAAAAAATCCGCTTTCATTTGTGTTATCCAATTGTAAATAGTTACAGGGCTCTCTAGCCTATAAAAGGAGGGGCTCTACCCTGCTTTTTCCATCATCAATTCTTCCCACTAATGAGAATTATGAGCTTCTGATACAAGAGCTCCTTTCTTTGTGAAATTGATCACTTATCCGGAAATATCTTTTGATTATCCCTTGATCCTTATCCCTTACCCTTGACTTTTTTTGAGTCTGAAACTCTTATCTGCCCTTCTGTGGCCCTGTTCCTTATCACCAACCATAGCCTTGCTGGTTGAAGAAGAATTCATTAAATTGAATTCTTGAGTGTGTTATACCACTCTTGATCCTTTTTTCTGACCATTATTTGGTCTTGATCATTCATTTGATTGTCTTTCTGGACCAGTCACGTTTGACTAAGAGGTTTTATTAAGTTTAAACCTGGAGTGTTAAACCTCCCTTTAATTATTCAAGTTGCATTCTGCCACACTATTCTTGAATCCTGGAGAAGTTTTGGGTTACTCTTAGTCCCAAATTGTTACTGTTTGTTTCAGTGATCCATAAACATATTGCATTGTCTTGTGCAGCCACCCAACGTTATCTTGTACCCTTCAAGCGCTTTATTGCGGAGATTTGGGCAGGTTCATTGAGAACCTGGAGGTTGATTGGGTTTGAGTTGATCCCTCCCAAGCACCTGCTGATGACCAGAGTTATTAGCATGTGGGTACCGTTACTTACAACTGCTTTGTTCTATTGGACTCTGAGCAAACTTTAACTTAGTTTGTTCAAAGTCTTTCTCCTCATCATCTTGGTTCAGGTAGTTCTGCTTCCCCCCTCAGCTATTGTTTCTATTGACTTATCCCTATCCCATTTGATTCCTCATTAACAAAGGTTACGGGACCTTGATCCTGGTTACATTTAAATATTTTTGTAACACTCAGGAGGGCAGCCTAAAAAAGCACCTATCCCCTCCACAGAACTGCCAACGCCCTGCGCCGTTTGGAGTCTTACAGTGGCAATAAAACAGGGCCATGATTACAATAGAAAAAGAGGTCAGAAAATTCAAGAAAATTCCAATTTGTGATTTTGATTACCTCTTAACATGCTTTAGATATCAATGATTGTTCCCTGAGTCAAGATCCCGTATAGTGTGATACCTTTCATTTAACCCAATATCCATACAATATTCTAAGAAAGAGTAAAACCATGCAAACCCCTTCACTAATTTCTGCTCCACTCCAGACTGTCACTCGCACACCTCCACATGCTCTAACAGAAGAGGAGGGCAATATAACTTTTGAAAAATAACAAAAGTTTAAAAAAGGGCCAGCTTGTACCAAACAAATGCAATAACTTGACATCAAAAGCCAATTTCTTCTTGGCCCAAGGCTAATACCATTGTGTACTAATAATTGGGTGTGTAGTTCACATCATTGGCTTCTGAAAAATTCTCTTCATTGAGTTGGGGGCAAAACGCTGCAGTATATAATACACTGTGTTTCATTCCAACGGATTCCCAAAAGTTCAAAGGGGCATAAACAACTGCCAGAGTAGGGTTCCTTGACCATTGGAGACGGTGCCAAAAATCATTTTTTTTCTACTTGTAACTTGCAATGGCTGCTCAACAGAGCCCAATAATCTCAACCTCCACTTTTTACTGCCTTTTTTTGATTCATTTTCTCTTAACAAGTAATATTGTCAATTTGTAAATTTGACTGAACAATCATGTGAGGGGTGAAGCTAAAAAGTTAGGAGATTTTCTTTGAATCTTTACCAAGGCTTCAAGCTTGACCCGTCCATTTTTTCTGGTAAAACTCATTGTAGAATAAACCAGGAGGCAAAAAACTGAGTTCAAGGCCAAACTGAGTTGGCTTGGGGGCATGGGGAGATCAGCCAATCCTTATGGGTTCCTGAGTTGGCTCATACATTTGTACTTACATACAATTGTTGTAAGGCACAGGCAACTCCAAGTTGTAATGTATCATACTGTAAATACATGAGTTTTTGATGTCCCAATTACAAGGTGAGATTGTATTTTAGTTTCAGCTGTGATGCAACAAGAACTTCCTTGATCTCGCTTGCTAGTAAGCAACATGCAGAAAGTCATGGTGTGTCCGCAATAAGTCTTTCATCAAAAGAAGCAGAGTACAGAGCGTACCTTTCAGCTTCACAGGAGGCAAAATGGTTGAGAAAGGTATTAGGGGATACTCATAAACCACAAGGGTTTGCTTTGTTGTATTCTGATAATCAGAGTGCCATTTCTTTGGCAGAAAACCAAGTGTTCCATTCAAGAACAAAACATTTTAATTTTCATTATAACTATATATGTGATACAGTAAACTTCAGAGAGATAGTTTTATGGTACATGCCCACTGAAGCAATGATTGGGGATATCTTCAATAAGGCGTTAGATTGGAACAAACATCAAGGTTTTGTGTCTATTATTCCTATGGCATCCCTTTTGGATTAAGGGGGTTTTTTTAAATACAGATGCACTCATGTTATGTGCATTTTAGTGTTTAATCCAAAAGGGATTCACAAATGGGCCTCTAAGGCCCTTTAGACATCATGTTGGCTACATGTGCCTATGGGGATGTTATTGGTTTTTGACTTTTTGGCCCAGAAACAGGTTTTCCAGGTCTTTTGAGACACCAGCCTAAATGGGCCCGCCAGGGTGGATGGGCCATCTTAGCCAGATTGATTCATTTGGGCATAACTGGGCCCAAGGTTTATTTTGGACATACTTGGCCAGATGGGCTGGCCCGCCAAAGTATGTACTTTATGGTCTTTGGGCCTCAACGGCCCATTGGGGCTGGCACCCAGGGCTGCTTGTTTCTCTCTGGGGCCTGTTGCCAGCCCAACGGCCCGCGCAGGGCCCTTGAATGGGGCAGGGGGCTCTGTTTGGAGTCCCCCTACCCATTTGTGTGCGGGGCTGCAACCCCAGTTGAATTGCTTGGTTGGTTGCAGCCGCAGGGGCCAGCGGCCCCTGCCTCCCTCCCTCCTCTTTCTTGGTTTTAAGGGGGAGAGGAGGCTTGTCAGCCTCCTGGATGCCAAGACCCTTGCTATCCTTTAGCTACCAGAGGTGATATAATAAATAACAAATATATTCTTCAATGAATGCAGCAAAAATCTGTAAAATATTTGGATAAAGCTTATTGCAAGGTTAATTGGTTTGGATGTAGTTTATTGTTATAAATCAATACAGATAAATTGATTATTTTATATTTTTATAGAGGGGCCACATTTATATTGGGGATCTTGAACACCTCTCTTCAGGTAATTCAGTATGAAAACACATAGGCCTGGTTACTTTGGGCCCTTTTTTTTAAAGGATACTTTGCTCAAAGATAATATGTATGTAAAATACACGGTGTGGTAAACCAAAACTGTCCTATAGCCATCAGACTCATTTTTTCTTATTAATTATTATTCTTATATCAAGTTAAAGTCAAGAAAATACTAAATAAATTCCAAACCCCTCATAAACTATACTCTAAACTCAAACCAACCTGAAAAACCCAAATCAAGCACCAGATAAAACCCTTCAACCATATCAACACCTGTCACAAAAACAACCCAACACCTGGCACAGGCTGTATTATGTCACATTAATTAATTAAAAGTCTTAATTGAATATATAATCAAAAATATTATGCTAAAAATAACAACACAACAAAACAAAATACCCCATACCAGCAGGACTTAAACCATATCAGTACCAATGTTACACTACAAGCAGTACTATACAAACAAGTTACACTACTTTTCTAGAACCTTTCACCAGAAGATAAGCCCTCTGAAGCGTGTTATCAAGCACTCTGATACTCAGTTTTCCACCATTCCAACCATAAATCACACATACATGCACCAACAGAAGTAGGGGCTCATGCAGCCAAGTATATCTCAATTCTCACCAACCAGCAATAACAACTCAGTGCACATGACTTTTCTGGAACTTTAATCACCAGATAAGCCCTCTAAAGCGTCCTCTCAAGCACTCGGATACTCAGTTTGCCACCATTCCAACCATACAACACACACACACATGCACCAACAGAAGTAGGGGCTCATGCACCCAAGTATATCTCAATTCTCACCAACAAACAATAACAACTCAGTACACATGTATTTTCTGGAACTTTTACCACAAGATAAGAGCTCCGAAGCGTGCTCTCAAGCGCTCTGATACTCAGATTTCCACCATATGAACCATACAACACCTGCAAGCCACACTCTCAAGTTACCCAAGGGGACATGCGGTAAAACAGCATACCTCTTATCTCCACAACTAATTACATTGAAACAGCATGCAGGTAGTTCCTGCAGCATTTTATACATGATGAGGGCTCAGAAGCTTCCTAAAAAACACCCAGCACATGAACTTCAACCACCAAACCCATGCAGGTCACACCATTCAAGCTACCAAAGGGGGCTTGCAGCTGCCAAGCATGTTTCATGCTTTTCCCAACCAGCAAAATTAACTCAAGCTGAAGGCAACTTCTGCATCATTTTTTTATACAAAATAAGCACTCAGAAGCGTGCAGATCACACCATTCTTGTCTCTTAGCTCATATCTTAGCCTGACTCTGAAAGATTGAACTAAAAAATACAGTTATCTCTCAGCCTGATTTACACGTTTTATCACCAGAATGATCTGTCTCATGTAACTGTACCCTCCTGCGCTTCAACAGTGCAGAGAGAGGCTCGGAAACGCTCTAAGGGGAGCCCTGAGAATTCCCTGAGGAAGTATTTTTATATTTAAGGTGCCTCTTTTGCCCTATCCAAGTTGTCTAGCATGGCTTCTGCCCAGTGTGTGAAATATGGCATCAGCCTGACCAGTTACTTATCAGTACCTAGTTATAAGTGAACCAGAATCAATTGATAAGGAAATAAAGGATCAAAAACAAAATTATCATTGACCATTTGACCCAAAATGCTGGTGTTCTTGAAGAAGGGTTCTTGAGAAAAGGCCTGTTATTCAGCACCTATTTTTAAGAGGGAAAATCCCTTATTTTTGATTAATAAACTCATAAAAGAGGAAAAGAGGAAGAGCACAACAGAAAAAACAACCAACCTTTGTTCCGCCCAGCTACCTGTGGGAAAGCCCATCTTTGGGTCCTCCTACTGGTTAAACACCTTTTAGTCAACCCTTAAATCCTTTAATTGGAATTGGAAAAATAGTCAGAAAAAGTAGAAAATTCTTGATTATGAATGGTGGAAGCTTGCCAATAAGCCAATTCAACCTGGAATAGTCTTTCAATTCCTACAAATCTCTATTAAAAATTAATCTAGGTCTGATAAGAGACCTATTTTAAGTCTCAAAGAAACCAGCCCCTAATTAAAAAAATTATTGTGCAGACTTATTTTAGTTCAGGAGGGCAGGAAATTCAAAACCTCCTTAGCTTAACTTTATCTATTCAAGACTAGTAGTAAACTAAATTCCCCTTCTAGTGACTTTCAGCAAGCTGTTTGCTCAATAATCCCATTATCCCTGGGAGTCTTTACAACGGTGAAGTGGAAGGGCTTTGTAACCAATCTGCCACAACAGATAAAGGATAATAAGACTAACTGGTATATTATTAAATCCTTTGGGTACCTGTTTGGGACATGCACTGATGGGTTAAACCTGTATACTGGGGTTATAAGGTTGTTCAGCAGTTTAAATTGATAAAAAATGGTTGGGGACAGATATTATTAATCAGACTCAAGCAATAAATAACTGACTTATGTAAAAGAAATTGAGAGCTGATAAAACCTGGACCAGGCTGTTCAGATTGCAGCAAATAGGTGAGTAAGAGAAAAACAGCTAGAGCCAGAAAAACAGTGATAGTCAAATGAAAAAAACAGAAGAGAAGTCTCTACAAGCAGGGTGATGGCCCTTCAGCGGACTAAGTAGATAATTAAGATGCCAGCTACCACGTAAGTACTAATCCTCCCAGGAAGTCTTGCCAACCAGAAAGATGCTGTTAGTTTGATAAACCTGAGATTGAGTTGAAGAGTTTGTCAGTACCTACTCCAATATCAATGCTGTAGGTGATCTGATGAACAAATTTGTCGTCGTAGATCAATCTAACCAAGGTGCAAAGAAGGGATTTAGAGTTTGACGGTGGTGGATGATGGGTTGATGATTGCAAGGTCAAGGTCTGGGCAGTTGGCAGTCGAGTCCCCCAAGCGGGCTTATGCAGGGGGAGAAGTAGTGACAAAGTTGACAGCCGTGACACTTGTCTGGGTGAGGACAGTTCCCCAAGTGCTTGGTGACAGCTCATGAGACACTGAGACGAAAAGAATAAAGAAATAGAAAACAGAAGAAAACAAGACACAACAGAAACAACAACTGAAGATACTAGCTGAATCAAACCAATATCAACACGCCCGCTGAACTCAATGTCAGGACCATTCTTACGATCCAATGTACTTAGCAAGTCCATCCACAGCTGGAGTACTTGCTGCTTTTGTGAGGGAGTCCGCCAACATATCCTGGGACGAGATAAGTTTGATATTGATAAGCTGCTTGTTCCAGTCATTCCGTAAGCTCTTCAGTTTGATGTCAATGTACTTGGCGTGAGACTTACAACCAAATTTTTTTATTTTATGGTTAAGACCTTTGTTGTCTATTAGGTTTACGGGAGGTTGTGGCACAGTTCTCCAGATCTCCCCCAAAAGATGGTTGATCCAACGCCCCTCAAGGTGGCCAGCCAATAGTGCATTTCATTCAGATTCTGTCGAGGAGTGTGCGAAACTACGCTGTCGGCGACTCGTCCAGTAGATAGGCGACCCCTTGAAGAGACAGATGAGTCCTGTTTGCAATAACCAAGTAGTGGGATCATCCCCACAGGTCGCATTGCTATACGTAACAAGTCTAGTGGCTGGAGATCTGACCGAAAGGACAAGTTGGTAACCAATAGTTTTGAGGAGATATCTCCACACATGTTCCACTTCCTTTCAGTGCACTATGCCTGGTTTTTCTGAGAACGGGGCCAAATTTGACACTGCGTAACTGATATCCGGTCTTTTCAGAGTAGCAATGAAATTGAGTCGCCCTATGGGTGATTGATAGTTTCTATCTAGTCTTCAAAAGTCTTCAATTTCTTGTTTGGATGCTGGCTGAAGGTGAAGACCAGAGGTGCAGGGATTATTCATTGGTTTGGCTTCCAGCAAGTCCATTTCTTCTAGTCCCTCTTTTATGTGATTTGGAATAGAAAATGCTATGTAGTCATTTCCAATGTCTACTTTCATTCCAAGTAAAGTATCCACCCCGTTGTGGTGCCCCATCCTGGACACCCGGACCGCCTTAAGACCTCAATTCATAAACTGTTGCAAACGTACCGCCCGGCTGGACAACTTATCCTCAGGCTCATCCAACTATTGTTTATCCGCGTCGCGCTCCGCGTCGCGCTCCGCTCCGCGCCGCGCCGCGTCCGCGCCGCGCTGCGCTTCCATTATCCGCGTCGCGCTCCGCGCCGCGCCGCGCCGCGCCGCGCTCCTTCCGTCCGCGCGCGTCGCGCGTCGCGCAACTTATATCCGTATTGCTTCTCATCTCCGCCGTTGTTATAGAACCTCCTCATCTTTGTTGGTTGCGTGTCTTCATCTTCGTCGTTGCGCCTCCCTTCTCCTCTTCGCTACCGTTGCGCGACGCTCATCCATGATCTACTGAATCCATCCCGACCGCTCCGCAAGCATTTGGCAGATCCTTGACCAACACGAGTGACCACATGGTTGCCTTCCCGTTTCCGCTCTATTTGTAGAATCTGTTGTATATAGTCTAACAGGGCCTCCTGCCCATATAAGGAGGGGCTCTCCCCTGCTTTTTCGACGATAGGCTATCATTCCATCATCCTGGATCCTAGTATCGGAGATCTCAGCATCTCATCATCATAAACAATTTATCCGTGGGCATCCTTCCCCACTTATCCGAGCAAATTATCCGGGTATATCTATGATTGCCCCTTGATCCTTTGAGCCTCCATACTCAAAACTCTGTCCTTTGTGACCTTGATCCTTATCACCAACCAATAGCCTTGCTGGTTGAAGAAGAATTCCTGTCTGCCTGAATTCTTGAGTGTGTTATACCACTCTGATCCCTTTTTCCGACCATACTGGTCTTGATCTCCCTTGATCATCTTTCTGGAGCCAATCACGTTTGATTGAAGAGGTTTTATTAAGCTTAAAACCTGGAGTGTTATACCTCCCTTCCTCTTTGGGGTTGAATTTTGCCACGCTATTCTTGAGTTCCTTGAGAAGTGTTGGGATATTCTTGCTCAAATTCGTTATTGATTTGCTTCTAGAGCTTCATAAACAAATTGCTTTTGTTTTGTTCAGCCTCCCACAGTTATCTGGTACCCTTCAAGCGCTTGATTGCGGAGAGTTGGGCAGGTTCATTGAGAACCTGGAGGTTGGTTGGGATTGAGTTGATCTTTCCTAATCAGCTGCTGACGACCAGAGTTATTAGCTTGTGGGCGTTGTTACTTACAACTGCCTTGTTCTATTAAACTCTGAACAAACTTTGACTTATTCGTTCAAGTCTTGCCCTGCACCATCTTGTCTCAGATAGTGTTGTTTCCACCGCTACCGACAACTCTTATCCTCTTCCCTTAGTTTGATTTCTCATCCATAAGGTTCTGGACCTTGATTCCGGTTACATTAAAATATTATTGTAACTCCTAGGAGGGCAGCCTAAACAGCACCTTTCCCCTCCACAGAACTGCCACGGCTTAGCACCGTTTGGAGTCTTACATTTGGTCCCCCGGGCCGGGATCGAACCAGCAACCTTGGGATTTACAGTCCCAAGGTCTTGAAGAATCAACTCCAAAATCCTATCCAATTTCTCTTTCTTTTTCTGTTTGTTCTTTTTTCGATCCGTGGAGGCAGCTTGGTCTAGAAGTAAGTCCTCCCAATTTGTGCACCGCTCGGGCAAGATACTTGTCGTTTTTGGCGAAACTCTACTCTTGCCACACTCGTGAGCCACTTTGGAAATCTGCTCTTTGGATCCCCTAGGAACTCTGTTATTCGATATGGCATCTCCCGCTACTCCAACCACCTCTGTTCGACCTAAGATGGTAAAGATCAAACCCCAGAACAAGAACTTAGGCTTCAACGGTACAAATGTCGAGCGATTCTTGGACTCCTACGAAATGGCTGCTGAAGTGGATGGAGCTAGTGAATTCGATATGGCTTATCAGTTACGATTCTTTATCTCCTCTGACGAAGATATGGAGGTAATCGAGTCTTTCGAGGGATTCGAATCCCACAACTGGACGCTTCTCAGGGAGGCTATGTTGGCATACTGGGGTAAAATAGATGTGGCTAGGTTTACTCTGCAGGATTTGGATGCTCTGGTTTCTCAGTGGATCTCAAATGGTGGTATTTCTTCAGCCTCTGACTATCAGATCTTTAGGAAGTCTTGGGACCCCATTCAAAACTATCTTATCCGAAACGATCACATTGACACAGTGGACGAAATTTGAGCAAAGTTCTTCCAATCTTTTTCGTCGGCTGTGCAGGAAAGGATTAAAGAAGAACTGGTCAAATCTGGATCCATGATTACTACCAGGGATAATCGATTCAAGCTCCCTGTTTTTCTTACCCTTAGGAGTACTGTGGATAAAGTCATGAAAGGTCAAACTGCTCTTACCTTTGAAAAGCCTAGAACTTCTGAACCAGTCCATGCTCCTTCTTTTAAAGAGTCAAACGATATTATGATTAAAATGGAGGCAGATCGTAGGCCTAAAGCAGATCCTAATTCCAATAGAGAACCTACTACTATCGATGAAATCACCAAGTTACTTAGAGCCTTTGAGAACAAAATAGATCAAAAGATTTCTTCGCTAGCTACTCCTAAAACTCCTTCTTCTGTCCCTAAATCAACTCTGGTCTGTTACTACTGTCATAGGGAAGGCCATGGAACCGGACGATGTCAAGAACTTCAGAAGGACTTAAAGGAAAAGTTGGTAGAGCAGAGGGGAAACAATTACTTCCTCCCTAATGGTGCCCTAATCCCTTTTGACTCGTCTCGTCCTATCCGACATGTGGTGGCCTCTTACCAGCCATCACCTCCTGTGAAAGCATCTCTTGCTTCCTTTGAATTTCGATCATCCTGTGGTACCCTCCAACCTTGGTATCCTCCAGCCATTTCTTCCTCTAGTCTTGCGGGGACTACTTATCAATCCGATCCAGCTAGGAAACGACATGAGGAACCTAAACCTCATAAGGCTCCTTCCTTGCCAACTTCAATCCTTCGAAAACCCGTTAGACGTCGATCAACACTTGAGCCTCCTTCCTCTGATGTAGAAGACATGGAGGTGGAAAAGGAACCACTCATGGAAAGGTTCCCAGATCACCCTGATCCTTCTCCCTCACCTCAACCTTCTAATCCAATCTTAGATTCTGCGTCACCTGAACTTCCTCCCCCCACCCAGCCAAAAGTTCGATTTGAAAGAGGCATCTCCAAGGATCACCCCAATGCTGTGGAGGGAGTATTAAAGAGAATTTCTGATCTCAAAATTCCTGATCTATCTGTGGCTGAACTTCTATCGATCTCTCCATCTGTTGCTGAAGGAATGAAGAAATGGGTCTCTCGTCGACGTGTGGAAATTGGCTCTGAAGAACTCAAAGTCTCCTCTGGCACTTTAATGGAGGACTCTGGTGGAACCAGTCCTTCTATAGAATCCAATCTTTATTCCTGTCCCCTTGGCTTTCTTCCTTGTTATCTTGGTGACTCAGCTAAAACTGTTTCTCCTCTTGTGGATTCTGGATCTCAGCTTAACTTAATCTCGGATGCTATGGCCTGCAAGCTCAAACTTAGTCCTAGGGTCAGCTTCAACTCTGCAGTGTATGGGATAGGAAATCAAGCTTGTGAACTGGTTGGTATTGCTGAAGATGTACCAGTCAGGATTGGTCGAAATATCGTTGGAACCTGCCATTTTTGGATTACTCGTTTGGACAGTCCTATGATCTTGGGACGACCCTTCTTAATGGACTTTGGTGCAACCCTGATGTTTTCTGATCAAGTTGGGGAGAGAATTCTTCTCCCTGATGCTGATGGCAGGAAAATTGAAGTTCCTCTTTGCTCATTGGATTCTGGTCGTTGGGAAAGAGATTTTCCTGGTTATTCTCCCAAATCATCCTTTAAGGGAAAGCAGAAGGATAACTCTAGTTCCTCTCATTTTTTAGGGGAATAGTTGATCCTACTAATGATTGTAGTTCTTTTCAGCCTCAGACTGCAACTCAAGGGTCAACTCCCATCCCTCAGGCTTATTTTTCATTTCTTTCATCATCCTCCTCTGAGCTCAAGAATATTAAAAAACAAAAACATATCAAAATAGAAAAAACCAAAAATATTTCTCCTCCATCTCCTTCTCTCTCTGGATCTGTTGTGTCTTCTTTTCCTTCTACTTTTCCCGATCAATCTTCTCTCAGTTCCGGTTCGAATCTCCGCAATGAGTCTAAACTAGATCCTAATTGCAATTCCGTTTTTGGCGATTTTGGTATGAAGGAATATGGGCTGCAGTGGAGGCAATTTGGGGTACAAGTAAGTCCTCCCAATTGTGCACTGCCAGGGCAATCTTCTACCGTCATTTTCGAAACTCTACCTTGTGCCACACATGTGAGCAACGTATTATCTCCTGGTTCTCCTTTTATGGAAAAGGCACCCTTCAAGGATATTGCAGAACATCGGACTTGGAAGATGTTGGAACTTGGACTCAGCTTTCCTAATCAAGTCTCTCTGGTCAACTCTTGGAGGAAACAAGAACTTCTCTCTTTTGCCACCAAGTATAAACCAGTTGCTAAGAAGGTCCAACCAGTCAACCAGCCTATGCCTCTCAAACTCAATCCCCCCCTTATGCGTCCTCCTCTATCTCGCGATCCTTACTGTGGTCTTCCTCAATCTCTTACTGGTCCCTTTGTGCCTAATGGACGGGTCACTGAAGAACGTCTGAAGGTGGTCAACTTTGGTCCAGATGGATGGCTTCTTCCTGATGAGTTAAATTCAATTAAAAATGTCTTATCTCTAAGAGAAAAATCTATTGCTTTCTGTGAAGAAGAGAGAGGTCTCTTGCGAGAATCCTATGGCCTCCCTTATATCATCCCTGTAGTTGAACATGATCCTTGGCAAAAGAAAAAGATC
Organism: Puccinia polysora; assembly: GCA_025617555.3. Lineage (NCBI taxonomy): Eukaryota > Fungi > Basidiomycota > Pucciniomycetes > Pucciniales > Pucciniaceae > Puccinia > Puccinia polysora. The sequence continues at coordinate 46,930,107 of CM062628.1, read as the reverse complement.
CCTATCCCCGCCGCTAAAGTTGACGAATTCATCAAGTTGGTCCGGGAACGAGTTTGAACTGGCCTGTATGAACAGTCAACTTCTAGTTACTCCAGCCCCGTCTTCTGTGTCCTCAAGAGTAATGGTAAACTTAGAATAGTTCATGATCTTCAACCTCTTAATAAAGTTACTATTAAAGACTCTGGTATCCCTCCTGCTACTGAAGAATTTGTTGAATCCTTTGCGGGAAGAGCTTGCTATGGTCTAGGGGATATTATGGGTGGCTATGACGAACGATCCTTACATCCTATTTCTCGTCCTCTCACTACTTTCGATACTCCTCTTGGTCGATTTCAACTTACTCGATTGCCTCAAGGAGCCACCAACTCGGTTGCAGTCTATCAGGCTCAGATGATGTGGATCCTCCAGGATGAAATCCCTGATCATGCTGGTATCTTTATTGACGATGGCGGAATTAAAGGTCCAGTATCTGACTATGATAATGAGCTCTTACCTTGGCATTCAGGAATTCGTCGTTTTATCTGGGAATATGCTACTACCTTGGAGAGGATTCTGTTTCGAATAGAGGAATCTGGCCTTACTGTCTCTGGATCCAAACTGGCGGCTTGTGTCCCTGCTCTGGAAATTGTTGGTCATGTGGTCTGCAAGGAAGGAAGAAGGATGGCACCAGCCAAAGTCAACAAGATCATCTCTTGGCCTACCCCAATCAATCCAACTGAAGTTAGGGGCTTTCTAGGTGTTGTCACTTATGTTAGAATCTTTATCCCATCTTTATCCAAGATCTGTGCACCCTTGCGTCGTCTAACCAGGAAAGATGCTGAATGGATTTGGACCCAAGATTGTGAATGTGCTTTCCAGCTACTCAAAAGGATAGTTGGTGAAGACATAGTTTTGAAAAGGATCTCTTACGGACCGGGAGCTGGCAAGATCAAGTTGGCTGTCGATTCTAGTTATCAATCTGTTGGGGCCGTCCTTACTCAGGAAGATGAAAATGGTTGGGACCGTCCTGTTCTTTATGAATCTTTGTTGTTTTCAGATGTAGAATCCAGATACTCCCAGCCCAAACTGGAACTCTGTGGTGTGGCTCGAATGATGAAGAAACTTCAAACCGTTCTCTGGGGCCAACATTTCGAATTGCAAGTTGATGCCCGATCCATCATTGAAATGATCAACGCTCCCAGTCTTCCCAATGCTCCTATGACTCGTTGGGTGGCCTTTATCCAGCTTTTCTCTTTTGATATTGTTCACAGGCTTGGAAAATCTTTCACCATGCCTGACGGTTTATCTCGACGACCTCTTGGGGACAACGAATCTGATGTTGGAACCAATTTCAATGAAGAGGAACCTTTAATTCGACCTGTTTTCTCTTTTTCTTCACAAAATTATTCTGGCTTTCAACAAGGCTTCTGGTTTAAATTAGAGCAGTACCTTTCAACTCTTCAAAAACCTCCTGATCTCTCTGCTAAGGAATTTCGATCTCTCAAACGAAAGTCTTCTAATTTTTTTGTTCAAGGCTCTAGACTTATGAAGAGGGGCAATCCTTGTGCTCTTATTGTCGTTACTATTCCCTCTAAACAAGATTCCATCCTTGAAAGTCTCCATGAAGGCCTTGGTCATCGTGGGGAAACTGAAACTTATCGACGATTATCCGAACGATTCTGGTGGCCATCTTTAAAGAAATCCGTCTCCCAATGGTGCAAGAGTTGTGAAGTTTGCCAAAAACGTGATCTTAGGCGCCCAGCCGAAATTCGTTATCCTACTGGGGAGTCCACTGTCTTTGGAAGGATTGCTATGGATGTGGTTCATATTAAGGCAGGTGGTGCTAAGTACCTCATTGTGGCTAGGGATGATTTTTCCGGATGGGTTGAAGCAAAATTTCTTAAGAACCTTAGCTCTGAATCAGTGGCAGCTTTCCTCTACGAGACCTGGACAATGCGTTATGGCCTGGCTCGATCTTACTCTACTGATGGTGGCTCTGAATTTGGGGGCAAGCTTGCTGAAATGATCCGATCCCTTCCTGGACAACATAGAGTTACTACTCCGTATTATCCTGAAGGCCAAGGCATGGTGGAACGAGGCCATGCCCCTTTGAAGGCTGCACTTGTTAAACTGGCTGGTGAAAGTGGCAAGAATTGTCGCAAATTCCTTCCTCTTGTTCTCTTTTCTGATCGAATCTCAACCAAAAGGACTACTGGCTACTCACCTTACGAAATCATCTTTGGTCAAAGAGCAGTCCTTCCTTTGGATCTGGAAATGGAATCTTTCTTGGGTATCTCTTGGGAAGAGGTGTCCTCAACCACTGATCTGTTAGTTGCTAGATCCAAGCAACTGGAGCGAAGTGAAGACGTTCGTGATGAAGCTTATCAAACGATGATGGAGGCCAGAGCAAAATCCGTCCAGTATTGGGAGGACAAGCACTCTAATCGAATCAGGGAGCCCTTGAACCCTGGTGACCTAGTTTTAGCTTATAATCGATCTTTGGAAACCCAGTGGGGCAAGCTTTTCTCTAATCGTTGGAATGGCCCTTATCGAGTGGTTCATCAAGTTAGAGGTGGATCTTATGTTTTGGAGGAGCTGGATGGTACTCGGTTGGCCAGAAGGTTCTCTGCTGATCAAGTCAAGAAGTTCCATTGTCGTGGGGGCAACTTATCTCAGAAGTAAGTCCTCCCAATTGTGCACCACCAGGGTCATTTGCTGCGTTTTTGTTGTAAAACTCTACTGTATGCCACATATGTGAGCACCTGGGACGCCCTCCTTTTTCTATTCCTGCCGCTTCTAGGGTTCATTTGGAAGAATCAAGATATTTTCCTCAACTCTTCAACCACTCTCAAGATCAAAATGGCCATTCTTTGGTTTCAATCATCTGTCTTTCCTTTCTTTCTTTCTATGGCATCAAACTCGGGAGCAGACTAGGGACAGTCTGTAAGTTGGGGAGAGATGTGGTGCCCCATCCTGGACACCCGGACCGCCTTAAGACCTCAATTCATAAACTGTTGCAAACGTACCGCCCGGCTGGACAACTTATCCTCAGGCTCATCCAACTATTGTTTATCCGCGTCGCGCTCCGCGTCGCGCTCCGCTCCGCGCCGCGCCGCGTCCGCGCCGCGCTGCGCTTCCATTATCCGCGTCGCGCTCCGCGCCGCGCCGCGCCGCGCCGCGCTCCTTCCGTCCGCGCGCGTTGCGCGTCGCGCAACTTATATCCGTATTGCTTCTCATCTCCGCCGTTGTTATAGAACCTCCTCATCTTTGTTGGTTGCGTGTCTTCATCTTTGTCGTTGCGCCTCCCTTCTCCTCTTCGCTACCGTCGCGCGACGCTCATCCATGATCTACTGAATCCATCCCGACCGCTCCGCAAGCATTTGGCAGATCCTTGACCAACACGAGTGACCACATGGTTGCCTTCCCGTTTCCGCTCTATTTGTAGAATCTGTTGTATATAGTCTAACAGGGCCTCCTGCCCATATAAGGAGGGGCTCTCCCCTGCTTTTTCGACGATAGGCTATCATTCCATCATCCTGGATCCTAGTATCGGAGATCTCAGCATCTCATCATCATAAACAATTTATCCGTGGGCATCCTTCCCCACTTATCCGGGCAAATTATCCGGGTATATCTATGATTGCCCCTTGATCCTTTGAGCCTCCATACTCAAAACTCTGTCCTTTGTGACCTTGATCCTTATCACCAACCAATAGCCTTGCTGGTTGAAGAAGAATTCCTGTCTGCCTGAATTCTTGAGTGTGTTATACCACTCTGATCCCTTTTTCCGACCATACTGGTCTTGATCTCCCTTGATCATCTTTCTGGAGCCAATCACGTTTGATTGAAGAGGTTTTATTAAGCTTAAAACCTGGAGTGTTATACCTCCCTTCCTCTTTGGGGTTGAATTTTGCCACGCTATTCTTGAGTTCCTTGAGAAGTGTTGGGATATTCTTGCTCAAATTCGTTATTGATTTGCTTCTAGAGCTTCATAAACAAATTGCTTTTGTTTTGTTCAGCCTCCCACAGTTATCTGGTACCCTTCAAGCGCTTGATTGCGGAGAGTTGGGCAGGTTCATTGAGAACCTGGAGGTTGGTTGGGATTGAGTTGATCTTTCCTAATCAGCTGCTGACAACCAGAGTTATTAGCTTGTGGGCGTTGTTACTTACAACTGCCTTGTTCTATTAAACTCTGAACAAACTTTGACTTATTCGTTCAAGTCTTGCCCTGCACCATCTTGTCTCAGATAGTGTTGTTTCCACCGCTACCGACAACTCTTATCCTCTTCCCTTAGTTTGATTTCTCATCCATAAGGTTCTGGACCTTGATTCCGGTTACATTAAAATATTATTGTAACTCCTAGGAGGGCAGCCTAAACAGCACCTTTCCCCTCCACAGAACTGCCACGGCTTAGCACCGTTTGGAGTCTTACACCGTGCGCCAAAGAGTCTTTGAATCTGTTGAGAAACTTGGCCTTAAAGCCTTTGGCATCCCCAACGACCACAAGATCATCTACATGGAAAAAGAGCGCAGTGATTTTGTCTGCATGAAGATAGAGACAAGGATTGCTATTGCTTTCTTTGAATCCATTCTCTTTGATGCATGTACTGAGCCTCTTGTACCAGTTGAGGGGAGCCTGCTTCAAGCCATAGAGGGATTTGTTCAACTTCAGGTACTTAGACTTTCTTTTTGAGCACGCTGGAGTCCTGATGAATACATTCTCTTCCAGAGGTGCATGAAGAAAAGCCCCCTTAACGTTGAATTGGAGTATTGGAAGATTCTTGTCAACTGAGTAGATTAGGAGGGCTCGAAAAGATGCCACTTTCCCTGTAGGGGTGAAGATATTGAAATAGTCAATGCCATATCTTTGATTGAACCCTTGAACACAGACCCTTGCTTTCAGAGAGGTCTCACCGGAGTGTAGATCTTCCTTACTCCGGAAGGCCCAGGTAGTGTTGAGAGGATTGACTAACTCAGATTCATTCGCGTCCTCCCAAACTCCTAGATCCTCAATTGTGTTTAATTCTTTTTTGATGGGAGGAATCCAGTGCAGCAGTTTCAAAGCATCTTTGATCAACTTTGGCAAAGCTTCATGATGGTAACCATATTGTTCTGGAACCTTTAATCTGGACCTATCTCGCAGGCTGGGCTTCAAAGTTTCAAGAAAATTGGCAGAAGAGAGATCGCTTTTGGAAGAGTCAGGAACGCCTGTGTCACTTATCTTGGGCTTGAGTTCTACATGATTCTCAGCAGCGGGGTCTTCGGCAGGTAAGTTTGGTTCAGAGGCAGTAGAAGGGAGACATATCTTGGAGGTCTCAACGTCATCCGGTAGTGATGAACCAATGATGGCTTGAGTCTTGAGAAACTTTACGTGTTGAGTTTTGATGATCTTTCCCGACTTGGTTAGAATCTTGTAGGAAGAGAACCTGGGTACGTATCCAATAAAAAGGCCTTCCTCCCCTTTTTAATTCAGTTTAGATTTAATGTTATTTTGATTGAGCAAGTAGATGACTGCGGAGCCAATAGGTTTCAAATAGTCTGTAGGTAACTTACTCTTATGAAGCATTTCCCAAGGTGTTGGTCCTCCTCTATCCTGTGGGATTTGATTCAGAGCCAGAAAGCAACTCTGAATAACCACATTCCAGCAATTTTTAGGTATTTTGGTCAAGCTGAACACTGATTGCAACAATTCCATGATGGTGCAATTGGATCTTTCTGCCTTGCCGTTATGTTGGGAGTGGTAAGGTTCGCTTATTAAGTGATTAATTGATTTTGATCTAAGGAACTCTTCAAGAGATTTGTTTACAAAATCCCCTCCTCCGTCCAATACAACTTCTATTGGGTAACTTTGTTGTTTTCTTGCTTTGTTCTCTATCACAAACTTGATGGTTTCAGCAGCTGCATCCTTTGAGGGAAGGGGGAAAGCTGAGAGGTAACCAGATAGATTGTCCACAACAGTGAGAGCAAATCTCATTCCACCCTTGCTGGTTGGATTGAGGGGACCCATCAGATCCAGGTGGAGTCAATGGAAAACTCTAGCTGCCGGTTGTTGATCTTTGTTGAACGGAGCCTTATCTATTTTGCTTTTCTTGCTAGCTAGACATTCAAACAATTTCAAAAATTCATTTTGTATGAGAAATCCAAGATGCTTCTCCATTCGATTGATACTGGCATGATCAAGTTTGAGGTGAAGCTCATTGAGCTTGGCTACAGTAAGATAGCAGGATGAGAGCTTTTTGACTTCTGGTGTTTTGGAGGTAGGAGAAGAAGATCCAATTGGTTTCTTGGCCTGAATCAAAAGAAGATTGTTCTCAATATTGCCGGATAAGACTGAGGTTTTTGACTTGAAAATAATAAAGGTAGGTGGATCCAATTTTTAGTGTACTCTGAGATAGCAGCCCTTTAACAGTAAAGCACCAAGAGATACTAGGTTGACCGTGGCTTCTGGTACCCAAGCCGAGTTCTCAAGATGAATTGTCTTCCCGGCACTTTTAAGTATAGCTGTGCCAAGGCCTCGGATTGCAATTCCTTCTCCCTTCTTCCCAGTTTTAATGAACTCTTCCCCAGATTCCTCAGTCAGCAACAGAAAAGAATTCTTATCATGAAACATATGAATAGAGCATCCACTATCCAAGATATATCTATCTGAGTGAATGTTGGCCAGGTGATTGGAAGCACGGAAGAAAGAGTAGTCATGATAGTGTGATTCAGCCGGAGGCTTCTTCTTAGTACCACGTCTTCCCTTGTTTGACAATTGCTCAGGTTTTAGCTCAGGAAATTCTATCCAGCAGGATGAAGGGGGATGTGACTTGATTGCGGGATTGTGTTTGCCATTTTTACACCTTGGGACATTGGATTCTCTCGAGTTGTTATAGTGAAACATTGCCATGTTGGTGTTGGAAGTCTTGGAAGCCTTAGACTGCACTTCATTTTTGTGCTGGACAAGATGGTTCAGAACTAGCATGACTGATAATTCATTTCCTGAGTGCATTATCTGAGATCAAATGGCCTTGAGCAAATCCTGCAGTTTGAAGAGGATGAGATAGCTTAAAATATTTTCAGGTAAGACTATCCCTACTTTGCCTAGTTTTCCAAGGTGAGCTTTCACGGAGGTGACAAAACTGTCTATGTTGTTTTGATCAAAGCCTAGGTACAGAAAGATAAAGAACATTCTGGCTTGGTTTGCAGCTTGGCTGGAGGCAAAGTGATTCTTTGCAGCAAGCCAAATCAATCTTGAGGAATCTTTATTCTCCGGAGTGATAATATTGGTGTGGGTCCCTGGGTACATTTTTGACATGAGATAACCAGCCATTTCATCATTTTCAGGGATGTCCACGAGAGGGTTGACAGAATTAATTTGATCAAGGATGCCGCGCATCTTGAACAGTTGCTCCATCTTCTTCCTCCAGATTGATTAGTTTGTTTTGGTAAGTAGAGGAGTTGACTCCATGAGAGATTTGAGAGCTAAAGCCTTAAAGTTGCCTTCAACACCTGGTCCAGGAGATTCAGTGGTCCTGGTTGAGCTCTTTCAATCCATAATTTTGGCTTTTAACTGTGTAAAAAAATTGAGAGCTGATAAAACCTGGATCAGGCTGTTCAGATTGCAGCAAATAGGTTAGTAAGAGAAGAACAGCTAGAGCCAGAAAAACAGTGATAGTCAAATGAAAAAAACAGAAGAGAAGTCTCTAAAAGCAGGTTGATGGCCCTTCAGCGGACTAAGTAGAGAATCAAGACGCCAGCTACCACGTAAGTACCAATCCTCCCAGGAAGTCTTGCCAACCAGAAAGATGCTGTTAGTTTGATCAACCTGAGATTGAGTTGAAGAGTTTGTCAGTACCTACTCCAATATCAATGCTGTAGGTGATCTAATGAACAAAGTCGTTGTTGTAGATTGATCTAAACAAGGTGCAAAGAAGGGATTGAGAGTTTGACGGTGGTGGATGATGGGTTGATGAGTGCAAGGCTGAGGTCTGGGCAGTTGGCAGTTGAGTCCCCCAAGCAGGCTTACACAGGGGGAGAAGTAGTGACAAAGTTGACAGCCGTGACACTTGTCTGGGTGAGGACAGTGCGGCAAGTGCTTGGTGACAGCTCAGGAGACACTGAGAAAAAAAGAATAAAGAAATAGAAAAAAGAAGAAAACAAGACACAACAGAAACAACAACTGAAGATACTAGCTGAATCAAACAAATATCAACAACTTATCTCTTATAAGTATTTGATTACCTTGGAAAGGTCTCTGGATGTAAATATAACTGGGAAGTACACATGCGGGCCAATCAAGAGAGGTGTTCCAATAAGCCAAATAATCCAAGAAGTCCTGACCCCGCAGTGGTCCAGCCCCACGGAATGTCAAGCCCAAGTCAAGGCTTTTGTTCAAAGGAGGGTGAGGAACAGCGCGTTGCGGTTGGTTGCAAGGTGAGCCGGGCTGGGTCCATTCATTGGTGGGGATCTCCTCATTGCTCAAGACCACAAATGAGTTGTGTTGGTTCCTCTTGCGCAGAAAATCTTGAGGACTGTTGCAAGGCATACCATTGGATAGGGAGCAATAAAGGTTGCCAGCTTGGCATGGAATGCAGGCATGCAACCTGGAAGAAGGAAGCAGGTGAGGCCATTCCAACTGCAGAATGTGCAGGGTATTTTGAGGAAAGGGATGTGGAGGGTGTTTCTTGGTTGTGGTGGGGTGGTGCGGTGGGGGATGGGATGGATGGGGGTAGGTGAGAGAGTGGTGGATCTCTGGGGACAGAATTCAAGTTGGGGTGATTTGGTGGTCTTCTATAGACGCGAGTTGGAAAGGGCTGCGTGCTCAGAGGTAGCGGTGGGCTCAGAAATGGGTGCGGCTTTGCTGCAGAAAGCTGTGCTGCGGCCTCAGCAGCAGTTGTATTTGGCTTGGCATCTGGAGACGGGGGATGGATTGGATCGTGTGGATGTACCTTGGATATGTGAAATGGCGCATTGGGTGGATACGGACACTTGGGAACCATTAAAAGAGAAGTCCTCTTCTGAATTCCACACCGTTAGAAACAAGACCTAGATAATGAACAGCATCGATCCTCAGAGAGGAGGGGGGAAGGAAACTATCCTGAACCTTTGAGATTGACATGTTTCAAAAGAAGTAGGAAGTGAGTGGGGATGGTGAGTGAAACAGATGAAGGAAAGATATGTAGATGTGAATAGAAAAGAGGATTGGGCCAGAGAATAGTATTGAGAACAGTAGCTACCTCTGGCCTAGTTGCTTCAGGGTCCTCCTGATCCTCTAAGGGAGCTGCTGAGTGATTGAGATGGATGAGTGATGTGGCAATGGTGGAACAGACGGGAGTGAGGGATGGGGAAGGTGGGCTTGTTAGGGACAGGTGGTTGAGAGGTGAAAGGGAGTTGTTCCTGGGTTTCCAGTTGGAGACTGGGGCGCTTACCACAGAGGGATGTTGTGTGTCTACAAGGACAAAACACGGGTGCCATGACCCTTAAACGGGGACTGCTGAGGTTCAACACTTACAGGGAGTGCAGGGAGATACTTCAGTAGATGCAGCTGGTAGATCCAGGGGTATAGGTTGACTGTACTGGGGTTTGATAATTGCTGAGGAAACCAAATACAGAGAGTCAAGTTGTGATTATGAAAGTGGTTAAAATGTATGTTATTTGGTGATTTTAAGTCTTTTGAGAAATTTTACCAGAAAATCTACCAGTGATTTATATGCAAAGAAATAAAAGAGAATATCAATAAAAAAATATAAAATTGGGGGCAAAACTGGGACTATTTCATACTAGTTCATGCCAGATGTGTGTGCGCAGAAGTGCACTTGATACCAATTGCTCATTTTAGCACCAGAAATAGCTTTATTTCTCTGTTTGATTCAATCTCCCTACTCAATAATTTCCACAAATGATCTTGCATCTTTTCCCTATGCCTCCGTTGGCCAATTTTTTATTTTTCTTCTGATTTTATTGACTTGAAATGATTTTACCTTTTTAGAAAAAAGCATTGAATTCCTTTCTATTAGCTTGGCCTTCACCTTTGGCGTAGTTTTTCACCACTGATCTGTCAATTTCTGATAATTTTAATGCTGGCTAAGTGCCATCTGTATGTTCTTAGTATTTTCTCTTGCCCGTACAAAGGGTAGTCAGGGATAATCAATGTTTATTTCAAACACCCAATGTCTTGTTTACCCTTACACATGTGTCCTGTGACATTGTTTCTCTCTGATTGAGCCACCAGTAAACACAATTTTGTGGTGGCCTCTTGATCAAAAGTTGTTAAATTGTCCTTCAAAGTGAAAATTTCTGACTGTGTTACCATATATAGAAGGTGATCATCCCTGCTGGATGGTGAGAGTAGAAGCAGATGAAATTTGATTGTTAGAACTATTTTGTGTCACCCTTTTGGGCTGAGATAGATAATACTATGGAGAGGGGATATTTCAATGTGATTGCAAACAAAAAATAATAATGGAGTTTTAAACAAAAGATTCCAAGCCCAAAATTAACATCAAATGAGAATTTAGCGTGAAAGAAGCCCAAGCAGAGAGTGAATTATCTCAGGTTTGAGAAGATGTATTGCAAATTTTTAGAAACCTTTCAAGTAATTCATCTTTTGCCAGAAAAAAAGTCCCTTTCTTAATTTCAAAAGCAATGTTCTCAATTTAATGAGTAATTATTTGTCTTTTGGTTTCACTTTATGAGATCAATTTAGATGATGAGGAGAGGGGATATATCACATTTTTGTCTTAAGAAGACCCTTGAGTTCAAAGTGTGACATTCCTTCTAGCATGGGACACCTTCTCATCAGTACCAACTGCATCAAATCATATTTTGAATCTCACTTTTTGGGGTGGGAAGTTGACCAATTTCACCAAAATGTTTTCACAAAATAATATTTCACAGTATATTACTCCTTCACATCAATTTTACTTTGGCTTATGTATTTCATTTCTCTCCACTCTACTTTTATCCTTGTATTTTATATATTTTAATTTCAACTTTCTTTATTATTAGATGAAATTCCATCCTTCATTGAATCAGATATATCCTTGTGAGTCTTTGTCTCCAAATCCCTACCAGCCAAATTTTCAAGTATTCCAAATTCAATGTGATTATTCAGGCCCTTCAACTAGTCTTCTCTCTCGCATGCTTCAGATTATTTATGTTAATATTTAGTATATCCAATGCTACTTTTCTGATTCCTGCTCAGATAATATCAAACTTAAAGAAAAACAATCAAAGAGGCTGTCAAAAGGCCTAAAAATATCCATGCTGCATGTCATGTATTATTTTTTGATGTTACAATTTTGCTGGATAATTGAAAGGGGTGCATCCTGGGTAGTTGCACTGGGCGCCTAAATTTTTGGGACAAAACACATTATTCACCAATCAAGGAGTGCGTTCAAAAAGAAAAAATTATAAGGAATAAATTTGCTGGTTTTGGGAAACCAGTAGAAACTTAAGTTTTATCAACCTTGGCACATTTTCCCGCCTTTGATATGTTGGCTTATGTTGTAATTTAGTAAGTATTTAACTTTGAAAAGATATGGCTTGTCTCTACAAGAAATAGATCGAGCCATGGACAGGAAGGATTCATTCTAGAAAAAAATGCAATACGAGAGCGCTTACCCCGAACAAATCCACATTGCAACAAGCAGTCAGTGTGGTTTTTTTTCTATTTACTTGTGGCGGACAGGCACACGAAACTACCGTTCCGACGCCTTTAACCTGGGTGGGCGCCCCCCCCGCGACAATTAGAACTGGGCGTGATTTGAAATTTAAATTTTTGCGCATACAGACAACACGCAAACAAAAGAAGTCACCGTGCAGACATTGTAGAGCATTGAGGTGAGCTATCCTCCAGTTGTAGTTTCCCGGCGTCAAGTTCAAACCAAATAGAATGAATGCACTCACCCGTTTGTATACTGTCATCCTTGCCAGCTTTATTCACCCCACAAGTGCAGCTCTGACTGCGACCGTTGAGAAATGCACATTGGAATTTGATTTTTCCTGAAACTTGCAAGAAAAAAAGCAATTGGACGAAGCAGATCACAGTTGCTTTTTGAAGGGTCGACGAGAGCATTTTTTGAATGAGTTTAATAATTGGATTTTTAACGGAATGGAACTTGTTTTTGAATCAGTTTCTTTTTTTCTGCGGTGTATGAGTAGTTTTATGGGATGATCAAAGTGAACCACTGAGGATTGGGGAGCATTACAGTGCAAAGAGGGGTCTTTATATTGGTGTGTCTTTTGGGCCTTCAGTCTCCCGACGGTAAGGTGAATGGGCAGGACGCTTGCTGGTGTCGCTTTGGTTGTTCACCAGCCACCACCGGTATCCATGAGCTTCCTGCGCGTAAACCGTGTTGTCTTCTAAAAAACCGTTCAACTATTCAGTTTTAATCGATCGGATTGGCGTCGCAAGGACCGAAGCCTGTGAAGAGTCAATTCGAGGTGTCACCTGCCTTACCTCTAAGCTACCGAGCCGACGCAGAGTACATATTTAAGTTCTAATCCTAGCCCGAGAATACTTCTAATCTTGACCCTTTACGATAGCAAACACAGCAGATAAGGCTGCAATCTAGGCTGATTCAGATATCGCCTCATGCGAGCCGAATTGTCACTGGCGCTGCTCTATTTTGTAATTAAGGCTTCATTCTTCCGAATCGTCTCCTTTGAGACATTGCCAATGGTGTCGTGTGGCAATTTGTTGTTAAAGTATGACTCGTCTCGAAGCTCGTTTCGGGATAAAGGTTGTAATCTCGAGATATGAAAAATATAATCACCATAACTCGGCTACTAAAAAATGTAAAATTTGGAGCCTAGTCGACGAGTAACGTACGGTCTTAGCAACTGGCTAAGACGGAACACTTCCTAGAACAACCGCTCCTGGGATATTAGATCCCCGTAAGGAAGGGTGGAAGGGATGAGTTAATCACTTAATCCTGAGTGACACTTCATAATTAGAATCACTTGTAAGGATGTGAAAAAAACATGTGTCCTCTAGGAATGGAACCCAGGTCTCTAATGTGCATGGCAAGTGTACTACCAACTATACTAAGGACACTTGCTTCCCAGCGATCAAGATATGCTTCTAGACAACCGTGACAATGTCGCTTTGTGAGGACATATGATGAATAGGTAACCAACTACAAGCATGCAGGGACTGAGGTCCTGAAGACTGCATGAAAGCATTGATCATATCTCAACACACCCCTGTGCTGAATGTAGGGTGAAGGAAGCAAGGCAACATGCTAAGATCACACTCATGATGGGCGCTTGGGTAGCGCTGGGCTCATAAACAGTAAGAATGTGAAAATAACATGTGCCCTCTGGGAATTGAACCCAGGTCTCTCATGTGTATGGCAAGTGTACTACCAACTATACTAAGCACGCTTGCTTCCCAGTGATCAGGATATGCTTGTAGAGGTCAATGACAATGTCACTTTGTGAGGACATATGATGAATAGGTAACCAACTACAAGCATGCAGGGACTGAGGTCCTGAAGACTGCATGAAAGCATTGATCATATCTCAACATCACTAACACCTAGTTGACAAAGGTAAGGTACGGTCTTAGCAAATGGCTAAGACGGACCACTTCCTAGAACAACAGCTCCTGGCTTTAGACAATCAGAGTACACTTGAGATGTGAGACTGGAGAACGTAGTTAAAGTTTTGAACATGAGGACAAAGGAAAATGGCTTAAAATATTAGATCCCCCGTAAAGAAGAGTGGAAGTGATGGGGGATCTAATTGAAAGAATTCCAGCTTCAGTAGGGAGCAGGTGTTTGGATTGGGTGATGCAAGAGATTCTCTAATGTGATTTGTTGTTTGTTATTTGCTTGTAAGAAATGTGTTTTTTTATTGAAAGGAAATAATGCGGATGGTTGCTCAAGGTTGTTACGTCTCTGACTACTTCAGCGTAACGTGTCTCAAGAGATAGGCTATAATGGACTCTTTTGTTAGTCAATGAGAATGGTGATGGTGACAGTAATGATATTGGCGATGGATGAAAGAAAGGGGAAAAAAAAATACAAGCTGGGTTCCAGGCGGTCATCCCTTAAATAACAAAATTACAACAACATTGAATTCATCCCTTCTGGGTTGTTCCTGATCCTCATGCACTGATCCCCCATCTTGGTCTCTGTTAACCCAATTGATGTGGAAGGATCAGGTGAGGTGAAGTTTCTTATGTCATGGCTTTCTGTAAGAAAGTCAAAATAACCTGTGTCCTCTGGAAATTGAGCCCAGGTCTATGGTACATGGCAAGTGTATTACCAACTACACTAAGGGCGCTTGCTTCCCGGTGGTCAAGATGTGCTTGTAGAGGGTAATGACAATGTCACTTTTTGAGGAGATATGATGAATGAGTAACCAAATAGAAGCATGCAGGGACTGAGGTCCTGAAGACTACATGAAGGCATTGATTATATCTCAACACACACCCATGCTGAATGTAGGGTGAAGGAAGCAGGCAACATGCTAAGATCACACTCATGATGGGCGCTTAGGTAGTGCTGGGCTCATAACCTGTGAGAACGTGAAAATAACATGTGTCCTCTTGGCATTGAAACCAGGTCTCTCACGTGCATGGCAAGTGTATTACCAACTATACTAAGGATGCTTGCTTCCCGGTGGTCAAGATGTGGTTGTAGAGGGCAATGAAAATGTCACTTTGTGAGGACATATGATGAATGAGTAACCAACTCGAAGCATGCAGGGACTGAGTTCCTGGAGGCTGCATGAAAGCATTGATCATATCTCAACACTTTCTTGCCACTTGGGGTAGATTCTTGTGAAGTTGCAAGTAGCGCTTTATTCCTTTTCTTGGTTACTCACATAATTATGTGGCTTGTTTTAGGCTCTGCTCTGCTTGCTGCCTTTGACCAGTTTCTTACTTGGTTGGTCCGCTAACATTGGATCCCAAATTGCCTGTGTTTTATAATTTTTGGCACACATTGTCAGGTGGTTACTGATGGATGGTTATGTTGTATTTATGGGACTTACCCAATAGTACGGGTTAGTGCTCTTCTGTTTGGCTTTAGGTTTGGTTTGCTTGGTTGCATGATGCACTGAAGCATCAGGACCTCTTCTATGACATCCCCCCATACTAGGAACATCTTGCGCCACCAAGGCATTCAACAGGGTAAGTATTCCTCCCATTGCCCACGGCAAGAGTGGTTTGTTGAAGGAAGTAATGCTGCACAAAAAGCTGCGTTTTAGATAGTGATATTCTTAGTTCTGTCCAAAAACTAAACAAGTTGTTCTTAAACTGGTGGTCTCACCCAGTTTTACTGCTTTACTCATTCAACTTTGATTGTTTTGTCATCACCTCGGACATTGTAGCTCAACCCGCTCGCTGTTGCTCTCAGGTTTGCATTTCATCCTTACCTTCTCTGTTCTATTCATTTCAAGCTTATTGTGATCTCTTCCATTACACTCTCAGGTTGGATATCTCTCTTGCGTCTCATCTCTTGTACGTTTGTCTTGCTGAGACTCAACCCATTGGGGATTAAGGTCTGCAATCTATTACATTAAACTTTGTTGTTTTTTCATTACTTCTCAAATTGTAGCTCAACCCACTTGCTTTCACTCTCAGGTTGGCTATCTCTCTTGTAACTTGTCTCTTGTCCGTTTTTCTTGGTGAGACTCAACCCATTGGGGATTAAGGTTGGCTATCTCTCTGGTGTCTTGTCTCTTGTCCATTCATCTTGCTGAGACTCAACCCATTGGGGATTAAGACTGTGGTTTTACAGATTATGAGCCCAGAATTAGTGCAATGAGTGCTCCTTTTTCCAAGCCATCTTGTCCAACCCTCAAAATCTCCAACTTTCCACTCTGGAAGTTTAAAATTAGACACTTTCTGCTTTCAAATGATCTTGGACAAACACTTGCTAACTTGCCACCTCCAGATGATACAATTAAATGTGAAGCCTACTATGCTAAATGCACACAAACAGCTGGAATCCTTGGTTGCTACGTGGAATAGGACATCTATAACAGATTCATCACAGCATTCTTGTCCAAAAATCCTACACTCATCTGGACTGACATTGCAAATCATTTTGAGGATAAAACTTATGATAATCAATACAAGGTTTATCAAGACTTCATGGAACTCAATTAAAAAAATGACAACCTTCCCAGATTCATCTTGGACATCAATCATCATCTCAGCTCTATGACCTTGGTGGGCCTTGTCATCAGTCCCACTGGCGGCAACATTAAAGAATCCCTTGTGGCCAAGTTCATCATCAGCTGACTGCTGTCTGACTTCACCAGCACCAAGGAGCTCCTGTACACAAAGCAACCTCTGACACTCCAAATGGTGAACAACGTAGTGGAAAAAAAAACACAAAGACTCCTCAAACTTAGTTGGTCAAGTAAAAACCAAGACCTCAGCTTACGCAGCGTACCAAATTTGCTCAAACGGCACACAAAATCATCTCACCAAGCATAGAAAAAGCAAATGCAATCAGATCCTTAAGAAAAAGTTAAAGAAAGAAAAGAACCCGCAGGCCAACACAGCTACCGCTACCATGGATGATCACGGTCCCAAAGTTGTGGCTTGTGGATTCAGATTTCTCTACACCAGTGACCCTCTCATTCCTTTCACAGTAGAGCATTTCTTGACAGTGGTGCAAGTCACCACATGTTCAGTGATGCCTCAATATTTTGGTCCAACAAACCAATCAACTCTAAGGTTGAATTAGCTGATAAAAATCAACTCAACATTGTTGGTGAAGGAATGTTTATCTTGCTTCTTGCCAATGGATCTGTCATCAGCATCAACGCCCTGCACATCCCTCAACTCTCAACCTCACTGATCATCCTGGGTGGTCTTTATGAGAAAGGTTGCACAATCTCTTAATCCGGCCCGTCAACCTTTATGGTGACCTACAACAACAGAATCTTGTTCAATGCCTCCATCTTGAATGGAAAATGAAGTGTTCCACTCAAACTGGATTCCCATGAAATATCTCAGGACAATGAGGATCTTGCCTTATTAGTGTTTTCAGATCAGCACAGACTCTTCCGTTGAAGGGCTGGACACCCTTGCAATGAATTTCCCTCTCACATGTTTCACACAAAAAAGGGAAAATCTCTTGCAATGCTTTGGAATTCAGAAAAGGACTTCTCCTTTAACGGTTCCCAAGTTTGGAAGTTATTGATCCCTTGCATCTGTAAACCCTGAGTGGGACTGTTCACCCTTTGACTGAGAGATAGAGAGATGAGATTCAAGACCATTCCAAAACCTATGATGATTCAATGACATATGATAAGATGCCCTCCACATCTGGGTTGAGTGTGTGGTTTAACTAGCCTTCCCCTCAACCATAACCTAGGTACAACTGCAAGCAAAAAAGAATAATGAAATAAAACCCCTAAGTACAGAACCCTAGCCCCAATCTGTCCTTCCAACCCCATCCCATACCCCATATCAATCTGGATTGCCTGCCTGCCATTACGTCCACCTGGTTTGTCCTTCTCATGAAGCATCCCTTGCGTTGTGCCTAACTTGGAGCCCCCTGCGCATGTTGGAATCTGCCTGACGTGCCGTTCCAGATATCCAAGATAAATCCGCACAATCTGTCCAATCCAATCTGATTGACCCCGTGTCTCCAGATGCTGAGCCCAATCCAACTGCTGCTGAGCCCACAGCACAACTTACTGCGGATAAGCCGCACCCATTGATGAGCCCGCCGCTACTGCTGAGCATGCAGCGCGCAGCCAATTTCAACTTGCATCCATAAAAGACCAACACATCTCCCCCAACTTGAGTTCTGCCCCCAGAGATCCACCACTATCTTACCTACCCCCAATTATAACATAGTTATGCCACCTCCCTCTTTGCACTGCTACATCACAACAAGGAAAATGAAAAACCCCATCCACCCTATTTCACCCAAACATGTTCTGCACATTCTGCAGCTGGAACATCCTCCCCTGCCAAATCCCTTTGGGCAGATGTTCCTGTGTTCCATGCCAAGCCTTCCACTGCTGCTGCTCCCTATCCAATGAAATGCCTTTCAACCATCCTCAAGGATGCCTGGGCAAGAGGACCCAGCGTGACCCATTCATGGTCTTGAGCAATGACAAGATCTCCACCAATGAGTGGACCCCACCCGGCTCACCTTGTAACCAACTGCAACGCACCACTCAAAACCCTCCATCATGCAAGAGCCATGACTTGGGCTCACCATTTTGTTGGGCTGGACCACAGCGGCACCAAGACTTCCTGGACACTTTGCCACTTATTGGAACGCCGCCCACAAGTGGGCTGCAAGGGTACGAATGAACGTACCAGAAACGGACCCAATAATCTTTAATTTTCTGGCTGCGCCTCTCCCACCACTACCGCGTCCTCCTACTCCACCAAAACCTGCTCCTCCTACTCCCCCAAGACCTGCTCCTCCGGCCCCAACTCCTCCACTGCAGTCTCCATCACCGGTTCCCAGGTTGTTACCGCAACCCGCTCGTGCGCTGACTCCTGTGGCTATCAAGTTGTCACCGGAACCCAAGGTTTCTGCAAAGCCTCTGGCCGCCACTCTTGAGATCCCAGAGATCCTCCAGATTCTGGGACTTCCACTGGCAAGGTTTGAAGCAATGGTAAACAACGTGGATAAGCTACTGCAGCGTTTCCTAGAGGCCCCCCACGCGCACACCACCAATGTGTTATGCAAAGTTTTGGCGGCCTTCCAAACCCTAGCTGTGGCGGCTTGCACGGACACAGAGGAAGTTATGAGGACTTGGCCAACGTAGGTTGATTGCCCCCACTTTTCTTATTTCTTCCATCTTGTTTCCCTTCCCTGCGCCTATCTGCAAAGAAAGAGGACTTTTGCCGTGCCATCCTAAGTAGCCCTTGGGCTTGTGAGACTCTTGAGAGAAATAACAACCGCGTGTGAGATCCACGCTTTGAGAGAAATCCGCAAGAGTGAGAAAAATCTGTGCAACGGAGAGTATCTTCTGAAAGTAAGAAAAATCTGCGCCACTGAGAGTATCCTCTAAAGTGAGAAGGATCTGCGCCACTGAGAGTATTGGCTAAAGGTACCTGGACCACACCAAACAAACTGCCACACAGTTCCCCGTACCCATCTACAGAACAGAGAGAGCACAACAAAAACTAGCGGCACCCGCACATCCTTGAGAGAGAGGAACAGAAAAATTATCCGCCCAAGCCCATCCATATCTTCCATCTATAAGATAACCAAAGAAAAAAATTTTTTTAAGCACCAACTCATTGCCAAGCCCACACCATGATCTTTGACCCACATCCGTTCTGTGCCACACGCTTTCCTAGTTCCCCAAATCATCTGTTGGAAATTTTTCATGCATTTGTTTCCAGAATGTGGGGCTGGCCCTTGTGTCCGCAGACCCAGCTTTTTGCCCTGCCTGTACCTAAAAAAAACCATAACCTAGCCAGAAATAACCCCAAAAAGCCAATCCCGATAGAAGAAAATAAGAAAACAAACATTCTGGGGTGTCTAGTTGTTTGGGATGTGAACTGGCTAGAGCACCCACCTCACAAAATACAATCATATCCAATATTCATCCTTGTTCCCCCCCCACCTTGGCTGCTTTACCCAGCGGTCTGCAATTGTTTACTCATCTGGACGCAAAGAGCGCGCGTGGGCTTGTCCTTGGAAGAAGGATCCGCATTGTCATCCCCCTTGCTATCCAGAATGTCCTCAAGTCTTCCAGAAACCGCATGTCCTGCACTTCTTCCCTAATTCTCACCTGCTCCTTGCTAGTCAACCGCCCACACAAAACCAGAGCCTGCCCAATGCGGTGAACTTGGCTGAATAATTGAAATCCACCTCCGTCCCACCCTTGCAAAACAACTCCGCGCCGGGGTCCTCCTCTACTTCTCCTGCAAAATCCTGCGTCCACTTACCCAACCCTTGATCACAGATTGTGGTTTCAAATTTCCTGTCGGACATATCTTCCACCACCCACGCTTCCATTCCCACCCCGGGATCAAACATCATTTGTGCTCAGAACCCAAACATGAATTGCTGACCTAAAATAGCCTCCCCGCAATCAACAAATAGAAAAGAAAGTGGTTTACAGACCCTTGAAACCTCAACCTCTTCCTCCTCCACAACCCCATCCACAAAACATGCACCGCCATTAAGCACGCAAATCCCCATTGCACATTTTCGCCTAACCAATCCATATTCATTGACCAATCTAGATGGAAGGAGGTTCACCATAGAACCACTATCCACCAGTGCCCACAACGTCCTTCCAGAAATCTTCATTGGAACATAAGCCAGTGGAGTTGAAACACATTTCATACCCACTAGATTGCGCTCTGCGTCATCCCAAGCCAAGTTCACCTGCTGCATTGTTGGAGGGATCATATTGTGTCCGCAATCCTTCAGCCCTTGAACCATCTCATCTACTACCACTGGCAACACTGCCCCCAACTCCTTCAAGGTCAAGTTTATAGTTTTTCCATTCCCCATCACTCTCCGCACAATTTCCACTGCCTTCTTCTTCCCCGCCGGATTCACCAGCTGTCCATCCGTTTCTGGAACACGCGCAATTGGCTTAGGAGCTGCTGGCGGTAACTGTTCCTTGAAATCCACATCCATCCTTTCCACCTCCTCTGGTTCCTCGTTGCTAGTACCCTTACTTCCGCCTCCACGCAAGGCCGTTGCCATACCCCGAGACCAGTGACAATCCCAAGCAAAGCTCAAGCAGTTACGCCCAAATCCTGACCTTGCGCGCGCACTTGCTCAATGACGGTTGGATTCCCAGGTTCAGTGGAGATCCGCTTGCCCGTTGTGGTTTTGTATTTATAACCTTGGATTGGGAGCTGCGTTGCGGGCTGCGCGCTCAGCAGTTGGGTAGGTTGGGCTCAGCATTTAGGGTGCGCGCGGTCTCATCAGTGCCTTCTGCGCGCTCAGCAGTTGGGTAGATTGGGCTCAGCATTTGGGGTGCGCACAGTCTCAGCAGTGCCTGCTGCGGGCTCAGCAGCAGCGGATGAGGGCTCAGCGGTAGGGATTGCGGGGCTCACAACCAGGTACGGGTCAGGCCTACTCTGGGGGGTGCCGGGCCACAACCCTCCCAGGGAACGCGGACCTAGTGATGGAGCCGGCCCAACCAAGCTTGCGGGTGGCTAGTCCAGAAGGCAAGGGCGGGGCAATCAGGGGTTATACATGCCGGGGAGATTCACGCAGGCATAAGCGCAGGCTGAATCACGGATCACAGGATCCGCGGATGCGCGCGGATGGATAAAACCCGGGGGCTCTGAGTAGGGCATGGCTGAGGCCTGCGCCATGAGAAGGACAAACCGGATTTACATGATATTGAAGGGGAGGGTTTTGGACGGGGTGGTTGGTATGGGGTAGGGTTAGGGTGGAGCTAGGGTTCTGTACTTGGGGTCATATTTCATCTATCTTGTTGCTTGTGGTTTTACCTAGGTTAGGGTTGAGAGGGAGGACTCAAAAATACCTCACTTGAAACTCTGGGTTGGATCATATCATATCACTGGACCACCAGGAAATGGTATGGAAAGGATTTGAAGGAAGGAATTTATCTTATCATCACTTTCTCTATTCTTAAAATCATTGCATCCAATCTCCTTAAAGACTCTTAGACCAATAACTTCCAGAACTTGAGGAAAACTCTGGGGGGTATCACCTCTCTTGTTTCCACATCTGGGGGTCTGGCCGGGAAGAATATTTTGTCTAGGTCTCTCAAAGCTAGTGGGTGCAATGTGGCCAACAACTACTCCAGGATTTAACATCCCACCTTTGTTCCCTCTCCGGTCTGGAGCTGGCGGGCCAACACCTCCACCACCACTGACTAATTGGTCCAGGGGTTTTGCTCCTCCTTGGTTGGAGCCTTTGGAGGCGGCTGAGGTTCCATGATGGGTGTGGCTTAGGCAGAAGAAATTCCCTCATCTCTGGTTCAACACCACGGATATTGGGCCCTTTCTGGCAAGGTTGGAGGATATTGAAAACTCCAAAAACGCGAAGGGCAAGGATAAGGTCTGTACGGTTGTTCTCTTTATCATGGACAAGAATAAAATCCGGGATGAGGAGGATATGTCTGGCTACAAGGCTTGAGACTGGGAGAGGCTCTGGAACAAGATGATGGCAAGGTGGTGGAAGTGTGAGCCCAGCTTCCAGGAGACAGACTTTGAGCGGGCAGCGGCAGAGGCAATTTTGCAAGGCGTGGTGCAGACACGGATTTATTTGTCTGAATACAAATCTACATTTGACTGCATCTAAAGCTACCTAGAGAAGAACCAGGTGGTAGCAGGTAAAACAGGGGCAATGAAGCAGGCATTTCTAGGAAGGCTTGCTCCGCAACTTTGTGCGCGGGTCCAGCGGTATCTATTTGAACACGGGTTGGTATTGCGGTCAGTGGTTTGGAGTGTCACACTTCTTCCAAACCTAAGCGTGATAAACAAGGCAGTAGAAAGCAAGATAGATCTGGAAGAACTGATTGAGGATACGGCCAGGTTGTTCCCAAAGGTTTCCAGGCAACAAAAGGCCTCTTCCACTCCAGCTCCGACGCAGGTACCGCCCGTGGGCCCATCAGAAACGGAGCGGCTGGCAGCCCCTTTGCAGTCAATGGAAGTACCGGTGAACAAGGTAAGAGATAGGTTAAGGGACCTACGGATACTTCTGAATTGGATAACTGCCCCGCCAACGGCTCCACCACCTCCTCCTCCGCGCGGAGTGCTTCCTCACATGGGGGGGCTTCCAGCCCAGTAGCAGGCCGTTGAGCGGGTTTTTGGTTTGCATGTGCAACTATTGCGGTGTTAAAGGCCACTGGAAGTCGGGTTGGGCCAAACTGACCAAGGACATGGACAAGGGGTTGATCCGTACGTCCAAGGCAACTTAAAAATTCCCAAAGGGCAGCCCATGGATCTTGGGGCCGGTCAGCCACCCCCGGTGGAGCAGGTTAGGGCGAGAGCCCAGCCCGCAGGGGCCGCTTGGGTGTCACTTGAGATTGTCACCGGGTCCAATACGTGGCAAGCTCCGCGTGTGGAGGCAGAGGTTAGGGCATTGGAGGCAAACAAGAGGATTGTGTTGGAGAAGATGGATGTGGATGTCAGAGAGCGGCCATTGACCAGTGCCCCAAAAACTGGTACGCAAGGGCCGGTAGGCAATGCGCCATTGACTAGTTCCGGAGGAAGGAGGAAAGCCGCGGAAATTGTGCAACGGGTGATGGGGAGCAAGGCACTGATTACCCTCACGCTACGGGAGCTGGCCACAGTCTCCCCAGTGGTTGTTGAGGAAATGGTTCAGGCGCTGAGGGAGCACGGGGGCAGCAGGGTTCCGGCAACAGTGCAGCGCCTGAACACAGCCGGTTTGGTGTCAATTTATAGACACGGATTGGGAACTGCCTTGCGGCTGCGTGCTCAGCATTGGAGGCAAGCGGGCTCAGCATTAGGATAAGCGGAGTGCTCAGCAGCGGCAGCTGCTGGATCAGCAGCAGCCGCTTTTTGGCTCCGCACCTAGTGGACGGGTCGGGCTCAGCATTGAATGCGGCGTGGGCGGCGATCCGCCCCAGAGATCAGATTCGGAAGGTAGTGCGCTCGACTAGGTTTGCAGGCGCGCCGGTTTGGATATGTAGGGGCGGAGCAATCCGCGGGCTATAAAGGAACGGATGGAGCGCGCGGATCATGCCAGATATTACCGGACATCCACAACGGGCGCGGAAAAACGGATACAGACAGGCGCGGGGGGCTCTGAGTAGGGAGCGGTGCGAGGACCGCATCATGAGAAGGACGAACCGGATGGACGGAACGGTTTACGGACATTGGGGGGAGTTTGGTATGGAGGAGGTGGGGAGAGGAGGCTAGGGTTTCTGTTTTGGGAATTATTTTCTGTTTCTTCTCATACTGTCAGTTGCGCGTGTACTTAGGTTAGGGTTGAGAGGGAGTACTTATCCTCACTCTCAACTCTGGGTTAGGAGGAGGATGGCATGGAATCAGACCATCACATCATTGGGTTGGATCACTCATCTCACCAAGAGATTAAAGGAACTCATACTGGATACACATCCAGGTAGACAGTTCTTAGGATAGAAGGATTGCCCATTTCTCTCTCTCTCTACTTTTCTTTATCTCTTTATCTCCTTATTTCTATTTCTCATTTAAGTGCGACTTTGGACATCCTAATCTCCTTTCAAACACAGGGAACCATTAACTTCCAAACCTTGGGACAATTATAGGGGGATAACCCTTATTATTTCCACATCTGGGGGTCTGGAAGGGAAGGAACCTTCCTTTTCTTGTCTTTCAAAGGTAACTGGGCGCAATGTCCTATTCATACCTCCCTACAGTCACTCCTTCTTCTTCTTCTTCTTCTCCTTCCGTCTCCGGGTCCGCTACTCCGACCCCACTCTTGTCTTCCATCCCTTCTCCTCCCCCTCCCTCCACTCAACCAAGGACGAGCTACGCCGTTCCCCCATCGGTCTCCAGTGACCATGAACCCACTTGTCCGGTTTGCATCAGGCCGTGCGACTACCCTCACATCCAATTCAACAATGCGGATGTGCAGCAATTCATCTTGAGATACAAAGGTATTGCAGATGCGGAAGGTGCGTCAGACGCTGATAAGTCCCAGCTTGTTGTCCTGTTCATAATGGACAAAGAGAAGCTCTGGGATGTGGAGGAGATGGAAGGCTACAAGAATCAAGATTGGCCAAAACTGAAGGCGGAGATCCTAAGGCGGTGGTGTTAGGGTTGAGGGGGAGGACTTATCCTCACTACCAACTCCGGGTTAGAGGAGGGGCATGGATGGAGAGGAGGAAGAATCACATCACATCATTGGATTGGATCACTCATCTCACCAGGAGATTAAAGGAACTCATACCGGATACACATCCAGGCAGAAAGTTCTTAGGATTGAAGGATTGGCAATTTCTCTCTCTCTCTCTACTTTTCTTTATCTCTTTATCTCCTTATTTCTATTTCTCATTTAAGTGCAACTTTGGAAATCCTCATCTCCTTTCAAACGCAGGGAACCATTAACTTCCAAACCTTGGGACAATTATAGGGGGATAACCTCTATTCTTTCCACATCTGGGGGTCTGGATGGGAAGGAACCTTCCTTTTCTTGTCTTTCAAAGGTAACTGGGCGCAATGTCCTATTCATACCTCCCTACAGTCACTTCTTCTTCTTCTTCTTCTTCTCCTTCTGTCTCCGGGTCTGCTACTCCAACCCCACTCTTGTCTTCCATCCCTCCTCCTCCCCCTCCCTCCCCTCAACCAAGGACAATCTACGCCGTTCCCCCATCGGTCTCCAGTGACCATGAACCCACTTTTCTGGTTTGCATCAGGCCGCGCGACTACCCTCACATCCGATTCAACAATGCCAATGTGGAGCGATTCATCTTGAGATACAAAGGTATTGCAGATGCAGAAGGTGCGTCAGACGCCAATAAGGCCCAGCTTGTTGTCCTGTTCATAATGGACAAAGAGAAGCTCCGGGATGTGGGGGAGATGGAAGGCTACAAGAATCAAGATTGGCCAAAACTGAAGGCGGAGATCCTAAGGCGGTGGGGTAGGCGCAAACCTTGATTCCAGGAAAACAATTTTGACTGCGTGGCCTCAGAGGCAAGCGCATGCAGAAGAGTTAGAAATGGGGTGGAGCTGGCGGAGTACACCTTGACATTCAATTGGATCCATAGGTACTTGTCAAAGAACAAGGTGGTGGCGGGAAAGACGGGGGCCATGAAACGCGCGTTTCTGGGCGGTTTAGGCTCTCAACTCCGGGGAAGGGTGCAGCGGCATCTTTACAATCACAACTTGGTAAAGCGGTCATTGGACGGGAGCATCGCGCTCCTTCCGGAGTTGGCTGTCATTTGCCAGCCTGTGGAGAGTGAGCTTGACTTGGAAGAGCTTATTGAGGACACCGCTAAGTCCTTCCCAGCAAGACCAAAGAAATCCGCCCCCCAGGTTCCCGCTCCGGCGCAATTTCCGGCCCCAGTTCCACCTACCTCCAGGCGTGTTCTGGTTCCTCAACCCACGCCAGCCCCTCCGGTAAGCAAATTGATGGAACTGATGAAGGATTTGAAGATCTGCATGAGCCGTATGGGCCAGCAGCTGCTGCAAGGGCCTCCACCTCACATGGTGGAAGGGTTTTGGCGGCCCGGTACCTTTGTGCCGAGGGGGTCTCGTACTGTGGGGCAAACATTCATTGGCAATTGGCATGCGAGGAGCTTATAAAGGATCTCAACACGGGATTGGTTTGAACGGCGTGGATGGGGTACATGTTTCCAATGGTCGAACAGATTCCAATGGAGCCAAGCCAGCCAATCGCAATGCAGCAGGTGCGCACATGGGGTCAGGAGGTGGGAACGACAGCGCAAGAATAACTAGGCATCGTTACCGGTCCAGGATTGTGGCAACCACCTCGGGCGGAAGCTGAGGTAAGTGTAGTGGCAAAGGAAGAGAAGGTGGCGGTCTCCGATAAGATGGAGGTGGATGCGAAGGAGCTACCCCCACCAACCGTTCCAAAACCGACCGCACGCGTGCCCGGAACCGAGGCGCCGGCAGCAAATCCTGTAGGGAAGAAGAAAGCAGTGGACATCATGCGTACGGTGATGGGGAAAAAGACTCCGTTCCCGCTGACCTTGCGGGAACTGGCGGCCGTGTCTCAGGTGGTGGTAGACAAGATGGTTCAGGCGTCTTGGGATTGTGGTCAGGGCTGGGTACCTCAGACAGTGCAGCGGGTTCATGTGGCGCGCAAGGAGGAGGGGCGCGAGGAGTGTGAGTTGAAATCAGTTTTGACTCCGCCCACTTACGTTCCAATGGTCATAGCGGGGAGGAAGGTGTGGGCTATGGTCGACAGCGGTTCATTGGTGAACCTGCTTCCATCGCCGATGGTGGATGATTTGGGGTTGGTTTGGCATAAATGCGCAATGGTTCTCCGCGCGCTTGAAGGAGGGGAGTGTTGTGTGGATGGGGTAGTCAATGAGGAGGAGGTTGAGGTTGCAAGGGTCCGTAGGCCACTTTCTTTTCTTTTGGTTGATTGTGGGGATGTGATTTTGGGAAGGCTGTTCATGTTTGGGTTCCAAGCACGAATGGTTTTTGATCCAGAGGCGGGAAAGGAGGCGTTGACGGTGGAGGATTTGTCCAGCGGAAGGTTTGAGAGGACTATCTGCAATCACAGGCAAGGGAAGCAGAGGAGAGTGTCGGAGTATGAGGAAGAAACGGATGCGGAGTTGGCCTGCGACGGGAAACCTTTGGAGGATTTTTTCTAGTCTACCAAGGAGACCACACGGAACAAGCTTGGGTTTTGCGCGGGGGGTTGACTAATGAGGAGCAGGGAGGGGGAGGAAGGAAAGTGCAGGGCACGCACGTCGCAGAAGTAAGTCCCTTTTCTCAGTATGCATCACCCGACGGTACTACGCTTTGAAAACCCTATCATTGGCCACACTCCTGAGCAAAGGCAAAAGCCATGGTTCCGTTCTGTGTAGGACCTACAGCAAAGGATGCTTGCGGATGATGCGGTGCAACGCGGGCAAGTAAAAGCCGGTCTTGCAGAAGGTCCGACCAAGGAATGAGCCGATGCCCCAGGAATTTAACGGACCGCTTCAACCAATTGCTTGGTTGCTGGACCCTTGGTTCACACCGATTAAGGCTTTGGGGTGGGTTACTAGTTTGGCGTGGATCAGGGAGGAGTGGATTGCAGCTTTCAATTTTGGCTCGATGGGATGGTTGAGTACGGAGGAGCGCGAGTTGCTGATTTTGGTTCTGGTTCTTCGGGAAAGAGCGCTCTTGTTTGGACCTGAAGAGCGGGGGCTTCTGAAAAAAGTAAAGGATTATTAAACCCAGGGGGCCGTCATGATCAAACGGGGCATCAACCAATCAAGGACGCTCTGTTCAAGATATGCGGGGAGGACGGTAAGCGCTGGCAGGAGACCCTTCCGATGGTCCTGTTTGCGGATTGGATTTCAGTGAAGCGGTCAACAGGCTACTTTCCATACATGTTACTTTTTGGACAGCGCCTGGTGCTTCCGGTGGAAATTGAGTTGGAGATGTTCCTGGGGGTTGACTGGTGGAAGGTGAAGACGTCCACCAAATTGCTTGAGGCTTGCACCAAACAGCTCCTTTGACAGGACGGGATGCTCGCAAAGGCTGTGGACCGGCTGAAGAAGACTTGGAAGGCATTGGTGCGCTATTTGGACAAGCCCTGCTTGCATTGTCTCCGGGATCCCTTGCAGAAAGGGGATTTGGTGCTCCTGTACAACCGGAGTCTGGATTCTCAGTGGGGGAAGTTGTTTGCTAATTGGTGGAATGGCCCCTTCCGCGTTTTGTCCAAGTTCAAGGGCGGCAGCTATCATTTGGAGGAATTAGAAGGTACTCTGCTGAAACGGAAGGCGGCATCTTCGCATGTCAAGCGCTTCTTTGCGCAAGGATCTACCTCTTTTGACAAGACGGCAGGAGGGGGTGACAGATCTGACAAGGGGAGTGTGGAGCGCGGCAATGGTGTTGGAACGCGATCCGGGGATTTGTCTTCGGGAAGGGAAGCTGAGAAAGTGCCATTGCAACGGAGTAGGCGGTTGCGACCAGCTGGGGACAGTGGCCAAGTTGGGGGGGGAGGTGGTGGGGGTAGGGGATAAGTTTTGATTTGGTGAGGGGGTTCTCTAGCCGGTTCACAGCCAGAACAACTAGACACCCCAGAATGTTTGTTTCTCTATGTTTCTTTCTTATCTGGATTGTGGGGTCTTTGCTGGCTTGGGGTTTTTGCAGGAAGCGGGGGTGCGGCACGAAGCTGGGTCCGTAAACAAAAGGACAAGCCCTGCGGAACCAGGAAGCGTGGGCAATCCCGCGGATGGGGGAAGCGGTACGAAGAGCAATTTTGGGCGGTCTACGGGTGTCACACGAAAAAAAGTCTTCTTTGCTATTTTTCTTCTCTGTTGGTTTCTTTTGTTCTCTTTTTCTTTTCTTTCAGGATATCTCAAGGATGGGTGGTTGGTATGGGACTAAGCTTGATTTGGTGAGGGCCTGCTCTAGCCGGTTCACAGCCGGGAAAACTAGACACCCCAGAATTTCCGTTCTCTTACTCATTTTCTCTCTCTTCTCTTACGGTGGCGCGCGCTGGTGTTTGGTTGTTGTGTTTGTTACAGGAAGGGCAGGGGGAACTGTGTGGAAGTTCTTCTGGGGTGGTCCAGGTGCCTCTTTTGGAACTTCTGGTCACTTACTGTTGCTCACAAAGCAAAGCGCGCTGACGCGGATCTCAATCTCAAGCTCATTCTCATGAAGCGCAGTCGCACACTTTTTCTCAGAAGATTAAGATCTCGCGCGGATATTTGTATTTTCTTAGGAAAAAGGAAGCACGGTACAAAAAACAAGAAGAGAAGAAGTAGAGGAAAGGAAGAAGGGGAAAGGGGGGGGGCAATGCGCCTAAGCCATCTTCATCATTTCCTCCATTTCCGCCCTAGAGGACGCCAGTAGAGCCCGGAAAGACGCCAGGAGCTTGCGCCAGGATTCCAAGGATTGGGCGCCGGGGATTGCGACAAAATCCCAAATCATTTTTGTCAACCTTTTGGAGAAAGCCTTGAAGCTGGCCGCCGGGAGTGCCATTGAAATTGGAATCTCCGGGATCTTGGGAGGGCTGGGGGGAGGAGCGGCAAGTGAAGATGGGGCCTCCCGGGAACCAACAGGGGGGCTTGGTCCAGCTGGAGGCAATGACAGGACAACAATGGGTGATGGAGGCGGAGGGACGTTGGGGGTTGTAGGCTTCTCATCCAAGGCCGCTGGTGGCGCGGGCGGTGTTGGCGGTCATTGAGGAGGAGGAGGGGGTTCTGGCGCGGACGCGGGTCTTCCAAAAAGCCTTGGTTCCGGTACTGTTTGGTTCACGCCGACAGCGGCGGCCCAAGCGCGGGTCGCCGCGGGCCATTCCTCCAAGGTTTTGTATTCTCCCCATTGCGGAGGTCCGGCCCGGCAGAGAGGTTATGCCGAGTTGCAGCTCACATGCGATGGTGGTGGGTGACGGAGCTTGGGGGCAGCGGGATGGAGGTGAACCGGGGGGTGTCCACAAGCCTTCCAAGATCAAGTTGTCGTCCGAAAACAAATGGGTCCAGACAAGCCCTCTTGCCCGGCCTGGGGCAAGAGCTGGATTGGGGGGGAGCTCGGGGCATGCTGTTGCTAAGCAAGCAGCAATGGTGGCTGCAAAGGAAAGCAATGCAGGCGCTTCAACCAGGGATGATTGAACACGCGCGCCCGTTCCGGGTGCTGAACTCGCATGGGAGCATGGTGGCTATGGAGCAGAGGAAGGACGGAGGAAGGCGGTGGTGGGAGTGGTGGGGGTAGTAGTGGAAGTAGCGGGGGTGGTAGTATGGTGAAGCAATGGGAAAATTCTGGGGACAGAAGTCAAGTTGGGGGGGGATGTGGTGTCAATTTATAGACACAGATTGGGAACTGCGTTGCAGCTGCGGGCTCAGCATTAGGGTATGCGTAGTGCTCAGCAGCGGCAGCTGCTGTTTGTCTCCGCACCCAGTGGACGGGTTGGGCTCAGCATCAAATGCGGCGTGGGCGGCAATCTGCCCCGGAGATTGGATTTGGAAGGTAGTGCGCTCGACTAGGTTTGCGGGTGCGCCGGTTTGGATACGTAGGAACAGAGCAATCTGCGGGCTATAAAGGAACGGACGGAGCGCGCATGCAAGCGCGCGGATCACACTGGATAATACCAGACATCCATGACAGGCGCGGACAAATGGATATGGACAGGCGCGGGGGGCTCCAAGTAGGGCGCGGTGCAAGGACCGTGTCATGAGAAAGATGAAACAGATGGACCAAACAGCCTACGGACATCGGGGGAAGTTTTGTATGGAGGTGGGGAGAGGAGGCTAGGGTTTCTGTTTTGGGATTGAGCAACCTCTGTCAACCGTTCCAAAACCGGCGGCACGCGTGCCCGGAATCAAGGCGCCAGCAGAAAATCCTGTAGGGAAGAAGAAAGTGGTGGACATCGTGCGTAGGGTCATGGGGAACAAGACTTCAGTCCCGCTGACCTTGCGGGAACTGGCGGCTGTGTCTCCGGTGGTGGTAGACAAGATGGTGCAGGCGTTGTGGGATTGAGGTCAGGGCCGGGTACCTCAGAAGGTGCAGCGGGTTCATGTGGCGCGGAAGGAGGAGGGGCGCAAGGAGTTTGAGTTGAAATTGGTTTCCACTCTGCTTGCTTATGTTCCAATTGTCATAGCGGGGAGGAAGGTGTGGGCTATGGTGGACAGCTGTTCAATGGTGAACCTGCTGCCATTGCGGATGGTGGATGATTTGGGGTTGGTTTGGCGGAAGTGTGCAATGGGTCTCCGCGCGCTTAACGGAGGGGAGTGTTGTGTGGATGGGTTAGTTGAGGAGGAGGAGGTTGATGTTGCCAGGGTCCGTAGGCCTCTTTCTTTTCTTTTGGTTGATTGTGGGGATGTGATTTTGGGAAGGCCGTTCATGTTTGGGTACCGAGCACAAATGGTTTTCAATCCGGAGGCGGGAACGGAGGTGTTGACGGTGGAGAATTTGTCCAGCAGAAGGTTTGAGACAACTATCTGGGATCACGCGCAAGGAAAGCAGAGGAGAGTGTTGGAGTAGAGGAGAAACAGGACACGGAGTTGGCCTGCAAAGGGCAACCCTTGGAGGATTTGTCCTAGTCAACAAAGGAGACCGCCCGGAACAAGCTTGGGTTTTGCGCAGGCGGTTGACTAATGAGGAGCAGGGAAGGGGAGGAAGTAAATTGTTGGGGGCGCACGTTTCAGAAGAAAGTCCATTTTCCCAGTATGCATTGCCCAAGGGTACTACACTTCAAAAACCCTATCATCGTGCCACACTTGTGAGCAAAGGCAAAAGCTGCGGTTCTGTTCTGTGCAGGACCTACAGCAAAGGATGTGTGCGGATGATGCGGTGCAACGCCGGCAAGTACAAGCTGGTGTTGCAGAAGGTCCGACCAAGGAATGAGCCGATGCCCCAGGAATTGAACGGACTTCTTTGACCAATCGCTTGGTTGCGGGAACCTTGGGTCAGACTGATTAAGGCTTTGGGGTGGGTTACTAGTTTGGCGCGGATCAGGGAGGAGCGGATTGCAGCTTTCAATTTTGGCCCGACTGGATGATTGAGTACGGAGGAGCGTGAGTTGCTGGTTTTGTTTCTGGTTCTTTGGGAAAGAGCGCTTGCGTTTGGACCTGAAGCGCAGGGGCTTCTGAAAAAAGGTATTGGCAAACCCTATTTCATCCCCACTCTTGATCATGAGCTGTGGCAGATCAAGCCAATTCCAATACCGCGGGCGG
Source organism: Puccinia polysora (assembly GCA_025617555.3). Taxonomy (NCBI): domain Eukaryota; kingdom Fungi; phylum Basidiomycota; class Pucciniomycetes; order Pucciniales; family Pucciniaceae; genus Puccinia; species Puccinia polysora. The sequence goes on along the minus strand of CM062628.1, from coordinate 46,897,904 downwards.
GCCGGGAGCAGTTTCGGGAGTTGGTGCAGGAACGGTTGAAGACTGGACTTTACAAACAGTCAATGTCTAGTTACTTCAGTCCAATCTTTGCAGTAGTTAAGCAGGACGGAAAGTTGTTGAGGATTGTCCATGATCTACAGCGGCTCAACTCCTTTACAATCCGGGACGCAGGACGGCCCCCTCGCGTTGAAGAGTTCCTTGAGTCAATGGCGGGGCGCGCTTGTTATGGTTTAGTGGATGTGATGGAGGGATAAGACCAGCGAGATTTGGATCCTTGCTTGGGGCCTCTAACGGCATTTGAGACTGGGTTGGGAAGAATGCAGCTGACTTGGCTACCGCAGGGCGCGACCAATTCTGTGGAGGTGTACCAGGCGCAAATTGCTTGGATCCTGAACAATGATCTTCCAGAGGGAGTCCAAATATTCATCAACGACGCGGGCATCAAAGGTCAGAAATCTGATTACGGAGGAGCAGAGCTGGTTGAAGTTCCCAGCGTCCAATGTTTTGTGTGGGAATACGCGCAGACGTTGGAACACATCCTGTTTTGCATCGAGGAGGCAGGACTGACGGTGTCAGGGAGAAGTTGGCGGTTTGTGTTCCAGGGCTCAAAGTCCTAGGCCATGTTGTTGCTTCTGACGGCTGGCGCATTGCAGAGAAAAAGTGGAAGGTCCTTGAATGGCCAACCCCGCGGATGGTGTTGCATATCCTTCAGTTCTTGGGATTATGTAGCTATGTCCGTATGTTCATCAAAAGGTTTGCGGAGGTGGCAAGCCCGCTCCAATCACTAACGCGGAAAGGCGCGGAGTGGAATTGGGGAGAAGAGTGCAATAGCGCGTTCCAGAAGCTCAAGGAGATTGTGGGACAAGACATTGTGCTCTGCAACCTTGGCTACAACACAGGAGGAATTAGGCTAGCGGTTGATTCCAGCAAATTTGGCGCGGGGGGGTTCTCAATCAAGAGGACAACGGTAAGGATAGGCCGATGCTTTACGAGTCGGTCACCTTCACTCTGACGGAAAGCCAGTGCTCTCAGCCAAAGTTGGAGTTGTGCGGGGTCACCAAGATCGTGCGGCGGCTCCAGTATCTTTTGTGGGGGGTTCACTTTGAGCTTTTGGTTGATGCGGAGGCTCTGGCGCGGATGATCAATTCCCCGGCGTTGCCCAATGCTCCCATGACCAGGTGGGTGGCGTTTCTTCAAATTTTTTCCTTTGCCGGGGTTCATGTTCTGGGGAAAGCGTTCACTATGCCCAACGCGTTGTCGCGGTATCCAAGGGAAAACCCGTTCAAGGACGTGGAACTGCTTGATGTGGAGACCCGGTTTGTCACGGTAGGGGTTGTGGAGGCAGGCGTTCAGCTGCCGCTCTGGCAGAACAGGCGGTACGCAATTCTTTGTGATTAATTGCGGGAACTTTGGTTTCCCAAAAGAACTACGGACAAGCACATGCAATGGGCAAGGCGGTGAGCGGGAAACTTCTATGTACAGGAGGGGCAGCTTTGGCGGCAGAAGAATCTGGTTCCTCTTGTGGTTACCTCTTCAAGGGCGGATCAGGAAGCTATCCTCCAAAGCCTTCACGACAATCTTGGCCATCAAGGGGAGGTCGAAATGCAGAGGCGGGTGAAAGAGCGGTTCTGGTGGCCAGGGGTAGTGCATGCAGTACAAGAATGGTTGGCATCCTGTGAAGCCTGTCAACGGCGGAGTCCAAGATTGCCTAAGGAAGTTGGAAACCCCACAGGGGAAGACACCATCTTTGGTTGAGTCTCGCTTGATGTTGTCCAAATCAAGGCTGGTAAGTTTGCCTTTCTGCTTGTCGCGCGGGAAGACCTGTCCGGTTGGGCCAAAGCGCGTCCGTTGGTCAAGCTCTTGGCGGAAAAAGTTGCTTTGTTTCTGGAGGAAGATTGGTTTGTGCGGTACGTGTCGCTTTGTCTGGTTACAGTGGACGGAGGGGCCAAGTTTTGCGGCCGTTTGGTTGAGTTGGTGAAGAGTTGCGGAGCCAGGTTTGGCTGAGTAAGGGAGTATTATCCCAAGGGGGCCGGCTTGATTGAACACGGGCATCAACCAATCAAGGATTCCCTGGTCAAGATGTGCAGGGAGGATGGTAAGCGCTGGCAGGAGACCCTTCCAATGGTTCTGTTTGCGGATTGGATTTTGGTGAAGTTGTCAACAGGCTACTCGCTGTACAAGTTACTTTTCGGACAGTGCCCGGTGATTCTGGTGGAAATTGAGTTGGAGACGTTCCTGGGGGTTGACTGGTGGAAGGTGAAGACCTACGCCAAATTGCTTGAGGCTCGCGCCAAAGAGCTCCTTCAACGGTACGGGATTCTTGTCAAGGCGGCGGACCGGCTGAAGAAGACTCGGACGGCATTGGTGAGCTATTGGGACAAGAGCTGCTCGGATTGTCTCCGGAATCCATTGGGGAAGGGGGATTTGGGGCTCCTGTACAACCGGAGTCTGGAGTCTTAGTGGGGGAAGTTGTTTGCTAATTGGTGGAAAGGCCCGTTCTGCGTGTCGTCTAAGTTTGTGGGCGGCAGCTATCAGTTGGAGGAATTAGACGGTACTCCGCTGAAATGGAAGGCGGCAGCTTTGCATGTCAAGCGCTTCTTTGCGCAAGGATCTCCCTTGTTCAATGAGACAGCAGAAGTGGTGACAGATCAGATGAGGGGAGTGTGGAGCGCAGAGATGGTGTAGGAAAGCAATCCAGGGATTTGTCTTTGGGCAGAGAAGCGGAAAACGTGCTGTTGCCCCGGAGTAGGCAGTTGCGACCAGCTGGGGACAGTGGCCAAGTTGGGGGGGGAGGTGGTGGGGGTAGGGAATAATTTTTGATTTGGTGAGGTGGTGCTCTAGCCGGTTCACAGAAGGAACAACTAGACACCGCAGAATGTTTGTTTCTCTATGTTTATTTCTTATCTGGATTGTGGGGTCTTTGCTGGCTTGGGGTTTTTGCAGGAAACGCGGGCGCGGCACAAAGCCGGGTTGGTGAACGCGAGGACAAGCCCCGCGGAACCAGGATGCAAGAACAATCCCGCAGATGGGGGAAACGGGATGAAGAGCAATTTGCCGGCGGTCTACAGGCGTCACGCAAAAAAAAAAAAAAAAAATTATTATGTGTTGTTTTCTATTTTTCTTCTCTGTTGGTTTCTTTTTCTCTTTTTCTTTTCTCTCAGGATATCTCAAGGATGGGGGGTTGGTATGGGAATAAGATTGATTTGGTGAGGGGGTGCTCTAGTTGGTTCACAGCCGGGACAACTAGGCACCCCAGAATGTCCGTTCTCTTACTCTCTCTCTGTCTCTTCCCTTATGGTGGCGCGCGCTGGTGTTTGGTTGTTGTGTTTATTACAGGATGGGTATGGGGAACTGTGTGGCAGTTCTTCTGGGGTGGTCCAGGTGCCTCTTTTGGAACGTCTGGTCACTTACCGTTGCTCACAAAGCAAAGCGCGCTGACGCGGATCTCAATCTCAAGCTCATTCTCATGAAGCGCAGTCGCGCACTTTTTCTCAGAAGATTAAGATCTCGCGCGGATATGTGTATTTTCTTAGGAAAAAGGAAGCACGGTACAACCAAAAGGAGAGAAAGGGAAGAAGGTTAAGGGGGGGGCAATGAGCCTAAGCCATCTTCATCATCTCCACCATTTCCGCCCTCAACAACGCCAGTAAGGCCTGGAAAGACGCCAGGAGCTCGCGCCGGGATTCTGAGGATTGGGCGCCAGGAGTTGCAAGGTAATCCCAAAGCATTGTGGTCAACATTTCCGCAAAAAACTCAAAGCTGGCCTCCAGGAGTGCCATTACAATTGGGATTTCCAGGATCTAGGGAGGGCGGTGTGGTAGTCCAAACCTGTCCTATAGCCATCAGACTCACTTTTCTAGTGTAACAACAGCTCAAACCCTCAAATTAACCTCAGAAATGGATTCTACATTGAAAATAACCCATAGTCACTCAGCCAACATACCCCTCTATCTCTCATGGATTAGAAGATACAGCCCAAGAAACCTTCAACTGTGGCAAACTCATACCCACCCAGGTGTCACATCTCTGTGGAAGACATAAGGCATACCTAGTAAACCCTCAAGTACATACCAGTGGCAGCTTATCCTCAATACCAGGACCACAAAACAACCAGTCCAGATAAGAATACAGCAATACAGATCCAGGAGGCAGTGCAATCAGTCAGATCCAGTCACCTCATCACCATACAGCAATACAGATCCAGGAGGCAGTGCAAGCAGACCAGATCCAGTCACCCCATCAGCAAATACACAAACCAGAGGCTGTGCAGAGGCATACAGGATCAATATATGCAGGAGGAAGTCAAACCAGTCTCAACCAAAACCAAACAAACATGCAAGCATACATAAAAGAGGCTGTGCAGAAGCAAATACAAGAACAATAAATACAGGAGGCTGTGCAGGAGCAGATACAAGACCAATAAATACAGGAGGCTGTGCAGAAGAAAATACAAGAGCAATAAATACAGGAGGCTGTGCAGAAGTTATACAGGAGAAATATATGCAGGAGGAAGTGGGACCAGACTTAAGAAGAACCAAACAAACCACCAGTATTGCACAGCAATACATGTAGGTAGAATCAAGTAGCACTGAACAAACTACCAGTACAGCATAGCAATACATCTTATCAGCACTACACAGCAATTTATGCAAGGCTGTGCATGCAGGAAAGCCCTGTACAAGCTTTTCCCAACCAGCAGAAATGCCTCATGTAACTGTGCAAACTTTTCCCAACCAGCAGAAATGCCTCATGAAACTGTATCTCACTGTTCCTCCCCAGAACAGGGAGAACCCTCAGGGGCAGCCTTGAGCACCCCTGGGGGCAGGATTTGTCTATTTAAGGAGGGCCTCTCTGCCCTATCCAAGTTGGATACCTACTCACCTAATCATTACCACCCATCTCATCACCTACTCATACCACCCCATCAACCACTCTATCAGTACCCATCTGTGGTACCTACCCAGATAAAATATCAGTGAACCAATTAAAAAGGAAACAGGGAATCAGAAACCAAGTTATAAAACACCTTTAACCAATTAAACCACCCAACAGGTGCTTGAATAAGGGTTCTTCTGTGACCTAAATATTCAGCACCAAATTAAAGAAGAACCACCCTTCAATTAATAAATAACCCTTACAAAGAAAGAGAGCACAAACAAAAGCAACCACCAACCTTTTCCTCTACCCAGCCCCCTGTGGGTAAACCCATCCTTGGGTCCTCTCCTGAACCACCCCTTTGATAAACCCTTGAACCCTTTAATATTGGGATATTGGTTAAGATCAAATATATCTGATCAGGAAATAACCCATAATCCAATACATCTGGTCCATTCTTCAACAAACCCTACCAATAACAATCAATAACTAATCTAGTTCTGATCTGAGACCTATATTAAGTCTCAAAGAAACCAGCCATTAATTTAAATAAATTATTGTGCAGACTTACTATAGTACTAGAAGGGCAGGCAATTCAAAACCACTCTTAGTATATACTAATACTCCAAAGGAGTAGAAGCAATACTAAATTCCCCTTCAAGGACTGCCAGCAAGCTATTTGCTACTTTATTTATATAATCCCACAGGAGTCTCTACAATTGGTGTCCCAACAGTGGCTGTTTCCTTCAGATTTGATTAGTTATTAAAAAACATAAAAAATATTGGTGGATTATTAGCCTCAAGAATTAACTCAACATTCAGCAGGCAGAAAAAAACCCATACCAGATAATTGGAGACCTCAAGGACCAACTCAGAGGGATTGAAGATAATAACCAAGAAGTACTATCTTCAATAATCAGGATGGAGAAAGAACTACAAGAAAAAACCAAAATACCCAGTGGATCCCAAGAAAAGCCAGAGGAAGACCAGGAAAGAAGTCAGAATCAGCCAAGACCTGCAGAAGAAGCAATGGGGAAACTTGCCAACATTACCAAATTCATAAACCAAATACTTGAAGAAAGAACACCACAGGGAATTCCAGATACCCCATACACCCAACCAAGAACCAGATTTCAGACCCCAACCCCAAGATCAGCATATGGAAGAATCCCAGCAGAAACCATGGAAGAATCAACAAACCCCTCCATAAGCCCAGGAATAAATATATATCCCCAAGCTAGAGAAGAAGGAAGAAGAGCTCATAGGAGCCAATATACTGAAGGAACCCCAGCCAGAAGACCAGTCCAGGATAACCCAATAATCAATAATAATGAACAAAATGGAGTTTTATTAGATGGAAAGAAAGTGAACCTTGAATTTGATGGAACAGAGGTTGAACAGTTTATTAAAAGAGTGGAGAAACTGGCCAGGATTCAGAAGGCAGGGGGAATAGATATAGCCCTACAATTACCTTTTCTAGTACAAGACAAGAAGATCAGGAAGTCTATTGAAGATATGGAGGGACATGAATATGCAGACTGGGACCTTTTGAAGAAGGAACTAAAAAGGAAATGGGGCACAGCTACCCCCCTTAGAAGGTTCAATGAGGAGTCCATACCAAGGCTTCTCAGACATACTCAAGAACAGGGAGGCATCAAGACCAAGCATGAATTTAAGAAGTTCATTGGGAGTTATGAAGAGATGGTTCTTTACTTCATCAGAATGGGTTATGACAACACCAACTGGGAGAGTGGAGAGAACCTCTGGAAAGCTTTTTCCACTGATCTCAGGAGGGAGGTGAACAGAGAATTGGCTCATGCAGGGAGGATCAAGGTTGCAAGAGATGGAAGGTACCTTCCCCCAGACCTGGAAACCTTGAAGGGATTTGTGGAAATGACCTTGGCCTTGTGGGATGTGGATGAAGAAGAAGCCCCTAAACCTATCATCAAAAACTTAGTGGAAACCAAGAAGGAAGTGAAGTTTCAGCAACTAGGAGTAGATGAGCTCTTGAAATTGAAGGAAGATGTTGCAAAACTCACTGTGGCTTTAAATCAGAAGCAGGCACCTCCCCACTTTGATAGGATCAACCAAGGAATGACACAAAACTTCAGACCCTCATCTCCCAGTGCAGGACCCAGATGGCCAATCAGATGCTACTATTGCAAGGATGAACTCCATACCCAAGTCAAATGTCCAGACTTGGCAGAAGATATAAAGGCCAAAAGGGTGTTTAAACAAGGACCCAACTATTACTTCCCAAACAGAGAACCCATACCTTTTAGCCAGCAGGAAAGCTTCAGAGATCAGGTCAAGAAATTCTCAGAGGCTCAACAAGTCCCAAAATTGGAGGAACCCAAGAAGCAGGAAGAACCAACCAATGTTGCATCATTCTTGAAGACTGGAGATTGGGAAGCTTGGACACCACCAGAGGTAAACATGAAGGAATCTCAAGTTCAATGGGGAATGAGAAGATCACAAATGTTTGCTGGAAATCCACCAGAAAAGGATAACACCCAGGAGACACCAGTAACAGACCAAGGAACCTCAGCACCAACTAAAGAATCAGCCCCAGGACCAAGGAAGAGGAAAGCAAGTTACCCAGGAGCATGGGTGGAAGTGGATCAAAAGTCTGAAGATGAAGAAGAGCCCCCCAAAGAATCTTTCAAGGAACCTGTGACTGAACCTTTGAAGAAGAACCAAGGAAAGTCAGAATCATTGGACACTCAGGAAGGAACCAAGATGGAAGAAAGTTTGAAGAAGAAAATATTAAAACAAAACTTCAACCTTACCTTGGAGGAGCTCCTTTCAGTTGCACCAAATCTTTTCCAGAAGTTAAAAGATATGACCCCTGAAGGAACCTTGGACTTGAATAAAGCCTCTAAATCAACAGCCAGCAAAAACAATAGAAGGATCAATGGATGTCAACACCACCTTGAAGACTATTCTGATGATGAATACCCATGCTTAATAGGCAACAACCTCACCTATGCCTGTCCATTGGGGTTCATTGATATTTGGATCAAAGGAAAGAAGATCAAGGCTCTGGTGGATACTGGTGCTGAATTAAATGTCATACCAGAACACTTGGAAATTCAGACAGGCTTGGTGTCCAGAGAATTGTTCATGAAGGTCACAGGAATTGGAGGCCACTCTACCCCACTGATTGGATTAGCTGAAAGAACAGTATTTGAAATAACACCTGGGGAACCAAAGTCTGCCCACTTCTTCATAGCCAAAGGATCAATGCATACAGTACTTGGAAGACCTTTCTTAGTGGATCATAAAGTCAGGCTAGAATTATCAAAGCATAAAGGGGAAGTCTTAAGCTATGAGATAGCAGGAGGGGAAAGGTTATGCATCCCCATTTGTTCACCAGATCAAGCAGGATGGCAGGTTACACCACCCAGAAGACCAATGGGCATGAACAGCATCACAGCAAACTTAGACCAAGAAGAGGTTTGGACCAGTGGACAGAATATACCAGAGATAGACCGTGAAGGCTTACCAGACCCCTGGGAAAACAACATCATCACCCCTGAAGTACGAGCAGAAAGAGGATGGGAGGAGGTGTTGAATAAACAAGAAGCTGAAGAAAACCTGGAAGCGTTTCAACAAGTATTTGGAGGATTCTGGACCAACCTTGAAGACATGGAAGGAACCAATTGGGAAGAGCTACCTGGAGGGGAGAGGTTATGTATACCAATTTGCAAACCAGGTCAAGCATGGTGGGAAATGGAACCACCAAGAAGACTTAACAGGGCTGGAATGACCCTCAGGAAAGTTCAGTGGGAAGACTTGATTGAAACAGATGAGGAAATGGAAGAAGGAGAACTCAAGGAAGACTTCAAGAGGGATGAAGGTGAAAACAAGATGGAACTGGACCAGTCACTAACTCAGTGCCAAGAAATGGAATTGGGAAGGAGTCTGGAAGAGACAGAAGAACTGGATGATACCACAGAAATCCCCTGGGAGGAATGGACATCAAATGACCAACCAGGAAACTTGTTTCAAAGAGTTTTTTCAGACTGGTTCGTTCAAGAAGAAAATCCAGCAAACAAAACAGCAATGGACAACTTACCTGGCTGGGGACTTACCAACTTAGAATTCATGGACTTACTTACAGGCACTGGATCTCTTGGTTTTCTCAAAAATGGTGATTGGGACTCAGACTATGGATATATCTCAACAGAGTTCAGGGTAGGGTTATATTATCAGGAGCCCTGGGCAGAGTATTGGGTTGAAGGACTAATCCTCTGGAGAGAAGAAAGTATCCAAAGATATTGGGAGCACTTCAAGGAGATACCTCACCACCTCCTGGAACAATATGAACATCAAGTATTTTAGTGTCCAGCATGACATTAAACTGCAAAGCTCTCTCTTATCTGTGCTCCTAGAATAAGAAACAAATAAAAAAAGAAAAAAATCATTTCAGTATTGGCTTTCCTCCATAAAAAAAATATAATAAAAAAAAGAAAAAAGAAAAGAAAACTCACAGTATTCATCACCTCAACCTCATAAAAAAATTAATTACCATTAAAAAAAAAACTCATGGTCTTGAAAAACCAAGGGTATTCATTGCAAAAAAAATATTAAGAAGGATCATACTAGTAGAATACCACATAAACCTAAAACACACAAAAAAAAAAAAAATAAGTTTGAGTTCATTCCCCAGGTCATAAGAAGAAAATAATAAAAAAAAGAGACTCACAATATTTTTTTATTTCATCTTAAAACAAAGTGTAACAAAAAAAACAATATTGAGTAATCAGCAACAAGTTTACCCTTATATATATATATAAAACCAACAAAAGAATCAGACTCACCATAAGACCAGCCAAACAAGTACAATCAAAGAAGCCAAGATGTTGGGAACGATGCGTTTGCTTGTACCCTAAGATCAAAAAAAAAGGGGATCAGTGATGGCGACAAGACGGTGATTGATTTAAAAAAAAAATGGATGAATGAACAATTGACGGCTTACAAAAACTGTGACATAAACCGGTTGGCGCTATCATTAACGCCCTTCATCATGTTGGGCCGCGCAGCGTATAAAAGCCGGGGGAGTGATGGATGGATGGAGACAAAACAGGCTCCACCCCGTTGTCTTTTTATAGACATTGGTAGGAGGGGAGGACCTTGCTCCCAACCGCCAACTGCTCCAACCGCAATAGTCCGACAATCTCGGACAGGTCCGAGCGGCAATATCAATCATCCGCCGGTCGGAGAAGAAAACAAAGAGGGAAGAAGAAACTCACCTTGCATCAATCGCGCAAGTGGGCTCCTGCCCATCTGTATCAATAAGAAGGAGAAGGAAGAAAAATTGGAAGAAAAGAAAAAGAAAGAAGAAAAAAAAGAAGAAAGAACAAGGCGTACCAGAAGAAAGCGCAACCATTGTCGTGGCAACCCCAATCTGATTGGACAAAAAAAACACCGATGGCTGCAACTCAACCTCTGCCCATCTGCCGATGGGAAGGATTGAGAAGAAAAGAGAACGGAATTAATTAAAAAAAAAGGGGGGGGACCCTCTGATTGCAATCGGCCTGTTCCCATGAACCAATGAATCAATGATCCAAGCAATTGGTCGATCTGATTAAGTAATGCAGCTAAAGATCAACCGACCGATCTTGCATTTTGCGGGCCTTATCGCTGCCAAGCCACGTCGTTTGGAAGGAAGAGGAATAATGCCGATCATACAAGAAAATTGGCTGACCAAATAAATAAATGCAACCGGAGATTGTCTGATCAATCTTGCGATTTGCGTAACTCGGTCCCTGCAGGTCCTGCATTGATTGAAGGATTGAGAAGAAGAAAAAAATTATATAATAAAAAAATATATATTAATTAAAAAAAAGTAAAAGATTACTTAGCTTGCATCCGGTCCGATCGCGCAAGCGGCCGTTGGTAATCATGCACAATACAGCAACACTCCCACCTCTACCAATCGCACAAGTCAATCAGTCAATCTAATTGTCCTGTCCGCCGATCGGAAGGACCAAGAAAAAAGAAGAAGATTAATAAATACAACCAGATAAATTGAAACTGTAAAAAAAAGAAGATTGGACCAAACAAATCTTACAATCAAATAATTCCATACACCGCCCTTGATGACCCCGTTTGCCTAGTAAAATGTCAATGATCCGGGCGGTTGGTCAATCGGAATGACTAATTCCATTGAAGATCAACCGACCGATCTTGCAATTTGCGCGGCCTTATTGCTGCCAAGCCTGCATTGTTTAGGAATGAAAAAGAAGAAATAATGAATAAGATTAGATAAATTAAAGCTGTAAAAAAATTGAATGTGAAACCAAACAGTACTCACAATCAGTTGCTGCCCTGCATCGCCTCCATCGCACCGCTCGCGACAACCCCAGTTGCCAAGGAGAATTTTGATCTTGCATCTGATCGGATCGCCCGGATGTTCTTCGCCAGCTATGCGCGATCGTACCAGAGCGTAGAGGTACTCGACTCAACAACCGGCTAAACCCCGGTCAAATAAATAAGAATAATATTAATAAATAATAAGAAAAGAATAGATAGTAAATACAGAAACAGAAGAAAATAGGTGCAGCTTACTGATTAATTACAACCCGGAAGGCTGTATTCGATTCAATCCATATCGGGAGGTTGACCGCCGCAAAGATCGACATTGATCAGAGCCGCGGCAATTGACAAACAAGATGGAGTCCAGAACGACTACTTCGCGCCCCGTCCTTGTGCGACAACCTCGCGCGCAATGCCCGCTTCGTTTTGACAACTATCGCGCGCCCCGCCTTTGAACAAGACCTGCCGCGCACCTCGCGCGCCCTTCCACACCTCGCACCAAAAAAAAAATCCCTCCCGCGACTGAATCTCGCACACCGTGCCTGGGCACGATTCAACAGCAAACACCTTGACGGTCCCCTGTAAGACCTTAAACTGCAGAATACAACCATTTCTTCCTCTCGGATAATGAAAATAAAAAATAATAAAATAAAATAAAATAAAAAATAAATAAATAAGATCACCCACATAAAAAAACATAAAGAAGAGGGACAGAAAAAAAAAAAAGAAAAGAAAAAAAAAGAAACCATCATTTGGTCCTTGGTAAGACATGAAACTGCCTACACACAAAGGCAAAATTAAGATAAAAAGAATAAAAGAAATGAGTAAATAAATAAATAAATAAATAAAAAACTAGGTAAAAAGAAATCATCTTGGTCCTGGTAAGACCCAGAATTGCCTATCAACCATTTATTTTAAAAATATATATATCAAATGAAGATCTCAATTAAAAAACAAGGAAACATGGAATACTAGGAAGAAGGAAGGGCCTGAAGACATCAATATTGGCTTTAACTCAAGATTGGATCCAACTAAGGACTTTAAGATGTGTCAAGGTATCAAGGAAAAAGGGATCAATTAATCTTTGGCAAGAACTGTCTGATTGAAGGAATTACAGCAGGTTTCAAAGGAAAAAGTTATCTATCAGGTTTGAATATATGCAAACAGGGTGTCAAGGCCTGAAACTAGAGAAATGATTCAGAAGGAAAGGAAAAAGGGGGAATAAAATGAGGAAAATCTGTCTTTGGCCATGAGGTACCATAGGATATGGAGAAGGGGAAAGAAGATTGAAATTTAGAAAAGAGGTGATGAGAGGGGAATCTTGCTTTGGCCATGAGGTACCATAGGATATGGAGAAGGGGAAAGAAGATTGAAAGTCAAATCATAGGAACAGAGGAAAATGCCAAAACCTGTCTTGATCCAGAAGAACCCTACTATAATTCAACAACCAAGAAGAATGGAAAGGATTTAATTATACCTTTACTTTCTACATGGATACAATCAAGAAATAATTAAGAGGAAAAGATTTAGAGATAAAACAATCAAGATTTCAACAGGACCAACTGGATCACTAGGATTCTCTGGACCTTTGTTTTTATTCTATATGTGATTATTAGTTTTTTTATTTATTTCTCTCAAGATCAATACCAAGAAGTAGAAGAAAAAGAAGAAATAGAAGAAGAAAAAGAAAAAAAAGAAGAAGAAGAAGAAGAAAGATAGGATGTGGAGTCTGATGTCTATGGACAGGAATGCTGTGGACAGCATTAAGTCTGGGGGGGATGTGGTAGTCCAAACCTGTCCTATAGCCATCAGAATCACTTTTCTAGTGTAACAACAGCTCAAACCCTCAAATTAACCTCAGAAATGGATTCTACATTGAAAATAACCCATAGTCACTCAGCCAACATACCCCTCTATCTCTGATGGATTAGAAGATACAGCCCAAGAAACCTTCAACTGTGGCAAACTCATACCCACCCAGGTGTCACATCTCTGTGGAAGACATAAGGCATACCTAGTAAACCCTCAAGTACATACCAGTGGCAGCTTATCCTCAAGACCAGGACCACACAACAACCAGTCCAGATAAGAATACAGCAATACAGATCCAGGAGGCAGTGCAATCAGTCAGATCCAGTCACCTCATCACCATACAGCAATACAGATCCAGGAGGCAGTGCAAGCAGACCAGATCCAGTCACCCCATCAGCAAATACACAAACCAGAGGCTGTGCAGAGGCATACAGGATCAATATATGCAGCAGGAAGTCAAACCAGTCTCAACCAAAACCAAACAAACATGCAAGCATACATAAAAGAGGCTGTGCAGAAGCAAATACAAGAACAATAAATACAGGAGGCTGTGCAGGAGCAGATACAAGACCAATAAATACAGGAGGCTGTGCAGAAGAAAATACAAGAGCAATAAATACAGGAGGCTGTGCAGAAGTTATACAGGAGAAATATATGCAGGAGGAAGTGGGACCAGACTTAAGAAGAACCAAACAAACCACCAGTATTGCACAGCAATACATGTAGGTAGAATCAAGTAGCACTGAACAAACTACCAGTACAGCATAGCAATACATCTTATCAGCACTACACAGCAATTTATGCAAGGCTGTGCATGCAGGAAACCCCTGTACAAGCTTTTCCCAACCAGCAGAAATGCCTCATGTAACTGTGCAAACTTTTCCCAACCAGCAGAAATGCCTCATGTAACTGTATCTCACTGTTCCTCCCCAGAACAGGGAGAACCCTCAGGGGCAGCCTTGAGCACCCCTGGGGGCAGGATTTGTCTATTTAAGGAGGGCCTCTCTGCCCTATCCAAGTTGGATACCTACTCACCTAATCATTACCACCCATCTCATCACCTACTCATACCACCCCATCAACCACTCTATCAGTACCCATCTGTGGTACCTACCCAGATAAAATATCAGTGAACCAATTATAAAGGAAACAGGGAATCAGAAACAAAGTTATAAAACACCTTTAACCAATTAAACCACCCAACAGGTGCTTGAATAAGGGTTCTTCTGTGACCTAAATATTCAGCACCAAATTAAAGAAGAACCACCCTTCAATTAATAAATAACCCTTACAAAGAAAGAGAGCACAAACAAAAGCAACCACCAACCTTTTCCTCTACCCAGCCCCCTGTGGGTAAACCCATCCTTGGGTCCTCTCCTGAACCACCCCTTTGATAAACCCTTGAACCCTTTAATATTGGGATATTGGTTAAGATCAAATATATCTGATCAGGAAATAACCCATAATCCAATACATCTGGTCCATTCTTCAACAAACCCTACCAATAACAATCAATAACTAATCTAGTTCTGATCTGAGACCTATATTAAGTCTCAAAGAAACCAGCCATTAATTTAAATAAATTATTGTGCAGACTTACTATAGTACTAGAAGGGCAGGCAATTCAAAACCACTCTTAGTATATACTAATACTCCAAAGGAGTAGAAGCAATACTAAATTCTCCTTCAAGGACTGCCAGCAAGCTATTTGCTACTTTATTTATATAATCCCACAGGAGTCTCTACAGCGGGGGGGAGCGGCCGGTGAAGACGGGGCCTCCGGGGAACCAACAGGGGGGCTTGTTTCAGCTGGAGGCAATGATGGGACAATGATGGGTGACGGAGGCTGAGGGACGTTGGGGGTTGTAGGCCTCTCATCCGAGACCGCTGGTGGCGCGGGCGGTGGAGGGGTTCCTTGTGGAGCAAGAGTGGGAGGAGCCAGTGCAGGTGCCTGAGGAGGACCTGGAGCCGGAGCAGTGAAACGCCAAAGAATTTCATTGAGGCGCGGGTCCCTTGCGCCTTCCGTGACCCGGAAGCGGTCTGCCCAGGATTGCAAATCCCTCCGGAAATCATCAAAGGACGGGAAGTCCTCCTTTGGCGGTGGCCTCGCGTGGCAAAGAGGAGAAGCCGATTTGCAACCCTTGCTTGGTGGAGGACGGCAGAGAGGGGAGCGCGGCGGAGTCCACAAGTGCTCGAAGATGGTGTGATTGTCCAAAACTACAAACGGGTCCGGAAGAGCCCTCTTGCGAGGTCTGGTTGGGTTGTGTCTGGGACGGGCTTGCGGCATTGTGTTGCTACGAGAACATCAGCGGTGGCCGGCACGGCAGGCTGAGAAAGCTTGACGGCCGGAGAGGAGTGTGCACGGAAGAAATTTTCTTGCGCAGTAGGTGCAGGGAGGGGCCATGATGAGGGTGAGGAAGGAGGCTGGGGGAAGGTGGTAGTGGGAGTGGTGGGGGTGGTAGTGGAAGTAGCGGTGGTGGTAGTGTGGTGAAGCAATGGAAGACTTCTGGGGACACAAATCAAGTTGGGGGGGATGTGGTGTCAATTTAGAGACACGGATTGGGAACTGCTTCGCGGCTCCGTGCTCAGCATTGGAGGCAAGGGGGCTCAGCATTAGGGTTTGGGGAGTGCTCAGCAGCAGCTGCTGTTTGGCTCTGCACCTAGTGGACGGGTCAGGCTCAGAATTGAATGCGGCGTGGGCGGCCATCCGTGCCGGAGAACCGATTTGGAAGGTAGTGCGCTCGACTAGGTTTGCGGGCCCGCCGGTTTGGATACTTAGGAACGGAGCAATCCGCGGGCTATAAAGGAACAGACGGAGCGCGTGTGCAAGCGCGCAGATCATGCCGGATAATACCGGACATCCACGACGGGGGCAGACAAACAGATACGGACAGGCGCGGGGGGCTCCGAGTAGGGCGTGGTGCAAGGACCCCGTCATGAGAAGGACAAAACGGATGGGCAGAACAGCGTACGGACGTTTGGGGAATTTTGGTACAGAGGTGGGGAGAGGAGGCTAGGGTTTCTGTTTTGGGATTGTTTTCTGTTTTGTTTTCATACTGTTATTGGCGCGTGTACTTAGGTTAGGGTTGAGAGGGAGGACTTATCATCACTCTCAACTCTGGGTTAGGAGGGGGGGAGAAGGAGACCATCATACCATTGGATTGGATCAATCATCTCACCAAGAGATTAAAGGAACTCATACCAGATACACATCCAGATGGAAAGTTCTTAGGATTGAAGGATTGGCGATTTCAATCTCTCTCTATTCTTCTTTATCTCCTTATTCCCATTTCTCATTTAAGTGCAACTTTGGGCGTCCTCATCTCCTTTCAGAAGCAGGGAACCGTTAACTTCCAAACCTTGGGAAAATTATAGGGGGGAAAACCCTCATTCTTTCCACAGCGGTACAAGCCCGTGGCACAAAAGGTTTGGCCCCGGAACAAGCCAATGCCACAGGGACTGAAAAGGCCTCTAAGGCCAATCTCCTGGGCTTGGGACCCCTGGGTGAGTCAGTTAAAGAAGTACGGGTGGGTAATGAGGTTGGCGCGGATCACAGATGAGGGGATCAAGGCGCTCAATTTTGGACCAACGGAGTGGTTGAGTGCGGAGGAGAAGGATTTGCTGGAATTGATGTTGGTGCTCCGCAAAAAAGCCCTTGCCTTTGGGCCTGACAAGAGTGGATTGCTGAGGAACAAGGTTGGTGATCCCTATGTGATCCCCACGGTGCTGCACAAGCCCTGGCAGATCAAGCCAATTCCAATCCCTTGGACCGTGCGGGAACCCTTTTTGGAACTGGTCCGGTAGCACGTGAGGATGGGTTGTACAAGCAGTCCACATCAAGCTACTCTGGCCCAATCTTTGCGGTTTTTAAACAGGACAGAAATTTGCTTAGGATTGTTCATGACCTGCAGCGGCTTAACTCATTCACCATCTGGGACCGCGGTTTCCCGCCGCATGTGGACAAGTTCCTGGAATCAATGGAAGGGTGCGCCTGTTACAGATTGGTCGATGTCATGGGGGGTATGATAAGCGCAAGCTCTATCCTGACTTGCGGCCGTTGAACGCGTTCAAGACAGGATTGGGGAGGATCCAGCTAACGGGTTGGCGCAGGGCGCAACAAACTTGGTGGCCGCTTACCAGGCCCAGATGACGTGGATTCTGCGGGACAACATTCCGGACAGGGTTCTGATTTTCATCAACAACGTGGGAATCAAGGGGCCAAATATGGATTACCGGGGCACGGTGTTAGAGGAAGCCCCAAAGATCCGCTGCTTCATCTGGGAGTATGCGCAGATGTTGGAACGGGTCTTGTTCCAAATTGAGGAGGCAGGGCTTACAGTGTCAGTGAGTAAGCTGGAAATTTGTGTTCTGGTTCTGGAAGTGCTAGGACATGTGTTGGCTTTTGAAAGCAGGAGAATTGCGGCAAAGAAATGGAACAAAGTCCTCAAATGGCCAACCCCTTGGATGCCTTTGCATATCCTCCGATTCCTGGGACTGTGCAGTTACGTCCGCATGTTCATTGAGCGGTTTGCAGAAGTTGCAAGTCCGCTGCGGGCGCTAACATGAAAGGGTTCAACCTGTGAATGGAAGGCAAGGTGTGACTCTGCCTTTGCAAAGCTCAAGGAGACTGTGGGCCGCAACATTTTCATCAAGGACCTTGATTACCAAGTGGGAGGGATCCGCCGAGCCGTTGACTCTAGCAAGTTTGGCGCGGGCGGCGTCCTGACGCAGGAAGATAATGGTAAGGACAGGCCAGTTCTCTACGAGTCCATGATGTTTACCGTGAGGGAGAGTCGGTATTTGCAGCCAAAGCTGGAATTATGCGGATTCACAAAATCATGAAAAGGCTTCAGCACCTGCTTTGGGGGGTACACTTTGAGCTGTTGGTTGATGCGGAGGCCTTGGCACGGATGATTGATTCTCCAACGCTGCCAAACGCTCCTATGACTAGGTGGGTGGTGTCTCTTCAGCTCTTGACTTTTGGCATAGTTCATGTTCCAGGGAGGGCGTTCACAATGCCCAACGCGCTATTGCTGTATCTGCGGGAGGACCCGTTTGAGGGGAGGGAACCCCTGGACATGGAGTCTCTGGTTATCTGCATAGGTATGGTGGAGGCGGAGGTCATCCTTCCATTGCAGCAGTCCAGGTGTTACGCAAACTTGTGCTCCTTTTTGCAGGATCTTTGATTTCCCAAGGGTACGGCAGGGGCGGTAATTCAATGGGTGAAGCGGAGGACAACCAACTTCTACTTGAAGGAAGGAAAGCTGTGGGGGGGGGAGTACCCCAGTGCCTTTGCTGGTCGCAACATCAAGGAAGGACCGGGAAATGATTCTGAGGTGTCTTCACGACAACCTTGGCCACCGGGGAAAGATCAAAACGCTTAGGTGGGTGAAAGCAAGGTTCTTGTGGCCGTGTGTGGTGCGGGCGGTGTGTGAATGGGTGAAGTATTGCAAAGTGTGTCAATGGCGGAGCTCTAGGCTGCCCAGGGAGGTGGGTCACCCTACGGGGGAGGAAGCGCTGTTTTGGCAGGTCTCCCTCAACATGGTCCACATAAAGGCAGGAAGGTTTGCCTACCTGCTGGTCGCATGGGATGATCTATTGGGTTGGGTCAAGGCTTTTCCTCTGGTGAAGTTTTTGGTGTAAGACTCCAAACGGCGCAGGGCCTTGGCAGTTCTGTGGAGGGGATAGGTGCTTTTTTAGGCTGCCCTCCTGAGTTTTACAAAAATATTTAAATTTAACCAAGATCAAAGTCCAGAACCTGGTAAAAGGGGAACCAAAAGTAAGAGAATAAAGATTGTGGTGGTCTGTAGCTAGGAGACAACACTATCTGAGGCAAGATGATGTCGGGGAACAATTGAATAGAAGGAGTCGAGAATTGTTCAGAGTTCAACAAGACAAGGCAATTGTGAGTGACAACCCCCAAAGCTAATAGCTCTGGTCGTCAGCAGGAGCTTGGGAAAGATCAACTCAATCCCAAACAACCTCCAGGTTCTTAATGAACCTGCCCAACTCTCCGCAATCAAGCGCTTTAAGGGACGTATCAGATAACTGTGGGTGGCTGCACAAGACAAAGATAATTGTTTGAAGAAGCTCTAGAAGCAAAAAAAATAACTGATTCAAACAAGAATAACCCAACACTTCTCAAGGGACTCAAGAGTAGCGTGGTGTTAATTGAGGAGTTGAAACTTGACAACAGTATTCATATTGGAGGGACTAGAAACAATCTGTCGAGCCAGGAACAAATGAGTTGAGGAATGAAATGGAAGAAGAAATAGAATTGGAAGTAACAACGTCAAAAAGGAGATTGATTGAAATCATACCAGACAGTCAAAGGATTAGACGTTGAGCAGAGAATCAAGTCGAGGTGGATTGAAAGTATTGATTGAGTGACTGGTTGTAGAGTGATTGAGTTGAGGGGTTGAGTGGTTGACAGTGGTTTACTGGTTAATGGTGGAGTCGAGTGATTGAGTAATTGATGGCGGTAGAGGGGTTGAGAGTTTGAGGT
Source organism: Puccinia polysora (assembly GCA_025617555.3). NCBI lineage: Eukaryota > Fungi > Basidiomycota > Pucciniomycetes > Pucciniales > Pucciniaceae > Puccinia > Puccinia polysora. Next base: position 46,878,391 of record CM062628.1, on the reverse strand, counting down.
TGAGAGATAAGAAACAAATAAGAACGGAAAGAATAACAAATAGAAAAAGCAAAGGAGGATGAGAAAAGAATGAAAGACATGAATAAGAATTGGCTTGGAGAAAACAAGAAGTGAGTCCAAGATCCCCCCGGGAGTGAGTGAGCGAGTGAAAGGTGAGTTGAGTAGCCATTGGGTGCGATTGGGTGAGCGCGGGGACGCACAAGTTGCTGCAGAAGGGGTTTGATTCAAGGACGCCGCAGGGAGATTCTTAAGTGGAGGATGATTTGACAGAGGATGATTTAACACCCCCCGTGGCTGGTAGGATTTCAAGATATGGAAAGTGAGGATTAATGATCTGAAGGAGCTTAGAGAGCGGACCACGGGGTAGTGCTTTTGTCAGCCCATCGGCTATCATTTGGTGGGAGGGTATTAGCTTTATCTCAAGATTATGCGCGAGTAGTTCCTCTCAAATAGCTTTGGTCTTTATATCAATATGCCAAGTTTTGGAGTTACAGCTGAATTTCTTCAACTTATCATCTAAGCCTTTATTATTGATGTGGTGTATGCTTGGTTGCGTGGTAATTTCCAACATTTCGGACACCAGTCCTCTCATCCAGATAGCCTCAAGGAACGAGTCGACCAACGGATTGAGTTTGGCCTCAGTGGTGGAGTGCGTTACGTTCCATTGGCAATAACTGCTCCATGCAATGGGAGATCCAAATAGAAGAGTGAGGTGACCGGATTGAGAATGTCTTGTTTCAAGGTTGTCATTCCAAGTGGCGTCGCTGAAACATTGAAGTTGAGTTTCGCGGTTTTTTACCTTGATTACCAAAGATAGTCCCTTAGTGGCTTTTAAATATTTCCAGCAGCGTTTGACTTCACGCCAGTGATTGATGCCGGGTCGTTCGCAAAATCGGGCCAGACTTGAAACGGCGTAACTGATGTCTGGTCAAGTTAAACATGTGATATAGTTCATTAAGAAAACGGCTGACCTGTAATTGATGTTCAGCGCCTTGAATTCTTCATTTTCTTCATCTGATGCGGGTCGCAAGTTGAAATTTGAAGTTAGCGGTATAGACGAGGGATGACACTTGGTGAGTTTTAGTTCTTCTAATCCGTGTTCTATGTGATTTGGTTGCAAGAGAAGGATCTTGTCGTCAATCTTGGAGTACTTCATGCCTAGAATGGTGTTAGGGTCGTGAGAAGTAGAGTTTGGGAATTGCTGTAGGAAGTTGTTTTTGAAATTGTCGGCAAGACCTACCAGAATGAGGTCGTCGAGGTGAAAGAAGATCATGGACTTGCAACCAGGATTCAGATAGAGACAGGGGTCGGAAGATGATTGATGGAATCCTTGGCTTGAGAGCCAGGATGTGAGGGTGTTGAACTAATTGAGGGGGGCTTGTTTAAGCCCATATAGAGATCTCTTGAGTTTAAGATATTTTGACGTTTGCTTCGATCCTTTGGGAGTCTTGATTATTACCAGTTCTTTGAGGGGCGCGTGCAGAAAAGCACCTTTCACGTCAAATTGAGTAATAGGGAGTGAATGATAAAAGCCATAAAGCAGATCAATTCTAAGTGATGCTGCTTTTCCGGTTGGGGAGAAAGTGTCTTGATAGTAAAGTCCATAAACCTGATCAAAACCTTGCACGCACAACCGGCTTTTGTAGACAAGAGGGTCTCCGTGGCAGTTTTCTTTAAGTCGATAGACCCACGTCGTGTTAAGAGGATTAGCTGGCTCAGGACCGTTGTAGTCTTCCTAAACATCCATTTTCTCAATTCCGGTCGATTCCACATCCATTGAATGGTCCCAGTTTATGCATTCCTTGCACTTCTTGGCTTGTTCAAACGATTTGGGGACGAAATAGTGATGATATCCGTAACGATCAGGTGGACAGAGCATTGATCGATTGCCTAGAATTTGAGAAGGAGCCAGTTTGTCGGCGACCTCCTGAGACGATTGAGAGGATTGGTCATCCGTAGATTCAGCAGTTTCAATTGGTTGCGCAAGGTGGTCGGTGAGTTGAGGGTCAGGGGTAATTGTTGGAGAGTTGCTGGAAGTCGGTTCGTGATGCAGAATGGGGAAATCAATGTCAAGAGAAGGAATGTTTTTGCGAGGACTTTCAGTAGTGGAAGAATTGGGAAAAGATTTGATCATCTTGATGTGTTTTGAAGAGATAATCGAGTAGTCGGGCTTGAGGATGGGATAAGATAAGAGGTCAGGGTTGAAGCCAACTAGGGTTCCCTCTATCCCTCGATTGTTTAATTTGTTCCCGCGAGGAATCTTTAAGTCTAAGTATGCTACCCTGGAACCGAGAGGATGAAAATACTCCAAGGGCAAAGTTTTGGACGTAAACATTTCATAGGGTGATTTTTTGTTCGGGCGTTTGGGAATTTGATTCAACATGAGGGTAGAGGCCTTGGAGACTTCAGCCCAAAAGGCGAGAGGAAATTTTGAAGACCGGAGGATTGTTCTAATGGATTCGGCAATTGTTAAATTGGCACGTTCCACCCTTCCATTGTGTTCATGATGGTATGGTTCAGTTGTGATGTGTTGAATGGAATTTTCTTGAAAAAAGGATTGTAGTTCTTGGGAGATGAATTCTCCTCCCCCATCAGAACAGATGGTAGCGGGGAAACATCCTCGTTTCTGTTTCTTGAACCTAAGAATGGATTGAATTTGGGAACAGGCGTCAGATTTGGAACAAAGAGGGATGGCTGATAGATATCCAGAGTGGCTGTCAACGATGGTCATTATGTACCTCATCACATTGCGGGATTCTGGATTGATTGGTCCCATTAGATCTATGTGAAGCTTCTCGAATGGCTTGGAAGCCACGTTGGCTTTGGAATTGAAAGGCGTTTTTGCAATCTTTGAGAATACGCAGGCGGGACATTGAAAGTCTTTCATTAGAGAATGTGGAATTTGGGGTTTTAAGTTTTTCAATTGGTATGGGCTGGCGTGACCAAGCGATTGGTGAAGATAGAGTAGTTTATCGAGGTCGAAGGCTTTTCGAGTTAGGTAGCTGATCCTGGAGTTGTTTCCAATGGAGTAAGGACAATTGAGAGCGAAGAGATTGTTGCAAATGAAGCCTTCAAACGCAATAGTTCCATTATGAAGAACCTTGAACAAATTGCCGCTAGTGGAAACCAAACAGTGTTTTTTGGAAACTAAAACTCCGGGGCTGATGAGGTTGATTACAAGGTCTGGTACGTAAAGACAATCAGAGAGTCGAATGTGAGAATTTCGCCAGGTGAGGACCACTTCGCCTTTTCCTTTAATTGGAAGATTAGCTCCCTCTTTTCCAGTGCTAATGTGTTCACCGTTGCATTCTTGCAGGGAGGAGAAGTAGTGGGAGGAATTGAAAATGTGGCATGAGGCCCCAGAGTCTAGGAAAATTTGATGATTGGCGTTTACTTTGCTGATCCAGGTGGTCAGAAGGGCGTGATAATGAGCTATTTTGTTCCCTTTGGGTTTCCTCTGAGCTCTCCACTTGGCCTGTGCTTCCTTCCACCAGTCTGGGGCTAAATGTTTGTGCTTTTGCCAACATCTATCCTCTGGGTGATCGGTTGCACTTGGATTATGATATCCTTGGCGACATTGTTGAGGTTTATTAGACAGAGGTTTAGAGTTGTTTGTGGTGAGTGCAGTTTCTCTGACTGGAGTATTGGCAACTTTTGACTTGGATTTTTTATCCAGCTGAGTTAAGTGGTTCAAGACAAGATCGACTGTAACTTCTTTATCGGAGTGCATTATATGCTGACGTAATGATTGAAGAGAGGAGGGAAATTTGAAGAGAACAAAATACGCCAAGATGTCTAATGGAAGGTCAATCCCAACATTGAGCATTTTCTTGAGGGAAATTTTAATTTTGGTGATGAATGAAGCAATAGCTTTGGGCTTGAAAGGTTGATATAGGAAGTCATTGAAAACTCTGGCTCGGTTTGCGGTTTGGGAAGATGCAAATCTTTCCTTTATTGTTTTCCAGAGATTTTTAGCTAAATTGATGTTCTCTGCGTTCACCACATTGTTATGAGTTATGGTGTCGATTTTGGAAAGAATAATAACTCGGGTTTCTAGGTTGTCTGAAGGATTTAGATTTTTGGAATTGTCTTCGAGGATTTGTTTGATTCCCATAAGTTCGAACAGGATGGTGATCTTATCTTTCCAAATCAGATAATTTTCGTCTTTCAGATTAGGAATCGCTTCAAGAGCGGCCTTGAGCATGATTTGTCTGAAGCCGTCCATTGTTCCAGGTCCCTCCATGGTGTTGAGTGGTTAGATCGTCGTGGGGTTCGGCTTTTAACCGTGTTAATTGAGGAGTTGAAACTTGACAAAAGTATTCATATTGGAGGGACTAGAAACAATCTGTCGAGCCAGGAACAAATGAGTTAAGGAATGAAATGAAAGAAGAAATAGAATTGGAAGTAACAACTTCAAAAAGGATATTGATTGAAATCATACCAGACAGTCGAAGGATTAGACGTTGAGCAGAGAATCAAGTCGAGGTGGATTGAAAGTATTGATTGAGTGACTGGTTGTAGAGTGATTGAGTTGAGGGGTTGAGTGGTTGAGGGTGGTTGACTGTTTAATGGTGGAGTCGAGTGATTGAGTAATTGATGGCGGTAGAGGGGTTGAGAGTTTGAGGTTGAGAGATAAGAAACAAATAAGAACGGAAAGAATAAAAAATAGAAAAAGCAAAGGAGGATGAGAAAAGAATGAAAGACATGAATAAGAATCGGCTCGGAGAAAACGCGCAGTGAGTCCAAGATCCCCCCGGGAGTGAGTGCGCAAGTGAAAGGTGAGTTGAGTAGCCATTGGGTGCGATTGGGTGAGCGCGGGGACGCGCAAGTTGCTGCAGACGGGGTTTGATTCAAGGACGCCGCAGGGAGATGCTTAAGTGGAGGATGATTTGACAGAGGATGATTTAACACGTGGCAGAATTCAACTTCAAAAGAAGTGAAGGGAGGTTTAACACTCCAGGTTTTAAGCTTAAAAAAACCTCTTCAGTCAAAGGTGACTTGTCCCAGAAAGATAATCAAAGGATGATTAGGACCAGTATGGTTGAATAAAGGGATCAGGATTGGTGTAACACACTCAAGAATTTGCTTAGTCAAATTGTTCTTCAACCAGCAAAGCTATTGGTTGGTGATAAGGATCAAGGATCAAGGGTTTGAGTATGGAGGCTCAAGGATCAAGGGGGCAATCATAGATATCTGATGTGATGATAGGATTATGCTCATTCCATGCTGGATCATTCAATGCTTCATGATGCTCCAAAAGGCAGGGGAGAGCCCCTCCTTATATGGGCAGGAGGCCCTGTTAGACTATGTACAACGGATTCTACAAATAGAGCGGAAAAAGAAAGAAAATCAGGTGACCGGAAAAATTTGATCATGTGGGCTGGTAGAAATCCTTCTCATCCCTTCACCATCTCTTGCGTCCGTCCGTGGATGGGCACGCGCGACAACACCCAAATCACCCACCCCTTTTCCAAAGGCGGACCGGGTGGGAAAGGAAAATGAACTGGACAGCTGCAGATGTCCGCGGGCAGTAGTCAAAACTCTCCACCCCTTGGCCAAAGACAGAAGAGGGTGGGAGAGTCCCAGGAAGGGTGACAGATGGAGTTCGTGAGAGTGCGGATGGGTGGATAGGAGATTGGCTCAAGGCAATTGAGTAAATCCTGAAAGGCTTGAGATTGACTACTGATAGATTGAGTGAGGTGGGAGATTGATGGGTCTGAGGATTTGAAAAGCGCTTGGAGGCGTGGTTGGGATGGGTTTGGTAAGGTATGTATGAGCAACGCGCAACATTGACGGTGACAGTCAGCGGCAGCAACAATGATGATGAGCGGCGGCAACAATGATGATGAGCGGCGGGGACAATGATGATGAGCGGCGCGCGACAATGACAGTGAGCGGCGCGCGACAATGACGGTGAGCGGCACGCGACAATGAGGATGCGGATGAGGGACGCGCAAAAATGATGATGCAGATGAGGGACGCGCAACAATGATGATGAGCGGCGCCCAATGATGACGGTGAGCAGCGCCCGACAATGACAATGCGGATGAGGGATGCGCAACGCGCAAGGATGAAAATGCGGATGAGGGACGCGCGACGCGCAAGGATGACGATGCAGATGAGGGACAGGCAACGCGCAAGGAAAATTTTTGAATTCTTTTCCTACGGTGTCCCAAATGGTTCACCACATCTCTCCCGAACTTACAGACTGTCCCTAGTCTGCATCCTAATTTTGAAAACATGAAAAAAGAAAATAATTGGCCGTTTCTTGATCCTCTAAGTAAAAAAAATGTTGAAACTCATCTTGATCCATCCCAAAGAGCCTAAATGCGGAGAAGATAAAAGAAATGGCTTCCCATGTGCTCACGTATGTGGCATAAAGTAGAGTTTTTACAACAAAAAGCCGCAGAAGAACCCGGTGGTGCACAATTGGGAGGACTTACTTTGAACCCAAATTGCCCCCACAACAATAAAATCTCTTAACTTGATCAGCAGAGAACCTTCTACCCAACTGAGTACCATCCAGTTCTAATAGGAAAATTCAGATTGATTATACTAGAAACTGGAAACTGAAAAATCAACAGAAATGAATCAACAGGCGTTGTAGATAGATGATGCAACATATGAGTACCAACATTGGGCTTGAGGATCTTGAGATCAGTGGACATGAGGTTTAGAGACGCATAGTGAGAATATAATGAGATGAGACTGAGAAGGAAGAGATTCTTGTGAGTTGAGGTAAATGTCGAGACAAGTAAAAAGAATGAATAGGTTAGAAATCTCACCGGGCACACGGATCATAACTGAGAAACAGGGTGAATAAAGATAGCTATGAGAGTATTGAGATGAAAGTAGTAAGGAGAGATGAGAAAGGAAATAGGAAAGGGTGCGAGTTGATTGGAAGGAGTGCGAGGTAGTTGATGAGTGATCTGAGGTTGTCGTTGTCCTTGTCTACCCGTTCGGATTTGATTACCCTCGTCCTGTTATTTAGCTCGGACTTGAGAGAGGGAGACTACCCAGTCCTTCCAGATTTGGAGTGTCCGCATTCCCTTGACCTTACCTCTGTGCTTCCGCTGCAGATGTTTCTCTCTGCCGTAGAATACTTAACACCCCTCCATGCCCGATGAGATGAAAGGACTATTTAGCAGGATTTTTAAAAAAAGAAAAGAAAATAAAAAAAAAAAAAAAAAGACAGGACAGTAGGATTAGAAAAAAGGAAAGAAACAAGACAACAGAGCTATACTTTGAGACAAGGCGGATTTTGTCAATGAGTCTGCGATCATCGCTGAGGATTTCACTGAGGTGAGCCTTATGTTGTTGGCTTTGAGTTCCTCCCTCATACCTTTTGTCTTTAGATCCAGGTGTCTGGTCTTTGAGTTTGAACCAAACTTTCTGATCTTATCTTCCAGACCGCTGTTGTCGATGTTCATGGAGATAGTTGTGATGGGTTGAGTGAATATGTCATGTAGGAGAGCTTTGATCCAGGTGGCTTCGTGGTATGATTCTACCAAGGCGTTGAGTTCCGCGTCAGTGGATGACCAAGTTATGTTCCGTTGTTTGCAGCTGTTCCATGAAACAAGACTGCCGAATACAATACATAGGTATCCAGTTTGCGACTTATGTGTGTTGGCGTCATCCGCCCAAGACGCATCCAAGTACACTTGCAGAGGATTGGATCCTGGTTGGCAGGTCAGTGTCAGACAGCGGCTTTGAGTGGTCTTCAGATACTTCCACGTTTTCTTTAGCTCGTTCCAATGAGGGAGTCCTGGCTTAACATTGAATCTTGCTAGGCTTGATACTGCGAAACTGATGTCTGGCCGTGTGTAGCATGCTATGTGGTTGAGCATCCCAATAGCCAATTGGTAGTTGATGTTTAGGGCCTTAAAGGCTTTGTGTTCTTCATCAGTTGCGGGTTTGAGTTGCAGGTTCTGAGTGAGATGTGTGACCGTATCTCTACAGTCGCATAGTCCGAGTTCTTCGAGCCCATGCTGGATATGATTGGGTTGACTTAGTAGAATCCTGTCCTCTTCCACCTGTATTTTCATACCTAGTAGTGTATCGGGATTCCTGCTTTCAGACCCGTCAAATTTGTTCAGAAACTTCTGCTCAAAATCTTGTCCTTCTCCCACGAGGATTAAATCATCCACGTGGAAGAAGAGTCTTGATCGGCCGTCTTCTGACAGGTAGAGACATGGGTCGCATGCTGACTTGTGAAATCCAGTTTCCTTGAACCATGTCGTGAGGGTCTCGTACCAGTTCTTGGGGGCTTGTTTCAGGCCGTATAAGGATTTCTTGAGCTTGAGGAAGCGGGACTTGCGATTGGAACCTTTTGGGGTTCGGATTATCACTTCTTCTTCTATTTTTGAGTGTAGGAACGCACTCTTGACGTCAAATTGGCGTAACTTCTGCTTTGATTTTAATGCCTATACTAGTAGCATTCAAAGAGAGGAGGGTTTTCCGGTTGGGGAGAAGGTCTCAAAATAATCCAAGCCTTCTATCTGATTGAAACCTTGGACACATCGTCTAGGCTTGTATTTGATAGGATCACCGTGACAGTTCTCCTTGAGTTTATACGTCCACACTGTCCGTAGGGGATTCTTTGGTTCTGGCCCTTCATAGTCCTCCCAAACTTCTAGTGTTTTGATTGAGCCGAGTTCTGTGTCCATGGCCTGAATCCATCTTACACCTTCTTCACATGTTACTGCGTTGTTGTAGCTTTTGGGCTCATAGTAGTGGTAGTATCCGTACCTCTGTGGAGGACGTAGTGAAGTGCGGTTGCAAAGGGTCCTTGTGCTTTGCGTGGGTTCTGCGACTTTTGTTTGAGGAGGTTTAGGTTGGGGGTTTGATCCGTCCGATTGATTATCCTCAGACAAGTGTCGCGGTTGAGGGTGAGAAGTGTTGTCGTCTGAAGATTCAGAGTCAGAGTTGGGATTGTCCTTGGACTCTCCTGACAATGATTCTTTGGCCGCATCTCTGTATTCGGTGTATGTTGGAGTTTTCAAGACAGGAGCAGGGTTAGAAGGTGGATTGGTATTCACAGCTTCATTGACATCTTCGTGGTTGTTCTCTGATGTCTTGTCCTCGGAGAGAAGGAGTTTTGAATGTTGAGGATTTGCCATCTTGAGAAACTTGACGTGCTTTGTGAGAACGACAGAATTGGATTTAGTCAAGATTTGGTATGAATGAAGGAGAGGGTTGAAGCCTACAAGGATCCCTTCCGCCCCTTTTTCCTTAAAATTATGGCCTTTCTCTCTTCTGGACAGGAGGTAGACACATGGGTTCCCAATTGGCTTCACAAATCCTGGAGGCAGTTCATATCCGTGAATTCTTCCCCAGGGCGATTCATGATGACCGTCTCTGGGGATTTGATTCAGCATGAGAGAGCTTGCCTTGATCACCTTGTGCCATAAGTTCGCCTGAAGGTGTGCATCCTTTAACATGGTTCTGGTGGATTTGATTAGGTTTCTGTTGGCCCGTTCCGCCCTTCCATTGTGTTCGGGGTGGTAGGGTTCCGATATGATTTGACGTATGTGTTTTTTGTTGTAGAATTGTTTGAGAGTTTGATTGACGAATTCCAATCCGCCGTCAGAGCATACTGTGGTTGGATAGTAGCCTCTTTGTCTATGTTCTTTTTCTATCAGCTGCCTTCTCATCTTTTGATCCCATTGGGAATGCGCCAATGTACCCTGTGGCATTGTCTACTAGCATTAAGATGTAGCTGTGGCCGCCCTTTGATTGCAGTTTGAGAGGCCCCATGAGGTCTAGATGGATTCTTTCAAAGGTCTTGCTTACAGTTTGAGAGGTTTCTTTGAAGGAAGCCTTCGTGATCTTGCCTTTGATACAGTGGATGCATTCAAATCTTTTCTTGACTTCCAATGGGATATTGTTGGTTGTGCTTTTGAGTCGACTAATTGCTGCATTTCCATGTTTTCGGTGGATCTCCATCAAATCATCCTCGTGAGAGTGAGCCAGAAGTGCGGAATTGGTGTGGTTTTGGGGAAGCTTTGGGGTCTCTAGCGTATAAAGATTGCCAAAAATTTTTCCGCTGAACAGTCTTTGTTCATCTTTCAGCACCTGAAACTTTCCTTTTTCACCCTTCAACACACATCCTGCTTGGTTTAGTGCTCCCGCGCTCAGTAGGTTGATGGTTAGACTTGGTACGTAGTATACATTCAATAGTTCCAGCGTGAAGTCACCCCATATGAAGATGGCTGTACCTTTTCCTTTAATTTCTAACTCGGCTCCCTTCTTTCCCGTTTTGATGGAGTCTTCTTTGCAGGGGGAAATTTCCTTGAAGTATCTACTGTCGTTGACCATTTGAAGTGATGCGCCACTGTCAAGTATGAATTTAGATCCTGGGTCTCCGTGATTGATCCATGACGTGAGCAGTGCTAGGTAGTGTGCTGAGGTGGTTGTTTTGGTTTTTTGACCCTTCCACTTTGTTTGATCTTCTCTCCACCAGTCAGGTGCCAACTCTGGATGGAGTTGCCAGCAGTTGTTGGCTGAGTGTAGTTTGTCTTGTTTGGGATTGTGCCAGCCCTCTGTGCATCTTTGTCTCTCTCCGCTGTACGAGTTTTTATTTGGTGATTTGGTGTTTGCCAGGGCTATCTCGGATCTGTCGTTTGTTCTATCTTGAGAGCCATGAGCTTTTGATTCATTATTGAGTTGGGTGAGGTGGTTAAGTACGTAGTTGACTGAGAGTTCCTTGTCCGTGTGCATGATCCGTCTCTTGAAATCTTTCATATTCTCGGGGAATTTGAATAGGATTAGGTAGGCCAGGATGTCGCTTGGGAGTGTGATTCCTACTTCCAGCATTTTCTTCAGGCAGACTTTGATCTTTGTGATGAATTCCTCGATTTTGTTTGGTTTGAATTTAATATAAAGGAAATTGTTGAAGATTCTTGCCCTGTTTGATGCTTGAGATGATGCGTATTTCTCTATGATGGCCTTCCACAGTAACTTGGCTGAGTTCTTATTAGTTGGTGTTACGATTTTGTCGTGAGTCGATGGTTCTAGACGGGAGATGAGAAGCAGTTTGATTTCGTCGTTCACGTCTCCATCCAGGGTTGAGACTTCATTGTTTAAGGCCTTCGCGCAACCTCTTACGTCCAGTATGGCGTCCATCTTGTCTTTCCAGACGCCATAGTTGTCCTTGCTTAGCCTTGGAATGGTGTCTAGAGCGGTTTTCAGCATTGCTTGACAAAACCCTTTGGAGCCCGCCATTTTCCAGTTCCTTTGATTGAGTTGGTTGTTGGTTTGATAGAGCCTTGCTTTTGGCTTTTAACCGTAATAAGAAAATTGAGATTGATTATACTAGAAACTGGAAACTGAAAAATCAACAGAAATGAATCAACAGGCGTTGTAGATAGATGATGCAACATATGAGTACCAACATTGGGCTTGAGGATCTTGAGACCAGTGGACATGAGGTTTAGAGACGCATAGTGAGAATATAATGAGATGAGACTGAGAAGGAAGAGATTCTTGTGAGTTGAGGTCAATGTCAAGACAAGTAAAAAGAATGAAAAGGTTAGAAATCTCACCAGGCACACGGATCATAACTGAGAAACAGGGTTAATAAAGATGGCTATGAGAGTATTGAGATGAAAGTAGTAAGGAGAGATGAGAAAGGAAATAGGAAAGGGTGCGAGTTGATTGGAAGGAGTGCAAGGTAATTGATGAGTGATCTGAGGTTGTTGTTGTCCTTGTCTACCCGTTCGGATTTGATTACCCTCGTCCTGTTATATAGCTCGGACTTGAGAGAGGGAGACTACCCAGTCCTTCCAGATTTTGAGTGTCCGCATTCCCTTGACCTTACCTCTGTGCTTCCGCTGCAGATTTTTCTCTCTGCCGTAGAATACTTAACAAGTTCTTCCAAAACATAAAATCCACCTCTAACTTGACAAACCACTCTATAAGGACCATTCCAATGATTTGAAAAAAATTTTCCCCACTGAGTCTCTAAAGATTGATTATAAGCCAATACCAGATCACCTGGGTTTACAGGATCCCTGATTCAATTTAGATTTTTATTTTCCCAATACTGAACTGATTTTGCTCTTGATTCCATCATCTTCTGATAAGCTTTGTTACAAATATCTTCACTCCGCTCCAGTTGCTTTGATCTGGCAACTAATTGGTCAGTAGTTGAAGAAACTTGTTCCCAATAGATGCCCAAGCAAGACTCCATTTCAAGATCAAGAGGAAGAACAGCCCTCTGACCAAAGATGATTTCATAAGGAGAGTAGCCAGTGGTTTGCTTGGTGGAAATTCAATCAGAGAAGAGGACCAAAGGGAGAAACTTCCAACAATTCTTGCCAATTTCACCAGACAGTTTAACCAGAGCAGCCTTCAAGGGAGCATGGCCTCTTTCCACCATGCGTTGTCCTTCAGGATAATAGGGAGTAGTAACTCTATGTTTCCCAGGGAGCGATTGGATCATTTCATCCAGTTTTCCACCAAATTCCAAGCCACCATCAGTAGAATAAGATTGAGCCAAACCGTAACACATCGTCCAATTCTCATGAAGGAAAGCTGCCACAGATTCAGAACTAAGGTTCTTAAGGAATTTGGCTTCAACCCATCCAGAAAAATCATCTCTAGCCACAATGAGGTACTTAGCAACACCTGCCTTGATATGAACCACATCCATAGCAACCCTTTAAAAGACAGTGGACTCCCCAGTAGGATAGTAAATTTCAGCTGGACGCCTAAGATCATGTTTTTGACAAACTTCACAACTCTTGCACTATTGAGAGACAGACTTCTTCAGAGATGGCCACCAGAATTGTTTGGATAATTATTGATAAGTTTTGGTTTCCCCACAATGACCAAGGCCCTCATGGAGATTTTCAAGGATCAAATCTTGCTTAGCCGGGATATTAACCACAACAAGCGCACAAGGAGTTCCTCTTTTCATAAGCCTAGAACCTTGGACAAAGAAACTAGAGGACTTTCTTTTAAGGGATCAAAATTCTTTGGCAGAAAGATCAGGGGGTCTTTGGAGATTTGAAAGGTACTGCTCTAACTTAAGCCAGAAACCTTGTTGGAAACCAGAGTAATCTTGGGAGGAGAAAGCAAAAACAGGGCGGACCAAGGGTTCTTCCTCATCAAAATCCATTCCAACATCCAATTCATCGTCTCCAATAGGTCTTCTAGATAAACCATCAGGCATAGTAGAAGATTTCCCAGGCCTATGGACAATATCAAAATAGAAAAGCTGGATAAAAGCTACCCAGCAAGTCATTGGAGCATTTGGAAGACTGGGGGCATTGATGATTTCCACAATGGATTGAGCGTGAACTTGCAATTCAAAATGTTGTCCCCAGAGTACTGCATGGAGTTTTTTCAGCATTCTGGCCACAAAACAGAGTCCCTGTTTGGGCTGAGAGTATCTAGATTCCACATCCAAAAATAGCAAAGATTCATAAAGAACAGGGCGGTCCAAACCATCTTCATCCTCCTGAGTAAGGACAGCCCCAACAGATTGATAACTAGAGTCAACAGCCAATTTTATTTTGCCAGCTCCAGGCCCATAAGAGATCTTTTTCAAAACTATGTCATTGCCAACACTAGTTTTGAGCGACTGAAATGATTGTTTGCAATCTTGGGTCCAAATCCATTCAGCTTCCTTTCTGGTTAGACGTTGCAAGGGTGCACAGATTTTTGATAGAGAGGGAATGAAGATCCTGAAATAAGTTACAACACCTAGGAAATCTCTAACTTCAGTTGGATTTATTGGAGTAGGCCAGGAGATGATTTTGTTGACTTTAGAGGGTGCCATCCTTTTTCCTTCCTTGCAGACTATATGGCCAATGATTTCCAAGGCAGGGACACAGGCAGCAAGTTTTGATCCAGAGACATTAAGGCCAGATTCCTCAATTAAAAACAAAATCCTTTCCAAGATAGTAGCATACTCCCAGATAAATTGTTGAATTCCTGAGTGCCAAGGTAAGAGCTCATCATCATAGTCAGAAACTGGACCTTTAATTCCACCATCATCAATAAAGATACCCCCATGATCCGGGATTTTGTCTTGGAGGATCCACATCATCTGAGCCTGATAGACTGCAACTGAGTTAGTGGCACCTTGAGGAAATTGAGTCAGTTGAAATCAACCAAGAGGAGTATCAAAAGTAGTGAGCGGCCAAGAAATAGGATGCAAAGATTGTTTTTTTTAACCCCCCATTATGTCTCCTAGACCATAACGGGCTCTCCCAGAGAAGGATTCAAAAAATTCTTCAGTGGCAGGAGGAACACCAGAGTACTTGATAGTAACTTTATTGAGAGGTTGGAGATAATGAAGTAATGTAATTTTACCATTACTCTTTAGAAAAAAGAAAACTCGGCTAGAGGAACTGGAGGTTGACTGTTCATATAGACCGGTATGGACTTGTTTGCGGACCAACCTGAGGAATTTGTTGACTTTTGCAGCAGGAATAGGGATCTTTTTCTTTTTCCAAGGATCATGTTCAACTACAGGGATGATGTAAGGGAGACTTTAGGTTTCTTTCAAGAGACCTCTCTCTTCTTCACAGAATGCAATAGATTTTTCCCTTAGAGATAAGATATTTTTGATCAAATTTAACTCATCAGCTAGAAGCCATCCATCTGGACCGAACTTGACCACCTTCAATTGTTCTTCAGTGAAACGACCACAAGGTACAAAGGGGCCAGTAAGGGAGTGAGATAGACCACAATAAGGATCACAAGATAGAGGAGGACGCATGAGAGGAGGATTGAGATTGAGAGGCATGGGTTGGTTGACAGGCTGGACCTTTTTCGCAACTGGCTTAAACTTAGTGGAAAAAGAGAGAAGTTCTTGTTTCCTCCAAGCATTCACCAGCAAGACCTGAGCACGACAATTGAGACCAGATTCTAACATTCTCCAAGTTTGATATTCCATAAAATTTTCAAAAGGTGCCTTTTCCATAAAAGAGGATTCAAAAAAATAATGCTTTGCTCACATGTGTGGCACAAGTTAGAGTTTTGAAAGTTATTGTAGAAGAATGCCCTGATGGTGCAAAATTTTGAGGACTTACTTCTACCCCCAAGTGCCTCCACTGGAGCCCATGCTCCTTCATACCAAAACCATTAAGAAAAAAATCAAGATCAGGATCTAGTTTATACTCATTGCGGAGAATTGAACCAGAGCTAGAAGGAGATTGATCAGTGATAAGAGTACAAGGAAAAGAAGAAAAAACAGAACCAGAGAGAAGAGAAATATTTTTGGAAGTTTGTGTTTTAACATGTTTTTGATTTTGGACTTTTTCAAGATCAGGAGAAAAAGAATAAAGAGATGAAAAGGATGAAAAATATGCCTCAGAGATAAAAGTTGGCCCTGTAGTTGAAGTCCAAGCCTTAGAAGAACTACAACCATTAGTATTACCAACTATTCTGCTAAAAAATGAGAGGAGTTAGAAGAATACTTCTGCTTCCCCTTCAGAACTGGTTTAGGTGAAAAACCAGGGAAATCTCTTTCCCAACAACCAGAATCCAAAGAAAAAAGAGGAACTTCAATCTTCCTACCATCAGCATTAGGAAGAAGAATTCTCTCCCCAAATTGATTGGAAAACATCAGGGTGGCTCCAAAATCTATTAAGAAAGGACAACCCAAAATCATAGGACCTTCCAAACAAGTGATCCAAAAGTGACAGGTTCCAACAAAATTTCAACCAATTCAAACTTTCAAATCCTCAGCAATACCCACCAACTCACAAGATTGATTCCCAATTCCATAAACCGCAGATTTTAAGCTGACCCTTGGACTGAGATTGAGCTTGCAGGCCATTGCATCCAAAATTAAGTTTAGTTGGGACCCAGAATCAACAAGTAGAGAAACCATTTTGGATGAGTCACCTAGAGAGCATGGTAAAAATCCAAGAGGACAAGAATAAAGATTTGAATTAGAAGGAGGATCTGTTCCACCTGATTCTTTGATCAAGGTTCCAGAGGAAACTTTCAATTTGTCAGGACTAATCTCCACACGTTGCCGAGAAACCCATTTCTTCATGCCTTCAGCCACAGATGGTGAGATGGAAAGGAGTTCAGCCACAGTTAGATCAGGGATTTTAAGATCGGAGATTTTCTTCAATACCCCTTCCACAGCATTGGGGTGGTCTTTGGAAATTCCCCTTTCAAATCAAACCTTGGGTTGAGTTGGAAGAGGAAGTTCAGGTGAGGGTGGAACTATAACTGGATCAGTTGGGGAAGGTGATTTGGGTGACAGAGGAGCAGGATCAGAGTACTCTGGGAACCTATCCATGAGGGGTTCCTTTTCTACTTCCATGTCTTCTAACTCAGAAGAAGGAGGCTCCAGTGAAGATCAACGTTTGACCGGTTTTCAAAGAATTGAAGATGGAACAGGAGGAGCTTTATGAGTTCTGGGTTCTTCATGTCATTTCCTAGCTGGATCAGATTGATAGGTTCCAGAAAAGGTGGAAGAAGAGAAAGCAGGAAGATACCAAGGTTGAAGGGTTCCACAAGCAGATCAAAAATCCAAATAGGCTAAGGATGCCTTCTTGGGAGCAGAAGGCTGGAAAGAGGCCACCACATGACAAATTGGGAGAGATGAATCAAAAGGGATAAGTGCACCATTAGGAAGAAAGAAGTTACTCCCTTTCTGTTCCACCAACATTTCCTCCTTGTCCTTCAGGATTTCAGGACAGCAACAAGTTCCATGACCTTCTCTGTGGCAATAACAGAAAACTATGGTTGCCCTAGGAACAGAGTTGGAGGGTTTGGGGACAACCAGCGAGGAGAGTTTCTGGTCCATTTTATTCTCAAAAACTTGCAGGAGTTTGGTGATCTCATCAATAGTAGGTTTTTCTTGGTGGGTCTGAGGATTTGGTTTAGGTCTGCCATTTGCTTCCATCTTATTCATGATTTTTTTAGTTGCTTGAAAAGAGGGGTCAAGGAATGGTTCAGTGATTTTAGGTTTTTCAAAGGTGAGAGCTGTTTGAACTTTCATCACTTTATCCACAGTATTCCTAAGAACCATGAAAGCAGGGAGCTTGAACCAATTATCTCTTGTAGTGATCATGGATCCAGATTTCACAAATTTATCCTTAATTCTTTCCAGCACTCCTGGAGAGAAAGACTGAAAAAATCGCACTCAAATTTCATCCAACGTAGAAATGTGATTGTTTTGGATAATATAGGATTGGATAGGGTCCCAAGATTTTCTGAAAGCTTGATAATCAGAGGCTGAGGAGATACCACCATTGGAGGTCCATTGCGAGACTAGGGCATCCAGATGTTGGAGAGTGAACCTAGCTATATCAATTTTTCCCCAATAGGCAATCATTGCCTCCTAAAGAAGTACCCAGTCATGGGATTCAAATCCATCAAATGATTCAATCACTTCCATGACTTCATCAGTGGAGATAAAGAATTGTAGTTGATAAGCCATTTCATATTTGCTAGCACCGTCCACTTCAGCAGCCATCTTGTAGGAATCCAGGAACAATTTGACATTTGTACCGTTAAAGCATAAGTTCTTGTTCTGAGGTTTGATCTTGATCACCTTGGCCCAAACAGAGGTAGAAGGGGTACCGATAGATTCCATTTCGACAAAAGATTTCCTAAGGGATCCAAAGAAAAGATTTCAAAAGTGGCTCACGAGTGTGGCAAGGGTAGGGTTTACAAAAAACAACTAGGATCAAACCCCTTGATGGTGCACAATTGGGAGGACTTACTTCTGGAACAAGTTGCCTCCACGGATCAGATCTAGATGATGACATAAAAACAAAAAAAAAAGAGAAAAACAGAAAAAGAGAAAAGGATTGGATTTCAAAGTTGATTCCACAAATTTGGGACTGTAAATCCCAAGGTTGCTGGTTTGATCCTGGCCCGGGGGACCAAATTTAAGACTCCAAACGGCGCAGGGCGTTGGCAGTTCTAGGGAGGGGATAGGTGCTTTTTTAGGCAGCCCTCCTGAGTGTTAAAAAAATATTTAAATGTAACCAAGATCAAATTCCAGAACCTGGTAAACAGGGAACCAAAAGTAAGAGGATAAAGATTGTAGTGGTTGGTAGCTGGGAGACAACACTATCTGAGGCAAGATGATGTCGGGGAACAATTGAATAGAAGGAATCAAGAATTGTTCAGAGTTCAACAAGACAAGGCAATTGTGAGTGACAACCCCCACAAGCTAATAGCTCTGGTAGTCAGCAGGAGCTTGGGAAAGATCAACTCAATCCCAAACAACCTCCAGGTTTTTCATGAACCTGCTCAACTTTCCGCAATCAAGCGCTTGAAGGGTAGCAGATAACTGTGGGTGGCTGCACAAGACAAAGCTAATTGTTTGAAGAAGCTCTAGAAGAAAAAACAATAACTGATTCAAACAAGAAAAACCCAAAACTTCTCAAGGGACTCAAGAGTAGCGTGGCGGAATTCAACTTCAAAAGAAGTGAAGGGAGGTTTAACACTCCAGGTTTTAAGCTTAATAAAACCTCTTCATTCAAAGGTGACTGGTTCCAGAAGGATAATCAAAGGATGATCAGGACCAGTATGGTTGGATAAAGGGATCAGGAGTGGTGTAACACACTCAAGAATTTACTGAGTCAAATTCTTCTTCAACCAGCAAAGCTATTGGTTGCTGATAAGGATCAAGGATCAAGGGTTTGAGTATGAAGGATCAAGGATCAAGGGGGCAATCATAGATATCTGATGTGATGATAGGATTATGCTCACTCCATGCTGGATCATTCAATGCTGCACGACGGGCGCGGACGAACGGATACGGAAATGCACGGGGGACTCCGAGTAGGGCGCTGTGCGAGGACCGCGTCATGAGAAGGACGAACCGGATGAACGGAACGGCGTACGGACGGTGGGGGGAGTTTGGTACAGAGGAGGTGGGGAAAGGAGGCTAGAGTTTCTGTTTTGAGATTGTTTTCTGTTTTGTTGTCATACTGTTATTTGCGCTTGTACTTAGGTTAGGGTTGAGAGGGAGGACTTATCCTAAATCTCAACTCCAGGCTAGGAGGAGGGGGGGAAGCATCAAAGCAAGCATGAAGAGAAGGGGAAGAGGAAGAATCACATCATCAGATTGAATCACTCATCTCACAAGGAGATTAAAGGAACTCATACCGGATACACATCCAGGTGGAAAGTTCTGAGGATTGAAGGATGGGCGATTTCTCTCTCTCTCTACTTTTCTTTATCTCTTATCTCCTTATCTTTATTTTTTATTTAAGTGCGACTTTCGGACATCCTCATCTCCTTTCAAAAGCAGGGAACCGTTAACTTCCAAACCTTGGGACAATTATAGGGGGATAACCTCTATTCTTTCCACATCTGGGGGTCTGGACGGGAAGTAACATTCTGTTTCTTGTCTTTCGAAGGTAACAGGGCGCAATGTCCTATTCATACCTCCCTACAGTCGCTCCTTCTTCTTCTTCTCCTTCTCCTTCTGTCTCTGGGTCCGCTACTCCGACCCCACTCTTGTCTTCCTTCTCTCCTCCTCCCCCTCCCTCCGCTCAACCCAGGACAAGCCAGCCATTCCCCCATTGGTCTCCAGTGACCATGAACCCACCCGTCTGGTTCGCATCAGGCCACGCGACTACCCTCACATCCAATTCAACACCACGGATGTGGAGCAATTTATCTTGAGATACAAAGGTATTGCAGATGTTGAAGGTGCGTCGGACACTGATAAGGCCCGGCTTGTCGTCCTGTTCATCATGGACAAAGAGAAGCTCCGGGATGTGGAGCAAATGGAAGGCTACGAGAATCAAGATTGGCCAAAACTGAAGGCGGAGATCCTAAGGGGGTGGGGTAGGCACAAACCTCGATTCCGGGAAAGCAATTTCAACCGCGTGGCCTTGGAGGCAAGCGCCCGCAGAGGAGTCAGAATGCAGGTGGAGCTGGCGGAGTACACCTTGATGTTCAATTGGATCTATCGGTACTTTTCAAAGAAAGAGGTGGTGGCGGGACAGACGGGGGCCATGAAACGCGCGTTTCTGGGCGGTTTGGGCGCTCAACTCCAGGCTAGGGTGCAGCGGCATCTTTACAATCACAACTTGGTAAAGCGGTCACTGGACGGGAGCATCGCGCTCCTTCTGGAGTTGGCTGTCATTCGCCGGGCTGTGGAGAGTGAGATGAACTTAGAAGAGCTTATTGAGGACACTGCTAAGTCCTTCCCAGCGGGACCAAAGAAATCCGCCCCCCAGGTTCCAGCTTTGGGGAAATTTCCGGCCCTAGTTCCATCCACTTCCACGCGTGTTCCCGTTCCTCAACCCACGCCAGCCCCTCCAGTAAGCAAATTTACGGAACTGATGAAGGACCTGAAGATCTGCATGAGCCGTATGGGCCAGCAGCAGCCGCAAGGGCCTCCACCTCACATGGTGGAAGGGTTTTGGCCGCCAAGTACCTTTGTGCCAAGGGGGTGCTCGTACTGCGGGGCAAACGGTCATTGGCAATTGGCGTGCGAGGAGCTTACAAAGGATCTCAGTGCAGGATTGGTTCAAACGGAAGGGATGGGGTACATGTTTTGGAAGGGCGAACAGGTTCCAATGGAGTCAAGCCAGCCGACCCCAATGCAGCAGGTGCGCACACGGGGACAGGAGGCGGGAACAACGGCGCAAGCGTCACTGGGAATTGTTACCGGTAAAGGATTGTGGAAACCACCTTGGGTGGAAGCTGAGGTAAGGGTAGTGGCAACGGAAGAAAAGGTGGCGTTCTCCGATAAAATGGAGGTGGAAGCGAAGGAGCGACCCCTGTCGGCCGTTTCGCAACCGGCTGCGCGCGCCTGGAACCAAGGCACCGGCAGCAAACCCTGTAGGGAAGAAGAAAGCGGCAGACATTGTGCAAAGGGTGATGGGTAACGAGAGCCCGGTTCCGCTGACCTTGCGGGATATGGCGGCCATGTTGCCGGTGGTGGTAGACGAGATGGTTCAGGCGTTGCGGGATTGCGGTCAGGGCTGGGTACCTCAGACGGTGCAGCAGGTTCATGTGGCGCAGGAGGAGGAGGGGTGAGGGGAGTGCGAGTTGAAATTGGTTTTGACTCCTCTTGCTTACGTTCTGATGGTCATAGCAGGAAGGAAGGTGTGGGCTATGGTGGACAGCGGTTCAATGGTGAACCTGCTGCCATTGCGGATGGTGGATGATTTGGGGTTGGTTTGGCGGAAATGCGCGATGGGTCTTTGCGCGCTTAACAGAGGGGAGTTTTGTGTGGATGAGGTAGTCAAGGAGGAGAAGGTCGAGGTTGCAAGGGTCCGTAGGCCCCTTTCTTTTCTTTTGTTTGATTGTGCGGATGTGATTTTGGGAATGCCGTTCATGTTCGTTTTTCAAGCACAAATGGTTTTTGATCCAGAGGCGGGAATGGAGGCTTTGACGGTGGAGGATTTGTCTGGCAGAAGTTTCAAGACAACTATCTGCAATCACGGGCAAGGGAAGCGGAGGAGAGTGTCGGAGTATGAGGAGGAACCGGACGCGGAGCTGGTCTGCAACGGGCGACGTTCGGAGGATTTTTTCTAGTCAACCGAGGAGACAGCGCGGAACAAGCTCTGGTTTCGCGCGGGGGGCCAACTAATGAGGAGCAGGGAGGGGGAGGAAGGAAGTTGCAGGGCGCACAGGTCGCAGAAGTAAGTCCCTTTTCTCAGTATGCATTGCCCAAGGGTACTACACTTCGAAAACCCTATCATCGTGCCACACTTGTGAGAAAAGTCAAAAGCCGCGGTTCCTTTCTGTGCAGGACTTACAGCAAAGGATGCGTGCAGATAATGCGGTGCAACGCGGGCAAGTACAAGCCGGTGTCACGGAAGGTCCGACCAAGGAATGAGCCAATTCCCCAGGAACTGAACGGACCCCTTTGACCAATTGCTTGGTCCCGGGACCCTTGGGTCACACCGATTAAGGCTTTGGGGTGGGTTACTAGTTTGGCGCGGATCACGGAGAAGTGGATTGCAGCTTTCAATTTCGGCCTGACAGGATGGTTGAGTACGGAGGAGCGGGAGTTGCTGATTTTGGTTCTGGTTCTTTGGGAAAGAGTGCTTGTGTTTGGACCGGAAGACCGGGGGCTCCTGAAAAACAATATCGGCAACCCCTATGTCATCCCCACTGTTGATCACCAGCCATGGCAGATCAAGCCAATTCTGATACCGCGGGCGGTCCGGGAGCAGTTTCTGGAGTTGGTGCAGGAGCGGGTGAAGACTGGCCTTTACAAACAGTCAACGTCTAGTTACTCCAGCCCGATCTTTGCGGTGGTTAAGCAGGACGGAAAGTTGTTGAGGATTGTTCATGATTTACAGCGGCTCAAATCCTTTACAATCCGGGACGCAGGACGGTCCCCTCGCGTTGACAAGTTCCTTGAGTCAATGGCGGGGCGAGCTTGTTATGGTTTAGTGGATGTGATGGGGGGATACCACCAGCGCGAGTTGGATCCTCGCTTGCGGCCTCTAACGGCATTTGAGACTGGGTTGGGAAGAATGCAGCTGACTCAGCTCCCGCGAGGCGCGACCAATTCCGTGGCGGTGTACCAGGCGCAAATGGCGTGGATCCTGAAGGAAAATCTTCCGGAGGGAGTCCAAATCTTCATTGACGATGCGGGAATCGAAGGTCCGAAATCCAATTACAGGGTAGAGGAGCTGGTTGAAGTTCCCGGCGACCAACGTTTTGTGTGGCAATATGCGCAGACATTGGAACACATCCTGTTTCGCATAGAGGCGGCAGGACTGACAATGTTGGGGAAGAAGTTTGCGGTTTGTGTCCCGGCGCTCAAAGTCCTTGGCCATGTTGTTGCTTGCAACAGCCAGCGCATTGCAGAGAAGAAGCAGAACAAGGCCCTCAAATGGCCGACCCCGCAGACAGTGTTGCATATCCTTCAGTTCTTGGGATTATGTAGCTATGTTCGTATGTTAATCAAGAGGGTTGCGGAGGTGGCAAGCCCGCTCCAATCACTAACGCGGAAAGGCGCGGAGTGGAAGTGGGGGGAAGAATGCAATTGTGCGTTCTGGAAGCTCAAGGAGATTGTGGGACGTGACATTTTTCTCCGCGATCTTGACTATAACGGGGGAGGAATTAGGCTAGCGGTTGATTCCATCGAATTTTGCGCGGGGGGGGAGTTCTCACTCAAGAGGAAAACTACAAGGATAGACCGGTACTTTACAAGTTGGTCACCTTCACTCCAACGGAAAGCCGGTACTCTCAGCCGAAGTTGGAGTTTGCGGGTCACCAAGATCGTGCGGAGGCTCCAGTATCTTTTGTGGGGGGTCCATTTTGAGCTTTTGGTGGACGCGGAGGCGCTGGCGCGGATGATCAATTCCCCGGCGTTGCCCAACGCTCCCATGACCAAGTGGGTGGCGTTTCTCAAGCTTTTCTCCTTTGCTGTTGTTCATGTTCCGGGGAAAGCGTTCACTATGCCTGACACTTTGTTGCAGTATCTGAGGGAGGACCCATTCGCGGACGCGGAACTGCTCAATGTGGAGGCCCCGGTTTTCAAGGTAGGGGTTGCAGAGGCAGGCGTTCAGCTGCTGCTCCGGCAGAACGGGCGGTACGTGATCCTTTGTGACTACTTGCGGGACCTTTGTTTTCCCAAGGGAGCTACGGAGAAGGACATGCAATGAGCAAAGCGGCGAGCGGGGAATTTCTACGTGCAGGAGGGGCAGCTTTGGCGGCGGAAGACTCCGGTTCCTCTTGTGGTTACCACTTCATGAGGGGATCAGGAAGCTATCCTCCGGAGCCTTCACGACAATCTTGGTCATCAAGGAGAGGTTGAGACGCGGAGGAGGGTCAAAGAGCAGTTCTGGTAGCCGGGTGTAGTGCGTGCGGTGCGGGAACGGCTGGCGTCCTGCGAAGCCTGTCAACGGCGGAGCGCGAGACTGCCTAAGGAAGTCGAAACCCCACGGGGGAAGAAGCCCTCTTTGTTCAAGTCTTGCTTGATGTTGTCCACATAAAGGCCAGAAAGTTTGCCTATCTGCTTGTTGCGCGGGACAACCTGTCCAGTTGGGCGGAAGCGCGTCCATTTGTCAAGCTCTCGGCGGAAAAAGTTGCTCTATTTCTGGAGGAAGACTGTTTTGCGCGGTACGGGTTGCTTTGTCTGGTCACAGTGGACGGAGGGGCTGAGTTTTGCGGCCGTTTGGTCAAGTTGGTGAAGAGTTGCGGAGCCAAGTTTGGCCAAGTAACGGAGTACTATCCCAAATGGGCTGGCATGATTGCATGGGGGCATCAGCCAATCAAGGATGCCCTGGTCAAGACGTGCGGGGAGGATGGCAAGCGCTGGCAGGAGACCCTTCAAATGGTGCTGTTCGCGGATTGGATTTTGGTGAAGCGGTCGACAGCCTACTTGCCGTACAAGTTACTTTTTGGGCAGCGCCCTGTGCTTCCAGTGGTCATTGAGTTGGAGACGTTCCTGGGGGTTGACTGGTGGAAGGTGAAGACTTCCGCCGAGTTGCTTGAGGCTTGGCCAGAACAGCTCCTTTGACGGGACGGAATGCTCGCAAAGGCCCCGGACCGGCTAAAGAAGACTTGGACGGCATTGGTGCACTATTGGGACAAGCGCTTCTCCCATCGCCTCCGGGATCCATTGTGGAAGGGGGATTTGGTGCTCCTGTACAACCAAAGTCTGGAGTCTCAGTGGGGGAAGTTGTTTGCTAACTGGTGGAACGGCCCGTTCCGCGTGTCGTCCAAGTTCAAGGGCGGCAGCTATCAGTTGGAGGAATTAGACAGTACCCCGCTGAAACAGAAGGCGGCGGCTTTGCATGTCAAGCGCTTCTTTGGGCGAGGATCTACCTCATTCGACAAGACGGCAGAAGGGGGTAAGGGATCTGACGAGGGGAGCGTGGAGCGCGGCAATCGTGTAGGAACGCGATCCGGGGATTTGTCTTTGGGCGGAAAAGCGGAGGCCATGCCGTTGCAACGGAGTAGGCGGTTGCAACCAGCTGGGGACAGTGGCCAAGTTGGGGGGGAGGTAGAGGGGGTAGGGGATAAGTTTTGATTTGGTGATGGGGTGCTCTAGCCGGTTCAAAGCCGGAACCACTAGACACCCCAGAATGTTTGTTTCTATATGTTTATTTCTTATCTGGATTGTGGGGTCTTTGCTGGCTTGGGGTTTTTTCAGGAAACGCGGGCGGGGCAAAAAGCCGGGTCTGTAGACGCGAGGACAAGCCCCGCGGAACCGGGACGCATGGGCAATCCCGCGGATGGGGGAAGCGGGACAAAGAGTGATTTGCGGGTGGTCTACGGGCGTCGCGCAAAAAAAAAAGTGTTCTTTTCTATTTTTTTTCTCTGTTGGTTTGTTTTTCTCTTTTTCTTTCTCTCAGGATATCTCAAGGATGGGTGGCTGGTATGGGAATAAGCTTGATTTGGTGAGGGGGTGCTCTAGCCGGTTCACAGCCGGGACAACTAGACACCCCAGAATGTCCGTTCTCCTACTCTCTCTCTCTCTCTTCCCTTACGGTGGCGCGCGCTGGTGTTTTGGTTGTTGTGTTTGTTACAGGAAGGGTACGGGGAACTTTGTGGCAGTTTGTCTGGGGCGGTCCAGGTGCCTCTTTTGGAAAGGCTAGTCACTTACGGTTTCTCACAAAGCAAGCGCGCGGGCGCGGACTCAATCTCCAACTCACTCTCTCAAAGGGCGGCCGTTCACTTTTTTTATCAAAAGGATAGGACCTTGCGCGGAGACATGTATTTTCTTAATGGAAAAGGGAAGCGCGGTACAAGCAACAAGAAGAGAAGAAAAGAGGAAAGGGAGAAGGGGAAAAAGGGGGGGGATGCGCCTACGCCATCTTCATCATTTCCTCCATTTCCGCCCTCGAAGCCGCCAGTAAAGCCCGGAAAGACGCCAGGAGTTTGTGCCGGGATTCCAAGGATTGTGCGCCAGGGATTGCAAGGAAGTTCCGGAGCATCATTGTTGACCGTTCCACAAAATCTTTGAAGCCAGCCGCCTGGAGCGCCATTACAATTAGAATCTCCGGGATCTCAGGAGGGCTGGCTGGAGGAGCGGCCGGTGAAGATGAGGCCTCCGGGGAACCAACAGGGGGGCTCAGTCCAGCTGGAGGTGATGACGGAACAAAGATCGGTGACGGAGGCGGAGGAGCGTCGGGGGTTGTAGGCCTCTCATCCAAGTCCACTGGTGGCGCGGGCGGTGTCAGCGGTTGTGGAGTAGGAGGAGGAGGTGCTGGCGTGGCCGCGGTTCTTCCAGAGAGTCTTGGGTCAGGTACCATTTGGTTCACGCCGACAGCAGCAGCCCAAGCGCGGGTCGCTGCGCGCCATTCCTCCGAAGTCTTGTATTTGCCCCATCGCGGAGGTCCAGCCCAGCGGAGGGGTGATGCCGAGTCGCGGCTCAGGTGCAAAGTGGTGGGTGACGGAGCTCGGGGGCGGCGGGATGGAGGTGAGCCGGGTGGTGTCCACAATCCTTCCAAGATTGACTCGTTTTCCAAAACCACAAACGGGTTGGGACGAGCCCTCTTGTGCAGCCTGGGGCGAGAGCCGGATTGGGGGGGAGCTTGAGGGATGCTGTTGCTAAGCGAGCAGCAACAATGACCGCAACGGCAAGCTACACAGGCGCGACGAACGGGGATGATCAAAAAGGTGTGCCCCTTCCAAGCACAGAACTTGCTTGGGAGCATGATGGCGATGGAGAGGAGGGGAGATGGAGAAGGTGGTAGCGGGAAGTGGTGGGGGTGGAGCGGAAGTAGCGGAGGTGATGGTATGGCAAAGCAATGGGAAACTTCTGGGGACAGAACTCAAGTTGGGGGGGATGTGGTGTCAATTTATAGACACAGGTTGGGAACTGCGTCGCGGCTGCGCGCTCAGCATTGGGGGCAAGCGGGCTCAGCATTAGGGTATGCGGAGTGCTCAGCAGCGGCAGCTGCTGGGTCAGCAGCAGCCACTGTTTGGCTCCGCACCTGGTGGACGGGTTGGGCTCAGCATCAAATGCGGCGTGGGCGGGGATCTGCCCCGGAGATTGGATTCGGAAGGTAGTGCGCTCAACTAGGTTTGCGGGCGCGCCGGTTTGGATATGTAGGGGCAGAGCAATCCGCGGGCTATGAAGGAACGGATGAGCACGCAGGTCATGCAGGATATTACCAAACACCCCCAAAGGGCACGGACAAACGGATATGGACAGGCGCGGGGGGCTCTGAGTAGGGCGCGGTGCAAGGAACGCGTCATGAGAAGGACAAACCGGATGAATGGAACGGGGTACGGATGGTGGGGGGAGTTTGGTACGGAGGAGGTGGGGAGAGGAGGCTAGGGTTTCTTTTTTGAGATTGTTTTCTGTTTTGTTGTCATACTGTTTTTTGCACGTGTACTTAGGTTAGGGTTGAGAGGGAGGACTTATCCTCACTCTCAACTCCGGGCTAGGAGGAGGGGGGAAGCATTGAAGCATGCATGAAGAGAAGCGGAAGAGGAAGAATCACATCATCAGATTGAATCACTCATCTCACCAGGAGATTAAAGGAAATCATACTGGATACACATCCAGGTTGAAAGTTCTGAGGATTGAAGGATTGGCAATATCTCTCTCTCTCTACTTTTCTTTATCTCTTATCTCCTTATCTCTATTTCTTATTTAAGTGCAACTTTGGACATCCTCATCTCCTTTCAAACGCAGGGAACCGTTAACTTCCGAACCTTGCGACAATTATAGGGGGATAACCTCTATTCTTTCCACACCGGTGGAAATCCTTCTCATCCCTTCACCATCTCTCGCGTCTTTCCGTGGATGGGCGCGCACGACAGCACCCAAATCACCCACCCCTCGTCCAAAGGCGGACGGGGTGGGAAAGTAAAATGAACTGGACCGCCGCGGATGTCCGCGGGCGGTAGTCAACACTCTCCACCCCTTGGCCGAAGGCGGAAGAGGGTGGAAGAGTCCCAGGAAGGGTGACGGATGGAGTTTGTGAGAGTGCGGATGGGCGGATAGGAGATTGGCTTGAGGCAATTGAGTAAATCCTGACAGGCTTGAGATTGACAACTGATAGATTGAGTGAGGTGGGAGATTGATGGGTCTGAGGATTGGAAAAGCGCTTGGAGGCGCAGTCAGGATGGGTTTGGTAAGGTATGAATGAGCGACGCGCAACAATGAGGGTGAGCGGCGGCAATGATGATGATGAGTGGCGGCAACAATGATGATGAGTGGCAGCAACAATGATGATGAGCAGCGCGCAACAATGATGGTGAGCGGCGCGCAACAATGATGATACAGATGAGGGAAGTGCATCAATGATGATGCGGATGAGGGAAGCGCAAAGATGATGATGAGCAGCGCGCGACAATGACGGTGAGCAGTGCGCAACAATGACGGTGAGCGGCGCGCGACAATGAGGATGGGGATGAGGGACGCGCGACACGCAAGGATGACGATGCGGATGAGGGACGCGCAACGTGTGAGGAAAATTTTTGAATTCTTTTCCCACAGTGTCCCAAACGGTTCACCACATTGGCAGAGAAGGTTGCTAAGTTCCTAGAGGAAACGCTGGTCCAGAATTGTGGATCCAGGTTTGGGCGGGTCACGGAGTACTATCTGCAGGGCGCTGGGATGATCAAACGCGGTCATCAGCCTATCAAGGATGCCTTGGTAAAGATGTGCAATTACAACAGCAAGTGGTGGCAGGAGGCCCTTCCAATGGTCCTCTTTGCGGACAGGATCTTGGTCAAGCGCTCAATGGGCTACTTGCCTTATGAACTTCTCTACAGAAAGTGTCCCGTGCTTCCGGTGGACATTGAGCTGGAAACCTTCTTGGGCGTTGACTGGTGGAAGGTGAAGACCTCTGCAGAGCTTGTGGAGGCGCGCGCCAAACAGCTTCTCCAACAGGACGAGACCCTGAAAAAGGCTGCGGAAAGGTTGCACAAGACTAGGACAGCATTGGTCCGCTATTGGGACAAGCGTTGTTCCCATTGCCTCTGGGATCCGTTGCGGAAGGGGGACTTGGTCTTGCTTTACAACGGGAGTTTGGATTCCCAGTGGGGTAAGCTCTTTGCAAACCAATGGAATGGCCCCTTATGCCAAGTTTTAGTGCGGGAGTTATCAGCTTACGGGGAGAAACTCAAATGGAAGGCCGCAGCTTTGCATGTGAAGCGCTTCTTTGCATGCGGCTCCACCTCCTTCAATGAGACAGCCGGCAATGGCACAGACGCAGGGGATGGTGCCAGTGGTTCAGGATTGGTAGACAAATTGGTCTCTTTGGCTGAGGAGGAGCCCGTGCGCAACCCGCCGCCTCAAAGGAGCAAGAGGCTACAAACCGCTGGGGACAGC
The DNA here is from genome assembly GCA_025617555.3 of Puccinia polysora. NCBI lineage: Eukaryota > Fungi > Basidiomycota > Pucciniomycetes > Pucciniales > Pucciniaceae > Puccinia > Puccinia polysora. The sequence goes on along the minus strand of CM062628.1, from coordinate 46,849,194 downwards.
CTTCAAGCTGGGGGGGGACGCGAGTAGGGTAAAAGGTTGATTTGGTGAGGGGGTGCTCCAGCCGGTTCACAGCCAGACTAACTAGACACCCCAGAATGTTTGTTTTCTAATTTCTTGAATACATTGCCTCGCAAGTTGGTACTGGTTTTGGTTATGATTGGTTGCAAGCCGGGTCCTTAAACGCAAGGAGGAGCCCGCAGTTGGGTAATGCGGGACAAGGAGCGGAGGCCCGGTGTTAGCAAAAAAAAAAATTTCTTTTTGGGTTTAGTTCTTTTCTCTGTCTTCTCTTTATCAGTTGTCTTCTCCTACAGTGTAATGTGTGCGGAGTATGCGTGGGACACGTACGGGACAGGTCTGATTTGGTGAGGGGGTGTCCTAGCCGGTTCACAGCCGGAACAGCTAGACACCCCAGAGTGTTTGTTTCCTCTCTTGGATGACTGTGTGCGCACGGTGGTGGAGGGTGGTTGTGTTTGTTGCAGGTTGGTTATGGTGAACTGTGTGGCAGTTTGCCTGGGGCGGTCCAGGTACCTTCCGGGGAATTTTGTTGGACCAGGGTGCGGGCGCGGATCTCAATATCACTCTCATTCTCACAAGGACGCAGGCGCAGATCTCAATCTCACTCTCATTCTCACCAGGAAGCGGGCGCAGATCTCAATCTCACTCTCATTCTCACCAGGACACGGGCACAGATCTCAATCTCACTCTCAAACTCACTTGGGACGCGGGGATGTTTCCACAGGACAACCTGATGGGAAAGGACGCGCGCACAGAAGATGTGTACTTCTCTCAAACAGGGGAAGCGCAGTACAATGAAAAACAAGGAAAGAGGGAAGGGGGGAGAGGGGGGGAAATTTGCCTAAGCCATTTTCATCATCTACTCCGTGTCTGCCTGCGACAACACCAGTGAGGCCCAGAAATAGGCCAAGAGCTTGCGCCAGGATTCCAAGGGTTGAGCGCAGGGGGTTGCTAGGAAGTCGTGGAGCATTGCAGTCAACCTTTCAGCAATGATCTCAAATCCGGCCGCTGGGAGTGCCAAAACAACAGGGATTTCTAGGATCTCAGGTGGGTTGGGGGAGACGGGACTGTTGAGTAGGGGGCCTCTGGAGGACCATCTGGGGGGCTTGGTTCAACAGGAGGCAACAACGGGATGAAAATGGGTGAGGCAGGGGGTGGAGGGGTGCCTTGCAGAACCAGGGAAGGGGCCGGGGCAGGAGCCGTGGCAGGGGCTGAAGTAGGAGCTCAAGGAGGAGCCGCACGACGTCAAAGGATTTCATTGATAAGCGGGTCCCTTGCTCCTTGCATAACCCAGACGCGGTCTGCCCAGAATTTCATAGCCGCTTGGTAAGCCGCAAATTTTGGGAAGTCCTCCTTCAGGGGAGGTCCCCCGCGGCGGAGCGGTGAAGCAGAATCGCAAATTGAGATTGGGGCGGGACGGCAAAGGGGTTATCCAGGAGGAGTCCACAAGTCATCCAAGATGGTTTCTTCATCCAATACCACAAACGGGTTGGGATGGGCCCTCTTGCGCAGGCCGGAACAGGAGCTGGATTGAGGGGGAGGCTGGGGAATTCCCTTGCTAAGCAAGCACGGGGGGTGACCGCAACGGCAAGCGCTGCAGGCGCGTTGACCAGGAACAATCAAACACGCGTGCCCATTCCGGGCGCAGAAATCCCAGGGGATCATAGTGTTGTTGGAAGTTGGAAGAAGGGGCAGGGCTAGTAGCTGGGGTGGACTGGGAGGAGTAGGGAAGGTGGTCCAATAGCACGGTAGGCTCAAGGTAGTGATGGAAGGACCTTTGGGGACAGAAATCAACTTGGGGGGGGATGTGGTGTTGTATTTATAACCTTGGATTGGGAGCTGCGTTGCACAATGTGCGCTCAGAAGTTGGGTAGGTTGGGCTCAGCATTTGGGGTGCGTGCCGTCTCAGAAGTGCCTGCTGCGGGCTCAGCATCAGCAGATGAGGGCTCAGTGGCAGGGATTGCGGGGCTTGGCAGCAGGTGCAGGTCAGGCCTACTATTGGGGGCACCGGGCTGCAACCCGCCCAGGGAACGCAGACCTAGTGATGGAGCCGGCACGACCAAGCTTGCGGGTAGCTTGTCCGGAAGGCAAGGGCGGGGGGATCAGGGCTTATAAGCGGGGTGGAGGTTTGCACGGGCATAAGCGCGGGCCAACTCACGGATCATGGGATCTGCGGACGCGCGCGGATGGATAAAACCTGGTGGGCTCTGAGTAGGGCGTGGCGGAGGGCGGCGCCATGAGAAGTACAAACCGGAGGTACGTGATATCAAAGGGGAGGGTTTCAGACAGGGTGGGTGGTACGGGGTAGGGTTAGGGTGGAGCTAGGGTTCTTTACTTGGGGTCATATTTCATCTATCTTGTTGCTTGTGGTTGTACCTAGGTTAGGGTTGAGAGGGAGGACTCAAAAATACCTCACTCTAGACTCCGGGTTGGATCATATCATATCACCAGACCACCAGGGAATGGTATGGAAAGGATTGGAAGGAAGTAATTTATCCTATCATCACTCTCTCTATTCTTAAACTCATTGCATCCAATCTTCTTACAGACGCTTAGACAAATAACTTCCGGAACTTGAGGACAACTTTGGGGGGTATCACCTCTCTTGTTTCCACACCGTTGGGAACATGAATCCCATTCCCACCTGTCAAACCATTCCCGTCTTGAGGTCCCTTGTCATTTCATTGCACCCCAACCCCCAATGCCCCTTGTCCCCGCATTAATTGCATAAACCCAATGCGGGCAGATTCAATGGCCAAAGCGGTCCCCCAATGTGAGGAGGCGGATAATGCTGCCCTGAAAACATTTTACTCAGGAAGATTTGTAAATCCTTCATCAATTCCATCATCTGGCTAATTTCCGGGCCCATTGTCAGTGATGTTGCCAGAGCGCCTTCTGTTTTCAAGGTGCCTGCAACCAGAGCCTGTGTCAGCGCTGCCAGAGGGTGAGAAGAAGACTTCTTTCACCTTGTTGGGAACAAACTTTCCATGTCCTCCATCAGTTACTCCAAGTCCATCTTGCTTTCCACAGCCTTACAGATGATAAGAATTTCCAGAAGAAGCGCAATACTCCCATCCAACAACCTCTTTACCAGGTTGTTGTCGTACAAGTGCCACTGCACCCACCTGCAAAGTTGGGGACAAAGTCTGCCCAGAAACGCCCTCTTCATTGCGCCTGTCTGACCCGCTATTACCTTTTTCTTTGCAAGGTAGCGGTAGATTTGGTTGAACATTGCTATATACTCCCCCAATTGCACCTGCGTCTGGCCTCCATCATTTTGGCTTGCTTCTGCCACGGCTTGCTCAAAGTTGCTTTCCCAAAACCAAGTATTGCACCTTCCGCACCGCGCCAAGTTTTCTGCCTTCATTTTTGGCAAATCAAGTTCCTAATACCCTTCCATCTCCTCCACATCCCAAAGCTTCTCTTTTTCCATAATGAAGAGGACAATTGGACAAGCCTCATTCAAACCTATTGCACCTTCAGCATCAGCAATTCCTTTGTATTGCGCAAGGAATTGCTCAAAGTCCCCAGTGTTGAACCGGATATGTGGATTTTCCCGCAGCCTGATGCAAACAGGCTTGTTACAAGCACCATTGTTGGAGCAAGGGACACTGTATCCCGCCCCTAATGAGGCTTGCTTCCAAGAAGCCAGAGGAGGAGGAGGAAGAGGAAGAGGAGTGGGGGTCATTTTTTCCAACCCCAAGATGGCCAATGGGAGGTACTGGGACATTGCGCTTGTTAGTTTGGAGAGACAAGGAACAAAAGTTTACTTCACTGCCAGACCCCCATATGTGGAATTCAGAAGAGGTCTTCTTCTTTTACAGTTCCCAAGTTTGGAAGTTATTGATCCCTTACGTCTGTAAACCCTGAGTGCAACTGTTCACCCTTCAACTGAGAGATAGAGAGATGAGAGTAAAGATCCTTCCAAAACCTATGATGATCCAATGACATATGATAAGATTCCCTCCACATCTGGGTTAAGGGTGCGGTTTAAGTAGCCTTCCCCTCAAACCTAACTGTTAGAATTTGATGCCTTAAAGGCAGGATGAAAAGTTCAAGTATGTATTTGATCTTATAATGCAAAGAGAAGCGGATCAGGAAAACTCAGAGAAGGGGACTCTCTGGTTGAAATTGGTTCGAGAACAGATGGTGATTTAAGTTGAAAGAGGCAGAATTTAAGTAGTAAATACAAGCCATAATGCAACTAGGTCAGAATGTGGTTTTAAAGAAAATAAGATGCATAATGAATAATGAATGAAAACATTGCCAGAGAGATACCACATAATCAGTGACACACAAAGCACTGGTTGGAGACACTTCAAGGACATAAGACAGGAAATTTGAGGGACAAAAGAAGAATGGACATCACAGACACCTGACGCATTAATTAAGGTTGATCTTGCACAGGAAAAAGACATCAAATTAAGATAGAAGATGATAAGGAAGGAGGTTCTTACAGTCATGAAAATAATGTAAGAACTAATGAATCAGGGTTCTTAGACTACAAGAGTTTGATCATAATTATATAACATTCTACTCAAACTAGCATTCTTCCATAAAAGTTCACAACTCAACCTTGAAATGTTCAATCAAAAGATAAAAACTGATTAGAGCAGATAGAGGAGATGTATGCCATAATACTACTACTTTTATGAAGTTATGATCATGATTTAGTAGTTAAAAAATAAGGAGAGTGTTTGTTTAAAGAAGTGAATGACTTAAGTGGGAGCTGAAAACACAGAATTCCAACACTAACCTAGGTAAAACTGCAAGCAAACAAGATAAATGAAATATAACTCCTAATTACAGAAACCTAGCCCAAATCTATTCTTCCAGCCACATCCCCCAGTCCACATCCCATACCCCATCCCATGATCCACATCCCATACCCCATATCCATCTGTATTGCCCTCCTGCCATTACCTCCACCCAGTTTTTCCTTCTCATGACGCCGCCCTTGCGCGGCGCCCAACTTGGAGCCCCCTGCGCATGTCTGCATCCACCCAACACGCCATTCCAGATATCCAAGATACCACTGCGCAATCTGCACAATCTGTCCAATCCAATACAATCCACCCCACGTCTCCAGATGCTGAGCCCAATCTGACTGCTGCTGAGCCTGCAGTACAACTTACTGTGGCAAAGCTGCACCCATTGCTTAGCCCACCGCTACTTCTGAGCGCGCAGCCAATTCCAACTTGCATCTGTAAAAGACCACCACAATGCTTTCCATCTTTCCAATTCAACCTAAATACCATTCTCTTCCACACTTCCTCCAGCCTCTCATCCCTTGCAAAACATTCACATTGATCTCAGAGGTTGCATTACTCAACCTTTGGTCAACGGTTTTGAATACTACTTCAAAATCACCCATCAGTTCACCGCCTACAACTTTTTCCATCTTCTCAAAATAAAATCCAAGACTCTTGAAAACTTCAAGTTATTTGTTGCCCAAGTAGAAAAACAACAACCTGATCACCCAATTTGGCTAATTTACACGGATGGAGGTGGGGAGTTTAAAAGTGGCAAAATTCACTCCTTCCTGCAAAAAAACGGGATCCAACTCCAAGTCACAGCGCCATATACCCCCCAGCAGAACCTTATTGCGGAGCGCGGTAACCAAACAACCAGCAAAAAGGCTTTTGCTGTCCTCAAGGAAGCTGGCCTTCCAGCTGCTTACTGGGAATACGCCGTGTCCATGTTGGTGGTTCTGGAAAATGTTACACCATCCAGGAATTTTGATTGGAGGACTCCTTACAAACTCTGGACAGGCAATAAGTTTTACCTGTCCTGACTACATTTTTTTGGTTTCCTCTGCTTTTTCCACTTGCCAAAAGCACAAATGAGATGGGAAATTTGGGGATACCGCCATAAAAGGGATCTTTCTTGGTTACACCTCAGGGAAACACAATTTCAAGGTTCTTACCTCCAACCATCAACTGATTGTTATCCACAATGTGCAATTTAATAAAAACTCCTTTCCCGGTCCATCCTCTGTTCAAGAAGGCTCCTCAGATGATTTATTTCCCGTTTACTTTCTTGAAACTAATTCCTCAGAAGGCGTAAACAATACTTTTGTAGACACTCCTCCTGAGGAAACCATCCTTGTAGACACTCCTGAATTCCTGCCCAAATCAAGCTCCAAACCTGATGCAGAAGCTGGCCCATCCTCCCAATTGACAGCCAGACCTCCATCAACTAAACCACCAAAAGGGAGACCTGGTTGGGACAATGTTCTTACCTCAGATGTTGCCCCCAATATCATTGACTGCTCCATAAATCCCAATTCCATCCTTGAAACCACTTGCTAAGCTCATTTGGCAAGAGCCATCCTCAACATCCATGTGCCGCAAAATCATTGCGCGGCCATGCTTCTTCCCAAAGCTCAACTCTGGAGGAACACTGTGAAATCCAAGCTTGAAGCCATGGTAAGGCTGAAGGTCTGGTTGGTTTTTCCCAAGCAGGCTATGGCCACCTTGTTGAAAACCCTCTGGTTCTTCCACATCAAGGAAGATGTCAATGGTAATTTCAAGAAATACAAAGCCTGTCTCTGTGATCAAGGCAGAAAACAGTAAGTGGAAGAAGGGTTACTTACCTTGTAGGAATACTGGACCATCCCCCTTTTATCTCATGTTATTCCTCCTCCATCCAGTCATTTTCCATCTTTCCTTTTCATTTCTTGCCCCCTCCCAATTATATCTTCTCCTCACATCTCATCTGGTCTCTCTCACGTTCACCTGTCAAGTGCGCGCGCCCAACCATCTTTCTATCAAAAATCACAGGCGCGCATTCTCACATGTTACTTGTCCCAACCGCCGGGTCACCACCTGAGGACAGATAGTTGAGCCAGATTGAGGGTTTCTTTCCTCATCCTTCATTCTGACTCTCAATCTGCATATCCTCAGGTGAGAAAAGTGTTTCTATGACTCTTCTACCTCGCTCATCATTGTCACCTGTTTCCTGAATTCCCTTCTCAATTATCTGTTCCTCATATGAAATCACATCCTTCATTCTGACTCTCAATCTGCCTATCCTCAGATCTCAACATACCTACACTCCCACTGGTCAATCTTCTAATCTGAAAGTTGCCCTGATCCTTGGACTGAGTTGCGGTTACAACATTAATCAAATGGACGCAAAGAACACCTTTTTGAATGGAAATCTTGAAGAAAAGGTATAACTTTGCGCTCCAGCTAGTCTTGATGTCCCCAAAGGGTCATGTCTCCTCCTCCACAAAGCAATCTATGGGCTAAAACAAGCTCCTGGCGTTTGGTACTCCGTGCTAAAGCAATTCTTTGTCTCAATCAACTTCCTTCCATCCTCAGCAGACCCTTGTCTGTTTTTATCTCAGGCTCCAGGTTGGCCCTGCCTAGTTCACGTATAATTTGACAACATGATCATCATCAGTCCTTACAATTCTCGGTTCAAGAAACTGGTTTCCAATGCTTTTGTGATGGAAGATCTGGGTGAGGCAAGGCACCTACTTGGCCTCAAAATTTTCAGGGTTGGCAATTCATATCTGCACGTCTCTCAAGAAATCTACACTCTGAAAATTCTCAAGTATTATGTTTTTCTCAACTGTTTTCCCACTGTCAGGCCAATGGTCCCCAACGATTGCCTAATTTGCGCCTCTGATGAGGAACATGATTCCTTCACCAAGCTAAACATCAATTATTTTCATTTCTTGGGGTCCTTTAAGTACCTTGAAGTATTTAAAAGACCAGATATTTCCTACGCTGTTTCTCAGCTGTCCCACCATCTCAAACAGCCGGGAACCACACACTGGAATTCAGTGATCCATCTGCTTGGGTATCTGTTGTCAACCTCCCAATATGGTATACACCTCTTGGGGTCTGATACCTTGGGAAGCCTCACTGTGTACTATGATTCCAACTATGCCAACTGTCCTGAAAAATGCTGCTTGTACTCCGGATTACTATCCCAGCTCAATGGCAACCTGATCTCCTGGAAATCAACAAAACAGCCCACCATGTCCACCTCAACCACAGAGGCTGAGTACCAAGCGGTGTACAAATGTGTCCAGGAGTTGACCTAGTTGAACCAACTGCTCTTGTCACTCTCCATCTCCAGTTGCAAACCTCAACTGTTTGTTGATAATCAGAGCGCAATCTTGCTCAAAGTCAACCCTCTTCATCAGCAACACACCAATCACATTGATGTCATGTTTCACCGGCTCTGTGAGAAGTTTGAATTGTCCCTGTTTGACATTTCCTACATCCCAACTACCAGAATGCTGGCTGACATCTGCACAAGGATCTGTCGCCAATGAAGCATTTTCCAATCATCAAGGGTCTCAATCCCCATAGGCTTGAAGTGAGGGGGGGTGTCAAAGGAAGTAAAGCTGTGCACAAAGCTGTGGTGTAGATAGTGATATGCTTAGTTCTGTCCAAAACCTAATCAAGTTGTTCTTAAACCGGTGCTCTCACCCAGTTGTACCGCTTTCCTCATTCAAATTTGTTGTTTTGTCATCACTTCTCACATTGTAGCTCAACCCACTTGCTGTTGCTCTCAGGTTTGCATTTCTTCCTTACCTTCTCTGTTCTCTTCATTTCAAGCTTATTGTGATCTCTTCCATTACACTCTCAGGTTGTCTATCTCTCTTGTGTCTTGTCTCTTGTCCATTAGTCTTGCTGAGACTCAACCCATTGAGGATTAAGATCTACAATCTATTACATTCAATTTTGTTGCTTTGTCATCACTTCTCAAATTGTAGCTCAACCCACTCGTTGTCTCTCTCAGGTTGGCTATCTCTCTTGTGTCTCATCTCTTGTCCTTTTGTCTTGCTGAGACTCAACCCATTGGGGATTAAGGTTGGCTATCTCTCTTGTTTCTTTTCTCTTGTCCATTTTTCTTGCTGAGACTCAACCCATCGTGGATTAAGACTGTGGTTTTACATTGTTTAGTCAGGAAATCGGCAAGGTTTGAGCTGGAGGACACATGCCAAAGAACTATTTGATTCCAACTGATAAGTTCGCAGATTTAGTGGTATCAGATGTCAATGTGCTTGCTATGGAAGCTATTGAGGCTGGACTGGCTGGTGGCCAAGTCAAAGGCCCCTTTGTTGTCTATCAGGATCTTAAATGGCTGTGCGTCTGTTGAGGTCAGCTTGTTATCAGCGCTGAGAGCCATGTAGCCTCTTTTGCGCCGTCATTCTGTGCCTTATATTCTGCTTTGGTGGTTGACAGCAATACAATCTTCTGGTGGTACAACCGCCATGCTAGAATGCTTGTCCCTTTCAAGGCCAAGATTCCTGTCTGCGACCTCTGCAATTTAACACAATTAGCCCAGTCAGCATCTATATATATGTAGAGACCAGCAGTTGGCTTTGTTTAAATCTCAAACCTCTTTTGGGTGTTCCTTTTGTTAGAATTATGGCCAGCAATTAGCTTAGGCAAATGAGCAGTATTTAAAGCAAAAGAAATGCTGGACACTGGGTGTCAATATTGTCTAATGGGGCTCTCACAATTGGGCAATATCTTGGATGAACTTGATTGGAATGATGAATGAATGGATGGAAAACAGCAGGGATAAGAGCTCCTTAAGTAAAAAAGATTGGCCTCTTGTGAGCCCATGATACAACAAGCCAAAAGGCAAATTTTCCGCCCCAAAATATCTCTACAGGCTCTACTGGCCTTGTTACTTGGTTTGGACTACATCAGCCCACATGGCATCAGACCCTGTACCCTTACAACCAGCCTATTCCTGTTATTTCTGGTGTTTCCACCTCAATGGGGCTGAACCAGCCCCTTAACTGTTCAATCCCCTTGGCTGGTTGTCCATTACAACCAGCCATGATGACCTCATTGCCTTGTTTACAGGCTGGTTGCCTCACGCAGCCAGCCCCTGGCCCCTCAAATGGGCCAGGTGGGACCCAGGGCACACCTGGGTCCGGTCTCAGACTCACATGGGGGGGGGTTTGATCAGCGGACATGCTGTCCCCCCCCCTGTTTCTCTCAAATCCCTGGTGGGGGCGGTCAAATCCCCTCACCAGGGGCCCTGGGGGTTGATACCCCCAGGGCGTTGTCAAGTAAGTTGGCCTGGGAGGTGATCAGGTCCCCCCAGGCCCATTGCTCCTCTCCCTTGGTAAAGGGGGGGGGAGAGCACCCCTGTCCTGCTTGGTTGCCTCAACCAATCAATGGTGGGGGGGTGATGAATTCCCCCCCACCTGCCGGTCACTACCCTTGCGGCCGGCGCCACCACCTCCTTGGGCAAGGGGGTGGTCAGGTCCCCCCTGCCCTGACCAATGGCACTGTTGAGGTTGGTTGCTGGCTGGTTCAACCAGCCAGCTTGCCCCCATCCCCCTTGCAACGGCAAGCGAGGGGTGGGGGAGCGAGCCGGGGCCGCAAGCCCCGGCTCCGCGGCGCTGGTTGCCCAGCGCAACCAGCCAGGCCCGCATGGCATCCCACCGCGTGGGATCCCTTGGCCGCGCGACGGGCCCCACGTGGGCCTTACCGAGGAACAAAGGCGGCCCCAAATGGGCTGCAACGCGGGCAGCGGCCCCAAGAGGGCCGCGACACGGGCAGCGGCCCCTAGCGGGCCGTGACATGGGCGGCCGCCCCAAGCCCAAATTGTGAGAATTACACACTTTGGCGGGCCAGCCCGTCTGGCAAAGTATGTCCATAATAAAGCTTGAAACCTTTTATGCCCAAATAAGCCCATCTGGCTTGGGTGGCCCATCCACCCTGGCGGGCCTGTGAGGGCCCGTGTCCCAAAACACCAGAAAAACGTGTTTTGGCGCCCAAATGCCCAAAACCAATAACACCAACATAGGCCCACGTGGCCCACATGATGTCCAATGGGCCGTGGAGGCCCATTTTTGCATCCCATTTGTATTACACACTCCTATGCACATTACCTGAGTGCATCCGCATTTTAACACCTTTTAGGTACCTAAACACTTGGATTACCCTTTGGAAGTGATCCTTGACCGGCGTGTTCAAGAACTGCAACAGGATGTTGACGGCTGTGGTGATATCAGGGCAAATGAGCACACTGAGGTAATTCAAAGATCCAACTAGTGGGCCCAGTAGCTGATGCCTCTTCTCAAAAATTGTAGGTGACTTCTGTCAGACGCAGCTGCCATTTTGATCACGGAAGACATGGGCCCCTTGCATGCTGGTAAGTGGTTGAACTTGAATTTGCCCAGTTTCTGTTGTGTGCAATGTCCCTGGTCAATGACTAGAAGACCGGCACTCAGTCTGATGGTCATGCCTATGAAGAAGGAAGCCTCTCCCATATATTTTATGATGAAATCTTGCTTAATGAACTCCTTGATTAAGATGAGGTTTTTGCTGACAATGAGCAAGTCGTCAACATGACATAAAACCCATGTGCCCATGCTGGATAAGCAATGGAAAAAACAAGGGTCCTTTTTTGATATCATAAACCCTGAAGCTACTGTGAATCCACTATGGTGCTTATACCAAGCCAGAGCTGAATTCTTTAAGCCATATATTGCCTTCTTTAACTCCAGGAACTTTCCTTGGTTTTGAAGGTATCTGGGTGATGGCAGGATGGTGACCTTTTCATCAAGGTTGCATGTCAGGAATGCACTCCTGACATCAAGCTGATGCAACATAAGGTCCTTGTCAACAGCTAAAGAAAGAAGGCACTGGAGAGAGCTGGGGCATCCATTGGGTGCGCAACATTGCTCAAAAGTGACTCCATATATTTTTCTGAATCCCTGGGCGCAGATCCAAGCCTTGTATTCTAAGAAGTTTTTATTGGGGCCTATTTTGGTTCTGTAAGCCCATATGGAAGGAATGGGTGTGTCAGAATCCAATCTTGCCCACTGGGGTGACCAATTTGGGACACCTCATCAAACAGGGAATTTTTTTTTGAATTTTGTTTTACATATAATTGTTCATCTGAATATCATCTAGAAAAAAAAAAATTCTGTGTTGGCAAGTATTCCATTCTGTTTTGCCTTCCTCCAACTTTGCCCTGTCCTAGTGGTCTAGGAAGGGTACCCCTGGGATGTTTAAGTCCCAAGGTCTTGCATTCATCTCCTTTGCTTTTTGCTTGGTGCCCAAGTCCGTTTGACCCAGTGCGCTTGGAGGATCATTCCCATCCAAATATCCCCCCTCTGTCTGACTGTCCTCCACCAACCATCCAATCCAATCCATCTCTTGTTACCACTCCCCAAATTTTTCATCAATCCTTGTGATGGCCAGTTCACCGCCTACTCAAACTGTTCCCTCATCTCCACCCCTTATTGAGAGCACCAGGAGCCATTCCTCAAATTTATTGTCCAGCATCACCAGTTGGGTGTCAAGAAATCCATCCCAAGACCCAAGAACAACAGCAGTCCAATTGGGCCAATCCAATCCAGGGATACCTCAATCATCCTCAAGAAGTTGATCAACCATCAGGCTCAGATGCTCCTTAACATCAGTCTGGCTTCGAAGAAAAGGTACCCAATCAAAATCATCTCATCCCTTCCTGACCTTAAGCATGGATGGGACCGCCCCCTTGCATCACCGTTGCTTGTGGTTGTCAACAGTTGTTGTGGCCATTTACAAACTTGCGGACACCTTTCAGAAACTGGGCGCAGCCACTCATAACTGCTGCCTTGTTTCTTTTTTTCCTTCAAATTTTCTTTTCTACTCTTTTTTTTTTCTTTATGTAATTTTTATTCAATTGCAAGTCCGGATTTTCTTTTTCATCACAAAAAAAACAGAATCCGCTCTCATTTGTGTTTTCCCATTGTAAATAGTTTACAGGGTCCCTGCCCATAAAAGGAGGTACTCTCCCTTGCCGTTTTCCCCATCTTATCTATCCATCATCATCCAGGAATCCATTCATCCCTCATTTTTGAGAAATAAATAATCCTTGGGGCCCATTTGCCTTTATCTGAGCATCTTATCCAGGGTATATCTATGATTGCCCTTTGATCCTTGAGCCTCCATACTCAAATCCTTGATCCGCCCCTCTGTGGTCTTATCCATATCACCAACCAATAGCCTTTCTGGTTGAAGAAGAATTCATTTGGTTGGATTCTTGAGTGTTTTATACCACTGCTTGATCCCTTCTTCCAACCATACCAGGATCAATCATTCTTTGATTGTCTTTTGTTAAGATTGCACCTCAATCTCTCTCTTATCCTCTACCCTTCTCTCAGTAGCTATGCGCGCCTTACCGCCCTGGTGGACCTCCCGCAATCCCTTGGGGGACCTGGGACCTTCTCTTTTCTCGCTTCACCTTCTCCGGATCTTGATCTTGATTCTCCATCTCCCAACCATATATCTTTTCCCATCTATCTCAACTCTTTCCTTCTCTTCCTTGACCTTTCTCTTCCTTCTTCTTTTCTTCTTTCCTCTTTCTTCCTCTTTCTTCTTTTCTTCTTGTCTTTCTCCAACTCCCAAACTGAACAAGACTCGACTCTCAACTCTTGAATCCTAACTCAAGACGCACGTCACCACAACTCAAGCTATCCCTCCAATCTCGCCAAACCAAGTCAAGGCCACTCTGAATACTTTCCTGGTAAGAGATTGATCCTCAAGTCCCTCAACTCAACATCTCTGACAACCTAGCTCTGCTGTTTTCAGTTACCATCTATGCCAACTCAACCTCATTACTTTGACTCTGCCCACGCCTTGTGCCCTCTGATCTCCTCCCTGTGGATCAAATAGACCTAAGCTGTTGGTTTCTACATCTTCTTCATCTTCTTCTATTTCCATTCCTGATCTCTGTGTTTTCTGACTTTTGTGTTTAGTCTTCTGGTTCTGAACTCTAAGAAACTACATCAAATTCTTATTACGGTTAAAAGCCAAAGACAACTCTACAATATCAAAAATGAACAGACCAGCGGGAGCCAACAATTACTTTCACCAGGTTGCACTCAAGGCTTCTGTCAATGCTATTCCCCAGCTCAATGAGGATAATTACTTGATTTGGCGCAACAAAATGATGATGTTGTTTGACCTCAAAGACATCAAAGACGTTATGACCGTGAATGTGGGCCAACTACCCACAAAGCAAGATCGAGAAATTTGGGCCATCATCCTATCCAAACTTGACAGCACAACTCATGCTAATGTAGTCAATGCTTTGAACATAAAATCCTCAAAATTGCTCTGGGCTGAGATCACCCGGAGATTCGCCTCATCTGAAACCGCCAACTGAGCTTGTATATTTAACCAATTTCTACATGCCCCATTTAACAAAAACACAATTGAAGGATTTATAACCAAAATTTGAAAAGCTCTTACTTGTATGGCCAATGTAGGAATAGACTTACCAAACGATATACTGGCATATTTGATTCTCTTCAAATTCCCTCCTTCTCTGGAGAACCTGAAAAAACAGATCATGCACGGCGAGAAGCTAATCACGTTTGAAGTGGAGTTCAATCACCTAACGCAGTTCAACAATGAGCGAAAGGGACAAAACAAGATGGGCAAGTCGACTCCAGATGTTTTGTTGGTAACCATGAAAGGCAAACCGCTGGATAAGGAAGATAGGAAGGTTTGCATTAGGTGCAAAGAACGTTTCCATGACCCAAATGCACCACACCCTAAATCCTCATGTTTTCATCTCCACCCTCAAATCGCGCCAGAATGGTGGGTCAAGCAGCAAAAGGAATGGAAAAATAGAACCAAAAAGACTCCTACTATCAATTACCATGCACTACTCACCCTCTGGATCAATACAGATAATACACCCAACCTCCTCACAGATTCCGGCGCAAACATACACATATTCAACAATCTGAAGTATTTTACCTCAATCAATCTACAAGATGAACTGGATGAAGTCAAGACAGGCAAACTTGAAGCAAATATTTAGATTCAAGGAACGGGCACGGATCGGCTCGAGTGGAAAGATTCTGTCATCACGCTTGAAGAATGCATGTATGTCCCTGATATAGTGGTCAATCTAATTAGTCCCAGTCTCCTGGCGAAAAAGGGAGGTTATCTCACACAAAAACAAGACCAATTCCACATCACCCAAGGAAAAGAGACAGTACTTAAGGGGCTAATTCGAGATAATCTATTTGTGATTGAGAAGCCACAAAATGTTGGAGACAATCTATTGGTTAATCTTCTGAATCACTCTACACCTAGCTCTTCTCTCAAGACCCCATCCCTATCCAATCTTCATAAGATGTACGGACATGCGTCAATCTCGATGCTCAAAAATCTAGTTAAAGATCAATATTCAAAAGAGCAACTAAGTAAATTCCAATGCAATGGGTGCGTACAAAGTAAAATCACAAGGGATCCTTTCTCAGCCACCTCGACGCCATCCTCAAAACCCTTGGAACAAATCCACCTGTATTTGATAGGTCCAATCACTCCTCAGTCTAAAGCAGGCCACAAGTACATCTTGACTCTAGTCGATAACTTCACCGGTTATCTTACTGGCCTTCCTCTCCAATCTAAAGAAGAGACCCCCGACATCATCATCAACTTACTCAAGATGGAATACAAGCGGCTCAACTACTATCCCACTGAAATCTTCTCAGACAAAGGCACCGAGTTCAACAATAATACTCTAAAGGAATTAGCCAAGTCGAAACACATCAAACTTTTAACTTCTGAGCCCTACCATTCCCAACACAACGGCCGAGCTGAACGAGAAAACCAAACAATTATCAAATCTGCCCGAGCCACCTTCTCATCTTCAAGATTGAACAAAGGGTATTGGCATATTGTGATCAGAAGCTGTTGCTTCATGCTCAATCAAGTCCCTAGGGAAGGTAACGACCAATCCCCTTGGGAGCTCATGTTTAACAAGAAACTACCCACTAATTATTTGAAACCTTTAGGATCTCCTGTTGTCTATCTCGCGAATCGGCTTCAAAAAGGGAGAAAATTTGATGAGAAAGGATTAGAAGGGATCCTAGTTGGGTTCAACCCCGTTTTTCATTCCTACCTGATTCTCAACTCATCTGGTGCTCTTGTTGAAACCAAACATGTACAGTTTCTCAAGAACTCCCTCAATGACTTCCCTCTCCTCAAACCACCGGGTATCAATATCTTCAGTCAATCTAATTTTGAATCAAATGAATCGGATTTTCCCTCAATCGAAAAACAATATGCCTTCCGAGAATCTCAAAATGAACTATCAGAATCTGACTCAGATCGAGAAGACTCTGAATCTATTGATTCCTTGTCTTCCGACCCCCATCCTTCACTACCTTCTCCTTCTCCTGTCCCTGATCCTCCCGTCCAACCCAGCTCTCAAAGGCCCGGACGAGAAACAAGAAAGCCTCAACAATATGGGTTCTACCACTACTACAAGCCCCCTTCCTACAAAGCAGCGCGGAAATGTGCCAAATGGCCCAAGTGGAAGAAAGCCCCTGAAGAAGAGATAGACTCTATTGAACTTCAAGACGTCTGGGAAGAATACTACGGAGTCCCCAACAATATCTTAAATACTACTTGGGTGTTCAAGGTAAAAGAGAATTTCCATGGAGACCCTGTCAAATACAAGGCTCAACTTTGCGTTCAAGGATTCAACCAAGTATTAGGGATTGACTACAATTAAACATGGGCACCAACAGGCAAACTTGGGTCACTCCGAGTGGCTCTTGCATATAGTCTGAAGATGAAATTGAAGCTCACCCAATTTGATGTGAAAGGCGCCTTTCTCCATTCCCCAATCAATGAGACTTTAATCATAAGGACCACAGAAGGATCAAACAGGAAATCCCCCTATCTAAAACTAAAAAATTCTCTCTACAGGTTCAAACAGTCCCCCAAGAACTGGTACAAAACATTGACGTCATGGATCTAGTCTCAAGGGTATCTTGAATTGACCAGAGATCCCTGTCTGTACCTCAATTCAAAAACGGGGGAAATTATTTACTTTCAAGTTGACAATCTAATCCATGTAGGCAATTCTAACAAATTTGAAGTAAACTTCCTTGAGCAATTCAAGAATTCATCATGCCATCCGCCCAATACTATCCTTGGCATGCTTATGGGAATTGAAGACAATCGAATTCTCTTAAGTCAGCCTAACCACATTGCTCGCGGGCTTGAGGAACTTGGTTTATCCTCCTGTAAAGATACTAATATTCCACTGACTCAAAACCTCAACCTTGAACCCGCTTCCGACGCAGATCATGCCAAATTCTATCAACTTAATGTCAACTACAGATCTGCAATTGGCCTTCTCAACCACCTTGCTCAATGATCTCAACCGGACATTGCATTCTCTGTGTCAAGCTTGGCAAGATTCAATGTCAAACCGGTCATGACCCACTGGAGGGAAGTTAAGAAAGTATGGAAGTATCTAAAAACAACTAAGAATCTCAAACTTGTTATCAAATACAATCCCGAAAAAGAAGTCCTGTCAAGTTTCAGCAACGTTACTTGGGGCGACAATCCGATCTTCCGCAAATCTCAAACTGGCTACATTAAATTTCACTACGGAAGTCCAGTTATTTGGAACTCCACCAGACAAAGGAATATCACCTATTCCTCCACCAAATCCAAATTGAATGCGCTTCTTGACTGCTACCTGTAAATCAAGTGGATTAGACATCTCATTAGTGAGATTTATCAAATCACTGAAACTAGACCTACTCTACACATTGACAATAAAGGCTTGGACAACAAAATCAAAAAATTTGGCTCTCATTTGAAATCTAGACACATTGATATCAAAACCAAGGGACTACGTGAGGACTACACTAACAAAGAGTTCACTCTTAATCTTTTTCAAAGTAATTCCATGATTTCCGACTCTCTTACAAAGGCCTCCTCAATGACATCCTTGGACCTTCTTCAGAAGAAGATCTTCCTTTCATATCATCCTCTCACCAGTCACGTGGGGTGTTAAGATTGCACCTCAATCTCTCTCTTCTCCTCTGCCGTTCTCTCAGTAGCTATGCGCGCCTTACCGCCCCGGTGGACCTCCCGCAATCCCTTGGGGGACTCGGGACCTTCTCTTTTCTTGCTTCACCTTCTCCAGATCTTGATCTTGATTCTCCATCTCCCAACCATACATCTTTTCCCATCTATCTCAACTCTTTCCTTCTCTTCCTCAACCTTTCTCTTCCTTCTTCTTTTCTTCTTTCCTCTTTCTTCCTCTTTCTTCTTTTCTTCTTGTCTTTCTCCAACTCCCAAACTGAACAAGACTTGACTCTCAACTCCTGAATCCCAACTCAAGACGCACCTCACCACAACTCAAGCTATCCCTCCAATCTTGCCAAACCAAGTAAAGGCCACTCTGAATACTTGCCTGGTAAGAGATTGGTCATCAAGGCCCTCAAATCAAAATCTCTGAAAACCTAGCTCTGCTGTTTGCATTTACCATCTATGCCAACTCAACCTCATTACTTTGACTCTTCCCACGCCTTGTGCCCTCTGATCTTCTCCCTGTTGATCAAATAGACCTAAGCTGTTGGTTTCTACATCTTCTTCATCTTCTTCTATTCTCATTCCTGATCTCTGTGTTTTCTGCATTTTGTGTTTAGTCTGCTGGTTCTGAACTCCAAGAAACTACATCAAATTCTTATTATCTTTCTGGAACCAGTCACATTTGACTAAGAGATTTCTTTAAGATTGAAACCTGGAGTGTTAAACCTCCCTTATTTTCTTTGAATTTGAATCTTTTTTCCACACTAATCTTGATTCCCTTGGGAATTGTTGGGTTATTCTTGTTCAAATTAGTTATTGCCTTGCTTCTAGAGCTTCACAAAACCAATTTCTTTGTTGTGTACGGCCACCCACAGTTATCTGGTACCCTTCAAGCGCTTGATTGCGGAGAGTTGGGAAGGTTCATTGAGAACCTGGAGGTTGGTTGGGATTTAATTGATCTTTTCTCATCTTCTGCTGAAAACCAGAGTTATGAGCTTTTGGGAATTCTTACTTAAAACTGACTTGTTCTTTTGAACTCTGAACAAACTTTGACTTATTTTGTTCAAATCTTTTCTCAGATCATCTTGCCTGAGATAGTGTTTGTTCCATTGCTACCAATTACCATCAAATTCATCCTTTTCCATCAATTCCTTATTCCCAAGTTTCTGGATTTTCATCCCAGTTACATTCAAATATTTTTGAAACACTCATGAGGGCAGCCTAAGAAGCACCTTTCCCTCCACAGAACTGCCTGCGGCTCAGCACTGTTTGGAGTATTACACCGCTCAACCCATACATTGTGCCTTTTCATGTTGTAAATCTCCTTCCTCTCTGCTTCAATCCATTTGTTGCGTTTGGGACACTCCATGGCCTGGGTTTGGTTCCTTGGATTGATCTGCTTTGCAAGATTGGCAATGCCAGAAATCTTTCTTTGCAAGTAGTTCCTGATGGCTTCTACCGAGATTTTCCCTTGATTAAGGTAGGGTGCTGAAGCGGGCATAGGATTAAATTTCTTGTAGGAAGCTGCCATGTTTCTCTGTCAAGTCCAAGGCTGGCTGGGTGTTCTGATCCACTGATGGAAGCTGCGTCACTGAAAGATGGATATTGAGGTTTTCAAATGGAGTTGGCTCTGTTTAAGGGGTCCAATGGGCTGTTGCTGTTGTCTTGGTCATACTTGAGGAATGGGAAGAAGGGATCATTTTCAACAGTAATACACCCATTGTTGGAACTCCAAATGTGGATGTTGCGTGAAATGGTGTTTCCATGTGGAAACATGGTCTTGTTAAATAGTAAGTTCTTAGTTTCAATGATTTTCTAATCAGATGGCAAGAGTATATGGTAATATGTACAACTGTTGCTGTACCCAACCATTATCCCTTCCCAGGCCACAGGGGAGAACTTTTTTGGTCTGAGAGGCATTGGGATAACAGACCATTCTCTGCACCCAAAGTTTTGGAAGAACTTGAAATTGGGTTTTTGATTGAAGAGGAGCTTGAATCAGCATAATCTACCTTTTCCTAGCAAATGGAGAAAGTTTGTGAGTTTCATTTCTTTCATTTTGATTTCTCCCCACCATTCCAATGCCAAGTTTGATCCAAGTAGCAAACATCTTGTCATATTTACAATTGTTTTTTTTGTGCGTTTGGCTGTCCCATTGTTCTGGGGTGTATATGTTGGTGAAACATTGTGGCAAACTCCTTTCCTTCCAAAGAGTTTTATCATTTTTCTGTTTAAAAATTCCCCTCCTCCATTGGATACCATTGTGTTGATTTGAAATCCGGTTTTGTTTTCCATAGGTCTTTTCTATGCTTTGAAGGAGTCAAATGTGTTGCTCTTCTTCTTCAAGAGGATGATGTGGATGAATCCTCTATGTTGATCAACCAATGTGAGGAAGAATCTAGCGCCTCTTTTGGTGGATGGACTGATTGGTCCACATATATCAGCATGTATTCCGTGTAGAGGATGGGTTGTTTTTGGTAAAAGCAAAGTATTCTGGATCTTATTGTTATTGCAAAACCTTTGTCTTCAATAGTCACTACCAATGCTTTTCCTGTGTGAAAGAAAAATCCTCCTTCCTTTATGATGGACCCTAAGCATAAACATTTTTTCAATAGGGATGGAAGAAATAGGTAGTTTTGTAAAATCACCTAGATCCACTGGCTCCTATTATTTCAATCCATCCGGTGTGTGTGGAAACTGAAGAAGTTCCATGAGCAGTGTCTTCCTGCTATGGGCTATATGCTCAAATAATTTCTATTCTATTTCTATTATTCAATTTTTATTCTCTTTTTTTTCTTTTATTTATTTTTATTCTTGTCCGACACTCCTCACCTCATCTGCAACTCTTTGCGCTAGACCCACGGCAAGCACTCCAAACTAAATTATACCCTACTATAAAGTGGTTCTCCTGGCTCAGATTCTGGGGAAGGTTTTCTTCTTGCACCACAAGATTGCACCTCTGACCCCAGGCTTCTGAGTCAGGTAAGCACAACATTCAATCATCACCACAGTTGATCCATTCAATCCTTTTCCAACTAATCCTGATTCTTCAACTTATCAGAATCACCACTATACTCAATCCCAGTACTCAACCAACCTACTCCAATTCCAACCTGGCCTGCTTCAACTGTGTTTCTATTCCTTTACCACTGCTGTTTCCATTCTTTCTTTTTCTCTATCTTTCCGAAAGCTCTCTGTACCAGAGTCTTTCTGGTCCTTTTTAGGTGAACTATTGTAAGCCTGTGTTCATGATTATCCTTTGAGTTTATTACTTGCAGCTGAAATTAAGTCCTTTTTAGCCTCTTATCCTTCGGAAACCATTGAGGCCTTGCTTTTTCTGGTGGTGATGGGGATGTTGCATTGTGTAGGCTTTTTTAGTTACTCCCTCCAATTCACCATGGGATGTCTTGCTCCCAATTCTAGTATCAGCATGGGGTATTGTCTTTCATCTGAATTAAGGAGCCCCAAAGCCGTATGGGCTGTGGCCTCATATTCAGAGTTGGATTGTTTTATGTCTGTATTGTTCATATTGTTGGGGGCGTAGTTGGCGTGGGCTTGGTGTGGTCTCCGGATGGGTCTTAGCTCTGGTTGCAGTGCCCAACACTTGTCTTCTGTGCGGGTGAATCGGGGATTGTGCTTCCCTCCTTTGCATCCCACTGGAGGCCTTTGTCTTGGCCTGTCTTGGGTTTGAAAGAGGCTTTCTGTTCTTTCCTCTTTGGCAGGCTTGTGGACAAGTGTTTTGTCACATAGGGTTCTAAGAAAATCAATAAATAATTTGAAAAAGGAGGTTGAATGGGAGTCAAGCAGAAATGGATCAACTATACAACAATGTTTCTTGGAAATATTTGAGCCATGATGGATCTGCAAATAGCCTCCTCCTTCTGGTGAAATCCAATTGAGTTGAACTGCAATATACAACTCTCAACCTGTTCAAGGTATGCTTTGAGGTCATTGTTGAAAGTGATTGAAGCCTATCTGGTAAGAATTCTCATCCAGTGTATGGGTTTTCTTTGGCGTAGCCTTTGTTGATTCTTTTCAATATCTTGTACAAGTTGTTGCCATTTACGTTCTTGACAATTGCCATGTAGAAGCCTTTGAATAAATTCTGTTTGAAGATCCATGCTGCCTCCCTCAGCTCTTACTTTAGGTTGCTGTTGGGAGCCAAACCAGGATAAGAAATTTTTATTTTGAATAATTCTTTTTTGGAGCAAGAAGATGGTCATCTTTTGTTGCCGAATTGGGATTTTGCTTCCTCCTTGGAGCATTGGGATGCAGGATATTTTTTCCTTGGAGACTATTTGCTGTTCATGGTTTTATTGGTGCAGATTTCAACTGTTAATCTGTTACGTTTCTGAATACTTCAGCATAAAGTGTTTCAAGAAATAGTTTTTAATGGACTATTTTTTTACTTGATGAGAATGGTGATGGTGAAAATAATGAAATTTGCTGATGGGTCAAAAAAAGGAAAAAAATACAACATGGTTTCCAGGTGGTCATCCCTTAAATAACAAAATTACAACAACATTGAACTTATGCCTTTTGGGTTGTTACTGATCCTCATGCACTGATCCCCCATGCTGGTCTCTGTTTTTCTGGATTATGGGAAAGGATCAGGGGAGGTTTAGTTCCTTTTGTCATGGCTTTCTTGCCACTTGGGGTAGATTCTTGTGAAGTTGCAAGTAGCGCTTTATTCTTTTGCTTGGTTACTCATTTAATTATGTGGCTTGTTTTAGGCTCCGCTCTGCTTGCTGCCTTTGACCAGTTTCTTACTTTGTTGTTCCACTAGAATTGGCTGCCCAATTTTCTGTTTTTTATAATGCTTGGTACACACCATCAGTTGGTTACTGATGGATGGTTACGTCATATTTATGGGACTTACCCAGTAGTAAAGGTTAGTGCGCTTCCATTTGGCTTTAGGTTTGGTTTTCTTTGTTGCATGATGCACTGAAGCATCAGGACCTCTGCTCTGAAAAAGTTCACAATGGTCAATGATAACAAGAAATTGTTGAGATTGGCT
Source organism: Puccinia polysora (assembly GCA_025617555.3). NCBI lineage: Eukaryota > Fungi > Basidiomycota > Pucciniomycetes > Pucciniales > Pucciniaceae > Puccinia > Puccinia polysora. The sequence continues at coordinate 46,826,331 of CM062628.1, read as the reverse complement.
AGATACATTCTGGATTTTCCCTTAAATAAGGACAATTCCAAAAAGTTGAAAAGAAAAAGGAAGAAGAGCCAAAGGACCAATTCACATCCTCAGTTAGGACGGTGATAGATTATTCTTTTTTGATGATTGACTCACCCAGTAATAAGGATTAGTATTTTTTTACTTCCTTTTGCTTGAACAGTGAGACATGCCAAAGAATTGAAGTCTTTGCTTTCACACTAATATCAGTCTTGAGCGGGCTATTTTATATTCATAGATTCTCTCAGTTGTGCATGGAGCTCTCACTCTTGGTGACGCGCTTTGATCTGATGTCATGGAGGCTTGTGCTCTAAGACATCATGACAGTGCACATTCTCCCTACTTGTTGCGCTATACGTGCATGTCTAAGGAATTTTGATAGCCCCCCTCAACAAGATCGGGAGATTACCCTTTTTAAGCCTGTTTCATCTCTTGATCTTTTGAAAATATTTTTTTCAGAGGTTTTGTAAGCATGTAGGCCAGCATGTTTTCTGTTGGAAAATATTTTATTTTTACCTTTCCCAATTTTACCATTTCTGCAATCCACTGATGTTGTATTTTGATGTGTCTTTTCCTGGCATGAAAAATTTATTTTGAGGTGAGTTGAATGGCGCCTAAGTTGTTTCAGTGGAGTTAAATCTGGATTTTTCAGGGATGTTTGAGAAATTTTCAAGATTCAATTAGCCAGACAGCTTCTTGTCCAGCTTTGGTTGTTGATTTATATTCAGCTTCAGTTGACAATACGGATACATTTTGTTGGATTTTGGACCTCCAGTTGATTGGGCTGTTCATGATGGTTAAGATGTACCTGATAGTTGAATTTTGTTTTGCTTTGTCTCCTGGGAAATCAGAATTAGAGTGTCCAAACATGACATAGTAACTTTGGTTTGCTTTGAGTTGGTCATTGCTGGTGGTGTATTCTAGTCCGTGCTCTATTGTTCCTTTGAGGTCTCAAATCACATGGCAGAAGGCCTTCCAATGTGATAGGTTTGGCTTTTCCATGTATCTTGCAACTACCTCAACCGCATGGGCCAGATTGGGCTGGGTGCATTGAGCAAGGTATAGGAGGGAACAAACTCCACTCCTGTACAGTAAATCTAGTTGAAGAAAGGCATCTTGGTCCTCATCTCCCAAATTAGTGAGTTTCCTTGTTGAGGGTAGTGGTGTGGCTGCAGCTTTGACTTCTGAATGGTTGAACGCAGTGAAAATTTCTTTGTCCATATGGTACTGATTTAAAATGGGCCCATTTTTGGTTTTCCATACCTGGATCCCTAATATACTCTTGGCCTTACCTAGGTCTTCTATTTCCCATTATTGGGTGATTTCAAACTTGACTTTGTGTATGTCATTTCTGGTAATTACCATATCATCAACGTGGACCTATAAGAGGTAGTATTTTTTTTGTGGATTGTATAGGAGGTAGAGAAATTCATTGCAGGTTGATTTGGCAAAACCAATTTCCTTGAGAAATCCATGAAAAATTTCATTCCACATTCTCAGCAACTGTTTTGGGCCATATACAGCTTTGTTGAGTTGACATACCACATTGTCTTATTCTTTGAATCCGTCCGGTTGTTCTAAATAGAGTTCTTTGTCAATCAGAGAATTGAGGAATGCTGTTACAGCATACATTTGATGGATTTCTCAATTCTTATGGGCTGCTATTGTAATAAGAAGCCTGAGTGATGAAGTTTTGCCACTGGGCAAGATTTTATTGTTGTAATCCACGCCTTCAATCTGTGAGAAACATTTAGCTACATACCTTGATTTTTTTTCACAAAAATCCTGTGAGTATTCCATTTCATCTTGCAAAACCATTCCCCTTTTATGACCTTTTTGTGAGTTGTTACTTTGAGTAGAGTGAAGAAATTTCTGTCTTTCATTGATTTAATTTCCTTCTTGAATGATTTCATCCAGTCTGGGGCATCTGGTCTCATTCTGGCGTCAGAGAAATTGTTTGGATCAGGGAGAATATTGAATATTGGTGGATGACTCTGTGAGGTGTGAAAAAGCTAAAATTTTCAGAGATATTTCAGCTAGTTTTGAGTATCTTATGCGTGCAAAGGTTGCGGAGTCTTCTATGCCACACATAGGTAGGTGGAGAAAAGGTTTTTGGTTTGCTTTGGCTGTCAGAGTTGGATGGTGACATGGGAGTGTTCTGTGGAGCAAGTGGAGGCCCAAGATTGAGAATGAGCTTAGGAGTGGGTGGTTTCCAACTTTGATGGTTTGAGTTGCAAGGTTTTCTGGGATTTTCACCATCAGCTATGAGTATGGTACATGATTCATCAAGACTAGGCATTTTCTCTGGGAGGTGTTTTCTAAAAGGGAATACATCTTTGTTGAAGGTAGAATTGCACACTATCTTTAGTTGGGACGTTGTAGGGTTGGATACTAGGTAGTTTTGATTTTATTTGGTGAAGCCAAGAAGAATGCCTTCTTCAATCATAGAAGAAATTTTTGATTTCATAGAGGTTTGCAAATCAGATAGTGTGCTTTGCATCCAAGGCCCTTATGTGATTTACAGACAGAGGGTAGCTGTGCCAGATTTTGTATGGAGTAAAATCTTTCTCAATTTTGGATCTGGTAAACAATCTGTTAGTAAGGAATATTTCCATCTGTATGGCTTCCCAACAGTGTATTGTTGGAGTTCTTCTGTGGATCATAAGGGACAAAGCCCTTTCTACTATGGTTTCGTTGCTACGTTTGGCAACCCTGTTTTTCTCAGGAGTGTATGGGGCAGTTTTCCTAGTTTTAATCCTTAATTTATTTAGATATGCTTTTACTTCAGAGTTGTAAAACTCAGATCCTCCTTCAATGGTGAGGTGAATAACTCTGTGGACAATCTTTTGTTCAACTTTAGCAATATATGTTTTTATTGCATCTAGTACATCAAATTTTGATTTGGAAATAACTGGATAACCTACTCTGTATGTGGAAAAATTGTCAGTGAAGAGAGCATAGTACACATATTTTGAATTAGTACCTATTATTCTGCTTAGGTCTACATGGACATTTTTTGATTTTCTAGTACTTTGTTGCCTTTCCTGATTGTGAGTATTGAATCTGGTCTTGGTTTTTATTCATTTTTTGCACCTCAATTCCCTGGCTTTGTCATGATGGAGGTAATTGCTGTTGGAAATACAATTCAATCAATTATAGTTTGAGTGTGCAAACTGGAAGTGAATCAGTTCAGCTGACAGTTTTAAAGATGTTTCAGCAATTTGAGATTTTGGGCCTACGTTAGGATTTGCATTGAATTCCATCAATTTGTTGTTGAAAATTCCCTTTAATAACACCGTATCATGATTTTTGAGTCAACCATCGGACCATTAGTGCAGGTGTTGATTTGGTCCTGAAGTAGAATACATCCTGCAATAATTTTCTTGGATAGCTCTGGTAAAAATAGGAAATTCTCAAATATAATGGGGAGATTGTTCTTGCCTTGAATTAAGGCATGAACTTTTCAAGCTATAGGTAGTGTTACACCTCCACTGGCTAATTTCCATTCCAGACCGTCAACTGTGTTTTTAAAGCCATTTTTTTCAAAGTATTCAAGGCTGTTTAACATGTGCTGGTTTGCCCCAGTGTTGAATAAGATAATATTCTCCTTAGTGCTTCTTTACCATAAAAACACAATGGGTGCATTGGTTTGTGGCATCTGAGAATAACAGTGGTCAGTTTTGATTTGGTGTTTGGTTGTTTGGCGGTAGTTCTAGGTGAGTAACATTCTGGGATTTCCCCTTTCCATTCTCCAGCTTGTATCTTCTTTTCAATGCAAGCACCTCTGGAGTTCTCATTTCTGGCATGTCATTGAGTTGGATTTTGAAGGCATAATAACTTTTATTTTGTGGACCATTGATTGCTATTTTGGAGATTTCTTAAGTTTTCTTCCTTGTTTGTTGATTTTGTTTATTTGAGGTTTGAAAAATTGTGCGTTTGTAAAAGCTCCTCATGTACTTGTGCCTACGTGAGAGGTTTTATTAATTTCAGGATGGATTCAATGTTGTTTGAGTACCTTGGATGGAGGGATTTGAGTAGTGTAAAAACCAAGCTTTCACTGTCTAAATTTCCTCTGAATTGAAGTATTTGAGACTTAATGTTTTCAAATTTGTGTAAGTTTTCTCTAAGCAATGGAGCCCCTCCTTGTTTTATGAGTCTGAGTTATTTTTGGACTTCAAAACCTTTATGGCTAGAATGTTTGAGATGGAACTCTTTTAATGTGTTCTATATGTTTTTTGGGCTTGTGTATTTAGTTTTTCTGGTAGAGGCTTGGTATTTGGTTTTAAGTCTGGAAGTATTTTGACTATTGATGTGGTTTATTAGCCAAGAGGAGAGTAAAGTTTTGGTGGCCTGGTGATGTAAGGTTGATTTATTTTTGGGGACCAGTTTATTGTCAATCAGGTATTAATCAAAATCTATGGCTTTAAGTGCTACCAAAACTGCAGTTGACTAGGTACCATAATTGGTGTTGTTGATTTTTACTGAGATGAAGAGTTTTGATAGGAGGTTAATTACCTCTTCCTGGATTGTGTATCTAAGCCTTCTAGTCACAGGATCCATGGATGTGGTGGTAGATTCCCTTACAAAGGGTTGGGTGGTTAAAAGTATGGAAACAAGAGACTAAGGCTCTCCAAGTTCTCCCTTTAGGTTTGGAAGTTATTGGTTCTAGCTTCTGTAAGGAGTGGGATGCGCCCTTGAAGGGAGATAGAGAAAGATAGATAGATAGATAGATAGAATAATTCCTTCCTTCCTTCCCAGACCGTAGTGGTATGGGGTATATCCTCCCCCTCCCCAAGACAGCACTGATAGTGAGGTCTTTAGGTCCTCCTTCTCAACCCTAACCTAAGTACAAGCCCAATGACAGCCTAGAAAAAAATAAGAAGGGAAACCTAGAAGCCAGAACCCTAGCCTAACCCTAATCCTTACCCATACCACCCAATCCTCTGCACTTGCCTGCCATTACGCACACCTGGTTCTTCCTTCTCATGAAGCGGCCCTCCGCCGCCCCTACTTGGAGCCCCCTGCCTTTGTCCACATCCGCCCAACACACCATCCCGTAGTCACCCAAATACCATTCTCCTGTTTCCATTGCTTCTGTGCGTTTTTTTTTCTCATGAGGACCTCCACACCCTGCTTGGAGCCCCCCACGCTTACTGTGACTGCCTTTTGCGCCTTCCCAAAGCCACCAAAATCCCATTATCCCATTTCCCTTGATTCTTTTCAAGCTGCAACCGGTTACCAATCTGTGTCTATAAAATTTTCCCCCAAGTTGAGATCTGTACCCAGAGGTCTTCCCACAATTACCTTGACCATACCACCTACCACCCTTGTACCCTAAGTCAGTGAGAGGAAAGTTCCAAGTACCAATTTGCTTTGCCCGCAAATGCCCAGCAATGCTTCCTAATTCCATTGTGCCTTTGTAAATCCCCAAGCTTCTGGAGAGGTACCTGGTCCACCCCAGACAAACTGCCACACAGTTTGCCTTCCCCTTCTGCAAAACAAAAAAACAACAAGCCACCAGCGCGTGCACAACTCCCAGAGAGAGAGAGAGAAAATAGAAAAAAAAAAAATTTTGGGGTGCCTAGTTTTTCCAGCTGTGAACGGGCTAGAGCACCCCCTTACCAAGGCAAGCTTGTCCCTCATACACTTCAACCATATACTAATCTGTGCCCATTTTGCCCGTCCATAAACAAAGAAACAGATAATAAAGAGAAACAGACCCAGAAAAAAAGAGAAAGAAAGAAAAAGGTTTTTTCTCAATTCCATCACATCACTGCTTGTCTGTCCCACCTTCCGCTTGCAGGGCTGTTCCACGCGTGTATGGACCCAAATTGCGCCTTACCCACGCTGTGGTAGACCAAACCTGTTGTATAGCCATCAGACTCAATTTTTTAGTATAATAACATATCAAACCCTCAAATTAACCTCATAAATGGATTCTACATAAAAAATAACTTATAGTCACTCAGCCAAAGTAACCCCCTATCCCTGATGGATTAGAAGATACAGCGCAATAAACCTTCAACTTTGGAAAACTCATACCCAACAAGGTGTCAAAGCTCTGAGGAAGCAATAAAGAAATACCTTGGAAACCCTCAAGTACATACCAGTAACAGCTTACCTCAACACCAGGACCATAAACCCACCCTGTCACCTCAGCCAGAATACAGCAATACATATACAGGAGGCAGTGCAACTAGTTCAGCTCCTTTCACTTCCTTCACCCAGAATGCAAGCTAATATACATACAGAAGGCTGTGAAGAAGTATACAAGAACAGTACAGGTAGGAGGAAGTGAAACCAGTCTCAACTTAAAAAAAATCAAATATACATACAAAAAGCTGTACAGGATTATATAGGAGTATTGTAGGCAGGAGAAAGTGAAACTAGGCTCAACCAGAGCCAAAAAAAACAACCCCAGCACCACACAGAAATTTATATAGTTAGAAGCATGGGACAACCAATCAACCCACCAGTATAAGTAACACAGGGCTACCCAGAAATATATGCAGGCAGTCAAGACCATGCAGAACCAAACAAAGAACCATTAATGCACAGAAATACATGTAGGTAGAATCAAATAGCACCAAACAAACCACCAGTGATTGAACAGAAACACATGTAGGAAGAATCAAGTAGAAATAAAAAACTACCAGTACTGCAAAGGAATATATTGTATATGCACTTCATAGCAGTGTATGCAGGGCTGTGCATGCATGAAACCCCTTTACAAGCTTTTTCCAACCAGCAGAAATGCCTCATGTAACTGTACAAGCGTTTTCAAACCAGAAGAAATGTCTCATGTAATTGCATCTCACTGTTTCTCACCAGAACAGGGAGAACCCTCAGGGGCAGCCTTGAGCACCTCTGGGAGAAGGAATTTATATTTAAGGAGGGCCTCTCTGCCCTATCTAAGTGGTATCACTACCCATATCAGGCCATCTGGCCCATCAACATCCACCCAGGCACCCAGCCTGGGGTTGTCACCCCTTATAAAAGATATTGTACCCTTATAAAAGACATTGAATCCTTATAAAAGATATTGAATCCTTATAAAGGATATCAACCATTAACAACAATGATCAACTGTTATATTTATCAAACAACCACCGGTAAAATCAAAATGATTATTCATTTGTAACCAATAAAACAAAAAAAAATTATAATGGATAAGACTGGATAAAGGATTCTTCCCTTAATCAGCTTCTATAGCCACAGTCAATTATCTGTTCCACCATTTCTTCCTTATAAATAGTGGATAAATTGATCCTAAGTCTGATAGAGACTACTATAGTAGCAACTATATTTGAAAAATCAGCCAAAATTCTCTTTTATTTTATTGTTGTGAGACTTACTATAGTACTTAGAGGGGAATTCAATTCAAAACCACTCTTAGCATTCCTCTATTGTATCAAATATTTGTAGTACTAAATTCCCCCTCAAGTGACTGCCAGAAAGCTATCTGCAAAAAAAAACCAATCCCAAAGGAGTCTCTACAACTTTCTCCCTCACCAAACCACCATCTGCACTAGATCCACCTGCAACTTGGCTGCTTTCCCCAGCGGGTTGCAACCTTCCATTCCATCAGAAGAAAAGTCAGGCGCGGCTTTATCCAAACCCACATGGGGCAAGTTTGCCAATTTTTGTCCCAAACTGCCATCTGCAAGTGTCTTCCGCCAAAACCCACGCAACCCGATCCTCTATTTTCCCAACAATACTGTTGAAAACAAGTCCCTCCCCATTCCGCACCTGAAGCCATGTCCCATGTGTCTGTCACGCCAATCCCAAATCTCTTCCTAGCTGAAATTGCAACATTTCTGCCATTGACCCATCCTCTACGCACTCCCCATGCCCCGCTGTGGTGCCCAATCTGGGACATCTGTGGACCAGTATGGGATTAATTTTTTTATAGCCTCCATTTACATCAAAAAAAAAAAAACTTTTTTTTGAAATCTTTTCTCAGTGCAGTTCCCCATCCTCAGCCCTCCCTTCTCCTAGTTGTCTAGGAAGATCTCTCGGTTCCCAGTGCCTGGTCCTATGTTCAAGTCACCTTTGCTTTGCGCTGCTTTCCACCCTTTTGGAAAACGCGCGGATGGAGACCAGCTTGCCTCGCGGTTTTCTGTCCCGCACCATCACCATCACCATCACCATTACAATTACCACCGCAACATCACCACAAACATCAATCAATGAGCAGGCTGAGGATGAGGATCATCACCAGAAACGCCAAACTCAACTCAATTATCAACCCTCCTTCCAATTCAGATTCACACCAATCCATCCAACAGACTCCTTCCTACTCCTACCCCCTCATCCAATCATATCACTCCCACCTCAAATTCTGTGTGGCCTTATCCCTATTTGGTCTACTAAAAAATGTACTCTACGTCATCATCCTCTTGGCTGCCTTGGATTTGGTCCCCTCCAATCTTCCCACCGGTATCATCCTCCTCGCCAATATCTCACCCTCCCTTGTGATCAAGATTGCTTTGCCCTACTTTGTCAAAGGTCCCATTTGTTATCCTCAGAGGATCTTCAGCTGCTTGGCTCTCAGTTTTTCTAGAATGATTGTCATTTTCATCTTTTCATCCTTCCTGATGAGATTATTCACAATCAGTCTAGCCAGTCTATTGTCTGAATTAGGCGAGATGACCTTCTTACAAATCACCACTTGTTATCCCACTCAACCTGGTGTCACTTGGTTTGCATCCAGTACCGGCACAGCTTGTGTTGTTGGTTCCGCTCTTTGGGGGCTACTGAGAGGATTTGGAGTTCAGATAGGCCTTGGTTTTAGTTCAATCCTCCCAATCTGTCTCTCAGTGACGTATTTCTTCTTATTACCATCCCCAAACGAAATCCAATTCAAGAACAATGATTGAATCACTAGGGGTGATTATACCATCCTAGCCAAGACGGATGAAGTCACCAGACCACTGCACCTCCTCCCAGATCACCCTCCCACAATGACAACCAACAACCAACAACTTGTCCTCTACCCTCAACCCATCTGACCCGTCTTCCTCCCCTCCTAGCTCACTGATCTCCCGCGCGTCTTTTCTGTTTCCTACGCGGGTCTCTTCTGTTTCCAGTGCCTGTCAGCCACCTGCTGGCGGTCATCCGCGGTCTCAGCAGTTGCCTGGGCCCATCAGGATGCCCGCGGGCGTCCCACTAGCTACTCTCTTGCCCGTGCCCATCATTGGCACGGGCCAGGGTCTTGATTCAACTCTTTTTTTTTTCTGAGTGTTTCTTTTTTTCTTTTGTTTTCTCATGACAATCAATTCTAAAAAAAAAAAAAATCTTTTCCGCTCTATTTGTAAATCTCTCTTGTAAATGTTCTACAGGGACTCATGGTCTATAAAAGGAGGGGCTCTCCCCTGCCTTTTCCAAACATCCAGGGGAGTGTGCATATGTTCCCCCTTTATTAGTGAAATCAAATCCTCATCCTCATCCTGGGTATATCTATGATTCCCCCTGATCCATTGATCCTTAGTCTTTGCCCCTCTGTGGCCTGATCCTTATCACCAACCAATAGCTTTTCTACTTGAAGAGAGTTCTGTCTGTTGGAATTCTTGAGTGTGTTATACCACTCCGTGATCCCTTTCTCTTACCATACTGGTCTTTATCCCTCCCTGATCATATTTCTGGAGCCAATCACGATTGATTGAAGAGGTCTTATGAAGCTTAAGACCTAGAGTGTTATACCTCCCTTATTTTTTTGGAGTTGCATTCTGCCAGCCTACTCTTGAGTTCCTTCAGAAGTGTTGAGGTTATCCTTGCTTCAAATCAGTTACTGTTTGATTTTAGAGCTTCTTAAACATAGTGCTTTGTCTTGTACAGCCACCCTCAGTTATCTGGTACCCTTCAAGCGCTTGATTGCGGAGATTTGGGCAGGTTCATTGAGAACCTGGAGGCTGGTTGGGTTTGAGTTGATCATTCCCAATCTTCTGCTGATGATCATAGTTATTAGCTTGTGGGCATTGTTTACATACAACAGCTTTTTTCTTTGAACACTAAACAAACTTTAGCTTCTTTTTTCCAAGTTTTTCCCACATAATCTTGGCTCAGATAGTGCTGTTCCATTGCTACTAAACTACTATCATCTTTATCCTTTACTCCTTGATTCCTCATTTACCAGGTTCTGGACCTTGATCTTGGTTACATTTAAGTATTTTTGTATCACTCAGGAGGAGAGCCTAAACAGCACCTTTCCCCTCCACGTAACTGCCACGTCCTAGCACCTTTTGGAGCCTTACACCGCTCCCTTCCACACCACATGCATTCTAATTGCCTTAGAAGGGGTCTGACCTTGGTTGCAATCCTTTGACACCTGAACCATCCCTTCCACCACTGCCAACTTTGGAATCCTGTTTCATGTCCCCCCCTGCACAATACACACTGCTCCCTTCCTCTCCAAAAGACCCATTCATTGCCCATTGGTTCCCAAACCACGCGCAATATCTGCTGCTCCCTCCTTCTCTGCAAGAAGTTTCTACTGCCCATTGGTTCTCAAACCCTACTCCACAGGTCTTGGAGCAGGTTGCAGCGGTTTCTCCTCCACATCCACTTCCATCCTATCCACCTCACCTCACCTTTGCTCCGCATCCAACAGCTTTTCCTTGGCTTCCCCCTGCGGCTGCCACAACCCAGCCCCGGTGGAAATGCCAAGGGACCTTTTTTCTGTTACTTCCGCTTCCTGTCCCCACTTTTGCGCTTGCTTCATGGCGGCAGGCTGACCCAATTCTGTCCAAACACGCTTGAAAAACACATATTCTGTCCCCCCCAGACGGCCCAACCCCATGTTTGAATCCTTTTTTTGGTTCTTGCGTCCCAACCAACAATAGCCATTATTGCCACCATATGTGCATACCCAAGCCACGGGTGCGCTCAATGGCTGAAAACCCTCCTCTGGGTGAGGTGGCAAACCACAACGGTGCAGCAACATCCATCTCATGAAGATCTTTAGGTCCCTTGCCAACTCTGCTAGTTTGCTAGCCCAAGGGAGGGCTGCCAGTGGTAGGGCTGGGGCACACTTTTCCCCACAATCCATCAATTCAGCTTGATACCAGACCCCATTTTGCGCGCTTGCCCCCCAAGCCACCCTCTCAAAGTTGCTCCCCCGGAACCGCGGTATGCATTTTTGTGACCTTCCCAAAATTTCCCCCTTCAGCTTTGAAAATTCAAGGTTCCTATAGCCTTCCATCCCTTCCACTTACCTAACCATTTCCTTGTCCATCATGAAAAGGAGGACAAGGCGTGCCTTGTCCAAATCCAATGCGCCTTCAGATTCTGCAATCACTTCATATTGCAAGATGAATCACTCCACTTCCACAGTGATGAAACAAATGTGAGGTTAATCCTGCGGCTGGATGAGAACAGGCTGGCAAGAGGGAGTAAGAGGATGCGTTAAAAACGGGTTTGGGGCTATAGAGCCTGAGGAGGAAGAAGAGACAGGAGAAAAATTGATTTTTGGGAGGTTTTTAGAGGGCATCACATTTGGTTACGTTTGAGTGACTTTTAACAAAATATTTTTCCTGGGAAGAACCCCAGATGTGGAAACAATAGACTAAGGATCTCCAATTTTTCCATTCAGGTTTGGAAAGTATTGGTTCTAGCGTCTTTAAGGGGTGGGATGGGCCCTTGAAGAGAGAGAGAGAGAGATAGATAGATAGATAGACAAATTCCTTCTTTCCTTCTCATACCGTGGTGGTATGAGGTATATCCCCCCCATCCCCAAACAAGCTCTGAGAGTGAGGTCTTTATGTCCTCCCTCTCGAACATAACCTAAGTAAAAGCCCAATGACATCCTAGAAAAAATCAGAAGGGAACCCTAGAACCAGAACCCTATCCTAACCCTAATCCTTACCCATACCATCCAATCCTCTGCACATGCCTTCCATTACGCACACCCAGTTCTTCCTTCTCATGAAGCGGCCCTCCGCGGCGCCCTACTTGGAGCCCCCTGCGCTTGTCCACATCCGCCCAACACGCCATCCCATAGCCACCCAAAATGCCATTCTCCCGTTGCCATTGCTTCCGCCCAGTTTTTTCTTCTCAAGAGTCCCTCCACACCCTACTCAGAGCCCCCTGAGCTTAACATGACTTCCTGTCGCACCTTCCCATAGCCACCCAAATCCCATTCTCCTGTTGCAGTCATATATGTGCAGGCAGCAACTGGTTACCAATCTGTGTCTATAAAATGCCACCACAATGGTGGAACATTTGGGCTAATGGAGGGCCCAGCAGGGTTGGCAGTGGGTACTTGGATTGATGTGGGTGATTGAGATATTGGTGAAATTTGGGATTGTTTCTCTTTCTACCATGTAAAATTTGGAGCCTAGTCAACGCAGGTAAGGTACAGACATAGCTACTGGCTAAGAAAGACCACTTCCTAGAACAACAGCTCCTGGATTTAGAAAATCAGAGTACAGCTGAGATGTGAGACTTTAGAACGTAGTTAAGGTTTTGAACATGATTGCAAAGGAAAATTTCTTACAATAGTAGATCCCCTGTGGAGAAGAGTGGAAGTGATGGGGGATCTAATATCATCCTTGATTGGGCTCTTTTATATTCATAGATTCTCTCAGTTGTGCATGGAGCTCTCACTCTTGGTGATGCGCTTTGATCTGAAATCATGTAGGCTTGTGCTCTAAGACATTACAAAAGTACACATTCTCCCTAATTGTTGCGCTATCCGTGTGTGTCTAAGGAATTTTGAAAAAACATGCATTTTCATCTCTCCTCAGAAATCAATTTTTTTAAATGAATGGGGCATTGCTCCAACGTATCTAAAAATCAATTTTCAACCATCTGTTATCCTGATGTACATATTGTCATTTCTCAATATGATTTCCTATTTATTCTCACTCTATTCTGCCTTATGTTGTGTCTGTTCCCTGTAGAACAACAGAGCCTACCTTATTTACATGAACTGACTGTCCTACTGCTGCTCTGTCAAACTCATTCACCAGAGTTCTCCCCAAATATAGTCTTGTCATATGATAACTGCGCCTCAAAACCTCAATTTCATATTTTTGCTTGTGTTCACCTTTTTCAGGTACATTTTTGTTTCAATTTGTGTTGCATCATCTTTTCTCATGGGTTGATTAATGAAAAACCTTTTTCAGCCTGCTAATTTAACAGATTTACAGTCCCAAATGCCACATCCAAAAGAAAGGAGGACATCCTATCTACACACCATGAACAAGAAATACTCCTCAAAAGATATCTCTTTCATCCCAGTGCTGGATGGCACAAATTTACATGTTTGGAAAGGGGGAATGAAGATTCATCTTTTTTCCAAAGAACTTCTTGATTTCTTTGAGAAAGAACCAGCTGACAATTCCAATGCCACAACACTCAACAAGTGGAATAAAGCTAGTTACAAAGCTGTAGGCATAATCACTAGAAGAATCAATGAGACTGTATTTATCAAGTTTATGAACTCTGAAACCAAAGACAATGACAAAAATTGATAGCCAGTATGCCTCCACTACCACTTTAAATTGAGGGTGTGTATGGATGGAATGGGAAGCAATTTTCTTTGAAGGGGATCTTCAAATCTCTATCAGAAATGCAGGAAATTTCTGTTAGACGTAGTCTCTGTCAATATTTGAATTCCAGAAAATATATTGTCTTATTCAATACTTGGGAAGCTATGCAAAGACACTCGCATTTCCCATCTTATTGATGGATTAGCTATGGATAAATCTGCCGTGGAAAACCCAAATAATAAACTTATGAGACTTCATAGTTATGTACATCACTTCAAATCTAAAGATTGCTCAAAGTAAACTTCTAGCTGGATTCACAGCCTTCAACACTTAGTCCAACAGAAACTATCCAACCAAAACTTTCTACTAATGTGCAAATGTTAAAGATAATCCTATGGTCACCACCCACAAAGCAGAAAAGTGCTGGATCAAATTTTCTCACTTAAGACCGGAGAAAAGGAAATCAGAACAATCCAAAGCCCCTTCTTCCCACATAAGCATTTCTGCGGGCTACAATCTGGATGGCTGAAATGAATTGCTTGTCCCTGTTCACTCAAAAAGCTAAACTGCCATCATAAATTGTGGGGCAACTCACCATATGTTTCATAACTCTTCCAAATTTATTAATTGAAACCTTCTACACCTTGGCCTGTAAGAACTGGAAAAAAGAGAATTCAGTTTCTTGCTGAAGGAAAAGGAGGTGTCATAATAACTGTTGAAAATGTTACACATTGTCTAGTCAATTGCTTATTTGTTCCAACACTTAAAGAGAAATTGATAGTCCTTTTGCCTCTCATTGATAATTCCGTCTTTATCATAAAATATGATGATTCATTCACAATCCTCAATGAAAGAAATTCTCTCTTAAGTGGGAACATTTTCAATAGATTAATGATTGTTACATTTTCAGCACCAAATATTTTCCTTGCCCCAGCTCACTCTGATTTTGGCACCATTGACTAGGGCATGTAAACAATCAAATACTAATATAGATGGGTTTTAATATTAGAAGCTCCACAGACTTTAATATCTGTCAAAATTCAAAATTAACAGCAAGGCCTTATCTCAGTACCTTCAAAAAAGTCAGCACACCCCTTGATTTTATTCACTCATATCTAGTTGGACCAATCAACCTGGCAACAATTTCAGGATATAAGTATTCCCTTTGATGATTGATCATTACTATTCCTTCAAATTTTTAAGATTCTTAAAAACTAAATAAGAAGAATCTGAGACTTTTTTTTCATCCTCAAAAACTTGATGGAAAATCTTCAAAATTGCAAAATTAAGAACGTGGTGTTCAATTGGGGCAGTGAATTTTTGAAAAAAGAATTCAAAGAGCTGGGGCATAATAGTTTTTTTTTCATGTATTATCACCAGGAAAAACACCAGAGAATAATTCATTTGCTGAAAGAGCAAATAGGAAAATTCTCAGCAAGGAGCACTGATTGATCAAAGCATCCAATCTTCCCAATAACTTTTGAGTTGAGGGGGTTAACACTGACATTTTTTATCAAATCTCACTCAGAAGGCCTCACAAAATAATCAGTCTCCATACTATCTGTTGACAAACAAGGCTCCTGGCATTAAAAACCTCAGAGCTTTTGGGTGAAAAGCCTTCATTTCCATTCCAAAACACAAAGTATGTGGAAACTAGGTCCTATTGGTGGCAAAGGAATATTGCTTGGCTATGAAAAAAACACTTCCTCCTATAGAATTCTTTGGCTTCAAGACAAGAAAGTGGTCATCACAAGGTGTGAAAATATTTAGCTCTAAGAGGACACTTTTTTCTTTGATTGTAAGGATGGCCACCAGTAATAAATCAAAGCGTTCAAACTAGAGAAAACAGGCGTATGATGAATGCATCGGCAATGACCAATGAATACACTCACTTCCTGGACCATCAATTTGAATCAGAGGTATTGCAGACATTGGTGGAAAAATCCTTGAATTCTGAATTAATTCCAATCACTGGCCCAAAGCGCATCAAAGTTGTTGTACCATGGCATCCTACAAGATTTGAGGGCAACATCACTCCCATTAACATTCTCCCTTATCCTCCAAGACCGGAAGCACACTTCACATCAGCCTATCCCCCCAATACGCCAAGAATGTATAAAGAAACAATGGAATCAATTGATCAATAAAATCAGAAGATTTCAATCAAGAAAGAAATAGATTCAATCATGAAGTTGGGTGTGTGAAAAAAGGTGGATAAACAAGAAGGTAATTTGATAGGATTAAGATGGGTTTTGAAAAAGAAAAGGGATCATACAAAAAAATTTATGGAATTTAAGGAACAACTGTGCGCTCAAGGGTTTTCCCAATTTCAAGGGAAATATTACTCAAATACATTTGCTCCAACATGAAGAATCAATTTCTTAAGGGCTTTGATTGCTCATGCAGCCTCAAATGACCTTGATTTTTATGAATTGGATGTAAAATCAGCCTTCCTTAATGAGGTATTGGATGAAGAAGTACATATATCCATACCTCAAGGTGTTGATCTTCCCAACAACTTCTCTTATTGATTGAATAAATCATAATAAGGCCTCTAGAAAGCCCCACTTTCTTGGTATTATCAAATTGCAAACTGGCTAATACAATCCAGTTTCTCCTCCTCAATTGCTGGTGCTTGTGTCCTCTATTTTGGAGGAACTTCAGCAATCTGGATCTTCCTTCACATTGATAATATTGCTATATTTGGTAAAAATGATGAAAACTTCAAAACTTAAATCAAGAAATATTTTGACTTGAAAGATCTGGGTAAAAATGAACTCCTGCTTGGCATTAAATTTATCAAAGAGAAAACATTATTGAGATCTCTCAAGCTCACTATTCCAAATCAATACTTCATGAGTATGGAATGACAGACTGTAGAACAGTAGCCACATTGATGATCTTAAATGTCCACCTTAAACCAGCTTGAGAAGATGATGTAAATAAATTCAAATTTTCAAACTTTAACTACAAAAGTGCAATTGGATCCTTGATTTACCTCAGTACAGCCACCCAACCAGATTTGGCTTTTGCTTTTAGTTTCACGCTTCAAGGTTAAGGGTTACTTCCTTCTTTACTTTGACATATCCTTTCCCCAGTACCATCTACCTCAGTCCATAATCATGACAAAAATAAAACACAAAATCAATGGTGCCTTCCGCTTACTAACTCTGGCTTGCGTAACAACCTTCCAATCTTGGTGACTGACTCAGTATATAATTGCAAATCTTGCAGTGAAATCTATGCCAGTTGAACATCCATTAGAGCCTTGCTCTTCTACCCTGGGTATTATCAACCCTCAAACTTCCACTCTTGGTCATTCACTCACACTAGCATGAACTCATGGCTAGAAAGCCATATTAACTGTATAGTTTGAAAATGGACTAGTCCCTTACCCTGCATAAGCTACACCTATAACTTTGCATTGTCTTCACATTTCATTCCTTCCCGTCTCATCCATTATGTCCTTGTACACTCATATTCTATTGTCTTGCACCTATGCTAAAACCTCCAAAACAACTGTACTGTTATTACAGGAAACTGAACCAGGTAAACCAGAAGAATGCATATCCAGTACCACCTATGTTGCACCTCCTCACTCTCTCCCATGGAGCTCCTTATTTCTCAAAGTTAGACCTTCAAGGTGCCTATAACCTAATTTGCATTGCAAAAGGTCATGAGTATCTGAACACAATGAGAACAAAGTTTGGCAGTTATGAGTATAATTTCATGCCTTCTGGCCTCTGCAATGCTCCTTCCACTTTTCAACACTTTTTCAATGACATTTTTTCTGAGGGTGATGTTAAATTCAAGGCTTCAACCGTGTGGTAGTTGTGTAGGCCCCTACACGGCTCAAATGAGCCACGGGGGCCCAAAGACAACTGCAAATGGCTGTTTTAAAAACGCGCAACCCCGGGGGATTTGTAGGAGCCATGGAACCCCCAGAAGTTGCCCCACAATTTTGGGAACCCCCTGGACCACACTAGGGTTCTTTCAACCCAAATTTGGGATTAAAGCATACTTTGTGGGACTGTTGTTCCACACCTTGCCATCCCAAAGAGACATTGAAGTGAAACCAAAGTTAAATTAAATTGAAAACTGAAATCATAAATCATATAAAATTCTGAAAACAATTCTTTCTCAACTCAAAAATGAGCAAACTTTGTTTGTTCAACTGAAAGTTGGATTGAATACTGAAGTATACCATTGCATTTTTTTTTGCATGGGAACAGTGGCAAGCCCTCCTTCTTCTGGTATGGCTTCTTGGAAGGTCTGCATTGATAGAGCCATCAACAAAGCTTTGGAAAAAAAAAAAGGATTTGGTTAATGAAACATTGGAAGTCCCAATTGCATCCTCCTCAAGGGTGAAAATTGAGGAAAAAAAATTTTCACAGTGGGATTGGACCTCTGGTTGTGAGTAAAATTTTATGTTACTTGTCTTTGCCTGATTTTATTTGATGGAAACTGATGGAGTGCATGCCATCAATATAACTATGTAACTATGCAAGATCCCCTTGACCCACCTCCCTTGAGAGCTTTTCATACTAGGGAAGAGGCAAAAAACTATTTTCAAACATGGGAAATGAAGTATGGTTATGCTTTAACAGTTTTCAACTCAAAGCGTGAAAAATATGTAGATTTAGCCTGTGATAGACATGGTTCCTATTCAGGAAATCTTCTTACCAAAAGGTCTAAACAAACTCACACAAGGAAGGTTGGGTTCAAGTTTTTAATCCATGCAAGTTGCACGGAGGCAGACCCCTTTTGGCAAATCTCCCATAAAGAAATGCAACATAACCATCAACCATCTGAACATCCCTCTGTGCATCCTAAACTGAGAAGAATCTTGGGGGTGGACTTAGATAATCTAATAGAAGGCATGAATTATGGGCTCAATACATTACAACTTCAGAGAAAATTGAGCAAGATTGATGGGCGGGATTATGTTGATGACCAAAAAATCTATAACACTAAGTGGAAGGTAACACTTGCACAACTAAATGGAAAAAGTGTTATGGAGGTATTCTATGAACAGCTTGAAGAAACAAGATGGATTTACCGGTCAAGTTTCAGTGGAAAGGGTCACTTGGGGGCCCTGTACTTAGCACATGCAGATGCAGTAAAGCTTTCAAAAAAATTCCATCATATTGCTATATTGGATTGTACTTATAGGACAAATAAGTACAAAAACCCACTATTGCATGTTGTAGGAATGACAGCCAATTGGAAAACTTTCACAAAAGCTCTGGTTTTTATAACAAAAGAAACGTTTGAGTTATACAGTTGGTCTGTAAATGCATTAAAGGAGTTGGCTTATGATCCTGAGAGACTTCCAAAAGTCTTTGTGACGGACCATGAAAAAGCTCTGATTTTTGCTATTGAATCTAGTTTCCCTGAGTCATCAAGACAATTTTTCACTTGGCACTTTTCTAAAAACATACAAGCAAACTCTAAAGGGCTCTTTGTTAATAAAATTGAAGGATGGAAAATATTTATGACACAATTGAGGTGGACAGCAAGACCTGAGAAAAACCAAATCAGACACCAGGAACAGCAAGAAAGACCAAGGCCACCAACCAAGCTCAATGGGAAGACCATGTTAGACCAAGAGGATCAAGAAAAAAAAACATCCTCTGGATCTTCAACCAGTCAACCTTAGATACCTCCCACAAGAACAAGAACAAGGTGAACAGAAGGATTGAGAGCAATGGAAAGACCCAGAAAGACATAAGGACCTAGAAAAACAGTCAAGCAGACAGACAGAACCAAGGAAAGACAAAGATAGACCAAGAATTCAATAAATTTTTTTCCAGAACTTTTGGTCAGATTTCCCTGTATAATCACCTCTGCCTTGATGTGAAGCCCTGTTTCTCATACTAACTCCAGAATTCCTTCATCATACCTCTGCTCCCATTTTTTCCTCATTTTTATACAGACTGAACCAAACAAAGAATTGATTGTTTTAGAAAGAGTAACCAAAACCAAAATTGAGTATCTGGAGCCAAATATTTCATCAATGAACCCTTCAAAAATGTAACTAAAAAAATCTCAAACAATGAATATTTCAATGGAGTTTTGGATCTTTGTTTTTGCCTTTCTCATTATTTTTTTTGGTGTATCAGCTCTCAGAAATTCAGAAAATAAATAAAATAAATTTCAAATATTTATTTCAGAATTTTTGGATGTATTCTTTTAACTTAAGAAATTCATTCAAAAAATCCAAAATCATATTTCTCATTGGACTTTTGCACCTTTTTATTTGCCTTTTGAATTCATTTTTTTTTGGTAATTTGAGCATTCATAAATTAGGAAAATAAATCAATGATCATTCTCATATATTGTTGTGAATGTTTGGATGTGTTCTGCAACTTTAAAAAATTCATTCAAAAAAACAAAAAAATAAAAACCATTGCACTTTTGGATTCTTTTCTTTTCCTTTTTAATTGATTTTTTTCTTTTGACCAAAGCTCTCAAAAACTTTTAAAAAAAATAAAAGAATGTTTTAATATTTTTTTCAGATTTTTTGGATGTATCCTGAGCCTCCAAAAATGGACTCCAACGGAAAAACACTTGAAATTAACGCCTCTATCCCAATTTTTTTTTGTTTTTTTAGGTCTGGAATCAATATTTCCACAATTTGTTTTGAAATAAATTTAGAATGGAATCCAAATATCCAACTTAAAATGATTGTGACTTCTTATCACATCCTTTACCCCTCAAATTATGTAACCCAAAGAAAATAAATCAAATGAAAAGGTATGGTCTGTTTTTGTTTATCCTTTTTTGATTGGTTTTTCATGAAAAAAGTGATGATGAACTGGAATATATATAGATTTAGATTTTAAGTAATTTATTTATGTTTTCAAAAATTTATTTTTTGTTAATTTTTGAGGCACTAGTTTTGTCTCAAAGATCAAACAAAAAAAGAATTACAATAAACCCCACTTGGGTTCTGGATCCCCCTTTGAGGCATTTGGAATGCATAAATTCAGTATGAATCAAAATTCTTTCCTGGGACCTCCACCCATCTTGGAATGCTCAAAAAATTGTATAAACCACCACCAATTCTAATGAAGCTATCAAGAAAACTTCACCAAAATTTCTCTTGTCAAATCCTCCTACTTCACACTGCCTTCTTGTGAACTGGATTTGTCTCAAAAGAAAATTTGTCTCCTATTTGGCAAACAAAGAATTTAACTTTGGAAATAATATTAACTCAATAATAGAATGACTAAATTCCTACATCAAATGTTTTATCAGGTCATCTATTGGCTATTCTTATAGGATGATAATAAATTCACAACTCACATTGGCTGTGTGGCACGCTACGCAACTAAAATTGATGTGTGTAGCCTCTGAATAACTTGACTGTAGTTGTGTAGCCCCCACACAACAGTACCGTGTTGTTTAGCACCCTAAACAACGTACAAAACTCAAATTTAGTCGTGTTTGGTGCCACACAACTAAAGGCGTTGTGGGCCAAAAAAATGAAAAACTAAAATAGGGTGTATCAAATTTAGCAAACCCACCATTATAAACCTGCCATTTTTTTTGAAGACCAACCCCAACCCAACCCAAAGTCCCGGCCTGATTCCCTCACATCCCTGTAAGTTTTTTTTCCCCTTTTTTTTTGGGTGCTGATGTGATGTTTTTTTTTGGTACAGTTTTTTTTTTGTGATCACGTTTCTGGTGAACTTGGGACCAATTCCAGGTTTGGTTTCATTTTTGTTGATTGAATCTTGTTTCACAGATGATCTCCATTTGACTGACTTTTTTTTCAATCCCTCAACTGCTACTGGTAAATGTCCAATTCTTCTCCCGACCGCCTCAAAATGTTACAAAAACAATCAAATCCCATCTTTTTCCTCACCCCAATCAGAGTATATGGATGGGAGGGATTGAGATCAAAGGAGATTGATTTACCAACATAATGAAAGGTGGGAAGAATAGGGCCCTTCACCAAAAGAGGATTCAAATTAGAGATTCCAAAATATCTTTGGAGGTTGCTTAGGAAGGTATTAATGAAAAGGTGGTCTGGTCTGGTGGGAAACTGCATCCTTTGGATCTGTACAATTCAATTGTTGCCTGAAAGCAAAAGAATATTCAAAAATGCACCCAGGAAGAGTCTGAGCAAGAAAAACAAACAATCAAACGGTTACATTTCTTCCACGGTTGAAAAGTAATTGTCCTCAATTGATCAGATCACCAAGCCCTTGTTGCAATAATTGAATTTTTGCCCTTGGGTAAACTCTCATAACAAGATAAGAATGACATCAAATTTTTCACCACTTTTCTTCAGGGTTCAAAAAAAAATTGTCAACCCGGTTTGTCCTTCAAGATCTTGGGGTGTAAAAATGTGGGCAGTTGGATGGCAAAAATTGATACACCCTTTGGAGTAATTTGGACTTTATGTGAAAGAATCATCCATTAGATCTTCTTCTCAAGAGTATGCTTTCCTCAACCTTAAGGCCAAAAAATTATCCCAAATTCTAGGACAAATGTTTTGAAATTTGGCCAAACTTTCCTTTGAATCAAACTGTGATACCATGAAGGACAACAACATCCCCTCTTTCTCTTTGTTGGAATTTGGCTCCAAGCCTACACCTTTTGATTGCTCCCCACACATCCCTTTCACCTAGGATTCTTTTAAAACCTCTCCTCATATTTACAAAGGCAACATCTCTGGCTACTCCTTTTTCTTGTGTTTCCTACCAAGAAATCAAATGGTTGACTTAGTTAAAATACAGAAAAATATCAAGTATTGGATGTCCAATTTGTTTTTCTTGACCTTGGCTTTGGAATTTATTTCAAGCAAAAAGGTATAGTCAAATGGTTTGGGCAGCTACTAAGTAAAAGCACTGTACCTTTCCTGCTTTTGAAACAGAAACCCATACCAGTATGGCCATGTCACTTCAAATTAATAAAACAACTAGAAACACTTTTAGGGACTTGAATAATGGCCAAATTTACTCTAGAAAAGAAATATAAATAAAAACAAAAAAGATCTGTATGTTGGTGCGGTTAAGAATACTCTCAAACTTTTTAATCAAAAATATTTTTTTTCTTTTTCTTTTAAACATGAAAATATATTTACAAGCCTGGCATTCAATTTATCTGCTGTATTTCATTTACTTTTCTACTGCTACAAATGCAAGCCAAGGCTACTGATACCTTATCTTTTTTTTTGGTTTTAAGTTGTTCCTTCTCCTTTTCCATTTGTGCTTTCTGTTGATCCTTCTACTTTTCCTCTTTTTAAAACTCTAGCTCATCCTGTTTGACTTCCACTCTGCATCCTGTTTTTTTTGATCAGCCAAAATCTTGGATTTCTGCTTTTGAAAATCCATGGCCAGTTGAAAATCCCAATTTTCCTTTTCAAACTCAAGCTTTTTGGATTCAATTTGTGATTTGACTTTTTTTTGAAGGGGAAAAGCAATGAGCATGATTTTGAAAGCAAGGATATTTATCCAATGGACTCACACGAATCTTGCTTCTCCATGATTTCTTCAAAGCCTGAAAAACCAGAATTGTTTCTTCTCTTTTGATGACTTTTGGGTTTGATATTGATGGAATTGGAGGCCTTTTGCTTACCCTTGGCAGAGGAGGTTTGAGTCTGAAATTCTTCAATATTGTTTGAAGGCAATGTGGGAGGCCCAATGGGCTTGATTGTTTGGCCATTCTGGAATGGATGAGCCTCTTTTTTTACAATATAAATCAGTCAGGATTAACCAGACAGAAGAGAAAAGAGCTTGGTTCCTTACCTGAACCAATGTTGAGGGTAATGGATACTGAGGAGTATCTTGTTCTGCATCAGCAAGGTTGATGAGATCTGCTAACCCAGGAAGAGAGAAATCCAAAGAAGGAGGGGAGGGGTCCAAGTTATGTTTTAACACATCAATCAACACAGAAGCACATTTGATTGGAGCTGATTGCGTTTAAATATCCTCCTTGGAATTGGATGGGGGCCACTCCAAGGCAAGGGTTTCTTCAGAATCATCATTGCTAGGCTGAGCATCCCCAGCCAAGTCCTCAGCATGGACTGAATTGGATTGTTGGGAATCAAAAGAGGCTAAAGGGGGGATTTTAGCCTTCTTTCCAAAGATTTCATCCATTTGAATATAGAAAGGAAAAATGGAGTCCAACTTATCAACTTCCAAGCTGATTCCCTTGGCTTTGTCAGAGTTGGTGATACCAAATTGGGCGGAGATTGACATGGAGTGGGCCTTTTTGTACTTGGCTTGATAATTCTTGAATTGCTCCCTCATCTGTTTGGATGAAAAATCCAGCCTACCTTTTGTTTTTTTCTTTAGTTCATTGGCCATAAGGAGATAACCATTGACCTTAGAGGATGGAGGTCAGCCAACACTTTTTTCATTTTCCAATACAAAGCAGGCATCATAGTTAGAACAAATTTTGAGCCAGTTGACCAGGATGATGTGATCAGCTCTCTTCAGCTGAATTGAGCCCTTGGAAGCTGATGGGGGAGGATTTTTTGAGCCCTTGGAAGCTTATGGGGTTGGATTGTTTGTTGTGGAGTTCCTTGGCAATGTTTTCTTTGGTGTTTTGGAATTTTTTGTGGACTTTTGGGGGGAGGTTTGCTGAGGGGCCATTTGGAAAGAGTAAGGGCAATAAGGTGATGAGAGGGATTAAGTGAAAAGCAAGATAAATTGATGAGAGATATAAAGTGATGATAGCAATAAAGTGACAAGAGCAATCAAAACAATGATTGGATTCTTTGGATGAGGTTGGAGGTACAAGTTCTTGTTGGAGGTAGAGTTATGAGAGCAATGAAGCAATTAGAGCAATAAAGTGGTGCGTGATCAAGTGATTAGGGTGATAAATTGATGAGAGTTATGATGAGAGTGATAAAGTGATAAGAGTGATAAAGTGATGAGAGTGATAAAGTGATGAGAGTTGTGAATCTTTTAATGATGAGGCTGGAGGTAAAAAAATTTGCAATGAGGTCCAAGGCAGAAGAAGGTGGGAAGCCAGGGGTGGATGACATGAATGGGTGGCGGAAGTCTTTAAATACTTTATTTGAAAAAACCCACTTATTTCATGTTAACTTTGACACGTCTGATGTGAAATAAGTGGGTTTTTTTGATTTTTAATGGCAGGTTTGAAATTGCGGATTTGGGCTGAAACCCGCCATCAAAAAATGGTGGGTTTGTTTAACTTTGGTACACCCTAAAAAATTGAATAAAAAAACAGAAATCAACCAAAAAATCAAAAAAGGTGATTTTTTTAAAAAATAAATAAATCAATTAATTAAGTTATAAATCAATGAATTAATAAATTAATAAATTAATAAATTAATAAATTAATAAATTAATAAATAAATAAATAAATAAATAAATAAATAAATAAATAAATAAATAAATAAATAAATAAATCAATAAATCAATAAATGAATAAACAAATAAATTGATAAATTGATAAATTATTAATTAAAAAATTAAATGAATGAATTAACAAATAAATAAATGAATGAATGAATAAATAAATTAATAAATAAATAATTAATTAAATTAATAAGTAAATAAATAAATAAATAAATAAATAAATAAATAAATAAATAAATAAATAAATAAATAAATAAATAAATAAATAAATAAATAAATAAATAAATAAATAAATAAATAAATAAATAAATAAATAAATAAATAAATAAATAAATAAATAAATAAATAAATAAATAAATAAATAAATAAATAAATAAATAAATAAATAAATAAATAAATAAATAAATAAATAAATAAATAAATAAATAAATAAATAAATAAATAAATAAATAAATAAATAAATAAATAAATAAATAAATAAATAAATAAATAAATAAATAAATAAATAAATAAATAAATAAATAAATAAATAAATAAATAAATAAATAAATAAATAAATAAATAAATAAATAAATAAATAAATAAATAAATAAATAAATAAATAAATAAATAAATAAATAAATAAATAAATAAATAAATAAATAAATAAATAAATAAATAAATAAATAAATAAATAAATAAATAAATAAATAAATAAATAAATAAATAAATAAATAAATAAATAAATAAATAAATAAATAAATAAATAAATAAATAAATAAATAAATAAATAAATAAATAAATAAATAAATAAATAAATAAATAAATAAATAAATAAATAAATAAATAAATAAATAAATAAATAAATAAATAAATAAATAAATAAATAAATAAATAAATAAATAAATAAATAAATAAATAAATAAATAAATAAATAAATAAATAAATAAATAAATAAATAAATAAATAAATAAATAAATAAATAAATAAATAAATAAATAAATAAATAAATAAATAAATAAATAAATAAATAAATAAATAAATAAATAAATAAATAAATAAATAAATAAATAAATAAATAAATAAATAAATAAATAAATAAATAAATAAATAAATAAATAAATAAATAAATAAATAAATAAATAAATAAATAAATTGATAAATAAATAAATAAATGGCTTTTTGAACAACCGATTTGATGCGCTTATGGGCCCCATGCGTCAATTGGGCTGTGTAATGCCCTACGCAACCCCCACATGATTGGGAGTTGTGAATTTATCATCACCCATCTTTATAATCTAGTTCAAAAAAGTTACAATTAAATCAGCATCCAAATCCATGATACAGCTATTCAAGACTCTCAGCCATAATTGAAGCATCTCATTGGTCTAAACTACTGGGAAGATCATCTCTCTGGAAAAATCAGCCACTTTTCCCTCAAAAAATTCATTCATTTCATTGGTTTCCTGAATATTCGGCCACTTTCACCAACTGTGATTACCTTTCTTACATAGGTGTACCATCTATTTCAAAAGTGTAATTGGCTATCAGAAAGGTTGAACTCTTCCAAATCAAAGATTTTCATTCTCAAAGCATGTAAAAGCCCCCTTCTCAGTAAGATCTTTCATCTTTCTTTGGATTCAAGCTCAAAGGAATAATTTCCTCATTGATTTTGATTTTTCTATCTCCATTTGATAAGTTAAAAATATGAAAAAATCAAAGTGGGCTTTATCTCAAACTAAGACCAATGGAAATGAGAACAAAATGGAACTTCAACACGTGTGAGAGTGGAAATTGATGAAAAGTGGTTGTGACAAAGATTCTTACCAAGGAATTTCTCTGACAGAAGAATGATAATGAGATGCAAAATAAACACAAAGGAGACTAAAAAGATTGGGAGGTCTGGAGAAGATAGGACATGATGAGAACAGAGATTGAGACAAAATAAAGTTGATAGTTTTGATGTTTCTCAGATCTGATAAAATTAATGTTGATAAATATGTTAATTTTTGTTGAGGGGACTAGAGATATTGGAATTGAGTTTTTGATTTGTAGCAATTTTAGCAGATGGATGATGATGAGTTGAAGGTTGAGGGGGGAGCTTTGGAATGGGATGCAAAGAGGAAGGAGTTTTAGATTATTGGGAAGTTGCAAATGAGCTTTAGTGTATGAAAAATGGACAGATCAGGAGATATTGGGGATGGATAGAAGAATGTACAGATGAGGATGTGTCAAAAATGTATAGATGAGAAATGGGAAAAAGAAGGATAGATGAGGAACGCAACAAAGTTGAGATGAATGAGCCGGGGTCCCTGAATTCAGGGACAGTTAGTCAGAATGAAAGAAAATGGAGAAGTTGTAATCTGATTTTGAAGCTGGAGTGTTTGCAGCAGGGATAGCTAGGACAGGATCACAAGGACAGGGGTGTGCCAGGCAACAATAACAAAACACCACCATGATCAGATGTTAGAAGACATTATGGGGTAGGTTAGGTGTACAATGGAACTCCTCAGGGCAGGCTTGGTTAGATAGCCCGCCAAAATCCTGTTAGAGGGAGTGAGTTGAGTGATGAGCCATTGATTTTCCTTTTTTTCTCTGAGACACTTTATTTGTGTATCAAAATGTTTAAGTCCTCCATGATGTGATTCTTGATTGACTAAGTCATCCAGCCCTTTATTATCAATGAACAAGGAATGAGTGGGTTTGAGGGATTGATTCATTTCACTCAGAAGCTGAGTTAGCTAGATCTTCTTCTGTGTTGTGAGCACCAGCACTTTAATTTTGCCTTTGGTGGAGGATAGGGAGACCATGGTTTTCAAATTTCTGTGCCAATAGACTGGACACAGGCGCAAAAGGACTAATTATCCAGTGTGTCTTTGTCTTTTTTCTGGATCACTTCCACTGTTGGAGTCGCTATAGACTTCAAATTCATATTGAAAATTTGGGTTTTGAAGTTGCAGAGCCGGGTTCTTTCAGGTTTTAAGATATTGCCATACATGTTTGGCCTCAGTCCATTGGGACATGCTGTTCTTCAAATTGAAGCTGGATAGATTCAAAACCACGTAGGAGAAGTCAGGACGGGTACTTCTGGCTATGAAGTTCAGAAATCCTGTTGAGGATCAGTAGTTAATGTTGAGTCAAAGGAAGGCTTGTGTGATTGGAATCAGTGGCGGGGGTGAGCTTTATGTTGGGGGTGATTGGATTATTGATTAGTTTGCATTTGGAAAGACCCATCTCAGAGAGCCAAGTTTCAATGTGATTTGGTTGTAGTAGTCCAAGGCCATCCTTTTTTTGAACAAGTTGATTGCCAAGGATCTTACTCAAGGGTCCATTGTGAGAGATTTTAAATTTTGATTTAATGCTATCCCTGAATTTGTACAAGTTTCAAATGATCAGTAGGTTGTTGACATAAACAAATATGTACAACAAATCGGTTCTGTCAATGTAAAGACAGGGATCTGCACTGGAGGTTGTAAAGCCTTGGCCTAGTAGCCAACTCTTTAAATTTTTGTATCAACTTTTTGGAGCTTGCTTCAATCCATAGAGCGCTTTTTTAAGTTTCAGATAGGGAAAGGGAGAGTCGTAGCCTACAGGGGGTTTTTTGTAGACATCCTCATCAAGGGGAGAGTGAAGAAAAGCGGACTTAATGTCAATTTGCTGAATGGTGAGATTATGGTGGAGAGTATGGAGGGTGGTGATTGAACCTGTGGGGGCGTGGGTTTTTCCATAGTCAAAGAACTCTACTTCTTGGAATCCTTGAACACAAAGACATGATTTGAAAGGGATGCAAAAGCCATCTGTGTTTTCCTTGATTCAGTAGACCCAGACATTGGTGAGGGCTTTCTTGCCATTTGGCAGCAACTCACAGCCTTCCCAAAATTTCATGAGATTGATCCCATGGAGTTCTTCATTCATTTACTTGATCCAATTGTCATTTTCTTCTGAATGAGTGGCTTCATCATAGGTTTTTGGAGTTGATTGGGAAATGAAGCCATATCTTTGAGGTTGAAAAAGGGTAGATCAATTGCAGAGTGAGTGAGCAGGTGAAATTGATGGAGACTGGGGTTTGGTGGAATCTTCAGATGGAGTTGGAACGGTTTGAGCGGATTCATCATCAGACTGGTGGGTCGGAGTGGAATCAAGAGGATATTTGGCGGTATAAGTGGTAGTGTCATTCTGGGAATTGTTTGTGGATGGAAAGGTTTTGAGTGGGAGGAGAGGATGATTGGATGAATCAGGTTAAATGGGAGTGGCATTTATGGAAGTATTTGAGATGCCTGTTGGGGGAGGATTAGAATTAATTATGTCAGTGAGTTTTTTGTAAAGCTTTAGGAGGGAATCAAATGGGGAATATGAGCAGGAGATGGTATCAAGGCAGGAGTTGGGGAAATGAATATTTTCAAAGATTCTAAAATGTTTGGAACAAACAATGTTCCAAGAGCTGGGACAATAGATTTTGTAAGAGTTCAATTTGGCGTTGAAGCCAACAAGGATACCTTCTGACCCCTTTTCATCAAGTTTGCTTGAGTGGGATGATTGATTGAGAAAAACAGTCTTCAATACAAGAATTCTTATGAGGTGAAGTTTTTGAGGTTTACCAGTCCACATCTTGTGAGCGGAGGCCTTTCCCTTTGCTGGGGAAATAATATTGAGGACTTGACATGAACTTATGAGTATCTTATCCCAAAGGAACGGAGGAATCTTCATTTTGATCATTGTTGTTTGGGTTTCCTCAAGGATTGATCAATTTCCTCTTTCAGGGATGGGATTATTCTGGTGAGTTTATTTTTCAGATGTGGTGTGCTTCACACCATTATCAAAAAAGAAAGTGCTTAGATAATGATTTATAAATTCACCTCCATTGTTGGAAAGTGCTTAGAAAATGATTTATGAATTCACCTCCATTGTTGGAGTGAAATTTCTTCAACATTCTTCCAGTATGATTTGCATGTAATTTGACAAATTTGATGGTCTCATTGGTGACATTGGACTTGTTTCAAATTGGAATGCAGGTATTGAACTTAGAAAAGTTTTCCATCAGAAGCAGGAAGTATCCAGAACCAGAAAGCAAAGGACAATTTATTGGTCCACAAACGTCTGTGTGGATCTGTTCAAAAGTGTTCTCACTGGAGGGTAGATGATTGGTGAAGGGCAGTTGTTGGATCTTGCCCTTTGTGCAAGAGACACAGTCAACTTGATCCCACTTGAGGTTGGGAAACCCCTTTGATAGCAGTTTGGTCCTCTTGAGGTGGGGATGAAAGAACTGTTTGTGGATAGTTGAGAGGGAGACAAAAGAGAATGAGAGAGAAGAAGATAATGAAGGTGATTCTTCAATGAAGAGGATGTTATCTTTGATTGAAACGGAGAGAATGATGTTGGCATTGAAGGTGAGAAAAAATTGGTGTGGAGAGAGAAGGGAGAGAGAGCAGCCTTTCTGAATTAATTGACCTAGTGATACAAGGTTGACCACAAGATCTGGAACATAGAGCAAGTTTTGGAGGTTTAGGTTTGCAAGACTGGTCATTAGCTTTTCTGCGCCAATTCCAAGAAATGGGATTGGTGCATCAGGATTTCCTGTTTGAATCTCAGTGTTATCAGGTAAAATCTGAGAGACAAATTCCAAGCAATTGATCATGCTATTTGTCAGCTTGCTACTAATTCAGAGCAAGCTGCAAAAGTAACAAAAATAAAATAATAATAATAATAATAAAATGAACCTAAAAAGGAGTAGAAAAAACATCAATATTATTAAACAAATGGATTCTCCACCCAAAATTAGGTAGGGTCACTCACTGATCCCACACTTGAAATCAAACTCCTTATATTTTAAAATAATTAAGGAAAGGAAGACCAAAATACCATGGCACAACTATTGAACTTTTTTGGCCAATTAAATATTTCACATGTGTTGTCACATACAGGTTTCACACCTAAAATCCAGTCAGAATTTAGGTGTTGTGTATATTTTAGGAGTTACAGACAGAAATGTGTTCTGTCACAATTCCCGCACACAGCTGCGGCAGCCAATGCATCCACGCACGGCTGAGAAAAAGCTCTGTCACACTGTCAAAGCCGTGTACACAGCCCTGGGCCTTTGACAAAGTACGCAGCCGCGGGACTACAGGTTGACAAAGTGACAGGCGGCCTGAGAAACCTAGGTACCGCGTAAACATGCTACAACCTACATGGGAACATTCTACATATGTATTAAATTTTCCTGTGGATAGTAGATAGTCCAAAAATACATAAAATTATATAAAAATACTTAAATAAGCTTTATACGTATTTTTCATTAAATATAATTCAAAGTACCAAAAATGTCGAAAATAACCTAATGACTACTTCTGAAAATATATTAAAATAGTTAAATATGCTATTTTGGGAAATTCTAGACCCAATATCTTTGTGACATACTAAGAAAACTGATGATGTAAAAAATATTACATGAATATCCATGACTTATATTTTTAAGTAATTATTTTAGTAAATCAACTGAATTTCGAAAATAAGGAGTAAAATCAATATCATGACCTTACTCCAATTATTTAATACAAAATGAGAACTCACCTGAAATCAGAATATCCTTCAGAATTTCTATTAAAATAATTATCAACTTACTGGGAACATTTACTAAGGATAATTAATTAAATAATAAATAAAAAGGACAGATTAGTGTTATTCACACATCCAAACATCAATTATAAATTAGAATAATTCCCATACCCTGTGGAATTTGTTGAATGATTGAAAAATAGCAGCTAATTGTGCCTTTAATCTTCTCCCTAACTTATGTCTTCTCTACTAATTTCATTCAAATCACTTGTTGACCTGAACCCAGTGTACATACTCCAAATATGACTGCACTCCTCCCTTTCTCAATTTGTGCCAACTCAGATCCTAGATGCCTCTCCTCCGGCACAACTCCTAAGCCATACCACCAGCATCTTTCAATATGAGCTTTTCTTCTCATTCTTCCCTAATGTTTGGCAATACTTATACTCAAGATTTCATTCTCGTGCACCTCCAGGCTCTGACCCTTTCTTTTAAAGCCAATTATCAACAGATTTACAGTCCCAATACTCTGAACTTTTCAAGAAGGGTTTGCTGCCATGACCAATCAAAAAGACAAGCCCAAAATGAATATCCCACTCCTGAACAAAACCAACTTTCCAAACTGGTTCATACGCCTTAAAAGCTACCTTAGAAGGAGAGGGATTGATAGATCGCATCCAAGAGTATGACTCAGATAAAAACACCAACGCAGCGGTAAAGAAAAAGGTGTATGAAGCCTGCAACATCATTATTCAAAACTTGAGCAACATTGCTTTTGATGCTGTGGTGAATATCTCAAATGAAGCCAATCCACGTGCTATCCTAGAGGCAATTCACAAATGATAGGCCTCACAGTTGTCCAACAATTGTGGTTGCCTCTGGCTCAACTTCATCCGCCATCAATATAAAGGCAATCTATCCCAATACATCAATGAATACCGGAAATTAATGAACAAACTGTCAGTTTTCCAACTCAATGTTCCTCATGACATACTCAGCTACACCATTCTAGCCAAATTGCCCAACTCTTTTCACCACATAGTAGACACCCTACTCCTTGACAACAAAATGCTAAAAAACCCCACCGCTGTACTCAACAAACTCAGGGCAGTCATCCACCTTGAGGATGCCCCTAAGGAAGACAAAGCAGATCAGAATGAGACTTCAGCGGCCTCCTCTGTTGCCCTGCTCAAGACCAGATTCCAAAAGAAGCCAAAGTCAAAGCACCCCTGCTCCAAGGGCAAACAAAATCCACTTGCTGCGCACACAGAAAATTGATGTTGGTTCCTTCACCCTGAATTGCAACCTAAATTTCAAAATTCCCAAGCTCAATCACACCTTCTTGCAGCTGGACAAGAATCAGAGGTTGGTTCTGGTGCGGAGACTGTCCCTCCCCATGCCTTCCTTAATGCTCAACTCTATCTAAACACTGCCGACTCCCAAGCACAACTCCTTCCAGTACTGTATTCAGGAGCAACTCATCACATTGTCAACTCTCCCAAATTCCTTACCAAATCAAGGCCAATCAATATGAGAATAGGAACAGGAAGTGAGGGATCTTCACTGTCTGCTACAGCCATTGGCAAGGCCACACTTCTGAACCACCTAGGAGATGCAATCAATCTCAACAACTTGCTCTTAGTTCCTGCTCTTGACCGGTTTCTAATCTAACTCCCTCAACTGACCAGAAGTTTGGCTATCATCAAATGAGTTGGTTACTCCGGTTACAAGATCTCCCTGGACAACTTTCAGTTTGTAAGTACAACCAAGAATCACTTGATGGAACTCTGTGGCACCAAGTTCCAATCTTTGTCACTCAAGTGGAATATACTTCTGAAACAACCTCAAAACAACCTGTGGCACCAGCGCCTGGGCCACCCCCACAAAGCAGCTCTTAAAGTACTCTTTCCTGGGTGTGCACCCACCTCCAAGTGTCAAATATTCAGAATTTGCAAAATGAAAGCTACTCCGTTTCACAGGCACTTCACTCCTGTTTGTTGCTGCCTTGAGAAGATTCATCTGGATCTAGTTGGCCCCTTTTCTGTGCAATGCAATGGTGGCTGCAAGTACTTTCTCAGCATTGTAGATCAATACTCTGGTTTCAAATCAGTCTCATTCCTGCGCTCCAAGGATCATGCAACTCTTGCAATCCAAGAATTTATCAATCAATCTGAACAATTACTCAAAACTAAATTGGTGACTGTTGTGTTTGACAACGGAGGGGAATTTTTAAATGAAGAACTCAGTGAGTACTTTAAACTCCAGGGAATTCAACACCATTTAGCTCTTGCCTACACTCCTCAACAAAAAGGACTTGCCAAAAGGACAAATAGATCAATCCTAGATAAAGCCCGGTGTCTGCTATTACAAAGCAAACTACCTCCTTCCTTTTGGGCCAAGGCAGTTAAAACAGAAACTGACCTACTCAATGTCTTGCCTGTCATGTCAAGAGACAGGGGTGTTCCCTATGAAGTTTGGCACGGACGACCTTTCAACTATCACTGTCTGAAGCCCTTTTGCTGCATGACCAACTCACACATACCAAAAGGAAAAAGAGCCTTCAAACTGTCAACTAATGGAGCGAAAGGTACTTTTCTTGGGTATGCCAACAATTTCTTGTCCTATAAAATCTTACAACATGCAACTAAGCGTGTAAATCTTAGTGCAAACATAGTGCTTCTGGAGGATGTTTTCAACTGTAGCCAGACAAAATATCCATAAAACCAACCGCCATCTCTCCTACCACATTTTTAAGAATGTGAAAATAACATGTGTCCTCTGGGAATTGAACCCAGGTCTCTCATTTGCATGGCAAGTGTACTACCAACTATGCTAAGGCCGCTTGCTTCCCAGTGATCAAGATATGCTTGTAGAGGTCAATGACAATGTCACTTTGTGAGGACGTATGATGAATGAGTAACCAAATACAAGCATGCAGGGACTGACGTCCTGAAGACTGCATGAAAGCATAGATCATATCTCAACACAACATCAACCTTTTCCAAATGAAACTGTAATCTCATCTACTACTGCTACCACCAACGGTGCCAACAAAGCCATGCTGGCTTCTGAAGAACCCCACTCTCCCAACTATAGTGCAATTACCAGTAAGATTATCCTACCGCACAAACCTTGAGGTGAAGTGGGTCTGGAACCTCAACTCAACCTGAAAGACGTGGAGTAGTCAGATCCCAAATCTTTGGAAGAAACTCTACGCAGCCCCTACAAGCTTGAGTGGATCGAGGCAATGGAAGAGGAGCTCCTCAACTTGCTCTCATACAATGTCTGGGAGGAATGTGAACAAAGCGACTCAGCAAGACCCCTCAAGTGCATCTGGGTATACCAAACAAAACAAGATCAGAGAAATTGAATCATTGAGTTCAAAGCACGTCTCTGTGTGCAAGGATTCCGTAAGGAATTCAGTGTTAATTACACTGATGTGTTTGCCCCTACTGGCAACAAATCATCTCTGCAACTACTCATCTCACATGCCACCCAAAAGTGTTAGAATCTGAATCTCATCCTTCACTGGTTTCGTCCTGTCTCATTTCACAGATGCTCTTCCATTGTCTTTCCAGCCTTGTCATGATCTTGAAATCATCTGTTGTTGTGTGCACTCTGTTGGTGCGTCTTTCATTTGTTTAATTGTCACATTCCTTTTATTCATTTCCTTCTTGTTTTCCGCACTCACATCTTATGACGTTTTTCCACACTCACGTCTCACTATGTCACACGCGGTTGTACTCATTGGGTGAGAACTTTCTCAACCCTTTCACCTGCCACATGTCACTCGCGCGTTCTTCAATCTTCAAACCGTGGGACGATTTCTTGAACTCATCAACATCCCACCAATCTTGATGAACTTATAAACTCATCCACTTCTCACCAAATCTCGACGAACATCAGGCAACAAAACATTCCAATCAATTCTCCGGATCAGACTCATCATCATTCTCGATCCTCATTTCCGTCTGTCTGTTCTTCACAACCCTATACGATCAATCCAAGCACCGCACAGAAGCCAGTCTGACTTCAGTAAGGACGAGTTCATCAACTCATCAATCAATTGGAGCTCATCTCTTTTCTGTTTAGATCACTCAAGGTGCTCTGTTGGAACATTCCTCAATTTCCATTCTGGCTTGCTTCAATCTACTCTGGCTCTTCTCTCCTCCTGTTATCCACTACTCGAGTCTCGCCAGTTTAGAACTCCTGTTTGTTGTTCTCTGTTTCTTTATTCTTTTGTCATCTCTCAGAGAAGTCTGACACTCATGATCGTGCTTGTTTGAAATTGAATCAGTCTGGTCTTGGTTACCAACCAAAATTCTCTCAAAAAGGGTTATCGGTTCGACCAACTGGATGTCAAATTGGCGTTTCTCAATTCTCCTCTCAACAAAACAATCCACGTCCAAGCGCCTTTGAACATACCTGTGTCGGTAGGAAAGACTCTTCTACTGAAGAAAGCCTTATATGGACTAAAACAGGCCCCGCAGATGTGGTACAACACCCTAAGTGACTGGCTCCTCCAAGAAGGATTAAACCAAAGCGAGGCCAATTGGTGGGTCTTCTGGAAGGAAAAAACTTATCTATATCTACATGTGGATGAAATTTCCATCTTCAGTTGCAATCCGCGGCAATTTTTCAAGCTCATCCAAATATGCTTCAAGATCAAAGAATTGGGGCCTGCCTCCCATCTACTTGGGATGAACCTCTTGCACAAAACAGACTCAGTTCACCTTGGACAGGAAACTTATATTGACTAGCTTTCAAAACAATATCAACTTCCTTCACACAAGCAGTGCTCCACTCCATTTAAGCCCTTTGGGAAACTAATCCCAGCAACAGAAGAAGAGCATAAACTTTTTCTGGAGACGGGCTGGAACTACCAAAAGCTTGTGAGCCAATTGAATTACATTAGCTGCAACACGCAGCCAGACATCACATTTGAAGTCAATTATCTCTCTTGATTTCTAAACGCGCCCAGCAAATCCCACTACAAAGCCGCCCTCCTAACGCTCAGCTACCTTCAATCACTCCCAAAGTGGGCATCACCTTTACTAAGGATCCACAATAGTCTGGTCTAAGTGCATACGTTGATGCAGACTGGGCCACATGCCCAACCACCAGAAGGTCCATAAGCGGCCTGGTTGTCCTATGGAACAGCAATGTGGTCGGGTGGAAGTCAAGAAAGCAACCAACCGTCACCTTTTCCACC
This sequence comes from Puccinia polysora, assembly GCA_025617555.3. Taxonomy (NCBI): domain Eukaryota; kingdom Fungi; phylum Basidiomycota; class Pucciniomycetes; order Pucciniales; family Pucciniaceae; genus Puccinia; species Puccinia polysora. The sequence goes on along the minus strand of CM062628.1, from coordinate 46,789,741 downwards.
ACTGAGGCCAAATATAAAGCAGTGGGAGAGGCGTTCAAGGAGTTTTTGTGGTTTAAATTTCTGGTTGAGGAGGTTTTTGGCTTGGTCACCAATTGCCCAATGAAAGACGCCAAACGGTGCAAGGCCGTGGCAGTTCTGTGGAGGGGAAAGGTTCTGTTTTTAGGCTGCCCTCCTGAGTGTTACAAAAATATTTAAATGTAACCAAGATCAAGGACCAGAACCTGATAAATGAGGAATCAAGTAGTAAAGGATAAAGATGATAGTAGTTTGGTAGAAATGGAACAGCACTATCTGAGACAACATTATGTGGGGAAAAACTTGGACAAAAGAAGCTGAAGTTTGTTTTAAAGTTCAAAGAAAAAAGCTGTTGTATGTAAACAACGCCCACAAGGTAATAACTCTGGTTGTCAGCAGAAGATTGGGGATGATCAACTCAAACCCAACCAACCTTCAGGTTCTCAATAAAACTGCCCAACTCTCCGCAATCAAGTGCTTGAAGGGTACCAGATAACTGAGGGTGGCTGTACAAGACAAAACGCTATGTTTAAGAAGCTCTAAAAGCAAACAGTAATTGATTTGAAGCAAGGATAACCTCAACACTTCTCAAGTAACTCAAGAGTAGGCTGGCAGAATGCAACTACAAAAAAAAAATAAGGGAGGTATAACACTCCAAGTCTTAAGCTTAATAAGACCTCTTCAATCAATTGTGATTGGCTCCAGAAAGATGATCAAGGAGGGATCAAGACCAGTATGGTCAGGGAAAGGGATCAAGGAGTGGTATAACACACTCAAGAATTCCAACAGACAGAATTCTCTTCAACCAGAAAATCTATTTATTGGTGAGAAGGATCAGGCCACAGAGGGGAAAAGACTAAGGATCAATGGATCAGGGGGCAATCATAGATATACCCAGGATGAGGATGAGGATTCCATTTCAATGATAAAGGGGGGACATATATCCACACTCCCATGGATGTTTTGGAAAAAGGCAGGGGAGAGCCCCTCCTTTTATATACCAGAGGTCTGTAGACTATTTACAAGAGAAATTTACAAATAGAGCAGAAAAAAAAGTTTTTTTTTTTTTAGGATTGTCATGAGAAATCAAAAGGGAAAAAAAAGAAACAACAAACACTCAAAAAAAAGAAGAACTGAATCAAAAACCCCTGCCCGTGCCAATTATGGGCATGGGCAAGAGAGTAGCTAGTGAGACGCCTGCGGAAATCCTGAAGGGCCCAGGATACAGTTGAGACCCGCCTGGGCAACGGACAAGCCGCGTGGGAGACCGCCAGCAGGTGTTTGACGGGCCTGGGCAACAGCCGTGGGCGGAACGGCAGAGAGATGAGGGCATCAACCCACCAATTGAGAAAGATTGGTCGGCGGTGATGGTGGTGGGAAAAGGTGAGGGGGATGGTGATTGTTGGCAAGGTGGTGGTGGTCATTGTTGTTGTCGTCATTGTTGATGATTCTTTTGGGGTTGATGATGATGGGTCAGGATGAGTTGGATGAGTCAATCAATTTCTTCTTTTGACCAACACAATTTGAACTTTAATCTCTTCAACAGATCACGTTCCAGGTCGTCTAATTCAAATTTGGATACACCGGTGACTTTGGACAATCTTAGCCTGGTGATCAATTGATTGGAGATGAACTTGGTACCAAGTAAGATGGTCAATAGGATCAAACAATGAATTGTGAATGGATTGGTAGGGATCTTTGGGTATGAGGGAGATGAATGAGTGGAGGTGATTTGCCAATTGGGGGTGCCGGTGCCAGATAGAAGCCGGAAAGCCAAGCCGGTCTTCATCCGCGCGTTTTCCAAAAAAAAAAAGGGTGGAAAGCAGCGCGAAGCAAGGGAAAATTGAACGCAGGACCAAGCGCTTGGCATCCAAGAGATGATCCTAGACAACTAGGAGAGTGGGAGCTGGAAGTTTGGGAACTGGATATGAAAATCATTCTTGATCACAAAGTTTTTTTTTTTTTTAGATCTAAATGGAGGCTATAGAAAAGTTCATAAAAATTTTAATTTTTCCGTACTGGTCCAGAGGTGTCCCAGATTGGGAACCACACCAATAATTGTACATGAAGACAACAACGGCTGCATTAAACTGGCAAGCAATTCCGCCAACCATTCCCGTTTCCGGAACAAACACATGGAACTGAGATTCCACTTCCTGCAAGAGGAGGTTAAAAAGGGTACAATAACGGTCAAGTGCATCAACTCCAAAGCAAATCCGGCTGAATTTCTCACTAAACCCATATCACAAGTCACGCTGCAGATCCAACTTGAGGAAATAAAGGTAAGTCCTTGTCCAAACAAAGATTAAAGCCAGGGAGGGTGTTGAATGATTGAAAAATAGCCGCTAATTTTGCCTTTAATCTTCTCCTTAACTTATGTCTTCTATACTAATATCATTCAAATCACTTAACTCAACCTGAAACCGTTGTAAATACTCCAAATATGATTGCACTCCTCCCTTTATCAATTTGCACCAACTCAGATCCTAGATGCCTCTCCTCTGGCACAACTCCCAAGCCATATCACCAGAATCTTGAAATCTGATCTTGTCTTGTCATTCTTCCCTACTGTTTGGCAATACTTATACTCAAGACTTCAATCTCCTGCACCTCCAGGCTCTGAGCCTTTCTTTTAAAGACAATTATCAACAGAATTAGATGCTACCCGTGCTACAGCACGAAGAACACGTGACAGGCTACCACTGGTTACCCTTCTAGCCTCAGTGTCTGTCCCTTTGAGCCCCTGTACCCCTCAGAAGGACAATATTGGGACTCAAAAAGCTATAAATAAAGAGCTCTTTTGAGGATATTGATACCCAGAGACCCAGTTATATTTATATCCAGACACCTTGCCAAGGTAATCAAATACTTATAAGAGATAAGTAAGTGACTTATGGCTTTATTCTGATTAATAATGTCCGTCCCCAACCCTTTTTATCAATTTAAACTGCTGAACAACCTTATAACCCCAGTATACAGGTTTAACCCATCAGTTCACGTCCCAAACAGGTACCCAAAGGATTTAATAATATACCAGTGAGTCATATTATCCTTTCTCTGTCGTGGAAGGTTGGTTACAAAGCCCTGCCACTCCACCGTGTATTTTATATACATATTATCTTTGAGAAAAGTATCCTTTAAATTAAAGGGCCCAAAGTAACCAGGCCTACGTGTTTTCATACTGAATTCCCTGAAGAGAGGTGTTAAAGATCCCCAATATAATTGTGGCCCCTCTATAAAAATATTAAATAATCAATTTATTGGTATTGATTTATAACAATAAACTAAATCCAAACCAATTAACCTTGCAATAAGCTTTTTCCAAATATTTTATAGATTTTTGCTGCATTTATTGAATAATTTATTTATTATTTATTCTATCACCTCTGGTAGCTAAAGGATAGCAAGGGTCTTGGCATCCAGGAGGCCGACACTATTGGAGGCACCAGAGTTTAGGAGGATGCAATTTTGGTCAAGTGAGCGGGAGTTGACCATTGCAAAATTGTAGGCAAGGTGTGTCAAGGAGGATGAGGTTGGCATGGGTCCTGATCCAAGTCTGTTATTCTTTCCTGCATTGGGTTGAAGATGGGGGTAGAGCCACCAACACTTGCTGCGGTCGTGGCCAGCTTGCCAGTTGTGCCATGTAGGTTTTCATTTGATCACCTCATTTTTTTGAGCATGGCGGATGCATAGGAGTTTGCAACAACTTTGTTCTTAACTTGATTAAGGTGTCAAAGTGCAAGTTCTCTGTAAATTTTGGCCTCTTTGAGGGAGTGAGTGATTGTGGTCTTGAGATGATTGAGTTGGGGAGGGAATTTATAGAGAAGAAGATAGGCCACTATGTTGTCATCCATCAGTATTCCAATTTTGGAAATTTGAAGTAAGCATGCCCTTGCATCAGTGATAAACTTCTTGAATTTCTTGGGGTCAAATTGAAGTTTAAGGAATTTGAAGAAGACCCGTGACCAATTTTACATTTGGGATGAGGCCTAATATTCATTAATTGATCTCCATAACTCAATACCATTGGTTATTAGATGCTCCTTTACGCAGTTTATATACTTTTGATTGTCCAGCTTTGTAAGAATGTATCCAAAAATTTCAAGATTGACTTTGGGGGGACATTTTTCCACTTCAGTTGAGTTGAGCCAGTGGGCAATGCCTTTCAGAGAAATAATTGTATGGAACTTTGATTGCCAGAGGGAGAAGTTGGAGTTGGAGAGCCTGGGAATCAAATAGGTGAGTTTCTTAAGAAGATTCTAAGTGGATTCCATTGGTCTGTGATTCATGGGTTGTTTTCTTGGCTTGATTGATGAAAGAGTTTGAACTTTGGCTTTTAACCATTTAAGTTTAAAATATGAAAGAATCAAAGTGGGCTTTATTTCAAACAAAGACCAATTGAACTGAGAACAACAAGGAACGTCAGCATATGTGAGAGTGGGAATTGATGAAAAGTGGTTATGACAAAGATTCTTACCCAGGAATTTCTCTGACAGAAGAATGATAATGAGATGCAAAATAAACACAAAGGAGAATAGCCGGATTGAAAGATCTTGAGAAGATGGGAAATAATGAGAACAGAGATTGAGAAAAAAGAAAGAGGATAGTTTGGATGTTTCTCACATCTTATCAAATGAATTTTGAATAATATGTTAATTGGTGCTGAGGGGAATAGAGGTATTGGAATTGAGTTTTTGATTTGTAGCAATTTGAGTGCATGGATGATGATGAGTTGATGGTTGAGGGAAGGATAATTGAGGTAGGTTGATTTTTAGCAATTTGAGCAGATGTATGATGATGAGTTGACAGTCAAGGGGGGGAGCTTTGGAATGGGATGAAAAGAGGAAGGAGGTTGAGATTATTGGGAAGTTGCAAATGATCTTGAGCGTATGAAGAATGGACAGATCAGGAGATATTGGGGATGGATAGGAGAATGTACAGATGAGGATGTGTCAACAATGGATAGATGAGGAATGGGACAAAGAAGGATAGATGAGGAATGGGAAAAAGTTGAGATAAATGAGCCAGGGTCCCTGGGCTCAGGGACAGTTAGTCGGAATGGAAGAAAATGGAGAAGTTGTAATCTAATTTTGAAGATGGAGTGTTTTCAGCGGGGATAGCTTGGACATAATCACAAGGATGTGGGGTGTGTGCCAGGCAAGAATAAAAAAACCAGTTAACTCTCAACCCTGGCTCAACTGAAAAATCAGAAAACCTTGAAGTTCCATCCAAAATCAGGAATGAAAAATATTTCTCACTAAAATATTAGAATAATTCCAAAAGTTTCCACCTGGATAACAGCAATATTATTTTGTTGAAAAAAAGAAGCTATACAGTGGAAAATATTAACTTGTTCTGATTCAGGAGCCCAATTCCACTCAGAGATCCAAATTAAGAGGGAGACCCAAAGGAGTGGCCAATAATTTCAAGAAGATCTCTCAGTCCTCAAGTAGAAAGGATTCATCTGGATTTGAATATTTATAAAAACCCCAGGGGATAGGAAGGCCAAAGAAGAAATTCACAGCAAATTCAAATGTCAGTCACCATTTTTTCTAAAAAGAAACTATCAAATTTCATAATTGATATTTTTTTTTGGATGTTTCCAGGTTTCAAGAAAGTAGAAGGCCATAAACTGAATGTGCAAGGGAAAAAAGAAGGAGGAATCAGAGGAAGAGGTGATTTTATATATATACCTATTTGTTGAGGTATTGGCCTCCACCTGTTTCTCTTTGCTTCTTTTTTCCTTTTCTTCCCTTCCTGTTTTCTGTACATCCGTGTGGCTTGAACCAACAGATTTACAGGCCCAACTTTCTCAAAATAAATCTCATCATGACGGATCAGGAGGATAATAACCCAAAGCTCAACTTACCGCTGCTCACAGAATCAAACTAGCCGTCTTGTTTTCTACAACTCAAGAGCTACCTGCACAGAAAAGGGCTTCTAGAAATCATTTCAAAGTTCAATTTCTCCCAGATTCCCAAAGCCTCCCAAATGAAGAAAATCTATGAAGAAGTGCACATAATTATCCAACATCTTGGTGACACAGCTTTTGATGCCGTTGTGGTAAACCAAACCTGTACTATAGCCATCAGACTCATTTTGCCTTATTAATTATTATTCTTATATTAAGTTAAAGCCAAGAAAATACTAAATAAATTCCAAACCCCTCATAAACTATACTCTAAACTCAAACCAACCTGAAAAACCCAAATCAAGCACCAGATAAACCCCTTCAACAATATCAACACCTGTCACAAAACCAACCCAAAACCTGGTACAGTCTGGATTATGTCACATGGATTAATGAAAAGTCTTAATCAAATATATAATCAAAAATATTATGCTTAAAATGACCACAAAACAAAACAACATACCCCATACCAGCAGGACTTAAACCATATCAGTACCAATGTTACACTACAACCAGTCCTATGAAAAAAAGTTACACTACTTTTCTAGAACCTTTCACCAGCAGATAAGCCCTCTGAAGTGTCCTCTCAAGCACTCTGATACTCTGTTTTCCACCATTCCAACCATACATCACACATACATGCACCAACAGAAGTAGGGGCTCATGCAGCCAAGTATATCTCAATTCTCATCAACCAGCAATAACAACTCAGTACACATGACTTTTATAGAACTTTCACCACCAGATAAGAGCTCTGAAGCGTCCTCTCAAGCACTCTGATACTCAGTTTGCCTCCATTCCAACCATACAGCACACACACATGCACCAACAGAAGTAGGGGCTCATGCAGCCAAGTATCTCTTAATTCTCGCCAACCAGCAATAACAACTCAGTACACATGACTTGTCTGGAACTTTCACCACCAGATAAGCCCTCTGAAGCCTTCTCTCAAGCATTCTGATACTCAGTTTTCCACCATTCCAACCATACAACACACACACATGCACCAACAGAAGTAGGGGCTCATGCAGCCAAGTATATCTCAATTCTCACCAACCAACAATAACAACTCAGTACACATGACTTTTCTGGAACTTTCACCACCAGATAAGAGATCTGAAGTTTCTCCTCAAGCGCTCTGATACTCAGTATTCCACCATATCAACCATACAACACCTGCAAGCCACACTCTCAAGTTACCCAAGGGGACATGCGGTAAAGCAGCATACCTCTTATCTCCACAACTAATTACATTTAAACAGCATGCAGGTAGTTCCTGCAACATTTTATACATGATAAGGGCTCAGAGGCTTCCTAAGAAAAACTCAGCACATGAACTTCCACCACCAAACCCATGCAGGTCACACCATTCAAGCTACCAAAGAGGGCTTCCAGCTGCCAAGCATGTTTCACGCTTTTCCCAACCAGCAAAATTAACTCAAGCTTCAGGCAATTTCTGCATCATTTTTTTATACAAGATAAGCACTCAGAAGCGTCTAGATCACACCATTCTTATCTCTTACCTCATATCTTAGCCTTACTCTCAAAGATTGAACTAAAAAATACGGTTATCTCTCAGCCTGATTTACACGTTTTATCACCAGAATGATCTGTCTCATGTAACTGTACCCTCCTGTGCTTCAACAGTTCAGAAAGAGGCTCAGAACCGCACTCAGGGGAGCCCTGAGCATCTCCTGGGGATTATTTTTCTATTTAAGGGGCCTCTTTTTCCCTATCCAAGTTGTCGAGCATGGCTTCCGCCCAGTGTGAGAATTATGGCATCTGCCTGACCAGTTACTTACCTATTACCCAGTTATAAGTGAACCAGATTCAAGTGAAAATGAAATAAAGGATCAGAAAAGAAAATATCATTGAACATTTGACCCAAATCCTGGTGCTTTTTGAAGGAGGGTTCTTGAGAAGGGGCCTGTTATTTAGCACCTATTTTTAAGAGGGAAAACTCCCTTATTTTTGATTAGTAAATTCATAAAAGAGGAAGAACACTAAAGAAAAACCAAACAAGCTTTTTTTCCACCCAGCTCCCTGTGAGCAAGCCCATCTTTGGGTCCTCCTACTGGTTAAACACCTTTTAGTCAACCCCTAAATCCTTTAAAATGAATTGGAAAAATAGTCAGAAAAAGTCAAAAATTCATCATTATTAATTGGTGGAAGCTTGCCAATAATCCAATCCAACCTGGAATAGTCTTCAAATCCTTGAAAATATCTATTAATAATTAATCTAGGTCTGATAAGAGACCTATTTTAAGTCTCAAAGAAACCAGCCACTAATTAAAAAATTTATTGTGCAGACTTATTTTAGTTCAGAAGGGCAGGAAATTTAAAAACACCTTAGCTTACCTCTATCAATTCAAGACTAGTAGTAAAATAAATTCCCCTTCTAGTGACTGCCAGAAAGCTATTTTCTAAATAATCCCATTATCCTTTGGAGTCTCTACACCATTGTGTATCACACTAACAAAGCCAACCCCAAAGCAATCCTGGAAGCCATCAATGAAAGATACGCCTCACAGTTATCCAACAATTGAGGATTCCTGTGGCTCAGTTTCATTTGCTTCCAGCTCAAAGAGGATCTCAACCAGTACATCAAAAAATGTTTCAAGCTCATGAATGAAATCTCCGTCTTCAAAATGGACATCTTGCAAGAAATCCTAAGTTACAAAATCTTGGCCAAACTCCCAAGCTCATTCTACCACATTGTGGAAACCATACTACTCAATGATCAGATCCTCTAGAGTCCAACGGCCGTCTTGAACAAGCTAAGAGAAGTTATTCACCTGTAATATTCCCAATTGGAGGAATCACCAGATCAACTGTCTTCCTCCGCCAACTCCACTGTAGCCCTTGACAAGACAGCCTCCCACAGGAAAGGTAAACCCAAACATCCTTGCTCAAAGGGCAAGCACAATCCGCTTTCAGGGCACCCTGAGGACCGCTGCTGGCAACTGCACCCCGAGTTATGGCCCAACCACTCAACACCAAAAGCTTTATCTCAATCTCACCTGAATTCCGCTCAAAAGGAACACAAGAACATTGAAGGAAATCAGACCAGTCAACCCCAAGCCTTTCTTAATGCCCAACTCTATTTGCACCCCGTGCCCCCATCTAACTCTCTCCTACCAGTTCTTGACTCTGGTTCCAAAAACCACATAGTCAACAAACCGGAGTATCTATTTGATTTCAGACCCACGTCTGTGGCTATTGGCACAGGCAGCAAAGGCTCCCCTTTACTAGCTACTGCTGTTGGCAAGTCTGCACTCAACCATCACCTGGGTGAAAGAATAAAACTTAAGGAGTTACTGCTTGTATCAAACCTCAATAGGTGCCTGTTCTCAGTTTCAAAACTTACCAAAAAGGCAGCCATCATCAATTGCCTGGGGTACTCAGGCTAAGAAATCACACTGGACGGTTTTTCACTTCTAGGATCCGCAGTAAATCACCTGGTCAAACTCTGCAGTACCAAGTTCAAAGAACATTCAACTCAAAGGCAGATCCACCTGAAGCAACCTGTGAACAAAACCTGGCATTTGAGACTAGGACACACAAGCGTCAAGATTCTTAACCACCTCTTCCCAAATCAACCCTCTTCAAACAATTGCAAAGTCTGTTGCAGCTGCAAGATGACCACAACACCTTTCCTTAACCACTTCAAAGCTGTCACCAGGAAACTCAAAACGGTACATTTAGATGTTGTAGGTCCCTTTCCTATCCAATCCAACGGCGGATGCTGGTTTTTCCTCACTATTGTGGACCAGTACTTGGGTTTTAAGAAAGTCTCTTTCCTCCTTTCCAAGGATCTAGTACCCGCAGCTGTTAAGGACTTTGTCCAAATTTCCAAAAGAAAACTTGTCAACAAAGTTAGCACACTTTTGTCTGAAAATGGTGGTGAATTTGTGAATGAAGATCTTTCCGCCTACCTGAAGGAGCTGGGAGTAGCGCACCATCTCTCTCCTCCATATACACTGCAACAAAATGGTTTTGGGGAAAGGGCCAATCAGACCATCCTTGAAAAATATTGCTGTTTATTGGTGCAAAGCATATTACCCCCAACCTACTGGGCTGAAGCTGTCAACACTGAAACAGAACTGCTGAACCTCCTTCCCATTGCATCCAAGGATTTTTTCATTCTGTACAGGATCTGGACAGGAAAAGACTTCAACTACAATTTCCTCAAGCTTTTTGGTGTACTTTGTACTCCCTTGTTCCAAAGACTAAGAGCAATTCAAAGCTGGGAATCAATGGAGAAAAAGAGATTCTTCTTGGGTATGTCAAAAAATTCTCATCATACAAAATCTTAAATCCCCACACTGGTCACACCTACATTAGCGCAAATGTCACCTTCCTAGAAGGGACCTTTGGAAATTCCTGTCCTCCACCTGAAAGGTCCAAGGGCTGTCAAGACCCTTTTCCTACCCAAACTTCCAACTCCTGTGATTGCTTGCCTCTCGTACCTAGTAATGAAGGTACCTCATCCCTAATCCAAAATTTTGCCTTCCCTGTTCCCCCTGATTACAGAATCATCTCCAATCCAAACATTCTAAACCCCAATCAGCACCAGCGTCACAAGAATCCTGAGGCAAACTTCAACAAAATCCAACAGCAGGATCCTAAGACCTTGGAGCAAGTTCTTTCAAGTCCTCACAGGTTGGAATGGATAGCTGCCATGGAGAAAGAAATTCTGAACCTTATCACTTACAGGGTATGGGAGGAAAGCAAACCAAGACCGGATTTCAAACTGCTCAAGTGCATATGGGTACTCCAAACCAAAAAAGACAGGAACAACAGGATAATTGAGTTCAAGGCAAGGATTTGCGTCCAGGGGTTCCACCAACAATGCAGTTTTGACTATTCAGATGTCTTTGCCCCCACCAGCAACAAATCTTTCCTGCGTCTGCTTATTGCATACTCTGTTCAGCGCAGGTACAAGTTCCATCAATTAGATGTTAAGTCAGCCTTTCTGAGTTCCTCCCTTAAGGAAACCATCCATGTCAAGGTACCCTCTAATTTTCTGATCTCTCAAGGGAAGGCGGCTTGCCTCAAGAAAGCTCTCTGAGGACTCAAGCAAGCTCTGCAGATGTGGTATAATACTCTGAGCAACTGGCTGCAAGGGGAAGGGTACTTAAGGAGTGAGGCGGACAGGTGTGTATTCTGGAAAGGCAAGACTTACCTGTACATTCACATGGACAACATAGCTATTCATGGCCCATATCCGGAAAGTTCTGTGAAATCCATTGCAAACAAATTCCAAATCAAGGACCTTTGACTGGCCATGTTACTACTTGGTATGAATGTGGAAAAAAAGTTGGGAATGGTCCATCTCAGTCACAGAACTTACATCAATGGACTTGTGCCACAATACAATCTCCCTGGCCACAAGCTGTGCTCTACCCCCTTCAAGCCCTTTGGAAAGCTTCTTCCAGCAACTGAGGACAAGCAGAAAGCTTTTGCAGCCACCATATTGGACTACAGAAAGCTTGTTGGGGAACTCAACCACATCAGCTGCAATACCCGCCCCAATGTCACATTCTCCCTCAACTACTTATTGCATTTCCTCAATGCCCCGGGACCCGCTCACTACAGTGCCACGCTAATGGTCCTAAGCTATCTGGCCCACACCAGCTTGCAAGGTCTCATTTTCCAGAAGAGTCAAATAAACTCTGATCTTAGTGCCCACATTGATGCTTATTGGGCCACATGTCCCTTGACAAGACGGTCCATCAGTGGGTTTGTGGTCCTGTGGAACAACAATATTATCAGTTGTAAATCCAGAAAGCAGGCAACTATCACTCACTCCACTACTGAAGCGGAGTACAAGGCGGCCAGGGAGGCAGTCAAGGAAGTCCTCTGGTCAAAATCTCTGGCCTAGTAAATCTTTCAACATCCAGTAAAAATGCCAATTCCAATCTACAAGTATAACAATGGGTGCTTCAAACTGGCATCAAACGCGGCAAATGATGCCACCTTCAGGACAAAAAACATGGAATTGCAATACCATTTCCTGCGGGAGGAAGTGGAAAAGGGCACCATCCTGATCAAGCGGGTTGAATCCAAAAACAATCCCGCAGACTTCCTCAGGAAGCCAGTCTCACGGCTTTCTTTAATGCGTCAACTTAAGATGCTCAACTTTGGTGCCCCCACCAACAAAGGCTGAAGCCAGGGTGGGTGTTGAGGTATTGTCTTCCACCTGTTTCTCTTTGCTTCTTTTTTCTTTTCTTCCCTTCTTCTGTTCTGTACATCCGCGCAGCTTAACCAAGCATAGGGACATCAGCCCATCACCACAGAGCACCGCGCGGTGCCAGTGCTCCAATTCCCTACAGACAGGCATAAGAAGACTTCCCGGCTCAGGCCTCAAGATGCTTCCCTTGTGCAACTTCCCACTTGTGCCACCATCATCTCAGGAGCCTGAGACCGTTAATTCCCAAATTTCCTACTTTTCCTTTCTCTCATTCTCTGCTGCTCCTTTCTTATTAGGTTTCCATCTTAGTCCTGCCTGCCCCTTGTTTCACTGCTCCACTCTGTCTATTCAGCTTGTTTGTGCTTAACCTGTTTCACTCAACTTGTACTGCTGTGTTTGAGTCTTCTTCAAAGGTGATTCCTTCAGTTCCCATTCTTCTGTTTCTTTCCTTCTCACTGAAATTGAATCTTCTTTAAAGCCTGATTTCAACACTATTTTTTCTGCAAAGTATTCTTTAATGAGTCCTTGTCATTTATTTTACATAGGATGATTTTCTTGCTGAAGAGGAATATTCAGGAGATGAAGAGGTGCCAGATTTGGATGAAGGGGAAGATTCAGAAGATGAAGAGCTACCAGATTTGGCTTTTTTTAATATTGTGAGATTTCATTTTTTTTTGTTGATTTATTTGTTATTCATGCTTACCAAATTTTTTTTTAATCTGTTCTTAGAGGTCTGAAACCATTGTGTATAAGAGGTTTGCTTCCCCTGAATAAAATCTGGGGACAAGAATAAAGGGAAAAAATAAATCCAATAAAGATGGTGATTCTCCTTACCATCCTCCTGGAAGGAAGTTATTAGCACAAACAGCAACAAAATGAGTTGGAAAGTGAATACATCTGATGATTTCTCATTTTTTCATTTTTGTGATGTTTTTTTGGGTTTTCCCTCTAGCTTTCCTGAACATTATCTTATTCTTATTCTGAGATCTTGGACCAACTCTCAATTGCCAAAGAGATTTTTATCTTTATAACATATTTTATTTTACAAAAAATTCTGATTTTTGGTTTTAGTTCCAATACAAAGATTTTATTTTCCCCAAAACAGCAATTCCAAAAATATCACATTTTCAAGATGTCATGGGGGATGGAAACTTTGGATTTAGAGCAGCAGCCATTTGTTTGTATCTTTGTTCTCCAGATTCATGATCATTTGGTTTCCAATGGAAGTGGAGTAGATTCCGTCAGTGACTTGAGAGACAGTGCCTCCAAATTTCCTTTCACTCCTGGTCCGTGTGATTCCTTGATTTTGGACATACTGGTTGAGCTCAAACAATCCATTTTGTTGCTTTTAACTGTGTGCAATTAATTGAGGGTTAAAAGACCTGGAACAGGCTGGTAAGTTTGCAAGGAAAATTATGAGCAATAAGAAACAACCTAAATGATGACAAAGGAGATAATGAGAAAGAAAAAAACAGAAATTGAAACCGTTTGAGAAGGATAATTGCCTTGAAAAGACTAAGTAGAGTATGAGGGAAACTGGTAAACTACAGAAAAATACTCCCAGGATGAATTTATTGCTGAAGAGTTTTAAGTAACAACATTCAATGTTAATGTTGGCTTGATAGCTTGGTTGGACCCTACAACAATCTTGAGATTAATGGTGATCAGGTTGGTTTTTTGAATTTTAGAGCAATCATCCCAAGTCAGGTTAGATGAATGCTTTGATTGTTTTAGTTGAAGAAGTGTCAGGAGGGTGGTCATGATACAAATCCCAGGTGGAATCTCTCCATTAGAAATGGCCTACACAATCATCAACAATCTGAAAACCCCTCACTGCATCTTCGACTGAGTAGAATCTCTGGGAAAGCCTTGGATCTACTTAAAGAATGCATGAAAGATGGGCTCAATATTTTTCAAATTAAAAGGAAATTGAGCAATTTCGATGGTGAAGAATACATTGAAGATTGAAAAATCTTTAGCATTAAGCAGAAGTTAAAGCAAGCAGAACTAGATGGGAGAGGTGTCATGGACTTTTTGTTTAAAATGCTCCAGGAAAACAAGTGGGTTTCCATGTAAAACTTTGGTGTAGAGGTTCACCTAGAGGCCCTTTTCTTGGCTAATCCTGAGTCTATAAACATTTTCAAAAAATACTATCACATTGCTTTGTTGGATTTTACTCATCAAAAAAATAGGTACAACATCCATCCATTGCATGTTGTAGGAATGAAAGCCAACAGGAAAAATTTTAGAAAGGATTTTGTTTTTATAAAAAGAGAAGCATTTTAGTTATAAATTTGGGAATTGAATGCATTAAATTAGTTGGCTTATGATGCCCAGAGGCTTCCCAAAGTATTTGTGACTGACCATGAACAAGCTCTGATTTTTTCTATTGAACATTTTTTCCCTCAGCCATCAAGACAGTTGTGCTCCTGGCACTTGTCCAAAAATACTCAAGCAAATTGTTAAGTTTGCTTCATTAATGAAAATGAAGAACGGAAAAGTTGTATTACTCTTTGGTCCAAGTATGGGGCCTTTAAAAGCCTGCGGGAGGCAAAAGTCAATGATGTGGAACTCAGAGTATGCCAATTTATTGCTTCTTCTGTTCATCTATTCTGGGAATGCTGATGTTGAAACTTTTATACAGTTTTTCTTGAAAGACCGTGAAGATGTGCATGATTATATGCAAAAGAACATTTTCCCTATCAAAGAGACATTTGTGACAGCATTGACTTGTGTCAATCCTGAATTTGGAAATAAAACAAAATTTTGGGTAGAAGGGGCCCTTACTACTTTCAGAAAATTACTTGCAGGATCTTTAGGGAAAATTTTGGATGTGTGGAAACACCTTTAAAGAACCATTGAAAGCCAAATCCAATCAGTGAATTTGTCACTTAAAAACTCTCAAATAAAGTTTGGCACTATTCTTCCAAAAGAAATTTTACCTTTGGGTTACAAATTGTCCATTGAGGCAATTAAACTCATTTTCAAAAAATTTGACAAGTTAAAGCGCAATCATGATGGCAATGTGTGCTCAAAGTCTTATTCAAAAAAAATGGGCTTGCCGTTTTCCCACATTTTAGGTGAAATACTAGCATCAGGAGGATGCATTGTGCCTGGATATTTTCATCCTCAGTGGAGCTTAGACTATTACCCTTTGAGTGAAGTAAGTGGTATTTTTGGGTTTTTTGAAGGGTACCGATTATAGTATTGGCAGTTAGATTATTTTTTTTTTCATTTTTGAAAGATTGGCACAGATCCAGTTCTTGAAAAATCCCAATTGTTCAACAAGTTGAATTCCATGCTTATGAGACAAATCCAACAAGTTAGATTGGAGATTTTGAAGTCTGTGGTCAATTATACAGCAACTTTGATTTCCAAGCCAAGGCATGAGCCAAATTTGTTACAGCCCATCTGTGGTGAACCAAAATTGAAAGCTACCTGTTTTGAAATTTCAAAATTTGAATACATTGAAAGAAAAATTGAGAGAGAGAAAAGGGTTAAAAGGGAACCCAAAAGACCAAAGATAGAAAGTGTTTTATTTTGAATGTTCATTTTTATGGTTTAATGAACTGATGGGAAAATTATTTCTGAAGTGCAAGGAAGGCTCTTCATCTAAATTTCATAGTTCAGAGGAAGAGACTGAAAGTGATTTGGGCTCCCTTCATTTGGAATCAGAATCTTTTACAAGAGGGAGAAGAAATGTAGGAGTCAAACAGAAGCTAATCTTTTTTTAGTATCAATTTCTTTAATGAGATTAAAATTTTGGCTAAGGAATTTTTGATTTTAGGAACCAAAAGTGAATTACCTCAATAAAATACCTAAGAAATTACATAATTTCTTGGGGGAGTTCTGGGATCTGCTTGGTGATGGGAATTGTGGATTTGGAGTCATTGCAAAATCACTTGGTTACAATGAGAATGGATTTTTCAAATTAAAAAAGGAAATGATTGAAAAATTGAGGGAAAACAAGACATGCTATTCTAAGATCTTTGGGGGAAGTAAATACATTTAAATGATAGAACAAAGACTTGATTTTAATGACATCAATGAAAATATTCCCTCTTAAAAATGGCTTTCAAGGCTTGAAATGGGCCAATTAATGGCTGATAATTATGGAAGAACAATACTTTCAATTTCATTGGATTAATTTTTTACTTATACTCCTATGAAAATGGATGGGAAAAAAATCAGACGCTATCTTAATTTGCTTTGTCAACAATGATCACTTGGTTCACCTTGTACTTGAGGGAGAAGTGATTCCACTGCCACCCATTATTTCTAAACCTGACTTTGACTTCTAAAAAATCTTCTGGTTGGGTTGATAATCTAAAAGATCAACTTAAGTTGTATTCCATGTTATAAGCATCACCTTAATTTCATCATTTGGGTTTGGGATCTGAAGCTGATATTTAAATTCTATAAATATAAAGGGTTATCAAATTTTGAACATCATTATTGTGAGTGTTTTGAATGAGATTTCATTGGTAATTCAGTGCAAATTCCTTTGGGCTGATCTCATCATAAGGAGTATTTTTACTTGTTGTGATGGGATCGGCTTAACACAAGTTGAACTGGTTTTTTTTGGTGTTTTTACTTGAGGGCCTGAAGTAAAAACACCAAAAAGTTGGACTTTATAGAAGCCTTTTTTGGTGTTTTTTTACTTCAGGGCTAGTCCATTGAGGTGGACTTGATACAAGTCACTAGTTGAACTCAATGTTTTTTGGGGGGTTTAATTAAGGGCCTGTCCATTAATGTAGACTTGATTCAAATCTTTTTTGGTGTTTTTACTTAAGGGCTAGTCGATTGAGGTATGCTTGATACAATTCCATCTCATTGGATCAGCTTGAAACAATTTGACCTTGTCTTTGTTGGCATTTTTACTTTAGGGCTGGTCCATAGACTTTCATTCTTTATTTACTTTTGGTTTTTTTACTTTAGGGCTGGTCCATAGACTTTTTAATTTTTTATTTATATGGGCTGCGCATTCATGGCCCAAGAGTGGTGAAACTTTTAGAATTTCCATTTTTTTTTCAATTTTTAGTGTTTTTGTCTTAATTTATTTTTGCTTGTTTAATTCTTTATTTATTTTTACTTATTTTATTTTTAATTTCTTGTCTGTTCATCTTTTATTTTTCTTTTCTTGTTGCTCACTGCAAATGGTTTTTGAATGGATGCTCCCAACACATTTTAGGGTTTTGGGCAGCCATTCACGGTCAAAATGGGTTGTGAGCAACTGTCCACAACCAAAATGGGTTGAGAGAAGCTGTTCACAACTGAAATCAGTTTTGAACTGTGCTACACAACCTAATCTGGGTGGTGATCAAGCGGCGTAGGGTTGCGAGTTTGAAATTTCCCTTTTTTAAATTTCTGAGAGCTTGAATTACTAAAAAGAATGAATTAAAAATTCAAACTAAAGGATGCAAAAGTGCAACAAGAATTTTTTATTTTTTGAATGAATTTTTTAAGGTAAAATAACACATCCAAAAATTCTGAGATAAACATTAGAATTATCTTTGAGTATTTTTTCAGCCTTCAAAGAGCTTGAATAAATAAAAAAAATGAATTCAAAAAGCAAAAAAAAGGATGCAGATTTCCAATGAGAAATATTGTTTATTTGATTTTTGTGATTTGTTGAATGAATTTTTTTAGGTAAAAGAATACATCCAAAAAATATGAAAAAAATCAGAAAGTTATTTGATTTTTTTTTAATTTTTTGAGATCTCAAATCACAAAAAAAAATAAAAAAGGCAAAAGGAAAGATCCAAAACTCCATTGTTTTTTTGTTTTTTTCAAATTTTTAATTGCATTTTTGAAGGGGTTCTAATGCCTCAAAACTTACCAGAGATTTAGTTTAGAATTTCATGAGGCCCAGCTACCGGACTGCAGTGTCAGAATTACAAAAAAATGAATTCTTGAAATGACCATGAAATAAATTATTTGTCTGTGTAATAGCAATGGTGTGTGGACATAACATTCTGTGATTTAATGGATTGCACCTGTGAGAAAATTAATTCCCCAAATAAATAAATAAATAAAACATCAGATGTTTAAGTGAGACCAAGAGACAGCCTAGTGGTGGATCAGTAAATATTTTTCATTTTTATACAATCTTTTTTTCCTGCATTATATTTTGCAGCTGGCCCAGTCCTTGCAGTTGTTCCTAGTGGTCTTTTTGATCTGCATAGAAATGGCCATCCTTGTATGATTGGCAGTCTCCACAGCAGGAAAAGTGCAGAGCTTGTACTTATTTTCTGTGAAAACTATGTTTGAAATACCTTTTTGTTTGAAGTCAATGCCAAAGCCCAAGTTGGTAAAAACAAATTGGCCATGGGATACTTGACATTTTTCCTTGTTTTTAATAATTTCTCCATTGGATTATTTGGTTGTACCCACAAGTCAAAAAGAATATCAAGAGATGTCACCTTTGTCAATATGAGGAGAGTTGTAGCAGGACTTGGGATTGAAGGTGATATGGGGGGCACATTCAAAAGGAGTCAGGCCAGATCCAAATTCCAAAGCAGCAGAGTTGGGGATTTTTTTGTCCTTCATTTTTTTACAGTTGGAATCATGTGCCATTCTGGCCAATTTTTGGAAGATTTGGCCTAGGATTTGAAAGAATTTGTCCAACTTTAGGTTGAGGAAAGCGTAATCTTGAGGGGAATATTGAATAGAAGGTTTCTTCATATATTGTTCAAAGATTTCTGAAGGTTGCATTGATTTTGCCATCCAATCTACCACATCTTCCCACCCCATTATATTGAGGGAAAAACAGTTTTGACAAATTTTTTTGATTGTTGAAGGAAAGTGGTCACTAATTTGATATCCTTCTTATCTTGCTCAGAGAGTTTATTCAAAGGGAAAAATTTTATTATTGCAACCAGAGAGTCTTGATTATTGGTTTGATCAAGAACAGCCACTTTTCTAGCAGTGGGGAAATGAAAATTTTTGATATTCTGTTTGGCCTGTTCAAACTCTTCAGGGGAGGGTTTGTGATTTTCTTATCTCTTTTTGTCAG
The DNA here is from genome assembly GCA_025617555.3 of Puccinia polysora. Taxonomy (NCBI): domain Eukaryota; kingdom Fungi; phylum Basidiomycota; class Pucciniomycetes; order Pucciniales; family Pucciniaceae; genus Puccinia; species Puccinia polysora. The sequence continues at coordinate 46,770,607 of CM062628.1, read as the reverse complement.
CAATAATAGGGGAAAAATCCAAAGGTTACAATTTGTGTCTAGATCATGGAATCTTTTTATTAAATCCCTCCTCAGCCACATCCAAAGAGATTTAAGATTCTCTAATTTGAGCCCTCTTTTGCCAAAGATCCCTCTGCTTTCCATCTCTCTTAATGTTTTTAAACACATCTCCTCCCATCTTGTTCCCTCCCATGCAACTACTTTGCTTGGGGTGAGGATCAAGAGGGTATTTCATTGGTTGTGTAAAACTTCAAGCATGGTGAGAGAAGCATGGGTCATGCAGAAAAAGGGCAGGCATTGAAAAAACAAGTGGTCAAAAGCAGTGTTGCATTGCATGGAGTCCAAAAAAAAACAAAGAAAAGAAAATCATCAGCCATGTTTCAATCATTGTGGAAAATGAACAAACATAGAAAATTAAATCCTGGTGAATGATGATAACCAAAAAAATAAAGGCCAATGTTAAACTTGCAACCCTGGGGTTGCAAAGAGGGCGCAAAACGCGATTTTCAACATATCTGAGTCGCAAAAGGTGGTTTGCGACCCATCTTAGTGGCAAATGCCGTTTGCTACCCATCTGAGTCGCAAATGGCTGTTTTCAACCCATCTTAGTTGCAAATGGATATATATATATATATATATTTTAAACATTTTTTTACTTTTTTTTCTTATTTCTTTGTTTTATTTAAATATAAAAAATAAAAAATGAATTAATTAATTAAATTAAAATTATAAATATAAATAAATATAAATAAATAAATTCAAATGAAATGAAATGAATAAAAAAATAAATAAATAAATAAAAAATTAAAAAATAAAAAAATAAAAAAATAAAAAAATAAAAAAATAAAAAAATAAAAAAATAAAAAAATAAAAAAATAAAAAAATAAAAAAATAAAAAAATAAAAAAATAAAAAAATAAAAAAATAAAAAAATAAAAAAATATATCAAAAAATAAATTTATTAATTAAATTACATTAAATATATATATATATATATATATATATAATGAAATAAATATTTAAATTAATTTTTTTGCCATTCACTACCCAAAATGGGTGGCATGGAATGGTTTGCGACCCAGAATGGGTCGCAAATTGCGCCACATGACCCGGTTTTGGTGGTGAATGGGGGTTGTGAGGTTGCAAATTTAATATTGGCCAAAAAAAACATCTGGTCAGATTTTTTGATCATGATAGGCATCAATCATTGAGGAGGAGGAGGAGAAGTAGGAGGGGGGGCTTACCTTGGGGAGCAAGCAAGGAGGAGTAGGCTTGGTGGTGGGTTTTTCACACTAAAAGGATGGGGGGTCCTAATTAGAGGAGGAAATTGATCAGTGATTGGTCCGTATGAGGAGGAGGAGGGGGAGTCCACAATTGATAGCAAATGGATAGAGAAATTGGTGAATAAATAGCAAATCAATTGGTCAATCAATATCAAATAAATTGGTCAATTGATTTCAAATCAATTGGTCAATCAATATCAAATAAATTGGTCAATTGATTTCAAATCAATTGGTCAATTGAATGCAAATCAATTGGTCAATTGAATGCAAATCAATTGGTCAATTGATTGCAAATCAATTGGTCAATTGATTGCAAATCAATTGGTCAATTGATTGCAAATCAATTGGTCAATTGATTGCAAATCAATTGGTCAATTGAATGCAAATCAATTGGTCAATTGATTGCAAATCAATTGGTCAATTAATTGCAAATCAATTGGTCAATTGATTGCAAATCAATTGGTCAATTGATTGCAAATCAATTGGTCAATTGATTGCAAATCAATTGGTCAATTGATTGCAAATCAATTGGTCAATTGATTGCAAATCAATTGGTCAATTGATTGCAAATCAATTGGTCAATTGATTGCAAATCAATTGGTCAATTGATTGCAAATCAATTGGTCAATTGATTGCAAATCAATTGGTCAATTGATTGCAAATCAATTGGTCAATTGATTGCAAATCAATTGGTCAATTGATTGCAAATCAATTGGTCAATTGATTGCAAATCAATTGGTCAATTGATTGCAAATCAATTGGTCAATTGATTGCAAATCAATTGGTCAATTGATTGCAAATCAATTGGTCAATTGATTGCAAATCAATTGGTCAATTGATTGCAAATCAATTGGTCAATTGATTGCAAATCAATTGGTCAATTGATTGCAAATCAATTGGTCAATTGATTGCAAATCAATTGGTCAATTGATTGCAAATCAATTGGTCAATTGATTGCAAATCAATTGGTCAATTGATTGCAAATCAATTGGTCAATTGATTGCAAATCAATTGGTCAATTGATTGCAAATCAATTGGTCAATTGATTGCAAATCAATTGGTCAATTGATTGCAAATCAATTGGTCAATTGATTGCAAATCAATTGGTCAATTGATTGCAAATCAATTGGTCAATTGATTGCAAATCAATTGGTCAATTGATTGCAAATCAATTGGTCAATTGATTGCAAATCAATTGGTCAATTGATTGCAAATCAATTGGTCAATTGATTGCAAATCAATTGGTCAATTGATTGCAAATCAATTGGTCAATTGATTGCAAATCAATTGGTCAATTGATTGCAAATCAATTGGTCAATTGATTGCAAATCAATTGGTCAATTGATTGCAAATCAATTGGTCAATTGATTGCAAATCAATTGGTCAATTGATTGCAAATCAATTGGTCAATTGATTGCAAATCAATTGGTCAATTGATTGCAAATCAATTGGTCAATTGATTGCAAATCAATTGGTCAATTGATTGCAAATCAATTGGTCAATTGATTGCAAATCAATTGGTCAATTGATTGCAAATCAATTGGTCAATTGATTGCAAATCAATTGGTCAATTGATTGCAAATCAATTGGTCAATTGATTGCAAATCAATTGGTCAATTGATTGCAAATCAATTGGTCAATTGATTGCAAATCAATTGGTCAATTGATTGCAAATCAATTGGTCAATTGATTGCAAATCAATTGGTCAATTGATTGCAAATCAATTGGTCAATTGATTGCAAATCAATTGGTCAATTGATTGCAAATCAATTGGTCAATTGATTGCAAATCAATTGGTCAATTGATTGCAAATCAATTGGTCAATTGATTGCAAATCAATTGGTCAATTGATTGCAAATCAATTGGTCAATTGATTGCAAATCAATTGGTCAATTGATTGCAAATCAATTGGTCAATTGATTGCAAATCAATTGGTCAATTGATTGCAAATCAATTGGTCAATTGATTGCAAATCAATTGGTAAATCAAATTCAGAACAATCGGTCAATAAATTGCAAATCAATTGGTCAATTGATTGCAAATCAATTGGTCAATTGATTGCAAATCAATTGGTCAATTGATTGCAAATCAATTGGTAAATCAAATTCAGAACAATCGGTCAATAAATTGCAAATCAATCAGTTGATTAATTGCAAATATATTGGTCAATTGATTGGAAATTGATCAACCAATTTATTGGAAATTGATCAAGAAATTGATTTGAAATTTTCAATCAATCAACCAATCAATTGGTTGATTTGCAATCAATCAACCAATCAATTGGTTGATTTGCAATCAATCAACCAATCAATTGGTTGATTTGCAATCAATCAACCAATCAATTGGTTGATTTGCAATCAATCAACCAATCAATTGGTTGATTTGCAATCAATCAACCAATCAATTGGTTGATTTGCAATCAATCAACCAATCAATTGGTTGATTTGCAATCAATCAACCAATCAATTGGTTGATTTGCAATCAATCAACCAATCAATTGGTTGATTTGCAATCAATCAACCAATTAAATGGTTTATTTGCAATCAATAAACCACTCAATCCAATCTGATGCTTCAACCAACCAATGACTTATCCCGTGTTAATCTCCTCATTGTTATGTGTTCAGACTTCTGTCTAGTTTCTTCCGCTTCCCTCTTATCCTTCATCATTTGTTACATTCTCTTTTACTCTTGTGCGTCTCTCACTCCTTCCAGTCAGCACAGAGTGAGAATCCTTCACTATTTTCATTTGTTTCTTTCCTTGCCTTCTTAACTCTGGTTGACCTCTGTTCTTTCAGTCTGTTGGTTCAGGGAATTTTAATCATTCAGCTCTTCAATTTCTTTGGAATTTCGAAGCTGTTATTGCATTTTCATTTAGGTGGCACATCTTCCCTTCAGGATTCCTATAGCATGCTCAATCTGAAATTTTGATTGGGCAAGATGATAGCTGAAATTGGTTTTGGCTTGATCATTGGATGAATCATTGTGGTATGCTGGAACCACATTTTCCCGGCTAGCATAAGCTCAATCAGTCAGAAGTTATTGATCCTGGTCCAAGTGGTTCTCTGGTTGTTGGGCAATCTGCATTGGATTGAAAACATATTAATTTTCACAAGAACCTGGAAGGCCAGCATGGAGTGATATGAACTTCTTTTTGTTATCAAAAAAAAGTTTTAGTTCCACAGAATATCTATACAGACAGATAAAACATATTTGGTCAGTGTGTTATCAAAGGTGTTCTCAATGGCTTTGTAAAAAAAATTAATCAATTGTCTTTTTTTCTGATCAAAATAGTGCTTGCCATCTAGCTTGGATTTTTAAATCAATTGGATAGTGGTTCCATCAACAAAGCCAATGCAACCAGGAAAGCCTTTGGTCTCCATTACTTGAGAAATCTCCTTGCTTTCTTCTTTGGTGGGACAACAAAGTACTGAGCCACAGAAAGATAGGAAAGCAATCATGACTCTTTTGGTGTATAAGTCAATGGTTCCATAACCAACTGAGAATAGATTTTTTAATCAATTAATGGCTGCTCCATTCCCATTCTATCCCAATCTTCAAAGGGCAACAGCCAATTGGATAGCTGTGTTGCATTAAGGATTCCAAGAATTTTTCTGGAAGACATTGTGGTCTTCAATCATCTCCAAATGTTTCATGAATGAAGGCTATGAATTTTGGAACATTTTCTGGAAGCTTAAGTTGGGGAGGAGATGAAGCTTTTGCCTTTCATACGTAGGGTTGTGGAGATTCTGTCTTCTTGGAACAATGAATTCCTTTTCCAATAGAGAATTCAAAGCCAACCAAGTTGATTCCAAATCATATTCTAAATCAGAGTCAAATATTAAAAAAAATTCAGTCAGCTTTTTTGTTTTTTGAACTTGTTGCCAGGAAGTGTGATTGGACATTTTGAGAAAGATGGTGATGTTATGTGGGGTGATGAGATTATGATACAATTTGTGTGATGTGATGGAGATGTGAAGGAATGTAGATGAGATTTGAGTGATAAAATGGGGATGGGATTGGTATGGATTTGGTGTGGTGGATGTCTGGATGGGTGTTTTTCATGCAATTGGATGTGTTTGATGCGATGGAGATGCAAAGAAATGGAGATGGGAAGCAATGGAGATGGGATGTGTGTGATGAAACGGAGATGGGTTTGGTATGGATTTTCTGATGAGGAGGTGTGGATGGGTGTTTTGCATGAAATGGATGGTGGAGGGATGATAATGGTGGGTTTCATGTTTGAAAACTGCTATTTCCATGAAATACAACATTTTGAAATACACTAGTTAGGAGTTATGTGTATTTCAGGAACTTGCCATTAAAATGACAGGTTTGGTCAAAAAAAATAGCATGTTTCTAATGGTGGTTTTACTGACTATGATACCCCATAATTAAAATATATTACCAGCCCGGCTGTGTGTTTCAACTTGATTTTGTTCCACTAACCCAACATTGTTTAGGTTTTGACCACTGGTTATTGGTGGCTGGTTGAGTTCCTGGCAGACTGAGCTGATTGATTCACACTCAGTGGCTTAAGCGCTTGGCAGTAATGAGGATTCATATTTTCATGTTTCTGTTTAGCGCTTAATATTTGCTTGAAAACAAGGTGTGCCAAAGCATTGGAGTCTAAATCTTGACAACTTGATAAATGCTGGTGGTTTATGTTGGAATAAATACTCTGATGCTTTGGCGCTTCTGGTTGCCAAGCAAAAAATCAATGCCAAACCAACTCATGACAGCATGAATCCATATTACTAGGTGAGTCTGTAGAATGATGAGAACCATCTCATTGGTGTATTCCTGACAATTTTTGCCAATTATCAACCAGGAAAACAGGGATCCAATGTAGGCAAACCAACCACAAAAGAAAAATTTTGAGAGTGACATGGAAAACAAGACCTGTGTAAAATGGAAAATCCACTGCTAAAAAACATATACCTGAGAAACTAGCTCCAGAAGAAGCAAACAAGAGGCCTTGTAGATGTAAGTAACGGAGGGGAAAGACCAATCCCATTTGTGACTTGGCAATAGATAAAACTCATAGCCTAGACTAAAGAAACATCCATAGATGAACCAATCACCTGATCCTTCCCCATACACTAGAGTAAAAAAACTCATAACAAGGATAGAGGGGGATTTATCAGAAGAAAGACAAACAGGGGCACAAGCATTAATGAAATGATAGTGTTTCAGCAATGCCATGAAAGGAGCACCTATGCTCCATCCTATATTTTTTTAAACAAATATTGTATCTCCTATCTATTTTTGTCATCAGAATCCTAAATCCATCATCCCATTCAATGAAATCTTTCATTCTAGTTGTACCAAGAATATATAAAATATCATTTTATTATTCTTACCCCAAGAAATCATAAATCACCAGATTCCCTGTCATCACAAGTTGTCTGCCCTCATGCCAAACCATCCTTGTAGCTCAAATTATTTCAGTGTAAACTTGATGAAGCCTTGAAAAACCACCACAGCGGTCTTGATCACAAATGTTAAATTAGAAGACTGAAAAAGGTTTTTCATTAATCAAGCCATTAGATTAGATGAGGAAACACAAATTGAAAAAACAATTTACCTTAAAAAGGTGAAAAAAATCAAAAATATGACCTTGAGTTTTAGAAGCACGTTTATTGTACAACAAGATTATAGTTGGGGAGAAATCTGGTGAATGAGTTTGAAAGAGCAGCAGTAGGACAGTAAGTTCATGTAAATAAGGTATTCTATATGGTTCTCCAGGGAACAGACATGACATAAGGCAGAATATAGTGAGGATAAATAAGAAGTCATCAGGAGAAATGACAAAAAGTACAACAAGATAACAGATGGTTTAAAAGTGATTTTTAGATACATTGTGGCAATTCCTCATTCAATTTAAAGCATTGATTTCTGAGGAGAGATTAAAATGCATTTTTTAGTAGCCAAGTAATGGTGATTATATTTTTCATATCTTGAGAAAAGAACCTTTGTCCCAACACAAGCTTCAAGACAAGTCATACTTTAACACCCCTGTGAAATCAAGCTTGAGAAGGCCTAAATGATGTGTGATGCATTGGAGGGTTGGTGAACAGTTTGGTTTTGTTAATAAATCAGACAGCATATTGGCTCTTTCAGTGTATAACAGTTTTTTAATATAATTATTTATCAGTTCTCAAGAAAAACAAAGTTGTATTTCCACATGCTTCATTCTGAAATGTTTGGCATTACAATTGTTGTTAGCTGCGTCCATCCAGGCTTGATTATCTTCAAATATTTTGATTGGGCCAAGTTCTGATTCAATCAATTTTATTTCAATAAGAAATTTCAAAAGCCATAATAATTCTCCAGTAAGATCAGTCAGTGCTAGGCACAAGGTTGTTTTCTTGTTCTCCAAAGAATTAAAAATTTGTGAAAAATTCCTGAGTATCCAGTGACAGACCTCCTAGTTGTGGGGAAGTTTCCCCAATTGGAATCTGAATAGGCTAAGACAGGTCCTGATCTTTTCTTCAGAAATTATAGCAACTTGTGAACTTTACCTTTCAGATACTTCAACACATGCATGAATGCTTGGCATCGTTGAATTCCCGGTTGTTTGTGATACGTTGAGAGGCAACTAACTGTCACACACCACCCCATGTATGATAGGGAAATCTTAGATGATTGTCAGCGCAAAGGGAGAAGCCAAACCCAAGGGGCAAGTGCAAGGGAGCAAGGCTAACTGCAAATTGCAAAGCTATGATTGAGTGTCTCAGCAAACAGCAAGGAAAGGGAGGTGTTCCAATGGTAAGGAACTAAAGCCAAGTCCAATGTGATGAATTGATTTAGCAAATGCAAAATGTACGAAATTAACTAACTGAGGAGACAATATTCAGGCAGGCAACACAGCCTTTATAAGGTAATCTGTAGATGACTAGATACAACCCAATGGAAGGTCATCTACAGCTAGAGAGCAATGAGGTAATGAATGACAGGAATGTAATTGGAAATGAAATAAAAGTACAGTTGTTTCCAAGGTTGTAGCATAGGTGAAAGACAATAGAATATGAGTGTACAAGGAGGTAATGGATGAGACAGGAAGGAATTACATGTTAAGACCATGCAAAGGTGAAGGTGCAGCTTATGAAGGTTAAGGGACTATTCCATTTGCAAACTATACAGTTAATGTGGATTTCTAGAAATGGGGGCAAGACCAAGAATGGAAGTTTGAGGGTTGATGATACCCCGGGTAGAAGAGCAAAGCTCAAATGGATGATCAACTGGTATAGCGTTCACTGAAAGATTTTCAAGTGTATACTGAGTAATTATCTGAGATTGGAAGGTTGTTACGCAAGACAGAGGTAGTAAGGGGAAGGCGCCATTGATTTTGTGCTTTATTTGTGTCACACTTATGGACTGAGTTAGATGGTACCAAGGAAAGGATATGTCAAAGTGTATAAGACAATTACCCTCCACCTTGAAGTGTGACAGTTTCCCGGGTACAAAGCTGCAAGCTCCTACAAGTGTTCATATGATTTTCCCATTGATCCCATTAGTTTCTTTACCCACTTTATACCCTTTAGTTAATACTTTACTTCATCACTTCAATTAAAATTCAAATTTAAATATGTTGTCATCATTTTCTTGTTGTTGCCAAAATGAGAGATGCGTCCCTTGTACTGCCGTCCAGGGTCTCCAAGGAAAGTTCCAGGAGTTTTATCTTTGAAAAGTGGCCTGTACGTTTCCCTTAAATAGAGAAAAGGTGGTTGATACCCCAGTGGCATTCATGAGCAAAGTCTGAAGTCAAAGATCTGCCCCTTGAGTGAATTATCACATCCCTCCAGTGTCAGATGTTGAGTTCTTAGGAGTGCAGAAACCAGGTCAGTAAGGCTAGAGACTGACTAAATGGGAAAATGAAACATTATATGATTTAACTATTGCTCTTCATAATATTGCCAAGATTCCAGAGGTATACAGCTAATATGCCTGCACCACCACCACCTTATATTAGACTGCTGGCCAAGTTCCAAGCCAATCAAATGGATAGCAAGGCGCGGGGCAGGGTGCAAGGTTAGGAGCGGGTTGTGCTGACAATTGAGGAAACAAGGTAAGAATGAGTGGAAGCAGAAGGGGGAAATGTAATGGAACAAGAGGAAAGAAATGAAGAGAATGGGGGAACCAGGGCGGAGGAAAGTAATTAGATGGAAAAAGAGGAGAGAGTTGGAGTAGAAGGAGATACAACAGAAGGAAATTTGATGGAAGGCTGAGACAAAGGGAGCCAAGTGCATGTCATGGTACCAGTTGATACCAATGCAAGGCCTTTTGCTGGAAATTTGGGAGATTGTTTGTTGTGAGGCCAAAGGAAGAGAGCTTACAAAGAACTCTTGGAGGAAGGTGGATGGAATGCCCAGCCAAAGAGGGCTTGGACTGCAAATTGCAAGGAAATTTTTGAGAAGCATTTAGTTGAACAATTCCTTTTGCTGCTGCAAATGTCAACTCTCATAAATGATGAAGACTTAGATAAATTTAGGTTGATGGTTGCAGAATTTAACAAAAATTTGAAAGAGGCAGAACAGCAAATGAAAGAGAATTTTTACTTTTTTATTTATTTTATTTATTATTATTATTATTTTATTTTTTTACAGGGATAAGAAGGACTTTGTTTTTGAAATAAAGAAAATAAATAATTATAGGAAAAATCAAATGTTCTGATAAAAAGAAACAATTTCAAGAAATGGAAATGAGATAGGATGGGGTGGAAGGAGAAGTGTGGTGAGATTTGTTGGGATGGGATGGAATGGAAATTCAGGATGAGACTGGAAGGGATGGAATTAGGATTGTCAGGGTTTTCAAGGGTAGTTTTCATGGAAGTCTCAAACCAAATTGGGGGAGTTGTGAAAATGATTGTCTGGTTCCCACAACGTGCAATCTTTTTTGGAATGGAAGCTAGTCCATTTGACCAGGGATTGAAGTTTTCCTTTGCATAACGCGGAATCAAGAATAGGGTTTACCTCCCACTCTAGATGATCTTGGACATTGACCAGTTCCAGATGGGGATGAGTGTTGCTGGGGTATAGGACTCAAGCTGGCTTTAGGAGAGACACATGAAAGACTGGGTGGATACCTTTACACATTGCAGGTAAGGTGATTTTGAATGATTTGGGAGAAATAAATGATTTGACTTTGAAGGGGCCAATTTTTCTTTCAGAGAGTATTCCAATTGGGCCAGTACTGCAAATGTTGTGAGAATCAAGCTATACCTGATCTCCAAATGAGAAGGTTGGTGCCATAGTGCAAATTTGGTCTGCTTGCTCCCTGTAGCACTGGTTTGCTGGTTCAAGGTTGGTTTGAAGTTGCAATTGAAGATATTGAATGTGATTGAGATAATTGGCCACAGTTTGAGAAAGTGCTACGTGAATAGAAGGAAAATTTGGGTTTCTACCATAAAGAGGCTGGAAGGGAAACTGTTTGGTGAAGGAATGAGTGGAGTTATTGTAGGCAAACAAGGCTAATGGGAGCCATTGAAACCAGTTGTCCTGTTGGTGGAGGCAAATTTGAAATGAAATCCATTGACAATGAGTGCCAAGGAATAGGTGGGATTGCAACTGGCTGAAGCAGCCCATACTTTCGGTGTTTTGAGGAATTTTTACGGTTGCGGTCCTAGCACGCGCTAACATAGTCTTTAACTTCCTTGGTCATACCAGTTCAATAGAAGTCTTTTGCAATCAATTGGTAGGTTTGATCCTGCCCATGATGACCACCAAGCGGAGAATTATGCCAAGACTCAAAGATATCTAACTTAATTTAAGGATTATCACGTACTCCTATATGGTCTTTATAACCTAATTAATCATTTTCATCAATACCATATTCACTATCTCATAATTTTGCACTCTTTCAAAGTTTGTTACACTTGGGGTTTTCAAGTTGAGCTTGTCAAAGTTCAGAAGACGTTTCTCAAAGGTGGGTGATGATTGAACTGGGTTGGGCAGACTGATTAGAGGAGAGTGTCCTAATGTCTTCAGTGTTTCTATCTCCAAAGGTACCCCCCCTGGGTAAAACTTGTCCCAACGTGATAAAGCATCAGGGACTACACCTTGTTTCCCAGGGCCATACTTATACTTATTTATTTATTTTTGTATTTTTATGTTATTTTCTGTTACTTTTTCAGCTTTCTCTGTAGTAGTAGAAAGCTGACATTTCCCCACTCCAAGATATCTCCATATCTTAAAAAAAATTGGCGTGGAGAAAAAAAATCCATGTGTACTTTAGTGTCTCCTACTGGCTCTATAGTTTCTAAGATGTATTGGTTCATCAGGTATGTTGTTCTTGTTATAATTATGGCCAGAAATTAGCTTAGGCAAATGAGCAGTATTTAAAGCAAGAGAAATGCTGGAAACCTTGTGTCAATAATTTCTAATGGGCTCTCACAATGAGGCAATACATTGGATGATATCAGTGATGAATTCAATTGGATGATGAATGGAAAATGGAAAACAGCAGGGAGAAGAGCTCCTTCAGTACAAAAGATTTGCCTCTTGTGAGCCCATGATAAAACAAGGCAAAAGGCAAATTTTCCGCCCCAAAAGAGCTCTACAGGATCTACAGGCCTTGTTACTTGGTTTGGGCTCCATCAGCCCACATGGCATCAGTCCCTGTACCCTTAAAACCAGCCTATTCTGGTCCATTCTGGTTTTTCCACTGGTACAGGGCTGAACCAGCCCCTTTTCTGTTCAATCCCCTGGCTGGTTGTCGGTTAAAACCAGCCCAGTTACTCTTATTTCCTTACTTATGGGCTGGTTGCCTCATTCAGCCAGCCCCTGGCTCCACATATGGGCCAGGTGGGACCCAGGAATCACCTGGGTCCGGTCTCAACCTCACTTGGGGGGGGTGTAACCGGCGGACATGCTGCCTTACCCCCCTCTTTCTCTCAAATCCCTGGTGGGGGCAGTCAAATCCCCTCACCAGGCAGCCCTGGGGGTTGATACCCCCAGGGCTTTGTCAAGGATAGTGGGCTGGGGGTGGTCAGATCCCCTCAGCCCATTGCTCCTCCCCCTTGGTAAAGGGGGGGGAAAGTTCCCCTCTTGCTTTTCTGGTGGGAGGGTGATCAGATCCTCCCCCACCGCCGGTTACTCCCTCTGCGGCCGGCATTGTCATCCCCTGGGCAAGGGGGTGATGAAATCCCCCCTGCCCTGACCAACCGCCTTGTTGCGGTTGGTCGCTGGCTGGTTCAATCCAGCCAGCCACCCCCTCCCCCTCCTGATGGCAAGCAAGGGGAGGGGGAGGGAGCCGGGGCCGCTGGCCCTTGCTCCCGGGGCGGTGGCCACTGTTTGCAATTGGCCGGGCCCGCGTGGCATTGCACTGCGCGGGATCCCTCAGCCGCTGCAAAAGCCCCGCGTGGGCCAAACCAAGGGATACAAGCGGTCCCAAGCGGGCCGCGGCACAAGCAGCAGCCCCAAGCGGGCTGCAACACGGGCAGTGGCCCCAATGGGCGGCCCCAAGCCCAAAACCTGAGACCTACACACTTTGGCGGGCCAGCCAGTCTGGCCAAGTATGTCCAAAATAAACCTTGGGCCCAATTATGCCCATACAAGCCCATCTGGCTGTATTTGCCCATATCCCCCACCGGGCCTGTTAGGGCCCGTGTACCAATGAGCCTGTTTCACGCGTTTTGAGGCCAGTTTCCCCAAACCAGTGACATCCACACAGGCCCGTATGGTCCGTGTGAGTGTCCAATGGGCCGGAGAGGCCCATATGTGCATCCCATTTGGATTACACTTATATGGAGCACACGCGTAAGTGCATACATATTTTAACACACCCCCTTAATCCAAAAGGGGTTAAATCTGCATGTCAGTCACAAAGCCTTGATGCTTGCTCCTATCTAAAGCCTTAGTCAAGATATCTGCAATCATTGCTCCAGTGGGAATGTACCTCAACACAATTTCATTGCAGTTAACTGCATTGCAAATATAGTTATAGTGAACATTGATATTTTTTGTTCTTGAATGGAACACTTTGTTTTGCGGCAACGCAATGGCACTCTGGTTATCAGAATACAACAACGCAAACCCTTGTGGTTGATGTGTATCCTCTAAGACTTTTCTCAACCATTTTGCTTCCTGTGAAGCTGCCAAGTAAGCTCTATAATCAGCCTCTGTTGACAAAAGACTTATTTCCAACACCTTCTTGGACATCCATGACACCAGATTCTTACCTAAGAAGAATACAAAAACACTTGTTGATTCCCTAGTGTTACCATCTTCCCAACTTGCATTGGAATAACCAACCAAATCAAAGTTTTCTGAATTTGTAAACAACAGTCCCAGACTGTGCGTTCCTTTAAGATACCTCATAACTCTCTTAAACGCTGACCAATGCCTCATGCTTGGCTTTTCTAAGTTTTGCAACAAGACACCAATTGCAAAAGCAATATTGGTCCTTGTAAACTGCCCCAAGTAATTTAGCAATCCAATAGCTGACCTGTAGTTGTTCCCCGATTGAACAAACTCTACATACTCCTCATCTGTAGAATTCTATAAACAAATGTTTGACTGCATGGGAGTACCAAACTCCTTTGCATCCTCTAAGCCATATTGCTTAAAACAAGCTGCCACGTAATTGCTCTGGTCTAAATTAATACCATTCTTGCTCTTACTGGCTTTCATTCCTAGCACCTGTTGCGCCAGACCAAGATCTTTTATCTTGAATTCATTTTTGAGTGTCTCCATGACTCTCTCTTCACCATTTCCAATAATGATAATTTCATCAACCCATAAAAACAAAATTGCATCCTTTCTTACAAAAAGACAAGGTTTGGCCTCAGAGGTCTTGAAACCAATCTGTATCAGTTCCTCACTCATGGTGTTATACCACAATCTAGCTGCTTTTTTCAATAAATAAAGGGATCTACACAGCTTGAGGACATATTCCCCTTTATCTGCTGAAAGAAAACTTCTAACACAGATTTTCTTCATGGTTTCTGGTTTAGTCTCTACTAAACATTCACAAAAACCATCAGGAATTGACACATAAACAGACTCCTCCACTCCAAGTTTTGCATTCAAGTATGCTGTTACAAAATCAGCTTGTCTGATTTCTTCACCCAACTCCACTGCCAGAGCAATGATGTACCTGAAGGTGGACAGCATTCCAGTGGGTGAGAAAGTTTCTTGGTAATCAATACCCTCTCTCTGCTTGAATCCCTGTGCAACGCATCTAGCTTTGAATCTTTTTAAAACTCCATTTGTGTCAAACTTCTTGTTCAACACCAATCTAGACCTCACAATGGTCTTTCCTTTTGGAAAAGAATACCGCTTAACCACTTCATGTTAAGTTGTCAGTGATACAACATGAACTTGCGGAAACCTTGCCTGTGAAGATACTCCATTCTCAGCTCTCAGTCTCCACAATCTCAAGCAGGAGAGAGGGGGGGGACAATATTTGAAATGATCTGATCATGAACACAACCACTGCATCGCAACCACCTCAACTCAACCACTTTGTGATCAATACTCAAGAGATTCTCTTGGTCACTTCATCTGATTTGATTGTTCTCTCAACTCACTCAACTTGACTCTCATCTTCACGTTTACTTATATTCATTTTTCTACCTCTCTATTGTTTTTTTTTCCTCTGAACCTACTCATCTTGACTCATCCAATCCCTAGAACAAGATTCACCTACCTTGCCTCTGTGCCCAGTGAGATATTACTCTCCTTCTTTTCTCATGTTTCTTTTTCTTCCCTTATTGACTTTTGGGTGTTTAGTCATCCCTGATTCACATC
Organism: Puccinia polysora; assembly: GCA_025617555.3. Taxonomy (NCBI): domain Eukaryota; kingdom Fungi; phylum Basidiomycota; class Pucciniomycetes; order Pucciniales; family Pucciniaceae; genus Puccinia; species Puccinia polysora. The sequence continues at coordinate 46,755,575 of CM062628.1, read as the reverse complement.
ACATCATTAGCATCCCTCAACCTTGCGTTCATCTTCATCAACTCGCCTCACTTCAATAGGTTGCCTCTCTCGAATCTTGTCCGTGCTCCACATACATCAGTTGCCATCTCAGGCAACTCATATCGCACGCTCAATGCCTGATGTTTGTAGAGTCATTCTCTCCTATATCTTGATCTTTTTTTTTCCATTTCCTGATATTTCATTGTCTTTTTTGGTGCACTAGTTCTCAGTTTTAATTTCAATCAATTCAGTCCTTTCACACAGTTAAAAGCCGAAGTGAAAACAAATCTACCAACACTTGATTCTCTAGTTCCGGACCGCAAATCTAATAAATGAGAAATGACTACAGCCTCGATCTCCAAGGGATTTTGGCAGGCTATTCTGAAGACTGCCCTCAACACCATTCCTAGACTCAGTGAAGATAATTATGGCGTGTGGAAGGACAAGATGGATGCCATATTGGACGTTTGGGGATGCTCCAAACCTATCAACAATGCCAACTCTGTTCTGGATAACGATTTCAATGATGAAATCAAACTGTTAATCATCTCAAGACTCAAACCATCTACGCATGATAACATAGTCACTCCTCAAAACAAAAATTTGGCAAAACTGCTGTGGAAGACAATCATCAACAAATACGCCTTGTCCCAAGCATCAAATCATTCCCAGATTTTCAACAACTTCCTCTATCTGAGATTCATACCTGATGAGAGCAAAAAATTCATCACTAAAGCTAAAGTCTGTCTCAAGAAGATGTCAGAAGTTGGTATTGTGCTGCCAAATGAAATTCTGGCTTACCTCATGTTATTCAAATTTCCCAAAGCCATGAAGGATTTCAAGCAGCAGATCATGCATACAGATAAGGAGCTCACTGTCAATTATGTTTTTAATCACCTAAACCAACTCAACAACAAGGCTAAGGCGCAAATAAATTGAGATAACCAACAATCCAGGACTGAAGTTGCTCTCATCAATTCAAAACCTATTACGGGTAACAAGCAAGGGGAAAGTTGGAGATGTACTGAAGGAAATCATAATCCAAAGCAAGACAAACACCACTCAGTTGACAACTGTTGGCATTTACATCCCAAAGTAGCTCCTGATTGGTGGAAGGAGGAGCAAGCCAAATGGAAGTCTCAAAAAAATCAGTCAAAAACCAGTCCTGTTGCGCATTATCTTGCTCTTTTGTCAACTTGGATCGATCACGGGGATCTGAGATCCAAATTCATTCTTGATAGCGGGGTCTCTGTACACATGATCAATGACAGTTGTTATTTCAAGGAGATGGCACCTTATGCAGAACAGTCAATCAAAACTGGAAAAGAAGGAGCTGAGCTTGAAATTAAGGGACAAGGCATGGTGGAACTCATGTGGGACAATCTCACTCTTGAATTATCCAACGTTTTCTACGTACCTAGCTTGAAAATTAACTTGATAAGTGCGGGAGCCCTGAATCAATCTGGGTGTTCAATTCAAGCTAGAAACAATCAATTCTCTGTATTCAAAAATGGCCATAAGGTGTTTGGAGGAACTATAGTCAACAATCTGTACGCTTTTGAAACACCTCAATTCAACTGTATGTTACTCTCTGATTGATACGCCAATGTAACGTGGACCGCGGAAGAAGAGCTTCTCAAAATTCATTGCAATCATGGACATGCTGCAATTTCAAGACTTGAAACTGCGACAAAACATATCCCATCAGAGGTAAAACCAAACTTCGAGTGTATTTACTGCGTTAAAAGCAAGATAACAAAATCACCATTCAAAGAAAACTCAAGCAGGACAAATCAGGAGCTCGAACGGATCCATTTGGATCTTGTGGGGCCCCTCAAACTTTTATCAAAGGGAGGCCATCGTTTTTTCCTAACCTTGGTAGACAGTGCATCTGGCTATATCAGTGCCTTTCCACTAGGTTCAAAGGAGGAGACTCCTGATGTCATTGTTGATCTTCTGCAAAAAGAATGCCAACGCAGAGGCTATTTTCCGTCTGAAGTCTGTTCCGACGGCGGTTCAGAATTTGTCAATCACAAACTTCAAGCATTCTACAATGAAAATCACATCAAACAGGTCATCTCGGAACCCTACCACCCTGAGCACAATGGAAAGGCTGAGAAGGCAAATAGAAAAATTATCAAATCAACCAGGACAATCCTCAAAGATGCTCAGCTACTGGAGAATTTATGGTACGATGTTATCAAATCAAGCGCACTGATGCTTAATCAGATCCCGAGAGAAGGTCACCCGGATTCCCCATGGTCTTGAATACATGGCTTTCAACTTCCGGCCTCTTACCTGAAACCCATAGGTAGTCCTTGTGTCTACTTGCTCAATCGTTTGGAAAAGGGATACAAGTTCAAAGTAAAAGGAGAGGAGGGAATCTTAGTAGGCTTCCATCCCATCTTTTGCTCATACCTTATCCTTACTAAATTGCAATCTATTATTTCTTCAAAACATGTGAAGTTCTTGAAGATGTCTAATCCTATGCATTCGATACTGTCAATCCCCTCCAACAAAGTAGTCTGTGGCTCTAAACCCAATGAATCTCAAATTTTCAACCAGCCTCGTGCGATCAACCAAACTGCTAGAGACAACCCTGCTTTCTCTGAATATAGGACGATGCAGGAAGACAAATCCCCTTCAGAATCAGAGAATAGTCTCTCATTGGACCCGGATTCATCAGAATCAGAAAGACCTAACATCAGCTCAGAGGACTCACCTCCGCCGTCACCTCCTTGCATTTCTCTGCAAGTAAGTCAACCCACTAGAACCCTCAGAGACCACTCAAACATTCAGCGACCTCGTCAATATGGCTTCTTCCATTACTATGAGCCTAAAAGCTATGAAGATGCAATCAGGTGTGAAGAAAGCAACAAATGGATTGTTGCTATGGACGGTGAGCTTTTGTCCATTGAATCCTTTGACTTCTGGGAGGAATATGAAGGGTCTGAACCCTTGAATCCTCTGCGGACTACAGAAAATTTTCATGGCAATCCAATCAAATATAAGGCGCGCCTTTGCGTACAAGGGTTCAGTCAAATCGAGGGCTTGGATTAGTTTGACACTTTTGCTCCGACAGGAAAACCGTCCACACTTTGTCTGTTAATGGTATACGCTTTGAAATCCTCATAAAAAGTTTGCCAATTCAATGTCAAGAGTGCATTCTTGCACTCCGCAATAGATGAAGAAGTCATTATCTGCACTCCTAAAGGCTCAAATTGCCCCTCAAAATTTCTCAGATTAAAAAAGTCCTTGTACGGACTAAAACAGTCTCCCAAGAACTGGTACGAGACACTCACAACTTGGTTCAAGGAAATTGGGTTTTACAAATCATCCTGTGATCTGTGTCTATACTTATTGAAGGATGGTAAATCCAGACTTTTCTTTCATGTTGACAATTTGATCCTTGATGGTGATGGTCAAGGATTTGAACAGAATTTCTTAAGTAAATTTGAAGGGTCTACTTGTCAAGATCCGAATACAATACTCGGAATGAAGATTGAAGTTGAGACCAACAGAATACTCCTCAGCCAACCTAATCACATTCAGCATGGCCTCAAAGAGTTAGGACTTAGCAAATCCAAAGGATCTTCCACTCCACTTACACGCAACCTTCAACTCAAACCAGCTTCCGACAAAGATCATGAAGCATTAAAAGCTTTAAATATCAATTACCAATCCGCCATTGGGTTGCTCAATCACATTGCCTGCTACACCAGGCCTGATATCAGTTTTGCAGTATCGAGTCTTGCCAGATTCAACGCCAAACCTGGACTCACACATTGGAACAAACTCAAGAAGACTTGGAAGTATTTGAAGGCTACTCAACAATATCAATTGGAACTCAAATACTGCCCTCTTGCAGGGATTCTTGAGGCCTTCTTGGATGCGTCCTGGGCCAACAATCCCAGCACAAGAAAATTGCAAACTGGCTATCTGTGTGTAGCCTACGGGAGTCTGGTCTTGTGGAATAGTTACAAACAGAAAAGCATCACATGGTCCTCAACGGATGCAGAATTAAACGCTCTGGTAGATTCTTTCCATGAAGCAACGTGGATCAAGGCTCTCATGGAGGAAATCTTTTCCCTTTCATTAAAAACTATTCCTTTAAATATTGACAATAGTGGCTTAGATGACAAAATCTGGAAATTTGGTTCAAACTCAAAGACAAGGCATCTTGACTTAAAAACAAAAGGGATGAGGGATGAGCTAAGTGGTGATAGAATCGAAATTAAGCTCATAAAATCATCTCAGATGCCTGCGGATTCACTCACTCAAGCTGCCTCAACCCAAAGCATTGCTCTTCTGTTTCCTTTCATCCGCACTGGATTTCAATAATCTCTTTGTTTCTTTTGCATTTTTTTTATCATCTTTTTTTTGCTTTTTCATCTTGTAATATCTCTTCGGGCATGGTGGGGTGTTATGTTGTCAGTGATACAACACAAACTCGCGGAAACCTTGCAAGTGAAGATACTCCATTCTCAGCTATCAGTCTCCACAATCTCAAGCAGGAGAGAGGGGGGGACGATATTTGAGATGATCTGATAATGAACACAACCACTGCATTGCAACCACCTCAACTCAACCACTTTGTGATCAATACTCAAGAGATTCTCTTGGTCACTTCATCTGATTTGATTGTTCTCTCAACTCACTCAACTCAACTCTCATCTTCACGTTTACTTATATTCATTTGTCTACCTCTCTATCATTTTTTTTTCCTCTGAACCTACTCATCTTGACTCATGGAATCCCTAGAACAAGATTCACCTACCTTGCCTCTGTGCCCAGTGAGATATTACTCTCCTTCTTTTCTCATGTTTCTTTTTCTTCCCTTATTGACTTTTGGGTGTTTAGTCCTCCCTGATTCACATCACATCACTAGCATCCCTCAACCTTGCGTTCATCTTCATCAACTTGCCTCACTTCAATAGGTTGCCTCTCTCCAATCTTGTCCGTGCTCCACATCCATCAGTCGCCATCTCAGTCAACTCATATCGCACCCTCAATGCCTGATGTTTGTAGAGTCATTCTCTCCTATATCTTGATCTTTTTTTTTCCATTTCCTGATATTTCATTGTCTTGTTTGGTGCACTAGTTCTCAGTTTTAAGTTCAATCAATTCAGTCCTTTAACACTTCAAAGACACTATTATTTTCTAGAGAATCAAATTCCTCAAAAATATCACTCTTCCAGTTGGCTCTCTCATCAGAATTCATAGCTTGGATAAAGCTATTTGGGTTAACCCTGTTACCCATTTCTGAACTCAACTCCAGGACTTCATTGAGCATACACTGTTGCTGAAATGTATCTTCCTCATATCCTGCAGCAGCATAATGGGACTTCCATTCCCTGTACCTATCAACTGGTACTCTAACCCTACCACTCCTTTTAACTGGAGGTGGAGGCTCATCAGGTTCCAAATTAATGGACTCCCCTGAAGCGGGCACTGAACCCCCTGGTGGCACTTCTGCCATCTCTTCATCTTCTGGAACCACATGTCCCGCAGCCTTTGCTGGTGAAATAGGTGCTAATTCTATTTCTTGCTGTGACTTACTCACAACAACATCTTCACTCCTTTTGAGTGGAAAGTTACTTTCATCAAATTTTAGATCCCTACTAAGGATAACCTTTCTTGTCCCTGGAAAATAGATCCTATACAATTTACTTATCAAATCATAGCCTAAAAGTGCCCCTGTTCTGGCTCTAGGGTCTAATTTTCCAACCATCTCATTATGGTGGACACTATAATACACCAAGAAACCAATTGTTCTTAGGTGTGATGTTTTGGTGTACAACTTCCAAAACTGATAATGAGGACTCTTCCCATTATCACTTACAATGTTATGCAACAGACAGACTGTATACATCAACTCAGCCCATAAGAACTTTGGTAGACCAGATTGAGACATAATAGTTCTGACCTTGTCCAGTAAAGTCCTATTCATTCTCTCAACTATTCCATTATTTTGTGGAGTACTTGCAGTAGTGACTATATAAATGATACCATAATCTTTCAATAACCTCTCAAACTCTTTACTCACAAATTCACCACCTCCATCAGTGTAAACCTCTTGATCTCATTCATTAGACCATTCTATTTTAAGACTTTGAAGATTAAAGAAACCTCCTCTCTGTTCTGATCCTTAGATTGAATTGGTTTAACCCAAACATAATTAGTTGCAGTATCAACTAAATTGATGAAGTATGTTGCCCCACCAACGGACTCCGGTGTGAATGGCCCTGCCAAATCAATGGAAAACTCCTCTCTAGGAACATCAGTGTGATCTCTACTCTTTGAGAACACATTTCTAGTCTTAGCCCCCAAGGTACAACTCTCACAGTTGCTGTCCTTTACCTTATGGCCTCTTTTATTGTGAGCAACAGTGCTCAAAGCTGAGATTTTAAACAAGCTTGCACACAAAAGCTTGTTCCAAAAATGTCCAATAAGAACAGTACTCTGATTCATATCAATAAAAAACTTATCTTCTTTAAGATAATGAATCTGGAAACCTTTTTTCCACAACACTCCAAGGGAAACAGGGTTATAAGGCAACTCTGGTACATAGAAAACTTTCTCAAAAGAAATTTTGAAACCAAGTGATTTGCAAGAATAACTTTTCCAATTCCTTTAATCTGAATTGTTCTTCCTTTCTGACCAATATTTACAACTCCATCATGATCACTAAGATTTGAAAACAAATTTGGTTCAAAAAAACATGTGATCTGCACAGCCAGAATCAATCAAAACAAGAACATCCTGTTAAGTAAAGCTCCCTCAAACTCAATGCTAGGTTGACCTAATAAGGGGAGAGTGCAATAGCGCACTGCACAGACTGTGTCCGCATTCAGGAGGAGCGCCCGCAAGTTGAAACTCAGTCAACTGTAGATATGGGTTACTGATTTCAACAAGTCCCAAGAACTCAAGTTTTGCATTGATCCATCTCTTGCTCTATCCCCACTTCCCTAAACTTCCTCAGCCTCTCCTCAACCAACCCATCCTTCTATCTTACAACCACCAATGCCTGAACTGTGAAGACTAGCCAACCAACTTCATTGTCAGCTGCAGTAACCAGGAGGAGCCTAGACTATCCCCAGTGGAGACTGATAAAGATAGCTCTGATCAAACTCCTGCCTGCAACCGTTGCTTGAACTTGCTAGCTAATTGTATAGTGCAGGTAACAATCTCACCACTCTATTTGTTACCTGGCTCCTACTATGTCTTGATTAAAGGAGAATTCTTTACTCATGTTTGTTATCACTCATACATTTTCTACTCAGAATATATTACTACAAGAGCTGACATAAGTTCTGAAATAAAGAGTCTCTTAAACTTGACATGGTAGCAAGAGACATCTCTTAGAACTTATAACCCTTGAGTAAATATCAGTCACAAATTTAGGTTCAACCAATATGGCCCACAGCAAAGGACATCCTATTAACATTCCCACCTATGAGGACTCCAAAGACAATTATTCAACCAAAACCAAAATTTTTGAGCTTAACCGACACAATTGGCACGATTGGAAAAGTGCCTTTGAGGATGTAACCATAGGTAAAGGACACAAGGAAATTCTAAGCAAAGAGTGGGTCAAGGAAAACTCTACGACTAAAACCTACCAAAAAAAGAATGCACTCGCACTTAGTCTTCTCAGGACCTCCATCAACAAGGACCTCCAATCATGCATCAAGTCAAGTAAATCAAAATTTGCTACAGCCTACAAGGCCCTTGCTCTTGAGTGTGGCAAAAAATTGTTAATTGTAGTGGGAGATGCACTTATTGGACTGGTCAACATCACCTACAAACCTGGTAGGATCTTATGTGAACACACTTCCTCCTTCAAGGATGCATACGTCAACTTGTTGGAAATGATAGAGGGTCAACCTCCTGAAGAGCGAGTCATGAATGTATCATCCGGACTAGCTGCAATATTCTTCATAAAAAGCCTAAAACTCAACAAAGTAATGTCAAGTCTGATCTCGACACTCTACAATTTAAGGCCTTTCACTCTTGAGGCGGTGTCCAACCGGGTTATGTTAGAAGACTCCAGGTGTGTGTCAAACTTGGCCAAGTTCTCCTATTACATTGGACTTCAACATAGAACACAACGTCAATTTACACAAAACCCTTACCCCCCAACAACGCAATGCAACCATTCAAACCACATCCTGTTGTTCCTACAAATAAAAATCCTCAGGTTCAAGACCAAAAATACATTGCTGCCCAGATAGAAAGATTGGACCGGGAACTTAAACAACTAAAAAAATCTACCTCAGTGAATGCTGTTGAGGAAAATAATGATGAGGAGGCTTTGTTAGAACAAGAAAAAGCGGAAGAAGGAGCAGATTTTGTTACTGACAAATCACACCATCCGGATGACTGTGGCTTTCTGATACAAGAAGATACTCTTTACAATGTAAACTGCCCCAAATATTCTTCGCGCGAACTAGTATATGACTCAGGAGCATCAAGGTCAACAGTATGCAACCTTTCTCTTATTCACAACGCTCACCCAATTCACAAATCCCTAAACACATACGGAGGGAGCATAAGTATAACTCATGTGGGTAAGCTAGATCTTGGAGGAAAAATAATCTACCCCCTATTTTATGCACCTAAGGGCCCAAGGAATTTGATCTCTGCTAGTCAACTTGAGGACCACGGATTGAAAGTTGTACACAAACACAGAATGGTCCTAGTTAAACGTGCAAATCAGATAATATATTGCTTCCCTTGGATTGGCAACCTATACATGTTCTATCACAACCCAATGAGTGACATAAACCTGATAGATCTAGAAAACTCTCCTGTGTACTGGCACATCAGCCTTGGTCACCCATCAGATGTGTATCTCAAGCACTTTCTCTCTCAAAACAACCTCCCTCATCCAAAGCCCTTTCCTACCTTGGCATCCTGTGAAGTCTGTATCCAGTGCAAAATGAAACAAAATTCACACTCCAACCCGCTTTCCTCTTCTCCCAAACCGTTCCATTGACTACATCTGGACGTGCTGCAAATCAGCCCTTGGTGCAAGCAATTTGCATCCTATATACTTGCAATCATCAACAATTTCTCTTGATTTAATTGTATTTATGTAATTAAACATAAGTCGGACATTCTGGGCAAAATTGTTAGCTACATACACAAGATAAAGAACCAACTCAACATCACCCCTGCTTTCCTTCACTGTGATCAAGGAGGTGATTTCATATTGACTGAGCTTTGCAAATTCTTATCCTCCAGAGGCATAGTTCTTGAGCAGGGTCCAGCTAATTCTCCCCAAACAAACGGATTAGTGGAACGTTTCAATCAGACAATCCTCACAAAAATGCAATGTATACTGGCACAATCATTGGTTCCAATCAGTTACTGGGATGAGGCGGCTTGATATGCCTCCATGCTCATCAATCTCCTTCCGTTGGCTGCGCTTGCGTGGAAATCCAAGACTTCATCTCTTCTTGATGTGAACTGCACAATTCAACCAGTACGCGACATCCTAAAGCTAATACCTTTTGGCCTGAAAGTGAATGTCCACACTCCTTGGGGCCACAAACTGGATTGACTTTCAAGGCCACTGATTTCCCTTGGGTACAAGCCATACTCCAATGCTGGCAGGTTCATCAATCCCACCAAACAACAAGTAGTGGTAAGCCAGGACTTCACACCAACAAAGGTGATGTTTGTTGAGTTTTGGACCTCATCATCATGTCCGCTCACCTCCCTCTCTCAGTGCATTTATATTTAGTTTTATTAAAATTTATGTTTGGAATACATTTAGCTTGTTCTGACCGCTTTATATATATCTTATGTTTGCTTGAGATAATTTTAGCTGTCTCAACCACCATTATATGTCCTGATACTTGTAGTTATCCAGGGCACATTATTATTGTATGTCTGGTACTTGTAGTCTACTGGCCACCTTATCCTATTTATTTCACAAGCTCTTGATACTCAAATGTCATTACTCTCAGCCTCTGTGAAACTCATGTTAAAATTCCTATCCTCAACCATTTTATCCTGTCTCACCTTATTGAATATTGTTCCTTATTCAAAGACCCATTTGTGGTTCTCTAGTTGTCTATAAATATTCTTTACTTTCTGATCCTTCAATGAAAAATCATCAGATTTCAACCCTTTTTCATCCGGGCCCACTTACCAAAGCCCTCTTGAATCTGGTCCCTTCTGGACCCCTTAAATCAGACTGTAGCCATCTCCAGCATAACTCCTTCTCATCCTTCCATCTCCTCATCATCACGTCAAGCACGTATTTCAACAGGTTATGAGCCCAGCTCTACCGTCACACTACTAAGCTCTTTACATTAATCCCTTCATCATGGAATCCGATGATTCTAAAATCCCCCTTCTCACCTTGGAAAACTGTTGGAATTCCTGTCATGTCTTGTACTGCCTGAATCTTGAATGCTGTCCTGCTCTTATAACCTCTGTTGCGCTCTTGAGTATTACTGCCCAGTGTGTACTCTATACTTGGCTGATTTAGCTACAGTTCCAGTTACACCTCTGTATCTGATCCTAGGGGGCTACCTATCCCTTGTTTTCCCCTAGCTAGTGCGGACTCAATGGTTCAATTCTGAATATATCTTATTCATTTTTATACACTCTGCTTCAACCACTTGTCAGCCAGTTTGTATCTAGTCTACTTAAACTGATTCCTGAACAAGTGAATTTTGATCATCAGTTCTTGACCCAACCAGAACCGGAGTTCCCCCAAAGGTTTCCCTCCAAAGACTCCCTTGATCCGCTTGTCTCTGCGATACTCGTACCCTTGCTTCCTCCTCTCTTATCTCCCTAACCGTGCTTCCCCCTTAAACCTTCAACAAAAACTTCTTAGAGTGGCGCTTCAAAATGAAAAATCTTCTCCAAGGCAAAGGCCTTTACAAACTTGTCTCTGGAGAATTGAAAGCCAATCAAGATTAAAAAGGAATATTCATTGCTACTGACCTTGATTCCATGGATAGAGCCCTTGCTATCCTTAGTCCCCGTATACATCGCTCCCTCATCTCTCATGTTACCGCCAATGGAGGCAAGGATGATCCAGTTGTCCTGTGGGCCAATATCATGGCTTTTGGTTCCCCCAAGAAGGAAGCCAATGTCTTTCAAGCTTTCCGTCAACTCAGCAACACCATTATTGATCCCTCCAACATTGAAGATTCCATCCTGAAAATCAGAGACGCCATCTTGGAGATCCAGTCTCTTGACCTTGAACTGAATAGTCAACAGCTTGGTCACCAGATTCTTGACAAAATCCCGGACTCGCTTTCCTCCATCCGTGACGCCATCATAACCACCGGCCAATTATCAGCAACCGTCATGCATGAACTTGTTCTAGAAATGCTCGACAACAAAGCAAAAACGGCCGGTGTAAGACTCCAAACGGTGCTAAGCCGTGGCAGTTCTGTGGAGGGGAAAGGTGCTGTTTAGGCTGCCCTCCTAGGAGTTACAATAATATTTAAATGTAACCGGAATCAAGGTCCAGAACCTTATGGATGAGAAATCAAAGTAAGGGAAGAGGATAAGAGTTGTCGGTAGCGATGGAAACAACACTATCTGAGGCAAGATGGTGCAGGTAAAGACTTGAACAAATAAGTCAAGGTTTGTTTGGAGTTCAATAGAACAAGGCAGTTGTAAGTAACAACGCCCACAAGCTAATAACTCTGGTTGTCAGCAGCTGATTAGGAAAGATCAACTCAATCCCAACCAACCTCCAGGTTCTCAATGAACCTGCCCAACTCTTGGCAATCAAGCGCTTGAAGGGTACCAGATAACTGTGGGATGCTGAAAAAAAAAAAAGCAATTTGCTTATGAAGCTCTAGAAGCAAATCAATAACGAATTCGAGCAAGAATATCCCAACACTCTCAAGGGACTCAAGAATAGCGTGGCAAAATTCAACCTTAAAGAAGAAGGGAGGTATAACACTCCAGGTTTTAAGCTTAATAAAACCTCTTCAATCAAACGTGATTGGCTCCAGAAAGATGATCAAGGAGAGATCAAGACCAGTATGGTCGGAAAAAGGGATCAGAGTGGTATAACACACCCAAGAATTTAGACAGGAATTCTTCTTCAACCAGCAAGGCTATTGGTTGGTGATAAGGATCAAGGTCACAAGGGACAGAGTTTGAGTATGGGGGCTCAAAGGATCAAGGGGCAATCATGGATATACCCGGATAAGTTGCTCAGATAAGTGGGGAAGGATGCCCACCGATAAGTTGATTTCTGATGATGAGGGAGACAGATGAGATGAGATGATGATCTGCTGGGATGCTGGGCCAAAAGGCAGGGGAGAGCCCCTCCTTTTATAGACATGAGGCCCTGTATACTATGTACAAGAGATACTAGAAATAGGTGCGGGAAAAAATGAAAACATAAAAAAAAAAAAAAAAAAAAAAAAAAAAAGATGACATGAGGGGAAAAAAAAGAAATGTCGCCCGCGTCGAGAATGACCGCAGGCAACCAGATGGACACCCGCGACAGCGGTCGCGGGTGTCAACAACGGCTGTCGTCGCCCAATCGGCGGCGACAGCGGGGTGAAGGTTCCGACGGCCGCGAGTGGTCGCTTGTGGTCGTTGGTCGGATCAGATGATGGGCAAGATGGACCGTCGTTTGGGATGGTGTAGGATACTGAGTGGAAGCATGACCGTGACGGAGGAGGAGGGGAGGTGGATCGATCGAGGATGATGATGATGAACAGTTGCGGTTGTGGTGATTTATGGTAGAGGTGGATCTGAAGATTGATTGGAGTCAATTGAGTAAGGGTAACCGAGTGATGATGGAGAGTGATAGGAATTCGAGTGCTGGGAAGGTAGCGATGGAGAGATGGGTGAGTTTGGTGGTGAGGATGGATGATCATTGGTGGTGAGATCAATGATGATGTGATGATGAGGATGATCCAATCAAAGGGATCGTCAAAGGTGGTTCGACAATTGCTCGCGTCGCCAAAAGTCAGGGCCGCGAGCGCAACAAGTAGGAGTTGAACATAGGAGAGGAGGATCAAAGCGGAGAGACAGGCAAGAGGCCTGTCCTAGACCGCTAGGACAGGGAGAAGTTGAGAGATGGGGGGAAATGAAGGTACTCATAGGGGTACAACCAAAAAATATTTTTTTTTTTTTTTTTTTTTTGCCGTGGTGTCCCGGATTGGTCACCACATCTCTCCCCAACTTACAGACTGTCCCTAGTCTGCATCTAAATTTTGAAGGGATTTTTTAAAAAAAAGCAGGGAACAAAGAAATTGAAGCAAGGATTGGCCATTTCTTGATCTTGAGAGCAATTGAAGAGTTGAGGAAAATATCTTGATTCTTCCAAATGAGCCCTAGAAGCGGCAGGAATAGAACAAGGAGGGCGTCCCAGGTGCTCACATATGTGGCATACAGTAGAGTTTTACAACAAAAATGCAGCAAATGACCCTGGTGGTGCACAATTGGGAGGACTTACTTCTGAGATAAGTTGCCCCCACAACAATGAAACTTCTTGACTTGATCAGCAGAGAACCTTCTGGCCAACCGAGTACCATCCAGCTTCTCCAAAACATAAGATCCACCTCTAACTTGATGAACCACTCGATAAGGGCCATTCCAACGATTAGAGAAAAGCTTGCCCCACTGGGTCTCCAAAGATTGATTATAAGCTAAAACTAGGTCACCAGGGTTCAAGGGCTCCCTGATTTGATTAGAGTGCTTGTCCTCCCAATACTGGACGGATTTTGCTCTGGACTCCATCATCTTTTGATAAGCTTCATCACGAACGTCTTCACTTCGCTCCAGTTGCTTGGATCTAGCAACTAACAGATCAGTGGTTGAGGACACCTCTTCCCAAGAGATACCCAAGAAAGATTCCATTTCCAGATCCAAAGGAAGGACTGCTCTTTGACCAAAGATGATTTCATAAGGTGAGTAGCCAGTAGTCCTTTTGGTTGAGATTTGATCAGAGAAGAAAACAAGAGGAAGGAATTTGCGACAATTCTTGCCACTTTCACCAGCCAGTTTAACAAGTGCAGCCTTCAAAGGGGCATGGCCTCGTTCCACCATGCCTTGGCCTTCAGGATAATAAGGAGTAGTAACTCTATGTTGTCCAGGAAGGGATTGGATCATTTCAGCAAGCTTGCCCCCAAATTCAGAGCCACCATCAGTAGAGTAAGATTGAGCCAGGCCATAACGCATTGTCCAGGTCTTGTAGAGGAAAGCTGCCACTGATTCAGAGCTAAGGTTCTTAAGAAATTTTGCTTCAACCCATCCGGAAAAATCATCTCTAGCCACAATGAGGTACTTAGCACCACCTGCCTTAATATGAACCACATCCATAGCAATCCTTCCAAAGACAGTGGACTCCCCAGTAGGATAACGAATTTCAGCTGGGCGCCTAAGATCACGTTTTTGACAAACTTCACAACTCTTGCAGCATTGGGAGACGGATTTCTTCAAAGATGGCCACCAGAATCGTTTGGATAGTCGTCGATAAGTTTTGGTTTCCCCACAATGACCAAGGCCTTCATGGAGACTTTCAAGGATAGAATCTTGTTTAGAGGGAATAGTAACAACAATAAGAGCACAAGGATTGCCTCTCTTCATAAGTCTAGAGCCTTGAACAAAAAAATTAGAAGACTTTTGTTTAAGAGATCGAAATTCCTTAGCAGAGAGATCAGGAGGTTTTTGAAGAGTTGAAAGGTACTTCTCTAATTTAAGCCAGAAGCCTTGTTGAAAGCCAGAATAATTTTGAGAAGAAAAAGAGAAAATAGGTTGGATTAAAGGTTCCTCTTCATTGAAATCAGTTCCAACATCAGATTTGTTGTCCCCAAGAGGTCGTTGAGATAAACCGTCAGGCATGGTGAAAGATTTTCCCGGCCTGTGAACAATATCAAAAGAGAAAAGCTGGATAAAGGCCACCCAACGAGTCATAGGAGCATTGGGAAGACTGGGAGCGTTGATCATTTCAATGATGGATTGAGCATTGACTTGCAATTTGAAATGTTGGCCCCAGAGAACGGTTTGAAGTTTCTTCATCATTCGAGCCACACCACAGAGTTCCAGTTTGGGCTGGGAGTATCTAGATTCTACATCTGAAAACAACAAAGATTCATAAAGAGCAGGGCGGCCCCAACCATTTTCATCTTCCTGAGTAAGGACGGCCCCAACAGATTGATAACTAGAATTGACAGCCAGCTTGATCTTGCCAGCTCCAGGTCCATAAGAGATCTTTTTCAAAACTATGCCTTTACCAACTATCCTTTTGAGTAGCTGGAAAGCACATTCACAATCTTGGGTCCAAATCCATTCAGCATCTTTTCTGGTTAGACGACGCAAGGGTGCACAGATTTTGGATAAAGATGGGATAAAGATTCTAACATAAGTGACAACACCTAGAAAGCCCCTAACTTCAGTTGGATTGATTGGGGTAGGCCAAGAGATGATCTTGTTGACTTTGGCTGGTGCCATCCTTCTTCCTTCCTTGCAGACCACATGACCAACAATTTCCAGAGCAGGGACACAAGCCGCCAGTTTGGATCCAGAGACAGTAAGGCCAGATTCCTCGATTCGAAACAGAATCCTCTCCAAGGTAGTAGCATATTCCCAGATAAAACGACGAATTCCTGAATGCCAAGGTAAGAGCTCATTATCATAGTCAGATACTGGACCTTTAATTCATCCATCTTCAATAAAGATACCAGCATTATCAGGGATTTCATCCTGGAGGATCCACATCATCTGAGCCTGATAGACTGCAACCAAGTTGGTGGCTCCTTGAGGCAATCGAGTAAGTTGAAATCAACCAAGAGGAGTATCGAAAGTAGTGAGAGGACGAGAAATAGGATGTAAGGATCGTTGGTCATAGCCACCCATAATATCCCCTAGACCATAGCAAGCTCTCCCCGCGAAGGATTCAACCAATTCTTCAGTAGCAGGAGGGATACCAGAGTCTTTAATAGTAACTTTATTAAGAGGTTGAAGATCATGAACTATTCTAAGTTTACCATTACTCTTGAGGACACAGAAGACGGGGCTGGAGTAACTAGAAGTTGACTTTTCATACAGGCCAGTTCAAACTCGTTCCCGGACAAACTTGATGAATTCGTCAACTTTAGCAGCAGGGATAGGGATCTTTTTCTTTTGCCAAGGATCATGCTCAACTACAGGGATGATATAAGGGAGGCCATAGGATTCCCGCAAGAGACCTCTCTCTTCTTCACAGAAAGCAATAGATTTTTCCCTTAGAGATAAGACATTTTTGATTAAATTTAACTCATCAGGAAGAAGCCATCCATCTGGACCAAAGTTGACCACCTTCAGACGTTCTTCAGTGACCTATCCATTAGGCACAAAGGGACCAGTAAGAGATTGAGGAAGACCACAGTAAGGATCGCGAGATAGAGGAGGACGCATAAGGGGAGGATTGAGGTTGAGAGGCATAGGCTGGTTGACTGTTTGGATCTTCTTAGCAACTGGTTTATACTTAGTGGCAAAAGAGAGAAGTTCTTTTTTCCTCCAAGAGTTGACCAGAGAGACTTGATTACGAAAGCTGAGTCCAAGTTCCAACATCTTCCAAGTCTGATGTTCTGCAATATCCTTGAAGGGTGCCTTTTCCATAAAAGGAGAACCAGGAGATAATACGTTGCTCACATGTGTGGCACAAGGTAGGGTTTCAAAAATGACGGTAAAAGATTTCCCTGGCAGTGCACAATTGGGAGGACTTACTTGTACCCCAAATTGCCTCCACTGAAGCCCATATTCCTTCATACCAAAATCACCAAAAACAGAATTGCAATTAGGATCTAGTTTAGACTGATTGCGGAGATTCAAACCGGAACTGAGAGAAGATTGATCAGACTCAAAAGTAGAAGGAAAAGAAGACACAACAGATCCAGAGAGAGAAGGAGATGGAGAAGAAATATTTTTGGATTTTTCTATTTTGATATGTTTTTGTTTTTTGATATTCTTGAGCTCAGAAGAGAATGATGAAAGGAATGAAAAATAAGCCTGAGGGATGGGAGTTGACCCTTGAGTTGCATTCTGAGGCTGAAAAGAACTACAACTATTAGTAGGATCAACTATTCCCCTAAAAAATGAGAGGAACTAGAGTTATCCTTCTGCTTCCCCTTAAAAGATGATTTGGGAGAATGACCAGGAAAATCTCTTTCCCAAAAACCAGAATCCAAAGAGCAAAGAGGAACTTCAATTTTCCTGCCATCAGCATCAGGGAGAAGAATTCTCTCCCCAACTTGATCAGAAAACATCAGGGTTGCACCAAAATCCATTAAGAAGGGTCGTCCCAAGATCATAGGACTGTCCAAACGAGTGATCCAAAAGTGGCAGGTTCCGACAATATTTCGACCAATCCTGACCGGTACATCTTCAGCAATACCAACCAGTTCACAAGCTTGATTTCCTATCCCATACACTGCAGAGTTGAAGCTGACCCTAGGACTAAGTTTGAGCTTGCAGGCCATAGCATCCAAGATTAAGCTAAGCTGAGATCCAGAATCCACAAGAGGAGAAACAGTTTTAGCTGAGTCACCAAGATAACAAGGAAGGAAGCCAAGGGGACAGGAATAAAGGTTGGAGTCTAAAGAAGGACTGGTTCCACCAGAGTCCTCCATTAAAGTGCCAGAGGAGACTTTGAGTTCTTCAGGGCCAATTTCCACACGTCGACGAGAGACCCATTTCTTCATTCCTTCAGCAACAGATGGAGAGATCAATAGGAGTTCAGCCACAGATAGATCAGGAGTTTTGAGATCAGAAATTTTCTTTAATACTCCCTCCACAGCATTGGGGTGATCCTTGGAGATGCCCCTTTCAAATTGAACTTTGGGCTGGGTGGAGGGAGGAAGTTCAGGTGACGCAGAATCTAAGATAGGATTAGAAGGTTGAGGTGAGGGAGAAGGATCAGGGTGATCTGGGAACCTTTCCATGAGTGGTTCCTTTTCCACCTCCATGTCTTCTACATCAGAGGAAGGAGGCTCGAGTGATGATCGAAGTTTAATGGGTTTTCAAAGGATTGAAGTTGGCAAGGAAGGAGCCTTATGAGGTTTAGGTTCCTCATGTCGTTTCCTGGCTGGATCAGATTGATAAGTAGTCCCAGCAAGACTAGAGGAAGAAATAGCTGGAGGATACCAAGGTTGGAGGGTACCACAGGATGATCGAAATTCAAAGGAAGCAAGAGATGCTTTCACAGGAGGTGATGGCTGGTAAGAGGCCACCACATGTTGGATAGGACGAGACAAGTCAAAAGGGATTAGAGCACCATTAGGGAGGAAGTAATTTTTCCCCCTCTGCTCTACCAACTTTTCCTTTAGGTCCTTCTGAAGTTCTTGGCATTGTCTGGTTCCATGGCCTTCCCTATGACAGTAGTAACAGACCAGAGTTGATTTGGGGACAGAAGAAGGAGTCTTAGGAGTAGCTAGCGAAGAAATCTTTTGATCTATTTTGTTCTCAAAGGCTCTAAGTAACTTGGTGATTTCATCTATAGTAGTAGGTTCTCCATTGGAATTAGGATCTGCTTTAGGCCTACGATCTGCCTCCATTTTAATCATAATATCGTTTTACTCTTTAAAAGAAGGAGCATGGACCGGTTCAGTAGTTCTAGGCTTTTCAAAGGTAAGAGCAGTTTGACCTTTCATGAATTTATCCACAGTACTCCTAAGGGTAAGAAAAACAGGGAGCTTGAATCGATTATCCCTGGTGGTAATCATGGATCCAGATTTGACCAGTTCTTCTTTAATCCTTTCCTGCACAGCCAACAAAAAAGATTGGAAGAACTTTTCTCGAATTTTGTCCAATGTGTCAATGTGATTGTTTTGGATAAGATAGTTTTGAATGGGATCCCAAGACTTCCTAAAAATCTGATAGTCAGAGGCTGAAGAAATACCACCATTGGAGATCCACTGAGAAACCAGATCATCCAAATCCTGCAGAGTAAACCTAGCCACATCTATTTTACCCCAGTATGCCAACATAGCCTTCCTGAGAAGCGTCCAGTTATGGGATTCAAATCCCTCGAAAGACTCGATTACCTCCATAACCTCATCAGAGGAGATAAAGAATTGCAACTGATAAGCCATATCAAATTCACTAGCTCCATCCACTTCAGCAGCCATTTTGTAGGAGTCCAGGAATTGCTTGACATTTGTACCGTTGAAGCCTAAGTTCTTGTTCTGAGGTTTGATCTTTACCATCTTAGGTCGGACAGGGGTGGTTGGAGTAGCAGAAGATGCCATATCGAATAACAGAGTTCCTAGGGGATCCAAAGAGCAGATTTCCAAAGTGGCTCACAAGTGTGGCAAGAGTAGGGTTTTGCCAAAAAACAACAAGTATCTTGCCCAAGCGGTGCACAAATTGGGAGGACTTACTTCTAGGATAAGTTGCCTCCACGGATCAGATTTTGAGGAGAGAAAAAAATAGGGAAAAAAAAATCAGATTTCAAGGTTGATTTTAAATGCCTTGGGACTGTAAATCCCAAGGTTGCTGGTTTGATCCCGGCCCGGGGGACCAAATGTAAGACTCCAAACGGTGCTAAGCCGTGGCAGTTCTGTGGAGGGGAAAGGTGCTGTTTAGGCTGCCCTCCTAGGAGTTACAATAATATTTAAATGTAACCGGAATCAAGGTCCAGAACCTTATGGATGAGAAATCAAAGTAAGGGAAGAGGATAAGAGTTGTTGGTAGCGATGGAAACAACACTATCTGAGGCAAGATGGTGCAGGTAAAGACTTGAACAAATAAGTCAAGGTTTGTTTGGAGTTCAATAGAACAAGGCAGTTGTAAGTAACAACGCCCACAAGCTAATAACTCTGGTCGTCAGCAGCTGATTAGGAAAGATCAACTCAATCCCAACCAACCTCCAGGTTCTCAATGAACCTGCCCAACTCTCGGCAATCAAGCGCTTGAAGGGTACCAGATAACTGTGGGAGGCTGAAAAAAACAAAAGCAATTTGCTTATGAAGCTCTAGAAGCAAATCAATAACAAATTCGAGCAAGAATATCCCAACACTCTCAAGGGACTCAAGAATAGCGTGGCAAAATTCAACCTTAAAGAAGAAGGGAGGTATAACACTCCAGGTTTTAAGCTTAATAAAACCTCTTCAATCAAACGTGATTGGCTCCAGAAAGATGATCAAGGAGAGATCAAGACCAGTATGGTTGGAAAAAGGGATCAGAGTGGTATAACACACCCAAGAATTCAGACAGGAATTCTTCTTCAACCAGCAAGGCTATTGGTTGGTGATAAGGATCAAGGTCACAAGGGACAGAGTTTGAGTACGGGGGCTCAAAGGATCAAGGGGCAATCATGGATATACCCGGATAAGTTGCTCAGATAAGTCGGGAAGGATGCCCACGGATAAGTTGATTTCTGATGATGAGGGAGACAGATGAGATGAGATGATGATCTGCTGGGATGCGTCGCCCGCGTCAAGAATGACCGCGGGCAACCAGATGGACACCCGCAACAGAGGTCGCGGGTGTCGACAACGGCTGTTGTCGCCCGATCGGCGGCGACAGCGGGGTGAAGGTTCCGACGGCCGCGAGCGGTCGCTTGCGGTCGTCGGTCGGATCAGATGATGGGCAAGATGGACCGTCGTTTGGGATGGTGTAGGATACTGAGTGGAAGCATGACCGTGACGGAGGAGGATAGGTTGTAGACTTGAGATCCTAAGGAATGAGATTGGAGGAGGAGAGGAGATGGATTGATCGAGGATGATGATGATGATGAACGGTTGCGGTTGTGGTGATTGATGGTAGAGGTGGATCTGAAGATTGATTGGAGTCGATCGAGTAAGGGTAACCAAGTGATGATGGAGAGTGATAGGAATTTGAGTGCTGGGAAGGTAGCAATGGAGAGATGGGTGAGTTTGGTGGTGAGGATGGAGATGAGGATGGATGATCATCGGTGGTGAGATCAATGATGATGTGATGATGAGGATGATCCGATCAAAGGGATTGTCAAAGGTGGTTTGACGATTGCTTGCGTCGCCAAAAGTCAGGGTTGCGAGCGCAACAAGTAGGAGTTGAACATAGGAGAGGGGGATTGAAGCGGAGAGACAGGCAAGAGGCCTGTCCTAGACCGCTAGGACAGGGAGAAGTTGAGAGGGGGGAAATGAAGGTACCCATAGGGGTACAACTGAAATTTTTTTTTTTTTTTTTTTTTTTTTTTTTTTTTTTTGCCGTGGTGTCCCGGATTGGTCACCACACCGGCGACCCTGTCTTCTCCCCTTCTCATTCCGCCTTCCTGGTAGTCCAATGCACCAATGGCGTTCACAATCCTCGGGCCACTCATTCCAAGGATTGCTGTTTCGCAGAAAACCCTCAACTCCTTGGCCAATATCAAGAAAACCGGAAGAAGTTTGATCAGAAGGAAACTTCCCCTCATCATTTTGCCGGATTGGTTGTGGGCTCCCCAAACCTCAACTTCAACAACCCTGAAGGTTCTTGCGAGGCTAAGCCCTACTAGCCCATCTCTCTCTCTCTTCCTGCATACTCCGATATCAAGCTGCAACATTGTTCGCGTTTGTCTACATCAATCTTTTGCTCCTTTTTCCCTTCTCGCTTCCAAACTTCCTTGTTTGTGACATCGCTCGCACCTTGCTTTGCGACCTCGCTTGCGCCCATTACCGACTTTGCTTGCGAATCTTTTGCAACTTCAATCTCCCCTCCATCTACCGACATCAGTCGCTACCCATCTTTTGCTTCAACCACCAACATTGATCGCGGCTCTTTTGCGACATTGATCACACCCCCTTTTTTTTTTTTCTAACGCTTCCGACTCTTTGCTCGCGCTTGCTTCCCGACTTTGCTTGGGGATCCTCTGTGACATCTCTCGCACTTTCAATTGCGACTTTGATTGCCTTCCATCCTCCAACATCAATCGCAACTTTCCTGCGACATTGCTCGCTTCCCCTCCTCAAGTTTGCTCGCGACATTGTCGCACTCTCTTCTCTTCAAATTCTTCATCAACTATCTCATCCTGTCCGCTTCACCCCGGTTTTTTTGCGCGGGGGTGTGTAGAGTTTTGGACCTCATCATCATGTCCGCTCACCTCCCTCTCTCAGTGCATTTATATTTAGTTTTATTAAAATTTATGTTTGGAATACATTTAGCTTGTTCTGACCGCTTTATATATATCTTATGTTTGCTTGAGATACTTTTAGCTGTCTCAACCACCATTATATGTCCTGATACTTGTAGTTATCCAGGCCACATTATTATTGTATGTCTGGTACTTGTAGTCTACTGGCCACCTTATCCTATTTATTTCACAAGCTCTTGATACTCAAATGTCATTACTCTCAGCCTCTGTGAAACTCATGTTAAACTTCCTATCCTCAACCATTTTATCCTGTCTCACCTTATTGAATATTCTTCCTTATTCAAAGACCCATTTGTGGTTCTCTAGTTGTCTATAAATATTCTTTACTTTCTGATCCTTCAATGAAAAATCATCAGATTTCAACCCTTTTTCATCCGGGCCCACTTACCAAAGCCCTCTTGAATCTGGTCCCTTCTGGACCCCTTAAATCAGACTGTAGCCATCTCTGGCATAACTCCCTCTCATCCTTCCATCTCCTCATCATCCCATTGAGCACGTATTTCAACAATGTTCTTATACAATTTTTGCTCATCACTAAAGAAACCCCCTTCTACACTACCTCAGTGTCTCCTAGCACCAAGCAATGCAACGTCTGGCGCAGACCCTCTCAGGTCAAAGGTTGTCAGTGTCCCACTGGAATTTTGTTCCAGAAGGTGCACCTTGACCATCCCTCCATCTCAATTGGCAAGTCCTGCAGCCGTATCTAACCCATGGCGTAGTCTCATCCTGGTGCACAAACCTGAAGAACATCAGGGTGACTCCCAACCGTTTTCTACCGTTGCATCACCAGCTCAAACCGTGCAAGGCACCAAGAAGGGTTACGCTTATGTCCCGTATTAAAACAAAGCGCCAAAAGACATCAGTTCAGATATCAACCAAGAGGCCATCCTGACTAGAACCCGCGGCAACTTTCTGCAAGAGGAGTCCGATGATGACGGAGACAAAGTTTTGATCAGTGAAGTGGTCTTGGTTGAGAAGGCAATGTCTTATCCAAACAAACAACCGCTGTGGATTCAATCCATGACGGACAAGAACAACTCACACCTCCTACAAGAAACCGGGACCCTGGTACCCAGACCGGCCAATGACAAGGTTATTGGCGGCATGTGGCGTCTAGTGCGCAAGAAAAACAAGTTTGGAGAGATAATCCAACGCAAGTCACGTTGGGTGTGTTTTGGAAATCATCAAGAATACCCACAACACTATTTGGACACCTACTTGTTGGTGGGACAGAGTGAATCAATGAAAGTACTCCTGGCTGAGGCGGTGCAGCATCATCATCACATGTTCCAATTTGACGTCAAGACAGCATTTTTGTATGGCAAGATTGAGGCGGTGGTCAATGTGGCACAAGTGGCCGGATTTGAGGTTCTGGGGAAAGAGGACTGGGTGTGGGAATTGAATAAGTTTCTATACAGAACAAAGCAGGCCCCTTGATGTTGGAAATCTCACCTGGCATCAACATTGGGGACTTTAGGCCTGACACCCTCAACAGGGGACGAGTTGTTATTTGTGAACAAGACGAGAACATTGCGACTGCACATACATGTTGATGACGGATTGATTGTGGGGACAAGTCGTGCTGAAGTTGTCAAGTTCTTGACTTTTCTGGGGGGTCACTACAAGATCAAAGTGCAAGAACCTCCCATGCAACACCTGGGATACACCTTTTAATGGAATGAGGACGTTTCAGTAAAACTCCATCAGAGGGACTTAACCAAGAAAATGCTCACCAAGTATGGCTGCGAGCATGTGAATGCGGTCAAGGCCCCTGCACCAATGAACATAAACAACATCATCAACCAGGATTCTCCCAATTTTGATTTCAAGACCATGCAGAAGGCTCTTGGGCACCTCATACACTTGGCAACTCACACTTGTCCCAACATACAGTTCACAGTTAATCTACTGTCTCAATTTTCAAACAAACCCACTCTAGCGCACTGGAAGATGATTAAACATCTCCTCTGCTACCTCAAAGGGACAATGTCAGTAGGCTTACTATTTTCCAAATTATCTGACCAAAAAAACCAACTATGCAGATGGGCGGACGCGAACTATGCTCAATCAACAGTAACCCAGAAGTCAACTACGGGATACTTAATAATGCTCTAAGGTAATCCAATAAGCTGGAAAACAAAGAAACAGACAGTAGTTGCTCAGTCCACCACCAAGGCCAAGTTCATAGCTATGAACCTCTGCGCTAAAAAAATTAGATGGCTCTCAATGCTGATCATAGGCATGGGAATATCTATAGGCAAACCCAAGATAAAAAATGACAACCAGGGTGCCAACTTCATTAGCAAGGAAGCTCAGCTGAATCCCAACTCCAGGCACATCAAGGTATGGTTTCAATAAATATGGGACTTGGTACAAAAGTCCCTCTTGGCAATTGAACATACTTCCTCAGAGAACATGATTGCCGATATCCTCACTAAACCTCTTGGGTATGTAAAAGTTGTACAAGCAAGACTTCAACTCTGTATGACCTTGTTGCAATCTAGGAGGAGTGTTAAGTAAAGCTCCCTCAAGCTCAATGCTAGGTTGACCTAATAAGGGGAGAGCGCAATAGCGCACTGCGCGGACTGGGTCCGCATTCAGGAGGAGTGCCCGCAAGGCAAAACTCAGTCAACTGTAGACATGGGTTACTGATTGCAACAATTCCCAAGAACTTGAGTTTTGTATTGATCCATCTCTTTCTCTATCCCCACTTCCCTAAACTTCCTCAGCCTCTCCTCAACCAACCCATCCTTCTATCTTACAACAACCAATTCCTGAACCGTGAAGACTAGCCAACCAACTTCATTGTCAGCTGCAGTAACCAGGAGGAGCCTAGACTATCCCCAGTGGAGACTCATAAAGATAGCTCTGATCAAACTCCTGCCTGCAACCCTTGCTTGAACTTGCTAGCTAGTTGTATAGTGCAGGTAACAAATCTCACCACTCAATTTGTTACCTGGATCCTACTATGTCTTGATTAAAGGAGAATTTTTTACTCATGTTTTTTATCACTCATACGTTTTCTACTCAGAATATATTACTACAAGAGTTGACATAAGTTCTGAAATAAAGAGTCTCTTAAACTTGACACATCCTCCTTCAATCCTCCTAATAGGAAAGAAGCTTTATCATTCACTGATAAGTTCTCATCTTTGAGGTTAAGATTACTCACTTCATAATCAATCAAGTCCATTTCTTGATCCTCATCAATTTTGGCCTTTTTGTTGGGAACTTCTTCCCCAACAACCATTTCCATTGGACCATCAAACGCCACCATTGCAACGTTTTCAGTAGTTAGATTGACCTCCTTGTCATTCTCATCAGAATTCTTCCTCTTCTTGGCCTCCTTGCAATCCTTAGCATAATGCCCCTTATTCTGAAAATTATAGCATAAGACCTTGGACAAATCCTTTTTTGCCTTCTTGTGAGATTTTCCAGTCTTTCCAACAAGGGCTGTTCCAGAACCCCCCTTCATCTTGAACTGAAGATCATCCTTTTCAATCCTTTTCAGCACATCCTCCTCCCCAGGAATAGGATCCAATTGAGAAATAATTCTGACTAAAGAATCAAACTCCTTTGGTAGATTCTGAAGGATTAAGATTGACAAACACTCAGGATCCATGTTAAGTCCTGATGACTTAAACTTGGCTATGCTAGACCTAGCCTCTGCAACAAACTGTTTACAATTTGAATATTGTAAATTGAAAAGTTTATTGAAAGCTATATCCTTCTGGTGAACAGAATCACCAGCATACTTGGACTTAAGCAACTTCCAAAGGATGCTACCTCTCCTTCTCTCATCTTCCCTAAGAGTATTGGCAACCCAAGTCACATGATTCTCATCAAGATTCCTAAGGATGAGATGATAAGACTTTTTCTCCACTTCTGAACTGATCAAATTTTCATCTGCATCCATTATCTCCCCACAACAGATGTTATCCAGTTCACTATCCATAAGGACAGTCCGAGCATTATAATTCTGAATGTTCAGAACTATCTTGGTGGAGCTAACATCAGGGATATAGGAAATCTTCTTGGAAAACTTGAGGTCTTTGAGGTTCTCCAGAGTAAGGTACAAGGGTCTAAATGGCTTGGAGGTAATGATGATGTTGGTACTGATAATGTGTTTTAATTATGGCCAGCAATTTGCTTAGTAAAATGAGCAGTATTTAAAGCAAAAGAAATGCTAGACACCTTGTATCAATAATTGCTAATGGGCTCTCACAATGGGGCAATACGTTGGATGATATCAGTGATGAATTCAATTGGATGATGAATGAATGATGGAAAACAGCAGGGAGAAGAGCTCCTTAAGTACAAAAGATTGGCCTCTTGTGAGCCCATGATAAAACAAGCCAAAAGGCAAATTTTCCGCCCCAAAAGAGCTCTACAGTCTCTACAGGCCTTGTTACTTGGTTTGTGCTCCATCAGCCCACATTGCATCAGTCCCTGTACCCTTACAACCAGCCTATTCCAGTCCATTCTGGTTTTTCCACCGTTACCAGGCTGAACCAGCCCCTTTGCTGTTCAATCCCCTGGCTGGTTGTCCGTTACAACCAGCCCAGTTACTCTTATTTCCTTACTTACAGGTTGGTTTCCTCATGCAGCCAGCCCCTGGCCCCACATACGGGCCAGGTGAGACCCAGGACTCACCTGGTCCGGTCTCAACCTCACTTGGGGGGGGGGTGTAACCAGCAGACATGCCGCCTTCCCCCCCTCTTTCTCTCAAATCCCTGGTGGGGGCGGTCAAATCCCCTCACCAGGGGGCCCTGGGGGTTGATACCCCCAGGGCGTTGTCAAGGATAGTGGGCTAGGGGTGGTCAGATCCCCTCAGCCTGTTGCTCCTCCCCCTTGGTAAGGGGGGGGGGAGAGCGCCCCTCTTGCTTTGCTGGTGGGAGGGTGATCAGATCCCCCCCCCCACCACCAGTTGCTCCCTCTGTGGCCGGCATTGTCATCCCCTGGGCAAGGGGGTTATTAAATCCCCCTGCCCTGACAAACCGCCTTGTTGCGGTTGGTTGCTGGCTGGTTCAGCCCAGCCAGCCAGCCCCTCCCCCTTGCAATGGCAAGAGAGGGGAGGGGGAGGGAGCCAGGGCTGCTGGCCCTGGCTCCTGCGGCGGTGGCCGCCGTTTGCGATTGGCTGGGCCTGCATGGCGTTGCACTGCACGGGATCCCTTGGCCGCCGCAAAAGCCCCGCGTGGGCCAAACCAAGGGATACAAGCAGTCCTGAGCGGGCCGCGGCACAAGCAGCAGACACGGGTGGCGGCCCCAATGGGCCGCCCCAAGCCCAAAACCTGAGACCTACACACTTTGGCGGGCCAGCCCTTCTGGCCAAGTATGTCCAAAATAAACCTTGGGCCCAATTATGCCCATACAAGCCCAACTGGCTGTATTTGCCCATATTCCCCACCAGGCCTGTTAGGGCCTGTGTACCAAAGAGCCTGTTTCACGCGTTTTGAGGCCAGTTTCCCCAAATTGGTGACATCCACACAGGCCCATATGGTCTGTGTGAGTGTCCAATGGGCCAAAGAGGCCCATATGTGCATCCCATTTGGATTACACTTATATGGAGCACACGCGTAAGTGCATACGTATTTTAAGAGTTCTCTGGAAACCATTCATCTTTTTCTGCAGATTCCCCTTTTTATCTGACTAAGTATAGTCTAAAATCTTTCCCTTGGATTCTCTCTTTCTTGTCTCTTAGTATCCTGCTTACTTTTCCTTTTTCTTTCACAGGGTCAGATTCAACTGGGATTTTTACTGGAGGGAGGTTGCTTCCTTCCCTGGTATGAAAGTTCTTTACCAAACTAACAGTGAATACTGGGTGCTTCCTTGATAATTCTTCACTCAGAACTACTTCTACAGCATTATTGCCATGTAGTCCTTTGATAACAAAAGTTCCCACAAAGGCTGGCTTCAATTTTCTATTCCCAGCTAGGTTAAGTTAGAGTTGGTATTGGATATCAAAATCTGATCTCCTGCCTCAAAATCACATTCTTTAAGTGTTTTATCCCATCTCTGTTTGTTATATTCCACTGAATATTCCACAAATATCTGGGCATGATTATTTGCTAGGTCTATCATTTTCTTGAAATCAAGATATTTAGGGTGAATAGTGGCTAATTTTTGGTTTAAGGTATTCCTAGGGAGTTTTGTAATCCATCCTCTTTCCAATATGTACAGGGCTTTCTTAGTAGTAGAGTGCTTACTACTATTATAAGCCATTTCTAGGGCTGGGAGTAAACTTACCCAGTCATAGCAGTATCCATCTACATTCTTGTGTTCTAGACCAAAACTGCAGAATCTTCTCAACATAGCTTATGGATTTTGTATCATTCTCTCAGCTAAACCACCAGTCTGAGGATGTTATGCAGTAGAAAAGGCTAGGGTAGTCCCCAATATATCATGTAAATTCCTCCAGAATTCAGAAGTGAATTTGGGGTCTCTGTCACTGATTATAGCTTTTTGTATACCTATATCAGCTATAATCCTATTTCAAAATAGCAAAGCCACCTCCATAGCTGTATCTTCTTTTTGTTTAGGTAAAAACTGTGCTTTCTTAGAATACCCCTCTACTATGACTAGGACAGAGTTATAGGAGTGTGTTCCACCTGGGGGTAGTCCTGTAACAAATTCCATGTTAATAATATCCCATCTAGTTTTGGGTTCAGAAATCTTCTGTAGAAGTCCAAATCTCTTGCCAGTAGCTCTATTGGATGTCTGGAAAGTCTCACAACTAGAAGCATACCCAATGGTGGCTTCTCTCCAATCTATCCACCAAACCGTCTGTTTCAACTTTTCTAGGGTCCTATCAGTAAACAGATGTCCTCAGGAGAAGTTACCCTGGCATTCTTTTCATATATGCTGTATGTGATCTTTTGTACTCATGGTTAGAAAACTAGATTGTTGATTCCTGTAATATAGGAGACCATCCCATAGAGTAAATCTTCTAGCTTTGTATGGTTTGAGGAGTGAAGAAGGTATGGTATTCATCTGAGCTGCTTCTGGAGACTCGCATTCCATGATAGTGATCAATAACCTAAGATCAGGGGAGTAGTCTCTCCTTACTAAGTCAAAGAAATCAGTATCTAATTCACATATGTTAATTCTCATGATTGGAGCTTCTAATGCAAGAATATTTACATTCATGATGGGAAAGATATCATGATCCTCAGGATCATCAGCTGGGTTTCTGGGATCATTAGGCAAAGCATTTCTACTTAAACTTTCTGTATTCTGGTGTGTAGTCACAGCTTTATTAACAATAGTCATCTGAACTCTGTACTGTTGTATAGCAATTTTCCATCTGAGCATATGCCTACTAGGGGTATTCATATTCATTAGGTTCCTTACAGCATTGCAGTCTGTAATTACTTGGAATTTTGTAACTTCCAAGTAATAGTGTTGTTTTTCTCAAGCCCATACTAGAGCAAGGAATTCCATTTTACTGGCTCCATATCTTTCCTCAATATCTTTGATCTTCCTGGATATGAAAAGTACAGGTTTCTCTAGAGGTTTATCATCTTCCATCCTTTCCTGGTGTAATTCTACTCCTAAGCCATCCATACAAGCATCAATGTGTAGTTTAAATGGTTTGGAGTAGTCTGGTTGTATCAGTACTGGGGCAGAATTCATAGCTAATTTTAATTCTTTGTAGTCTTTCCACCTCTCATGAGTCATTTCAAAGAGGGTATTGTTGTTGCATATTTCATAAAATCTTTTAGTTAGCAATGCAAAATTTGAGATATACTGTCTGTATTAACTAAAGAAACCAAAATAGGATAGCAGCTCTGTTTTATTCTGAGGCATTGGTCTATTCATCACAGCAGCTATCTTATTCTGATCAGCAGCTAGAGTTAGTCCAAAACCATATGTCCCAGAGCTTTCAGTTACCCATACCCAAAGTTGTATTTCTTCATGGATATTTTTAGTTCTACTTTGGAATTTTTTTGGAGGACTAATCTGACCTTATTCATATGAGTCTCCCAGTCATTGTGTTATATAATTAAATCATCTATATAAACCATCATCCAGCCTTTCCTGATGTAAGTTCCTTGAACTGTATCCATCATTCTTTGGAAGTGTGATGGGGCATTCTTTATACCAAAAGGCATTCTGAGGTATTCATATATACCTAGGTGACAGATTATTCTCATAATTTATGTTGATTTTTCACTCTGTCCAATTTTATCACATTCTTTATGTTTTGTTTTGTTTTTTTATAACTTCCACTATTTGCTTCACAATTTCACTCATTACATTGAAGATGGCTTCCACTGCTCCCACAAAAAGACCTCCCTTCTTCACTCATTGGATGGAGAAGAATGGGAGGTTGACACAACTGGGACAACAAGGGAGGAAAAAACTCTACTCAATAAACATCAACCTTTACTCACTCTCTGGACCACTCTCACAACTTAAACACCATCCTTGTCTCACACCCTGGAAAAAACCTGCAACTCACCCTTGACTTACTCACTCTGCCTCTCATTCTTTATTCAATCTCTTTCTCATTCCTCCATGTGATTATCCTTATACCTTCCCTCAACCTCTAGCTTACTCATTTTCTTCCATACTTTCCTGGTGAGATTACACAACCTAGCATTCTCAACCTCCCTACACATGCTTAATTCAACTTTTGTCAGATTTTCTTCCCTCACTTCCCACCTCAATATAGTTGCCATATGGCTTAAATCCAGTGGGCATACCTCTCTCAAGCACATTTTTGGTGCTGCTTTGTTTTTCAATATTCATTTTTCATGCCTCAAGCTCACTTTCTTTCAATTTTTTGTTGGAATTCCTCAGTTCTAAGTTTAATTGATCTCAACCACTCTAACATGTTTAAAAGCCAAAATTTCTCAATTGAGAAATTCAAAACTGTACTGTGGAAGGCGCTGATTAATCAAAAACAGAAAACATTTGACAAAATATGCTCAAAACAGCACTGGAGACAATTCCCATGCTTTGGGAGGAAACCTAAGGAGTCAGGAAAGACATGAACACCATCCTAGATGTATATGGCTCTGCCACGGCAATAAATGACTGTGTGTCAGCCTGGGATACAGGAAATAATGAAAAACTCAAGCTCCTGATCATATGCAAACTGGATTTTGCAACCCATGAAAATATTGTAACACCAGAAAACAAAAACTCAGCAAAGCTGCTCTGGAAATCCATCATCAAGAAGTATGCCTCATCCCAGGCTTCAAATTTTGTGCAATTCTTAAATAATTTCCTGTATCTCACCTTCAATACTGATAAAATTGAGGGGTTCATCACAGTGGTATAATTTTTGCTCAAGAAAATTTTGGAAGTGGGAATAAACCTACCGGTCAACATCATTTCCTACCCCTTGCTCTTCAAATTCCTTTAAACCATGACCGAATTCAAGTGGCAGATCATGCATACTGAAACAGACCTCACCCCATATTTTGTCTTC
Organism: Puccinia polysora; assembly: GCA_025617555.3. Taxonomy (NCBI): domain Eukaryota; kingdom Fungi; phylum Basidiomycota; class Pucciniomycetes; order Pucciniales; family Pucciniaceae; genus Puccinia; species Puccinia polysora. Next base: position 46,724,052 of record CM062628.1, on the reverse strand, counting down.
AGCCACCTGAACCATCTGAAGAATGAATCCCACATGCAGCTTTCAATCAAAAACTCAAAATAAAAGGCTGAAGTGGCAGTTATTGCAACAAGTACAAACCAGAGAAAAGGAACAGATGCATCAAAGCCAATTTCCAAAGGAAAGCAGTGTGTAGAGGGCTTCCATAATCCCTCCAAAGACAAGCACCACTTTGACAACAACCGCTGGCATCTGCACCCCAAGATGTGCAATCTTTGGAAAGGATACCAGGCCAAGTGGAAGGCAAGGAAAGGAAATGGGAAGGACACATAAAGGAGACCATTTGGAAAATTACTTGGCTTTTCTCAGTCTGTGGGTAAACCAAAGCAATAAATACCAAAAAGTTTTACTTGACAGAAGCACATCTGTTCACATTATCAATGACAGCAGAAACTTCATCAACATGGCACTCTTCAGGGAAAAATTCATCAAGACAGGAAAAGAGGTATCAAGTCTACCAATCAAAGGCAAGAGAACTGCAAAACAATACTGGTAAAACATCACCATATGGCTAAGCAATATCTTATATGTGCCAGACTTCACCATCAATCTGATCAGCACAGGGAAGTTAAACAAAAAAGGGTGCCTAATTCTTTCCAAGGGCAAATCATTCACTATATTGCACAATTAAAAGCAAGTCCTTTGTGGGACCACCAACAATAACCTATATAAGTTGCCAACACCAAGCTTCAAGCAGAGAAAACAACCAATCTCCAAATTTTCAAAACAAACAACCAGCACAGAAGAAAAATTCATGGAAATCCATCAAAAACTTGGACACACATTGATAGCAAGACTCTTTTATTTCATGCAAAATATTCCCAAGTGAATTAAATCTAGATTCCAGTGTTTCAACTGCATCAAGAGCAAAACCACAAAATTTCCCTTCAGCCAGTCAACAACATGAGTGACTAAGGTACTGGATCAAATTCATTTTGATCTGATAGGGCCAATCCAACCACATTAAAAAGGAGGGCACAAATATATCTTGAACTTAGTCTACAATGCTAGTGGTTACTTGGTGGTGTCACCCCTGGCATCCAAGGAGGAAACTCTGGATTTTCTGAAAGACTTGCTTGTAAAGGAGTATCAAAAAAGAGTTTGCTATACATCTGATGTTTGCTCCAATGGAGGAAGTGAGTTCAGTATCATGAAATTGACCGCTTACTTAGACAGAAACTACATTTTTCAAATTTTTTCCACACCGTACCATCCTCAACACAATGGATGAGCTAAAAGAGCTAATTGCTCCATAATCAAGTCAGCCAGAGAAATAATCAATGGTTGTATTATTCCAATGAGTATGGGGAATGAATTTGTAAAGGGTGGTGTTAGATTCACAACCCTGGGTTGAAAACAGGCATGAAATGCTGTTAACACCCCATATGAGTTTTGAAACTGCTTTCATGACTCAACAAGTGCAAGAAAAGTGGTTCAAAACTTGTGCAACCCCTGGGGGTGGAAAACCAGCGGTTTTCAGCCCAAATGCATGGAAAAAGGTGGTTTTCAACCCATTTGGGTCCCCATCAAGTAGCTTGCAACCCCCAGAGGTGTTTTTCTTTTCTTTTTCTTTTCTCTTTTCTTTTTTTTTCTTTTTTTTTGTTTTTGTTTTTGTTTTTTTTCTTCAATTTTTTTAATTTGTTTTCAATTTTTTCTTTTTTTTCTTTTTTTTTTCTATTTTTCTTTTTTCATTGTTTTTTTCTTTATTTCTTTGTTCTTCTTATTCCTTTTTTTCCTTTTTTTTTTGAATTTTTTATTCATTTTCATTTATTTCATTTTATTATATATTTTTTGTCAAACCCTGGATTCTTGAACAGGTTTTGAATTGCCATTCACAACTCTGTGGGTTGCAAATGGCTGTTCCAAACTCCAACTGGGATGATAACCATGCCACACCACCCAATTTGATTTTTCAACAGGTTGTTTAGGCTTGTGAATTAAAAAATTCTCATTTTTAAAAGGGTATTTTCTGATGTTGAAAAAAATTCCAAAGGATGGAGAGGCAGAAACACCTTGTAAAAGAATGCACAAACATCAACTAACCAACTCATACCTAAAAACCATTGAAAAACCCTGTGTATAAATGATAAACAGGAGAGAAAGAGGGCTGAAATCTAACCAGAAAGGCAAAGATGAGATCCTTGTAGGCTTCAATCTGCTCCTTCACTCATACCAAATTCTAACAAAGACTGGTTCTGCAATCTGCTCAAAGCATGTCAACTTTCTCAAAATGGCGCATCCAAGGGAGATTTCTCTGTTTTTCTCAGATGAAGAAGACCTTCAAGCAATCCTGCATCAAGTTCCAAATCCAGAAACAACTCCCCAAGCAGAACCACATCCAGCACAGCCCCAATGGACAACATCAAGATGAGCCAAGCCATAATTTGTACTTATCCGCTTCCAAAATTGACAGACACAGTGAAACATGCAAGTAGGAAACTTTAATCAGATGGAGCTGGAACAAGCTCAATGTCAACCCGATCCATTCACTTGCAAATAAGCATTGACTGCAGGACCATCCTCTTGAACCCTAAGAGACAGAACTAAACTCAGACCGCCCCAAAGATATGGTTTTTACCACTACTACAAACCTAAAATGTAAATAGGAGCAGGGAAATTCAAATAATGCAGGAAATGGATCAAAACCATCAACTTGGAACTATCCTCAATTAAAAACTTGGACATCTGGGAAGGCTAAAATGTTCCAACACTTCCAAACCCTTCAAGAACTACATGGGTGTATAGAATCAAAGAAAACTGCTATGGAGGCCCAATAAAAACCAAGGCTTGGCTATGCCTTCAGGGCTTCAACCACATTGAAGGACTAGATTACTTTGAAATTTTTTTACCTACTCAGAAACCATCTATGCTAAGACTCCCCCTTCTTTGTGCTTTCAAGTCCAAACATTCAGTAAGACAATTTGATGTAAAGATTGCATTCCTACACTCTCCAATCAAAGATGACATCATGATCAAAACTCTCAAAGTTTCAAACAGAACCCCCCAATACCTGAAGCTCTGAAAATCCTTATATGGGCTTAAAAAATTTCCAAAAAACTGGTAAAAAATATTAACTGCTTGTTTCAAGAAAGTTGGTTTGAGAAAATTTTCATGTGATTCATGAATGTATCTTTCAAGCAATGGAAGCTCAATAGTCATCTTCCATGTTAACAAACTTATTTTAGTAGCAATGGGAATGACTTTGAAAGTAATTTCCTCTGTAAATTCCCTGAGTAAACTGCTCAAGGTCCTGTTGAAAGGAAATCTTGATCTTCATTCCCTCTTCTGGGCCATCAACCCCGTTCAATTCACTATCACCTAACTGTTACATGCATCATCCAAAATCCATCAGTCACTTCCCATATTACACCCATTCCATCCCTTGCTCCTGAATCCATTCTCCTCTTCACACCAATTCCACCTCTCACAACCATTCCATCCCCTTCTTCTCTTTCCAATTCTCCTTCTCACCTCAATTCCAACTATCACACCCATTCGATCACCATTGTCAACTCCTTTTACAAAGGGCACTATCATCAATCCATAAAGCATTACCATCACCCTCAACATTAAACATCCACCTTGTTCCAATCTCACTTCACTCCACATCAACATACTCTCAATCACCAAATCAAATAACCTCAACCCAATGAATTATCTTTCTCAAGTCTTTATTTCCTTCCTTTCTTTTTCCAGATGTGAGATTTCATTATGATCTAAAAATTAACACTTTAAATCCACTTATGCTTTGATTTACTGAACCTTTTCCCTGTCTGTTCTTCTCATTAGTCATCCATTTCTTTCATTTTCAGCACCTACCATTTGAATTGTACTCATTTGGAGTGAGAACTTGCTTTTTTTTTGTTTTCTCATTATCATCATTTTTTTTCAATCCCCTTTTTTTATTAAATTTCTCCTATTTAGTCTGTTGGTTCAGGTAATAAAGAAACTTTGAACTTTTCAGATCTCAAAACCATTCTGGGGATGAAAATCCCAATTTTGGAAAATGATATCTTACTTAGCCAACCCAACCACATCAAACATGGACTAGAAGAACATGCATTGAACAACTTCAAGCCAAAAAATTCACCCCTCACACAAAAATTAAATCTTAAACCGGAAACCAACAACAAGCACCAAACTTTCAAGGTGCTTCAAATCAATTATCAATCAGAAATTGGCCTGCTGAACCATATTGCCTGCTACACCAGACCAGGTTTCAGTTAAGCTGTTACAAGCCATCTCAACTCTCCTTAAAGCCAGGAATAACTCACTGGAACAAGCTCAAGAAGACATGGAAGTATCTGAAGAAAAATTTCAAACCCAAATTCAAATTTTCAATTAAGGAACACAATGCCCCCATTGTCACTTACTCAGACACCTTGTGGGCCAACAACCCAGAAAACAGAAATTAAAAAACTAAATTCTTGGGCATAATCATTGTAGTGTAGTCTCCTGGAACAGTTTGAAATGACAAAACATCACTTGGTCATCCACAAGTGCAGAACTCAACACACTGATAGATGCATTCCACAAAGCCACCTGGATCAAAGCCTTGGTCAACAAAATCTTCAAATTCAATATCACCTCAGTACCAATTAATATAGATAACAGTGGTCTGGAATACAAGTTGAGAAAATTGGGCTCCAATGCCAAAACTTGGCACTTAGATCTCAAACCCAACGGAATTTGAGAAGAATCAAACTCTGGCAACATCTCAATCAAGCTCATCAAATCCAAAATTATGCCTGCCAAGGCACTGACCAAGAGCTCAAAAATGCAAAGCCTTCAGCTCCGGCTGTAATCCTGTGCCAAGGCTAGCCCATGAATCATACTAGTTCCATCTCTCCAGGCATGGGGCATGTTGAGCTTTTTCACTCTGTCTGATTTTATCCCATCCTAGTTTTATACACTATCCCAATCAGAAGTGCGCTCATGAAACAGGAGAGGGCTTCCCCCACTCCCACAACAAGACCTCCCTGCTTCACTCATTGGTCAGAGCAGAAGGGGGGGTGGACACAACTGGGACAGCAGGGGAGGAACAACTTCAACTCAATCAACATCAACTTTGGCTCACTCTATGTACCACTCTCACAACTTAAACATCATCCTTGTCTCACACCTTGGAAAACACTTTAAAATAACCCTTGACTTACTTGTTCTGCTTATCATTCTTCATTTCTTCTCTTTCTCATTCCTCCATTTGATTATCCTCCTACCTTCCCTCAATCTCTAGCTTACTCACATGCTCCCATAAGTGCCTGCTGAGATTCCACAACCTATCATTCTCAACCTCTCAATGCATGCTCACCTCAAATGTTGTCAGATTTTCTTTTGTCACTTCCCACCTCAATCTAGCTGCCATACTGCTTAACTCCAGCCAGCCTACCCCTCTCAAGCATGCTGTTAGTGCTTCTCTGTTTTTCCATCTTCCTTTTTCATGCCTCAAGCTTACTTTCCTTCAATTGGTTGTTGTTAGTCCTCAGTTTACAGTTTAATCCATCTCAGCCATTCTAAAAACTTATTTTTATAAAGTGTGAAAAAAAAGATTTGCTCATCAGAGGTTTAAAGAATGCTATCAAAAAATCCTTTTTGTAAACAAGAATAATGAGTTTTTTTTTTTTGCAAGTTTTTCAAAATTTTTCAAAGCAATAGATCAACAGTCCCAATTTTTTGAGAAATTCTCTCCATCTCCTGTACAGCTCTACCACTTGCAAAAATTTCAACAACTAATTAGGAAAAAAACTCTCACTTTTTTTATGCTTCCAGTTGATTTTTTTACTCTTTCTATTTTTCAAACTCCTGTCCAGCTTATCTCAAATTCAACAAAGCATCAATCTTTTTTTTATTCAGATTTTTCTGAATCTCTTGGATTTTGTTTATCTATTTCCAGCTGGAGAACTCATTTTCCCTTTTTAATCTGAAGATTTTGATTTTTAACTTCAAGCCTTTCACTTTTGATCTTCAACCAAACTGGTTTGAAAGTTTTACTGCTGAATTAATCTGTATACATGTTCCAATACTGGTTTGATTTTTTCAATACAATCATGCTTTTGATCAGTGATCTCTTCAAAACCTCCAAAGTTGGAATTTTTCCTCTGCCTTTGATGTCTTTTGGGGTTGATGTTGCTTGATTTCAATGTCTTTAAATTACAATTTACTGATGATGACTCCAGCTGAACATCATCGCTTCCATTGGATGGTGAATTGGTGAGCCTCATTGACTTAAGCTTTTTGTTGGCTCAAAAAAGGGTGGGTCTGATTAGAGGAGATCAGAAATTGTTTACTAGCAGACTTGATATAAAATATAGTTCCTGTTGATAAAAAAAATAGGTTTGGTTGGTTGGGGAGGAGGTGATGCATCAAATTCATCCTTCTGTAGGTTGAGAGAATGGTGAATGGCTAGGTTCAAGCTTTGAAGTGACCAATGCAAAGAGGCAAAGGTTGGATCCAAGGATGAATAGGAATGGATCATCCATCAATGTGGATGTGGATGGACCCATGTAGGACCTGATCTTGTTGGAATATCTTTCTCAGCTCAAGATCCTGGCCATCCCAAGGGTTTTTTAGAAAAGTTTTGTTCATCAATAGAAATTTCTTCATTATCCACATCACTTGGCTAAGGCTTGGTCCCCATCTCCTCAGCATCAATGGAGTCAGATCTTTGGGCATCAAAATCATGTAGAGGGTTGACAATGACCTTCTCTCAACAGCTTTCATCCATTTGAACATAAAGAGGACAGGTTGAGTTCAGTCTCTCAGCCACCAAGTTGATTTATTTGGCTTTATCACCATCAGTTGTACCAAATCTGGTTTATGTTGAAATTCATTGGGCTTTTTTATACTTGGGTCAACAGTTCTTGAACTACTCCCTCAATTGTTTTTAGGATAGATCAAGCCTACCTTTGGTATTATTCTTGAGCTCATTGGCCATCAGGAGATCACTGTTGACCTTCAAAGTAGGAATTCAGCCAACATGAGTTGTGTCATCAGACCTGAAACAGGCATTGTAGTTGGCAGGAATTTTCAGCCAGTTCACAAGGATGAGATTGTTGGCTTTCTTGATTTGACTAGAAGATTTGGAAGGAGATGGGGGAGGAGGGAATGGGTTTTGTTGAAATTTTTTCTGTTGAGTTTCTTGGGGAGGTTCTCTTCAAATCCTTTTGAGGGGAGATTTGCTGAGGGGCCATTTGGAAAGTGGAAGATGGGAAATGAGTGGAAGTGCCTCAAATTGATGAGTCTGATGAGGTTGGAGGTGGAAATTCTTGATTGAAAGATGAAGATTGATTTATGTATTGATGGGGTTGGAAGTGTGAAGTAGAAATGGAAAGATGAAGAAAAGAGGGGTGGTATATCCAATCAGGTTGGCAATGGAGGAAAGTGGGAAGCAAGGGGTGGATGGTGTGGTCCAACATGTGTTGTATTTTGCATGAAATTTTACATACTTTATCTAAAAAAACCTCATTTATTTTGTGGTAAATCTGACCCATCTCATTTGAAATAAGTGCTTGTTGATTTTCTTTTTGATGTTTTTTTTCAAATTGGGATTTTTTTTTTGGAAACTTGCCATTGTGAAAACAGGGGGCCTGCTAACTCTAATCTGGTTTTTCAAACTAGGATTTTTTTACTCATTGGTTTTGTCTTTGTATTATCAATGTATCAATCAGAAACATCATCAGATCCATTTTGAGGTCACCTCATTTTCTTTCATATCCTGGCCATTTCAGGGCCTTGGTGCATGTTTTTTTTTTTTTTTTTTTTTTTTTTTTTTGAAGGGGAGGGGGGTTTCCTCTGGTCAATTCTTTCCTGCAGATGCTGAACTTGGGTTTTTTTTTCTGAATTTCTATCTGATGGTTACATTTTTGAAGGTGCTCTGATCTGGTTGTTTGAAATGATGGTATGACTTTGTTTCTTCAAAACTGGAAATAATCCCAATCAAATAATTGAGATGAGAAGGTTCATGATTGACATTAATGGGCAAAAAATTAGAAGAAGAAGAATAATAATAAATTCAAGAATATGTTTGTTAAAAGGATGAGCAAACAGATTAGAAATTTTGAGGTAAGCCTGTAATTTATCAAACAAGGGTTTGATGATCATGATAAATTAATCTAGTCCCTCTAAAAAAATGTTTTCTCCAATAGATCTGTAACCAGCCATGTGTACTTAAAATTAGAAATGTGCCCGGAAACCAACTGACAAGGAACTCAAGGAGGCTTGTGATCTGGATGATAATTTTTAGCACTTCAACTATTGAAAAGATGTTATTCTCCGTGAGTCTCCAACAAAGGTTCAATTGTTCACTGAAATTCATTTTTTACTTTATTTTTTTTTTTGATGTCAGATTTGGAATCTTTTTCAAGAATAAGAAAAAAACAAAGGAATTTTTAAAAAGCTTTGGCCTCTAAACAATCACAAGTGTTGTACATTTCCAGCCCTGGAATTGGATGTTTAAACTGGTATGGACACAATGATATTCCAGAGCAATTTATGACTCTAAAATACCAGCAATGACTTCAAAAAAAATGCTTGCTAGATTTATTTCAGGGAGAAATTGAATTTTTTTTTTTAAAAAAAAAAAAAAAAAACAAAAAATCATTGGTACGTGGGAGGGAGGCCTTAAAAATCTGTCCCAAAATTGGCTGTAAAAACAGATAATGTTGTCATTTTTTTTTAAAAAAAGAAATCATGATGGATTCAAGAGTGTAATAAAGTGAGTTTAGAGTGATGATATGGTTTTTTTGATTGGATGCTGACCATTCAAGGGGTTTGATAGTTGTTATTGCGATTGACTATGTTGAAAAGTTGGATTTTTTTCCTTTTACATACATAGCTTATTATTTAATAGCTCTTGAGTTATCATCCAATCTGATGACCAATCCTGAGTAGCTTATGTTTTGCCTTCTTCTTGGTTTGTCCATTTATCCATCATCTCAGAATGAGATGACCATCATGAACCTTAGAAGTTGGAAGTGGGCCACCCACACCAGGGTTTGATTTTCAGAGCCATAGCGCCAAGTGTTGAGGAGGATGGATGATCTTTGAGTCAGATCATCATGAGAAGGATGATATGATCATTAGTAGTATGGGTATAGGATATGCATGGAATTTTCTAGAACTATGTTATATCAATTTTGTCATCAACCAAACCGCATAGTATGGCTATGGAAGATTCTAGAAACTCATGTACTTAGAATATAAATAGTTGACCACCAGACTGAATCTTTCTTGTTACCTTGGGGGAATATACTCTATTGTTTTTTACGTAATTCCTCTCTTCAGTTTATGAGACTGCGCATCTGTTGCAAGGCACTTTGGCCCTGTTTAGCCCTCTGTCCAGCAACTGCCTAGTAACCAAACTGTTGCATTTTTACTATCAGCCAACCGGTGAAGGATCCACAAGGTCTGGTTGGCGGTACCAGCCACAGAAAAAAGAACGAGGAACAACAAGCATGTCATTTTATGAATAGCCAGGAAAGATGACTCCTACCACTTCCATTTCTGTCACCCAAAGCGCATCTGGACAAACAAAGAAAGATGGGATGACTGGGCTGTCAGCAAATGACTTGGCAACAATCCTTGCGGCCCTCAAAGCCCAGAAAAACTCACCCACGCTTGACTGTGTGGCTCAAACAATGATCCACTACAAGCAGGTGGGGAGGATCCTACGGCCAAACTTACTTGTGGATGGTTTCAATTTTCCAGACTGTCCCCAAGCACTGAATCTCAAGGTCTAGAGCCTGTTTGACAAAACCAACTACTATTTGCACAAAACTTGTGATGAAAGCGCTAATTGTGGTAAGATAACTGGCACTATTGTAGAATATAGCATTGATCCCTTGCTCTCACTGTTGGTGGAAGAAAAACCTGGCTGCAAGGCCTATCAAATCCTGAAGGAACGTTTTGGATTGGTGTCTTGGTCTTATCTCATGGCAAAATGGTCTCAATTGTTTCAGGCACATGAAATTGCGGTAAACCCCAACAAAACCTATAAAAAATTGAAGCTGGCAATAAAAACAATTGAGCAACATATTGGCTGCTTCAAATCCAATAACATCCTTGCACTTGTTCTTCACTTCAATTCACACCACGCTTATCAGGAAATTGCAAATGCGCTCAATAGTGGGATAGCCATTGATAAGAGAGTGCAAATCACATCAAAGGATGTCCTTAAATTTTTCTCCAGACACTGCAACCCTCAAAAAAATATCCCCTCAAGTGCACTTTTGAGTTACTGTGTTTGACTGACAAAACCCCCACCACAGGGCAGTGCCCCAACCAATCAAGTAAGACCTGCAGACCACCCAACTACCTTCATGGACAGGAGTTAGGACTGGGTGCGTGCATGGCTTACTTTCAGACACCTTTTTAACTACTTTTTTGAGTGGGGCCACTGGGAAGTTGACTGTCCTCAAAGGAAGGCCCACCTCTCAGCTGTCAAGGATCCCCGCAAGGAGAACTGGTATGCAAGACTCAAACAATCCAACAACTGAAATCCTGCTTTCAGGTGTGATTCTCCTCTGCATGTGGTGTAATTAGCACTGATTCAAGTGAAGCAAACTCTGTTCTCCTGGACTTTGGGGCAACCAATTTGGTGTCCAACAATTTTAGTTTACTCACCTTTCTGAGACCTATGCATCTAACCCTGTCTGTTGCATCTTCAGACAAGTTTCTCATAAGCCAGATGGGAGAAATGGCTATACTCAGGCCATACGAATTGCTACAAGTGAAAGACACCCATTAATGCCCTCACGTTAAAGGTACAATCATCTCAATTGGACACTTCAGCAAGTCCAATGGATCAGTAGCTTGGGACGGCAAGCAATACACACTGACCCAAGAGGAAGTGGAATTTCTTTTGTTTGAATTACAAAACCATTTCTTCATCTCAATTGTCTCTAAACCTATCTCTAGCCTACACGCAATGAATACTGCTGCCTACTCCACCCATGACCTTGTAGGACACTTTTCCCTCCAAATGTTGAGAAATACTATGAAATACAATGCGGTTGACCATTTTCCACCCTTACCTGCAGATGATGTGCTGTTCTGTAACTTGTGTGCGGTGGAAAGAAGAGAGCAATAATCCCCTAAGTTGTCCTCAACTTTGGAAGTTATAAATCCAAGGGTCTGTAAGGAGTTTGATTGCTGATGGGTTTTGAGAATAAGAGATTAAGAGTTATAAGAAAAAGATGAATAAAGAAAATGATGTTGTATATTCCTGACCTTCAATCCTTCCCTGATCCTTCTTGATGAGATATCATGAGATGATCCTACAACCCGGACTTGAGAGTGAGGTTTCAAGTCCTCCCTCTCAACCCTAACCTAAGTACAAGCGCAACTGAAAGCCCAACAACAAAATTAAGAAAGAACTCCTAAAATCCAGAACCCTAGCACAAACTTAACCCATACCGCCCAATCCCTCCCAACCCTTCCGCCATTACGTACTTCTGGTTTGTCATTCTCATGGCGCAGCCCTCCCCTGCGCCCTACTTGGAGCCCCCCGTGTTTATCTGTCCTTACGTTTCTGTGGATTGGTCTGTGCCTATGGTTGTGCAGACCTCCCTGGCGCATATAACCCTGCAATTGCCCTTCTCCTGCTTTCAGAACTTGGTCTGCTTCATCTGAGCAGGTTGCAAGCCTGCCCCGCCTGGAGTGGGCCCAACTCGCACCAAATGCTGATCCTGGCCTACCCAACTTCTTAGCACGCAGCCTGAAATGCAGTTCACAATCCAAGGTTATGAATACAACACCACAGAGCACTAATGAAGGCACAACACTCACTTCCCAAAATTAAGTCAAGAGGTACATGTCTTGCACCTGGGGATGTGATTGCTGCAGACATTATAGGACCATTCACAGAGAGTATCAACCAACATCAGTTCATCTTGACAGTTGCAGAACAATTCTTAGGAATGTGCTTGGCTATCCCAATCAAAACAAGGTTGGAAGCACCAACCAAAATCAAGTGATGGATAAGCCAATTTCATGTTTTTTTGCCCCTACTGTTTTAAATGATTTAGATCCAATAACACGTTTGAGTTTGTAAAATCAAATGTCTTTTCCAAATTTTTTTAGAAAGAGAAAATACTGTACAAGAAGACTATTCCCCATGAAAACCATCAAAACATTTCAATCAAACAACTCAACAAATCATTAATGAAGATGTCAAGGACAATGTTGCATGTGGTGGGACTCACCCCTGACTTATGGAACTATGTGTTTAAGCATGCAATGTGGATTGTAAATTTTCTTGTCCATATTTGTGTGACTAAGACCCCAATTGAGCTTGCAAATCTGAAGCAACCATCTTTGGTCATGCTGCAAATGTTTGGCTGCAGGGTGTTTGCCTACAAGAATACCAACTTGAAGCAAATGCTCCCTTATGCTAAGCAGGTCCACCACTTGGGGGTCTGCCTGGACTCCAAGGGGTGGCTCTTCTAGGAAAGAGACACCCACAAAGTGACCCAAGGGATATTAGCTAAGTTTGCACCACCCAAAACTTGTGTTCATGGAATTGAAACACTATCCCTTGGGGACTTCACCCTGGGGGACAAGCTAGACCAACAGGATGCACTGGTCTGTGCCTTGCAGAAAAAAGTTGAAAATGATGTAGACAATCCTAGTGTGGAGGTTGCCCTCCAATTGAGAAAATGGGAAGGCTGGATGCATGGAATCAATGAAGAAAATCAATCCCTTTGGGACATGAAAGTCATAGTGTTTGTGGACCCTTCCTGCCAACAAATCAAGAATCCTGGGCTCAAGGTATGTACTTACCACAAAGAGGGGCCCCAATGGCAATTTCATTGGAAAGAAGGCAAGATTGGTGGCACAGGGATTCACACAAGTTAAGGGAATCAGCTTTTAAGAAACTTTTTCACCAACTCCAACCTTTGCCGCCCAGGGCCTTATCCTTACCATTTCTGCCAAGAACAACTGGCTGATTTAATCCTTTGACATCAAGACTGCTTTCCTGCACAGCAAGATCAATGAGGGAGTTTATATCCAACCACAAAAGGGCTTGAAGTGCCCCAATGGTAAGGTCATCTGCCTACTGAAATCACTATATGGAACAAAGCAGCCAGGCTGTTGTTGGTGGCTTCACCTCAGAGAGCGATTGGAGAAAATTGGTTTCAGGCCTAACCATGAAGATCCAAGTACATACGTGTTTGATGGGAAAGAGGGGAAATCATTTCTCTGGATCCATGTGGAAGATGGAATCATCAAGGCTGATAATAGCAACTTACTTCAATCCTTGAAAGACTGGCTTGACAAGGTAATCACCCTTAAGTGGGATGACTACTTAGCATTGATGGTAGGAATACAGATCAAAGCTGTGGATGGTGAATATAAGATCCAGCAGCCAGTCCTAATCACCAAACTAGTGGAGATGGAAAACTTCTCACTTACCACAGAGACCCCACTGTTGAACAAAAACCTGCTATCAAACATCTCTGTCAAGGCCAACAGTGAATAACTCAGCAGGATTGGAATGATCTTGTACCTGGCTCAGGGCACCCAACCCAAAATGGATTTTGGATTTAATTTACTGGCTCGGTTTTCTCTCAACCCAGACAACACTCACTGGGAGGCCCTACAACATCTCATCAGATAGGTATCCCAGACAAGAGATGATGATCTGTGGATCACCCCTTGCTCATCTGACTCACTCAAAGTTTTTGTTGACACAAACTGGGGTGGGGAGGGTTCATGATCAAGTCATGGTTTCATATGGTCTATCAAGCTCATCTGGGCACCCCCCTCCCCCCCCCCCAAATTAGCCAAAAAAAAATTTCTAAAGCCCGCTTGGCACCCCCTAAAGCCTGGGTGGCACTCACCCAAGTGCAACTTGGCACCTCCTTAAGTTCAGATGGCATGGGTCAAAGTTTGGCTGGACCACACCCAAGCCAATTGGCCATGCCTCAAAACCTCATAGTTGTAACAGGTAAAAAAAAAAAAAAAAAAAAAAATTCATTTCTTTTTTTTTTTTTTGAGGTTTATGTAACTATAAACTTGTAGATACAAATAATGGAAAAAAATAGTAGAAAAAAGTAATGAAATAAATAATAATAATAATAATAAACAAAATCAATTGGGTTTGGACAAAACTGTCCCCAAAATTTCTTGAAAGTCAGCACATGGACAATCAAGTTGCTGACAATGTAAGAAGAAGTTTTTGGATTTTGATGAATTAATTGCCAGCTTGATTCCCTGCTCAATTTGAGTGATGAGCATGACATGATTTGGTGGCTGTTATGATTGGACCAAAGATTTAATTGAATGGAAGGAATATTGAATGGGATTTAAGGAAGGGGAGTAAGGAGGGATGAACTCAATTTGAATCGATTTTGAATCAAGGATTGTTTTTCAAACCTCTTCAAATCTCTGACCTTGATGAATTGGAGTTTTGTCCATGATGAAAATTGATTCAGGTAGAATTTGGGCACTAAGACTTCCAAGGAATAGGCAGAATTCATCTACTCCTATTCCTTTGGTCTAAGTGCCATTGGTATTCAGGAGCTCATGATACACAAATCTGTTGATTGATAAGGCCCAAATAAGGGTGACCTGCTTGGCCTTGGGCACAAGGCTCAAGACTGCAGGTTGACCTTGCATGAAAAATAAAATGAAATCATAAGTAAATTGAAAAAAAAAAAAAAAAAAAAATGATACAACTTGATTAAAAAAAAAAAAATGAAATAAAAAGGAAACAACTTACCAGAGGGAGCATAACCAAAGCTTTGGCCCAAATGGAGGTCAAAGCCAGTCTTATCAACAAAAACCACAGTCTGCCCCAGGTCCAATCCTTGGTGATTGACAAAATTTGCCGATTGCTTGATGATATGTGCATATTATGGATCAGGTTACTAATGGCCTCATGAGTGAAAACACTCAAGTCAATTTTTTTTTCCTTGATGAATTTGGATAGTTTGGGCAGGTGGGTGGTAGATGGCTGGTTGAATTGGATGAGGACTGGTGTTTTGATGTCTTTGGTAAACTTGTCAGGCCGTTTTTGATTGATGTTGATGATGATTGGGTCTTCTTGTTTGATGTGTTGGATTTGAAGTTGGGACACCTTGAAGGTCTTCATGGGATCGCTTACCTTGAACCGATTCGATAAGATGTTATTTCAGGTTGACTTTTGAACTTGTGGCTTGATGATTGTGATTGGTTGGGACTCCTTGTGAGTTAGTTGGGCGTTTTGATGATCAATCTTGATTTCATGATCGCCTTTTGTTGGGTGGTTTAGCGTGGAGGTTGTTTGAGAAGCTCCTGGGCTCGTTTCCTGGTTTGCTTGGATATGGATGAGTTCATCCAACTTGGTTGCATCTTCCTTTGGCAGGTGCTAGTGAAGGTCCCACCATCAATCCGAATCAAATAAATAAATAAAAATCGATCGCGAGCATGCATGGTTCGGATGGAGAAAAGCTCGGAAGGATTTAAAACGAGGAGGGAAATGGATGTGGGTTGGGGATGAGCAAGTGCCGGAGTAGGGGGGTGCCAAGAGCTTGGCCGACCGAGTGCGCTGGGCACCCAGCCCATCGCCCTGGACACTGCGCCAAGGCTCGATAGACCATAGGTTATATGCAATCGGTCGATCTGATTTCTCGGGTGTCGGTCTCGATGGCAGTTCTGATAGGGTTCATCATATTCATTCAGTGCTCGAGCAGAAAGAATACAAGCTACTACTGATAACCCCCCGAGGCTGTCATCGGCGTTGGTTGAAGGTTGTACTTGAAACTGGTGACTCGAAAGTTCACCCTGGATCGATTTATTTATCAATCAGGCTTAACTTAACCATGGCCAATTCGGACGACCGGGCGACTGCATGAGAAGATGGCAAGCTGTCATGAGCAGTCCCAGGAGCCAGTCTAAGGGAGCCAGGAGGAGTGAGTATGATTCGGATCTGGATGACTGATTGAAAAAGGCTTCGGAAGCCTATCGAACTTGTTACAATCTATAACTCGAGTCCAGTGCTCGTGAGACGATACCCACCACCACCACCAGCTAGCAGCAGCCTCGAGGATGTGGTCGACCATTCGGCTGATTCGTCAGCTTGCTCATTCCCTCAGACCCTTCTCGAGTTCGAGTTCGAGTTCGAGTTCGAGTTCGAGATCTCCCTCCATCCCTTCGACGATTGATATCACTTCAAGCTTATCACCCTCCAGATCTCACCACCATCAACCCAAGCTGACCTACGAGAAAAACTCATCATCCATCGATCCTCTTCCAATCGACTCTCAACCTCTCCAACTCAACCCTGCTACGATCTCAAATCGGATCGGTAGACTCTACGAGTTACACTCGATGAGATGTATGCACCAACTCCTCTCGATTCGTGATCTCGTTCACGTCGGTAGGAGGGGAAATCGGGATGGTGGGATCGATCTCAAGGGCTGGTGGTACTCCCATCAAGACCATCACCACCAACTTCCTAACCATCCAGTTCGACTCGATCATCATTCAAATCTCCTCCAACACCCATCAGACCCTCAACCGACCACCCAACTCGACAACGACGCTCCCGATCGACCACCACTCAACCCTTCAACACCTCTTCAGACCTCACTCTCGACCAGATCCATCAAGTTCATCGCTCAGTGTAAATCCTCAAAGGTCATCCTCAGTTTGGTCAGAGAGATCGAAGGATTGCTCGCCTCATGCTCATCATCAACTCATCCAAACTCAAAGCCAACGATCGGTCTACTCTTTGCTTCCAAAGGTTTCACGTCCCCTAGTCTCGAGAGAGCCCAGAGGAGTCGATTTCCAATCATCCTCCTATCCCTCGATCTACCTCCCATCTCCTCCTCCACCTCCAACTCCACTCCGGCTCTCGAGCTCGATCGCAATCTCGATCCTAACCATCATCACTCTCCAGATCATCATCCAAGTATTAGGATCACTAGCTGTTATCCTAATCCCCTCGCCGTCCGACTCCTCCGACCCTACGAATTCATTCGAACCTACAAGCTCACCCACGATGGTCTACCCGCTCAACATTCTTGGTTACTCGTCAATCGATCACTCCATTCGGATCATCCCCAGACCCATCAACACCCTTAACTCTCATCCAACCGGCGTGTACCCTCAACTTGACGGCCATCAACCGAAAGAAAGAAAGGAAAAAAACTCACTTGGGATCCACTATCTCCCCTCGATCACTCCATCGTTTTTCCTTCAAGCCCGCCGTCCCGCTGGCTGAAGTCAAGCTATCATCACACAGACCGGCCGAATCCGAAGAACCGTATATAGAGGACTTGATCAAAACTTTGAAGGCCATCGGCCCACTTATTCTCCGCCACCCTCGACGTTGCCCTGATAAATCCCAAACGCCAGTCGACGGCCCAACCGTCACCCTTAACATCTTAAGCTCAAGGCTATCAGTGTGCCTGGATGGTTGGAATGCTGATCCGGGCGGTGGATACCCAAGCGTATCTAGTTGCTGAACCAGCTTCAAACTTGACACTGAGCCTGAGCTCTCATGGCCATCATCCACCTCCTCACGCCTTATTTGTGAAGACAGCCCTAGGCCCTGCCGACGTATAAAAACCAGCTCAACCTTTTACCTTTCATCCTCATCAACTTTCTCGTCGCACCTCATTACGAGTTTAGAGCACATTCCATCTCTCTCCCCCCCCCCCCCCCCCCCTCCTTTCTCTCTCTCTCTCTCTATCTATCTTTTGTCAAGCCCAGGATATCTACTCCACTGTATCTGTCGAACGAGGACTCATTTTCATCCCGTCGGTCATATCTTGCCACTTCACTCATTCAACATGATGGTCAATACCCCGACTCCGTCTCCCAAGCAAAGAAACCGCCTCGTCTCGAACCTTCGTCGGGCGATAGCAACGAGTTCGCCATCGACCAACCTTCCTCGCTCCTTGCCTGAAAAAACGGTGAGTTAGAGCTGGGTCAACATCTTGGCGATTAGCTACTCTTACTACGTCTTTTTCTTTTCTAACACTCTAATCTTGGCGTTACCGCTTCCTCGCAGTTCAACCAACGAATTAACTCGAATCAGATTGGTTCACTCGAAAATGCTGATCTGAAATCTACACCCTTGTCTCGCGTTCGAGATGATGATGATGATTTTCTCGACAGCCCCCCTTCACATGTGAGTCATGCAAATTCCGTTCAAGGCCATCGGCGACGTAGAAAATCAATTGTAGGAAAATTGCTAATATCTAGATTTGTAGAAAACGAGCAGAGATATCCATCCATCATCTAGGACGCAAGATGATGGCGACTCGATCTCTCCTACTAGTTCCGGCTCGAGCTCCAGTAATCTGTCATCTCCTCTTTCCCATACGGCCCTCCATCGATCGATCTTTCAAGAACGTCGCTACGCTTCATGGTTTTCCAAAATTACCTATTGTACCAACAAATATGTCGAAGATCGTTACGTTTACTCTAAAAGCCCCGGGGAGAAGTCCAGCTCTCCCGATTTGATATCAGATCCAGCGACAGACGATACCCTCCAATCTACCTCTTTCTTTTCTATCCCCTCCACCAGGCAAAATCTCACAAAAGATCTCGATTGGTTTTTTAGTGATGATCAAGAAGAAATCATCACCGCAGATCAATTCGATCGCTTCTTTTCCGATCGCTTTCCTCCAAAATCCCCGTTGTCATCAGCTTTTGTGGAAGTGATCGATTTCGATCCGTCGAACCCGAGCTTGAAACGCATACCTCAAGCTACCGAAGTCATTTCAGATCCTATCCATCAGTTTTTGACCTCGTTATCAGCAAGCTTGCGTAGTGATCCAACCGAATTTTCACCCCATCTTTCGGACTTGGATCGATATCCGGAGGAGAGACCTGTGCGAGTACAGGATCATGATCCTCGTCCTCTCCACCCATTTCTAACCCAACTCGATCGTCCTGACCCCACGCCTGTTCGGGATTCATCCGACCTTCCGATGGTCCTCAAATGCTCCCTAGCCCGAGCGAAGAACGTCAAGAGGCGCAAGAATCCGTCGAGCCCCATCAAAGTGGGTGGCAGAGCGTCTGGCAGAAGCCCGATCAAACTCGAGAACGAGAGTGAGGGTACGTCCAGCTCGGATCATTCCTACGCTCTGGGGACCTCGAACGACGATATCTTCGATGATTTGGCTCGATTATCCGAAACACTCTTCGAAACCAGGACCGGGATCGCCTTGTGAATTTCGAGTCGAAAAAAACCAAAAAGAAAATGGCGTGTACCCCTCTACCCTCTCCCCCTCACCACCACCATGTCACCTGCAGTCACCGTCAACTCTGTTGATGCGATCGATCGATAGCGCTTCATCATCACTCTTACCTTGCCCCGAGGTTAATATGCTCCCCCCCCACTCCTTTCTTCATATCGATATAAACGTTCTTGAATTAAATAGATCCACCCACAGCTTTAATCTTGAATCGCTAGAAGGATGATGATCTAATTCACTAGCCAGCCTCTCTACTCCCTGTTTTTTTTTTTTTTTAATTCGCTTCGACTGGCTTTTTTTTTTTTTTTGGATTGACACGAGTCTTATCGATAGATCCTTAGATACCTGTGCATCCATGAAGTGATGTGATGCGAGACCCTAGTCGTTGTTGTTGGTGGTATTTCTCATTAATCAATCGTCGTGAGGAGTTGTTTTCTTTTTTCTCTTTTTGTCGTTCTCAGATCGTATGTTTTTGTTTTGTTTATGTTGGTAAGTATCAGTTTACACCCCGTTTGATCACCATCGTCGACCTTTAGTTCCATGACTCCGATCTACGTATGTACATCTCCCCTCCCCTGAGACCCGTCGGGGTGAAGGTCAGGGCTCCGGGCTGCCGCTTGAGAAGACCCCAAAAAACAAACGGGGGTAGGGTTGGGCAAGATGCTAATGAGTAGGCCTGGTTTTGAGTCGGTAGGAATGACTGTGTCTGGGCTGAGCCTCAATAAGGCACCCCCCCCCCCCCTCTCTCCTTTCAATACCCGACTAGATCGATCGATGAAGATCTACAGAACTACAGTCAACAGCTCCTTATTGGCAAAAATGACCTTTGGAATTGATGACCACGAATGGAAAACTACCTGCCGGGGGATCATGGTTGACTTGTTCTAAGTCGACCAGGGTACTGGGTTGAACTTGCGGCTGGCACCCTGGTTGAATGACATCAACTGGACTGACAAGGGCTTCTTGTCTCAAGCTGATTGGATGGGATCGAATCAGCGAGGACAACCTTGGGCAGTCGAGCCAGCGGAAGTAGGAGAACTTGATCCTTGGGAACGCTCGCTGGACCTGTGGTTTACCTATCTATGCTAAGTCAGCCATCGTGCCCACAGGGGGGAGGTTCAAATGCCTGAAGAACTAATTAAAAATACAGGATAAGAAAAAAAAAAAAAAAAAAAAAAAAAAAAAAAAACTCGGGAATGCTTGATGTGAATGAAATTGAATGGGCCTATAGCCTAGAGTTCAGCAGGTTAGAAATAAAAAGAAGATCACTAAATAAATAAATGAAAACCCCCCCCCCCCCCCAAAAAAAAAAAAGAAAAAGAAAAGAAAAAGAACACACATAAGTGAAACCAAAATCAAAAATCGATACGTCTTGAGCCCGTTGTTCGTCTTCGTAGGGGACCGGGAGACAAGAATTCAGACGGGTTCAAGGGGCTTATCTTTTGGATTTTTTTTTTTTTTTTTTTTTTTTTTTTCCTTTAGACTTTGATTTTTTTTTTAAAAAAAAAAAAAAAAAAAAAAAAAAAAAAAAAAAAAAAGAAGAAAAAGAAAGAAAAAGAGAGAGAATCAAAAGAGGAAAGAGAGGAATGATATTAAGGAACTTGAGAAGGTAAGGAAGAGAGAGACAATTTGAAGTACTTGAGAATCGACAAAAGAAGAACTCGGAAGATCTTTTGATCTGTACTATAGAATCCGTTATGAATTCTCAATTCGAATTTAATGATCTATCCAAGAAAAAAAAAAAAAAAAAAAATTAATCCATGCCACGTTCCGCTTGAATGAAAGAAGTTGTTGACCGATTTAGTTTGAAATGGATGAGTCCATCCTAGGCCAAAAAATAGAATAATAATAATAATCATAATGAAAAGAATCAATAATGAAAAGAATCAATAAAGAAAAAGAATCGATAAAGAAAAAGAAAAAAAGATCAAGATGATGATCAAATTGATAATAAAAAAAAAAAAAAAAAGAGAGAGAGAGAGAGAGAGAGAGAGAATATTTGATTTGTAGATCCTTCAAAGCTGGGTTAAAAGTTAGGAGTTGAAAAAAAAAAAAAAAAATCCATAGATTGGTCAGAAGAAAGAGTTGATGAAGATTGATAGGGAGTCAAACTGAAGTTGATGGGAAGGAAGAGCCACCCAGACAACCCCCCCCCCCCCCAAAAAAAAAAAAAAAAAGAAGAAGAAAAAGAAGAAGAAGGAAGGAAGGAAGGAAGGAAGGAAGGAAGGAAGGAAAGGAGAGGGAAAGAAAGATTGATTTGAATGAAATCAAAGATAGATACATCAAACACTTGATCAAAAGAAACTTTGGACCTGAAGGGACAAGACTAGAGATGAGCTTTGAATCCAAAGATGAAAAGGGGGAGGGGAGGTTGAGTGGGTGTAGGTTGGAATAGAAACTTTTGAGATCTTTCTTCATGATCAGTTTAAAATTCAAGGGAGCAGTTAAAGAAGAAGAAGACAAATTTTTTTTTTTTTTTTTTTTGGATGGATGGATGGATGGAGAGAACAGGGATCATGAGATGTGTTGGCTCAAAGGATGATAAGCTTTTAAAAATCAATCCAAATCATCTGAAAAGCATTCACTCAAAACTTTTGAGTGAATGATCTGAGTTTTTTTTTTTTTTTTTTTTTTTTTTTTTTTTGGAAGGGGGTGGGGGTGGGGGGTTGGGGTTTTTTAAACAAATCAAACTCAAATTTGAATTTCCATCCATCCTTTAATAATTTTTTTTTTTTTTTTTTTTTTTTTGTTGTTGATGATGATGATGATTTTTTTTTTTTTTATTTCCTACTTTGATCTTCAAACCTTCTTTCAAGTATTTTTCTTGATTTATTTGACCATTCCTTTGT
This sequence comes from Puccinia polysora, assembly GCA_025617555.3. Taxonomy (NCBI): domain Eukaryota; kingdom Fungi; phylum Basidiomycota; class Pucciniomycetes; order Pucciniales; family Pucciniaceae; genus Puccinia; species Puccinia polysora. The sequence continues at coordinate 46,701,998 of CM062628.1, read as the reverse complement.
TTTTTTTTTTTTTTTTTTTTTTTTTTTTTTTTTTTTTTTTTTTTTTTTTTTTTTTTTTTTTTTTGCTGTTTGGAATAGGTCCCATCAGATTCCATTTTTTTTTTTATTTTTTTTTTTTGGTCTTCACATTCATCAATTTTTTCACCAAGATACCCTCATTTGAAACCCTACCTTAAGGATCAGGGGAAAAAAAACCCCACTTCTTTCACAACAAGGGTGTCAGAGTTATGTTGTACCTGGGAAGTAAGTGGGGTTGTTTTTTTTTTTTCAAATATAGGTCTGATATAGGTACCTCTTCCAATCAACTACCTCAAAAAACTTATCACCACCCACCTCCCACCCATTTTCCTCATCCACATCAACCTCCATCCAATCAATCATCCATCACACCAATCCTAACATCAATTATTCAGCTTGCATTGAAGATTTCATGCAAGTTGACCAAGGTGACAACAGAGCTGAAAGACTTGGGGATCATGACTGACTGAGATTTCTGGGAACAAAACATCTTCAGCTCAGAGGTTATTCCCTATATATCCCATTCTGTTGTAAGTTGTTGGGACTTGTTCTCCCTCAGTCCTAGACTTTCAGAAGATGTGACTGATTGCTTATACCAATCCTCTCACAACTCAATCCTTCTTCCTTGCCTTCTTCTCAATCATAGTACTAGATTGTGTTTTGAACATCTCAAGCCATCTTGAATGAAAGCCCAGCCTTGAACATCCTGAAAGCAGAGAAGACTGTCAACACCTTCCCATCACTTGTTTTGTAGATTCTGTGACAGTATATGTATCTTTTTTTTTTTTTGGTTTGGTTTTTTTTTTTTTTTCATGGATTGATTTCTTGGCATCCTGTCTTTGTCCTCTCTTTCCATCTTTCATCAAAGATACAAGTGCAATTGAAATCCTGAAAAAAAAAAATTAAGAAAGAACCCCTAGAACCCAGAATCCTAGCCCAACCTTAACCCATACCACCCAATCCCTCCCAACCCTTCCACTGCTACCTACATCCGCTTTGTCCTTCTCATGGGGCAGCCCTCTGCTGCTCCCTACTCAGAGCCCCCCATATTTATCTTTCCGCATGCATCTGCTGATCCTTTAATGTTAACTTTCCCATCAACTTTCCCATCAGCCCTCTCACTGTGCGGACTTCCTCTCTCCCCACTACTCTGGGGAACCACCATCTCACCACGCGCGCCCTGTCTTACCCCGTAACGGGGAATCCCCAAATGTTGCTGTTTTTTTCTACTCAGCCTCTGCCTCTCAGTTTCCTCCGTTCTTGGTGTCTCTTCTCTTGTTGTTCCTTCTCTTCTTTCTTTGCTTCCCTCTTCTCAAGTCTCTTTCAAATCTCTTTCTCAACAAACTTCTTCTTCTCTCTCTGTCTGATTCTCAACCTTTCAACAAACAATTGCAAGTCCCTAAACAAAAAATCTTTGACTGGTAAGACTCCAAATTATCAACTCGTCTCAACAACTCAATCTGAATCTCCATTGTGTTCAGCCCATCACTACCACATCCATTCTGTCTGATCTGATTACGCCTCAACATCTCACCCAAGCTCAAATAACCACCATTCTTTCTGACCCTTAATTATAGTCTACTTTCCATTCTACGTCTTCTATTTCCTGTATGCTCTCCAGTTTCTTACTCCTTTTCTGCTACTGTCTAGCCGTTGGTTCTGTGTCCTCTAGAAACTCAACCTTATCTTTTCACAGTTAAAAGCCAAAGGGTCTACAAGCAAACTCAATCAACAAGACATGAACAAACCAGCGGGAGCAAATGACTACTTCCACCAGGTGGCTCTCAAAGCATCTGTCAACGCCATCCCCCCCTTGAACAAGGAGAACTTCTCTATATGGCGATACAAGATGCTCATGTTATTCAACCTCAAAGACATCAAGGAGGCCATTACTCGGAACGCTGGCCCAATCTCATCAAAACAAGACCGCAAAATACAAGCAATCATCCTCTCAAAGCTCAACAGTACAACCCATGCCAATGTTGTCAACTCCTCCAATATTACCTTGTCGAAACTTCTATGGGCAGAGATCACCAGAAGATTTGCATCTTCAGAGACAGCAAACCAAGCTAGGGTATTTAACTACTTTCTCCATTCTGCATTCAACGAAAATGCCATTGAAGGATTCATTACTGAAATCAGAAGGCCATCACAAGAATGATGGATGTGGGTATAGAATTACCTAAAGGTATACTTGCATATCTCCTACTCTTCAAATTTCCCCCAATCCTTGAAAATCTGAAACAGCAAATTATGCACGTCAAGAAGAATTTGACAACGGGCGTTGTGTTTAATCACCTCACTCAATATAATAACAAGAGGAAGGCGCAATTAAATACAACTAAACCTGCAACTGATGTGTCTCTGGTTGCTACTAAGACTCAAAGCAATAAGGATGAGAAGAGAGTCAAGATGAAATGCTGAGAGGGTTATCACAATCCCAACGCTCCCCACTCCAAGTCTTTGTGCTTCCATCTACACCCTCAGATTGCTCCGGACTGGTGGATAGAACAACAAAATGATTGGAAAAACAAAACTAAGAGAACTCCTACAATCAATTATCATGCCCTACTTACCTTGTGGATCAACGCAGATAACACTCCTAATCTTCTCCTGGACTTGGGAGCAAATATTCACATTTTTAACAATCTCAAATTCTTTTCTACCATCAACCTCCAGGATGAACCCAAGGAAATCAAGACAGGCAAGCTAGAAGCTAATCTAAATATATGCGGTATGGGAATGGTCAGACTAGAATGGAGAGACTCAATAATCATCCTTGAAGATTTCGCGTACGTTCCAGAAATGGTGGTCAACCTAATTAGCCCCAGACTCTTAGCCAAGAAAGGCTGTTCCCTCTCCAAAGTTTGCAACACATTCTCCGTGGTCCGCAATAATCAGCTTGTACTAAAAGGCTTGATTTGAGACAATCTATTCATCATCAAAAGACCTTGATCAGCTGATTCACATCAAACTGCAAATCTTTCAAATCTACCTCCTGGCTCTACTCTTTCTCTTCTCAATATTCATCAGATGTACGGAAACGCATCTCTTTCCACCCTTAAGCCTCTGATAAAGGATCTCTTTACCAATGAAGAACTCAACGGTTTACAATGCAACAGTTGTCTGAAGAGCAAAATTACAAGATCTCCGTCCTCTAGTTCCTCTACCCCTGCCAGCAAACCTCTAGACAGAATCCACCTTGACTTGGTCGGTCCGATCAGTCCTCAATCTAAAGTCAGTCACCAATATCTCCTCATCCTGGTTGATAATTACACCGGCTATCTAGCAGCTTTCCCCCTTACAACTAAGGATGAAACACCTGAAACTATCATCAGTATCCTTGAAACCAAGTATAAGAGACTAAATTATTATCCTTCTTAAATGTTCTCCAATAAAGGCACCGAGTTTACTGATTCCACTATCAAGTATTTTGCTAAGAAGAATCACATCAAACTTCTAACATCAGAACCCTACCACTCCCAACATAACAGAGGAGCGGAAAGGGCTAATAGAACCATAATTGAATCCGCGCGAGCCACCTTCTCTTCGTCCCAATTAGCAAAGAACTACTGGCACATCGTGGTTTGAAGCTGCTGTTTTATGCTCAATCAGATCCTGAGAGAAGGTATTCAATCTTCTCCCTGGGAACTTATGTTTGGTAAAAAACTTCCCGCTAATTATTTGAAACCCGTAGGCTTGTCTGCTATCTATCTTGCCAATCGACTTCAGAAAGGACGGAAATTTGACAAAAAATGCCTCAAAGGAGTGCTTGTTTGATTTAAACCCACCTTTCACTCATACCTTATCCTCAACTTGCTTGGAGAAATTGTTGAAACAAAACACATCAAATTTCTTAAAAATAGTCTAAATGATTTTCCCTTCTTCAAATTGCTCGGATCAGATATCTTATCTCAATCAGAGTCCAACCCTAACAAGAATGACTTCTCTTCCATTGATAAACAATATTCAATCCAAGAACCTGATTCACAATCAATCGGATCCAACTTGGACCAAGATCAAATTCAATCCTCAAATTTCCAAAACTCTGACTCTAACCCTATTGACGCACCCAAACCACCCTCTCAAGAGATAAATCTAAGACCCAGACGTGAGATTTGAAAACCACAGAGATACGGGTTCCACCACTACTACAAACCCCCATCATAAAAAGCTGCCCAGAAGTGTCCTGAATGGCCTAAATGGAAAGTAGCGTCTGAAGAAGAACTCACATCTATTGAAGCTCAAGAAGTTTGGGAAGAGTATTATGACAAACCCAATAACATCTTGAATACTACCTGGGTGTTCAAGGTGAAGGAAAATTGCCACGGCGAACCAGTTAAGTACAAAGCTTGTTTATGTGTTCAGGGGTTTGATCAGATCCAAGGTGTGGATTTTGAAAAAACCTGGGCACCTACAGGCAAGCTGGGATCACTTTGACTAACCCTCATCTACGGACTGAAAAACAAGATGTCCTTCACCCAATTTGACGTGAAGGGGGCATTCCTACATGCTCCACTGAACAAGATTGTAATAATTAGAACTCCTGAGGGCTCTACTTGAAAGTCGCCCTATCTCAAACTGAACAAATCTCTATACGGTCTTTGACAATCACCCAAAAATTGGTACAAGACTCTAACCGCATGGATCAGATTGCAAGGATTTCACAAGTCAACCAGTGATCCTTGTTTATATCTCAATCCAAAATTGGAAGAGGTCATTTACTTCCATGTTGATGACCTCATCCTTGTAGGAAGATCAGGCGACTTTGCTACAAACTTCTTGAAAAGACTCTCAAACTCAGCCTGCCACTCTCCAAATACCATTCTTGGTATGCTAATAGAAGTCAAAGGTGACAAGATTCTTCTGAGTCAACCTAAACATATCAACCGTGGACTAGAAGAATTGGGAATTACTGACTGTAAGGACACCAACTCTCCTCTCACTCAAAATCATCATCTTGAACCGGCCTCAGACAAGGATCATGCGGAGTTTTCTCAGCTCAACATCAACTACCGGTCTGCAATTGGTCTCTTGAACCATCTCTCTCAGTACACCCGTCCCAACATATCCTTTTCCGTCTCAAGTTTAGCTAGATTTAACACTAAGCCCGTGATTTCACATTGGAAGGAAGTTTGCAAGGTTTGGAAATATCTAAAAACAACAAGAAATCTTAAATTAACACTCAAGTACAACCCCTCTCAAGAAATTTTATCTGGATACAGTGATGCCACTTGGGGAGATGAACCTATCCTTAGCAAGTCTCAGACGGGGTATATTGTATTCCATTACGGTAGTCCAGTCGTCTGGAACTCATCTAGACAACAAAATATAACCTATTCTTTGACAGAATCAGAACTTAACACACTGCTGGATTGCTACCTCAAATTGAAATGGATCTCCCACCTCATTGGCAAAATGGACCCATCTTCCAAGATCAAACCTGCTATACATATAGATAATAAGGGATTGGATGATAAAATAAAAAAATTTGGCTCTCAGTCTAAATCTTGACACATTGACATCAAGACAAAAGGGTTGCGCAAAGACTTCTCTCTATTCCAATTCAACCTTATCCTTATCCCCACCAAGAAGATGATAGCAGACCCCTTAACCAAGGCCACCTCAGTCAGGGCCCTTAAGACTCTTCAACAAACTATTTTCTCCAACCCCTCTGTTCCCTGAATTTCTCCTCTTACCAGTCACCAAGGGTGTTAACTTTCCCATCAACTTTCCCATCAGCCCTCTCACTGCGCGGACTTCCTCTCTCCACACTACTCTGGGGAACCACCATCTCACCACGCGCGCCCTGTCTTACCCCGTAACTGGGAATCCCCAAATGTTCCTGTTTTTTTCTACTCAGCCTCTGCCTCTCAGTTTCCTCCGGTGTGGAAAGAATAAAGGTTTTCCCCCTATAATTGTCCCAAGGTTGGGAAGTTAAAGGTTCCCTGAGTCTGAAAGGAGATGAGGATGCCCGAAGTCGCACTTAAATGAGAAATAGAAATAAGGAGATAAAGAGATAAAGAAAAATAGAGAGAGAGTGAAATTGCCAATCCTTCAATCCTAAGAACTTTCCACCTGGATGTGTATCCGGTATGAGTTCCTTTAATCTTTTGGTGAGATGATTGATCCAATCCAATGATATGATGGTCTGATTCCATGCCCCCCCCTAACCGGGAGTTGATAGTGAGGATAAGTTGTCCCTCTCAACCCTTACCTAAGTACAAGCGCAAATAACAGTATGACAAAGAAACAGAAAACAATCCCAAAACAGAAAACCTAGCCTCCTCTCCCCACCTCTGTACCAAACTTCCCCCAACGTCCGTACACCGTTCCGTCCTGCTCATGAAGCGGTCCTTGCACCGCGCCCTACTTGGAGCCCCCTGCGCCTGTCCGTATCCGTTTGTCCGCGCCCGTTGTGGATGTCCGGTATTATCCGGCGTGATCCACGTGCTTGCACGCGCGCTCCATCCATTCCTTTATAGCCTGCGGATTGCTCCGCTCCTATGTATCCAAACCGGCGCGCCCGCAAACCTAGTCAAGCGCACTACCTTCCGAATCCAATCTCCGGCGCAGATCTCCGCCCACGCCGCATTCAATGCTGAGCCCGACCTGTCCACTAGGTGCGGAGCCAAATAGCGGCTGTTGCTGATCCAGCAGCTTCTGCTGCTGAGCACTCCGCATACCCTAATGCTGAGCCCGCTTGCCTCCAATGCTGAGCGCGCAGCCGCAAAGCTGTTCCCAATCCGTGTCTATAAATTGACACCACATCCCCCCCCCAACTTGAGTTCTGTCCCCAGAAGTCTTGTTCCATTGCTTCACCACACTACCACCACTGCTACTTCCACTACCACCCCCACCACTCCCACTACCACCTTCCCCCATCCTCCTTCCTCACCCTCATCATGGTCCCTCCCTGCACCTACTGCGCGAGGAACGGTCTTCTGTGCACACTCCTCTCTGGCCATCAAGCTTGCTCGGCCTTCCGTGCCAGCCACCGCCAATGTTCTCTTGGCAACAAAATGCCACAAGCCCGTCCCGGACCCAACCCCACCCAACCGTGCAAGAGAACCAGGCCCGACTCGTTTGTGGCCTTGAGCGACAACTCAATCTTGGAAGGCTTGTGGACACCCCCCGGTTCACCTTCATCCCGCCACCCCCCACCTCGCACGTGAGCCGCGACTTGGCATCACCTCTCCGCCGGGCCGGACCTCCGCAACAAAGCGGATACGGAACCTTGGAGGAATGGCGCGCGGCAACCCACGCTTGGGCCGCCGCTGTCGGCGTGAATCAAACAGTACCGGACCTGAAGCTTTCCGGACAACCCGCGGCTGCGCCAGCACCCCCTCCTCCTCCTCCACAACCGCCAACACCCCCTCCGGCTCCGTCGCCTACTCCACTGCCACCACCATCGCCATCTCCGGTCCCGGCGTCCTCCCCCTCTCCAGCCCCCTCACCGGAGAGGGTGGTTATCTTGTCCTCACCTCCCCCCGCACCACCTGCCCCTGGTCAGACGTCTCCCAAGGTCCCGGAGATTCCAATTGGCCGCATGCTACCCAAGGTTTGATTTGATTGGTTTGCGGACGACTCGGTCAAGCTACTTTGTGGCTTCCTCTCAATCCCAAGGGCCCACGGAACCAATTCCCGGCGCAAAGTATTGGCGCAATTCCGGGCGCTCCTGGCGGACGCAAGGAATGGAATGGTCCGGGCGATGGAGGCAGATTAGGCGGTGCCCCTCTTTTATGTTCTTTTCCTTTTCCTTTCCTTCACACTCTTGTTGTACCTTTTCTTCTCATCATTCCGCGCTTGAAATCAATTACCCATCACGCGTACCACTTCCAAGTGAGCCAGTGAGAAGCCTAAGTAAAAGTAAGAGACCCTGCAAGTAAAAATTGAGAAAAATCTCAAGAAAAGAGAGGGTGGAGCCGGAGTAGGTCCGCGCGCAAGATCCGCGCATTCCGCAAAGTTGCCTTCCAGTCCTCTGCAAAGGTACCTGGACCTCCCCAGACGGACTGCCACACAGTTCCCCGTACCCCTTGTGTAACAAACACAGCAACCAAACACCAGCGCGGGCCACCGTAAGGGAAGAGAGAGAGAGAGAGTAAGAGAACGGACATTCTGGGGTGCCTAGTTGTCCCGGCTGTGAACCGGCTAGAGCACACCCTCACCAAATCAAGCTTATTCCCATACCAACCACCCATCCTCGAGATATCCTTAGAGAAAAGAAAAAGAGGAAAAGAAACCAACAGAGAAGAAAAATAGAAAAGAACACAAATTATTATTATTTTTTTTTTGCACAACGCCCGTAGACCGCCCGCAAATCGCTTTTTTTCCAGCTTCCCCCATCCCCGGGATTGTCCTTGCTTCCCGGTTCTGCGGGGCTTGTCCTCGCGTTCACGGACCCGGCTTCTTGCCGCGCCCGCGTTTCCTGCAAAAACCCCAAGCCAGCAAAGACCCCACAATCCAGATAAGAAAGAAACATAGAGAAACAAACATTCTGGGGTGTCTAGTTGTTCCGGCTGTGAACTGGCTAGAGCACCCCCTCACCAAATCAAAACTTATCCCCTACCCCCACCACCTCCCCCCCCAACTTGGCCACTTTCCCCAGCTGGTTGCAACCGCCTACTCTGTTGCAACGGCACGTTTTCCGCTTCTCTGCCCAAAGACAAATCCCCGGATTGCGTTCCTACACCATCTCCGCACTCCACACTCCCCTCATCTGATCCATCACCCCCTTCCGCTGTCTTTTCAAACGAGGTAGATCCTTGCGCAAAAAGAAGCGCTTGACATGCAAAGCCGCCGCCTTCCGTTTCAGCGGAGTACCGTCTAATTCCTCCAACTGATAGCTGCCGCCCTCAAACTTGGACAACACGCAGAACGGGCCGTTCCACCAGTTAGCAAACAACTTCCCCCACTGAGACTCCAGACTCTGGTTGTACAGGAGCACCAAATCCCCCTTCCGCAAGGGATCCCGGAGACAATGCAAGTAGCGCTTGTCCCAATAGCGCACCAATGCCGTCCAAGTCTTCTTCAGCCGGTCTGCGGCCTTTGCAAGCATCCCGTCCCTTCAAAGGAGCTTTTTGGCGCAAGCCTCAAGCAATTTGGTGGAGGTCTTCACCTTCCACCAGTCAACCCCCAGGAACGTCTCCAACTCAATGTCCACCGGAAGCACGGGGCGCTGTCCAAAAAGTAACTCGTACGGCGAGTAGCCTGTTGACCGCTTCACCAAAATCCAATCCTTGAACAGAACCATTGGCAGGGTCTCCTGCCAGCGCTTACCGTCCTCCCTGCACATCTTGACCAGGGCGTCCTTGATTGGTTGATGCCCGCGTTTGATCATGCTGGCCCCCTTGGGACAATACTCCATTACTCAGCCAAACTTGGCTCCGCAACTCTTCACCAACTCAACCAAACTGCCGCAAAACTCAGCCCCTCCGTCCACTGTAACCAGAAAAAGCAACCCGTGCCATGCTAACCAATCTTCCTCCAGAAACAGAGCAACTTTGTCCGCCAAGAGCTTGACCAACGGACGCGCTTCCGCCCAACCGGACAGGTTGTCCCGCGCAACAAGCAGATAGGCAAACTTAATGGCCTTGATGTGGACAACATCAAGCAAGACTCGACCAAAGAGGGTGTCTTCCCCTGTGGGGTTTCCGACTTCCTTAGGCAATCTCGCGCTCCGCCGTTGACAGGCTTTGCAGGACGCCAACCATTACCGTACCGCACGCACTACCCCCGGCCACCAGAACCGCTCTTTCACCCGCCTCCGCGTTTTGACCTCCCCTCAATGGCCAAGATTGTCGTGAAGGCTTTGGAGGATAGCTTCCTGATCCGCCCTTGAAGTGGTAACCACAACAGGAACCGGAGTCTTCCGCCACCAAAGCTGCCCCTCCTGTACATAGAAGTTTCCCGCCCGCCGCCTTGCCCATTGCATGTTCTTGTCCGTAGTTCCATCGGGAAAACAAAGGTCCCGCAAGTAATCACAAAGAATTGCATACCGCCCGGTCTGCCGGAGCGGCAGCTGAACGCCCGCCTCCACAACCCCTACCTTGACAACCGGGGTCTCCACATCAAGCAGTTCTGCGTCCTCAAACGGGTTGTCCCTCAGATACCGCGACAACGCTTTGGGCATAGTGAACGCTTTCCCCAGAACATGAACAACAGCAAAGGAAAAAAGTTGAAGAAATGCCACCCACCTGGTCATGGGAGCATTGGGCAACGCCGGAGAATTGATCATCCGCGCCAGCGCCTCCGCATCCACCAAAAGCTCAAAGTGAACCCCCCACAAAAGATACTGAAGCCGCCGCACAATCTTGGTGACCCCGCACAACTCCAACTTTGGCTGAGAGTACCGGCTTTCCGTCGGAGTGAAGGTGACTGACTCGTAAAACACCGGCATACCTTACCGTTGTCCTCTTGAGTGAGAAACCCCCCCCCCCGCGCCGAATTTGCTGGAATCGACCGCTAGCCTAATTCCTCCTGCATTGTAGCCAAGATGGCAGAGCACAATGTCACGTCCCACAATCTCCTTGAGCTTCCGGAACGTGCTATCACACCTTTCTCCCCAATTCCACTCCGCGCCTTTCCGCGTTAGTGATTGGAGAGGGCTTGCCACCTCCGCAAACCTCTTGATGAACATACAAACATAGCTACATAATCCCAAGAACTGAAGGATATGCAACACCATCCGTGGGGTCAGCCATTTGAGGAACTTGTTCCGCTTTTTCTCTGCAATGCGCCGGCCGTTGGAAGCAACAACATGGCCAAGGACTTCAAGCGCCGGAACACAAACCGCCAACTTCTTCCCCGACACCGTCAGTCCTGCCTCCTTAATGCAAAACAGGATGCGTTCCAACGTCTGCGCGTATTCCCACACAAAACGTTGGACGCCGGGAACCTCAACCAGCTCTGCTCCTCCGTAATCGGATTTTGGACCTTTGATGCCCGCGTTGTCAATGAAGATTTGGATTCCCTCTGGAAGATCATCTTTCAGGATCCAAGCCATTTGCGCCTGGTACACCGCCACAGAATTGGTCGCGCCCTGCGGTAGCCAAGTCAGCTGCATTCTTCCCAACCCAGTCTCAAATGCTGTTAGAGGCCGCAAGCAAGGATCCAACTCGCGCTGGTTGTATCCCCCCATCACATCCACTAACCCGTAACAGGGGCGCCCCGCCATTGACTCAAGGAACTTGTCAACGCAAGGGGGCCGTCCTGCGTCCTGGATTGTAAAGGAGTTGAGCCGCTGTAGATCATGGACAATCCTCAACAACTTTCCGTCCTGCTTAACTACCGCAAAGATTGGACTGGAGTAACTAGAAGTTGATTGTTTGTAAAGGCCAGTCTTCACCTGCTCCCGCACCAACTCCAGAAACTGCTCCCAGACCGCCCGTGGTATTGGAATCGGCTTGATCTGCCACGGCTTGTGATCAACAGTGGGGATGACATAGGGGTCGCCAATATTGTTTTTCAGGAGCCCCCGCTCTTCAGGTCTGAACGCGAGCGCTCTTTCCCAAAGAACCAGAACCAAAATCAGCAACTCGCGCTCCTTCGTACTCAACCATCCCGCCGGGCCAAAATTGAAAGCTGAAATCCGCTCCTCCGTGATCCGCGCCAAACTACTAACCCACCCCAAAGCCTTAATTGGCCTGACCCAAGGGTCCTGTGACCAAGCAATTGGTCAAAGCGGTCCGTTCAATTCCTGGGGCATTGGCTCATTCCTTGGTTGGACCTTCCGCGACACCGGCTTGTAATTGCCAGAGTTGCACCGCATCATCTGCACGCATCCTTTGCTGTAGGTCCTGCACAGAACGGAACCGCGGCTTTTGCCTTTGCTCACAAGTGTGGCAAAATGATAGGGTTTTTGAAGCATAGTACCCTTGGGCAATGCATACTGAGAAAAGGGACTTACTTCTGCAATGTGCGCGCCCTGAACTTTCCTTCCTCCCCCTCCCTGCTCCTCATTAGTCAACTGCCAGCACAAAACCGGAGCTCGTTCTGTGCGGTCTCCTTGGTTGACTAGGAAAAATTTTCCGAGGGTTGCCCATTGCAGACCAACTCTGCATCCGGTTCCTCCTCATACTCCAACACTCTCCTCCGCTTTCCTTGCCCGTGATCGCAGATAGTTATCTCAAACCTCCTGCCGGACAAATCCTCCACCGTCAACGCCTCCATTCCCGCCTCCGGATCAAAAACCATTTGTGCTTGGAACCCAAACATGAACGGCCTTCCCAAAATCACATCCCCACAATCCACCAAAAGAAAAGAAAGAGGCCTACGGACCCTTGCAACCTCAACCTCCTCCTCCTCAACTACCCCATTCACACAACACTCCCCTCCGTTAAGCGCGCGGAGACCCATTGCACTTTTCCACCAAACCAACCCCAAATCATCCACCATCCGCAATGGCAGCAGGTTCACCATTGAACTGCTGTCCACCATAGCCCACACCTTCCTCCCCACTATGACCATCAGAACGTAAGCAAGCGGAGTTGAAACCAATTTCAACTCACACTCCTTGCACCCCTCCTCCTTCCGCACCACATGAACCCGCTGCACCGTCTGAGGTACCCGGCCCTGACCGCAATCCCGCAACACCTGCACCATCTTGTCTACCACCACCTGAGACACAGCCGCCAGTTCCCGCAAGGTCAGCGGGACCAGAGTCTTGTTCCCCATCACCCTACGCATGATGGCCGCCGCTTTCTTCTTCCCTACAGGATTTGCTGCCGGCGCCTCAATTCCGGGCACGTGTGCGGCCGGTTTTGGAACGGCTGACGGGGGTCGCTCCTTCGCGTCCACCTCCATTTTATTGGAGACTGCCACCTTCTCTTCCGTTGCCACTAACCTTACCTCAGCTTCCACCCAAGGTGGTTGCCACAATCCGGGACCGGTAACAATGCCTAGTGACGCTTGCGCCGTTGTTCCTGCCTCCTGACCCCCTGTGCGCACCTGCTGCATTGCAGTCCGCTGGCTTGGCTCCATTGGAATCTGTTTGCCCATTGGAAACATGTAACCCATCCCTGCTGGTTGAACCAATCCCGCGTTGAGATCCTTTGTAAGCTCCTTGCACGCCGATTGCCAATGACTGTTTGCCCCGCAGTACAAGCACCCCCTCCGCACAAAGGTACCGGGCGGCCAAAACCCTTCCACCATGTGAGGTGGAGGCCCTCGCGGCTGCTGCTGGCCCATACGGCTCATGCAGATCTTCAAATCCTTCATCAGTTCCATCAATTCACTTACTGGAGGGGCGGGCGCGGGTTGAGGAACCGGAACATACGTGGAAGTAGGTGGAACTGGGGCCGAAAATTGCACCGGAGCCAAAACCTGGGGGCGCATTTCTTTGGTCCCACTGGGAAGGACTTAGCGGTATCCTCAATAAGCTCTTCTAAGTTGAGCTCACTCTCCACAGCCTGGCAAATGAAAGCCAACTCCGGAAGGAGCACGATGCTCCCGTCCAATGACCGCTTTACCAAGTTGTGATTGTAAAGATGCCGCTGCACCCTTGCCCGGAGTTGAGCTCCTAAACCGCCCAGAAACGCGCGTTTCATGGCCCCCGTCTGTCCCGCCACCACCTTGTTCTTTGACAAGTACCAATAGATCCAATCAAATGTCAAGGTGTAATCCGCCAGCTCCACCCAAGTTCTGACTCCTTTGCACGCGCTCGCCTCCGAGGACACGCGGTCAAAATTGCTTTCCCCAAATCAAGGTTTGCGCCTACCCCACCGCATTAGGATCTCCGCCTTCAGTTTTGGCCAATCCTGATTCTTTTAGCCTTCCATCTCCTCCACATCCCAGAGCTTCTCTTCATCCATAATGAACAGGATGACAAGGCGGGCCTTATTGGCGTCTGATGCACCTTCCGCATCTGCAATACCTTTTTATCTCGAGATGAATTGCTCCACATCTGCAGTGTTGAATTGGATGTGAGGGTAGTTGCGCAGCCTGATGCAAACCGGACAAGTGGGTTCATGGTGACTGGAGACTGATGGGGGAAGGGCGTAGCTTGACCTGGGTCAAGCGGAGGGAGGGGGAGGAGGAGGGATGGAAGACGCGAGTGGGGTCGGAGTAGCGGACCCGGAAATGGAAGGAGAAGAAGAAGAAGAAGAGGAAGCAACTGTAGGGAGGTATGAATAGGACATTGCACCCAGTTACCTTTGAAAGACAAGAAACGGAAGGTTACTTCCCGGCCAGACCCCCAGATGTGGAAAGAATAAAGGTTTTCCCCCTATAATTGTCCCAAGGTTTGGAAGTTAACAGTTCCATGCATCTGAAAGGAGATGAGGATGCCCAAAGTCGCACTTAAATGAGAAATAGAAATAAGGAGATAAAGAGATAAAGAAAAATAGAGAGAGAGTGAAATTGCCAATCCTTCAATCCTAAGAACTTTCCACCTGGATGTGTATCCGGTATGAGTTCCTTTAATCTTTTGGTGAGATGATTGATCCAATCCAATGATATGATGGTCTGATTCCATGCCCCCCCCTAACCCGGAGTTGAGAGTGAGGATAAGTCCTCCCTCTCAACCCTAACCTAAGTACAAGCACAAATAACAGTATGAAAAAGAAACAGAAAACAATCCCAAAACAGAAACCCTAGCCTCCTCTCCCCACCTCCGTACCAAACTTCCCCCAACGTCCGTACGCCTTTCCGTCCATCCGGTTCGTCCTTCTCATGACGCGGTCCTTGCACTGCGCCCTACTTGGAGCCCCCCGCGCCTGTCCGTATCCGTTCGTCCGCGCCCGTTGTGGATGTCCGGTATTATCCGGCGTGATCCGCACGCTTGCACGCGCGCTCCATCCGTTCCTTTATAGCCCGCGGATTGCTCGGCTCCTACATATCCAAACCGGCGCGCCCGCGAAGCTAGTCAAGCACACTACCTTCCAAATCCAATCTCTGGCGCAGATTGCCGCCCACGCCGTATTCAATGCTGAGCCCAACCCGTCCACTAGGTGCGGATCCAAACAGAGGCTGCTGCTGAGCACTCCGCATACCCTAATTCTGAGCCTGCTTGCCTCCAATGCTGAGCGCGCAGCCGTGAAGCAGTTCCCAATCCGTGTCTATAAATTGACACCACACCGTTCTTGGTGTCTCTTCTCTTGTTGTTCCCTCTCTTCTTTCTTTTCTTCCCTCTTCTCAAGTCTCTTTCAAATCTCTTTCTTGACAAACTTCTTCTTCTCTCTCTGTCTGATTCTCAACCTTTCAAAAAAAGATTGCAAGTCCCTCAACAACAAATCTTTGACTGGTAAGACTCCAAATTATTGACTTGTCTCAACAACTTGATCTGACTCTCCATTGTGTTCAGCCCATCCCTACCACATCCATTCTGTCTGATCTGATTACGCCTCAACATCTCACCCAAGCTTGAATAACCACCTTTCTTTCTGACCCTTAATTATAGTCTAACTTGTAGGGTCTTCTTTCCCTTCTACGTCTTCTATTTCCTCTATGCTCTCCAGTTTCTTACTCCTTTTCTGCTACTGTCTAGCCGTTGGTTCTGTGCCCTCTAGCAACTAAACCTTATCTTTTCATTTAATCCACAGATTGTTCTGCGCCTATGCTTTCAAGGACCTCCATGGCACATATAACCCCGCAATGTCCCCGCTCCTGCCTTCCAAACTAGCCGCCCACAAACCTGGTTGGGTTGGCTCCATTACTTGGTCTGCACCATCCAAGCGGGTTTCAAGCCTGCCATGCCTGGAGTGTGCCCAACCCGCACCAAATGCCAAGCCTGACCTACCCAACTGCTGATCACACAGCCCGCAATGCAGTTCACAATCCAAGGTTATAAATACAACAGCACATCCCCCCCCAAGTTGAGCTCTGTCCCCAGAGGTCTTCCCATTTCTGCTTCAACCATCCCCGCGCTCATCTCCAAGTCACTCATCACCCACCCTCCCTAGTCACCGGAGTTCCACCCCCCCCCACTTCCAACTCAACTTTGCCATGGTTCCGCCCGGCACGGGTTAACCTGCACCCTTCTCTCCAGTTGTTGCACCTGCTCATCATGCCACGCCGGCAATTGTTGTTGCTTGCTTTGCAAAACTATTCCGCAAGCCCATCCCAGCCCCAATCCTCCCCATCCATGCATGAGGGCCTGCCAGGACTTGTTTGTGGTATCAAGCAACGATTTGATCTTGGAGGGATAATGGACTCCACCCGGATAGCCATCCTCCCGCCACCTGCAAGCTCCACCACCCCCAACCTCAGCCAAAAGCCGCAACTCAGCCTCCCCCTTCTGTTTTGCCAGACCACCGCGCAAGGAGGACTTTGGGGCCAAGTTGGAAAACCTCCTCCAGCGTTTCCTCTCAGCTCCAGGCGCTCATGGAACTGAATCCTGGTGAAAACTATTGGCGGCCTTCCAAGGACTTCTGGATGTGGTGCAGTGTGGTTTCATATTCATAACCTTGGATTGGGAACTGCATTGTGGGCTGTGTGCTCAACAGTTAGGTAGGTTGGGCTCAGAATTTAAGGTGCGCGCGGTCTTAGCAGTAGGGATTGTGGAGCTCAGAACCAGGAGAGGTTTGGGCCTACTCTGGGCATGGCAGGCTTACAACCCGCTTAGAAACGCAGACCATGTGATAGAGCCAACCCAACCAAGTTTGCGTGCGGCTAGTCTGGGAAGCAGGAGCGGGGCCATAGCTGGGTTATACGCACTGGGGAGGTCTGCGCAAGCATAGGAGAGGACCAATCTGCCAATCATGGGATTTGCAGACGCTCCCAGAAGGATAAACGCAGGGGGCTCCAAGTAGGACGCGGCGGAGGGCGGCACCATGAGAAGGACAAACCAAATGTACGTAACAATGGAGGGAACATTTTTGGAGGGAGTGGACAGTTGGGGTAGGTTTGGGCTTGGGTTCTGGGCCGTAGGGTTTTCTTTTTGTTTCTAGGCTTTCTGTTTGCGCTTGTACTTAGGTTAGGGTTGAGAGGGAGAACTTGAATACCTCACTCTAAACTCTGGGTTGTAAAGAAAAAATTCATTGGATTGGATGGATGGATGGATGGATGAAGGGCAGAGGAAAGGAAATTTATCTCTTTCTTGCTATCTATCTCTCTTTACTGGAGCATCCTTATCCTTACAGATGCTAGGACCATCAATTCAGGAACTTGAGGACAACTAGGAGAGTATCTCTCTCTTACTTTCCACAGTGGTTGGAAATGGTGGAGGTTATGGACTTGATTTAGGCGGATCGCCCCCTCCCCCTTTCCCTTCTTTCCTGCCTTGTCTTTATCCGTGCAATTCTGTACCTTTTGAAGAAATAGACTTTTGACGCACTATCCTTTGTTGAGTGAGTGGCCTTGGGCATTGAGTGAGAGTGAGAGTGGGAATGAGAGAACCAGAAGCCTGCCTCCACACCTGAGCCCTGCAAGCAACCTTGAGCCTGAGCAAGAGTGAGAAACAACTAGATCTGCATCTGCTTGTGGATCCTGAGAGGAAGGAATTCCAAGCCTGAGTAAAGCAACCAAAATGTCCGTGTCCCCGCGCAAGCCTGAGAGAAAAGAACCCCAAAATCCCCATCCCATATTTTTAACCTCTCCCAAAGGGTACCTGGACTGCCCCAGACAAACTGCCACACAGTTCCCTGTACCAAGTCTGCAACAAACACAACAACCACACACAAGCAAGCGCACAAACCTCAGGAGAGAGAAAAGACGTTCTGGGGTGCCTAGTTGTTCCGGCTGTGAACTGGCTAGTGCACCCCCTTACAAAATCAAACTTATCCCCCCATCCACCTTTCCAATCCGTGCTTAAGAGAGGAAGAAAGAAAGAGACAGAGAAACAGAGCTTTTTTTTTTTGAATGTCCCCCACCAAAACCAACATCAGTCCTATGCCGCTCCTTCTCCCGCATCTCCCATACGCGGGGCTTTTCCTTGCTTTCACAGACCCAGCTTGTGCCGCACCCGCGTCCCTGAAATTAATCATAACCAGAACCAGTACCAATCCAAGAAACCAATCAAATCAAAGAAGTAAGGAAACAAACATTCTGGGGCCTCTAGTTATCCCAGCTTTGAACTGGCTAGAACACCCCCTCACCAAATCAGTCTTTACCATCCAACACTAGCGCCCCCCCCAGCTTGGCTGCTGTCCCCAGCTGGCCACCATCTTTGTACCTGTTTGCAGGTCTGTGCGTTGGCTTCAACCAATCCCACACGGGTACTGAGCGCAACTTGTTGTCCCAACCTGCCATGGTATGTTTCCCTCCACTGGGGCCCTACTACATCATTTGGGATCCAAACCTGCCCACACGCAAAACCCAAACCCAGGAAACCTCTCCAAGGCAGCCCTATTGCCCTCAGTCAAAAGGAAGGAAAAAGTTTTCCAAACCCTTGGGTCCCCAATCTCCTTGAACCCCGCTTTGTTTTCACAACACTTCCTGATCCTTGCAATTTCCTTGGCCTTCTTCTTCCCTTTGGAGTCTGCTGGATGTACCTTCACCTCCGGACCGGGCGCAACTGGAACCTCCCCCTCCACCACCCCATCAGGGCCAGGCTTCCTGCCTTCTGTAACTTTCACAGCCTCCTTCTCCCCTCCAGAGTTTGCAGGCTGTACCTCCACTGCCGTACTACACGTAACCACTTCTGGGGCTGGAGCCAATGGTTTCTCTTCTGCATCCACCTCAATCCTATCTACCACCACAACCTCCGCCTCTGCTGCTATCATCCTTCCTCTACCCACGGCAGTTGCCACAAACCAGGCCTGGTTGCAATACCAAAGAATTTTTGAGCCGTTGTACCCACTTCCTGGGGCCACAATTGCACCTGCTGCATGGCCGTTGGCTACCCTGAGTCCAACAAAATCTGGTTGCCCATAGGGGACATGTGTTGGATTTCTTATAAATAGAAACTGAATTGAAGAATTTTAAGAGGGCTAAAAGACAACTAAAATCAGCAATAGAAAAGTAAAAGATAAAGAAGGAGAAGAAAAGAAGAATAAATGGAAAAGGAAAGAGAAAACAACATCAAGTATATAGATTCTGTAATTGAAGATCTTGAGAATGATTGATGAAGACTTGGTTGGGAATGATGGAAAGATTATTTGGAAGAAATAGCAGAAAAGATCTTGAAAAGAAGGATACTCGACATGAGTCATTGAGAATGGAGATTGCAGAAAATGGAATTAGTTGGTGGACAGTCTTACCAGACAGAATCTATAGTGAGTTTGTAGCTGGTTGAGTTGATGGATGATTGGGCAAATAAGGGCATGGTTGAGTATGAGAAGATAGATGAGAAGAATTTGAAATGATGAAGAAGCTTTTTTAAGAAGTATATGAGAAGAGGTTTTAAATAAGAAGGTAGAAGCGGTAGAGTAAGTACTCAAGTTCTTAAGAGTATTGTATCTGTGACATGTATGAAAAAGCGGGAGGGGCGCGCGCTCTAGATGAATGAAAGAGAGAGGCGCGCGCCTGTGATCTGTGAAATAAGTGATTTGAGAGCATGGATAGTGTCTTATAAAAAAAGAAAAAGAATGAAAAGAGATAAAATAAGAAAAGATAGAACTGAAAAAGAAACAGAAAGAAAGAACTGGAAAAACAGAAAAAGAAAAGAGTATAGAAAAGAGAGACAACTGAAAATAGAAGATGATCTATTTAACACCCCCGTGGCTGGTATGACTGGAGCCGGGAGAGAGAATTTGGGATTGATCAACTGTAAGAGTTTAGTTATTGAGGCTGAATTAAGGGCCTTTGTGAGGCCATCGGCTTTCATGTCGGAAGAAGGAATTAATTTGATAATTAGATTTCCCAATTTGAGTTCTTCCCGTAGTCCCTTTGTTTTGATATTGATGTGTCTTGTTTTTGAGTGACATCCGAATTTTTTTAATTTATCATCCAGGCCTTTGTTATCCACGAAATGATGGCTGGGCTTGACTTTCTTGGTCCAAAGTTCGGAAACTAACACCTTCATCCAAATAGCTTTGAGGAATGAGTCCACTAATGGATTGAGCTCAGCCTCAGTGGTTGAGTGAGTAACATTTTGTTGACGGTAACTGCTCCAGGAAAGGAGCAAACCAAAGAGTAAAGATAAATGCCCCAATTGCGAGCGTCTGGTGTCAAGATTGTCGCCCCAAGAGGCATTGCTGTAACACTTGATTTGAGTGTCGGTGTTCAAGATTTTAAGAGTGAGTTTGACATGTTTGGTCGCCTTGAGATACTTCCAACAACGTTTAACCTCTTGCCAATGACAAATCCCGGGTTTCTCGCAGAATCTGGCTAAGCTGGATACCGCGAAACTTAGATCCGGACGGGTGAGGCAGGCTATATAGTTCATAAGGAATAACGTGGATCAATAATTAATGTTAAGGGATTTGAATTCTTCGTGCTCTTTGTCTGAAGCAGGAGTGAGATTGAAGCTAGGGGAAAGGGGAACGGTTGAGGGCTTGCAGTCTGACATTTTCAGCTCTTCAAGGCCATGGTTCTATGTTTGGGTTGAGAAAAAAGTATTGAGTCGTTGACTCGCTCGTATTTCATGCCTAAGATCGTATTAGGTTCGTGGTGACTGGAGTTGGGAAATTTTGATAGAAAATTAAAAAGAAAATCATTACCAGATCCGACCAAAACGAGATCATCAACATGGAAGAATAAAACAGAGTTGGACTGAGAATGTATATAGAGACAAGGATCGGAGATAGACTCGTGAAATCCCTGTTCGCGAATCCAGGAGGTAAGAGTTGAAAACCAATTCGCCAGAGATTGCTTAAGGCGGTAAAGAGATTTCTTGAGGATGAGATATTTTGATTCTTGTTTGGAACCTTTAGGTTTCTTGATGATGACTTTATTGGTTAAAGGAGCGTGTAAGAAAGCGCTTTTGACATCTAGCTGGGTGATTGGAAGAGAGTGAAACAGACCAAAGAGAAGGGCCATTCTGAGGGAAGCAGCTTTTCCCGTTGGTGAAAAAGTATCCTGGTAATCGAGTCTGTAGATTTGATTGAAACCTTGAACACATAGTCTACTCTTGAAAATGAGTGGATCTCCGTGAAAGTTATCCTTCAGTCGATAAACCCAAGTAGTATTCAGAGGATTGGTTGGTTTGGGTCCATCATAGTCATCCCAAACCCCAAGTTGTTCAATGCCATTGAGTTCAGAGTCCATAGACGTTTCCCACTTAGGCGCTTCTGGGCACTTTTTAGCTTTCTCGTAATTCTAGGGACGAAATAATGATGGTATCCGTACCTCTTAGGAGGATTGAGGTTGGAAAAATCTCTAAGAGAGTAACATGGAACGAGTTGAGTTTCGAGATCGTTGGATGAATTTGATGATGAGTCAGAGATATGGTCCGAATCCAGAGGATAAACTAGGGATGGATTGTTTTCAGGAGAGTGACTGTCATCAACGGAGTTATTGGAGGAAAGTTGAGAAGAATTGGGATAAGAGACTGGAAAATCATCATCAAAATTGAGCTTTGGAACATCTTCAGAAGTTGAAAGAGGAGTGGAATATGGAGGCTGGGTGTGTGAATCAGGTTTAACAAATTTGACATGTTTGGAAGAAACAATTGTGAGGTCAGGTCTTAGGATCCAATAGGAATGGAAAGCAGGGTTGTAACCCACAAGGGTGCCAACAAGACCTCTGTCTTTAAACTTTTCTCCTCGCGCTATCTTGGTGTCGAGGTAGGCTACTTTGGAGCCAATTGGGTGAAAGTAGTTGTTGGGAAGAGTTTTGCCCGTGAATAGTTGGTATGGAGAGCAAGAGGAAGGGGTTTTGGGGATCTGATTGAGCGCCAGGCAGGCTGCTTTCGCGATTTTGGCCCAGAGATTGAGCGGAAGACAAGAACAGCGGATAATAGCTCTGACCGACTCAGTGAAAGTTTGATTTGCTTGTTTGACTTTTCCATTGTGTTCATGGTGATATGGTTCTGATACAAGGTGTTGAATGGAGTTTGAAATGAAGAAATTTTTGAGTTTGGTCAAGGCAAATTCTCCGCCACCATTGGTACAGATGTTAACCGGAAAGCAACCTCTCTTCTGTCTCTTGAAGTTGAGGATTGTAATGAGCTGATGGCAGACATCGGACTTGTGCTGTAGTGGAATGGCAGAAATGTACCCAGAGTAGTTGTCTATAATCGTCATGAGATAATTCATGTCGTGCCGGGCGGGTGGAGTGATAGGGCCAATTAAATCTATGTGTAATTGTTTGAAGGGTTTGGAAGCGCAAGTTGATGTAACTTGAAGGAGGTTTTCGTTATTTTAGAGAAGACGCAGTCTTCACATTGAAAATCGGAAAGTAATTGGGGGCAAAGTTCAGGGAATAAATTTTTGAGACAAAGAGGACTGACGTGTCCGAATGACTGATGTAGATACTTCACTCAATCATTCTTAGAATCTTTCCTGGCCAAATAGCAGAGTTTTCTATTAAGACCAACAGTTGACGGCTGGTTGATCACAAATAAATTTCCTTGAATGAAGCCTGAGAATGCCGGACGAGAGGTTTTGGTAAACAGAGAGAATTGATTATGATTCGTTGATAGAGAGCACTCCTTTGACGCAATGAGTTCACCGGGGCTAATCAGGTTGACCACTAGATCCAGGACGAAGAAACAATTTGAAAGAACTACTTCTGAGTTCTTCCAAGTTAGTTTTACAACTCCCTTTCCTTTGATAGACAACCGGGCTCCTTCTTTCCCAGTATTAATTGATTCCTCACCAGAGCTTTTGTCGAGAGAAATGAAGAAGTTGGGAGAGTTAAACATATGGCATGAAGCGCCAGAGTCAAGAATGATGCAATTGTTGGGGTTAACCTCTTTGATCCAAGCGGTGAGCAAAGCGTGGTAGTGTGCAACTTCTTTATTCTTTGAGTTGGAATTTGATTGGGCTCTCCATTTCGCTTGCGCTTCCTTCCACCAAGAAGGAGCCAAATGCTCGTGCTTATGCCAGCGCTTGTCTTCAGAATGGTCGGGAGATAGGGGGTTATGGAAGCCGTGAGTGCATCGAAGTTCGCAAGGAATAGATTTCTTGGGATTGGTTGAGGTGATTAAAGCAGTACTCGAGATTAGAACATCCTTTGACTTGGCTTGAGTCTCATTATCCAGTTGAGTGAGGTGATTGAGTACTAGATCTACAGTGACACTTTTGTCTGAGTGCATAATCTGTTGTCGGAGAGAATGAAGAGACGAAGGAAATTTGAAAAGAAGATGGTATGCAAGAATGTCGTCCGGTAAGTCAATTCCCACGTTGACCATCTTTTTCATAGAGGTCTTGGATTCAGTGATGAAAGATTTAATTGAATCGGGTTTGAATTGCTGATAAAGGAATTTGTTGAAGAGGCGAGCGCGATTAGCCGTTTGGGAAGAGGCAAATCTTTCTTTGATGGTTTGCCAAAGGACTTTTGACAAGGATATGTTTGAGGAGTTAACGACATTATTGTGAGTTACTGAATCGATTCTAGATAAGAGGATAACTCTGATTTCCATGTCGTCAATGGGACTGAGTGTGTTTGAATCGTTCTCCAGGGCTTCCTTTACGCCTTTCAGTTTGAGTAGAATTGTCATTTTATCTTTCCAAATCAAGTAGTTTTCTTCGGAGAGGATAGGTACCGCCTTGAGAGCTGCCTTGAGGATTATTTGACGGAAACCGTCATTACTTGATCCCTCCATTAGTTCAGTTAGGTACGTCGGGTTTGTTCTTTGGCTTTTAACCATGTTGGATTTCTTATAAATAGAAACTGAATTGAAGAATTTTAAGAGGGCTAAAAGACAACTAAAATCAGCAATAGAAAAGTAAAAGATAAAGAAGGAGAAGAAAAGAAGAATAAATGGAAAAGGAAAGAGAAACCAACATCAAGGATATAGATTCTGTAATTGAAGATCTTGAGAATGATTGATGAAGACTTGGTTGGGAATGATGGAAAGATTATTTGGAAGAAATAGCAGAAAAGATCTTGAAAAGAAGGACACTCGACATGAGTCATTGAGAATGGAGATTGCAGAAAATGGAATTAGTTGGTGGACAGTCTTACCAGACAGAATCTATAGTGAGTTCGTAGCTGGTTGAGTTGATGGATGATTGGGCAAATAAGGGCATGGTTGAGTATGAGAAGATAGATGAGAAGAATTTGAAATGATGAAGGAGCATTTTTAAGAAGTATATGAGAAGAGGTTTTAAATAAGAAGGTAGAAGCAGTAGAGTAAGTAGTCAAGTTCTTAAGAGTATTGTATCTGTGACATGTATGAAAAAGCAGGAGGGGCGCGCGCTCTAGATGAATGAAAGAGAGAGGCGCGCGCCTGTGATCTGTGAAATAAGTGATTTGAGAGCATGGATAGTGTCTTATAAAAAAAGAAAAAGAATGAAAAGAGATAAAATAAGAAAAGATAGAACTGAAAAAGAAACAGAAAGAAAGAACTGGAAAAACAGAAAAAGAAAAGAGTATAGAAAAGAGAGACAACTGAAAATAGAAGATGATCTATTTAACAACATGTATCCTGTCCCTGCTTCCAAAACCTTTACCGGATTCTTGCATTCCAACCGCCAATGACCATTACCATCACAATGAATGCACACCCAAGGCGCAGGAGCACTGGGAGGTGGAAATCCCTTGGCTGCATGTGGTGGCGGGCCATAAATTTGTTGCAACATCCAATTCATATATATCTTCAGACCCTTCATTAACTTGGTAAGTTTGCTGACAATTGGTTATGGGATTGGGACGGTGCCAAAGGCAACAGAGGGGCAGCTTGCACAGGGGCCGGAATCCGAACCGCCAGAGGCCAAGGAGAAGCCCTCTTTGGTTCCACTGGACAGAATCTGGTGGTTTCCTCAATTATTTCCTCCAGGTCAATCTCATTTTCCACCGCATGGCGGATGATGCACAAATCCGGAAGGAGCGCAATGCTCCCATCCACCAATTTCTTAACCAGGCCATGATTGTACAAGTACCACTGCACTCGCAACCTGAGTTGCGGTGTTATTCCACCCACAAAAGCCTGCTTCATTGCTCCCGTCTGCCCCAACACCACCATGTTCTTCTCCAAGTACCCATAGATCTGGTCAAACACCAACATATACTCCTCCAGATACCTTTGCATCCGTACCCCTCCACCCGCACTGGCTTCTGCTGTAGCCTGCTCAAAATCACCTTCCCCAAACCGGGGCTCAGGCCTTCCCCACTTTCCAACATTTTGCCTTTCAACCTTCCCCAATCCCAGGCCCCATATCCGGCCATGTCCTCCATGTCCCAAAGGGAAACCTCATCAGTGATGAAGAGGACAAGAGTGCAAACCTTATCCACACCCGTTGTTCCTTTGGAATCCAAAATCTCTTCAAACCTTGCAAGAAACCACCCCACATCCGCAGTGTCAAACCAAAGATGAGTAAAGTCCTGCGGCCTAAGCCATAGCCACCGTGGAGCCTTGCCACCGGATCCCAGAGTAGTCAATGGAAACATCACACCCGCTACCTTTGAGAGACTAGGACAAAAGATTATTTCCTGGAAAGACCCCCAGATGTGGAAACAAGAGGAAGATAATCCCCTAAGTTTTCCTCAAGTTTGGAAGTTATTGGTCCAAGCATCCGTAAGAAGTTTGAGTGCTGATGGGTTTTGAGAATAAGAGATAGTTATAAGAAAAAGATGAATAAAGAAAATGATGTTGTAAATTCCTGCTCTTCAATCCTTCCCTGATCCTTGGATGATCCCATGAGATTAGATGATATAATCCTAAAACCCAGAGTTGAGAGTGAGGTTTTGAGTCCTCTCTCTCAACCCTACCCTAAGTACAAGCGCAACTGAAAGCCTAACAACAAAATGGAGAAAGATCCCCTAGAACCCAGAACCCTAGCCCAAGCTTAACCTGTATCACCCAATCCCTCCCAACCCTTCTTCCATTACATATTTCCGGTTTGTCCTTCTCATGGCTCAGACCTCCGCCACTTCCTACTCCAAGCCACCCATGTTTATCCATCCATGCGCATCTGTGGATCCTGTAATCCGTGGATTGGTCTGAGCCTATGCTTGCACAGAACTCCCCGGTGTGTATGACCCCAAAATTGCCCCACTCCTGCTTTCCAAACTAGCCACCTGCAAACCTGGTCAGGTTGGCTCCATTACTTGTTCCACACCATCCAAGGGGTTTGCAAGCCCGCCATGCCTGGAGTGGGCCCAGACCGCACCAAATGCTGAGCCTGACCTACCCAACTTCTGACAACACAGCCCGCAACGCAGTTCCCAAACCAAGGTTATAAATACAAAAACACACTGTACATAGTACACCTTGTGAAAATCATCATAGAACAAGGATTTAGCACATGCATTTTTTTGTTTTTGTTTTTACTTTTTCACCAGTGATAGCTCTCTTGATCAAGTGCAGTAGTCTGTCTCTGTTATGAATGATCTCTTACTTTTCTATGTTTTTTAGGATCACTTACTCATTTTCTATTGGTGATATGTACGTACATACACTGTCATGGCCCCCATCCCAAGAACCTGCCATGGATTTCATGCACACATCCAAAACAATGGGAGATCCTTCCTTTCCTGACTGGGCCCTTGATAGCCTGTTTTTTTTTCAAACAATCAGAGAAATGAAAAACCCGCATCTCATGTCTGGACCCCCTTCAGGGCTTGCTCTTAGGCTTGGTTTTGGTTTGGGAGAAGTCACCAAGATGAGCGAGTTGGTTGATTTTTTATCAAGCAAGTTGGTTGCCATCATCATCCATATGTACAGATTTATGCATCAGGTTGTTCAGCTCCAAAGGTCTTTAGCAGGTGCTTATGCAGTTATAAAACTCTACCCTAATCTAGATGCAATTGCTTGATCACTCATGCAAATTGATAAAAGTATACTCATCCCCCCTTGTCTTGTAACCAGTATTTGATTGATAAGACTTACTGGTGGTTGAAGGATGACATGTATGATTTGGTGATGTGGTGTGGAGGGGTGTTAAGGTTTTTTGCATGGTGGATCTCATGTTTGAAATCTGCCATTTTTGAAATAGAGAAGTTAGGGGCTATGTGGATTTCAGAACCCCCCCCCCCATTAAAATGGCAGGTTTGGTCCAAAAAATCAAAGAAAATGGCAAGTTACTCATGGCAGATTTTCTAACTCTGATACACCCTACTATTTTTTTTACTTGTGCTTCCAAGCCACCTTGAATTGGTTTTCATATTTCAATTTGTTTTTTTTTCATTGATTTTGATTTATCTTGAAGGAATCTTTTGATAATCTCCAATTCTATTTTAAAGTGAATCTTTTCAATCTGTCTATTCCATTTTTGTTTAAGTCTGCTTCAGAGCTACCTCAGATTCAATTTTCATTAAATTTTCATTTATTCTATTTTTCTATCAATCAGTATATCAGTCAGTTTTTTATTCATCAGTTGCAGCAGCTCCAAATCAAATTCTTGAATCAGTTTTTGATCATCTTTCTCTCAGAGAAGCTTCAAGTTTAACCTGAGTGAATTTTTCAATGTGTTTCTTATGTTTTTTTTTTTATTCATCTTCAAAGATTTATTGAGGAAGTTTAATACCACCAGAGTTGCCAAATAATTCAGGGGACAGCTTTCAAATCCCCAAAAGTCATTAAAAACTTGTACTTGATAAGTTTTTCATGCCTTTTCTCAGGTGGGAAAGTTGTGGAAGCATTTCCAGTGACAAGAGTCATGCATGATTTCTTTTGATCCAATTAAGGTCTTCACAAATTCTTTGGGTGAGAAAAAAAAAAGTTGCCCAAAGGTAAAGGCATCATCTTTGTACATATATATATATATATATTGAGATTAATTTATTCCATGTCCACATTTTTTTTTTCAATTAACAAGTAATTCATTGATCTTGAAGGCAATAATTCCTCCTTGGCCTTTTTTTAAGTAAAGTTTGGTAAGCATGAAGCTGTACCCTTCCTGCCCATGACAAATAGATGTATGGCCTATCCATGTGACATCCCTGGAAACAATTCCTTTCAAAAGATGTGGGGAGAAGGTAGAACAGTTGACAAGACTCAGGCCTGAAGGCACTTGATGCTTGCAAGTTGACCTAACAATTGAGCTCTAATTCCTTGGTGATAGCATTTTTGAGATATTGATCTCAAAGAGCACCCACCAGAGAAGAAAAAACTTTAACCAAACAGGTTCAGAGGTTGGAAACATGAACAGTTCCAAGCCAAGAGTGAAGCATATATATGTTGGCTTGGTTATCATCACTGATTCCTTTTTAGGGATCAATCATAGTCCTCATCAATTAGTCCATGATAGAAATAGTTTGGATATTCCTATTTCTTCTCCTCTCTTTTCTTTTCTTTTTTTTTCTTTTGTTAATTCTCTATGGTCTTGCTATGGGGTAAGTACAAGCCACATGATCATAAAACTCAAAGTTTAGGGTGTTGAATTTTTTAGAAATAGGCGTTAAAGAAAGTGGTCTTCATGTTGAATATGAGACTGGTTGAAGGTCCTGAAGGGAAGAGTTTTAGGTTGGGTAACTTGTAATGTCAAGTGGAGCGGATCTGGGGAAAGGGCTCAGGGGGCACTCCAGTTTGATTCAAGGAGCAACCGGCAAGTATCATTCACTTGAACAACATCGGGGCTTCAGGGCAGTAAGTATGTACAAGAGGCTGACAAGTGGTTGGACAAAAATTAATAACCAGTGGTTTTACTGGGAGGAATACATAGGATGTTCACAATAGGAAATGATGAAGAATACAGCTAGTATCACTAAACATCCACTCAATGAACTATACTGAACCGTCGCTTTGATAACATTCATATTTTCGAGTCGTATATTCAGTGATTTGGTTCACCTTCGCTAAGTTTCTCATGAGATCCTTTGTCAAATATACCCGACAACACTTCAAGGAAGCCGGTCGAAGCCGGTGAATCGAGGAACTGGAACGCATGGAAGATCTTATCGACCATACTCCCGATCGTAGGACCTGCTTGGCCAGTCGCAACGTCGCCTAATCGAGCAGAGATACCCAAGGTGGATCGAACGAACTCATACATCGGTCGAGTTCCGCCCAAGTAGTGGACTGTCTCGTACTCCAAACCCTGAGCCCTCAAGCCCTGTAACGATTTCAATGCGAGATCAGTCGTAGCTTTCATGTATTGATCTATTGCTCCGGACGGGATCGGCTTATTGGCTGTATCAAACGCCTTGATGATTGGTGCAAGAGACGCTTCCAACCCATCTCGGATGCGATCAGCTGAGTCTAAACTGGCAGTGGATTCTCGTCGGGCCCAAAATCGTCTGAGTACCTCTGAAGTGAGTGAAGCGAGTAAATCATTCGAAATATAAGCACCGAAATGGCTCGCAATGGTTTCCGCAAAAACACTCGTGAGACATTTCTGGAACCTTAATTCGAATACTCTCAAGTCGAGCGCTTGACATAACATGTACATGTGTGAAGCCATCATCTGTAATCGGACATAAATCATGGATCAGAAGATGACCGCAAGATGATAGACCGTAGCATGAGACACGACTTACAAGCTTGAGAACCTCGGTTGCCTCCAGCGTTTTTCGGGCGCTAACGAAAGCCAGCGAGTTGATGGATTGGTTATGACCTTCAGCGCTCTGAACATGGGTAGTGACAGGACTGGCGAGGTATTGGAGCTCAGCACAATAACTAGCGCAGATGGTATCAAGTCCCTTGGTGTGATAATTAGTACTGGGCTCGTGCCCATTCAAGCAAGAAGGTAGACCTTTATTCATATATGCACTGTTCAAGCAGTAAATATAATCTCAGCGTACAGACTCGAAAATTGACTAACTAGATTGCCAAGCAGCATCAGAAAACTGAATGCGAAACGGGTAACTCACTTGTTAAGCTCGGTTGTCTGGGAAAACATGATTTTCCCGATTGCAGCGAGTGCCAGGCGGGTTTTTTCCATGGAAGTCGCCACCGAAGTTGCTTGGAAATTGCCACCGTGGTGGACAATGCCATTTTCAACGTCGACCAAAGCTGGACAGCAAAAAAAGGAGAGTGATCATGAGACTATGTGTAAACGAGAAGGAAATGATTGGACTTTGTTTGTGAGACGTACGATTGTCAGTGGTTGAGTTGAGCTCGGTGAATAGAGTCTTGTGGGCGCTGACCAAGTCTTCCAACTGAGGTCCGATCCACTGTTTTTGAAATGGGTAAATCTATGAGTTTGAAGGCTAGACAAGACTTGCACGTTGGACGGGAAAACAACTCACCTGAGGAGCCGTCCGGAGAGGATATCTATCCTGACGTAATACCTGGTTGGATTTCTCCTGCTCGAAATCTTGCTTATCGAGCTCTTCACTTCGATCGAGTAGTTTACTGCTCTGAAGTAATCGACGGATATTGTTGGCGACTTCGATCTGCCCAGGATGTGGACGAGCGGTTTGGTGAATGAAACTGTGCAGGTCAAGGTTACAGAAAATCAGTTGCACGATTCTCCAAATTCCCATCATCGTCTTTTTGATGAATAATCAATGTTCGATCTTCAATCAAGCGAGAAAAATAAACTTGCGGGTGGAATGCGCCAATTTGGCCGACCATAGCTTCGGTCATCATGGCCGTCAAGACTTGAGAGAGTAATCCGAGGATATGGGCATTGTAGATCGCAATCGAAGCAGCTGCGGCACTAATCGCCGTTCCATTTGCGATTGCTAAACCCTCCTTGGGACCCAAGACAAGGGGATGGATTCCATGGGCTTTTAAACTTTCGGCACTACTCATGATTTTGGGTTGCGTATTACTGTGATCAGATCAAATCGATCGAATCAGACCTCAATCAATCAATCAATCTGTGAACACTCGACAAACTAGGGCTCATGACTAACCTGCGATCGATCACGTAAACATCCGGATGACCGCACAAGGCGCCCGCAATGTATGCCAACTGACCAGCAACCAATCGTCAGAAATCAGCTGATTCAAACCTGGGAAGTTGGTTCAAGGATTAAGCTCACCGGAGAGAGATCACCAGAGGCACTGATCGTACCCCGGAGGGGGATGATCGGGGTGATGGAAAGATTTAGCAAATTAATCAAACCCTCCAATAATTCGATCCGAACGGCTGAATGACCTCTGCGAAAGTCGATGTATGTATAGGATAGATTATCAGAAATCCACCACCAGCCGGATCGGAATTTATCATGGAAAGAGACGACAAACCTAGCGAGAGAATTAGCTCTGACGAGCATAGCGGCTCTGACGATGGATTCGGACATGACATTAGGGCCTAGTGGTTGGGAGAGTTGGGTGGGTGGGGTGAGACGATCGGCATCCTTGGACAATTGGAAACCGGTAGCGCCGCCAAGAAGATGTTCGACGATTGAGACTTGAAGTTCCTCAACTTTGTGAGTTCGAGTGGTGGCAGCAGCTCCGAAGCCGGTGGTGACACCGTAAGTACTCTGCTTGGTCTATGGCCTCAAAGGGTTTGTTGTTGTTTATCAGGCCCAACCGGAAGTCGGTGCCGGTGGGGGATGCCGATGGGTGAGGAAGATATCATGAGGGGCGACGTCATAGGCATCAGTAGGGTCCCAGTGCATACACCCAGATTCTGGCCAAGACTCAGACAGACTTACGCGATCAAGCATAAACTGGAGTGAAGCATTGATACGGTCGAGCGTAGGTTGATGGTCTGTTAACTGGAAGTTGACTGGGTTCGAACTGAATAAAATTTGATCAATTATCATGAGCGAATAGAAACTACCGGGAGAGGCCAATCGGATGCAAGTATATCAAATTTGCTGAGGACTGACGATGATGATAACTTATTGCTGGACGAAAGACTCGATAGGACGACCTCCTCAATCGAGAGTGAGTGTCCATCGATGGTGATGACGGTGCTCGGGCCGTCTGAGCCGTTTCGATTGGCTTTGGAGTTCTTAGGAGCCTGGTTGGGCTCGATGAAACGATGAATGAGGCCAAGGGTGATGAGGGACTGGAGAGAAGAGAAAGAAGAATGGTCAACATGGAATTCATCCATCCCCGAAGTCCTCATACTTCTGTCGCAAATTTCCTCTCAAGTCATCATTGCGCCAAACAAATCAAGTACATCTAGGCTTGGGCTCCTCCCATAGCTGCTTCAGTACTGATCGCCAAAGTATGCAGATACCTATCTTTCTTACGAATCACAAGCATGTATGTACACCATCTTTACCAATGCCTATAACCTATCCTTCGATGATGGACAAGCGCTTACACACGATAGATGTATGAAGAGAAGCGTAGAAAGAATATGAGGAACCGAAACGACTCAACATGGGCCTCATCTGGTTGTTGTGAGTGTTCTACCTGAGCTTTGGTCATGATGCTGGATCGAATCAAACGCGGGGTCCAGACGGAGTCGAGGTACGATGTTCTGCTTCCACTCGGTTGACTCAAAAAACTTGGAAGTGAGTGTGGGATTAGGAAGCTGGAAATCGATTGGTTCGATGGAGAACCCATGAGACGTTTAGGAGATGGATAGCTCAGGCTTCTTATCTCCTGTAGCCTCCTAGTCTTCGATCGACGTTTCGGCGACACTCCAGCATCCAACTAGGGGGCTCCGTCATCCTATTTGCCGCACTCAGGCTAGACGGTCTTCCCAGCAGCACCTTAGAGGTCTCGCTCGCTTTAGGAGAACGCAGCTATCGACGCTTGTTCAAGCCGTTACTCGCTATCACCGACCTCGGAACATTCGGCATTGCGCCGGTTGATAAGGGTCTGACAGCGGCAGGTATGCCTCATGGCCTGGTGTCTCGGGTGGTGCCCTTCTCCTGGGTCAGCCTACCGGCCGGTGATGATAAGCACCATCGACGAGAAATCACCAGCGAGTGGATATTAATTCTTGTACATACACAGATCCATCACGGGGGGGCAAGAAGACACTACTCACGTTCACGTGAACCAGTGAGGCCTGCCTGGGCCTAACGTTCCCAACAAAGGGCGGGGGATATGTGAACGGTCAAATGGTTGGCCATGTAAGTAGATAAGTAATTAAGTAAATAAAAATTAATAGGTGATGATTTAAGAAAGCCAGGATGAGACCCAGGCTCCATCTGGTGACCACTCTAGTCTCCCCCCTCCCTCACACGGCGGGCGATTTGGTCACATGGAATCGTCCGCCATCCAGGCGCATGCAAGGTTGTGCGACATCCGACAAGCGCGCGGGCAGAAAGAGGTTGTGAGTACATAAATACAGATATCTTGTCTGAGCATCCACCTATCAGCCTCGCCGTCAAAGATGATGTACTTATCTATCTGTTGATAAGTGTTATGTCAGAATCTAGAATATTCCTTGCAAGGGTTGTATATTCAATCCATACGTCTAGACTAGTGTGTATTGACCCCAAACTTGGAGACTCATTGGAAGTAAATATTTATTTAGATTGGTGTGTCTGCCAAAAACAAAAAAATTACATTCCAAAAAACAGAGGTCCAAAATGAATCAATACGCAGGATGCATGGCATTCAGAACCTCATGGTAAGCAATATTATCCGTTTCAAAACACCTTTGATTGTCTGGTCTCTGTGCTACAACTACTCTTGTTTAGTGGCTTGATCTACTCCTTGACAATGCTACATATAACTGAGCATGGTTACAAACTGGATCCTGAAGATAAATACCAACATTTGAAATTTTCTGCCCTTGAGATTTTGCGGATTGTTACTGAGAAGGCCAAATTTACAGGAAACTGTCTGTGGATTAATTCAAATGAAAGACTATTTTCATCTGGATCAGAGATGAAAGGTGTGTGTGGGATGGCAACAACTCTTCCCATGGAATGACCTGTTGGTATTTTGGAAGATATGATATTTGTTCCCAGTCTGGCCACAACCAAGCAAGTCCCATTGCACAGGCCAATTGTACAGTTCATATTCCTCAACATTATTATTGGGCCCCCCAAATTTCAGACTTAAGCTATGGGGGGAAAAAAATTGAAAGAAATAATGTGTTGAGGAACTCTGGTTGCTCAAGATTGGGTATGTCATCTTTGATAGAGTCATGGCTTGAGTAAGTTTTCATATCAGTGTTTTCTTCATTCACAGGGATGAAATTCAGTATTAATGTATTTATCTTGTAGACAGATGTATTCTGGCAACTTGGTATGACACATCTCATCAGATAATTACCTTCAAGGTAGCAGAGGTGCAAGTTTTGAAAAATGATATTGATGAAAATTTCCATAGCATGATCTTGACTGTTACCATGAATGACCATGTTCTCTGGAAGCAATATTTTTTTTTGAACCCTGAATGATATTGATACCATCTCAAACATCAAGTAAGAAATTCTGAAACTACAAGCATCTATGACTCATTGGTGCTTCATCCCAGATAATTAAAGAAAATTTCTCAAGAGCTTGAATCTTTTGAAAATGCTTTGATATTTGTGATACAGAGGTGTGATTGATTTAAAGCTGGATTTTGTTGGCATGAGAGCCTCAGAGAAGATGAGGATTCAGGTCAAGAGGGGTACTGGATTACCAAATCAGGGATGGAGGCCAATCAGGGGATGTGTCAGCTTGCTACCATTACAGAGCAAGCTGCAAAAGTGACAGAAAATAACATAAACATGAAAAAATAAATAATTAATTATGGAAGAGGAAATAAAATTAAAAATATTATTTAAAATTCTGATTTTGCATCAAAATTAAGGTAGGTTCACTCACTGACACCTACCCCAAATTCCCACCCCTTATATTTTCAGATAATTAATGAAAATTTGCCACAAGGCACAGCCTTGAGATTTTGGCCACCTTAATATTTCATGGGAAACACCACATGTGAGTTTCACAGTGAAAATGTTGGCAGAATCAATGAATTCTGTAAATTGGAGGAGTTACTTGTGGAAAAGTGATTTGTCACAATTCCTGCACGCAGCCATGGCAACTAATACACCCATGCGTGGCTAAGCAGCAGCACTGCCACCCTGTCTACCTATCAGAACAAGCCAGATATGGAGTCCTGGGCATCTGACAAGTACACATCTGCGGGAATACAACCTGACAGGCTGACAGACAGCATGAGAAGCCAAGGTACAGAAGAAAGGTGCTACTCCTGATACAGAGACATAATACATATGTAATAAATTTCCCCGTTGGGGAAACAAGAGAGAGATACTCTCCTAAGCTGTCCTCAAGTTTGGAATTGGTCCAAGCGTCTGTAAGGAGGTTGAGTGCTGATGGGTTTTGAGAAAGAGAGAGATAGTTATAAGAAAAAGATAAAATGATGTTGTATATTCCTGCCCTTCAATCCTTCCCTGATCCTTCTTGATGAGATATCATGAGATGATCCTACAACCCTGAGTTGAGAGTGAGGTTTCAAGTCCTCCCTCTCAACCCTAACCTAACTACAAGCGCAACTGAAAGCCTAACAACAAAATCAAGAAAGAACCCCTAAAATCCAGAACCCTAGCCCAAACTTAACCCATACTGCCCAATCCCTCCCAACCCTTCCGCCATTATGTACTTCCAGTTTGTCCTTCTCATGGAGTTGCCCTCTGCTGCGCCCTACTTGGAGCCCCTTGTGTTGACCCATCTGCGTGCATCTGAGGATCCTGTAATCTGCAGATACATCCACACCTATGCTTTCCTGGACCTCCCCGGCGCATATAACCCTGCAATTTCCCTGCTCCCGCTTTCCAAACTAGCTTCCCGCAAACTTGGTTGGGTCAGCTCCATTACTTGGTCCACTTCATCCAAGCGGGTTGCAAGCCTGTCCCGCCTGGAGTGGGACCAACCCGCACCAAATGCTGAGCGTGGCCTACCCAACTGCTGAGCACGCAGCCTGCAACACAGTTCCTGATCCAAGGTTATAAATATCACACCACACCGTGGTTAGTACAGTATAAAAATACATCAAAGTATATAAAAATACATAAAATTATATAAAAATACATAAAATTATATAAAAATACATAAAATTATATAAAAATATGTAAAATTATATAAAGATACATAAAATTATATAAAAATACATAAAATTACATAAAAATACATAAAATTATATAAAAATACATAAAATTATATGAAAATACATAAAATTATATAAAAATACATAAAATTATATAAAAATACATAAACTTATATAAAAATACATAAAATTATATAAAAATACATAAAATTATATAAAAATACATAAAATTATATAAAAATACATAAAATTATATAAAAATACTTAAAATAAACTTTTTACATATTTTTACTAAATATAATAAATAAACACCAATATTTCAAAAGTAAGATAACCAGAGCTTGTGAAATATTTTGAAATACCTTAAATTTACAAATGTGAAAGCTTCAAGATATCAGCATGTCTGTGACATACCAAGGAAGTGGAATATGTAAAAATATCACATATGTTACCACAGAATGTATTTTTTATTAATTATTTTAAGTAAAGGAACAAAAACTCAAGAATAAGGACCAAAATCATTATTATGATTTTGCTCCCATCAGATAATACATAATGAGAACTTAACTTACATCAGAGTGACTTTAGAAAGGTCTACTAAGAAGACATGCTAACAATCTGGGAATATCTACCAGGAATAAATAATTAAATAAAGGTCATGTGAATTAATAAGGTGTCATTCAGATCCCAATCAACCAATCAATCAAATAATAGAATAATTCCCTTACCCTTTAGAATTAGATGCTAACCATGGTATAGAAAAAAGGTAAAACTATGGGCTACCATTGGTTACTCTGCTAGCCTTAGAAACTGTCCCTTTGAGCCCCTATAGCCCTCAGAAGTACAGAATTGGGACCCAAAAAGCTATACCTCAACAGCTCTGTTTGAGGTTATTGATACCCCAGATGCAGCTATATTTACATCCAGAAACCGTGCCAAGGTAATTAAATACTTATAAGAGATAAGTAAGTGATTTATGGCTTTAGTCTGATTAATATTATCTTTCCCAAAACCCTTTTTATCAATTTAAAACTGCTGGACAACCTTTTAACCCCAGTAACAAGTTTAACCCATCAGTACACATCCCAAACAGGTACCCAAAGGATTAAATAAAATACCAGTGAGTTTATTATCCTTTTTCTGTTGTGGAAGCTTGCTTACAAAACCCTGACACTCCACCATATATTATATATGTATATTATCTTTGTGAAATAACTCCTTTAAGAATATAAATTAAAGGTTCCAAAGTAACCAGGTCTACTTATTTCAAAGTGAATTTCCTGCCAAAGAGGTGTTAAAGATCCCAAATATTATTGTGGCCCCTCTTTTTATTTATTTAAGAATAAAATTATTGATATTTATTAATAATAATCATTAATATCCAAACCATATTGCCTTGCATTTGCTTTATCCAAATATTTTACGGATTATTTCTGCATTTTTATAATAATATATTTATTATTTATTCTATCACCTCTGGTAGCCAAAAGAGAGCAAGGACTTTGGAATCCAGGAGGCTGAACGGATGGAGGAGCCCTGAAGGGACTTGGCTCAAAGGTATGATGACGATTTATGAGAAGGAAGCCAACTGATGAAGATTTTAAATTTCAAGGAAAGAGGCAAGTATTTAAGAACAACTAGAGAGCCCAGGAAAGGGGCTTAATGGAGAAAGAGAAAAATGAATCATTCAATAATAGAAATGGTAGATTCCTATAGGAAAACAATGAAATAGTAATGGAAGCATGGATAAAGAGAGAAACCTATGGAGTTGAAAAAAATGAGTCATCTTTAGAAATTGATAATTTTTGCCTATTGGGCCAATATGATAATAATGATAATAATCACCTATGGGTGGAACATGGGTAATATTTCCTATAGGGATCAAAAAAACAAAAAATAAGACCTATAGGTTCAGTGCAGTGAGAGTGAGGAGGTAAGGTTAGAGGATTAGGATTGGAGATGAGCACAAGATGACCAAAATTTAAACAGATTCCAAAGCTGACATGAGCTGTCTTTTCATTTGGGAGATTCATGGAAGCTATTCCACTATTAGCACATACCATAGCTATTCTCATTGTTGATCTGAAAGAAGAAAACAAACATTTATACAGAGAGGTTCTCCCAGAGACCCAAGTTAAATCAATAAATAATTATGAAGGCTCACAAGCATTGCATGTATTCATTATCAGGTCAAAAAAAGCCTCTATGTATTATTTAGTAGAGAAAACGTTTTCAACTCTAATTGATGTGTCGGAGTAATGTGTTGTTCATCAAAGATAAAATTACTGTTTTTTCTAGTACCCCACACTGTTTTTTCAAGTCTTGGAAAAGAAGTAAAAGCCTCTTCAAAACTGGTTGCAATAATTTGAAAAATTATTGGGTTTATTGTTATTAATATTTAACTAAAGAGAACTCTTTTTTGTGTGATTCTGGAATGAAATAAATCTAAAAAAAATCAAATTGAACAAGAAATTCAATATTCACACATGTTTTCTGCTTTGAAGATTTATAAGAGAATTCCAAATGACTTCCTCAGCTCATATGTATCAATATGTTCATCAGAACCCTGCATAGTTGTTTCCAAATAATGATCATCCTCAACTAGACCCTTGGCTAAAGCTGCTTCTCTGAAATTTGAGTAAGAAATTCCATTGACCTGTAACAGATGTTCTATCCATATGGCAGCTATCTGGCCTTCTGTTAGTAGGTTGCAAAGCCTTTAATCCATATTTTAAGAAGATGGATCAGTTAGCCTGATATATTTATTTTTACAAAAATGAGGGGAAAAGCTTTGAAAAATCTGCATCAATCCATTTTGTTGATGTAGGATACATTTAATCCTCATTAACAGACATTGGATCCATATCAATGCCTATTTTCCATTTTTTTATTTGTGTCACAATTTTGAAATTCCAGAAATTCTGGAGGGCTTTTTCCTGTAGAATTGAAACATCCCATATTGTGTCAGATAGTTCCATTGACTCTAAATGTGTATATACCCCTGGTATAGTTTGAATATTAATGCTGAGTATTTTGGTTAAAACCAATGTATGTCAAAGGAAAATTTTAGTTTACAAGCCTCATGTTTTTTATGAGTTGTTTCTCAGGAGAAGTTTGATTTTTTTTCCAAATTGAAAAAATTTAGCAAATAGTTGGGCTGCCTTTTCTGGGGCACTAAAAAATGCCATTGCAAAAGCATAGGTAAATTTTTTCATATTGAACAATAATTTATTGGAAGTTTTGAAAAATTATTGTGGCCCTTAAACTTTGAGGTTCAAAGTGCTGATGTTAATGCCATCCTCAGGCCACAGGATGGATGATATTTTCTAGTGCAATTCTGCTTTGATTCTCTTAAGCTTT
Source organism: Puccinia polysora (assembly GCA_025617555.3). NCBI lineage: Eukaryota > Fungi > Basidiomycota > Pucciniomycetes > Pucciniales > Pucciniaceae > Puccinia > Puccinia polysora. Next base: position 46,662,835 of record CM062628.1, on the reverse strand, counting down.
AAAAATAATTGGATTTTTCCCAAAATTGGTTATCTTAATGAGTTCACATTAAGTCTATTCAGGTTTCTGTGGAAATAGTTCTTCAAGATCAAGAAAAAAAGATTGGTTTGAACCCTAACCATTTTCATAGTTATTTTTTTATGTTTTCATTATTCTGAGTAAAATAAATTTCCAACTGGTTCAAAGTAACATGAAAATTCTTATTATTGATGTGTAAAAATTGAGGATGTGCGGAAAAGGATTGGAATTTTGAGATTATGTGATTTGGGTATGTTATTATGCAATGGGGTTTACTTACATTTATGGGAATTTGGGAATTTGTTTTAAATTTTCAAGTTGGATTTATCTTCTTAAAATATGAGTGAAGTGGTTGTAGGATCATGGTCAATGATGATAAATTGTGGAAGAGATGTGGATGTATTATATTTGAAATAGATTAATTAGGATATATTTTTAAAGGAGGTGGTATCATCATCTGTTAATATTTTAGTTCAAATGTATTTTAAGAAGTTAGAGCTGGCATATTGTGTATATCATCCAGAATACTGCATTGAAAAGGTTGATCATTCAGGTGGTGAGATTGGTGGTGGTAAAAATACTGAGAATTTGTGGACCTGTGGTGTTTTATTAAACAAATATGTCTTCTTTAATGAGCATGGTTGGAAAAAGAATAGTTTCTTATTTTTTGGGGATGGTCATCAATCTGTGATGGAGTTCTGGTTTGAGGGTTGTAAAAGAATTTAATTAATAAGATTGCAATTAAATGTGTTTGAATTTATCAAGTGATTTTCATGAGAATTCTAAAGAATTTCATGAGGATGTGAGTGATGTGATTCATTTTAAACCACCCTGGAAGGAAGTGAAGTGGCCTGCCAATGTGAATTTTCCAAAAGGCTCATTTTTTTATGCAGACAAATGAAGGACATTATGAAGAAGTAAAGCATGTAGCTTTTGGTGTGGGAAGATGAGGAAATGTAACAGAAGGCACTATTTGTGCTGAAAAACTCAAACCTAAAATTGTGTTTTTCCATTCTCCTATGTTAAATTTCTTGATATATCCTGCATTGATTTTTGATTGAAAAATTTCTGTGCTCCATATCCCCCAGTCACAATGAATTTCCAGTGTACCAGTGAAAGTGTTTGCCTTAGTGTAAATATAAAATACAAAAAAAAATATCCTCCATTTGATATAAATTTTATACTTTCAGTACTTACACAAAGTACATGAAGATTGAAATGGATTTTTTTGATATTTGTAAAGGAAATCAGACCCAAAACTTATGCTTTAAGTAAATAATTTATGCATTAGTATTGTGTGATAATTCAAAGAAAAGGCAGAAACAGATGCAAATTCATGTAATTGGGCTTGTGTTATAATTGATAAGAAAAATAAGAAAGGAAAATTATTTCTGTTTTTGGGACTCTAAACAAAGAAGAAACAAAAATTGATATAAAATGATGCATGGTTTGCATCCTCAACATTGGGAATTGAATGGAGAATGCAACACTGGGGAAAATGATACCAGTATTTATCAAGGATTTGGGAGCCCATTCTTGTATTATAAATGATATTTTTCAGTCATAAGACCATGAGATCAGAGCATCTCCAATTATTGGAGATCTGGGATTTTTACGCAGTTCCCTTTTGGCTAAGAAAAATAGCTACTAAGGCATTTGTAATGCACATTCAAAAATCATCCACTCTGTAAGAATGCAGAATATAGCTAGAAACTAAAATAAAACAATTTTTTTCTATATAGTACCAATTAAAAATTTTATTCTATTTTAGGGAATTTATTTTCTCACACCACCAATACTTTATTTAATGGAATATCAAGTCTGCGCGAAATTGCGCCCCATTGCTGGTACACAGACAAATCCTGTATTTCACAATACTTTCAAGAATTTGTTTTTTGGATTCTAACGCCACAGTCCCATAGCTATGGTTTCAAAACCCCCTAAAACATCTTTTGGTAATTTTTCAGGCATTAGAACCCCTCCAACAATGGAGTAAAAAAATAAAAAAGTTCCACCAAAACCAATTTTTCCATGGGTTTTTGGATCCTAATTTTGGCTATTTCAATTAATTTTTTTTGGTTATTTTAGCTATCAGAAAGTTCAAAAACTTTTGAAGAGCTTTTAAATATTTGTTTTAGATTTTGTGGATGTATCCTTCTACCGTAAAAAATTCCTTCAAAAAATCAAAACAATCAAATTTCTCATTTGACATTTGCAAAATGTTTTATTTCCCTTTTTATTTCATCTTTTTTGGTCGTTGAATCTATGAAAAAATTCAAAAAGAAAATTCAAAGATAATTCCAATATTTTTTTCATATTTTTTTGGATGTATTATTTTAACTTAAAAAATTCCTTCAAAAAACCAAAACATTCAAAAAATTCAACTTTCTCATTGGACTTTCATTCAAATAATCAAAAATAAAGAACAGATATGGAGACAAATATTAAATTTTATTCAACCAATTTTTTTTTATGTTTCTAATTGATTTTACTGGGGGAAAAAATATCATTACCAAGATATAAATTTTTCTGAATAATACTTTTCTAAGATTTGGAATCCTTGGTCACAAAGCTATTCCAAAGTGGACCTATCCTGGGAGCTGGCAAATGATAAGAATTCAACTTGAATGATAATATATGTTTGAAATCTTCTCAAAGAATGAAGCAAATAGGAAAAGATTTGGAATTTGGAGTGAGAGGGGAGTTCAGAGAAAGATAAGTGCAAGGCATTCAACAAGAAAAAGGAACCACCGCACAATTATACATTTCAGCCAGAAGGAAACCGTGGCATGGAAATTCCATCAAAATATTTATGGGAGCTGGACTAGAAAATTGGTTCAATTTCCTTCTTGCTTCTTGGAAATTTTCACCCCAGATATCATGCAGTAATCTTGGGTCCTTGAAGATTGGGATTGAATCAAGCTCTTTTACTATTTCTTTCCTGAATTTAATCCAGTCTTCTGAGTTCCTCCCCAAATAAATGGCTGCTTATCTAAAGCCGCAGTTCCCATCCCCTATGACATCTTGAACATGTGATATATGTGGAATGGCTGTTTTTGGGAAATAAAATCTTTGTATGGGAACTAAAACAAAAAATCAGAATTTTTGTATAAAAGAAAATAAGCTCTAAAGATAGAACTCACTTCTTCAATTGTGAATTTTTAAAAGATTCCAGAAGAAGAATATGATAATTTGCAGGAAACCTAGATGGAAAACCCCAATAAAAATCAGAAAAAATTGAAAAATGAGAAAATATCAAACACACTGACTTTCTCACTCATTGTTGTTTCTCTTTGTTCTAATGAATTCCTTCTAGGAGGATGATAAGGAGCATCACCATCTTAATCAAAAGCCTTTAGGCTCTTGATTCTTGTACCAGGATTGTATTCAGGAGAAGCAAACTGCTTATTCACAATGGTTCCAGACCTCTGATAAAAGTTTGAATGAATAAATTAATGAAAAATAATATCCAAAAAAATCAAGAAAGAATAGAAGAAAGTCATAGACCATCATCTCAATAAAATAAAAATCTTGCATCTCTTCATCTTCCCCTTCATCCAAATATGGCCCCTTTTCATCTTGTGAATATTTCCCGTCAGTCAGAAATTCCCCCTATGTCAAAAAATGACAAGGACTCATGAAAAAAGAATCCATTGCAGAAGAAATAAGTATATATATAAAATAAAATCTTCCTCTGATTCCTCCTTCTTTTTTGCCCTTGCCCTTTCCCTTTATGAACCTCCAAATTCTTGAAACCTGAAAACATAGGAAAAAAGTTTAATTATGAAAGTTGATATATGTATTTTTTTTTCCAAAAACTGGTGACTGACCTTTGAATTTTCTATGAATATATTCTTTGGCCTTCCTATCCTCTTGGATTCTTATAAATATTCAAAACTAGATCAATCTGTAAAACTGGAGGACTCAGAGATCTTCTTGAAATTATTGGCTGCTCCTTTGGGTCTTCCTTGGAATTTGGATATTTGAGTTGAATTGTGCTCTTGAATCAGAGTAAGTTGATATCTTCCACTGTATAGCTTCTTGCTTTCACCCAGATAATACAGCTGTTCTCCAGGTGGCAACTTGCTGAATTCTTCAAACAGTTCAGTGAAATATAGTTTTTCATTACTGTCTTTGGTTTGAACTTCAAGCTTTTCTGATTATTCAGTTGCATCAGGCTCCATAGTTCAATTGAGAAAGAAAAATAAAAATAAATAAGGAAATTATGAATTTGAGGTTGAATCCAAAAAAAAAAAGAAAAACAAAACAAAAAAACTGATAATGGAGCCTCAAAATGCCATTGAGGATGAAAATCTTCAACTTGGAAGAGTTCACCCTTTCTTATAGCCAATCTGAATTTGTGAATACGTGGTATATACATGTAAGAAGAGTTATCACAGTTGTTGCAATTGGTGGAACATTCAGGAACTTGATGAAATGAATGAATGCTTTTGAGGGAATAGTGGCTGATTTTTTGAGATAGATGATTGACACAGTGATGTAAACCAGTGAGATGATTGAATTTTTGCTGAGAGGCTTCAATAGCTCTCTCATGGTTTTGGATGGTGATTGAATTGTAAATGTGTTGAAATACATTATAGAAATAGCCAATAGTTTGATTGATGAACCATTTTATGTAGGAGTGATGATCTTCTATTCTTGAGGTACTTACTTGTGTTTCCAAAGTGAAATTGTTTGTTTTCCAAATAGGTGAAAAATTTTAATTTTAGAGGAATCTAGTTCTCAAGAAGGTAGTCAGAATTTGGAGGATTCTAGACAACATAAAGTTTTGTAAAGTTTTCTTGATAGCTTGATTCAGATTTGGAAATCACCAACTGATGCCATTTTTTCTGAAACAGATTCCATAATCTTCAGGTTTGAAGTGATTTCTGCAATGTGTTTGAATATTTTTGAAAATGTGCCAGAGAGAGAGAAGATATTGAGAGGGAGGGAAAAATGTTTCAGTTGAACTAATAAGTGCTTGTTCCTTTTCTGTAACAATGAAACTAGGTTCTTTATCTTATAGAATTTCCCAAGGTTGAGTCAGGGCCCATTCATAGTTCTGTTTTTTCTCTTGATAAAAAAAAAACAGAAGGCAATTGAGAAACTTCTTGAACAGTTGTTTACCCCAAGAATATGAAGAAGGGGAATTCCAAAATTGTCTGTTTTGTATTTCAAGTCCATTGTTATAAGAGTTGGGAAACATTTGAGAAGTTTCATGGAATCAGGGTGTGAAATGAATAAGGAAGTGATTTTACCATCCAAATTGTTAATTTTTTAGAAAAAAGAACAATTACAGAGCTCCAACTAGTATTAGTGCTTCAACAGGAGTTTTGCCATCAAGGGCATTTTTTTGAATTTGGGATCTTTTATTTCAGTTAGTATCAAGATTTGTATGGATAGGAGATGATGAGGTTTAAATAGGAGAGTTTAGACTTTTTAATTGGGCAACCCAAGATTTTTTTCAATTTTTAACCATCTAATGTTGCTTCCCTTTGATTTTTCTGTGGATGAGATGAGTGGATGGATCATTGGAAGGTGAATGGTTGTGGTCTGGACATATTAACTTTACCACCCAGACACCCAATATTTTGGAAAAAATTGCCTGATAATGTGAAAGGAAAATTGGTCTTTCATGATTTTTTTAACTTGGTGGCATCTTTTCTGGGTTTATATTCCCCATGTTTATCACATTGAAAAGTGTAGGTATGTTTCTTGCAATTGGATACTCTGGTAGATATTGCATATCCATGAGAATTTGCCCATGATTGCATAGCTTCAACTAGCTCCTACTTTTGTTTATATGATAGCTCAGGAGGGGGGTGAGGCAGAGGGGTGGAATCAGGAGATTCATTAGATGAAGGAGGGGCAATAGTAGTTGAATCACTAGTTTGATTAGATGAGAGAATTGATAATTGGCCTGGTAAAACAGTTTTGAAAAGTAGGTGGATGTTTTCATGAGCCATTGAAAAAAGGAATTTTCTTTGTAAAAACTGAAGTGAAGATAGGAGTTGATATTTGAGAAATATAATAAGAATAAATTGATTGAAAAAAGGCATTCAGAGAGTTGACATCAGAGGGAAAAGTGTTTTTTGAAAGTATCTGGAGTGTTGAGTTGTTTGTGTTGAGGAGTGGTGAAAGATAATGAGTGGTTTCTGGTGTGGTGTGGAGAGATGTGGTGAGGTGTGGTTAGGTGTGGTGAGGTGAGTTTAGGTGTGGTGAGGTGTTGTGTTGTATTGTATTTTATTGTGTTGTGTTGTGGTGTGTTGTGTTGTGGTTTGTTGTGTTGTTTTGTTTTGTTTTGTGTTGTGTTGTGTTGTGTTGTGTTGGGTTGTTTTGTGTTGTGTTGTGTTGTTTTGTGTTGTGTTGTGTTGTGTTGTGTTGTGTTGTGTTGTGTTGTGTTGTGTTGTGTTGTGTTGTGTTGGGTTGTTTTGTGTTGTGTTGTGTTGTTTTTTGTTGTGTTGTGTTGTGTTGTGTTGTGTTGTGTTGTGTTGTGTTGTGTTGTGTTGTGTTGTGTTGTGTTGTGTTGTGTTGTGTTGTGTTGTGTTGTGTTGTGTTGTGTTGTGTTGTGTTGTGTTGTGTTGTGTTGTGTTGTGTTGTGTTGTGTTGTGTTGTGTTGTGTTGTGTTGTGTTGTGTTGTGTTGTGTTGTGTTGTGTTGTGTTGTGTTGTGTTGTGTTGTGTTGTGTTGTGTTGTGTTGTGTTGTGTTGTGTTGTGTTGTGTTGTATTGTGTTGTGTTGTGTTGTATTGTATTGTGTTGTGTTGTGTTGTGTTGTGTTGTGTTGTGTTGTGTTGTGTTGTGTTGTGTTGTGTTGTGTTGTGTTGTGTTGTGTTGTGTTGTGTTGTGTTGTGTTGTGTTGTGTTGTGTTGTGTTGTGTTGTGTTGTGTTGTTTTGTGTTGTGTTGTGTTGTGTTGTGTTTTGTTTTGTTGTGTTGTGTGGTATGGTATGGTATGGTATGGTATGGTGTGGTGTGGTATGGGAGTAAGGCGGTGTGGCTGGGGGTGATGGGAGGGTGGAAGAGTTCAAGGGTGGTTGATAAGACAATTGGAGTGATCCAAGATGGGTGGATTTCAAAGGAAAATATTTTCAGTCATATTTAATTTATGCATGTGAAAAGGCTCAAAGAAGAGTCCCAGAACCCAAAAGGGGTTTATTATGATGCTTTTTTTGTTTGGTTTTTGAGACACAAAAAGTGCCTCAAAAATTACCAAAAAATGATTTTTGGAAGGCCAATGTTAAATTTGCAACTTTGCAACCCCTGTTCACTACCCAAAATGGGTTGCGTGGTGCAATTGACAACCCATTCTGGGTTGCAAACCATGCCATGCAACCCATTTTGGGTAGTGAATGGAAAAAAAGTAAATGACTATTTATTTAATTTTATTTATACATATGTATTTTTTATATTTTTATTTTAAATTCAATTTAATTACTTTATTTATTTATTCCTTTAATTTCATTTAAATTTATTTATTTAAATTTTTTTATATTTATATTTTTAATTTAATTAAATAATCTATTTTTTATTTATTTCATTTTATTTTTTATATTTTTTTTAGGGAAATGTTAAATTCACAGCTCATTGAGCTGTTCACATGGTTCAAAAGGGGCTGTGTAGCACGCCACACGGTCCAATCAAAGCTGTTTCCAACCCATCATGGCTCAAAGAGTTGCGCAGCCAACCCAGCCTGGTCCGCCAGCGTGTTGGATTCCACACAACTACATTCAAGCCGTGTGGAGTTGTACACGGCTCAAATGTAGTTGTGTGGCATCCCACACACCACCGGACTGCAGTGAGCCAAAAAAAAAACAAAATAGAATGAAAGGGCACTAACATAACCCATGAATCAAATAAACCTTCCAAAAAACAGGAATCAACCAAAGAATCAAAGAAATCAAAAAATATTGATTTTTTGGTTAAAAAAAAACAAATAAACAAATAAATAAATAAAAAATGGGACTATCCAATAGACTAGCCCTAAATTAAAAAGAGCCAAAAAAACACAAGAAAAAAAAACAAAAAAATAAATAAAAAAAACTGGGACTATTGAATGGACTAGCCCTAAAGTGAGAAGACCCCAAAAAAACACAAGTAACTTGAAAATCCCTAAATTAAAAACACCAAAAAAAAAGACAAGTAACATGACAAGCCCTGAAGTAAAAACACCAAAAAAAACACAAGTAACTTGACAAGCCCTAAATTAAGTTCAACTTGACTAGCCCTAAAGTAAAAGAGCCAAAAAAATTAAAGAAGTCTTTTGAACAGCCCTCAAGTAAAAGTGCAAAAAAAATACAAGTCATTTGACCAGCCCTAAATTAAAAACACCAAAAAAAAACAAGTTCAAATTATGTTAAGCTGATCCCATCCCAAGCTTAACATATGTTAAGCTTGTGATGGAATCAGCCCAACACAAGTTAAACTGACTTACCATTAAACTCTCATTCAACAAACTCAATATAATGATTTCGACTCAAAACACTCAACATAATGATATTCAAAATGTGATAACCCTTTATATTAATAGAACTTGTTAGCTGCATTAGAATTAAAATTTATATGAAACCCAATGATGAAATTAAGTCAAATTCTATAATCTCTATAATCTAGAATAAATTTGCAGTTGATCTTTAAGATGATCAACCCAACCAGCGGCTTTTTTAGAAATCAAGGAATGTGTTTTTTCTCCAATGGGCAGGATTGGAATCATTTCTCCCTCAAGTACTAATAGAACCCAGTGGTTATTGTTTAAAAAGGAAATGAACATTGGATCTGATTGATCAGTAACACAATTTTTCATTGGAGTATAAGTATCACATGAATCCAGTCAAATGAAAAATATAGGTCTGGAATATGTTTCTGCTATGATTTGACCCATATCTAATTTAGCCAGCCATTTTGAGGAGGGAATCTTTTCATTGATGTCTTCAACATCAAGTTTTTGTTTAATATTTTCAACCTCCTTTGCACCACCAAGCATCTTAATGTAGCATGCTTTATGTTTCTTTAATGTTTCAATCATTTCCTTCCTAACTTTAAACCAACCATGTTCTTCATAACCAAGAGATTTAGCAATTACGCTAAATCTGCAATTCCCATCTCCAATTGGATCCCAAACCTCACCCAAGGACTTATGGAATTTCTTGGGTATTTGATTGAGGTATTTCACGTTTGTTTCCTATCATGAAAATTAACTTAGTATTCATTTCTTTAATCAGATCCATTAAATGAATACTCACCAAAGATGAGCTTCTGGTTGAGATTTGCTGCACCTTCTCTTCCTCTGAAGAGGATTCTGATTCCAAATTAAGTGATCCCAATTCACTTTCAGTCTCTTCCTCTGAACTATGAAATTAAGATTCAGATTCTTCCAACTTTGAATAACAATTCATCATTAGTTAGTAACTAAGTTAATTAAATCAAAAAGATGAACATATCCCAAAAGAAAAGACTTAAAATCTTTTGTCTTTTCTTGTTTGAAGCCCTTCTAGTCCTTTTTTACCCCTTGAGTTTTTTTTAAAAATTCTCAAAACATGATGGTTCTTGCGGTGTATCTGTCAATTTTGGCCTGCCCCTACTTGATTGTAAGACTTTAGGTTCAAGTCTTGGCTTCAATTGATATTTTGTAATCTTCTGAATGGTATAATTCAATAGGCCACTTTGCTCATGATCTGGAGCTTCCAAGATAATTGCATTCACTTTTTCAAATAACTGAGGAATGCTTAGCATTTCATGAACATTGCACTTGAAAAATTCAAAAGGATCAACCATTAGTGAATTAGGATTCATTAATCAAAAAGCATTAATAACATAGTGATTTGAACAATCCAACTTAAGCCAACTTACAGAACTAGAACTGCAAGGGTCATAGTCCAACCTCCACTGAGGATGAACATCTTTGGGTACCACGAATCCTCTGAATGCTAGAAATTCACCTATTTGGTGGGAACAGGGCAAACCCATAGTCTTGGAATATGACTTGGTGCACACTTTGCCATCATGATAATGTTTGAATTTCTCAAGTTTTTCCCTAATAAGATGAATTGCCTCTAAAGACAATTTGTAACCCAATGGTAGCAGTTCAGGTGGAAGAACTGTCCCTAACTTAATTTGGGAGTTATAAAGTGACGCATGAACCAATTTAATTTGATTTGAAACTGTTCCGTGAAGGCTTTTCCAAAAATCCAACAGGTTTCCCAAAGAGTTTGCAAGGAATTTTTTAAGATTTGGATGGGCCCCTTCAACCCAAGATGTTGTTTTGTTTCCAAAATTTGGTTTTATACAAGTCCACAATGTTAAAAACATCCCTTTGATAAGGAAAATGTTATTTTCCATATAATTGAGTACATCCTCATAGTCTTTCAAGAAACACTATAAAAGTCAAAAGGTCAGAACACAAAACTAGGAAGAATAAGAAGTAGTGATTTGGACCTACTCTGAGTTCCGCATCATTGACCTTGGCCTCCTCCTTGGTCTTTGAGGCCCCATACTTTGCCCACAGAGCCATAAAGCTTTTCCATACTTCAACGTCATGAACAAAGCGCACTATGCCGTTTGCTTGTATGTTTTTAGACAAGTGCCAAGTGCAACATTGTCTTGATGACTCAGGGAAACTAGACTCAATAGCACAAATCAGAGCTTTTTCACGATCCATCACAAAGACTTTTGGAATTCTCTCAGGATCATAAGCCAACTCCTTTAATGCATTTACAGACCAACTGTAGAACTCAAATGTTTATTTTGTTATAAAAACAAGAGCTTTTGTGAAAAATTTCCAATTGGCTGTCATTCCTACAACATGTAATAGCGGGGTTTTGTACTTATTTGTCTTATAAGTACAATCCAACATAGAAATATGAGTAAATTGTTTTGGAAGCTTTACTGCCTCAGGATGTGCTAAGTACAGGGCCTCCAAGTGACCCTCTCCACTGAAATTTGACCGGCAAAACCAACTTGGGTCTTCAAGCTGGTGATAGAGTACCTCCATAACAATTTTACCCTTTAGTTCTGCAAGCATTACCTTCTGCTTAGTGTTATAGATTGTTTGGTCATCAACATAATCCCGCACATCAATCTTGCTCAATGTTCTCTTAAGTTGTAACATATTGAGCCCACCTTTCATGCCTTCCTTAAGTATATCCAAGGCTGATAGGTTTTGAATTTCTTTGTCTTATAAAAACCAAGGAACTGATACATAATAACAAGGATCATTAGAACAATGAAATCAAGATCACGACAGTGTGAGAGTTCCTACCCAGACAACAGATGATTAAGAAATGGATTGAGATCAAGCAAAGTGGTGATAAATTTTCAAATGAGTCTAGTAATGATACCTGTACTGATAACTGGGTTGAGGTTTTGATTCAGTAAGTGAGAGTAGAACACAAATGATAGTGATTGCACCAAATTAGCCTGAACTCCTTGTTATTGGTCAATCTTCCATGAAGCCTTCATATGTTTGAATCATTAATTGAATGATTTGAGATTTGAAGAGCTTGAGTTTTGTAAATGAAAGAGTTGACAATTTTTCCTTCCTCCTCTTGATCCTTGAGTTCAAGAGTGTTATAAACTAGTGTGGGTTGAGAGGTGATAATGAATGTAGATGATAATGAATATGCCTATTGAATATGAACCGCATGCAACCTCACACTCATTTGCGGTCACCCAGACTATTATGAAAATATAAATAAGAAAATAAAATAGAAAAGGAAAATAGGTAAAGAGAATAAGAAACAAAAGAAATAGAAAGAAAGAAACTGTAAAAGATGAAGGCTTGACTGATCTGGAATCACAACATCCCCCCATAATTTGGTGCGGATGCTGGTTCACCCAAAACAATTTGCTATAAGTAAATTCAACATCTTCCGACTGGAGCCTTTTGACAATGCGTCTGCTACCATTTTGTTTGAGGAGATGAATCTCACAGCCACCAAGCAGTCATTGTAAAGCTCCCAAAACCACTTCAGCTTCATATCAATATGTTTAGTTTTGGAGTTTGATCCAAAGTGCCTAATTTTGTCCAAAAGGCCCTTGTTGTCAATGAGGAATGTTGTCGGTGCCGGGACTTTCCTCCAGAGTTCCCCCACCACTGATTTAATCCACAGTCCCTCCTGAGCGCTTTCAATAAGTGCGTTCAATTCCGCTTCTGTAATTGAAAGCATTATATTAGATTGCTTCCTGCTTTTTCACGCCACTGGACAAGACAACCAGTTGACAATGTAGCCGGACTGCAAAAGCTGAGTTTTGGGGTCATTGGCCCAAGTAGCATCTGAAAAGACCGTTAAACCGCCATCATTGTCAGTGGGATTGAGGGTTAAAGAAAGATTTACTGTCCCCAACAAGTACTTCCACACATGAAGTAGCTCCTTCAAGTGTGTGAGACCTGGCTTTTGATTGAACCTGGAGAGCAAGGATGCCGCCGCCGATAGATCAGGTCTTGTTCTGCAGGAAAGATGATTGAGTATTCCTGTTAATCGCCAATAATTGACGCCTAGTTCTCCAAATTTTGCGGCATCTTCATCCATGGCCGCTGTTAGTTGCAGTCCAGGTGTAAGAGGAGTAAGAACTGACCAACATGAGCTTAAACCCAGCTCATCTAAAGTCTCATTGATTAAAGACTGCTGGTGAAGTTTCAGGCCCTCTTCAGTCAATTTCACCTCCATCCCGAGTATGGTATCCGGTTTCTGAGCAGAGGATCTAAGGAATTGGTGAAGAAACAAATCTTCAAACCAATTGACCTCACTAACAACTACCAGATCATCCACGTGAAAGAATAGGGATGAGTTCTTGAGTTCATGAATGTATAGACAAGGATCAGAAGTTGAATCCCTGTAACCAATTGATTCCAGCCAACCCGTTAGAGTCCTAAACCAGTTTGCCAGTGCCTGCCTCAAACCGTACAGCAACTTCCTGAGCTTCAGAAACTTAGATGTCCAATTGCACCCTTCTGGTTGTAGTATGTAGATAGCTTCATCAAGAGGAGCAAATAGAAATGCGGCTTTAACATCATACTGCCAAATCCAAAGCTTCTGATGTAAACACAGGATGAGCAGAAGAAGAAGAGTGGTGAATTTGCCAGTGGGGGCAAAGTTTTCATTGAAGTCAATCCCCAGTATCTGTAAGTTACCCATGATGCATAGTTGCAATTTTTTCTTTTCTGGTGACAAGTTTGTTGCAGGTTTTACCCTATCAACCCACATACTTCTGAGCCAGTGGTCAGGAGTTTGATCAAAATCCTCCCAAAACTCCTGATTTTTGATCTCCTGCAACTCTATTCCCCAAGAATCCAGCCATTCTGACGGGTCCTTTGTTATGCAAGAAGAATGTGAGTATTGCTTTGGCTTAACCTTCTCCAAACGGACCCTGAGATTTTACTGATTCTGGGTTGTTGATCCATCTTCACCAGGCGATTCCACAGACACCAAAGGCAACGGAGAGGTATGTGCTTCATTGATAGCAAGAGAGACAGTTGAAGGAGGCTCAGACTGGCTGAGAGCGACTGAAGACAAGGAGTTTGACTCAGCCCCGACTGTAGTTGGGGAAACAAATTCAATGACATCAGTGCTTAAGGACGCATCAGTGTTTTCATAGAGAACATCCACTTTGTCATGATCCACAATCTCAAATTCATTGATGCCGTCCGAGTGATTGATAGTTTCATCAAAGTCCAATATTTTTATACTCTTGGTGTCCACAATGCGATTATCTTTGGTGAGTACCTTGTAATAGTGCAAGTTGTTGTTGTACCCAACTAGTTTCCCAAAGGAACCTCTGGGTTCAAGCTTCTTAAATGATCCCTTTTTGCCTAGAATGTAGGTAAGAGGACTGCCAATGGGAAAGAAATAGCTCAGAGGTAGTTTTTGTCGTTTAAACAGCTCGTAAGGGGGTTTTTTTTTGATTTTTGGGATTGAAATTGGTTGATTGTGAGTACGCAGGCTTTGAGTATAATGCTCCAATACTTGGTAGGAAGTTTTGAGTCAAAAAAAACCGTTCTCAGAGCCTCAAGGATAGTCCAATTATACCGTTCAGCCAAACCGTTTTGTTCTGGAGTATACGGATTGGAGAAGGTTTGTTTGATGTTATTTTTTGTGCAGAAATCTTTCATTGACTCATTGACAAACTCTGTACCTCTGTCATAGTGCAGAATCATGGGACTATGACCAAATGTTTTTGATTCCATGTTAATCAGAAATTGAAGAGTGGAGCTGACCTCAGTCTTGTTTTTTATTGGTATTGCCGCTACAAATCTTGTGCAGCTGTCCACTATAGTTAATATATAGGAGTTGTGATTGAGACTTCTGGGATTGATTGGACCTATCAGATCACAGTGAAGTTCTTGAAAAGGAATTTCCGCTTTCTGATTCTTACAATAGAAAGAAGATTGAGTGATTGTTCTAACAGCACAGGCCTTGCATTCCTTTGGCTTAGATATTTTAATCCTCAGCTTCTGTCTGATGCAATGATAACTGGCATGACCAAGAGACTTATGAATAGTTTCCTCCCAACTAAGATGAGAGGAAAGACTGGATGTGTTGTGATAAAACTGTAGAATGGGTATATTGCAATCATAGCGGCCAGCAACCAACCAACTAACTTTATTAAGAAGAACTTTATCAACAAGTAGGGAAACTTCAAAACCTTCCAACAGTAGTGATCAAAAAGAAAACAGATTAGCGGTGGAATTGGGGGTGTACAGAATATCAGATAGTTTAGCTTTCTGTCCATTGTTGTCCCTGAGCGCAACCGTGCCTTTTCCAGTGTATTTAAGACTGTCAACGCCTGAACTGGTTGAGATAGATCCAGTTATTGATTGATCTAATTGATAGAAGAATGAGATATCAGATACCATGTGCATTGAGGATCCAGAGTCTATCACAAAGGCTTGAGTGCTTGAATGTTAGAGACTGGAGTGAAAAGTCCTGACATTTGGACCGCCCTGCTTGACTTCATTGGTATTTTTTTTCTTTTTCTTGGGAAAGCTTGGTCTAAGTTGAGAATAGAGCTTCCAACAGAGACCTTCCCAATGTGCTTCCCTAGGGTTATGCCAATTGGTTTCACAAGGCTTGACATCCTTATTAAAGAAGGAGAGGGTGTTATTGGACTCTACCTTAGTGTTAGCCAAACCACTCCCAAGAGAAAGATTGTTGTGAAACAATCTTAAATGGTCAAGAACATTATTGGGGGTTACCTTCTTGTCTGAGTGCGTAATCTGTTGAACCACCCTGTCCATTGATGATGGAAGTTTCTTGAGTATAAGATACGCGATTATATCGACCGGTAGATCTATACCTACTTCTTGAAGCCTTGAGATGGAGGTTTTGGTCTTGGTAATAAACCCAATTACGTTCTTGGAGTTGAATGGTGTTCTAAAAAACTCCTTGAAGACTCTTGCTCGATTTGATGCATGGTTGGAAGCAAAGTAGTTATTGATATTGGCCCAGATCATATGAGTGTCTTTTTCATTTTCAGGAGTGATGATGTTAGCTTGTACGGAGGTTTCCAGCTTTGAAGTTAGTATGGTTCTGATTCAAACGTTTTCCACTTTATTCAGCCCAATTGGAGTTCCATTTGAGTCTGTATTCTTCTTTGTAAGTTTGTCAAAAAGATCTTCCTGCAAATCCATCATGTTGACAACTCAATTACGCCAGATCAAAAAGTTGTCCATGGTAAGCAGTGGAATGGCTTTGATAGCTGTCTTGAGTATGGTGGCCTTCATTGATTCAGACATGTCTAGCTCCTTGGTTCAAAGATTCAATTGTTGTAGATGGATAGTCCGTAGTTTTTTTTTTTTTTTTTTTTTTTTTTTTTTTTTGAAACGCCTTCAACTGTTAATTGTGATAGTTTTTGAATTTCTTTGTCTTATAAAAACCAAGGAACTGATACATAATAACAAGGATCATTAGAACAAGGAAATCAAGATCACAACAGTGTGAGAGTTTCTACCCAGATAACAGATGATAAAGAAATGGATTGAGATCAAGCAAAGTGGTGATAACTTTTCAAATGAGCCTAGTAATGATACCTGTACTGATAACTGGGTTGAGGTTCTGATTAAGTAAGTGAGAGTTGAACACAAATGATAGTGATTGCACCATATTAGCCTGAACTCCTTGTTATTGGTCAATCTTCCATGAAGCCTTCATATGTTTGAATCATTAATTGAATGATTTGAGATTTGAAGAGCTTGAGTTTTGTAAATGAAAGAGTTGACAATTTTTCCTTCCTCCTCTTGATCCTTGAGTTCAAGAGTGTTATAAACTAGTGCGGGTTGAGAGGTGATAATGAATGTAGATGATAATGAATATGCCTATTGAATATGAACCGCGCGCAACCTCACACTCATTTGAGGTCACCCAGACTATTAAGAAAATATAAATAAGAAAATAAAATAGAAAAGGAAAATAGGTAAAGAGAATAAGAAACAAAAGAAATAGAATGAAAGAAACTGTAAAAGATGAAGGATTGACTGATCTGGAATCACAACAAAGGCTTTCCCAGAGATTCTCCTCGTTTGAGGATGCACAGAGGGATTTTCAGATGGTTGATGGTTATTTTGGGTTTCTTTATAGGAGATTTGACAAAAGGGGTCTGCCTTTGTGCAACTTGATAAGATTTGATTTTATTCCTGGAGAACTTATAACCAGCTGAAGCTGGGAAATCAAAGAGAATCAAAGAGAAGGGTATCCAAAGGAGACTTCAAAGGAAAATAAATAAATAGGAAGATAGAAGTGTAGAATCCTACAGCATAGATCAATGAGCGTTGTTTAATGAGACAGCTTTGAGTTGAGGGAAATCAATGGTCTGAGAGACAACAGAGTAGCAAAGAGGGATAGAATTCAAGTATAGATGAAGATGGACTATTTGTAGTATGGAGTCCGACTGGGTTCAATGAGGCTTTTTTGGAGAAGTTAATATCTTACCGGTCAGAGATTAGCGTATTTGGGTTGAGAGATTATTTGATGGAGGAACGTTGATCATTGAGGAGATTGGAAAAGGAAATAGAAATAGAAGTGAATAAGGAAGACAGAAAGAATAAAATAGACAGAAGAAAAGGAAGATAGAAAAATAGGTTGGTGAAGAATCCAAGATTTGTAAGAAGGGATGAGACCAAGTGTGAATGAGAAGAACACGTCAGGGTCCCCGTC
This sequence comes from Puccinia polysora, assembly GCA_025617555.3. Taxonomy (NCBI): domain Eukaryota; kingdom Fungi; phylum Basidiomycota; class Pucciniomycetes; order Pucciniales; family Pucciniaceae; genus Puccinia; species Puccinia polysora. The sequence goes on along the minus strand of CM062628.1, from coordinate 46,645,675 downwards.
ATAGACTCAGTGCGCACCTGCGCACAGAGGCGCGGTCAGAAATGAGAGTGGAAAAGTACTCAAGCGCGCATAGTCGCGGTAAGAAATGAGAGCAGGAGAATACTCAACACAACTTGCATGGATTAAAAACTTGCACACAACCTTCCTTGTGTGAGTTTTTCTAGAACATTTGGTAAGAAGTTGTCCTCAATAGGAACCATGAAAATCATAGGCCAAATCCACATATTTATCTTTATTCAAGTTAAATACGGTCAGAGCGTAACCATTCTTCATAGCCCATGTTTGACAATAGTTTTGTGCCTCCTCCCTAGTACAAAAAGCTCTCACAGGATGTCAGCCTCCTGGATGCCAAGACCCTTGCTATCCTTTAGCTACCAGAGGTGATAGAATAAATAATAAATATATTATTTAATAAATTCAGAAAAAATCCATAAAATATTTGGATAAAGCTTATTGCAAGTTTATTTTGTTTGGATATAGTTTATTGTTATAAATCAATATAGATAAATTGATTATTAAATATTTTTATAGAGGGGCCAAAATTATATTGGGGATCTTAAACACCTCTCTTCAGGGAATTCAGTATGAAAACACAAAGGCCTGGTTACTTTGGGCCCTTTAGTTTAAATGATATTTTGCCCAAAGATAATATGTATATAAAATACACAGTGGAGTGGCAGGGCTTTGTAAACAAGCTGCCAAGACAGAGAAAGGATAATAAGACTCACTGGTATATTATTAAATCCTTTGGGTATCTGTTTGGGACGTGCACTGATGGGTTAAACCTGTATACTGGGGTTATAAGGTTGTTCAGCAGTTTAAATTGATAAAAGAGGGTTGAGGACGGATATTATTCATTAGAATAAAGCCATAAATCATTTAATTATCTCTTAAAAGTATTTGATTAACTTGGCATGGTTTCTGGATGCAAATATAACTGGGTCTCTGGGTATCATTATCCTCTAAAGAGCTCTTTATTTATAGCTTTTGGAGTCCCAATATTTTCCTTTTGAGGGGTAAAGGGGCTCAAAGGGACGGACACTGAGGCTAGCAGGTAAACCAGTGGTAACATGTCACGTGTTTTTAGTGCTGTAAAACGTGTAGTAGCTAATTCCACAGGGTATGGGAATTATTCTACTTAATAATTGATGTTTGGATGTGTGAATAACACTAATCTGTCCTTTTTATTTATTATTTAATTAATTATCCTTAGTAAATGTTCCCAGTAAGTTAATAATTATTTTAATAGACATTCCTATGGATATTCTGATGTCATGTGAGTTCTTATTATGTATTAAATGATTGGAGTAAAGTCATGACATTAATTTTACTCCTTATTTTCAAAATTCAGTTGATTTACTAAAATAATTACTTAAAAAGGTAAGTCATGGGTATTCATGTAATATTTTTACATCATAAGTTTTCTTAGTATGTCACAAAATATTGATATATAGAAATTCTCATAATAGTATATTAAAGTATATTAATATATTTTAATATATTTTAATATATTTTAATATATTTTAATATATTTTAATATATTTTAATATATTTTAATATATTTTAATATATTTTAATATATTTTAATATATTTTAATATATTTTAATATATTTTAATATATTTTAATATATTTTAATATATTTTAATATATTTTAATATATTTTAATATATTTTAATATATTTTAATATATTTTAATATATTTTAATATATTTTAATATATTTTAATATATTTTAATATATTTTAATATATTTTAATATATTTTAATATATTTTAATATATTTTAATATATTTTAATATATTTTAATATATTTTAATATATTTTAATATATTTTAATATATTTTAATATATTTTAATATATTTTAATATATTTTAATATATTTTAATATATTTTAATATATTTTAATATATTTTAATATATTTTAATATATTTTAATATATTTTAATATATTTTAATATATTTTAATATATTTTAATATATTTTAATATATTTTAATATATTTTAATATATTTTAATATATTTTAATATATTTTAATATATTTTAATATATTTTAATATATTTTAATATATTTTAATATATTTTAATATATTTTAATATATTTTAATATATTTTAATATATTTTAATATATTTTAATATATTTTAATATATTTTAATATATTTTAATATATTTTAATATATTTTAATATATTTTAATATATTTTAATATATTTTAATATATTTTAATATATTTTAATATATTTTAATATATTTTAATATATTTTAATATATTTTAATATATTTTAATATATTTTAATATATTTTAATATATTTTAATATATTTTAATATATTTTAATATATTTTAATATATTTTAATATATTTTAATATATTTTAATATATTTTAATATATTTTAATATATTTTAATATATTTTAATATATTTTAATATATTTTAATATATTTTAATATATTTTAATATATTTTAATATATCTTTAGAAGTAGTAATTATCTTATTTTTGACATTTTTGGTACTTCAAATTATATTTAATAAAAAATATTTATAAAGTTTATTTCAGTATTTTTATATAATTTTATGTATTTTTAGACTATCTACTATCAATGGGAACATTTATTACATATGTAGAATGTTCCCATGTGGGTTGTAGCATGTTTACGCAGTACCTAAGTTTCTCAGGACGCCTGTCACTTTGTCAACCCGTAGTCCCGCGGCTGCGTACTTGTCAGAGGCCTGGGGCTGCGTACACAACTTTGACAGAGTGACAGAGCTGTATCTCAGCCGCGCATGTGTGCATTGGCTGCCGCCGCTGTGTGCGGCAATTTTGACAGAACACATTTCCATCCATAACTCCTAAAATATACACAACACCTCAATTCTGACTGAATTTTAGGTGTGAAACCTATACGTGACAATACATGTGAAATATTTAATTTGCCAAAAATTTCAATAGTGGTGCCGTGGTATTTTGGTCTTTCTTTAACTTAATTATTTAAAAATATAAGGAGTTGGATTTCAAGGGTGGGGTCAGTGAGTGAACCTGCCTGATTTTGGGTGGAAAATTCATTTTTTTCAATAATATTTATGGTTTCCCTTCTCCTTCTTAGGTTAATTTTATTATTATTATTTTTATGTTATTTCTGATACTTTTGAAGCTTTCTCTGCAATAGTAGCAAGCTGACACAGGAGGTGGGTCAAGTGGATCTGTCATAGTTACATAGTTATATTGATGGAATGCACTCCATCAGTTTCAATAAAATTAAATGGGGCAAAGACCAGTAACATAAAATTTTACTCACAACCAGAGGTCAAATCCCACTGTGAAATTTTGTTCCTCAATTGTCACCTTTGATGAGGATGCAATTGGGGCTTCCAATTTTTTATTACCGGAATCCTTTTTTTCTTTTTCCAAAGCTTTTTTGATGGCACTATCAATGTAGACCTACCACAAAGCCATGTCAGAAGAAGGAGGGCTTTCCACTGTTCCCATGCAAAAAAATGCAATGGTATACTTCAGTATCCAATCCCAATTTCCATTGAACAAACAAAGTTTGCTCACTTTTGAGTTGAGAAAGAATTGTTTTCAGACTTTTATATGATTTCAATTTTCACTTGAATTTCACTTTGGTTTCACTTTAAAGTCACTTTGGAATCTCTAGTTGTGGAAAAACAGTCCCAAAAAGTATGCATTGATCCCACATTTGGGTTGACAGAACCCAAGTGTGGTCCAGGGGGTGCCCAAAATTCCGGGACAATTTCCAGGTGGTTGTGCACTCCCAAAAATGGCAGTTTTGAGCCATGTACGGGGGTACACGGCTCCAAATTTCCATTTTTGGGGGGTAAACCGCTCCTACACAACCCCCAGGGGGTTGCGCGTGTTTGAAACGGCCCTTTCTAGTCGTCTATGGGCCCCACGGTGTGGTGTCATTATATAGCCTCGGGTTGGGGACTGCGTCGCGGCCTGCGTGCTCAGCATCTGGTAGGTTAGGCTCAGCAGTGGGGGTGCGCCGGTCCTCAGCAGTAGCCGCTGCGGGTTCAGCAGTAGCCGCTGCGGGCTCAGCAGTGGGCGCGGCGGGATCGAGCACGCGACTGCGGGCCGGGCCTGACTAAGGGAGGCGGGCCGCGACCCGCTTGGATGTCCAACTCATGGATGGAGCTGGGCCGACCAGGTTCTCGGAACGGCTAGTCGGGGGAGGAAAAAGCGGGGGCGACAGCGGGGCTATATGCGTGGGCAGCCGCGCGCAAGCGCGGGCCGGCCACGGGACGGGAAATTCACAACGGCGCGTCGGGTGGATGCGCGCAAGCGCGGTGAACCTTGGGTATTGCGCGGCGGAGGGCCGCGCCACGAAAAGACAAACCGGATGCGCGTAATGGCAGGCGAGCTGGCGGGGATAGGGTATGGGTATGGGTTTAGGGATGGGTCAGGGTTCTGGGTCTAGGGTTCCTTCTTCATGGTTGCCAGTCTGTCTTTGTGCTTGTGCTTAGGTTAGGGTTGAGGGGGAGGGCTCAAATACCCTTCCCCTTGACTCCGGGTTGTAGGGGAGGATCATATCTTTCTATCGGACTCTCTCTCTCTCACTCTCTCTCTCTCGGAGGAAAGGAAAGGAAGCATTCTCGGTCTTACAGACGCTAGAACCATCGATCCCGTAACTAGGGACAACTTTGTGAGGGATAGCCTCTAAAGTTTCCACATCTGGGGGTCTGGCCAGGAACATTCGATCCGTTCTCAGTCTCTTGAAGATAACGCAGAATGCTACCAACAACCGCTCCGGGATCCAATGCTCCCCTTCCCTACCCTCCACGCCCGACTCCCGTCTCTGCTGCTCAACCCCCTCCGCCGCCGTCCGCTCATGCTCCTAGAGTTAGCGGGTTTGCTCCTCCCTCAGAAGGGTCGTCGGACATGGCGGCAGAGGCCCCTCGCCGCGTTTGGTTGAGGCCGAGGGATTTCCCTCATCTTCGGTTCAGTACCTCGGATGTCGAGCGGTTCCTTTCTAGGTTCGAAGGGATCGCGGACTCGGAGGGCGCGTCGGGCGCGGATAAGGTTCGGACTATCGTGCTGTTCATTACCAAGGAGGAGAAGCTGCGGGACGTGGAAGAAATGGTTGGATACGAGAGGCAAGACTGGGGGAAGTTGAAAAGCGAGATGTTGGCGAGGTGGGGAAAGCGTGAACCTCGGTTTCGGGAAAGCGACTTTGATTGAGCTGCGGAGGAGGCAATTGAGAATGGCGGGGTGCAATCGCGCAAAGGATTAGTGGAATATATGTCAAGGTTCGAGCGAATCTACGGGTACCTTGCAAAGAACAAGGTTGTTGCGGGTCAGACGGGTGCCATGAAGCGGGCGTTTCTGGGGGGTCTCGCGCCCCAGCTCCGTTCCAGAGTGCAACAATACCTGTACAACCACGGCCTGGTTAAGAGGTCGCTGGATGGGAGCGTCGCGATTCTCCCCGATCTTTCGGTTATCCGTCAAGCCGTGGAAAGCGAAATCAATTTGGACGAGCTCATCGCGGATACGGCACGAACGTACCCGTCTTCCTCCAAGAAATCGGTCACAATCTCGGCGCCGGCCCCCGACCAAACTTCGGCCGCGCGGCTGCCAATGCCCTCTCATGCTGGACTTTCCCAGCAGCCTCCGGGACCATCAGTTGGGGAGATAACGGAGATTCTGCGGGACATAAGGGTTTTCCTCAACCGGACACCGGCTCCTACAGCTCTGGCAGCCACACCGTCTCCGGCGGCTCCTTCTCAACCGCGCGCGGTGCCGCCTCACATGGCGGAGGGGTTCCAGCCCCCTAGCGGATCATCCGGATCGTACAGGTCGCCGCGATGTTCATATTGCGGGGTGAGAGGGCACTGGAAGTCAGTTTGTGAGGATCTCACTCGGGACATGGACGAAGGGCTTGTTTGCGCATCCGGGATGACGTACATATTTCCAACGGGTGAATCGGTGGAACTGACCAAGGACAAGCCGCCACCAATGGTGCAAGTGCGGGAAAGAGCGAAGGCTAAGACCAAGACTGCTCGGGTCTTGCTTGGGATTGTCACCGCGCCCGGAACCTGGGTAGCGCCGAGAGTGGAGGCTGAAGTCAGGGCATTGGCGGCGAATGAGCGTATTGCAATGGATGTTGACGAGCGACCAACGGCCTCGAAGCCGGTCGCGCGAGTACCAATTTTGGACGGGCCGTCCTCTAATTCCGCGGGAAAGAAGAAGGCCGCGGACATCGTCCGAAGGGTAATGGGGAACGACTCACCAATACCCCTGACCCTACGAGAGCTAGCGGCGGTGTCCCCCGCGGTTGTCGACGACATGGTCCAGGCCTTGAAAGATTGCGGTCAGGGTCGGGTGCCGACAATGGTTCAGCGGGTTAACGTGGCGGAGGAGGAAATGGATCCCGAGCCGTGCCGGTCGAAGTCGGTATCCGTCCCGCTTGCTTATGTTGCAATGACCATCGCCGGGCGGAAGGTGTGGGCTATGGTGGATAGCGGGTCAATGGTCAACCTGCTCCCATCAAGGTTGGTGGACGAGCTTGGTCTGGTGCGGAGGAAGTGTGCGATGGGCCTTTGGGCGTTAAATGGCGGAGAATGCCGCGTGGATGGAGTAGTAGAGGCGGAGGAGGTGGAAGTCGCCAAGGTCTGTAAGCCTCTGTCATTTCTCTCAGTGGAATGCGGAGACGTGATTCTAGGACGGCCATTCATGTTTGGGTTCCAAGCCCAAATGGCCTTCAAGGCCGAGGAAGGAACGGAGGCGCTGACCGTTGAAGACTCGCTTGGAGAACGGTTCGAGACGACGATCTGCGATCACGGGAGAGGGAAATGGGTACAGGACCCAATGTCTGGCGGCAACGAAGAGTCCGGCGCGGGGGTTGACCGCAAGGGTTACCCTGCGGAGGATTTTTCCTAGTCGGCCGCGGGAACCGTGCGGAGCAGGCTCCGGCTCAGCACGGGCGGCCGACAGGTGAGGAGCAAGCGGGGGAGGGCGCGCGTGGGGCGCAGGTGCCAGAAGTAAGTCCCATTCCTCAGTATGCATCGCCGGAAGGCGCTACGCTTCGAAAACCCTATCATCGTGCCACAGTCGTGAGCAAAGGCAAAAGCCCCGGTCTGGTCATTTCTAGGACTTACGACGGCAACGATCGGGTCTGGATGGCGCGGTGTAACGCGGGCAAGTACAAACCGGTAGCGCGGAAAGTCCGGCCGCGGAACGAGCCAATGCCTCAGGGGCTCAACGGACCCTTACGACCGATCGCGTGGTCCCGCAACCCGTGGGAGACGCCCCTTAGGAAGAATGGATGGGTAACGCGGTCGGCGCGAATTACGGACGAGCGGGTGGACGCCCTTAACTTCGGACCGACGGGATGGCTGAGTGCGGAGGAGATGGATCTGCTGGTGTCGGTATTGGTAATGAGGGAGAAGGCGCTTGCTTTTGGACCGGACGAGCGCGGGTTGTTGAGAGGTGAGATCGGGGACCCTTACGTTATTCCCACTGTGCCTCACAAACCGTGGCAAATCAAGCCGATTCCGATCCCCCGTACTGTTCGGGAGCCCTTTCTGGAGCTGGTACGGGAGTGCGTGAGGACGGGGCTCTATGAGCAATCCATGTCAAGCTACTCGAGTCCTATCTTTGCGGTCGTTAAGCAGGATGGGAAGTCGCTAAGGATTGTTCACGACCTTCAGAGGCTAAATTTGTTCACTATTCGCGACGCGGGGCTTCCCCCGCGCGTTGAAGAATTTCTGGAGTCAATGGCCGGGCGCGCTTGCTACGGGCTGGTGGACGTGATGGGGGGATATGACCAGCGAGAACTACACCCTGACTCGCGGCCACTGACGGCGTTTGAAACCGGGCTAGGGAGGATGCAGCTGACGCGGCTACCGCAAGGTGCGACCAACTCAGTGGCGGTATACCAAGCCCAAATGACCTGGATACTGCACGACGACCTTGGTCATTGGGGTGAGGTCAAAACGCGGAGGAGGGTGAAAGAAAGGTTTTGGTGGCCGGGGGTCGTTTGCGCGGTGCATGACTGGGTGAAGTCGTGCGAGGCCTGCCAACGGCGAAGCTCGAGGCTGCCCAAGGAGGTCGGCCGCCCCATGGGCGAGGACGCGCTGTTCGGGCGCGTTTCGCTGGACGTGGTCCACATCAAGGCGGGTAAGTTTGCGTATTTGCTGGTTGCGCGCGACAATCTGTCTGGGTGGGTGGAAGCGAGGCCCCTAACGAAACTATCGGCGGAAAAGGTGGCTCAGTTTCTGGAAGAAGACTGGTTCGCGCGCTACGGGTCGCTTCGCTTGGTCACTGTCGACGGAGGGGCGGAGTTTTGGGGACGCCTGATGACGCTGGTGCAGAGTTGTGGAGCGAAATTTGGCCGCGTGACGGAATACTACCCGGAGGGCGCGGGGATGATTGAGCGGGGGCATCAACCAATCAAGGATGCCCTGGTGAAAATATGCGGCGAGGACGGCAAAAGGTGGCAGGTGGCACTCCCCGCGGTCCTTTTCGCCGATCGGATCTCTGTGAAGCGGTCGACGGGGTATTTGCCTTACGAGCTACTCTACGGGCAGCGGCCAGTGCTTCCCGTGGACATCGAGCTGAACAGGTTTTTGGGCGTGGATTGGTGGAAGGTTAAGACGTCCGCGGATCTGATCGAGGCGCGGGCTGAACAGCTCCTTAGGCATGAGGAGACCTTGGGAAAGGCCGCGGAGCGGTTGAAGAAAACCCGGACGGCGTCAGTCCGCTATTGGGACAAGCGCTGTTCCCATCGCCTCCGGGATCCGCTGAGGAAGGGGGACCTGGTTCTGCTGTATAATCGGAGTCTGGAATCCCAGTGGGGCCGGCTTTTCGCCAACCGGTGGAACAGGCCGTACCGCATGGCCTCTAAGTTCTTGGGCGGCAGCTACGGACTTGAGGAATTGGACGGGACGCCGCTTAAGCGGAAGGCCGCGGCTTTGCACGTGAAACGCTTCTTCGCGCGCGGTTCCACTTCCTTCAACAAGACGGTGAGCAATGATTTGGGGCCCGGGGGCGAATCGGTTCCAGAGTCGGACAACGGCGCGGATCGTTCGGACAGCGAAGTAGCGGCGCGCGACGCGCGACCACGGAGAAGTAGGAGGTTGCAGACGGCTGGGAACAGCTGTCAAGCTGGGGGGGGGCGCTAGGTGGTTAAGCTTTATTTGTTGAGGGGGGGTGTTCTAGCCGGTTCACAGCCGG